>JAQSUU010000307.1:40000000-41396733 GCA_038087645.1 Saccharum hybrid cultivar R570 | reverse complement strand
AGGAGCTTGCTCAGGGTCTCCAGCCTGGGTCCACCGCCACCCTGGGATCCTCGACCTCCTCGACGGCCCTTGCAGCCACTCCGCCGCGTCCGTTCGCTCCACCGCGTCCATCTGCTACGCCGCCGTCGTCCCTTCTTGGTCCTCCTCCCTCTGGGCTGAGTGGGGGTGGGGGGGCCGTGGCGGTCGCCGTCGCCGCGGCACTGGACGTGGGGGGGCCGTGGTGGGCCCAACCTGGCGCCTACGGCTCCACGGGGTGCATCATGGCCGTCCTTCCACAACCCGTAGTCTGGGCGCATCTCTATGTGGCCTTTCCACGCTCCTGGAGGTGCGACTCGCCCACCGGCGGCCCTGTTCACTGGTGCTCCACCTCCCGGCGTCTCCACTACGTCTCCGTGGGCCACACCCTCCGGCAACCCACCTGGGTTTGCCGGTTGGGACCAGGCGGCCTTGGCTCGGTCGTTCAGCACCATGGGCCTGACACCCCCTGTCGGCCCTGAGTGGATCGTCGACTCGGGAGCCACCTACCACACCACCCCTGACTCTGGTATACTATCTTCTGTCCATTCTCCCTCTTCCTCTCTCCCTTCGTCCATTATGGTCGCAAATGGTTCGTGTCTTCCTGTCACGTCTGTGGGCACCGCTGGTGCTCATGGCTCCTTTCGTCTTCCTGATGTTCTTGTCGCTCCTTCTATGGTTCACAACCTCCTTTCTATTCGTCGTTTTACAGCTAACAATTCTTGTTCTGTGGAATTTGACTCTTCTGGTCTTGCTGTAAAGGATTTGGCTTCCCGGCGTCCTCTGCTCCGATGTGACAGCACGGGGCCCCTTTACACTCTTCGCTTCCCGACGGCTACTTCATCTTCTGCGCCGTCCGTTTTGTCAGCTGCCTTCGCCGCCTCTACCTCCTCTACTACTTGGCACCGGCGCCTCGGTCATCCTGGACGAGATGCCCTGATGCAGCTCAGTCGTAGCTCCGACATTCCATGTATTCGGGCTCATGCTGAGCATTTGTGTCATGCGTGCCAATTGGGCCGACATGTTCGTCTTCCTTTTCATAGCTCTTCTTCACATGCGGTCCACACAGTTTGGATTGCGACCTATGGACATCTCCTGTTATCAGTATTTCTGGCTATAAGTATTATCTTGTGGTTGTTGATGATTTTTCGCATTATTCGTGGACCTTTCCCTTGCGTGCGAAGTCTGATACGTTTTCCACGCTCCTTCACTTCTTCACCTGGGTGTCCACACAGTTTGGTCTTACCATCAAGGCCGTCCAGTGTGACAATGGTCGTGAGTTTGATAACTCCACCTCCCGGGCTTTCTTCCTCTCTCGCGGTGTTCAGTTGCGCATGTCTTGCCCATATACCTCCTCACACAATGGCAAAGCTGAACGCATGATTCGCACCACCAATGACACCGTGCGCACCCTTCTGTTTCAGGCATCTCTCCCAGCTCGCTTCTGGGCTGAGGGCTTGCACACCTCCACCTACCTCATCAACCGTCTTCCTTCCACTGCCTCTCCCGGTCCTACACCACACCACGCCCTTTTCGGTAACCCTCCGCGGTACGATCACCTTCGCGTCTTTGGATGTGCGTGTTACCCCAACACCGCTGCCACTTCTTCCCACAAGCTTGACCCCCGCTCCACTCTCTGTGTCTTCCTCGGGTACTCCCCGGATCACAAGGGGTACCGGTGTTTTGACCATACCTCCAGACGGGTGCTCATCTCTCGCCATGTGGTGTTTGATGAGTCCGTCTTTCCCTTCTCCACCACACCCACCACCACTCCTCCTCCTAATCCCTCCTCTCTCTTTCCAGCTGACACGGTGGTCCAGCCACATTTTCCGTGGTCTCCTGCAGGTACTGCTTCGCCGCGCTCCTTGCCGGGCACCTGTCCCGACTTCCCGGCTGGTACGGGACCGTCGTCCTCTGGCGCGGCCCCGACCTCTCCATCTGGCGCCGATCCGGGGACCTCGCTCCCCGATACGGCCCCGGGGGGGCCGTGCCGGTCGCCGTCGCCCGATGCTGCCCTGGCACCCGATGCTGCCCCGGCACCTTCTTCGCGGTACGCAGCACCGGTACGGGTGTACCAACGCAGACCGCGGCTGCCGCCACTCACGATACCTTCTCCGCCGGGGACACCGACACCATCACCTCAGTCCCCGCCGGCCCGTGGCGCACCGCCGGTCTACCACGCGCCACTTCTTCACCGACACCAGCAGCATGTTCACCCGATGGTGACACAGCACGCGGCTGGCACTCTGCCACCCCGGGCCCTTGCGGCATCGACCGGCGACGTGCAGGTCTCCCCGGTACCCTCTTCTGTCCGTGACGCCCTGTTGGATCCTCACTGGCGTCGCGCGATGGAAGAGGAGTACGCCGCACTCCTCGCCAACCAGACGTGGGAGTTGGTGTCCCGGCCGGCGGGCTCCAACGTCGTCACCGGCAAGTGGATCTGGACCCACAAGCGTCGGGCTGATGGCACTCTCGAGCGCTACAAGGCTCGCTGGGTTCTCCGGGGTTTCACTCAGCGCCCTGGGGTCGACTATGATGAGACTTTCAGCCCGGTGGTCAAGCCTGCCACCGTCCGCACCGTGCTCTCACTGGCGCTCGCTCGGTCATGGCCAGTCCATCAGCTGGACGTCAAGAATGCCTTTATGCACGGCCTTCTTACCGAGACAGTGTACTGCAGTCAGCCGGCGGGGTTCGTTGATTCCTCCCGTCCCGACATGGTCTGCCGGCTCAACAGGTCTCTCTACGGCCTCAAGTAGGCACCCCGGGCGTGGAACCATCGATTTGCTGCTTTCCTGCTGACTCTGGGATTTGTGGAGGCTAAGTCGGATACATCTCTGTTTATCTATCAACATGGAGCTGACACTGCGTACTTGCTGCTCTATGTTGATGATATTGTCCTCACAGCCTTCAGTGAGCCCTTTCTCCGCCGGATCATTGCCGCTCTTCAGCAGTTTGCTATGAAGGATCTGGGTGTGCTCCACCATTTCCTCGGGGTCACTGTTAAGCCTCGTCCTGCCGGGTTACTTCTTCACCAGCGGCAGTACACTCGGGATATCCTGGAGCGGGCTGGGATGACTGACTGCAACCCTTGCTCCACTCCGGTTGATACTCAGGGCAAGCTGTCAGAGGCTGAGAGCTCCCCAGTGTCTAATCCTACTGCATACAGGAGTCTTGCTGGTGCCCTTCAGTACCTCACCTTTACCCGGCCGAACATCACCTATGCAGTTCAGCAGATCTGTCTTCACATGCATGATCCTCGGGAGCCCCACCTCACGGCTCTCAAGCGCCTCCTCCGCTACCTCCGGGGCACGATCGACTACGGCCTCCTACTTCACCGGTCCTCCTCAGCCGACCTTGTCGTCTACACTGACGCTGACTGGGCCGGGTGTCCGGACACTCGGCGGTCCACCTCCGGCTACGCTGTCTTCTTGGGCGGCAACCTGGTGTCCTGGTCGTCTAAGCGCCAGCCTGTGGTCTCCCGGTCCAGTGCCGAGGCGGAGTACCGCGCTGTTGCTAACGGCGTGGCTGAGGCCTCCTGGCTCCGGCAGCTTCTGGCTGAGTTGCACACTCCGCCCTCCCGAAGCACACTGATCTACTGCGACAATGTCAGTGCGGTCTACCTCTCCACCAATCCCATCCAACACCAGCGGACGAAGCACGTGGAGATCGACCTACACTTTGTCTGTGATCGTGTAGCAATGGGTGAGGTGCGGGTCCTTCATGTTCCGACCACCTCCCAGTTCGCGGACATCTTCACCAAAGGCCTCCCGTCCTCAACCTTCACCGAGTTTCGCTCCAGCCTCAACATCACCAGTGGCTAGTTGCGTCTGTGGGGGGCCATGTGTGTGTTCTTTCTTCTTCTTGTTCAGCCTAGAACTCCGCTGCGCCGGTAGTTCAGACTGCGGGGGGTATTGGAATATATGTGTATTAGGCCCATGAGGCTAGGCCCATGAGGCCCATGTATGGTTACCTATATAGCTACCCCTCTAGGGTTAGCCCAAATCAATAGAATCACTTTCCTCAACAAGTGACACTATATACCAACCAATATCAGCATTCAACAAGTATTATGGACTGTGCGGTTCAGTACAGCTTCAAAAACAGGAGCTTTGCCATAATTCTAATTATATACAACACTCTGACCCCCAAAGTAGAAAGTAGAAACTACCTGTTCAGGTTCCTTTTCCTGTCCTGCCGCTCACGAGCCTGAAGTTTCTTCACAATCTTAGACTTCAGTTGAAGACAGCACTGCTTCAGGGCTGACTGAAGGTGCAAGAGGATGATTAATATGTGGCCTTACAGACACGGTTAATCAGGGAAGTTCGTATGTACCTTAACAGCAGATGATATTTCAGTTATGTCATCCCCAATGTACTCCTTTCCAGTTCCTTTGAAAGGTATCTTTGTACTTACAATGCTCACAAAGACACCAATCTTATCTTGCTGATGATTAATTTTGTAGCTGCTCCAACTAAAAAGCAGGATGGGGAAAGGTATAGAATAGGTAGAACATCTGATACTAATGATACACTAACCAAGCTAAAAAAAACTCACGGGATCCTTTTTAGAGCAGTTCTTGTGATGACATCAGCACCTTGTTCAAAAAGAAGCGGTATTCTGTTTGCAAACCTAAAAATATTTAGACCCTGAATGAAACAAAGATAACAATATAAGAATTTTAATCCCAGTAGAATCATGTAGTGATATCTTGTCAGTTACTCCCTCCGTCCGTAAATAGAAGGCGCAACTCCTCCAGCACCAAGAGTCCAAGATCAATAAATGATCTAATTTACGTGCGTTCCAAGGAGAGCGTTTTGGATGTCATGCAAGCGTGCATGCAGGAATGGCCAGCCCATTCACTCCTCCACGTGCGAGAGAGAGAACATGCATGCTCTGTGAGTAACGGTCTGTGCATGCGGCGAGGGAGGAGGGAGGCGAGGAGGACGTTAGCAGGCACATCAGTAAATGTGGCATGCGCGTGAATGGTGCCAGGACTCAGCCGCCTTGTATACTCGGACTATAGAAAAAAGTGGTTACACCTTCTATTCACAGACGGAGGGAGTAAAAAGCAAAGGTTGGAAAGAACATTCCCCATAGTTGGAGCTCAATGTAATACTGACAAACAATTATGTTTGCTCCTTAAAAGTTTCGCCATCAAATCAATGAAGTGGAAGAACTCGGTGAATCTAAAACGTGCAAGCAGCTATTAGTGTTTAAATCAGATATGCCCAGGTCTCAACAGATAGCCAAAATTGCGAGTTCTCATTCTTCCAATTTTTGGAGTGGTGAAATTCATAAATTCTAACATTTATCTTTTTTGCAGGCCAGGCCATTCTAGGAGTTTAATTCAGAATAGTATCTCAGACAGAAAGAAACTACCCTGGGAAATTTAAAAATGTTAGCATCAAATAAGACAGGAAATCAAATAGGAGTAATCAACTATCATGACCTTTACAATAACTACCATCACAAATTGAATGTTTGGAATAATCCTGTGTCTAGGTGCATGCCAGTGTCTAGGTCCATAACTTTAGCTTAATTTCAGCATGAAGTAATAACAGTAATAGAGGTTAATTGTGTAATATTCTGCATTAATTACAAGGCTATCACAGCCTAAAATACTGGAGAGAAAATCAGAAAGACTAAGTCATTCCAGCCACCAAACCCACTGTGTTCGTGTGTATGGGAGTTCCTGGTGATCTGTTTGGGGGGCTATTTTCCTATCATTGAAAATTGCTAGAACCACAAAGGACAAACAAAATACCTGTTTCTAATAAAAGCATAAATGTTGCCGTACAGAGTAAAACTTAAAGTGTTTCCTTACTTGTTTAACATCTTTTCCACCAATGCTTATCCCAGCTTCAACAATAAATGGGTGACCTTCAAAAACCTGAGGGCTGAACAGAGGACAACATTTAAGTTATTAGTTTGTTCAAATATGCAGTATTGAAATCCCTTCTGGAGTTCAATCTGGTTAAAATGATATACCTGCTTGCATGTGTTGCAACCATATCAGGGTGCAACTCTTTTATGATACCCAGGCGTAAATTATATTCACCTGCAGGACTAAGACACTATAGAATTGGTTGGTTTTGATACCACGATGACCAGTTGCACATATGAAAGCAGCCAAAGAATAGCAGAGAAATAAAGGAGGTAGGGAATGCATACATTGCCACTGGGATCATCAAACTTAGCCTGCCTAAATAATTGATGTATTCGAACTAATTGCTGAGAAGTAAGGCTCTTAACTGTCATTTTTGGACTGAAATCAGGTCCCATCTCCCCTACCAAATCAAAAATATGTTATATTAAAACATAGAACTGATAACAAGAATAGTAAAGCCTAGATAGAGTAATACAAAAGTATAACAACAATACAACAACATTTTTAGCCCAAAACAGGTTATAATAGGATTTGTAAATAATTTTAATGGAGAGTAGAATACTTTGAAAAAGCAACATTAGAGACATAACTGAAACTCAGAACCATAAACAGCAAGACAAAGATCAAACTGCCAAAGGAAGCTTTACTTCACGATGGCAAAAGATTCTATTATAGAAAATTGGACTATAGTGGTCCATGATGTGTTGAAAACAGATAGAAACTATATTGACTTAGTTATTTTTTTTAGTTTACAATAACCAGGTCAGCCACAATGCATATATCATACAACTCACCAATTAAACGTTCAGCATGTGGTTTGCTTATATTCACGAACTCGTGTTGTAGAAACTGTAAAAGATTTTGCTTTGTAGTCTCTGCAACTAAGCGTTTTATCAGTAACAAATCGACCGCAGATGGGTGATGCTTTGTTTGAAGTGGAACAGGAGGCATAACATCTGTCCGGCGTGCAAACTTTATTGTTAAGTTTTTGCTGCAGGAAACAAATTCATTCATGAAAAAATGGCAACAGCTTTCGCACAACATAAATAACCATAAACGAAATGCTTACTCTGCTGCATCAGATAGAAATTTAAAAAGGAACTGAGCATATGGCGTGATGACTGCCATCTGACGCATATAATGGAGGATCTTTGACTGCACGAAAGAGACCACTTGATTAGCTTTACAGCACAATTCCTTGTTTCAAATGTTCCAAAAACATGCTACTCACACGATGAGTTGTCCAATTTCCCTCAATTATAACTTCAATCTCTGCCCCATGCCAGTGAGTTTTGTTCTCTCTTTTCTCATGTAAATGAACATGAGGGATATTTCTGAGAAGTGGGATACACCAAAATGGGTCATGGTAAAGGTAAACTGCAGAAGTTACCAAAGTGACATAAATAGAGACAAAATGCAATATCAAGTCAATACGTGTGCTGAACAGACACACGAACCAACAAGCTGTACTTACTTATGAATATCTATGTCCAGGCGACAGAAGGAAGTATAGTTCTGGCCTTTCATCGATGACTTAATTTCAATAGGAAGTCCTGTGCTCATCTTTGACCATATAAGTGCCTGTTCTAATCCACAATTATAATGTAAACAGAACATTAGAGCCAGTAAAAAAATAATAATCCATGAGAATACTATAGGTCACATGTTTATTGTCATAAGCTAGTTTACAGAGGCAAAACACGATGAGTATCTCTTAGACAAGGGACAGGTTAAGCAAAAGAATACCATCAAATTTTAAACAACAAACAAGAAAACAAACTAATAATAGATCACTTAAAAGGTATAATCAAAGTGAAAGAAAAGGATGATTATGCCAACTGCAAACAAGTTGCTATTATGATTGTAATAACATTTTACATTAGTTATGATGCAAGTTTTACATGGCTATGTAGAAATGAAATAAAAGTATCATGACAAACAGCATAAGATGAATAATGCTTGGTTGTACACTTGCACTATCCAATCCAAACCCAAAGACAGTCATGCCCAAGCAAAAGAAAGAAAACAATTTCAACATTTCATGATAATGCAGAAATGAACTAACTGTTTGCATTCATTCTTATCTATCAAAAAGATACAAAACAATAGTTCACAACAGCATACAATTTAGAAAGCTTCTTCTCAATAGCGTACACAAAAAAAGTTTACCATTTTAGCACCGAGTCCAAATTTTCCACGTGTTTGCCTCAAACCATACTTTGTGCCCGACAAAACTGCACCAAATGTAAATAACTCCAATGATATTGGGCATCATGGTACTATCTCCTCTCCAAGCAAGAAAGGATAAAATTGTTTGAATTCAGCATTTATGGATTAAAGATACCATTAAAAACCTACCTCTCCCAAGCATATTTGGGATATCATCATGTGGCATACCTCTACCATTATCCTGCAACCACAGGGGGGAGGGGGGGTGGATTAGTCAAGATCAAAAGAAAATATATTTTCGTCAGATATATCACGTTGTCACGGCAATACCTTGCAAGTTACTTTGAAAAGTGCAGCCTCGCCCCGACCTTTTCCTCGAACAGATGGAGCCTCCTTAACTTTCTTCCCAAGTGCAGCGTTTTTAGCTTGAGTTTCTTGGAAACGTGCTTCCTTGGCCAGGCGTTTCTAAGTATTGCGAAATCATACAACTTTATCAGACTTAAAATTACGAATAATACAAAGAGGTAAGTTTGTGAAGTCCACAACGCCTCTCAATACATCCACAATGTTCAAACTAATACAAACCTAGGTGCTCATCTTACCTCACGATCCTTTTCTGACTCAAAATCATCATATAGTGCCTCATCAACACGCTGTCGATCCTCTAGCCCTATCATTGTGTTGAACTTGGTCCTTGTGATCTCTTCTCTGACAAGGATATGGCAAAACAAAGTTATGGGGCACTGTCCCATACTGCTAAATAGAAAAGACAACAAAGAATAAATTTTGGGATTACTTACATTGTAATCTCTATATCAGGGAGCTCTGATATGGATTCGGCGGAATCAAGGGCATTCTCAACTAGCTCCCGCATAGTGGTGTACAGGGATTTACCAGGCTGACCAGCACCATTACATCAGTATCTCTGTGAAATAATGACTACAATGGTATCTGATAGATTTCCTCCCCAAAAGTGTACTACAACTAGAGTGAGTAATATCCGTGAATCAAAACAATGGTTGATAGTTTCTGTTTGTTCCCCACTGTCAAATGTGGTCTAAGTTTAATTTCTAGAATACATTGCGCTTGAACCAGGAGGAAAATAAAGAAATGATGATACTGTCTGTCAACAAGATAATAGAGCATCTGCATGACTGCATCTAGCTAAATTTCGCAAACGCACGAAATCTAGCTGTTGCACCCAAATCGGCTAAAAGCCCTTAGAGAACAACTCACATTATCAAACCCGGCAATGTTCTTGTTCTCCGCGAAGAATTCGGCGGGCGATTCTGCAGCACAAACCCCAGAAAAGATACAAAATGCATACGATAAATCGACCCAAAAAACCGAAATTCTTAATGAGAAAGGGGATCGGGGAGGGAGCTCACTCTGCTTGAGGAGACTGCTCTCCTTGGCCGACGCCTTAGGGGCGGCAGCCGCCTTCCCCTTCCCGGTCGCCTTCCCCTTGGCCGCCGCTGCCTTGGGTGTCTTCTTCTTGGTCTCGGCAGCGGCGGCAGTAGCCTCGTCGTCGGAGGTGTCCATGGCGAGGTCGGATCGAGTTGGGCAGGGAATCCGCTAGGGTTTGGGGTTTCGGTACAAAATTGGAGAGCGCGAGCTGTCAAAACTCTGAGCCAAATGTGGGGCCGGTTTTGGGACTCTGGGCAGAGACTGTCGTACCAGATGTATCTGAATGGTCCATCAGAAATTGGACGCTCGAGATAAATTATGGTTGAAAAAAAAATGATATTTTAGTAATCCATACTGTGTATGCTAAATTTCGCGGGATTTTACAAAGGTGTCTTAAACAACTCTGACAACCTCTCTATATCATTATTCATTGATAGGAATAGAGATCTCAGTAAAAACTAAAAACATATTCTTCAATATATTTTTTAAAATTAGAACTCCAAATATTATCTTCTTTTATTCCGGATTTATTACTAGGCAAAGTTGAAGAGCAATATTGGCTCTTTTAGCGCCCGTTTGGTGTGCTGCGCAATGTTCACAAGTTAAAATGGTTTCGGCTCGAGCCAAAAATACACTAAGAAAACGAAGGAGCTACACATTTAGGGTTCTGGCGGAGTACTGCCACAGTTGCGGAGTCAGAGCCGCACGGAGCCTCTTCAAACAGGCCCTTGTAGTATATAAGATATTAAAAAGTTGTTGGAGGGCGGAAAGATATACAGAGCAATTTGAGTCAAATGGCTCTCCAGATGATGATTTAGAGAATGAGTTTAAGAAAAAACTTCCATAGATGCTTTTATGAATTAATATGTTGTAATGCTAGTTGGGTAGCTTAGTGTGCGTATTGCATTTTTAAGAGTTGTTGTTGCCATAATGCTAAATATTGCATCTTTATCGCATACATGTTGAGAACGACTTGGTGGAGTTCAGGACTGTTGACGATCAGGAGTACGAGGAGATCGTGGAGGAGTACGAGGAGAAGATCTTTGTGCCGGAGGAGTTCTAGGAGTCGTCCGTGACTGACACCACTGACCTTGCACCTGCCCAAGGCAAGTCCCGGTACATAAACCTTATTTTGCAACAGGATTGCGTAGTTGCTTTGCTTAGGTTTGATAGTAGCGTGGGTAACCTATCGTTACTCACAACAGGTGATTATTATGATCATAAATCTCACAATAAAATGGTGGAAAGAAAATGGTAATCGGACAGAGATGTGGTCTGGGTATTGGTGGGTGTAACAGATGGTGTCCCATGTGTAAAGTCCAAATAGGCTAGAGGGGGGTGAATAGCCTAATTAAAACTTATACAAGATTTACTTAACCACACGTTAGTACGAAAGGTGGCGAAGCAAATGCACTAGCTCTAGCTAATTAAGCAAGCCACCTACACAAGTCTAGTACAAGACTATCCACTAAACACAACAACAACTATAAGTTAGAAATAAGAAGTAATACGAGAGAAGTGCTTCGAGTGATTATACCGCCGTGTAGAGATGAGAAGTACCAATCAATAAATCACACAAGAGAAATCCTTGAGAAGAGAATGACACAAGAATTTATCCCGAGGTTCACTTGCTTCCCGGCAAGCTACTCCCCGTTGTGGCGATACACCCACTTTTTGGTTCACGAGCTAATCGACTATCAAGAGTCGAGCCCTCGGCGGGCGCCGCACAACCGCACACAAGATGAGGATCCTCCAAGCCACGAGCTCCACTAGAGTATCCAATTTGCGAACTCCCGCGGGGAAGGATCAAGAACCTCTTACAGTACTTGGTGAGGGCTCCAACAATCTTCAATTGCGAGCTCAATCACCTCCGCTGCTCC
This sequence comes from Saccharum hybrid cultivar R570, assembly GCA_038087645.1. Lineage (NCBI taxonomy): Eukaryota > Viridiplantae > Streptophyta > Magnoliopsida > Poales > Poaceae > Saccharum > Saccharum hybrid cultivar. Next base: position 41,385,375 of record JAQSUU010000307.1, on the reverse strand, counting down.
AAGCCGTCTACCGTGTCGGGAAATACGGAAGAGTAACAAGAAATCCGCAGCTACTCGAAGATCAAGTGCCTCTAGAATGCAACTCTTCAAACAATGCACTTGAATCTCACTCAATCTCACTCAAGATGTGCAACTATACAAAGAGATGAGTGGAGGGGTTGTTCTCTAGCTCAAAGTATGTCTCTAGGTCTCAAAATGTGCAAGAGATACCCTCAAACCCCGGCCAACGTCTATTTATAACGAAGGGATACGTAGCTAGCCGTTACCGGACGACGCAGTTCAAATCGTGATGACCGGACGCACCGGTCAGGGTGACCGGACGCGTCCGGTCACTACAGGACAAGCGTGAACAGTGCACGTCAGAAGTTATCGTTGCTATGACCGGACGCGCCCTAGCGTATGACCGGACGCGCTGGTCAACTGACCGGACGTGCCGATCGCTCAGCACTACGAGCCCGCGAAGCAATGACCGGACGCGCCTTAGCGAATGACCGGACGCGACAGTGCCAGCGTCCGGTTTGAGTCCAGTAAGCTCCCTCAACGACCGGACGCGTCCGATCGTACGTGACCGGACGCGCTGCGCGTCCGATCATCACTCCGCTGCTCTTTGCCCCTCTGGACGCCTGACCGGACGCGCCGGTTCCGTGAAGGACCGGACGCGCCGATCGCTCACTCTACTTTTGCGCACAGGTGAACTGACCGGACGCGCTGATCAGGCCAGACCAGCGTCCGATCACTCACCCTAGGCACGCTGACCGAATGAACTGACCGGACGCGCTGGTCAAGCCGTGACCGCGTCCGGTGCAGCGCCCGGTCACCACAGTGACCTCCGTTTGCCTCCATTTCTTTTCCGACTTCCGGCGCAGTAGAAAAAATAGGCATTTCACTTCTCCAAAAAGCGCTGAATCCCGCCTCGCAAGCTCGGCGGGAGGGAGAGATGTAACACCCATGGGTGTTAAGCATGCATTAGCATCCAAAGCATTAGTCATAATCATCTCATACATGGTTATCATTGCATGCAATATAGACCCTTTTAAATTTAAAGTTGAAAAACAATTACTCAAAACCCAAATTCTGCATTTAAGTGCTAAAGAGTGGTGAAATTTTATATAGCTACAATTTTAGATAATCTAGAATAAATAAACATGATTTTTGGAGCAACTCTTGAATTCAAATTCCTTCAAATTTTTGCTTTTAAAAATATTCTAAAAAATGAATTTTTACTTAAAAATTTAGCTTTAAATCCTAAATTCAAAATATATTGAGAATTTTGAAAAGTGCCCTACATGAAAGTTATAGAGAATTAAATTTTGAACAACTTTTATTTTGGGCAAAAGTTCTGAAAACCTCTTTTTCATCTTCAAATTCAAATTTGAAACCAATAAAGAAACCTGAAAATATTATTTATAAAAGAAAAATGGTTTTCCTCTTTGTTGGGTCTCGGCTTCCCTTTCGGCCCAGCAACACTGGCAGCCCGGCCCGCGCCCGCGCCGTCTTCCTCCCGCCCGCGCGCGCTCCCGCGCGCGACGTCGTGGCGCAGCGGCAGCACTCGGCCGCCGCGTGGCAGAGCGACGGCGACGCCGCGCGACACGGGCCCTGGTGGCCCCCGCGTCCCCCGCGCCCACTTACCCCCTCCGCGCTCCCTTCATTTTCCCTCCCATTTTCGCTTCTCCGAGCGCCAGCCACAGCCGCAGCGGAGCCGCGGCCGCGCGCCATTGCCGCCGCCCTTCAAGCTCCCCCACCGCCGCGCTTCGCTGGGTTGCGGCTCACCGGAGCCTCTACCCTCCTTTGCTCATCCTCGACGTGTCCTTATTGTGCCAAATCCGCAGGTGAGGAGGCTGAATTTAGCCGTCTTCTCCCCCGTCGGTGAGCCCGCCGCCGCGGCTCTCGTCGGTCCCACCTTCCCGCCGTCTCGTTTCCCTCCTCCCCATGCGCACCATGATCGCCTCTGCTCGCTGGAGCTCGTGCGCCCGTCCGTGACCTCCGCCATGGCCTGCTCCGGCCTAGCGCCGGCAAGCCGCACCACCGCCTTCGCCATGGCCGCTTCAGCCCGTGCTTCGCTCTTCCTCTCACCCCGATAATCACATCGTTGGGTTCGCGCGATTGCGGGGAGTCGCCTGGTACTGACCTCGTCGCCGGCGACCTCGTCGACGGCGAGTTTTCCCCGGTCAGCGCCTTCCTCTGCTCGGCTCCGGCTGACCGGTGGGGTCAGCTGACCCGTGGGACCCATCTGTCTGTCTCTCAGTGGGAGTTGGGGGTGAAACCGCGGTGTGCGCATAGCGTTAAAGGCCGGTTAAATTTTCGGTTTTAAAGAAATTGATTTTCCAGAAAATTTGAAAAGACTTCTAAAAATCATATCTCAAGATTTCTAGCTCCAAAAATTATGAAACAAATTTTGAAATGTTCCTCTTGAATAGATCTACAGTTTAAAAATATCTCATGTTATTTTTGTAACACCTTACTATGCAAATTTATTTAATTGCTATAAATGTTGATATCTTAGAAATTATGTAGTAAATAAAATAATGAAGGGAAAAATGTGATTCTTATTGCTTTAATCTTTATTAGTGATGTACTTTCTAGAAAAAAATATTAGTGAAGCATGTTCTGTGAGAAAATTTTGAAGTGTAGTTCAAATACTTTTAATTGATAATCTTTGTTATTTTTAGTAGAGGTCTAAATTTGTATAGAACATACATGTGATAATTTTTGTAGTATATTAGTTTACTGTTAGTAACATAGAAAAAATGTGAAATCTATTGTTTGATACTTTTTCTAGTACAAAATAATTCCATGCTCATTATTATGCTATAACTTGTTTATTTTGTATAGATAGTTTTACTTATTCAATTCTCATGAAAATTTAGTAGTAGGTTAGTTAGGGTAAGAGTAATCTACTGTAATTTTTGTAGATTTTTATCTACACCAAAAATAGATGTTGCTGTGTAACCCTAGTTAAATAGGGAATAAAAGATTATTCTTTATGAGAAATTAAGAGTAATAAAATAAGTTTGGTGTATCTTTGAAGCATCAACATGTCTTGCTGATGTGGTTTGATGAGTTAGGTTGGTGAGCTTTGGTAGCTTAGGTTCACTTGTATGTGTAGATGATAAGCTAACTAATAGAGGAATAAGGTGCATGTTTTGGGTACATGTTCTTGGATGACGTTGACTACCTTGTAGAAGAAATAGTTATATTCAAACTGCTCATTTCATGTGCTCATCTGTATCTCATGTCATCAAAGCACTCCACCACAATCCGATGCATCCTTCGTATGTTTGCTTATGCACTTGCATCATACAGGATCGCAGGAGGAGTTGCAGGTAGCAGTACCGGAGGAGCAAGTTTGGACGGATCAGCAGGAGCCCCAGGCACAGGAGGTGCCTGAGGAGGAAGAGTCAGGCGAGGAGCTGCCAGAGTGCGTCGACCACCATCCTAGCTCGTTCGAAAGAGGCAAGCCCCGGAGCATTTTAAGTCTCCTATTTTACAAAAGTTGTTCCTTACTACATGAACTATAGTTATATATATGGTTGCATTAAGTTATAGGAGTTGAGTGAAACTGTTGTTATATTATTACCTTGGCCACCGAATTATCTTTTACCCTGTTAGGTCAGGATCGAGTAAATTGCTTAGCCATGCTTAGACCGGTAGAAGTCGGGTGATTTCCTGTCACCTGCGAGTTATAGGTGGATACCGGGTTATGGTTAGCCGTAATTGTGATCATAAAAAGTAACCAAGTGTTGATGGATAAACGAAGACCGGGCGGATTCTTATAGGGTTTTGGACTATAGTGATTCCGTCTGTGTCAATTAAGGACCGATCGTTGCTCGTCCCTCTTGTCATGTTGAACGCATGCCTCACATTTAGCTGGCCGAATAAAGTACCTTTCGACCGCGAAGCTAGTGACACTTTTCGAGCCGGGATAAACTCGGGTTGGCAGACTGGTGTTGAAGGGGGTGTAACGGGGACGCGAAGAGTGAGCCCAAGGTGCGTCCTGGCAGTCGGGCGGTCCCTAGGTAGTGCGATCCATGATTGTTATCCCGCGGCTTCTTAGAAAGTGTCATTGGTGATCTACGCGACCCTGACGGGGGAAACAGGGTTTGTGTGAGGAATAAATCTCCAGCTGGATAGGAATTCGATTCGAATCGCCGTCGCTCCCGGTTAGTGAGCACTTGACTCGAGCTATGGCATCGTAGTAACATTAATGGAACACTGATGGTTAAATGAATGATGTTGGAAATGCTAAACCTGATATGGTAATCTAGATTGCTAATGATGAATCAAGTGATTGTTCTAGCAATAGCTGCTTACCTAGCTTGAATAGGTTATACTAAAAGTGATGTAAAAAGTACTGGTATAGTTTTTCGTAACAACTTATGCTTTTCGCAAATGAGTCAAGCCAGTCCAATCTATAAAAGCCTTGCATGATCCTTGGTGTCATTTATTTCTGGTTTATGACGGGTAAGTCTAGCTGAGTACATTCTCGTACTCAGGGCGTTGTTCCCATTGTTGTTGCAGATGGTCAGATGTACTATGGGTACTGCTCCAACTATTTGTATCCGACGATGGACGACAACTAGGACCTTGGGCAAGGGTCACTCTGTTCGTCTTATCTACTGCTTTTGTGGACCATGACTATCTACTGGCACTGTATTTGAACTAAGTGTGGGTGTAAAACTACTTGCTTCCGCTATGTTATTTTAAACTGTGTTGTAATAACTTTTATTCCGAACTCCGATGTACTCCACTTTTATTGTGAACTCTACGTATCATATGAACTGTGGCTGCTAAATCAGTACGATCTTGGTTGTATGTTGGTTGGTTTGAAATCCCTCGTGATTTTACGGAATCTCGGGTTATACGAGTTTAAGTTTAATAAATTAACCGCCTCGGTGGAAGATTTTCTTACTTAATCTCGTATAATTACGTTGATCCGTTACAAGAGAAGAACCCAAACCCTTCTCTACCGCTCAAACTCAACCGCCTTCACAAATGTGCTAACACCACCATGTGTAAATCACCATGTGCATGTGTGTTAGCATTTCACAATCATTTTCCAAGGCGTTACGTTAGCTCTTTACTAGATCCTAATGCATATGCTCAAGACATTGATCTAGTGGCACTTGATTTCCGAGCTAACCGTGATTGCCCCTCTTGATAGTCGGCTATGTATCCTAAACCCAGTCAATCACTTCTCTACTCATCTTAGACCGGCAAAAGGAAAAATCCCTATAGTTATACCTTTGCCTTGCGCTCTTAGATCCTTCTCCTCCACTTGATCATCATGTCCTTCCTTTTATGTGCATCTCCACCATGATCATCATTTCATGTCCATACACCATCTCTTTGTGATCTTGTGGCCACCACTACTTGCCACATACACCTTCATCACATGTGTTGCTTATGTCTAACTCAAAACACTTAACACATGGCATTAGCAACTTGGTGTCATTAATTATCAAAACCAAACTTGGGCTTTCACCATGGCCATGGGGCATCGCTTGGTTGCACTATTTCCTTGTCCACGTCGATTAAGGACCATTCGTTGTATAGATCCTGGTCAAGTCACAGACTTATTATCCCGAGCACATACTTGCTTATGGGAGCGAAAATGTTTGTTACTCTCTTGTCATGGGCTCCGGCTCTTTCCGGACCGACTGATTGGAGGCAGGGATAGGTGGAGGTCTAAACACTGCATTGTGGGCGGGCCTCAAGTGTGGGGGCTTGGAGTCCAAGTTTAGATGGGGACCTGAAACCCGTGACAGGAGTAGAACGGGTTGGTCTCGCTTGTGCCTGGGTGCAAGCGAGACATGTGTTTTTCGGGATACCCAGCTAGGCACATTGATTCGCGAATCACCGTTTTTACGTGACGGTACGGCTTGACTATGCTCTGGCACAAAGATAGCGAAGAGGGTTGCAAAGCGAACTGTGAGTGTAGCAAAAGGTCAGGCGTATGATGGCCTTTATCAGCGGCTAGGCACGAAGAAAGGGGAGAATGACATTTATAGGATGGCTAGGATCCGCGAGAGGAAGACAAGGGACATCAACCAAATAAAATGCATCAAGGATGGGACAGATCGACTTCTGGTAAAGGATGAGAAGATCAAGAACAGATGAAGAGAGTACTTCGATAAGTTGTTTAATGGGGAGAATGAGGGTCCTACCCTTGAGTTGGACGACTCATTTGACGATACAAACAGACGCTTTGTGAGGAGAATTCAGGAGGCAGAGATTGGAGAGGCTTTGAAGAGGATGAAGGGAGATAAAGCGATGGGCCCTGATGGTATCCCCATTGAGGTGTGGAGATGCCTAGGTGTCAGAGCGATAGTTTGGTTAACTAAGCTCTTTAACCTTATTTTTCGGTCTAACAAGATGCCTAAATAATGGAGGAGAAGTATATTAGTACCTATCTTCAAGAACAAGGGAGATGTCTAAAGTTGTACTAACTACCGTGGGATTAAGTTGATGAGCTATACGATGAAGCTCTAGGAGAGGGTTATCGAGCATCGCCTAAGGAGAATGACACGTGTGACCCAAAATCAGTTTGGGTTCATACCTGGTAGGTCGACCATGGAGGCGATTTTCTTATTATGACAATTGATGGAGAGATATAGGGAGCAGAAGGACTTGCACATAGTCTTTATTGACCTCGAGAAGGCATATGATAAAATACCGAGAAATGTCATGTGGTGGGTCTTGGAAAAGCACAAAGTCCCAACTAAGTACATTACCCTCATCAAGGATATGTACAGGGATGTGGTGACGTTTGTCCGAACATGTGATTGCGACACCAGTGACTTTCCAATTAAAATAGGACTGCATCAGGGGTCAGCTTTGAGCCCTTATTTATTTGCTTTGGTGATGGATGAGGTCACAAGGGACATACAAGGTGATATCCCTTGGTGTATGCTCTTTGCTGATGATGTGGTGCTAGTTGACCACAGTAGGACAGGGGTTAATAGGAAGTTAGAACTATGGAGGACACGTTAGAGTCGAAAGGGTTCAGACTTAGTAGGGCCAAGACCGAGTACATGAGGTACAATTTCAGCGTGACTAGGTGAAAGTCCTATGTTTAGTGTTGGTAATTAGTGACAATGTCTAAGTACTAATCCTATGCTTAAGTTGTATGTAGCATATGAGGATTAGTACATTCCAAGGTTGGTGGCAAGATGGACATGGTGATCATGATGGCCACACTTGGATTTAGACGCAACCCTACGTAATCAAGGCAAAGGTATATGCTTAAGGGTTATGTTTTAGTAACCAAGACACCTAGTGGGTGTGGTTACATTATAGGATAGATAGCCGTACTATAAAGAGGGGAATGGCACGGCTATTAACTCCTAAGTGCCTCTAGATGTGCATTTCATGATCATATGCATTTGGATAGAACTAATAACGCCTCGGAAAATGATTGTGAAAATGCTAACACACTCACACATGACGAGATCACTTGGTGATGTTAGCACGTTTGCGACGACGGTGGAGTTTGAGCGGTAGAGAGGGTTTGGGTTCCTCTCTCCCTCCCGCCGAGCTTGCGAGGCGGGATTCAGGCGTTTTCGAGAAGTTGAAACGATTATTTTCCACTACGCCGGAAGTCCAGAAAAGAAACGGAGGCGAACGGAGGTCACAGAGGTGACCGGACGCTGAACCGGACGCGGTCCTTGCATGACCGGACGCGTCCGGTCAGTGTTCAGTGTCTGCGCGTTTTGCAGTTCGATGATCGGACGCGAGGCGCATCCGGTCACTGATGATCGGACGCATCCGGTCGTTCAGGGAGCTTACTGGACTCTAACCGGACGCTGTCACTGTCGCGTCCGGTCTTTTTCTTCAGCGCGTCCGGTCACTGTTTCGTTGAGCGCTGCTCAGGCGACCAGCGCGTCCAATCCTTCACGGGACCAACGCGTCCGGTCGTTCCCGGCGCGTCCGGTCAGTTGGACCAGCGCGTCCGGTCGTTGCTTCGCAGTTAGCCGTTGGGCGACCAGCGCGTCCGGTCGTTTGGACCAGCGCGTCCGGTCAGTACTTCACGAGTTAGCCGTTGGGCGACCGACGCGTCCGGTCAGTTGGACCAGCGCGTCCGGTCAGCCCGATTTTGGCTGTTTAAGTTTCTAACGGCTATATTCGAAGGGGTACGTCTATAAATACTCGTTGGCCGGCTCAAGGCTCACCCTCTCGTACATCTCTCGAACATTTGACATACTTGTGAGCACTTTGAGCTAAGCAATTCCCTTCCCACTCATCTCTCTTGCTTCTTTGCATATTCGAAGTGAGATTGAGTGATCCAAGTGCATTTGCATTGTGAGATAGCATCTAGCTGGCACTTGGTGGTTGATTTCCTGTGGGATTCTTGTTTCTCTTGGTGGTTGCCACCACCTAGACGGCTTGGAGCAGCTTGGAGGCGTTGGCAAGAGTTGCTGATTGTTCTTGGCCACCTCCGGTGATTGTGAGGGGTTTGTGCCTACCTCGGCGAAGCGCCAAAGGCAACGTTAGTATATTGCTCGTGTCATTGCAACCTTTTGCCATTTGGTAGGTTCTTGTGATGTCTTTTGAGAGGCTCGGTGTGAGACCGATTAGCCATCGAACCACGTGGTGAAGAGGGACACAACGGGGACTAGCGTGCCGGCAAGCACGTGAACCTCGGGATAAATCTTTGTGTCATCACTTTCATATTGTGATTGATTGATCCCGGTGTTCGGTTATCTTGGTATTCATTGTTGATTATATTGGTTGGCTCAATACTTCGCCCCTCGGTAAAACTCTCCTAACTTAACTCCGCTTTATCTTCTTAGTTATCTTTGCTAGCTAGTTAGCTTTGCTAGAATAGTTCTTTTGTGTAGCTTGCTAGTTGTAGTTGTTTTTACCTTCTCGGTTTGACTTGTGCGGTTGAGTGCAAATACTAGAATTGTGAATTGAATAGGTGGCTTGCAAACACCCCGTAGGCTAAGCAAAACTCGCATCTCGTCAATTTGTTATATTGATAAACTTGTTTAGCTTGTCTTTGTAGAAAATTTTAAAAGGCTATTCACCCCCCTCTAGCCATCTAGACCTTTCACTAGGCATGAGGAGGGAGATGTTAGCCTCGATGGGCAAGTGGTGGCCAAGAAGGATACTTTTCGGTATTTAGGATCGATGCTACAAAAGGATGACGACATTGATGAAGATGTTAGGCATAGAATTTTAGCCGGCTGGTTGAAATGGCGTCAAGCTTCTGGCGTCCTCTGTGACAAAAGGGTGCCACAGAAGTTGAAAGGTAAGTTCTATAGGATGGCGATTCGCCCGGCGATGTTATACGGTGTTGAGTGTTGGCCTACAAAAAGGCGACATGTCCAGCAATTGAGTGTAGCAGAGATGCGTATGTTGCGTTGGTGTTGTGGGCACACAAGGAGGGATAGAGTCCGAAACGACGATATTCGGGATAGGGTTGGGGTGGCACTAATTGAGGAGAAATTGATTCAACATCGGTTGAGATGGTTTGGACATGTTCAACGGAGGCCTCCTGAGGCGCCGGTGCGTGATGGGGTTCTAAAGCGGGCCGATAATGTAAAGAGCGGTAGAGGTCGACCTAAACTAACTTGGGACGAGTCCGTTAAGTGAGACCTTAAAGAGTGGAATATCTCTAAGAATTTAGCTATGGACAGGAGCGCTTGGAGACTGGCAATCACGTGCCTGAACCGTGACCTCTTTCTGTCTTGTACCATTTATGTCCCTTTATGTGTCTCTCTGTTTATCGTCTCTTTTGGATTTCATCTCTAGCCTACCCTAACTTGCTTGGGACAAAATGCTATGTTGTTGTTGTTGAGTAAATATTATGGTCATCTTCGTGGCTGTGTGCTGTTTAGGCTAACTATTGGTAAGCTGAAGCTCAAACTATTACAATGGCGTGTTCAAGAAAAAACTGCTGTCGTGGCTCAAAAGGTCACACCGTACAGGAAAGGCTATGTGTATATATATTTCAGTACAATCTTATTTGAGACAACAACGAGCATTTACCAATTTTCAGTTAGTCCACTCTATGTACAGAGCAGTGTACTTCAAAAGAATAAGGTCAAACAGTTAGCACGGTTCTATTTTCTTTTTATATCTATCCACGGTTCTTACTATGAATCTTAACCTAACTATGGATATGTTTTAATTTAGCCAAAGAAAATAGCACAAACGTACATATGATATGCTTTAAATTACCTCACCAGCTTAGGTGCATTGTTATAATCACCTATATGTCCAATCATTAAAGTGGTCTTCACAACTTCATTGGTGGAATCAAAGGCATACCATTGTAATTGTTGCTACCGACATCCTAGGTGGCCCTACAGGGTTGGCAGTTTCCATTTTGCCCTCTAAATTTGGTTCATCGCCATGTTCTCTTACTAATATAATTACCCCTGTAAACGGAAACCCAGGCAACGGAGACCCGGCCTACGGGCAACGGTGTCCCGGCCTGTGGACCGGCCCAGGTAACGGTCCCCACGGTGAAACTGTTCCCAGTGTCGGGGCGGGCCAGGGTTCGGGGGTTTTCTCGGTCAGGGAGCTGAGGAGTTTCTTCTTAGGCGAATACCGTGGGGGCGGTCTTTCCCCCACCGGCCGAGTTTTTTTTAATTACCCTTGTAAATGGGACCATAGTTTTACATAATGTTTCTTAAAAATCTTATAGTGATTCTATAAATGATAGGATGGTATATTTGCATTACTTACAGATTTTTAGGTTTCCTAAGTTGATTTAAATGTTTGATGAACTACGACTACACACAGATAATGTGACATTATTGGGTTAACCTTGCATGACACCATGATTAATCTTTCCCATCAAATAGGATCTGGGGGATGGAATGAGCGGCCTAAAATCGGGCTCCAAATTTATTTGTTGCATATATATTATTTAGCGTCCTAATGCATCATGTTTTTCTTGGCAAAAGTTGCTCATTATTGCTATTTTTTTATGCAACACATTACTATGCCTTGCTTCGTGCAGCCAACTAATTTGTATTACTAATGCAGGATGCAACAGGTGTTATGTTACTGCATAATCACATAAATGGAAGATCAGGACATGGGTTGTTAATGTTCTCTGGTCTACCAAAAATTCTCAGAGTGGACCTTATCCTTCTTCATGACGTGGTAACCATTCTTTCCCGATCCTCTTTGGTTCAATGTAATTTCTACTGTCTACATTATTTTTATTACAGGGAAACTCCATGAAGGTCAGAGTTTTAAAAAACTGGCTAATTATAAAAGTTCCTGACCCTGCTAAATAGCTTTCTGGCCCTGCAAAATAGCAATGATGAACGCTTGTGATAGGTATCTACAATACTTACCTGAATTGATTTCGATCTAGGTTTCAGCTTAACGATAATCATCCAGTTCCTCAATGTTCATTTATCTTTCAGGAGCAAATGAGGATTGATGCTGCCAAGTTAAGTTTCATGGAGCCGTTGTCATTGATTAGTGCTGCCAAGTTAGGTTTCATAGGCATATCATCATCATATACATGGATGCACTAAGAGTTCTTAGCGTTTTGTCTCCGTTTGTCCCATGTAATGCTCAGGCTTGCAGAGTTGCAGGCATTATCTGCGCCAAACAATGTGATGCGGTAAATGTACACTGATGTGGCATTACATGTTCAACAGAGATTCAACCAATAGCCGCCACAGAAATATCATGTTTTTTTACTCAGCTACTTATGGTGATTCTGATACCTGCAGCCTCTGTATGGTTGTTTTCTATGAGCTTATTGCCATCTTCAGTTTTTGTGATTATTTTTAGCCTATGTCGGTAGAGGCAGCAGCTCGGTAACATTGGAAGCCATTTGGTTCACCTGACAGAGAACAAATTGTATACTATGATGATCAGTGCAAACTAATTAACTAAAATATCGTCTCCTACAGACTGACACTTTTCAATACGGGCGCGGCGAAGCGCGCTCACCGACCTAGTTAGATACAAAGATGCAACTAATCATGCGCATCGGGACTCTCTTTGTTCATTCATGTATAACATCCAAAAGAAACCGAGGTATCGCACCATAAAGAAAGCCGAACGCTAGCACAACTTGGATTCTGTGATGCCAATGCTGAAGCTGCAGGTGCACCGCAACAGGAAGGCCAGTTAATAGGCCGCCAACTATCGCACTTCCAACTACACCAATGAGGACCAGCACCCAAGCGTCGTCTGGCAGCGCATCTCCTTCGTCGCGGGGTGCAGGATGGTGGTGCAAAGACGACGACGATGACCGGAGGCACATCAGCCTCGTCTTCTCGTACTGCTCTGGGTTATCGAAGTAGGCAGCCACGCCGCTGTGGTACTTGCCCACCTGCCCCGCCCCCGCGCCACCGGCCGCGAGCGGCGGCGCGGGGAAGGCGGCTCCGGATCCCTCGGCTGCTGCTCGGGTCCAATGCTGCCAGCGTTTGTGTTTGTGATGACCACGGTGGGACAGAACGCGCGACAGATACAGAGCGCTGCCAGTTTCGGTCGAAGAAACGCATGCGGACCGCGCAGTTGGCGCAGACCTCGCGGTGGCCGCACGGGCCGACCGCCACCCACTCTGCCGGCTTCGATGTCGATGGCGTGCTCGTCGTCTGCGCTGTCCGGTGGCGCCATGCCTCCATCGGTTACCATATCAAAATCGATTAGTTGATCTAGCTGATAGCTGCTAGCGTGAATGAACGAAAAAATTTGCGGAGGCTGATAGATGGTACGTGTTCTTGATCCTGGGCGACGCGCATCGGTGCGGCGGCCGCTTATATTTAGGGCACGGGCGTCTGGCGTGACTGCTGAGGACGCGCGGGCGGGCCTCGTACCGTTACCGATACCGACTACCGAGTGTATCGAACTCCGATTCCGAAATCGTGTTTGTGTTTTGATTCGGACTAGAGAAACATGTCGTAGTCAGAACCACGACACGTATCTATACCCCTAATAATAATATATTATATAATAATAAAGAGGTAAAATTTCAGGCTCTTTTTTTTTCGTCCATCTATTTTTTTTTTGGTATAGCCTTCTCTAACTAACTCCATGAATGTGAAATCTATTTCTGTACGTCTCTCTACGACTCTCCTATTTTTTATATATAGTCGCGTCTCCCTTTAACTGCTGGATGATGGAGAGTTTCTTCGGTCCGGACACGTATAGGAATAGGAAACAAAAGAAATAACCGAGACAATAGAATATAAGTCAGATACAAAAACTGCTTTCGTAGTCATATGGGACCCGACCATAGTCTCGTGATGCCCACAAAACCACGTGTCCTGGTGGCTGTGGCATGCCATGAGGACTATCACGAGTTTCTATATGTGTTCATAACGGATTCGAGTTACATGTCGGTGTTCTCATTGGGCAGATCTCTCCAAGTTTAAATCCTTTTTGTGTCCGCACCCGGTGCTCCATATATAACGTGTGCACTTGTGCCGGCCGGATAACCCGCGAGATCGATGCCAACACGAGCGTACAAGCCGGCTACAAGGTAGAGCCGGATTCGACCGATCGATGTAGAAATATTACCGCCAACATGACCATGCGACGCGCCGATGCCTCAAGATAAAAAAAGAAAAAAGAAAAAAAATGACAACGCGCGGGTGCGGGCGCATGCAAGGAGCTTCAACCAGAGGAAGAAGGGAGGCATGTGTTCTCGTGACGTGCTATGATGTCGAAGTTGCGTGATCTGTGCTTAGTGGCGAAGCTAGAGCAAACGGGTGGGGGTGCACAACTTTATCATAAACATAGTGACACATATGATGTTCAAACAAATAGCATAACTAACTCATAATTTTTAACATAAAAAATCAACATACAGTAATGGCAATGTGATTTTAGTCAAAACATAAGTAAACTGGTAGGGCAAGGGTAATAACACTCACCGTTTATAACAAAATAAAGACGTACATTCATCACTGTAGTGTAGTGATTGAAAATAATGCCAAAACGACGAACAAAATATGTGATCCAACATAAAGAAAAGAGAATAAATATGTCAATTATTTAGCAAAGAAAATAAAGAATTATACATTGAAAGTAGATGCATTATATTTTTATTACCTTTTAGAGATCATATTTACGCTTTTTTCCTTCCATGTTCATGAAACGACGAACCACGGCTTTCCGTTTGAAATACCTCTCCACGGTTACCTAATATTCATTTATTTGCATAATAAAAATGTAGTTCGAAATAATTTCATTGAGGATGAACTCAAACTTGAGAATAATTGAATAAATACTCACTCGATGGACGGCGGCGAAGTAGCAGGTGCAGTTGCCGGGCAGCCACCGGTCAGCGAATCAGCGAGGCGGATGGCTTCGTGCCTTCGTGGAGCGCCAGGACGAGCGCCTCGGAGGCGGAGGGCGTACTGGACTACTGGTTGCGGAGCAAGGCGGACGGCTTCGTGGCGTCGCTGGGAGCCTGAGACATACGCCACGCCCGGATGGCGGCGACAGAACGGCAGCAGGGGCGCGCGGCGCCGCACGGCGTCTGCAGCGGAGCGCCGGTGCGAGCGTGCGGCAGCGGCTTCGTCTGATCGTCTCGTATTGGCGAGGGAAGGCAGCTGGGCAGGCGATGCGTCGCTCACTCTCCTCGGTCCTCGTGCAGTCGTCGCGCGGAGGAACCGCGAGTCCGCTGCATGCACGTGTGCGATGCTTCGACTCCACTCTCCAAGCCTGAAGGAAGTGGCGCTGTGGGCTTAGGCCTGGTGGGGGTGCCTCGTATTGGGCTGTGGGGGTGGCTACTGGGACAAATCTTCTTACTCACTGTGAATTTCTGGGATTTTGGGGTGCCTGGGCACCCACAGCCCACAACTGGGCTTCGCCCTGTGCTCCATGTTGGCGTTGCGCTGGACATGTGAGAGTCAATACTCACGCCGTCATGCGCACGAGACGTTCCTCTTGGCTCTTGCCATCTCGGGTGGCCCTCTGTAGTTGACGGCCAGCAGCAGTCGGTGATCTACATGCCCAGCTAAAATGGCCCATCGGCGAGACCTGCAAAGCAGGCAAGTTCCTCACCGTTACTACCTCTCGAATCTCGAGGAGTCTTACTGTTGGTTTTTTTTTTTCTATTTGTTCCGAGATCCCTCATTTTCTTGTCTTGCATCTCTCACTTTCCTCGCACCTATCCAGCAAAGATCGAGCAAGCAGCGCCGGCAACGAACCGTGACTACCGTGAGCACCTTTTCATGAATTCATGTACCAAGAGTCATGACTGAACCAAAATTTCTCCGCTATTTTTATTTTGGTTTAACTATCCTATAACTAACTTTGTGCATGTGAAAAATATCTATATCCGTCTGACGTAGACATGATTTAGACACACATAGATATTATTACTCCCGTTGCAACGCACGGGCATGTTTACTAGTTTATATAAAAAAACCACACATACGTATCTACAATCTATCATTATTATTTTTATTCTTATTGTTGTATACCATTTTTGCTTCTCCAATTGAATCATGTCGCCTACTTTTTCCATCCGTCCGATTTCGCATTGACGGCTACAAACTCACCACCTCTACTACCTCCAGAAACCTCTTTGCCTGGCCCACGTGATGCGAGGGGCCTCCTACAAAGCCGCGTCGCACGAGGACACGGAAAAAAAAAACGACCCCGTCCTATCATCGGCACCACGGTCGCTGCCATCCTCTTCGCTGCCCAGATCCTCTCCACTGCCTCGTCCTGCCCCAAGCGCAGCAGCCTGGCAGACACAGCGCCCGCTCCGTTGGATATTCGGCGCCCCCAAAACCCCATGCCGGTTTGCCACCCGCGTCGTCCCGCAACTGGTGCCGCCTCTGCCTCCCAACAACGCCGATACTGCTCCGCCCCTCCCCAGTGCCATCGTAACGCGTCTATAAAGTATACTATATAGCAGATGAGTGCCCGAGCGTTGCAACGGAAGAGTTCTCATGTATGCCTAAGTTGTTTATTATGAAAATACTATTAAGAATCATCTAAACAAAAAAAAACTCAACTGAACTTTAAGATGTTCTTTTTTTTTTGTTATGACATCATACTTCTGCAAGGCGCATATTCATCTTTAATAAAGACATATAGACGGCACATATGTTGTCCTCAAAAGTAACTCTTTTATCATTTGACGTGAAGCAAATCCATTTATACAAATCAATGAGATGAGATGGCATTACCTTTCAACACAATTAAGCATTTACGGTCTAGTTAGTTGATATTTGATATAATGATAATTCATAAGTTATCAATTCACTGAACATGTACAGAAGATAAGTTTGCATGAAAAATTGGTCAAAATCAACCATGTCTAGCTCCAGCACTATTTTGAATTTCTTGTTGACACAGCTTCTGTGCATCCTGAAGGAACAAAGACGCCA
Source organism: Saccharum hybrid cultivar R570 (assembly GCA_038087645.1). Classification (NCBI taxonomy): domain Eukaryota; kingdom Viridiplantae; phylum Streptophyta; class Magnoliopsida; order Poales; family Poaceae; genus Saccharum; species Saccharum hybrid cultivar. The sequence goes on along the minus strand of JAQSUU010000307.1, from coordinate 41,369,050 downwards.
TCATTTAGAAGACAAAAAACCTCTTCGTACACAATGATAAATTTGTACTATATAAATACATAGAGTTAACTTTGTAGGTGTAACCGTGGGGACATCTGTATGAGACATGAATAATCATTATTTGCTAAACAGAGTAGGCCTTGTTCAGTTGCTGATAGATGAGAAGAAGGTTATATCTGTGGATACCAACGGATATAAATTAAAGAGCTTAGAGCATCTCCAATAGTTCCAAAAATTAATTGGTAAATCAATGAGTTTTTCAAGTGGCTACAAAAAAGTTGAGAGCATATTTGTTGGCTTTCTCCAATAGTTTTCAAAAGCTAGATCCAAAATATAGAAGATAATTTTGCATCAGGAACCTGAACTATTTCTAAACCAGTTTTATACCTTCTTTCTCTCACTTTTATACTTTCTTTCCCTCCTGTACATTTGTAGAACTCTATCCTACTTTTTGTTCTTTTCCACATCCTTCCACTTTCAAATTGCCCGAAGGGTATGTGTGTGTATATATCCGTAGGCCGATTCTTCCAAGTGTGAAAAGATTGGAAGTTGAGATAGGGAGTTGTTGGAGAGTAGTTTTTTTTAAAAAAAATCTTGTCCAAAAATCAAGATTAGGAGTGGGTTTTAGAAAATCATGGAGATGCTCTTATTAGTTCTTCTGCTCATAGGACCGCAGAGCACCCATTCTATATAATGAAGGCTCGGACTGCACCATGAGATTAGTGACAAAAACAGAGAGACATGCCTGCAAATTGTACTACAGTAACTAGAAAGAAGAGCAGGGTTGGTCATCCATAGGATTCATGAAACGCATAAACATTCAGATGTTTACTAAATGATCTCTCTTTTTTTTGGCAATAAGAAGGCAGTGATTCAGATTACGACTAAATTTTTATAATTCAATGGGTAAGTGGTCCAATGCAATTATATCAGCCTTACACATATGAAAATACATGAAAACACGTGATTTCCTTTATTTTCAATGCACTGAATTACTAAAACTTCTTCCGTGTTTGCAAACACAAGCTAGCTTGGGCACCAAACAACTACAAAGTTACAAGATAATAAAATGATATGCTTTACTGTTTTAATCTGAAATCTACTCGAATGAATAAATCTGAAATCCTGATGGCGATGCAGGCAGCAGAGGCTGACAGCTAAACTCCAGGTGCCCTTTTTCGCTTCCTCCTCCTCCTCCAGCCGCAACTTGCGCGTAGAAGGCGACGATTGGGATGGAGAGGACGCAATCTTAGTCGCAAGTCTCAGCAGGAAGCGACACATTGGTGGTCAGTGGAAAATTAAATGGGATCGAAAGGAAAGTAGAATAGGAAATCATAGAACACATGATCGTTACTTTGAATATCATAAAAAACAAATCACATCATGCTCCATGGAAAGGAGTAGAGTCCATGGAAAGGAGTAGAGAGGAGTAGCAGCTCCATGGCAGGGAGACGCCAGCAAGAGCAGCGGAGGGCCAAGTCCATGCATCCGGCGAGAATGATGTGTTGCCGGTTCCAGCCTTCCAGGTACAGGATCGAACGAGATGGATGGATGTCGCTGCCTCGCTGGGTCACAAGGAGATCAGGCCGGGTCAGCCCAGTCGCCATGTTAGATGTTACGCCGCTCTGGCACTGGCACTCTGCATCTGGCTCAGTTCTGGTAGGGCCGGAGGCTTGATCCACACCGTTCCTCGGGGGAAAGAGCGGCTTTGGGCAAATCGGAGGCGGCGCGCCGTATTGGAGCCGGAGGCGGCCGAAGAGGCGAGGATTAGGGCGATGGCGGCCTGAGCCCTGAGGTTGGAAGCGAGCGTGAACGCGATTATGCAATGATCAGCACAGTAGCAAGGATACGTGCGGGGCAACGGAGAAGGCTAACCATGGTGGGAGGCGACAGACAAAGGCGCGGGCGCGGAGCCACGTCGATAAAAACTACCATGGGCAGAAGGTCGTGGATCGCAGGTGGTCGACATGCGCAGACGGGGATAGTCAGACGAAAACCGCAGGAATCGGACGAAAACTACCTTGGCAGACGGGACAGACACTTCCTTCTTTATATAGTAGAGATAGGTGCCGAAAGCCCATATCGACTTGTGTCGGCCTTCTCTTTTTTTTTGAAAATTTTGTTTCTTTATTTAAGATGAGTCATTACAATCAAACTACAGACAACACTACAAAAAGCTATGAGGCCTAAGTCAAATAAAATTCTGCCTACTACCAACGAAGTTCGACATTCTTCTTCTTGTATGTTCTAATCTGAAGCTGATGAACGCCGTTGCTAAATCTGCAACATCCTCCAAAATTGCAGACAACGCTACAAGAAGCTAGGAGTCCTAAGTCAAATAAAATTCTGCCTATCCAATGAAGTTTGACATTCTTCTTCTTGTATGTTCTAATCTGAAGCTGATGAACGCCTTTGCTAAATCTGCAACATCCTCCAAAATTGCAGCAACTCGGATCGATGCTTCTCTCTAATTTACCAAAACGAAACTAGAGTCCGTCTCCACAATGATGTGCTCCTTCGTCCAGTGGAAATCAGATGGACACCATCCCGTAGCGTCTCCGCCTCCGCCAGGAAGGCCAAGGAAGTCGAATTGATCCGCCGAGCCGAGGCCATGCACAATCTGTTGTCGCTGCCTCGGATCACAGCCCTGGTGGCACCCATGCCCTCATCTTGCATAAAGGCCCCGTTTGTGTTAATCTTTAGGGACCCTTCTTCAGGTGGCTTCCATTTAACTACTTGAGCTCCGGTTTTCTCTGTTCCCAACTAGGGGGCCATAGCATGCTCGAAGCAGGCCTCCAGTGCCAATTCTATTGCCGACCCCGGGGTCAATCGTCGTCTTCCATGCTTACAATCATTTCTGCTATTCAATAGTGACCACATCTCGCATAAAATTATTCCTCTCTCCTTCTCCTTGCAAAAGGAAATTTCCAGCAGGACCGCGGGCATAATCTGGGGAGCTTGATCTCCGTTAACCTTTTAATTCTTTCCTAAAAATTGATGGCGAAAGAGCACTGTGACAAGGCATGATACATAGTCTCATCCTCCATTCCATAAAAAATACATGTCCCAACTGGCTCAATATGCCGGCATTAGAGATTTGATGGCGCGGAATAAAATCATGGGACACCCGCCACCAAAAGACCCTGATCTTCGGTGGCAATTTGCACCTCCAAAGCTTGTGCCTGTGGGGCTCATCATTTGCTGCCGAGTGTGCTGCCCGCCCCTCGCAGTGAGCCCTCTCATAGGCTTCTTATTCCACAAGCCTTCGATAGGCCGGTCACACAGTGTATAAGACATGGCGTTCGTCCGACCTAGCCCAGAAATCTTCCTATCTTCTTCCCAACGGTATTTTTCATAGCTTCTCCATACGCAACAAGTTATTATCCAGAGTAAAAGGATCAAGATGTCCAAGAGGGGGTGAATTGGGCTAGTTATAATTTTTCTCACAACAATTAAGTCATACTGCTTAGCCCATTTCAACCTTGTGCCTAATAGTGTTTCTATTGTACCGCACAAAGTTTTGCACCCTAGGTTCTAATTCTTCTCTAGCACGACAATTCTAGGAATGTAAAAACATGAATGTAAATGCTCAAAGTAAAGAGAGAGAAATGAACATGATGATGTCTTCCCAAAGTATCAAAGAGCCGACACTCCCCACTAATCCTCGTTGGAGCATTCACGCAAGGGTATAGCTCCCCCTCGATCGGCGCAAGGACCGAGTGCTCTCTATAGGTTGATTCTTTGTCACTTTGATGCGATGAATCACCCACAACCACTCACACCATGAGTTGGGAATCACCACTGATAGATCACCAACCTCCCAATCGCCACCAAGCCATGAAGGTGATGCCGATCACCAAGAATAATAAGCACAAACTCTCACTTGACCTAAATAAGCCTAATGAGGAAGGTGGATGCACACTTGTTCCTCCCTATGCACTAATGGGGTCCTTAATCTTGGATTAACAAATCTCAATCAGCCCACTGAGCACTTTCTCTCCCTTAAACTCCACTATGATTCTTCAACTGAACAAATGAGCAAGAGAGATGAATTCGTCGAGTTGGGGAAGTATAAATACTCCCCAACCACTCAACTAGAAGTTATGGTCAAGTCATGTGCAGATTCGGGGGTGTCGGACCATACTGTGCCAGGGCATAGGACCATACCCCCATGGTCTAACTAGGCACAACTGTCATAGAGCCAGTTCTATGCAAAAAAACTAGCCATCGGGAACCCCCACTGGTGAGTGGTCCAAAGGCTGAAAATTCTCTCTGGATGCTCTCTGCAAGCCATCAAACGGAGGCGCCAAAGGTCCGGGCTCATCCTGTTCACCATGGTCTGACGGTCCTTGACCGAACCCTAGGTTAAATAGTGTCCACGTACGGTCCGACGAGCCCATGTGCTAGGGTCCGAAGTCTCCTTAGGCATAGGCTCCTCTCTCTAGCGCTGTGACATAGTTGTCGGACCCAAGCCATTGGTCCAACGCACTGTCTTCCTCTAGGTCTGACACCCTGAAAAACCCTCTATTCACTTCCAATTCAAAACACTTTGTGATTGGGTTTGATCCAAATGATCTTTGGGCTTCCTCTAAGTCACCTAGTGCTAAGTTTGATAATTGTGCACTACACTTAACACATTAGACTCACTTAGGTCAAGCTACTAGTTCATACCCCCTTTATAGTATGGCCAAAGAAAAAATAAATTCCTAAACTACTCTTACACTAAGGTCTCCTAACACCACTCGACACTAAGAACTAGTCCGTCCTTGACCTTGTCGTCCATCCTTTGAAAACTGAAATGATTTCCATTGATAGGGGTATGAAAACCATTAGTTGCCCAAACAATCACCATTACCATAACTCAAACTGTCTATGCAAAACACATGTTAGTAACAATAATCTTGTGTAGTCATTAATCACCAAAACCCAACTAGGGGCCTAGATGCTTTCACAGAGCCTCCTCATCCCAACTCCTACCATCCCCAGATATTAGCTCGCTAACACAAACCACTAAGGCTCCAGGCTTTGGACATATATAGGTTTGCCGCTAATAGCTCCTAGAATCCAACGGTCTTGGTTTGTCGACTCCCCATCAACTATGTGATGTGTGAGTCCACAATGTCGAGCTCCTCTCCCAGTCAGAAGTGCTCGCCAAGTATGAGAGGAATTCCTCTTCTTTCTTGCTTTACTAAATTTACCATTGGGGTAGTATTTCCCCTTGATAACTCAAGCACAAACCGAATCCGACAATGTCATAAGCCGCTAGCCTTGTTTCCCAGGCATTGCCATGTTGAATTGTTTGATGTCCCGAAAGCCCACGCTCCTGCCATCTCCTCCAATTATTAATCTACTATCTGTAGTTCCTCCCTACCAATAACTAGAGGTGGCCGATGTAATTTTCTTTCATGTTTTTAGTCGAGAGGACAAAGAAACTCATCAGATATGTAACAACTACCTGAGCCACACTAGATGGTTAGGTTGCTCACATAAAAGGGTCTTGTCGTTAACATCGGATGATCTTGCATGAACAACGCCGTTGACACCAAGTGGACCATCGCATACAAACTCGTCGGGGTACTGATCTACGATCCGCGCATCCTAGCGCTGAGCTGGATTGTTTGGTGTACACAATCTAGCCCGTGGTTCACTGATCTACAATCGGTGCACTTAAGGTGTAGTGTGTGGCCCCCTTTTATTGGCAATAAGAAAAAAGAAAAGAAAAGCAAGACTGGTCTCTCCTCCTATAGCTACCTAAGAAAACTAAAGGATAGCCAGATGGAGGATGTGGGAGGGGTGATTCTTGAGTTCAATGGCGTTGATGATCAGTGATAGGAGGTAGAGCAGGAGACAAGGTGTCGCATGTTAACGAGTTGTGGGTCAGTCTAGAAAGAGTAGGGAGGTGGAGGCAATAAATGGAACTACGTGTAAGCATAGTTACTTACTCAAGTGTAGCAATATATGGTATCCAATGGCCTACAAGATTGTGACAACCTGATACCGTTTATGTCTCACTAAGACAAGTGTCATCCACTTGACCAACTTGACTAGCTTGACTGGCAACATGTCACCAACAGAAGAGTGCCAACCGGCTTTCATCAGGATCTTGCGGTCAGGTAATATATCTCAATTCATGCAATAAACCCTTAGGTGACCACATGAATAACACTTTCAAAATAAACTCGAACATATCCTGAATTTGACACTATTTAAAGGATGAGCAGTTTACACTTCAAGTTCAACCCATTCTAGGTTGCTCTCGATACTCGCTCATACACACTATCAGAGTTAACTTGCATCTTAAATTAGAGTCGCCCGATCTAATGGCTGCTAGTCGAAGCGTTGTTGAGCTTGGCTCAACTAAACACATAGCAGAGGTACCTGTAAAACAACTTAATGGCAACGCTGTGAGTACATTTCACACTCGCAGGACTTAATTCCAATATATAGATATTTGGTGGATGCAAAGGATAATAACATGCGTTTGTGAGTTTTGCATAAAAGCAATGGTGTTTGTTAAAGGGTAAAATGCTCATGATGCTTAGTCAAAATCAGTTCGGCCGAGATAGATATAAAACAAGTGCTGAGCAACATAGGTTAGGTGATCAACAATGGAATTCGCCTCAACTCAATAGTGAGGTCTCCCACACTACAACAGGTCTAGAAGTAAGAACAACCAATTTTTGTCCTGAGGGACTTTAGGCTTTCAATGTACTCTACGTAGAGGGTACAAGTTGTACCCACACGAAGAATGGGACTAACCTCCATATCCGTGCACAAGGATAAGTGTTGCCTCACATCTCCAACCTTTCCCTAATCTAACCAAGAATGTCCACAGAGGGGTTGATTGGTTTTGGGTAATGCTACCATGATCTACCCGACGCCACCTTTATGCCAGCTCAACGGACAAACTAGTCATGATCAGTTACTCTGCTTACCACCCCCATTTGTGATATGTGGTTTGTACGGATGGTTACTCGGACTCACTATCCCAATGAACGGTCCTTAATCCTCTGTGAGCTACGCCACTTGAGATCCCACACTCACAGTGACCTTACCCCTCACATGAGTGAAAAGATCAGGTTGACCATCAAGGTAGGTTTTCAAGTTAGAGTGCATCCTTAATTCAGATTAGAGAGCTAGGTAAGTTGTCACCCATGCAAGTTTTAGCAGTTAGTTATCCCCGTGTAACATCCTACACGTGTGTTGGTATTTATTAATGACACTTGTAATTTAGGAAGAATATATATATAAAGAATTCTACAAGTGGACAGATATACCATTGTAGCTGTTAGTATAAATTAATGCACACAACATAATCCGCAAGCGCACGAATGTTATACTGATGTAGCACTTCACAGGGAGTACCTAGTTTTATATCAAACTCAAGGAAATGTATGTGAGAATAACCAAATCTAACTTAACCTAACTTCACAATCAAAGCTAGATAATAGGAGTATGGAGGAGATTGCTAAGGTCTTCTAGTTCTAACTTCGGTAAGCTTTGTCTTCTATTGTTCAGTTCTAGGGATATTACTAGAGAAAACATAGGCATAGTATGTTTCCTAGAGTAACAAAGTCCTGTTAGGCCTACTAACGGGAGGTGGACTACAGAGGATTCAACGAGGCTATAAGAGTCACCCTCGTGAACTACCACCAATCCAGAAAGTAGGGTACATCCACGAGTAACCGAGTCTAAGTACCACGCTTACACTACGAATACTATTTTAACCTAGGAGCTATAAGGATTAACGTATTCAAAAGAGAGTCACGAACCTGAAGAACAATATGAACAAGATGCTTACTTGAATTAGAAGTCGATTACCAGAGAAATCTCAAAAGCAAGCTCAAGAAGAACTTGATTCCGTCAGGATACAAGCCGTAGAGAGAGCACCGACATGCCGATACTTCCTCCAAACTATTCCCTCTCACTCTATCTCACAGTCTCTAATACAAGACTAGATCCTATCAAGGACTAATCTTCTCTTGATTGCTAGCTCTAGATCCTGGTGGACATATGAATTAGGGTTTCTAGCTTCTCAGCTCTCAAGATCTAACTTGGCTTCATTGCCCTAAGGGGGGTACAGGCAGGTATATATAGGCTGAGGCATCAATCCTGAGGCCTCGGATCAAACCGACTTGAATAAACAGCGTAGATGTAACAGAACCGACCAAATTATAAGAGCACAAGTACAAAACAAGCGCCCGAAACGCTCAAATTTTTGAACCTGAGCCCATATAATCCCGGTAGTCAATTGAAATCACGAAGGATTTCAAACCAACTCGCTTACAACCAAGATCGCATCACTCAACATAACATATCACACGTTGCATTTCACAAGTAGTTCAGAAGTACACTTACAACACCACGAAGTCGTAATTATTACAAACCAAGTTTATAAAGTAGCGAAAGCATAAACACACACATGCTTAGTTCAAATACCATTGCCAGTCTTACAGATCAATATCCCACAAAAGCATTAAGGAAAGTAAACTAAAAGACGATCACGCCCAAGTGATCTAGTCCTCGTCACCCGCCGGGTGGAGGCAATTCTTGTAGAAGCCCTGATATAGCATGTCATCTGCAACATGAGGGAATAAACCCTGAGTACGAGAATGTACTCAGCTCGACTTACCCGTCGAAACGGAAAATAAAAGACACCAATGATCATGAAAGGCTTTTTTAAAGTGGAGCCGGTTGACATAATGTTTTGCGGAAAGGCATAAGTATAAGTAACTCTTTTAACCTATACTAGCAGTTATTTTTAGCATTAACCTGTCAGCTATCTTAGCACCTGTACTAAACAATCATCTGATGATTAAGCAAACAATAATAACTATAGCAGGGATAAATTTGAGGCAACATGTACTTCATCATCCAATTAACCATCTGTTCAATTTATGGAATCTACGTTGTCGCTGCTCAAGTCAAGTGCTCACTAACCGGGAGCGACGATGATTCGAATCGAATTCCTATCTAGCTGGAGGGGTACTTCTAACACTCACCGAGACATGTCTAGCGAGGGATGCTCAGGTCACCTTTGGTACAATTCAGGAATCACGGGTTCGATTGATGCCGCATCCCCAAGGGCAACACTCTGCCAGGTGATAGGGACTTGAACCCCCCTTGGTCTTACGCCAATGTCCCCAAGCACATCCTTACTTCCTCCAAGATACGACCTATCCTTCGATTCCTAGCCTGAATTGTATCACTCGGATTCGCGGTCAGAACGGCTTATCCGGCCAACTAAGTGTTAGACTGCGTTCAACATGACTCAAGGACGTACAACGAATCGGTCCTTAAACGACTCAGACGGGCATAGCTTCGCACCCAAGACGTGAAGTGTCTTGCGGCTGCACTATCAAACTCCCGTCCGGTCTCAAATTCATTTTTAAGCATGGTTCCATCCACGATAGCAAATATAGCCACTTGTGACCCACATCACCTAAATCTCACAGATGACCGGAAATCACCCGACTTCTACCACACTAAGCAGGGCTAAGCATTAACACGTGCCTAAACTTTAATTGGGATTCAAGTTCTATATCTGGACAAGGATAGATATAATGTAACAAATGTTTTCACCCAACTCCTACAACTTAATGCAGTAAACAAGTAAAAGTACTCTATATATATATATATATATATATATATATATATATATATATATATATATATATATATATATATATATATATATATATATATATATATATATATATATAACACACACACAAAGATTTGGGTCAGTATACACCCGGGCTTGCCTTTCAGGAAAGAGGAAGGACGGTGGTCCGGGCACTCAGGTAGCTCGTCAATGACGCTTCCTTCGCTGGCTGGCTCTTCGGGTTCTCCCGACTGCTCCTGATCCTCCTTCGGAAGTGCTTCCTCAAATTCCAGGAGTGACACCCCCTTCGGAACACCTATTGCATGAATGCACAAATGAATCTCATGGATGCATAAGAATGAATGCAACATGCTTAGAGAATGCAAATATAAACTACAGCAACACTAGTGCTCTATTCAAATCACTTTACAACATGTGCATATTTCTTCTCCGGTAGAGAAGCACTTACCAAGTCTACACAACCTAATGTACAACTGCTCTTCCTCAGTTAAGGACCTAGCACCTAACAATTGATAAGAGTAACATCACTTAGGCTCACACAAACCCAAGCACAACAAAGCACAACACCATTTTGGACAGCAGCTAAGTATTTTCACCATAACTAGAGATTTATAAATCCAAATGGTATGAAACAAGACAATCTGGAAAGCTTATAAAATTCTCTATAATTCACTTTTAGACCTCAATACTTGATTCCAAAGTTTACCTAGCCGAATTCTCAAAGTTTCAGAAATCTGTCCTCTTCGAACAGAGAGCAGCCATTTCTGGACAGTCACTTTAAACAGCCACAATTCCTAAACTACTAGGCCAAATGCCACCAAATTTTGACACAAGCTAGTTTAACAAGTTTACTACCACTTTGGTATTCACAAGTTTCCTAGAAAACATATTTATCAAGGTCTAAACCCAAAAATGCTACCAGCTGTCCAGAGAACCTAGAAATATAAAAATTAAATATTTAGTCATGTGTCAAACACCCTTATGACCAAACTAATGACACTACTAGGTCACACATGACATGAAACTACCAGAAAATAAGGTATGTTCACTCAAGTCATTTATTTTAATCCCTTTCTTAATCTAATTAATTAATTAAGTGGGAAATTAAACTTATATGCAAACTACTCATACAATTCCACAAAAGTTATAGGGGACTCTATACCCTATAGGAGTCTACTGTAAAACTTTGAGCCAAAGTTATTTAAAGAAACTCCCTACACAAAATTCACAAGACAGAAAGGCTGATTTTTGCATAATTAATAAATCATATTGAAAAGTGTCAAACAACAGAAAAAATATTTTTCTTAGCAATCTTAGGGTACCAGGATAGTCTCTATAAAATTTATGAGTATTGCACATATAGAAAAATTATGAAAATTCATTCAAGTATCTCCTAATATAAAATGACAACAGCATACTTGAATACTACTCTTGCAATAGCACCCAAATTTTTACCAGAGCTATCATAGACATGAAATAGAACTCCCACCAAATTTCATAATTTTTGGAGCACTAGAACTCAAGTTATCAAATTAACAAATTTGCATCTATTTTAAAACACATTTCAAATATCTATTTACATCTTCCAGAATCTAAACAACACATATACATTTGATATTTTTCCTAAATACTACACTTTATATAGAACTAAACACAATTGAAATCATCTCATTTGGATCTATATTGCTTGAGATATGGATTTTACAAATTGGTTTTAGAATCTGTGAAAAATAACAAAAGAAAATCCAAAAACTAAACCCTAAAAGTTACTGGGCTGGCTAACCAACGCGCGGCCCGCTATCCCGCGCGTGGCTTCACCTGGCCAACGCGGCCCACTAGCGCGCGCGGCCCGCGACGGCCTTCCGCCCACACCCACGCTCTGACGAGAAGGGCCCACCGACCAGAGAGACCGTGAGCAGAGGAGGCAAAGACGACAGCAAAGCTCATCACCGGTGGCGATTCCGGCGAGGCTGAGTGCACCGACGCGTTGACCTCAATGGTGCGAATCTAAGGGTGCAACCTAAGGGGGCTATGGCACAAGCCAAGGCGGGTGGCGATGGCAATGGCGGCCCACGACCGTGGCTTGCCAGCCCGGTGAGCTAGGCGATAGCGCGACCCTATTGGCTGGCCCCGTGAGCATCAATAGCTCAAAGCAGACTCGATACACCAGAGAAGGGAGGCGGTGAGACCCTAGAGAAGCACGGCCATGATGATGGTGGCACTCTGGCAAGAATGTTCATGGCGAACGGCGACGGATACGGCAATGCGCCCTTACCTCCACGCGATTGGCCCAACTAAGAGGTGGAGGAGGTAGAGGAGTCCCTGGCGGCGCTGTGGACGGAGTTTGGTGGGTTGTGATGTGATGGCGAGCTTGCACGACCATGGCAGAGCTTGCGATGGCGCTGCTCATTGGAGACAGCCGCGAGAGGAGAAGAGAGGCGAGGGAAATGAGGAAAATCGAGCAGGGCTCTAGATTTCTGCTTCCAACGACATGCACAAGCGATGTCGTGGCGCCCTACGCACGCATGAGCAGCCATGCAGCGCTCAGCCCCTGACCGCGGTTGGCCATGATTGACTAAAGTTTCAGTCCTCGGTGTCAATAGGGGTGACTGACGGTGATATTTCGAGCCTCCAAATCTCCTAATCTGGCTCGAATTAGCAAGAGGTGATAACAACAAAGTTGTAGAGCTACATGAGTACTACAACTTTGTCAATTGGAGCTTGGACTGGTTTGGCCTAGATTGGGAGATACAAGGTCTCAAAGTGGGGCTCAAGAAACTGTAAGTCAGTGCTAGACTTGGAAATTTTTCTAAGTGTGAAAACAGCATGGAAAACCTGGCTTGTGGGCCCTGTTTGAGCATGTTCTAATTTTCATGAGATGACCATGTTGAGACTTTTGTTCCTTATGAAATTCTATATAACTTTGATTAAGGGTGCTCCTCCATGCAAGATCTTGACTTATTAAACAGTCAAACTAAAGCATCCTAGAGCTCAAGACTTGGTCAACATCACTTAGGAGGGCATTTTGGTCATTTTGGTCAACATGAACATTGTCCCACTAATGATCCTAAGTGTGATTAAGGTATGATAAGACATAATTGACCACTGTACAACTTGGTTACACAAACTTTCAAATGTCACATAGGTTGAAACAAACAAAACAAGTATTTCAACTAAAATGTTGCAACACCATGTTGCACATGTTTTAAGCTCTTGTTGCAACAAGTAATCTTATCATGTTATACTACCAACATTGCCATGTTTCAAAGTATGAGACACCCATGTTGCATATACATGTTGCACTATTCACATTTCATAAGCTACCAATTTTGAAACAAACTTAATAGAGTATGTTGCACACTCATGTTGCAAGCCAAACAAATGCATAAATGAATGGAATGATGCTCATGCTTATGAAATGCAGGTGCAATTATGGGAGCCAAACACCTGGGGTGTTACAACCCTCCCCCCTTATAAAAATCTCATCCCAAGATTTGGAAAGCGTACCATTGTTGATAGAATTCCTTATAACTCTCTCGTAAATAATCTTCTCTCTTCCTAAGTAGCATCACTCTCACTACCTTGATTACTCCACATTACTTTATACCACTTAACCACTCGACTCCGAGTTACCCGCTCTCGAGTGTCAATCACACGAACTGGCTTTTCTTCATAAGTTAGATAGGATTCTAGCTTGATATCCCCTAACGGAACTCTCTATTCAGGAACCCGAAGACATTTCTTTAACTGAGATACATGGAAAACATTGAAAATGGCGCTCATTTCAGGAGGTAACTGGATATTATATGCAATAGCTCTACTTTTTCCTATGATCTAGAAAGGACCCATGTATCTTGGTGCAAGCTTTCACTTTACACCAAAATGTTTTACACTCTTCATAGGTGAAACTTTCAGATATACGAAGTCTCCAACTTCAAACTCAATCGGTTTTCTACGGTGATTAGTGTAACTTTTCTGTCTAGATTGGGCTACAGCCTTATGTATTTTGATGGTATGAACTTGTTCTTCAGCTTGCTCGACAAAATCAATACCATAATACCTTCTTTCTCTGGCTTCTACCCAATTAAGTGGTGTTCTACACTTACGACCGTACAATGCTTCGAATGGGGCCATCTTAATACTCTCTTGATAGCTATTATTGTATGAAAACTCAGCTAAAGGCAACCATTTCTCCCATGAACCCTTGGACAAAATAACACACGCCCAAAACGCTTAAATTTTCGAACTTGAGCCCATATAATCCCGGTAGTCAATCAAAATCACGAAGGATTTCAAACCAACTCGCTTACAACCAAGATCACATCATTCAACATAACACATCACACATTACATTCCACAAGTAGTTCGGAAGTACACTTACAACACCATGAAGTCGCAATTATTACAAACCAAGTTTATAAAGTAGCGGAAGCATAAACACACACATGCTTAGTTCAAATACCATTGCCAGTCTTACATATCAACATCCCATAAAAGCATTAAGGAAAGTAAACTAGAAGACGATCACGCCCGAGTGATCTAGTCCTCGTCACCCGCCGGGTGGAGGCAATTCTTGCAGAAGCCCTGATATAGCATGTCATCTGCAACAGGAGGGAATAAACCCTGAGTACGAGAATGTACTCAGCTAGACTTACCCATCGAAACAGAAAATAAAAGACACCAAGGATCATGCAAGGCTTTCTTAAAGTGGAGCTGGCTGACATCAGGTTTTTGTGGAAAGGCATAAGTATAAGTAACTCTTTTAACATGTACTAGCAGTTATTTTTAGCATTAACCTATCATCTATCTTAGCACCTGTACTAAACAATCATCTGATGATTAAGCAAACAATAATAACTATAGCAGGGATAAATTTGAGGCAACATGTACTTTATCATCCAATTAACCATCTGTTCAATTAATGGAATCTATATTGCCGCTGCTCAAGTCAAGTGCTCACTAACCGGGAGTGACGGTAATTCGAATCGAATTCCTATCCAGCTGGAGGGGTACTTCTAACACTCACCGAGACACGCCTGGCAAGGGCTGCTCAGGTCACCTTTGGTACAATTTAGGAATCACGGGTTCGACTGATGCCGCATCCCCAAGGGTAGCACTCTGCCAGGTGATAGGGACTCGAACCCCCCTTGGTTTTACGCCAATGTCCCCAAGCACATCCTTACTTCCTCCAAGATGCGACCTCCCCTTCGATTCTCGGCCTGAACTATATTACTCGGATTCGCGGTTGGAACTACTTATCCGGTCAACTAAGTGTTAGACTGCGTTTAACATGACTCAAGGACGTACAACGAATAGGTCCTTAAATGACTCAAATGAGCATAGCTTCGCACCCAAGACGTGAAGTGTCTTGCGGCTGCACTATCGAACTCCCACCTGGTCTCAAATTTATTTTTAAGCAAGGTTCCATCTATGATAGCAAATATAGCCACTCGTGACCCACTTCACCCAAATCTCGTGGATGACCGGAAATCACCCGACTTCTACCATACTAAGCAGGGCTAAGCATTAACACGTGCCAAAACTTTAATTGGGATTCAAGTTCTATATCTAGACAAGGATAGATATAATGCAACAAATGTTTTCACACAACTCCAACAACTTAATGCAGTAAACAAGCAAAAGTACTCAAGATATATGTATATACAAACATTTGGGTCAGCATGCACCGGGGCTTGCCTTTTAGGAAAGAGGAAGGACGGTGGTCCAGGCACTCAGGTAGCTCGTCAACGGCGCTTCCTTCGCTGGCTGGCTCTTCGGGTTCTCCCGGCTGCTCCTGATCCTCCTCTGGAAGTGCTTCCTCGATTTCCAGGAGCGTCACCCTCTCTGGAACACTATTGCATGAATGCACAAATGAATCTCATGGATGCATAAGAATGAATGCAACATGCTTAGAGAATGCAAATGTAAACTACAGCAACACTAGTGCTCTATTCAAATCACTTTACAACATCTGCATATTTCTTCTCCGGTAGAGAAGCACTTACCAAGTCTACACAACCTAATGTACAACTGCTCTTCCTCAGTTAAGGACCTAGCACCTAACAATTGATAAGAGTAACATCACTTAGGCTCACACAAACCCAAGCACAACAAAGCACAACACCATTTTGGACAACAGCTAAGTATTTTCACCATAACTAGAGATTTATAAATTCAAATGGTATGAAACAAGACAATATGGAAAGCTTATAAAATTCTCTATAATTCACTTTCAGACCTCAATACTTGATTCCAAAGTTTACCTAACCGAATTCTCAAAGTTTCAGAAATCTGTCCTCTTCGAACAGAGAGCAGCCATTTCTGGACAGCCATTTAAACAGCCACAATTCCTAAACTACTAGGCCAAATGCCACCAAATTTTGACACAAGCGAGTTTAACAAGTTTACTACCACTTTGGTATTCACAAGTTTCCCAGAAAACATATTTATCAAGGTCTAAACCCAAAAATGCTACCAGCTGTCCAGAGAACCTAGAAATATGAAAATTAAATATTTACTCATGTGTCAAACACCCTTATGACCAAACTAATGACACTACTAGGTCACACATGACATGAAACCACCAGAAAATAAGGTATGTTCATCCAAGTCATTTATTTTAATCCCTTTCTTAATCTAATTAATTAATTAAGTGGGAAATTAAACTCATATGCAAACTGCTCAGACAATTCCACAAAAGTTACAGGGAACTCTATACCCTGCCAGGAGTCTACTGTAAAACTTTGAGCCAAAGTTATTTAAAGAAACTCCCTACACAAAATTCACAAGATAGAAAGCCTGATTTTTGCATAATTAATAAATCATATTGAAAAGTGTCAAACAATAGAAAAAATATTTTTCTTAGCAATCTTAGGGTACCAGGACAGTCTCCATAAAATTTCATGAGCATTGCACATATAGAAAAATTATGAAAATTCATTCAAATATCTCCTAATATAAAATGACAACAACATAACTTGAAAAATGCTCTTGCAATAGCACCCAAATTTTTACCAGAGCTAGCATAGAGATGAAATAGCACACCCACCAAATTTCATAATTTTTGGAACATTAGAACTCAAGTTATCAAATTAACAAATTTGCATCTATTTTAAAACACATTTCAAATATCTATTTACATCTTCTAGAATCTAAACAACACATATACATTTGATATTTTTCCTAAATACTACACTTTATATAGAACTAAACACAATTGGAATCACCTCATTTGGATCTATATTTCTTGAGATATGGATTTTACAAATTGGTATTAGAATATGTGAAAAGTAACAAAAGAAAATCCAAAAACTAAACCATAAAAGTTATTGGGCCGGCTAACCAACGCGCAGCCCACTATCCCACGCATGGCTTCACCTGGCTGACGTGTCCCACTAGCATGCGTGGCCCACAACGGCCTCTTGCCCACACCCGCGCTTTGACGAGAAGGGCCCATCGGCCAGAGAGACCGTGAGCAGAGGAGGCAAAGACGATGGCGGAACTCGTCGCTGGTGGCGATTCTGGCGAGGCAGAGTTCACCGACGCGTTCACCTCAATGGTGCGAATCTAAGGGTGCAACCTAAGGGGGCTATGGCAGCAGCCAAGGCGGGTGGCGATGGCAATGGCGGCCCACGGCCGTGGCTTGTTGGCTCCGGTGAGCTAGGTGGCAGCGTGACCCTATTAGCCGACCCCATGAGCATTAGCGGCTCAAGGTAGACTCGATACACTAGAGAAGGGAGGTAGCGAGACCCTAGAGAAGCATGGCCACGATGATGGTGGCGCTCCGACGAGAATGTTCATGGCGGCGGATACGGCAATGCGCCCTTACCTCCGCACGATTGGCCCAACTAAGTGGTGGAGGAGGTAGAGGAGTACCTGGCAGAGGTGTGGATAGTGTTTGGTGGGCTGCAATGTGATGGCGAGCTTGCACGACCGCGGCGAAGCTTGCAGTGGCGCTGCTCGTCGAAGAGAGCCGTGAGAGGAGAAGAGAGGCGAGGGAAATGAGGAAAATCGAGCGGGGCTCTAGATTTCTGCTTCCAACAACATGCACAAGCGACGCCGTGGCACCCTATGCACGCGCGAGCATGGCGGTTTTCTAATTAATTCTTGCTAAAAACACAGATTCACCAAAACTTATGTAATTTATTTGTTTGAACCCCTAAGTCTACATTAATGATCCATTTTAGTCATTTATGCAAGGTATATTGACGATTGATGATGTTTGTTAACTACCGTCAACATGCTCCCCCCACACTTAGGCTTTTACTTATCCTCGATAAAAGGATAGATTACTCAAGACATAACCTTGGGATAAGATGTCAACATAAAACTATTCCCAGTCATGCCTGCACCGTAGGATTCAAAGTGTATACCAAGAAACTTTGTACAGTTGAAGAATGGAACAGCTTGAAACAAATCACCATCTTCCTTCAGTCAAGTCAATTGGAGAAACAATTTAAGATTTTGTTGAAAACAAAACATAGCTTACCTTCTCCTTTTTGTGGTACTCTCACTCTATATATGTGGTATTTTTGGATCCTCACCAAAGCAATGATGACTTTGCCTTCTTTTTGCCTATTTTTAAAAGCTTATGTGGATTTCAGGTAGGGATAAATATGAGAATCATACTTGCGTTGCATATATTGTAAAGTCAAAACAAGGATTCAAGGAGAAAAATGCCATACTCTTAGATCAAGATATGCATGTGTGTGGATATATATATGGTGGCTATCCTAATTCTACTATGCTCCTTGAAACATATCTCTTTTAATTGAAACTTTGAGACACTTTTGCAAGAAAACATGGGCTATCTTATTCATCTCTTTTTCTTCTTTCTTTTTTTTTTCCAGATGAGCATCTAAGTACCCATTGTTTTCAAATTCTTGGATGCTTGTCCATGTTTTCCAATACATTTTCTTTTCATGAATATCTTTTGCATAGCCCATGCCTCTTTTTCTGCAATTGAAACTTTTCAAGAGAGACATTCGCAGGAACTTGGAGTATTTATCCTATCAAGCATATTTTTGGTGTCTATCCCCAGTGTAGGAGTAGCAGATATTTGTGGAGTGTACGTGATCTTGATCTTGAGAGCATGATAAGTTTCTCAACAAGGGTCACAAGGTTTGACCAAACTCAACACAATGATAAGTAGTATATGTAGAAGGTTTCCTAGTCTATCATATCATGTATGGCTCTAGTAGGACATTGCTTACCACAAAGGAGAAGTGTAGCTATTCATTTTACTTTTTAAAATAAAAATTCTCCAATAACGAGACATCAATAATCAAGTTCTCATTATTCTATTCCACAACAACTTAAGTAACATGGGGTCCCTAATAATAAATTCTCAATAGTAGTAAGACTTCTAGGAAAAATATTATGTGAGTCTACCCTTAAGTCATGACTAAAATAATCTGTCCTTAGATTTTAAAGTTGTTTTATCAAAGGATTTTCAATTCGGTTCGAAACGAAAAGCATAACATGTGAAAATAGAGTGTATTGGGCTCAAACCTGACCGTAGACAAAATGTGAGGCGAGGCGGCGCTGTGATGGGCTGACCAGCTCATGTAGGAGGCCGGGTGGCCCACTCTCGGGCCCGTTTGGGTACAACTTTGGCGAGCATGGTTCTTGGTCCATTACTTCCTGAATTTCATGATTTTCACGATTGAATTCCGTCTTGCCATCGACATGTGTCTCCCCCCCACACTTGTTTCTTATTTACCTTTATGCACAACATGTGGAGACAAACACATATCCAATAGAAATAGAGAGTAGGTAATCATAATAAGATTCCATTAATATATATAAGGCACTTTATTACACAAGCACAAACTAAGCGCAAACTTTTGGCTAACTAACATAAACTTTCAACTGTTCTAACTACTAAGCTAATCAACAAACCTAAAAATATGATCACACACATGATCTAAACACTCATGCCTTATCATTGACTATCTAACTCTCACTTCCTCATCTTAGCAACAAAATGATTTAAAGCGTTTAGATCGTGTTATAGGCTCTTGCGGTAGATGTGTTCCTCGTCGATCCTTTGTTCTAGGGTATAGATAACATCACTCCGATCTTCAATCTTCTTCTCTAAGAGGGCAATGGTCATTCATGGATGCTTCTCTTCAACCTCTGGAGTAGCTGATGATGCCATTCTCTTCTTGGGAGGAACAACCTTGATCTATTTCGGTAGAGCTAGGACTCCATCAATGGTTGTACAAGAGGTGACCGATCTATACTTTGGACAAGTAACATCTCCAAATTTGTTGGTCTTCACTTCAGTCAGCACCTCATGGTCCTTTGGTGGAAGGAGGTTGATCTCCTTTGTCACCTTGATTAGCTTCTGGATGTCTAGATGAGGTTCTTGTTGGCGTGGCTTGTCTTAAAGAAGTGGACATGGTGATGGCTGAGCGATCATCGGACAACGGATGGCTTGGGCAAAGTAAGATTGGCTTAAGTGAATAGGGGTAACTTCTGTAGGAACGACGGTCAGCGCAAGCGCGCTGGGCTTCTTGCTAAGATCAAAACCATAAGGGATGATCTCTTTGTTGGCCATGGGGACTAGAGAGGAGGAGAGCTTTGTTGCTATTGGAGAGAGAAGGCTTTGATGGGATGGCTATGGAGGCAGGTAGGGGCTCATTTATATAGGAGGAAACAACTTGCAATAGGGGTCAAGATCTATCCATAGGAGGTCTCGTAACGAGGAAAAACCGAATGTGTCGAAAACTACGGGATTGTGGAGAGGAAGGATCTAGAAGACACGAGAGAGTTGACCGAGCCTGAGAGGGGCTGACAGTGGGCCGGGCGGCCTCTAGGTGGGGCTGGCCAGCCCCACATGTCACCCTCTTGCGGTGATTTTTCTCGTGGCGGTTTCTAATCCCTATCTAATCCCGAAAAGTATATTTATGTGTTACGAAACGTAAAGAGGATGGTAGTGGTGTAAATCTATGGTAAAATCAGAAAATCTACCTCATCTAAATCCTCAGGTGGTTTTTCAGGTTCTATAAAGATCTTGAGATGGTCTCCATTTACCTTGAGCAACATACCTTCGTCGTTTTGAAGTGTTACCACTCCATGTGATGAGGTGCTTATCACCTTGAACGGTCCTTCCCATTTTCTCTGAAGTTTTTCATGCCTAAATAATTTAACCCTAGAATTAAAAAGTAATACCTTATCTCTAGGGGCGAACTCCTTCTTCTTGATCCTCTTGTCATGCTATCTTTTGGTTCTCTCCTTGTAAATCTTGGAGTTGTGATATGCTTTTTCACGCCATTCATCAAGCTCAAAGAGTTGCATCTTTCTCTTGGTTCCTATGGCTTCAAAGTCCATGTTCCATCGCTTGATGGCCTAGTGAGCCTTGAATTCAAGCTCAACAGGTAGATGATAGGTCTTCCCCTAGACTAGTTGGTATGGTGACATGCCCAACGATGTTTTATAGGCTGTTCTATAAGCCCATAATGCATTAGGTAATCTATCCTTCCATGCAGTCCCCGTTCGTTGACCATCTTTTGTAGAATATTCTTGATTTGTTTGTTTGATATTTCTGCTTGGTCACTTGTCTGAGGGTGATATGTAGTAGTGACATTGTGACGAATCCCATGTTTTGACAAGTAGTTGTGAAAGTTTTTGTCCATGAAGTGAGTTCCTCCATCACTAATCACCATCCTTTGAGCTCTGAATCTTGGAAATATTATTTCTTCAAACATCTTTTTGGAGTTCTTTGCATCAGTAGCTTTGCATGGCATGGCTTCAACCCACTTGGAGACATAGTCAACTACCACCAAGATGTATTCATAGTTCTTTGACTTTGGGAATGGTCCTATGTAGCTAGTTCCCCAGACATCGAAGAGTTCGATCTGGAGGTTGTTGGTGAGTGGCATGACATCTCTTGAATTGATATTCCCGTGCCTTTGACATGCTCCACATCTCCGAATGAAGTCCTTCATGTCTTCATACATGGTTGGTCAGAAGAATCCACATTGCTAGATCTTTGAATGAGTGCGAAATACACCATAATGTCCTCCATATGGTGATAAGTGGCATCGCTCGATGATCTTGATGCCTTCTTCTACTGGTACACATCTCCTGAGTAGGCTGTCATAACACACTCGGAAGAGGTACGGTTCATCCCATATGTGGAGACAACTTTTGTAGATGAGCTTCCTTTTGTTTTTCCTCGGTGGTACATAACCTGCAACCATAAAATTAACAATATTTGCGTACCAGGGGTCGGATTTTGTGACTTTGAAGAGCATGTCATCTCGCAGCGAATCATTGATGGGTAGTTCCTATGAATTCTCAAACTGCATTCTAGAAAAGTGATCGGCAACATAATTTTCTACTCCCTTTTTATCTTTTATTTCTAAATCAAATTCTTGGAGTAACAAAATCCATCTTGTCAATATAGGTTTAGCATCTTTCTTAGTGAGCAGGTACTTTAAAGCAGCATGATTAGTATAAACAATCACCATGGCTTCTACTAAGTAAGATCTAAACTTATCAATAGCAAAAACAATAGTTGTGAGCTATTTTTTAGTTGTTGCATAATTAAGTTGAGGTCCTATCAAAGTTTTACTAGCGTAAGCAATTGCATGATGCTTTTTATCTTTTGTTTATCCCAAAAGTGCCTCCACAACATAATCACTAGCATCACACATGATTTCAAAAGGTAGCAACCAATTATGGGGTTAAATGATTGGTGCTGCTTTCTTAAGAATGTTAAAAGATTTCAAGCATGCATCATCAAATCAAAGGGAACATCCTTAGCCAAAAGATTTATAAGTGGTCTAGCAATGTGTGAAAAATCTTTTATAAAGCGTCGGTAAAACCCTGCATGGCCAAGAAAACTATGGATCCCTCTGATATTTATGGGAGGAAGTAATTGTTCAATTACTTCAATTTTAGTTCCATCTACTTTAATCCCTCATTTGGACACCAAGTGTCCAAGTACTATGCCTTCTCTAACCATGAAATGATATTTTTGCCAATTAAGGACTAAGTGCTTTTCCTCACATCTTTGCAAAATATAATCTAAATTTTCAAGACAATCATCAAAAGTTTTTCCATAAACAAAAAAGTCATCCATGATTTCTTCAATCATATCAGAAAATATAGACATCATGCATATTTGGAAAGAAGCTGGAGCATTACATAATACAAAAGACATTCTACGATAAGTATAAGTTCCATATGGACATGTAAAGGTGGTTTTACTTTGGTTATCTGGATGGATCAGAATTTGGTGATAACCTGAATACCCATCAAGGAAACAGAAAAAGAGTGACTCGCTAGTCGCTCCAACATTTCATCAGTGAAGGGCAACATAAAGTGATGTTTCTTTGTTGCCTTGTTAAGTTTTTGATAATCAATGCACATCTGCCATCCAGTGACAGTTCTTTGGGGGATCAATTCATTCTTTTTATTTTTAACGATAGTCATGCCTCCTTTTTAGGCATAATTTGAACAGGGCTTACCCACTCACTATGTGGCATAAGATAGATGATCCTGGCATGCAGGAATTTCAAAACCTCTTTCTTAACAACCTCTCTCATCGTATTGTTAAGCCTACGTTGGGGCTCCCTAGAAGGTATAGAGTCAGGATCTATAGGGATGCGATGGGTGCAAAGGGCAGGGCTGATTCCCTTAAGGTCTTAGAGTGAATAGCCAAAGGTGGAATGATGCTTTTCTAGGACAGTTAGCAAGTGGAGGGATTCTTCCTGAGAGAGTTTATCACTTACGATCATAGGAGAATCCTAATTATTATAGAGAAAAACATATCTAAGATTAGAAGGCAGGGGTTTAAGCTCAATGGTGGGCTTAGGTGGTTCCAGCAATTCATCTAGAGGTTCAGTCTTCGTAGGATTTTCTTCTTTCTCCTCAATGAAGAACTAGGCATCATCTTCAAGGTTGGGTTCGATCAAGTCATCAAGAGATGCACCCTTTGATGGGGACGTGATTCCTGATCTTCCGTCAGGTTCAAGATAACTATCGATTTGGTCGGAAGCGACACACCGATCCGGCTTCAGATCACAAAGACCTGAATCCTGCAACCTTAGCACCACGTCTCCTCTAGTTATCAACCGTGTCACAATCCGGTTGACCTCGCCATGAAGGCTAATCTATGCTGCGAATTGAAGAACACAAGCAAGAACAAGATAAAATGCAGCGCAATTGAAGTGACAATTGCAGATGAATGATTAAGCACTCGAAGTTAGGGTCTCGCAAACCGAAAGACGGCGATTGTCAATGGATAGAATAATCTAAGCAAAACCCAAACACTAATGTAGGTGGTGGCTACTGATTATAAAGCCTAAGGGGCATCCAAGGACCCCCACTTACATCCCTAAGGAGTCTCGACATGTTACATGGCCCAAATGGCCCAAAAGACGACAACGCAACATCTTTTGGACGTCAACTTGTTTCAATGATTTCCATTGACTCCAATGGAATTTGGGCCTCAAAACATAGCCATTGGTTATCTTATGAAATTATCTTTTCATCCATATGTGGATCATCAAAAATGGAGTCTGGATGTGTCCTGGGCGTCTGTTTTATTGCAGACTGGTCTAGAAAACCGAGGCAGACTCGAACTCGAATTGGACTGGGCCTCCGGCTTGGCTTAGACGTCCTTGCTGGCTTCCTAAGGTGGTGGCCAAGGAGGAGGACATCCTTGGGCATTTCTTAGGTGTTCTTCATCTTCTTGGCGGCATGCTCGAACTTGGGCCTGGGTCCCAAGTGTGAATAACAAGCCTGCGACGACGCCGTAGCACTCGACAGAAATAGCGGCAGAATATCTTGATGATTTGGAGACCTTGCCAATGTGATATTGAGGTGGGACTAGATCTATTTGAAAGCTTATCAAATAAGCTTTCCATCAAGTGCTCATTGACCTCAATTGCACTCCGGATGGATGAGTTATGACCTTCTCAATGAAGCACTATCGGGCTACCGATGAACCAAAAGTTCAACTTTGATGTACTTGCACTTTGAGACACATTTGTACCTACATTCAAATAACGACATGTACATGTGGTACCAAGTGAATTGCACCTAAAATTACTATGTAAATGTAGGAACGAGCACACCTTATAATCAATGGTCGTATCCGTTGGTGTCATGTCGTCATCATCCTCCCCTTCTTGACAAAAAACCGTCCTCGGTTTGAGCTTAGTTGGAGGACAGATTGTAGGTTGTAGCCAATATTGCTCCCCTTCTTGAAATTTAACCTATTGCTTTATAACAAAACTTGGGGATCTTGACATGACATGATTATATCTATTGTAGGCCTCGAAATTATCATATTGTTGCACAATGAAAGGAGATTTCATATTTGAACAAATATAAACTCGGTGTACCATATACTCTCCTTTATTATTATATTTGCCAATAAAGTGAAATGTACATCTAGATGACCGTGACAATTTAGCAAACCAAAATTTCTCTTTCAAAGTAGTAAGAGCACACAGAGTATCAAACTCAATATAATCCAAAGTATCTAAAGAATACAATAATTTTAGCTCATCTTTTTTAGCAGCAATGGGAAGCAAATTCTTATTTTTAGCACAAGTATTTGGTTCCAAAACAAAAGCATCATGCTCATTCAAATTCTTATTTTCAGCACAAGTATTTGGTTCCAAAACAAAAGCATCATGCTCATTCACTAGTTGTGGCATATGTATATTAAAAGCATTGTCACACAACTCTTCTTTATCACAAGCACTGTCAGAACAATTATTTTGTGACAAGAAAATTCAGACTTTGTGCCCACTAAATATTGCTTTATTATAGCATAAGTGGTGGACAAATTCAGAACA
Source organism: Saccharum hybrid cultivar R570 (assembly GCA_038087645.1). Taxonomy (NCBI): domain Eukaryota; kingdom Viridiplantae; phylum Streptophyta; class Magnoliopsida; order Poales; family Poaceae; genus Saccharum; species Saccharum hybrid cultivar. The sequence goes on along the minus strand of JAQSUU010000307.1, from coordinate 41,343,607 downwards.
TCATCACCAATTTAAACATTATCATATTTTGTAGCAAGCATAAAAGGATCTTCTAGTTTAGGTACTTGGTGATTTTCATTTTTAATATCAACATCTTTGTTCTTAGTAGAAACACTCTCTTTAAGAAGTTATACAATTTTAGTCGAGTTTAAAATTTTACCATGCTCCAAAGTGGGTGTGGGAGGTGGTGGTCAAGATGCTGCTGTAGCAGTGGAAACGGCCACTCGTCTGCATATCGCAGTCTCAATCTTCACAAATGATTGCTCCACCCTTGCTAAAACCTGGCTGAGGTTGTCGCCAATGTTGGTCTGGTTCTTTTGTTGATGTTTCTGCAATTTTTTTTTGCAAGCATAGCTAGCTGGAACAACTAGTTTGTAGTGTTAAAATCTTTATAATAAACAATATCCTGAATTTCACGTCTCAAACCACCATAAAAACGACAAACTTTATCCTCCGAATCCTCCTCTATCCCACAACATATTGCACACTTTTGAAACTCTATATAATATTTCTGGACAGACATATTACCTTGCTCTAAGCGTTGCATTTTACGTTTATAAGATGGAGGAATAAAATGATCACGCATTGCTTCTTTTAGTCTATCTCATGATTGGGGTTGATGCAAATTGTTTAGTTCTCGTCACCAAAATTGAGCAAAATCTTTGAATTCCCTAGTGACATATTTAACTCTATGTTTCTCAGGAACTAGGTGTGAATTAAACTCTTGTTCTACAGCCATCTCCCAATCAAAATATTTTTCTCCATCATAAAATCCAGAATAGAATGGTATGTTTAATTTACCTCTCATACCTTGATGATTATAGTCAAAATGTGATGACAGATTGTTTGTCATGTGATCCATCCTTGCAAATATCTGGGCCATGATTTCCTATAATTCACTCTTAAATAGAAACATGTTGTTTGATAATGTTAGAAATCCAAAGAAATTCCTATCAACTATTATATGTGTCGATGAAAACACACTCTCACACGTCTTACCAAGTTCTTACAAGGTTCTTACCAACACGATGCAGTGGATGGTAAAACCGGTGGCTGGTTCATGATACCTGTGAGGGTATGGCACCAAGATTGCAAGGATCTTTTTCTATGCTGATCTGGAGTATATATGTGGAGCTTGGAAGGCACACAAAGAACAAATATATATATGTGGCACACAATTCAGTAACAGATAGCAATATTGAATAAATGTCTAGAGCACTTGTTCTAGTTGCTGGCCTATACGTGTTCCTAGCACCAGTTGTGACATACAAGGGAGTGAAACAAGTATGAAAGATAGCAATAGAAATACGGACAAGGCAAAAGACACCACAAACAATAGAGCTATCGAGTGTTCCTTATGTGCTCCTTTTTTATCTCTTCTCTTTTCTTTTCTTTTATTTTTGTCCAAATTTTTTTCCTTGTTTTTTCTCTTTTGATATTTTTTTCTCAGCAAGGAGCAAACAACAATAAACCCTAAAAAAATTTGAGCTCAATTGGATAAAAGATGTAGCCTATAGAAAATTAGGATTGTGCTCCAAAAAGCATATCAAAACTTGTGGGCCTGGAAACTTGATTTTTCTGATCGAATTTCGCAAATCTAATTTTTACAAACCTAGATTTGCTAGGATGAAACGGATCTAAATTTTTTTGGCATTCTCCGTAGATATAAAATTTGCTCTGTTTCGAGTTCGGATGCAAAAGTTATGACTGTTTTAAGGAAGCTGCTCGAATCAGGGTTTCAGTGGACACAAGATGCAAACTGATGGTGATATGGGATGACGATGGGTGGAGGGATCAACACAAACTATAAAAGAACACAATCTAAACCAGCAATAAGACCTTGACCTAGGACACAAACTCAACATGGCGGACTCTGAAACTGAAATATGTAAAGGCTATGGCGCGGATGGTTGTAGGACAGGAAACAAATATGGCTGTGGACTATGAGACAAATACAAAACACTCAAACTAGGGAATAAATGCAAACCTGATGGTATACCTTAGCTCTAATACCACTTGATAGGGACGTGATTCCTGATCTTCCGTCAGGTTTAAGATAACTATCGATTTGGTCAGAAGCGACACACCAATCCGGCTTCAGATCACAAAGACCCGAACCCTGCAACCTTAGCACCACGTCTTCTCTGGTTATCAACCGTGTCATAATCCGGTTGACTTTGCCACAAAGGCTAATCCCTACTATGAATCAAAAAACAAAAGCAAGAACAAGATAAAATGCAACTCAATTGAAGTGACAATTGCAGATGAATGATTAATCACTCGAAGTTAGGGTCTCGCAAACCGAAAGACGGCGACTGTCAACGGACAGAATAATCTAAGCAAAATCCAAACCCTAACGTAGGTGGTGGCTACTAATTATAAATCCTAAGGGGTATCCAAGGACCCCACTTACGTCCCTAAGGAGTCTCGACACGTTACATGGCCCAAACGGCCCAAAAGATGACGACGCAATGTCCTGACAGATTCTGGATGTCAACTTGTTTTGACGATTCCCATTGACTCCGATGGAATTTGGGGCTCAAACCAAAGTCATTGGTTATATTATGAAATTATATTTACATCCATATGTGGATCATCAAAAACAGAGTCCGGATGTGTCCTGGACGTCTGTTTTATTGCAGACTGGTCCAGAAAACCGAGGCAGACTCGAACTCGAATTGGACTAGGCCTCCGACTTAGCTTGGACGTCCTTGCTGGGCTCCTAAGGTGGTGGCCAAGGAGGAGGACATCCTTGGGCATCTCTTAGGTATTCTCCATCTTCTTAGGGCATGCTCCAACTTGGGCCTGGGTCCCAAGTGTGAATAACAAGCCTGCGACGACGCCGTAGCATCCGACAGAAATAGTGGTAGAATGTCTTGATGATTTGGAGACCTTGCCAATGTGATATTGATGTGGGACTAGATCTATTTGAAAGCTTATCAAATAAGCTTTCCATAGAGTGCTCATTGACCTCGATCGCACTCCGAATGGATGAGTTATGGCCTTCCCAATGAAACACTATCGGGCTGCCGACGAACCGAAAGTTCAACTTTGATGGACTTGCACTTTGAGACACATTTGTACCTACATTCAAATAACATGTATATGTGGAACTAAGTGAATTGTACCCAAAATTACTATGTAAATATAGGAACGAGCGCACCTTATAATCAATGGTTGTATCCGTTGGTGTCATGTCCTCATCACCCTTAACCTCTTCCATTGGATCTTCCTCGAGAATTGGCTCAGTCTCAGCATTTAGAGAATGAGTAATGGGTATATAAAGCTTAAAGTTTTTTCCTAAGGCATATTTTCAACTTTCCTGTTTGTCCTTATTGGATAAGTCTTTTGATTGGTTGTCCTATCAATAGATTGAACTCTATGATATCATAGATATAAAAGCTCAAATGAACTTTAGTTCCTTTTATCTAGATGGGAGGACATAAAGAATTCCCAAAATCGAGAGAATGTGTCCTAAAAGAATTTTCAATAACTTTGTTGTTGGGGTTATTGGTATGTGTTTCCATAAATCATGAGCAAAAGATGTAGACCTGATATTAACACCCACAACTGGATTATAAAGAGCATCAAAAGGAGCTTTGTTGATTTGATAACGAATGGATATAGAAGGTGAGTCTAAATGAATCACATCAGAGGAAAGCTCTGATTCTTCTAATCATTCATTGCTTATAATGGACACTAGTTCTTTCATAGTCTTTTTAAGAAAAGCTTCCTCAAAAGGGTCTAAAGGTTCTTCATAAGATGATTTCCTAGGCTTCTAGGGTCTCCTCATAGTATGGTAATTCAAGGTGTTTCCATATTCATAAAAAAGTTCATCCTCAAATTCAAACATGAAATCCAAAATTGGAGTTTCCTCCTTTTCTGGTGGTTCAGGATCTAGGATAGCTAAAGCTTGTGATGGGTCTGGCAAAAATTCAGGTTTAGCTATCTAGGATTCCTCCTCCAATGGCTTCTTTTCTACTTCTTCAGGGATGTTCTCTAAGATTTTTGTAAGAATTTTCTCCCTAAACTAGTGGAGACATGCAAGAACGAGCCTCTTGAGGCTATATTAAGAAGCTTTGAGGTTTTCCTATAAAGACCCATATAGAAGTGTTGAAGAAGAATGGGGACTTGGATGGCAAGGTCATGGCCAATATTAATGAGAGTATTAAAGCGTTCCCATGTCATGCCTAGAGATTCTTTTTTCTTTTGTTTAAAAGATAGAATCTCTAAACGAAGTCTGACTACCCTAGAGATAGGAAAGAATTGTAAGCAAAAGCAGGAACACATGGCTTCCCAATCTCCTTGTCTACCCCCTTTGGTGAGATTATACCAATGTTTAACTTTTCTCGTCAAAGAGAAGGGAAAAAGCTTATATCATAAGGTTTTGTCTGACATGCCTACAATGTGTAGGCATGCACAGGTTTGCTCAAACTCATTTATGTGGGAATAGGGGTTTTCATCATCTTCACCTAAAAAGGATTGATCCTGAACCATGTTGATTAAACACAGGCGCAACTCATAGCTAGATGCTAGGATAGGCTTTGAAGATTCTTATGGTCGTAGGCGTGCACTCGTAGGTGCACCATATTGGTAGACAGGGGTGGATTCTAGATCCATGGTAAAGGTAAAAGATAAAAGAATAAAAGAGTAATGATACAAGGTTAAGCTAGGCTCAAAGTTAACTCAGCAACCGTTTCCTTAGCAACGGCACCAGAAATGCTTGTTGATATAAATTAATGCACACAAAATAATCCGCAAGCACACGGATATTATACTGATGTAGCACTTTACTAGGAGGTCCTTGTTTTATATCGAACTTGAGGAAACGTGTGTGAGAATAACCAAATCTAACTTAACCCAACTTCACAATCAAGGCTAGATAATAGGAGCATGGAGGAGATTGCTAAGGTCTTCTAGTTCTAACTTCGGTATGCTTTGTCTTCTATTCTTTAGTTCTGGGGATATTACTAGAGAAAACACAGGCAGAGTTTGTTTCCTATAGTAACAAAGTCCTGCTAGGCCTACTAACAGAAGGTGGGCTACAGAGGATTCAACGAGGCTATAAGAGTCACCCTCACGAGCTACCACCAATCTAGAAAGTAGGGTATATCCATAAGTAACCGAGTCTAAGCACCATGCTTACACTATGAATACTACTTTAACCTAGGAGCTAAAAGGATTAAAGTACTCAAAAGAGAGTCGCAGACCTGAAGAACAATATGAACAAGAAGCTTACTTGAATTAGTAGTCGATTACCGTAGAAATCCCAGAAGCAAGCTCAAGAAGAACTTGATTCCACCGGGGTACAAGCCATAGAGAGAGCACTGACAGGCCAGTACTTCCTCCAAACTCTTCCCTCTCACTCTATCTCACTATCTCTAATACAAGACTAGATCCTATCAAGGACTAATCTTCTCTTGATTGCTAGCTCTAGATTCTGGTGAACATATGAATTTGGGTTTCTAGCTTCTTAGCTTTTAGGATCTAACTTGACTTCATTACCCTGAGGGGGGTATAGGCAGGTATATATAGGCCATGGCATCAATCCTGAGCCCTCAGATCAAACTGACTTGAATTAACGGTGTAGATGCATCCTAGGAGGTGGTGGAGAACCGACATAGCAAGGAGGCTGATAGGTGGGACCCCTTGGGGCCGGGCGGCCTGCATGTGGGGCCAGCCGACCCATAAACTTAGTATCAACTATGACTATATCAAGCATACTACCGAAGCAAACTAAAAACATAATATAGATTAAGCATAAAGTCATGAATAATAGAGGATACAATGGCTATACCAGCCTCCAGATGTCGAATCTAGAATCTTGAGTAGTAGCCCAACTGTACTTGAATCTTACTAGCTAGCCTATACTAAAGCTTTGAGGAATTGGAGATCTATTATATTCTCTCTGGTAGATCTTCTTGAATAGTTGTGGAAACTCTGAAGATGATGAAGAAGACGCCTCAGGGGGGGTCTAGGGGGACTTATATAGGGGAACCAGGAGCCTCCTAAGAAATATTCTTTTTTCAGGCAGTCTACGAGCGGCTGCTCAATCTATTAGTTACACTTCTTTTAGAATAGATTCCTTTCCGATAGGGCAAAAGCATACAGGCACATTTACACATCTTTTAGAATAGGATCCATGTATTATCATCAAATCTGAGCCCTTGAATCAAACCGACCTTGAGCAATGGTGTAAGATTGATCCTTAAAGGCGGTGGAGAACCGACGTTAAAGCGGAGGCTGACAGGATGGCCCCATAGGTCGGCCGATCTGCAGGTGGGGCCGGCCGGCCCCACATGGCAGTGGCTCGGGCTCTATTGCGGTGGTTTGCCTTCTGGAGTGTTCTGGAGTCTTCCTAAGTCGGTTTCATCGTGGATAAGCATGATTAAATCTGATAATTAGGTCCACCTTAACGGTTTTCTGGATAAACCCTGCTAAAAACACAGATTCACCAAAACTTGTGAAATTTGTCAGGTTAAACCTCTAAACCTATGTTGGTCATCATTTTCATTCATTTATACAAGTTATATTGATGGTGTATGATGAGTGTTAACTACCATCAACAAACTCCCCAAGCTTAACCTTTGCTCATCCCTGAGCAATGCTAAACTCAGCAATGGATTAGGAGTTGCTACAACATTTTCACTCCTCAAAAGTACATATGCGTTCAAACAAAAAATTCTCCTGCAGATTATAACAAACTGATTTGACTTTTAAACTTACTCATATTACCTTCAACCATAGGGCTTCTCATCCTTCTCTTGGGTTTGAGCAATTGAAAGACAGAAAGATCAAGTCAGGCACTATGTCTCGAGTTCTTTGTTCAACCATTATTCTATAGTTTTTACAAGTTTTCAAAATAAAACTCAGAGATTTCAATGTATGACACTCTCAACTCTCTCAAAATATGTGGTATTTATGGATCCTCACTAAGGCAATAATAATGTTATGCCTTTTCTCTTCCTTCAACTAAGCTTATGTGGAGCTCATAGGTGTGGAGATAGCTTGAAAAGGCATACTTGTAATGCATATATTGTACAGTCAAACCTCGGATCCAAAGAGAGTTGAGTCATACAATCAAATCAAGATGTGCATGTGTGTGGATATATGGTGAATATATATAGTGGCTAACCTAATTCTACTATGCTCCTTGAAAACATGTCTCTCTTTTGAAACTTGAAAATAATTACAAGAGAACAGGGGCTATCTTATTCATCTCTTCTTTTTTTCAGGCGGGCATCTGAGTACCCATTGTTTTCAATATTTTGGACACTTTTTCCTTTTTTAGAAACATAATATTAATATAAATAATACAAAGATAATTTTTGATTTTGTTTTTAGTTATGCATCTTTTTTAGCATATAAAGAAAACTCAAAAATAATAAAACACATGAAAAAGAAATACTTACCTGGATAAATGGGGGACGCCCTTCCCCCAAGTTGGTTGTTAACGTAGTCATTCAATGTGGTGGCCGAATGTTGATGTTTTGGAACAAAATGTCCTAGTTCTGGTTCTGTTGTTGGCGTTGTTGTTGGATGTCGGCAATTGCGTGTCCCATGTTTGCCTACCACTGTGGGTGTTGGTGTAGTGTACTTTGTATGGCAGCATTCTGTTCTTCAATGGTTGTCCGTCTGCCATTGATGCGGTGCTGATTCTCGTGGAAGTCATGGTACCCTCGGCCAGAGAAAGACATGTGTCCTCCCAGGTGGCCACTTGAGGTTTCTTCATAGGTCTGCCCTTAGTAGTTGTGGTAGTTCCTGTCTTGCCAGTGCTCACTCAGAGCTTGCTGCTAAGAGCCTTCAGATTAGTGAGGTGATGGTTGGTCCCAACTGACATATTCAATCTGGAACCCATAGGAAGTTCCTGCTGCGTCCCAGCCTCCATAGGTAGTATAGGCCGGTCCTTCAGGTATCGGGTCAGCACCATAGTAGTGAGGCTAAGGTGCATGAGTCAATCTCGTGGATGCACTCCTGTGAGGTGCTGCATCCTTTGCCTCCAAATCAAAAGTGAAAGAGTCCATAGTGTATAAACCAAGATTTTGGTTAGGTAACATAATCTCAGTTGTATAACCACGATACATCATGATCATCTTTCCATCCTCTATCTTTTTAAGCATTTGGGCTTGACGAAAGTATTCAAAATCAATGTGTAACGCTCCTCATCAATAAAAGAGACCAAAGCATTGTTTTGTAGACCCAAATTTTGGGCAATCCGAGTGACCAAAGAGGTACACTCAACATCGCCCGTGAGAGTGAAAACCTCTAACCATTGGTGTATCATAAGTTTAACCGGGGAAACTTTTCTCCTTTTTACCATGGCATAGAGCAACTTGAGATCGTCTATTCTCACAGGATGAGTATCAAGTCTAGGAAATATAGTAAATCCTAGCCATTTATGCATGAAGCGAAGTGTGGGATGTTGAATGTCATTGGTACGGGAATGGAAAAAATCAGTTTTCCTAGAAATGTCCCTCCAGAATTTTAATTTATCAAAGTCTTGCAAAGCATGGCCTACGTCAACTACACATTGTGAATTAAACCATAGGAGCAAACTTAGATCCTTCTAGGGAGAAGAATACTCTTTCCCAAAAAGTCTAAATTTGACCCTGGTGTTAGTGATTTGTAGTGTGCATAAAAATTCCAACGTCAAAAGTTTAGACCCATGCTCAACAATACTCTAGAAGCTATCCCAACCAACAACTTGGAAAATGAAAGTGAACTCGATGTCCATACCTGTCTCTTTGAAAGGTCCTAATAGCCAGAGAGAGTGAATAGCCTATAAACATTTCTAGAACAACACTAAGAAAAGTGGTTAGACAACAATGAGAAGAAGCGAATATTGCGCTAGCCTACTAAAAATGCAAGCCACCTACCACAATTCTAGTGACTATAGTCTCTATGCACACAAGGGCTATGTCACTATACTAAGTTAGTGAACTCTCAAAGACTAACTAAAGAGCCTCACTAACCACTAGACATGACTCTTGATTGCCCTCAAATTAGCTACACTAATGGCCCAAGCTACACTAACAAATGTAAATACACGGGAAGGATAGAGTGTTATACCACCGTGTAGAGGAATGAGCCAATGTTGACATTTACTACTAATATTACTAAACTAACAACACCAGTAAATACATGGTAATGATTAACATGTCTTTAGCACACTAGTCACCTATCACATACCTACACTACTAAGCTTGAACTAAGTTGTCATCCCTAGTTTTATAGCTAGAAATGTATATTGGTACTGTATAAAGGAATCTATCATTTTATGTGACTAAGAAGAAATAATAAGAATGAATATATGAATAAAACTGGTTCTGCAAGCGGACAGATAATTATACCATTGTAGCATTTTACCTAGAGTATTACCAGATTATTGATTTATATTTATACCACTAGGAAGGTCTAGCTAAACAGGAAATCTATAGTATTGATAACTTTATATATATATGATGAATGAGAGATAAAACCAATATCATACACTCTACTCATAACAAGGATAAGTCACATGATAAAGATATATGTGATAAGTAATGATCAGTCATCATAATAATAAGATAATAGATTCACTCAGAGCACTCTAGCTACTACAATAATGTTGTAAGACCCAAATATTAGAGAGATAATTCCTAATGTAGTTCTTTAATCACAAGTCAATGAATACTCTAATTAGTGCAACTACATCTAACAATCATTGTTAACATTACTACTATGTCATTATCCACACATAAGGAGCATCAACTAGAGAGGCTTTTAAGACGCAACCGTCACCTCCGATGTGACCGCGCTCTATATAACCTATGCACAGGGGATGGACTACAGAGAACTCAACGAAGCTATAATAGTCACCTTCGCGATCTACCATACGTCCCGGAACATCAGGGAGCACTCACAGATATGCAATATATCTAAGCACCACGCCTACACAATGCAAATCATCTACCCTAGGTACCTTAGGATAAATGCTATACGAGCATATGCATGAACTCAATAATAATAAAGTAACTATGCTAGACATATAATCAAAGTAAATAATGAACATTGCAATCAAGAACATAAAAAGATGAAGATTAATGTTGCCATAACACTGTAATAAACACACAATGATGAATAATACAATGAGAGAGGAGAGCACAAGAATAGTACCAATCTCCACGCTCTTGATAACGTTGGGAATCCAAGCTAGGTTGACCAACTTGACTCCCTCTAGATCTAGTCTAACTAGGCTATCGCTATAAACTAGAGGAACTCTGAGGAACTAGAGTTTCTGGCTCTGGATGGCTTGATCTCCAAATGACTTGATAGCTCTAGGGAGAGGGGTCAGGCTCCGTATATATAGTTTGGTGGGATGCACGTGAACCCCTGGATCAAACCGACTTGATGTAGGGCTAAGATTGATCCTCAAGGTCGTCGATGGAGGAGGCTCGCAGAAGATGACAGGTAGGGCCCATAGCTAGGGGCTGGTCGGCTTGGGGACCTGGTGCCGCTCAGCCTCCTCTAGAAGCTTTTGGAGTCCTGCTTTCACCTACTACCTTCTCATGTCTTCTAGAGTCTTCTAGTGTATCTTTCGTGGTGGAATTCCGATAATTCGTTTGATAATTAGGTCCCTCTTGTCGGCTTTTCTGGAATAATCCCTAGAAAATAACAATTCACCAAAACTCATGAAATTTGTCAGATAAACCCTAGACTCCTCTATTTCCATGTTTATTGATCATTTCTCATGTTTATTGCGCTATAAAATGTTGACGCTATCCACCGTCAACAAGCTCCCCAAGCTTACCCTTTGCTAGTCCCTTAGCAAAGCCTATTTAGCTAAACTTGGATCAGGAGTTGCTACAATGCTTTCACTTCTCAAAAGTACACATGCTTTCAAACAAAATTTCTTCTCTGGATTAGATAAAACTGCTCTAACTTTCAAACTTACCCATATTACCTTTAACTATGGAGCTTTTCAACTTTCACTTGGGTCTTGAGCAATTGAAAGATAGAATAATCAAGTCAAGCACTATGTCTCAAGCTCTTTGCTCAACTATTATTCTGAAGTTTTGCAAGTTTTCAGAAATAAAACTCAGAGCTTTAATTGTATGACACTCTCAAATCTCTCAATATATATGATATTTATGGATCCTCACCAAGGCAATAATAATGTTATGTCTTCTCTTCCTACAACTAAGGCTTATAGTGGAGCTCATAGGAGTAGCAATAACAAGAAAGAGCATACTTGCAGTTCATATATCGTAAAGTCAAACAATGGATCCAAAGAGAGTAAAGGCATACAATCAAATCAAGATGTGTATGTTTATGTGTATGGAATATGGTGGATAGGTGTTTATATGGTGGCTAATCCTAATTCTACTTTTGCTCCTTGAAGAATTTATCTCTCTTTTGGAACTTAAGAACTTTGCAAGAAAACATGGGCTATCTTTATTATTTTTATTTTTCTTTCTTTTTTCACTTGGACACTCATCCATTTTTTTCAATACTTTTTATTTTGCATAGCCACATGAATCTTTTTGAATACAAAATATTGGAGAGAATAACAACAAGATCTTTGGAGCATTTATTTTAGGGCCTGTCCTATAGGTTTATTTTTGGGTGTTCTCTCCTGATGTAGGAGAAAAATATTTAAGGTGGATCTAGGTGGAAAATGCAAAACAGTTGTGACCACTCCTAGTGTAGGAATAGTGCATATATGAAGGTGGAGTGTACGTGATCTTGATTTTAAAAGCATGACAAAACTCTCATAAGGTATACAACAAAACTTGACTAAACTCAATGCAAAGCAAGTAGCATAAATGAGCAAAGGTTTTCCTAATCTAGATGTATCATATTTGGCTTTGATAGGAATTTAAGCTTTGTCATACAAGAGCTCGTCATGTAAGATTTTAAGTTTTCAAAAGATAAATCTCCAGAACTTAGTATGGCTAGGAACAAGATAAACAGTAGTTCAGACTTTCTCATATCATATCCCTCAATTACCTAGACTTAGCTCAAGCATATGCTACCCACAAGTTTTAGGTTCAAAGTAAATTCTTATATCAAAATAGTACTATCCAAAACTCGAGAGAATTCAAGGCTGAAAACTAGGTACTTGAAAGAAATTACGGCAGAGCAACTATTCATCATCTCCAATGCAAAATTTTACTATTCATCTTTTTATTTGACTCCTATAGAATTATAACAAACTTTTATTTAGTTTTCCATGATCACACCTTAATATAATAACTAGGACAATAATCTTTATTTGGTTTAGTGCTTATGCATCTTTTTATTTCCTTTTCACTAATAGACTCAAAAATAGTAAAGTTGTAAAAAGATAGGGATACTTAGCTAGATACACAGGGGATGCTCCTCCTCCAAGCTTGATGTTTGTCGTGGTCAATTATTGAGTGATCTTTAAAGTAAGCTTGTCAGTAGTAGTCTGGGATGGCACCGCTGAGCAGACTCACTTCTGGTCATAGTAATATCCTGCAAAATTCAAACTCCACAAGAACACCAAAACCCCGAGGCTTGGATTTTGACAAGGGGGTTAGCAGTCACCCAAAAGAGCAATTGATTATTCTTATGAGCTGATATAAATTTCTATCAGGATGTATGTAACAGAACCGACCAATTATATGAAATTAAATGAGAAAATCACCCGCCGAAGCAGATAATTTAACAAACTTAAGCCCGTATAACCCGGTAGTCCGTGAAACCATGAAGGATTTCAAACCAACCAACATACAAATCAAGATCGTATAAGTTTAGCAGCCACAATCACATATTACATAAAGTTCACAACGATAGTTGAATACATCAGAGTTTAGAACATAAAGTTATTACAAACCAAGTTCAATATAAAGTAGCGGAAGCAAAAGATTTCATAAACTACAGACACACACTTAGTTCAAATATAGTACCAAGAGAGATTCATTTCCCACAAAAGCATTAGGTAAGACATAGGGAACGACCATTGCCCTTGGTCCTAGTTGTCACCCATCGCCGATACAAGCAGTTGATGCAATAGCCATAGTACATCTGACCATCTGCAATAACAATGAGAACAACGCCCTGAGTATGAGAAAGTACTCAGCTAGACTTACCCATCATAAACCAAAATAAAGTGACACCAAGGAGTATGCAAGGCTTTCTTTTAGTAGACTAGCTGACTCATTTGCAAAAAGCATAAGCTATCATGTCTAAACCATTTTAAGTAAGTTGCATCATGTTTATTATAACTTATCTATCGAGATAAGCACCTATGCTATAACAATCACTTGATTAACCAATAACATCCAGTTATCACTTGGATTTAGCATTTCCAACATTATCTATATAACCATCAGTGTTCTATCATCATTACTATGATGCCGTAACTCGAGTCAAGTGCTCACTATCCAGGAGCGATGACGATTCAAATCGATCCCTAACCAACTGATGATTTATTCCTCACACAAACCACACTCACCCGCTAAAGTGAGCTACAGATCACCAATGACACTATCCAGGTAAACGTCACAGGACAAACTAGAGCCATAGTACCTAGGGACCGCCTGACAGCTAGGACGCACCTTCGGCTCACTCTTTGTGTTCCCATCATACCCCCTGCAGCACCAATATGCGCACCCGTGTAAATCCCAGCCCAAATAATGCCACTAGCTTCGTCGTCGAAAGATACTTTATTCGGCCAGCTAAACATAAGGCATGCGTTCAACATAACAAGAGAGACGAGCAACGATCGGTCCTTAACTGACACAGACGGAATACTAATAGCACCCTAGAATCCTGTCTGGTTGCCTCCAACTTTTCCATCCGGTCTCCAATTATCCATCAACACATGGTTATTTCTAGGATTTCATACATTTCGTAGCAAAAATATTCCAGTAACCACCTATAATTGCAGGTGACTGGAAATCACCGATCGCTACTGGTCTAAGCAGGGCTAAGCAATATTCGATCCTAAACTTAATTAAGAAATCATGTAGGCAAGGATAGTAATAAATGCATCAACGGTTTCACTTAACTCATATAACTTAATGCAACAATATATAAACTCATATATATATATATATATATATATATATATATATATATATATATAAAGAATTACTTTTATAAAGTAGGAGACTTAGAATGCTCCGGGGCTTGCCTTGTTCAAAGGAACTGGGTTGGTGGTCCACACACTTAGGTGATCCTCTTCTTGCTCGTCTACCTTGGACACCTCCTGTGCCTAAGTTTCTTATGGATCAGGCCTGGTCTGTTCCTCTTGCACTACTACTAGCGTTTCCTCCTACGATTCTGTATGGTGCAAGTGTATAAGTAAATATTCAAACAGTGCATCGGATGCGATGATCATGATGACATGATATGCAGATGAACACCTTGCAACCTTATTGGATAGCATAAAGGTAAAACCTTTCTACAAGGTAGTCAACATCATCCAAGATTAGTCACTACGGATACACGTCATCTACTGCATTTTCTTCTACTACTAGTTCCAGTTACTTTTATGCCAACTAACATATAGCCCTAACATAAGTGCTACTACACTTTATCAACACAACCACATTAACTTGTCAATCAACACTAGCAAGTGATTTGGTGCTTCAAAGATACGCCAAAGCTTCATTTTTAAACTAAATATACATAAAGAATATTACTTGATAATCAATGTAAACTATGATTACAACAGCAACCCATATTTCTTGTACCTATAAAAATCTATAAAAATTACAGTAGCATAGTCCTACTCTAAGTAGCCTACCATACAATTTTCATGGGATTTGGATTAGTAAAACAATCTACACAAAAATGACAAGCTATGACATAAAGATGAGCATGAAAATACTTTGTACTATGAAAAGTATCAAACAATATATTTAGTATTTTTCCCATGATCTACACAGTAAAACAACACTATAAAAAATTTATCATATGCATGTTTTATACAAATTTCTCTCTTTAGCAAAAATAACAAAAATCAGCCAATAAAGACACTTGAACTACACATCCAAATTTTTCAACAGAATATGTATGACATATATTTTTCATACCAAGTGGATCACATAAGAAGAATAACAAACTTGGAATCATATTTTTCTGAGCTTCCTATGATTTATTATGTATTTTCTAAGAAAATAGCAATTATAAGAATTAAATAAAACCCTATACAAAAGTAACACAAATTGGACATACAATATTTTTATACTGTATATCTACTCATTTAGAACCTAACAAAAACTATTTCAATAAATTTGGAGCACAAATGAGCAAGATATAATTTTTCAAAGCATTATTACTAAAATAAGGAAATTAATTCTTTTTCCTTTTTTGAAAAACCCAAACTAAAACCCTATGTGCCCCCGGATCTGTGCACCCTAGTTCTTCCCGAGCCGCTACAAGTGGGCCCCATGACCCCACCCGCTAGCCATAGGGAGAGAGGGATGGGCGCTGGCAGCGAGGTCTCTGACGGTGAGGGTGCCACCAAACGACTCTACGCACTCACGGGAACACGTGGGGGTAGAAGATGGAGGAGTTGGGGGAGTGGAGCTAGGACGGCGACGAGAATGGCAGAAGCGACCGCGCGGTTGACGCCGACGAGGTCGAAGCTTGGCATACCGGAGCCCTAACTCGTGGCATTAGCTAGGTAGGGCACTTCTACACGACAAGGCGAGCCGGTACGCAAGAAAATGAAGAGGGAGAGGGCGTAGGGGGCTGCAGCCACGCACGCTAGCCAACGGTGGCCATGGCGGGCAACAGAGGAGGAACGCCCAAATTAGGCTCTACCTTGCGGCAAGAGGCAGCGTTGGATCATGCTTCGGGAAGACGAAGGTGGTGCGGGGTGGTTTGCGAGGCGAATTGGGCGGAGATGGTCCACCGACGGTGAAAAGCCGGCGAGGCTGCGGTGGGTGGTGGTGGAGAGAGGAGCTCTCGCTCGGGGTTTCCAAATAGAAATGAAGGAGGGAGCGAGGGAGGAGGAGGAGGCATTGCGGCTGGCTAAAGGCGAGCGCGGGCGTACGTGGGCCATGGCGTGCCACCGAGCGGTCGACGCCGGCGATGGGTGCCACGCGGCGGCCAAGAGCTGCGGCCGGTCGAAGCACAACGCGCGCACGGGTAGGAAGGAGACGGGCGGGGTAAGCAGCCGGGCCGGCTTCGCGGAGCAGGCCGAAAGGGAAGGGGCGGCCCAAGAAGAAAAGGAAATGTTTTTCTTTTATTTATTTTTTTGGAATAATAACAACACTTTTGTATTTTTTGAGCAACAAAAATTTATTTTCATAAGTTGACCCAAAAACAAAAGTTGTTAAAAAATTAATTCTCTACAACATTGCTTTAGGGCACATTTTGAAATTCCAAAGAGATTTTGAAATGGGGATTCAAAGTTCATTTTACATCAAAATTCCATTTTTCTAGATTATTTTTAAAACCAAAATTTGGGGAATTTTGAATATCAAACTTGCTCCAAATTTTATTCTAAACATTTCTAAATGATTTGTACTAATAGTCAAACATGTATTAATAGCATAACAAGCATAACCATGGTATAGTTATATTTAAACAAGCAATTACAACATTCGTGTTTCAATGTTATGTTTCACATGTTTCATTTCAATGTTACACTAAGATTACATGTGATAACGAATGCAAGATGATGCTCATGCACATGATTTGAAATGCTTAATGCATGCTTAACACCTGAGGTGTTACAATGTCTCTTTAATTTCTTTTTTAAGATTTTTCTATTTTATAATGCAAGTAATTAAAGACAAATGATATTTTATTTTTTATACCACCATAGTAAATATTCCTACGGAGTTACCATAAGTTTACTTACATGGGGCTTAGTAATTTTATGATGCACTAATAAAAGCAATAATCATTTTTATTTTCTTTTCACTATGCAATAATGGCAAACTATAAAGTATATTTTATTATTTTTTAATGCAGATGTATGTAAGGAAGATAAATATACTAACATAATGTTGAATAGTAGATATAGATAACTACCATTATTACCTTATGGCAAGGGTATGGAGTTTAAAGTCTTCTGGACAGGACTCGGTAGGAGTGAGTACTTACTTGTCAGGTGTATCATCTGATCCCGCTAGCGGTTCAGATGTCTGCTCCTTTTGTGTTGGCGATGTAGCCTTCTTCTTCTTCTCCTTCCATATCATAATGATCTGAGTCTTCGACTTGAGTAGTTCAGCTTGTTCTTTTGTAGGCAGTTCGTTCTCATTGGCATCTTTGTCCCACTCATTCCAGCGATGTTCCTTGACTGTCTCTGCTTTATTCTTCTCAAC
The DNA here is from genome assembly GCA_038087645.1 of Saccharum hybrid cultivar R570. NCBI lineage: Eukaryota > Viridiplantae > Streptophyta > Magnoliopsida > Poales > Poaceae > Saccharum > Saccharum hybrid cultivar. The sequence goes on along the minus strand of JAQSUU010000307.1, from coordinate 41,326,319 downwards.
TTTGTCATCTTGGTCACCGTAGCGATCCTCGTATCTTGACACTTCTCCTGGGTAGTCAGCCCATCCATCCTTCAAAGGCTGATTTGCTTGACGGTGAGATCGACGTCTCCTTCTATTGTTGTGTGGCTTCTTGGACTGCTCATGATTAGTATAACTATTAAAGTGACAGTGTACCTTTCCATCTGGGACTTGAAAGTAGATTTGTCCAGATCTGATATAGATGATAGCATTAGTGGAGTCGGTCTTCCTAGTATGATGGGTGTATTTTCTTCCTCGTCTCCCATGTCGAGGACCATGAAGTCGGTGGGGACGAAGTGGTCTTGGATTTTCACCATAACGTCTCTTGCTATACCCTTTGGGAATCGAATCGACTGGTTCACCATCTGCAGCTGCACATAGGTTGGGTACAATGGTTCGTTACCAAATAAATATTCATATGTTACCTTTGACATTATGTTGACACCCGATCCCATGTCATAGAAGGTCTTGTGGAAGATTTTCTGATTGATTGTGCATTCAATGGTAGGTACACCTGGATCATCCTTCTTCACTAGGAATGGTGGAGTGAGCAAGTGGTCGTATTCTGTTCTGATGGTGTTGATCATCTTGACAGTCTCTTCTAGAATCTTGCTGAGCTTGGTCTTTCTCCAGTTTCTGAAATTCTTCTTCTTAGGCACTGGTGCTGCTGGCTTCTCAGGTATCAATGCTTTCTGTGGTAGAGTAGGAGAGTGCAGGATGTGTTCCTTGAATGAAAACTTCTTTTTCTTATCTTTAATGGAAAAGACAATCTTGGCATGCTCTGCATAGATGATGGCTTTGGCTATGCATAGGAATGTCGTGCCAAAATAATTGGTGCTCTTTCTTCTCCTCCTGTATCCACGACTACGAAATCAACTAGAACATATGATTGTCCCACTCGAGTGACTGCTTCTTCTAGGACTCCCTCAGGGTAGCAGATGGACTGATCTGCAAGCTGCAAATGCATATTTGTGTACAACAAAAGATCTCCTAGAATCTTTTTATAAATTACCTTAGGCATGATGTTGACACTTGCGCCAAAGTCGCAGATAGCTTCTGGAAGGACATGGCATCCTATGGAGATAGGAATGATAGGTCTCCCTAGATCACCTTTCTTATCAGGAAGTGAATAGTCAATCCACTTTACATTTGCTGGCTGAGTGTAGTAGTTGGCTGCATTGCGAATATCGACAAGTTTTGTAGTTTCTAAATCTTCTGACTGGCCCAGAATCTTACCTTTCTCTAGTGGAGGAACAACAGCTACTAGCTGAGCTAATTGTGATTCTAGCATTTTATTAAAGTTATGCTAATTCTTAATAGCAGAAGCAAAGGTATCCATTCTAGCATTTATATTTTCTAGAGCTTTGTCATTAGAGGCTACCTTCTTACTCATTTGATCCAATAATATAGACTGACCAGCAACTAAATCTCTCAAGGGTGGCTGATTGTAATTACTAAAATTATTACCTTGAAAGTTACCTTGGAAGTTACCTTGGTAGTTTGACCTTTGTTGTTGCTGATTCCATCCTTGATTCTGCTGATTCCATCCTTGATTTAGTTGAGGACGATAACTGTTGTCATTGTTGATGTAGTTCACATCTTGAATTGTCAGATAGTTGTTTCCTGAATGCCCAATGTCTTCACATTCTTCACAAGTCATGCGAGAGTCACTGATGTGCATGACTTCCTTCTTCTCGATGTCTAATTCTTCAAGCTTCTTCATTATTAGGTCTAACTTTGCAGACTTCATATCAGCTTCCTTGAGTTGATGCATGCCTCCTCCTCTCTTGCGAGGTTGAACACGTTCTTCATTTCAACTCTGGTTTGAGGCCATCTTCTTAATGAGTGTTGTAGCCTCGTCAAGTTTGAGTGACAGGAAAGCACCTTCGGCTGCACACCACAAGGGCAAAGGGTTTTTGTGGCAAAAATTTTCATCACAAAAGCTTATTTTTTCGCCACAAATTGGACTTTGTGGCAACTTTTAAAATCGCCACTAGTTGCCACAGATACTCGCCTCACAAAATACTCTAGTGATGATTTTTCATTCCCCACAAATAACCATACTCATTAGTGATGAATTGTGGTGCCACTAGTGAAGTGGCCATTTATGGCCTCAGTGGTTGCCACAAAGACATATGTATTAGTGGCAGAAAAATTGCCACTTATAATGTTTTTTAGTGGTTATAATAGTTGCCACAACTATAGAGTATTTATGGCAATTTTGTCGTCATAGTTACCGTAGTAAAAGTGACGAATTATATGGTCACTAAAGACTATATAGCAGTGACCAAAGTTTCACCATTATACAAGTTTACTGTGTCAAAATTTGATCTCACTATTTTAGTTGCAATTGTGTCTAGTTGGTCGCCACACCTTATATGGGAAAAAGTGGCGCCTTATCAACACAAATGCATTTTATTTGAGATGTAACTCATCCTCACATATATATTACAGAGGCAAAACTTTTCCTCACAATATGATTTTTTTTGTGAGAGCTGATAAGACATGTTGTGTCGATAATTTCATCACCAAAAAACATAGCATTTGTGTGAAAATATTAGTTACGACAAGTTTTGTCACAAGATAAAACCTTAATTGTGTGGAACAATAGATGATGTGGCAAACAATTTATCATTGTTACACATGTTGTAGTGACAAAAATGGCTCAACAAATATGTACCAATACAATTCTCATAACTGTAGACCAATAGTATTTATTTCAATAATTCTTTAACCATGATAATGTTGGAATCCAACAATATACAAAAATTAATAACACTTGGAACTCTCAAAATAACTCACACACTACTTTCAATTCTTAAATAATTTATTCAACTATAGGTATTAAACTCTACGGTGGAGACCGTGAAGCAGCAGATTGAATGCGTGCAAAGAAATCCGCCATTTGTTGATCAAGTTGCTCTCTTACTAGACGAGCAACTTCTCCACTCTGTGTTTGACGCAAAGAACTAAGCTCATCACGTTGGAGTTGCTGCTCTTCTTGTAACTGTGCATTTGTTTTGACCACCGTCGAGACTTGGCCTTCCAAAGCTTGTGCTCGTTGCTCAGCAGCCTCAGCACGTTGCTCAGCAGCATCTGCACATGCTCGAGCTACAGCCTCACGCTGTTCAGAAGCCTCGATTTGTGCCTACAATCTGATCCTTTCCTCGGCGACTTGGTTTACAGCACGAATGCCAACACCACATGAATGGTTTGGCTTTCGACCAAGAACTAGTGCGAAGTGCTCCACTATTGGCACGGGCGCAGAAGATATCTTTTCTTGATGTGTCCCAGCAACTTCTTATAGTTTGGTCTGCGAAGCATGAAACAACAAATTAATTAAGAATCCATATACTACATAGCAAGAAAAAATGTTCAACTAATAAATAGTAAGTTTGAGCACAAATTCGCTCCAGGATAGTGTAACATGCACATGTTGTGAGTTGCTGCTGTTTAAAAAAATTCTACAGACATGTCATCTAATAAATGAAATTTGCAGAAAAATTAAATAATATATGAAATTTACAAACAACTTAATAAAACAAAATTGTTCATGGTTAGAGCTATACCATGTCATATATTGCACACACACATTATAGTGGCCAGAATTTTCAATTCATTAAATGAACAATACATCAGAAGCTATGTTGTAGAGATAATAACCATGAAAGAGTGATACAGAATTCTACTATGATATTTTTTCATACAAAAGCACACGACTTCCACCTAATCCTAATTCAGAAGGTGACATAAATGTGAAATCCAAAGATGGCATCACAAAGGGAAGTAACATGTTCATACCATTATTTCTTCACCCGTTGAAATAGACCATGTCCCATTAGCCTTTTGGTATGTAGCCCTCCAAACTTGCATAGCAGTAGGCCACTCACCAGTTTCTGGGTCTCGCTACATTGGAATAAAGAAACATATATTCACTAATTTAGAACAATGTGTAGCAGATAAAAAAAATTTCCTGGTAATTTTTTTTACTCACCAGATCATAAGCAATTTGAGCCATTGATCTAGTTCCTACTTTGGACCCCATCTCTTGCTTTCCTCTGTTGATAGAGTTTTGGTTGCTCCTTTTCTGGTTCACAAATTGCATAGATGCTTCATTAATAATTGTGCAGCACTGTAATTTAGGATGAGTTTTATGTACCTGAAAATCAGCATCCGTCCACAAATTCATTATCAACCATTGCCAACATTCTGGTGAGACATGTTGTGGCCTTGGCTTGTTGTTTCGGTAAGCTTGAAGCATACGGTAACACCGATTATTATATTGACTCTCTACTTGTCTCATGGCACAATCTTTATCTTCTTCGGAAAGCTCAGGAAACTTTTGCTATACAACAAAGATATGATGTAATAAGCAGCCACACGAATGCAATGATAACCATTGCATGCCAAATATATTTATTTGATATGAAAAGTAGGTCACCTTTAGTTTTCTCCAAAACTTTCAACATTCTTGTTAGACATGTTGTGGCCTTGGCTTGTTGTTTCGGTAAGCTTGAAGCAGACGGTAACGCCTATTATTATATTGACTCTCTACTTGTCTCATGGCACAATCTTTATCTTCTTCGGAAAGCTCAGGAAACTTTTGCTGTACAACAAAGATATAATGTAATAAGCAGCCACTGAATGCAATGATAACCATTGCATGCCAAATATATTTATTTGATATGAAAAGTAGGTCACCTTTAGTTTTCTCCAAAAGAAGTGGAGGGACATGGATAAGTTTCATGCTGGAACTACTGCAGTTGTTTGGAGAAAACAAAAGGTGACCTACTTTTCATATCAAATAAATATATTTGACATGCAATGGTTATCATTGCATTCAGTGGCTGCTTATTACATCATATCTTTGTTGTATAGCAAAAGTTTCCTGAGCTTTTCGAAGAAGATAAAGATTGTGCCATGAGACAAGTAGAGAGTCAATATAATAATCGGCGTTACCATCTACTTCAAGCTTACCGAAACAACAAGCCAAGGCCACAACATGTCTCACCAGAATGTTGGCAATGGTTGATAAGGAATTTGTGGACGGATGATGATTTTCAGGTACATAAAACTCATCCTAAATTACAGTGCTACACAATTATTAATGAAACATCTATGCAATTTGTGAACCAGAAAAGGAGCAACCAAAACTCTATCAATAGAGGAAAGCAAGAGATGGGGTCCAAAGTAGGAACTAGATCAATTGCTCAAATTGCTTATGATCTGGTGAGTAAAAAAATTACCAGGAAGAATTTTTTATCTGCTACACATTGTTCTAAATTAGTGAATATATGTTTCTTTATTCCAATGTAGCGAGACCTAGAAACTGGTGAGTGGCCTACTGCTATAAAAGTTTGGAGGGCTACATACCAAAAGGTTGATGGGACATGGTCTATTTCAACGGGTGAAGAAATAATGGTATGAACATGTTACTTCCCTTTGTGATGGCATCTTTGGATTTCACATTTATGTCACCTTCTGAATTAGGATGAGGTGGAAGTCGTGTGCTTTTGTATGAAAAAATATCATAGTAGAATTCTGTATCACTCTTTCATGATTATTATCTCTACAACATAGCTTATGATGTATTGTGCATTTAATGAATTAAAAATTCTGGCCACTATAATGTGTGTGTGCAATATATGACATGGTATAGCTCTAACCATGAACAATTTTGTTTTATTAAGCTGTTTGTAAATTTCATATATTATTTAATTTTTCTGCAAATTTCATTTATTAGATGACATGTCTGCAGAATTTTTTTAAACAGCAGCAACTCATAACATGTGCATGTTACATTATCGTAGAGCGAATTTGTACTCAAACTTACTATTCATTAGTTGAACATTTTTTCTTGCTGTGTAGTATATGGGTTCTTAATTAATTTGTTGTTTCATGCTTTGCAGACCAAACTACAAGAAGTTGCTGGGACACATCAAGAAAAGATATCTTCTGCGCCCGTGCCAATAGTGGAGCACTTCGCACTAGTTCTTGGTCGAAAGCCAAACTATTCACGTGGTATTGGTATTCGTGCTGTAAACCGAGTCGCCGAGGAAAAGATCAGATTGCAGGCACAAATCGAGACTTCTGAACAGCGTGAGGCTGCAGCTCGAGCACATGCAGATGCTGCTGAGCAACGTGCTGAGGCTGCTGAGCAACGAGCACAAGCTTTGGAAGGCCAAGTCTCGACGGTGGTTGAAACAAATGCACAGTTACAAGAAGAGCAGCAACTCCAACGTGATGAGCTTAGTTCTTTGCGTCAAACACAGAGTGGAGAAGTTGCTCGTCTAGTGAGAGAGCAACTTGATCAACAAATGGCGGATTTCTTTGCACGCATTCAATTTGGTGCTTCACAGTCTCCACCATAGAGTTTAATACCTATAGTTGAATAAATTATTTGAGATTTGAAAGTAGTGTGTGAGTTATTTTAAGAGTTTCAAGTGTTATTAATTTTTGTATATTGTTGGATTCCAACATTGTCATGGTTAAAGAATTATTGAAATAAATACTATTGGTCTACAGTTGTGAGAATTGTATTGGTACATATTTATTGAGCCATTTTTGTCACTACAACATGCGTGACAATGATAAATTGTTTGCCACATCATTTATTGTTCAACACAATTGAGGCTTTATCTTGTGACAAAACTTGTCGTAACTAATATTTTCACACAAATGCTATGTTTTTTGGTGATGAAATTATCAACACAACATGTCTTATCAGCTCTCACAAAAAAATCATATTGTGAGGAAAAGTTTTGCCTCTGTAATATATATGTGAGGATGAGTTACATCACAAATAAAATGCATTTGTGTTGATAAGGCGCCACTTTTTCCCATATAAGCTGTGGCGACCAACTAGACACAATTGCAACTAAAATAGTCAGAACAAATTTTGACACAGTAAACTTGTATAATGGCGAAACTTTGGTCACTGCTATATAGTCTTTAGTGACCATATAATTTGTCACTTTTACAACGGTAACTATGACGATAAAATTGCCATAAATACTCTATAGTTGTGGCAACTATTATAACCACTAAAAAACATTATAAGTGGCAATTTTCTCTGCCACTAATACATATGTCTTTGTGGCAACGACTGGGGCGACAAATGGCCACTTCACTAGTGGCACCACAATTCGTCACTAATGAGTATGGTTATTTGTGGGGAATGAAAAATCATCACTAGAGTATTTGTGAGGCGAGTATCTGTGGCGACTAGTGGCGATTTTAAAAGTCGCCACAAAGTCCAATTTGTGGCGAAAAAATAAGCTTTTGTGATGAAACTTTTCGCCACAAAAACCCTTTGCCCTTGTGGTGTATGAAAGTAATGGTAATGCAACTGCATTGTGGGTAGTTGGGAAATGGGGAAATAACTCACGCTGAATTTACTATCGCCGGTACACCAAATGATGTGTAGGGCCGGCGGCCATAATGCCTATCCCAATCGACTCGGCTTTTCATACGACAGAGAAAATACTACTGCCGCATCTATTGTTAACCCATGGGTGGTAGAAGTTTCAACTGCCGCTTTCTTTCTTAGGAGGCCTCTCTATCGGTCCAACCAGTGGTAGAAGTATAACACCGTCGCTTCTATCGCTACGGCAGTGAAAGTGGCGATAGTGATAAATCAATCTGTAGTAGTGAGGTATCATTATTTATATTTTACCACAGGGAGGAGCGGCGGCTAGAAATATTGATAAATATGATACTTATAATGAGATCATTAACTAAACACTTACTATAAACAGGGGTAAGCCAAATAATATATAGATAATAAGTGTAGGGCAATAATAATAATCCAAAGATAGGAATAGCTAGATACTCATAAATATAGTATAGCTAGACTAAGCGATAAATTAAGAGAAAGATTCCTAAATCATTCACATATATTAAGTCTTTTGTACACCCCAGTATATATACTTTCATCTATATAATAATTAACTCTTCATCTACGCATAAGGAACATTACTAAGGAAAATCAAGAACAGAGCTTGATTTCCTTCGCAATTAGGTCCTACTTGTTCTACAGACGGGGAGTGGACTACAAACGACTCAACGAGAATGTCACACTCGCGATCTACCACATGACCTAGAATGTAGAGTGCATCCGCAGGTAAACAACATATAAGCACCATGCTTATATAATGTCAACCACTTAACTCACTCGAGTACAGAGCTAAGCGCTTTGCAAACCTATGCATAAACTTAGTATCAACTATAACTATATCAAGCATACTACCGAAGCAAACTAAGAACATAATAGATAGAAACATAATATAGATTAAGCATAAAGTCATGAATAATAGAGGATACAATGGCTATACCAGCCTCCAAATGACGAATCCAGAATCCTAAGCAGTAGCTCAACTCTACTTGAATCTTACTAGCTAGCCTATACTAAAGCTTTGAGGAATTAGAGATCTATTCTATTCTCTTTGGTAGATCTTCTCAAATAATTGTGGAAGCTCTGAAGATGATAAAGAAGATGCCTCAGGGGGGTCTAGGGCGACTTATATAGGGGGAACCAGGAGCCCATTATCAAATCTGAGCCCTCGAATCAAACCGACCTTGAGCAACGATGTAATATTGATCCTTAGAGGCGGTGGAGAATCGACGTTGAAGCAAAAGCTAACAGGATGGCCCCATAGGCCGACCAGCCTACATGTGGGGCTAGCTGACCCCACGTGGTAGTGGCTCGGGCTCTGTCATAGTGGTTTGCCTTCTGGAGTGTTCTGGAGTCTTCCTAAGTCAGTTTTGTCATGGATAAGCATGATTAAATCTGACAATTAGGTCCACCTTAATAGTTTCTGGATGAACCCTGCTAAAAACATAGATTCACCAAAACTAGTGGAATTTGTTAGTTTAAACCCCTAAACCTATGTTGGTAATCATTTTCATGCATTTATACAAGTTATATTGACGGTTTATGATGAGTGTTAACTACCGTCAACAACACGCGAGAGTGAGTTCCCTTCTTAATCTCGTCTTCTATCGAGACTAACAACTAAGCATAGCATTAACGCATTCCCAACCCAGTTGTTGATATAAAAGGCTTCTAATTATTTAATGTGTAAGTCTAAAGTGATGAGACGATTTTTAGTTGAATCACAAAATGAGATTTTGCTGCAATTATTGCACAACTCTTAATACGACAAATAGTTAATGTCCAAAATAGGGTATATAGTAGTGGGGTACCTGCCTGATTATGTTGCCATTAAACGAAGCTGATGATGATGACTCAAGCATGATCCTACTCGAGATGATCCTAAAAGAATAAGGGAGATTCGACTGAAGAAGTACATCGATGATTAGGATGACAAGAGAGAGTGTAGTTGGATAGGATTAGGTTACTATTTGGATCTTGGAAAGAGATCACTGTGGTGGTGCTACTATTGCACTATGTGTAACCAACAATGTTCTAGTGTGGTTGATCCTTTGGGTGGGCTTTCTAATTCAACTTCCCTTCTCTAGCATCTATTGAACACTCCGTCGTGAGTGACAGACGTTCTGTCCTTCATGGAAGGTTCTGTGGAACGTTCCGGTGACTTAGTGCTTAGGTGTTCCTAAGTTTGGAGTCTAAACGGACACTTCGACACAGCTGGCAGATGCTCCGATAAGAACTAGGGTTGTTCGGGTACTCTAGGAAACTTAGGTTTATAAATCATCGGACTCTCCGTTAGATGTCACGGATGCTCCGATAGTTGCTGGGGTTTTCGGGTTGGTTAGGGGTTAACTCTATAATTCAACGGACGCTCCGCTAATATGATGGGAGATCCGATGGTTCGCTTCTGGGTTTAGTTCTACTGGTTTTGGTTGAGAATCAAGTTTATTGGATTCTCCATAATTTTGACAGACACTCTGTCAAAATGTTGACAGAAACCATGTTCTTGGTTTTCTAGGCTTTTTCCTAGGTTTCAATCCTAGATGTGCAGAGCTAGGGTTCATGCATGTGCAAGATATTTCTAGGGTAGCTTAGGTAACTTGCCAAGCTCCTTATGGCTAGTTCTTGAGCTAGGTTTACTAAGTGTGGCTAGGATTTAGGAAATTAAGCCCAAAAATATGAAACAAGGAGGATGAGGCTTGAGATTGAGGTTCAACACTTAGCTCAGAGATTGAGAGATTCCATAGCCAAAAGTCTTGAAGATCTAACTCCTTCTATAAGCTTCATCCATCTCCAACATGCAATTCACATATTCACCATGTTTCTCTTGCAAATATCCAAAAGAGAGGAATCAATGAAAATCCAAAGGGTAAGAGGGTGATTGAGGTAGATGTTGATTCCTTTAACTTACTCTACAAATGATGGATCCACCACCAGCAAGAGATTCAAGATCTAGCATCCAAAACCATGAATTAGGTTTTTGGAGAAAATTCCAAGAAATGAGAGAAATTCACTTGAGCTCACCATGGGTGAAATGGAAGGTGTTGAGGAGATCCATGAGAGGGTGCTGATGCTTCTCTTCCTCTTCTTCTTCTCCTTCACCAAATCCCTCTCCAATCCTTTCTCTCTCTAGTTCTAGGGTTCATCCTTGTTCTTGAGTGTAGAGAGAGAGGGAGAGTATTGCAAATGAGCGAGTGGGTGAGATGTAGTGATTTCTGCTAATGAAGTACTCCATGTCGTGCTGACATGTGGGTCCATGCGCTTAAATGGAAAAGAACAGCTCATTTCCCACTTATCCTCACTGTCCAGTGTTCTGACGAACAATCTGGTGAATCCAGTGGATGGTCCGGTAGTTCTCTGTCTTTGCTGACTTGTTCTTCCAAGTGGCATTCTTCGTGATATGGTCCAAAGATACCTGTTTCCACTGTAAATTCTTGCCATAATCTGATGTTGATGACGTCAAGGGTGGTTCCTTGATGAGATTACCAGTCATGGTTGTCATCAATTGCAAACCTGATCGTGTGTGATGGAAGATGCTTGTTCGGGGATACTTGGCGATATCGTGGGGTTCGTACACGTCCAAGGTGGATGGGGTTCTCTTAGGTGAACAAACACTCGAGCCACAAGCTCAGGTAGAGGTCTTTAATTACTTGGTTCTAGATTTTCCTTGGAACAACGATCGAGTCGTTACAAAGATCATCAAGGGGTCATTCGAACATAATTAGATACTTTAAGGGTAACATTATCAGGTTTTATAGTTGAGGGGTTATATGCGGGTTAGAGGTATGTAGATTTTTTAATATTTTAGGTTAGCAAACTACTTTTAAAACCACACTAGGGGATTATTTAGACGGTTTTCAATAATTCAAGTGATAGAATATATGATTTTATAGGTGAAGGTTGAAGTAGAAAACTACGAGTAACCTGGGTGGTTAAGGGTATGCTGGGTACCTTTGCTAGGTACTGTTTTGCCTAGCCAAGCAAGGAAATAGGCATCGCTAGCTGTTTGGTTCATGTGCCTGGATTGCTTGGATTTCTGTGCTGGCAAGAAAAAACTTGCTACCCTGAGAGAGCCAAAATGGCTCACTTAATCTGGCAAGCTTCTCGTGGAACGTGCCGTCAAGGCGAGGTGAGTGAACAGGGCAAAACTTCCAAGCAGGCCCTAACTTTTTCGTTTGTACTTGTATCTCCAAAACACCGAATCCACCCGCGACAACGGATAACGCTGTCCTCCTTCGGCTCCTCCCCTCTCGTTCCTCTCCTCTCCCCTCCAATGGCGACCGCCATTTCCTCTCTAGTAACTCCTCCGGCCCTCCACCGCCGCCGCCTGAACCCTGCCTCCGTCTCCGTCTCCACCCCTATCCGCATCTCCTTCCGGGCCGCCGCGGTGCCTCAGGCGTGGCGCCGGGGCTTGGCGTTGCGGGTGTCCGCCTCCTCGGCGATGCTCGAGGCGCCAGAGGTGGTGGCGGCGCGGAAGCTCTACGTCGGGAATATCCCCAGGACCGTCACCAATGACGAGCTCCGCGACATGTTCGCTGCGCACGGCACCGTCGAGCGGACCGAGGTAACGCTTCACGTTCCTTCTGTACTGTCTTATCCCATTCCAACATTGGACGACATTTCTCATTTCGCAGTCTTTCTTGGCTCTTGCCTTTCCCACTCAGTTCTTGCCCAAATTCAATCTAATTTATGTAGTTCTTGCTCAAACATTACTGGAGTCTCGGAAATGGTAATCCGTGTGTGGTTTGGTTGCTTGCATTGGTTCTGTCGAATTGCTGCATCAATATTCAATAGACAAGGCTATGTTGTGATGAGTGTCTTGCTTTATGCTCCAAAATAACTTTAGGTCTCCGAAAGCTGAAATGGAAATGTTCAATTGTTTCCTGCAGGTTATGTACGACAAGTATACCAACCGCAGCCGACGATTCGGGTTTGTCACGATGAGCACTGCAGAAGAAGCCAATGCTGCAGTTGAGGCTCTCAATGGGACCGTAAGCATCCAATGTTGCAATTCTGCTCCAGGGCATATTTGTGAACTTTGAGGGGAATGCAGCCCTACTCATATTTCTGCTTTTTGTGCCAGGAGGTTGGTGATCGAAAAATTAAAGTGAATGTCACAGAGAGCTTCTTACCAAACATTGACCGATCGGCACCAGAATCCGAGCCTGTATTTGTGGATAGTCAGTATAAGGTTTATGTTGGTAATCTTGCAAAGACTGTAACAACGGAAGTTCTTAAAAACTTCTTCTCTGAAAAGGGGAAGATCCTCAGTGCCACAGTCTCCCACATTCCGGGGACCTCGAAATCAAAGGGGTATGGCTTTGTCACATTCTCTTCCGAGGAAGAAGTTGAAGCTGCTGTTGCTACTTTCAATAACGCGGTAAGTTTCTCATGTATATTTTATGCATTTCTGCCATTTCTTTGCTACCTCATAAAGTAGTCACCATCAAACCTTGTTCGTTTGAGCTTATCAGCGGAATCAGCAGCTATCCAGCAGTGTTTTTCTCTCACGACAAACCAGCGAACAATACTTTCAGCCACAATAAACCAGCGAAACGAACAGGCTGCAATCTTCTATCTTATCATTTAGGTGAAAAATAGATGGAAATATGAAATTAACTTACTGACTGTCATGTGTACAGATGAGTTAGAATTACATGATCTGAACTACATCAACTGATGCCATATTCTTCCGACATCATTCCGAAAGAAACTTATTTACTGATATTAATATCCTTGTCGTTCTTTAACATTTAACCATATTTCAGCATGCATTGAGACCATAATCTCCTATATTTGCTATTCAAAAGATTTTTGAAGCCTTGAAAGTTGGCATGGCTTTTGATATCAAACTTTGGAACAGAGCATGTGGCTAATGTCTTATTGTTCTATAATTAACTGTGGTTTCAGGAATTGGAAGGACAACCCATTCGTGTGAATAGAGCTTAGATTAGCAGAAATTTGCAGGAGCACTAGAGGGGGAATATCTTGGCGAATACATGTAGTATGAGGGATACTTGGAGGGTAGATTTTGATAACAAAGTGATCAAGACCTTCAATGTGATTTCGATATATCAAACAATTTTCGTACCATAACAGTGTATGTGAAGGATTTTGCTTGTTCATATGATTACAGTTTTCTTAACGGCACTTCTATATGATGACACAAAGGCAGCATGGTTTGTTTCAGTTATATACCATGTTTGTTTACTTGAATCGAATTCTACATCTTGTACATTCCAGCATTAGTGTTTTGTCAGTTCAATCCCTGACTTTCTGATTTTCAAATTTGCCTGCTGAGCGCGTTCAAATGCATTCCTTTCTTTTCCATTTGGGATTCAAATTCATTCTTTGAACAGTATTTGGTTCTAGGAGACGATGGTGGTACAGGTGTAAGGCTTTCTGCTCTTTACTCCTGTACTTCAGTCATATAAATATGACTGCTTGAATGAATTGTATTGGTGTCTCCAAACTAAAAAGGGAAAGGTAAGAAGTGAAATTTGTGCATGAATGTCATATTTCTTCTTTCGTGCTAAGGTTACATGACAAAATCGTTTAAGTTCTAATGTCCCTTGGTCGGTTGGGATACCTTCAGAGATAAGATGTCTGAATCGTCAGAAAAGCTACTTAACAACTGAGATACATGCATTGTAATATGGCCTCAATTCTCCTAAGTTTTGATTAATTGAATGGAGAATGAACAAACTGGACCGATTTTTTTTTTAGATAGATAAAATTTAGAATGCACGTTTCTTCTTTAGATTTATGGCATTTTCAGTTTCCATCGCAATCCACAACATCCCATCAAGTGCAAGATCTATTATTAGGTCATTACACAAGACAATCATTTCATCTGCAACTGCAATCGGTATCAAGTTCTACAAGTCAATGTTCTGCAGTGGATGAGCATGACTAGATGGATAAAAGCTTCTATTTGGAATCCTGAATCATAGCTGCAGAGGTCTAAATACTTCAAGAAGCAACACAAACACGTAGATGAATCAAGCATACAATAGAAATAGGAGGTACATCGATAAAAGGGATGTTTCAAAGAATATAAGTGCTGTCTGTCAAGAATTCCCTAATAATACACAGAGCAAAAATTCCTTTTCTGCCTGGAAACATCTGAGTGAGTCAACTTGATCAACCAATCATCCTACAGGAAATGGGAAATATATCTGATTAGTTCGTATTTGAGCATTTACTCAGATTCTGCAACGATTCTCATCTTATTTGTTAAAGAATAGTGCCTTAGATCTTTGGGTGAAAATCAAAACCTGAACAGGCTCTGTGGCTTGCTACAGAAGTAACAGAACACAAATTGTTCTTGGTACTATTATGAGTTTATCAGTATCAAATAGTTTTCCCCCCGTTAGCATCTAAAAGCATTTCTCTTAGGTCTTACTAACTACGAAGAAGTAAGGGAATTTATGATGTTATTACAATAAAGCAAGGGCATTTGCACTTTTGCAAGTCAAATAAAGTGTTAGAAGCGTTCTAGCATTAACTTCAGCGGTCACGTCAAATTCAGTAGAAAACTCCAAAGTAGAATTGAAATACATGAAGGAACTTTAGAATCAAGATGTAACTCGTCTCGACATCAAATAATTCTAACATTTCCATTTTGGAGAGGACAGGGATCTCTGGATGAAACATAATTTTGACAAAGATTTCAGAGAACAGATGCAAATGATGACCTGATTATGAACTGGAGTACCCAATACGAATGGAAAGAACATCAGTTCTGAACTTCTGATCACAAACTGATGCCAGCCAGGTCAAAAAGCTTCTCAGCCTGGTCGGGGAAGAATGTTATAAACAGATAGGCACCTGCATATGAGTGGCCATAAGATAGGGTGATGAGCTGGTCCATTTGGTTATTTCTGAAAGAGAGTAATCCAATAATCTTACTGATCAGTACAGTCCCAAGGACTACTGAAATCTTCCCTTGGATGGTGACAAGGCCAGCTTTCCCCGCGTTCTGCAGCTCACTTTTTCCGACAGATTCAAACGTTCCTGTAAAATTATTTTGAGCTATATGTTACAGCTTAAACTCCAAAACACCTTGAAGCAACAAATTCTGTGAGCTTATCAGTTTGGTACCTGGCTTCACTGTCTGAAGACCTGATGTAATGCATGCAATATTTTGGAAGCCTTCTTTCTCCAGTGCATCTGCAGCGGCCGCTGACCTTCAGCAGACCAAGGGAAAACCGTATCAATAATCGATACGAGATCATCCAACTAAATAAAAAAAAACTGGACCTGCGGGGTAACTACTCAATAATCGCATTATGATATAAATAATATTCTCCCTCTGATTGCAAATACAGGTCATTCTAGGATTCATTTAGGGTCAAAATTCTAAATGTTCGCCATCAAAATGTAGATGACTATATATATTGAGAACATATAGGTTGTGTTTGGGAAGGCTTTTCTTCTTAAAATGGCTCCGGCTTATATATATTAAGAACATATAGGTTGTGTTTTGGGGAGCTCCTCTTCCTAAAATATATTGTGCACTGTAGTATGCAGCTGTTTTTATGTCTTCCCAAAATTGAACTAGAAGCCGGTGGAGCCAGAAAATTGGCTTCACCGGCTTCGGCTCTTTTGGATACTGTAGCATGGAGCTGGAGTTGAAAGAAACCCCTCTAAAGAGGTCCATACAATTGGCTTTTATTTGAAATAAATAATATGATAGAGACGGCTAGTCAAATTGTCAGTGGAAACGAGTTAATGTCCGAGACAACTTGTAGATGCAATCATAGGGAGTACTTGCACCTTTTAGCTCGATTGAATGTTTAATTTGCTTGCTTAACATGTCCTTAGTCCTGACAAAGGAACTTGATGACAAAATTGTTCGGCCACAAACCTGAGACCTTCCTGGCAGACAACCAGCACCTTGCTCTCCGGCGAGAACTTGTCCTTGACTGTCCTGGCGAAGTCCGGGTTGAGCTTGGTGAAGGGCAGACCGAAGAAGAGCCCCGCGAAGTTGTTGTGCAGCTGGCGCTTCACGATCGTCCCTTAATAACAAATCAAAATTAAACAGAACACATAGGGTCTCAACTCAATTCAAAGTATAAGAGAAGCATAACATTTCTTGCAAGAAATTCCTCCAAAAAAAAGAAAGAAATGTAGGAATGCATGGGCGAAGTTGTTGATGTTGAGATGGTGGCGCCGGCGGCAGTTGTTTGCGTACCAATGTCGTTGTCTTGGTTCTCAATGAAGAGAGGCACATGGGTGGAGGACTTGATGTATGCCCTCTCACGCTGCGTCCTGTCCCTGATGTCCAGCACCGTGTAGCCCTCCTCGTCCACGAGCCTCTTCGCCTCGTCGGCGCCCACGAAGCTCACCTCCGCCCGAACCACGGCCGCGCAGGACCTCCTCCTCCTTCTTGGAGACAGGCTGATTCCTGCAGGTTCCCCACCCTGCCTGATCCTCACGGCTATCCAAGAACCTCTGAAAACATGCAGACAGATTCGATTCTTCAGGTTTCACCGCTTCACAATAATCAGATACTGAAGAATGAGGAGGGAGAGTAGAAAGGGAGAAATCTTTGTTCACCTGAGAGGAGACAAAGCACTGGATAGGCCAACCACTGCCATTTTTCCGTTACCGGTTTCACTTGACTTTTCTTTTTCTTTTTGAGATTTTTGGTTACGAAATGGATTTTTCTGGAGATTTTGTGAACGTTTTGGGCGAGTGAGCAAGCTGCAGAAGCGAGAGCGCAGCAATGGATTTTTGCTGCAAGCGCGAGAGGGAGAGGAGGGATATCCAGGGAACCAATGAGATCACGCCACACTGGATCCACGGGAGAGTTGGGGGCCAGGTGGCATACATGGATCTTGTGAGCCTGTATTTTGGACATTTGTGCTTGTGCTGGACAGAGCACCAGCCTCGTAAGGTTTAGCCAGATCTTGTATATGGCTGAGTCTACAAAACTCTTGACAAACTATTCTTTAGGAAATTAAAAACTCTGTTTTCAGCACGAAGAGCAAAAGAAAAAATATATCAATATTCTGTGACAGTCATATAAAACATAGAAGAGCATTAAACCCCTGCAGATGAGCAGAAGGTAACTATATACATTCTCAAGCATAGAGCATACATCAGGAAGAAACAACTAACAAGATCTCAGACTAAACACCGAGTACCAAAAAACATGCACTGCTTCCATATAAAATGTTAAAAAGACAACTTGCAGCACAGATTCAGAATTTGGTGGAACCTGATGGTACTTGAACGAACTAACCAGTGACTTCGACTTGCAGTTTGAGGAAAAACCTAGCAGCAGATGAAATGGCAGAAAGTACTCTGCAAACATGTGTTTAGGCTTCAGACCAGGACCCCAGCGAAATATATAACCTACTACCTATATTATGAACAGACTACGTTTGTGTACTAAGGCCCAGTTTAGTTCCCAGAAAATTTTGCAAAATTTTTCAGATTCCCCGTCACATCGAATCTTTGGACACATGCATGAAGCATTAAATATAGATAAAAAATAAAACTAATTACACAGTTTAGACGAAATGGACGAGACGAATCTTTTAAGCCTAATTAGATCATGATTGGACAATATTTGTCAAATAACAACAAAAAGCGCTACAGTGCTATTTTGCCAAATTTTTCAGATCTAAACCGGCCCTAAGATCGATGGTTAAGAAACTCTTCACTGCCACCGATACTACTATTCTACTAGAATTTCTTTAGAGATGGAACTCCTCTGCTCTTCCATTTCATAGGGTGGCTAGTGGTTGCCTTTTTCTTCTTCATCAGTAGTTTTCATTCCGGTGACATCCAGCAGTACAGATGTCAAAGCAAGTGCAGACCCTGAAAAGAATGCTGTCCGGAAGCTCGCAACTGCACAAAGCAACAATGCCAGATTGACAAGTTAGTATATTACTTCATCAAACAAGATGATAATTGTGTAATGCACAAAGGGGACAACACATATGAGGACCATCAGTGGAAGTGGAACAGTAACAGGAGTAGTAAGTCAACAAATGGTCCTTCCCATGAATCATGATATCTAACATGCAAGAATACGCGTAACTATGTCAAAATTTGCAGTAAAGCATTGCCTAATGTTTCATGTTGAATTTTTACATGTCATAGAATAGCATCCTAGACCTTCAGATAACACACAGGATTCTATTATCAACATGTGCACACAGCAAATCTAATTCCAAAGTAACCTTTGTGGCATGGCATTTCTCACCAATACAATTAAATTAATCGAGAAATTAAGTACCCATATAGCTCAAAGCTAATTTCTACTATGCAGCATAAGAAATTTCCGAAGCATCATGACCCCAGCACCAAAGAAAATTGTGGGAACAGGTGGTAACAAATCAACAGAGAAAGTTCAAGTAAAATATCATTGACAACAAATCACACAAACACAATCATATCCCAAAGGAGTTTATTTTTACTATAAGTTCAGGCTAGGAATAACAACTGGAGCAAGATAAATGTCTTACCTCTGAAACCCAAAACAGCACCAGCAGCAAAACCAGCAGCAGCACCATTAATGATGTCCTTCTTCATCCTGTACCTTGCAAAAGCCTGCTCGACGCCTACATATGTAGCTCCAACAACCGCTAAGTTTGCTGCACAATGCCCACACACCTTGGTAGTTCTGATCAGCTGGGGATACTTGACATTACTGCCAACCTGAGGCCCATCATGCAGCATAGAATTTAGCGCACCATACACAGTGCCAACAGCTAAACCGATGCCTGCTGCCTTTCCCGTCTTCATGACAATTTCGTCATCCACCAAACCTTTCAAGTTAGAACCCTCCATACTCCCTGTCAACCAGAGAAATAGAAATAGCCCAATAAGAGAATGAGGAGAAAGGATAGCAAAAGAATGTTACTAAGTTCAATCAGCCAAGAAACATATATCAAGTCAACAGAACAATGTGACAGCATAAGTCTTGTTGTATCTAGAGTAGATGGTAGCTATGTCCCCACCTTATCTCCTTATCCTACTCTAGCAGCATCTTTACTTTATGCCATATGCTTTAGCATCTACCGTAGAATATGCTAAAGCTTTCTTAGCTTGCAAGTTTGCTAGTGCTATATGTATCCCCAACCTGCCATAGTTGTGGTAAGGCTAATGAAATAGAAAAACTAGCCCCAAATCCTGTGATGTGTATCCAACAAATGGTATCTAGAGTAAGTTCATCTGGGTTCTAATCCTACCCAACCCAATCCATCACCATGTCCTACCGCAGCCACTCCCTCTCCTCCCGATCCTCTGTCGAGTCCACTACCTCCACCCAGCGACGCCGGCAGGCGGCTGCGCGCGAGCAGCGCGAGGCGGAGCACGGGCGGGCGGCAGCAGCGTGGGGGAGGCAGCAGCGGGAGGCACCGGACCGGGCGGAGAGGCTTGCGGCTGCCGAGCTTGCGGCCGAGCGGGCCGCGGAGACGGCCAGGTAGGCCGTGGCGGCTGCCCAGGAGGCGGTAGCGACTGCTGCTGCTCTGCGAGGCGCACGCGGAGCGGATGACCGCGGTGGTTGCGGATCCCACGCCCGAGGCGGACGTGATGCGGATCGTCTGGGCGGACTGCACGGGCGCGGCTTCGACGACGTACGGCCGCAGGATGCAGGGGCGCGACGCGGACGCGATGCGGACCACCTGGACGGGCTTGGAGGACGCGACCACTGGCGGGACCAGCGCATCGAGCGCGACCTGGAGGCCCAGCGGGACTGCGAGCGCGCGGCGCACGAGCGGGCCCTGCGTGATTTTGAGCGGGACCTCGGCGGACGTGGCTTTGACGCTCGCGGCCGCGACAGACGCAACCTGGACGACGACGACCAGGGCGGACGGGACGCTGGTGCTCGGAGCCCTCACAGGCAGCGTGCCTCCCCTTCCCCGGACCGGCGCCGTGGTTGCCGTGGCCGGTCCGGCTCTCCCGTCGTGCAAACCGTCGTCAAGGACGCCGGTGGTAGATGGCCCATGCTCACCAAGACCAACTACGCCGAGTGGTCCATGGTGATGAAGGTGAAGACGCAGGCGCGGCGCATGTGGGACGTGGTATGGTACGGCGACGCCAACTTTGACGAGGATCGGCGGGTGCTGGAGGCACTTCTTGCTGCTGTTCCGACAGAGATGCACTCCTCCCTCACGAACAAGCGGACCGCCAAGGACGCCTGGGACGCATCGTCGCGGCACGCATCAGCAGCAACCGTGCCCGCAGGTCCACGCTTCAGAAGCCAAGGTTTTGGGATTCGTTTTGGAAAAAAATTCGGTCCCAACCGAATTGGACGAATTTTGGGAAAATTCGGATGAATTTCGGACTCAATTCAGTGAAATTTCGGAATGTAAAGCATAAAATTCGTTTCAGACCTCAACGAAATGGACGAATTTCGCCGAAATTCAGACTAATTCGGTCGAATCCCAGAACCTTGTCAGAAGCTGCGTCAGGAGTGGGAGAACCTTGCTTTCAAGCCGGGTGAGGACGTCGACGACTTCGCTCTCTGCCTCAACACCCCTAATGCAGTAGTTGGCGCAGTACGACGACAACGACATCGACGAGGAGGGAGCTGCCGAGAAGTTCCTCCGCGTTGTCCCCAAGAAGTACTCGCAGGTCGCCATCGCGATCGAGATGTTGCTGGACTTCTCTGAGCTATCGATCGAGGAGGTGACGGGTCGCCTCAAAGCCGTCGACAACCGCGAGCAGCTACCTCTCTCAGAGCCGGTCACCATCGGTGGCAAGCTTCTCTTCATCGAGGAGCAGTGGCTCGCCCGCTAGTAAGAGCGGAAGAAGGGGGACGCCTCGGGTTCTTCGGCTTTGGGTTCGTCAAGCAGCCGCAAGCGTCGGCGGCGCAAGCGGGACAAGGCGCGTGGTGGTACTCCTGGCGGCGCCGACGGCAAGCGCAAGGCTACCCGCGACGACACCTGCAACAACTGTGGGAGGATCGGCCACTGGGCCAAGAACTGCCGGCAGGCGAAGAGCGGCGGTCAGGCACATGTCGCGCAAGTGTAGGAGGGTGACGAGGCGGTTCTGTTCTTCGTACACGGGAGCATCGAGCCGCACTCCTCTCCCGCGCCGGCCGCCATCGTGCTCCTCCATCTTGACGAGCCGTGGGCCCACGTCTTCCTCGGCAACGGGTTCGGCAGCGACAAGATCCACCGGTGGTGCCTAGACACCGGCGCCACTCAACACATGACTGGGTGGCGGGAGTTCTTCTCCGAGCTTGACTCCGGCGTTCGAGGCTCCGTCAAGTTTGGGGACACCTCTGCCGTGAAGATCAAGGGCGTCGGCTCCGTCGTCTTCACCGCCAAGACTAACGAGCACCGGCTGTTCACCGGCGTCTACTACATCCCCGCGCTGAGGAACTCCATCATCAGCTTGGGACAGCTGGATGAGAACGGCTCGCGCGTGGAGATCAAGCATAAGGTCCTACGGACATGGGATCGCCATCGTCGCCTTCTCACCAAGGTGAACAGAGGCGCCAACCGCCTCT
Source organism: Saccharum hybrid cultivar R570 (assembly GCA_038087645.1). Lineage (NCBI taxonomy): Eukaryota > Viridiplantae > Streptophyta > Magnoliopsida > Poales > Poaceae > Saccharum > Saccharum hybrid cultivar. Next base: position 41,304,438 of record JAQSUU010000307.1, on the reverse strand, counting down.
ACGTCCTCCACGTGCAGGTGGCGCAGCCCGTGTGCCTTGCAGCCTGCCGCGACGACGACGCCAGGCGGTGGCACGAGCGCTTTGGGCACCTCAACTTCGAGGCCCTGAAGCAGCTCGGCAACAAGGAGATGGCGTAGGGCATGCCGCGAGTCGAGCACGTGGAGCAGTTCTGCGACACCTACGTCCTCACCAAGCAGCGGCGGCCCCCCTTTCCCCGTCAGGAGAGCTTCCGCGCTAAGGAGAAGCTAGAGCCCGTGCACGGCGACCTCTGCAGCCCCATGACACCAGCCACACCTGGAGGCCGGCGCTTCTTCCTGCTGCTCGTCGACGACGTGTCCCGCTACATGTGGGCAATCCTGCTCGACACCAAGGCGACGGCTGCGGACACCATCAAGCGCCATCAAGCTACTACGAAGGAGTGCGGCCGCAAGCTTCGGGTGCTACGCACCGACAACGGCGGCGAGTTCACGGCAGCTAAGTTCGCGGCGTACTGCGCTGACGAGGGTATCCAGCGCCACTTCTCCACGCCGTACACCGCGCAGCAGAATGGTGTCATTGAACGCTGCAACCAGACGGTGGAGGCTACCGCCCGCGCCCTCCTTAAGCAGAGAGGGATGCCGGCAATCTATTGGGGGAGGCGGTGATGACTGTCGTCCATCTTCTCAACCGCTCGCCCACCAAGGCACTTGACGACAAGACGCCGTACGAGGCCTGGCACGGGCGTAAGCCGGTGGTGAGCCACCTCCGCATCTTCGGCTATCTTGCTTTCGCCAAGGAGCTCAACCACGTCGGCAAGCTCGACGATCGGAGCACGCCGGGGGTCTTCATCGGCTACGCGGAGGGCGTCAAGGCCTACCACATCCTTGACCCTGCGACACAGCGCGTCCGCATCTCCCGGGACGTCGTGTTCGACGAAGGGCGAGGCTAGGCTTGGGACAAGGCGGTGGACAACGTCTCGACTTCGACTCTCAGAGACTTCGTCGTCGACTACGTTCACTTCGAGGGAGCCGGGGGAGCTAGCAGCTCATCTTCACCGAGCTCGTCCACCTCGGCACCCGGCTCGCCATCAGCTCCGGTGAGTCCTCCACCGCCTATACCACCAGCGAGTCCTCTACCACCGGCTACGCCCCGCTCTCCAACACCGGCAGCGCCCCACTCTCCTACATCGGCTCCTCACTCTCCCGCATCAGCGCCCGCGTCTCCGAGATCGGCACCAGCAGCTTCGGTCCGTGACGGGCAGCACGGTGGAGTTCGCCACTCCGCTGTCCGACGACGAGGATCACGTCGATGCCTACCACGACAAGCCTCTACGCTACCGCACCTTGGACAACATCTTCAGTGATCAGCCCGTCCCTAGACTGGCGATCCACGGCTTCGAGGCGGAGCTGCACCTAGCGCACGAGGACGGCGAGCCCTGCTCCTTCGTTGAGGCAGAGGGAGACGTGTCATGGCGCACCGCGATGCCGCAGGAGATGGACACGGTCGAGCGGAACCGGATGTGGGAGCTAGCGGATCTTCCTGCCGGCCACCGCACCATCACCCTTAAGTGGGTCTACAAGCTCAAGAAGGACGAGGCCAGGGCGGTGATCAAGCACAAGGCGCGTCTAGTGGCGTGCAGGTTCGTCTAGCAGGAGGGAGTTGACTTCGACGACGTCTTCGCACCCGTCGCGCAGATGGAGTCCGTTCGTCTCCTCACACTGGCGGCCCAGGAGGGATGGCGTGTGCACCACATGGATGTCAAGTCCGCCTTCCTCAATGGTGACCTGAAGGAAGAGGTCTACGTCCACCAGCCGCCGGGATTCGTCATCCCCGGCAAGGAGAACAAGGTTCTCCGCCTACGCAAGGCCCTCTACGGCTTGCAGCAGGTGCCACGAGCTTGGAACGCCAAGATAGACTCCACTCTCAAGCAAATGGGGTTCGAGCAGAGTCCTCACGAGGCTGCTGTTTACCGGCGGGGCAAGGATGGCAATGCCCTGTTGGTAGGCGTCTACGTCGACGACTTGGTGATCCCGGCAACAAGGAGGCCGAGGTGGAGGCGTTCAAGGAGGAGATGAAGGCCACCTTCCAGATGAGCGACTTGGGCCTTCTCTCCTTTTACCTGGGGATCGAGGTCCACCAGGACAGCTCCGGCATCTCCCTTCGCCAGACCGCCTACGCCAAGCGCATTGTCGAGTTGGGCGGGCTCACAGGCTGCAACCTAGCATACACTCCCATGGAAGAGAGGCTGAAGCTGAGCCGCGATAGCATGGCCAAGGAGGTCGACGCCACGTAGTACCGGCGCATTGTGGGCAGCCTTCGCTACCTCATCCACACGCAGCCGGACCTGGCATTCGCTGTTAGCTACCTCAGTCGGTTCATGCAGTGACCGACGACGGAGCATCAGTAGGTTGTCAAGAGGATCCTCCGCTACGTCGAGAGCACCACCAACTATGGTTTGCACTACCCGAGGTGTCCTAGTGCGGAGTACTTCATCGGGTACAGTGACAGCGACCTCGCCGGCGACATCGACACAAGCAAGAGCACCAGCGGGACGCTATTCTTCCTCGGCAAGTGACTGATCAGCTGGCAGTCGGTCAAGCAGCAAGTGATGGCTCTGTCTAGTTGCGAGGCGGAGTACATCACTGCCACAACCGCTTCGACACAAGCTCTTTGGTTGGCTCAGCTGCTGGGCGATCTCCTGGGTAGAGATGCAGAAGCAGTGGAGCTCAGGGTGGACAACAAGTCCGCCTTGGCCTTGGCGAAGAACCCTGTCTTCCATGAGCGCAACAAGCATATCTGCATCAAGTACCACTTCATCAGGAGCTGCTTGGATGAGGGGAGCATCAAGGTCGGCTACATCAACACCTAGGACCAGCTCGCCGACCTTCTCGTCCTTGGGCGGGTCAAGTTCTAGGAGCTTCACGTCAGGATTAGGATGGTTCAAATTCCCCAGAAGGCGCCACACAAGACTTAGGGGGAGAATGACAGCATAAGTCTTGTTGTATCTAGAGTAGATGGTAACTATGTCCCCACCTTATCTCCTTATCCTACTTTAGTAGCATCTTTACTTTATGCCATATGCTTTAGCATCTACCGTAGAATATGCTAAAGCTTTCTTAGCTTGCAAGTTTGCTAGTGCTATATGTATCCCCAACCTGCCATAGTTATGGTAAGGTTAATAAAATAGAAAAACTAGCCCCAAATCCTGTGATTTGTGTCCAACACAATGACAGAAGCCAGAATCAATTTGATCTTATGCATTCAGATCCTACTATGAGAGTATCCAGTTATTTTAGTGTTATGTTCTTGGCAGTGCATAACAATGATATACTAAACTACCTTCTTTACATTTGACTTCAAAACAAAAGGCACTGGACTTATGAGCAATTCCCAGTAAGTTCAAGGAAAATATAAGCCCTTGAACATATGAAAAGTTCTCCAGTATGAGCATGGTACACACAAATAGATAAATATTGTAGCACCTTAACTTGCCTAAGACATGGACAACACACACTTTACACAGACAGACATATCCAGAAAATAATTTCTCTGTAACTGGACATTTCCAGAAAATAATATCTCAGTAATTATAACATACACATAATCCTGAAAACTCTTGGATTTCAACATGTGTATGTTCCTCGCAACACTGGATTTGATGAACAAGTATGTAGTATTTTGTTCTTTCATACAAGCAATGCAATACTGACAACAGGACCCCTCAGTGAAAATATTAAAAACATCAAAACACACCAAATTGTCAGCAATATGCTAAAATTAACAAAACTTATTAGAAAACCAACATTAGCTCCCATACACGAAGTGAAAGAAGATTTTATCATTTGCACCTGATAGATTAAAAAGCCAGGCTTGTGTACAGCAAATCCAACTCGCTACAATTCAGGAAGTGATAACAAAGCAAAACAAATGTAACTAAGCAAAACATCACCACTTGATTGGATACCAACGGACTGAAATGCTGAGCAAGTGATCCACGTAAACTTGGGATGATCACCGCCACACACACAAACGTCAGATATTGGACCAAAATAAAATTGGACGAATCACAATATGAACACCCTATTCCAAATGCACTACACGTTCTTGGATAGTTGGATTAAACAACAGGTTACAAGAAGCTAATGCAAAACAGATGTATTCTACAGCCAACTACCACAATATTTTGCATATATACTGGGAAAAAAACTAAACAATCATCCGATCATCAACGAATCTCAGAGGCGCACATCATTCCCGATTGTTGGGACCACGAGTAACCGAGTCTGAACGGAGAAAACATAGAAGGGCCCGGGTGCTCTCGATCGAGGACAAAACAGAACCTTAAGCGCTTAGCACGGCGGAATCCAATCCAAGCAAGCAATCACTTACGCACAGGAAGCAAGGAAGCAAGGAAGGAAGGAAGGGAGCGGACCGTGAGACGAGTGGCGACCGGCGGGGCGTGTAGGGGGATCCAGACGGCGTTGTGCTCGGCGGCGACGCGCTGGTAGCCTGGCCTGCCCCTCCTTACGAGTGAGGCCGCCTCCGTCGTCCTCTGCTTCCCCTCCCCTCGAGGCTTGCGCCACAAGAAGATTAGCGTGTCTGTTTTTAGGCTACCCCGCTAGCGTATTTGTTTTCGTATACTGTATTTTTTTTTCTTCAGATTCAGAGTTGGATATTCATTATTATCGGATATAAATATAAATATGAATTTGAATTTGACTCGTTACAAATACGAATAAATATCAGATACATGACGAGCCGGATACAGACAATGTTTTTTTTTCAGACATTAGGTTAAGCAAGAAACCACATGGATCACACGTTTTCAATTGTTCAAAACGTTATTCAATTCACAAATGCCTACAAATTTAAAATTCTCAAAATTCTCTGAGATTAAGAACCTTATGTTTAAATTTTTCGAAGTGCCGGCACCTGGACAGACGCCCGTGCGCTATACTATGTTTCACGCGCTCCACGCCGCCCAAGCGACAAGAGGGGAAGGGGAGGCCTCTCCGATTCGGAAGGATCTGGCTGCAGCATCGTATAGATGCCCTATCGGCGCCGAGAGGAGGACACACCGATATAATGCAACAGAAGGCGAGGAGTAGAGATGCAACACCCGATTGTCGATGTTTTACCACCGATAGCCTACCACGGGGGTACCCGGAACAGTTGTTCGGGCTTCGGCGTAAGCTAAACTCGACGGTTAATGCAAGAGAGAGTCGATTTATACTGGTTCGGGCCCTTGTGATCGAGTAATAGCCTTTACGTCCAGTCGGCGTTAACCTTTGCGTTGGATTGATTGTTATAATCGTCTTATTCGGGGGGAGCCCATAGCCTCTCTTTATACAGGTAGAGACGGCTATAGTGCAGTTACAGTCCTAGTCGGATCCAAAGAAAGTGTCCTGATCTAATTACAGAAGGTACTTTCTATTAGGAGTCCGGCTAGTTTGACCTGTTTCTACTCGGAATCGGCGTCATCTGTCGTCACGTCTCTTCTGTCTGGCGGTGGGCCTGGCCAGGACTCGCTGCCAGTAATTATCCCGATGAGGAATCCTATGGGTACCATATCGATAAGCCCCCGAACGTTTCATGATTGAACTCGAAAGCCTCCTTGCTTCCTCAAATCTTACCAGGAGAAGTAAGCCTTGTCCGGGTTCTTTCGAAGAGAAACCTTGAAGTGGTCTTTTCTGAAAAAAAAAATCCTTAAGTGACGTGCGCTTTTTCGGAGAAAAAGGGCACTCACTGAGTGTAACCCCCGAGCCTCTTGCTATTTGGAACAAAAGGTTAGAGGGTCTTGAATCTTTTGAGTTGAAGAAACTTAAAAATCTTTCCTGAGGGTAGTTACTCTGCAGCCCCCGAGCCTATGTCCGAGTTCTTTTATTAAAAGAACACGGACAAAGGGTATTTTTGTTGTTTATTCAGGTAGCTGGACTCTTTTAATGTCTTTTTGTCAGATGTAGTTGTGGTTGGTTGTTGCGTAGTAAAGGCAGCATGGTCACAGGTTTCATAGTACTTGACCCTTTTTCTGGTGCCTGTTAGGTTGAATCTGTTGGTGGACTTGGTCTATGTACACCGCTCCTTGGCCTATAAATACCCTCCTGACGATCTGTTGTAAACCAGTGAAGTCTTGATGTAGAGCCTGAAGCTTGTAGTCATGAATTTGATGGTTTGTGAGGTAGAGCAGCCCCCGGACATGAGCTGGAATCTTGTATTGTTTGTAGTAGATGGAAGAAGTTTTGTGATAGAGATTAGAGGTAGACTAATCTCTTAGTGGTATTGCACTAGGTAGTCTATTCTGGCAGATGGAAGAAGTCTTGTGATGTGGGACGCGTTCCCTCATCCAGGAGTGCCAGGTTGATTCTTTCACTTTGCCTCGCGACTGCCCGATACAGATCAGCACATGATCCAGCATCACATCGGACTTGGGTAGTCTGATGCCTGTGAGCCTCTCCTGATCCATGTTGTCTTATTGTGCCGTTGACACCAATCTTGGATGCACTATGCTCTTTCTTTAAAGAAAACAGTATAGCCGAGTAGAGTTTGTTGTGCCAAGAGCAACAAGAAGCACGTAGTCATTTCCAGAGCCGAATTCCACTAGGTTCCTTGTTGCTACCTTGTTCATCGTAGTACCAAATTCGATGGGTCTTGTAAATTCTGTAATCTTGTATTCCTTAAAGTTATTTGTAATAAAAAAATTTGTTGCTTGGAGATGTTGTCGCAACTGTCTGGGTAATTTTGAATTCCATCCAGGTTGTTTCTGAAACTCCTTTACTTACATTGTAAATGCAGAGTTCTTTCTGAACGCTCCTGTGTTGTAACTACTCAGTAACGGTTTTTATGGATGGATAAGTTTGAAATCTGCCCATTGCAGTGTTCCGTGTGAAAAGGTGTGCCATTGTCATTTTAGCCACGTCAGGCAGTTAATGTGTTGGTGTGAAAATCGAACCGTTGTATTGGTTGCCGCATGCAATGGGCCACGTGGGCAGCGTTTTTTGCCGTAGTAGATGTGTAAAGGCCTTGTCCCTCTTCTTCTTTTCCTCACACGCTCTTGCCTTCTTGCAATCCATCTTTTACAAACCCTAGTCTCACTCTCCAGATCACCATCGCCATCGCCGCTCATCCATCACCGCCTGTTCGTTGCACATACATCCTTCTTTAGGAGAGCGTCATTGTTTTATGGGCAAGGGCAATAACTCGAGGACAGCGAGAAGCAAGAAGGTCATCGAGGAGGACGAGGAGCGAGTTCTTAAGGTAATCGAGAACAAGGAATTTCTTGCCATGAGAACCGCAACATCTGCCTGGCCTATTCTGACCACCAAGGAGGAGCAATTGAAGGAGTTGGCTGACAAGGATTTGATCTAGGAGAAGGGTCTCACTGAATGAAGGGTGCCTGGTGAGCAACGGGTTTCTTATCTCAATCCTGGTGAGATTGTTCTTTTTGTGTCTTTTGTTCGTGCTGGCTTGTGCCTTCCTGCTTCTCCTTTTCTTCATCGTTTCTTTCGTTTCTTTGACATATCTTTGAATCATCTTACCCTCAATGGGGTTCTTCATCTTTTTTTCTTTCGTACATTTTTGTGAATTCCTTGGTATCCTCCCTTCCATCACTCTCTTTCGCTACTTTTTCTGTCTGAAACCGCACCCTAAGACCAACAATACTTCTGTTCTTGGTGGTTGCGGGATCCAATTTCGCTAAAACAAGTAAAAAGAGTTCTTTGACTATACTCTAGTCGATTCTGTGAAAGACTGGAGAACCAAGTGGTTCTATGCTGACAACGTGGAGCTTTCCCTCGCTGTGCACTCAGATGCTAGGTCGGTTGTCAATGATTGGTGGGAGAAGACACCTCTGACAGCCGAGGACCTCAAGAAAATCAAGTCGTTTCTTGATAGAATCAAGATCTTGAAACAACAAGGCTTGACCGGGTTTGGGATCGTCGCCAACTACCTTTGTCACCGGGTTGAACCCTTGAAGGCGAGGGAGACCTATGGCTTCAAGTACGCTGGGGCCGAGGATTCCTCCCAGATGATCCCCATACAGGAGCTGACAGAGGAGGAGATTTTGGAGCGCCTTCGAAAGATTCTGAAGGGCGTGAGAGTCGTCCCATACCAGGTCGATGAGTTCTCTGCTACCAATTCGCCTCCAGCTGTAATTGTCATTTATCTCAAATAGTACTTTTATTTTCTGCCTTCCCTACTCAGGCTTGTAGATGTTGATCTTGGTTGTTTGCTGGAGTGGGGACAGAACTTTGATGACATGCCTCCGCTGCCTTCGGAGAACAACCCTGGCCGGGTTGGAGAAGGCGGGAACTAGGGGGCCATCACTAGGGCGGGTGTCTCCAGTACTGCAGTTATCCTCCCAGGTGTTTCTGTTGGTGAACCCGGGCTAATGCATTTGGAATACGTGCCCTGTATTGTACCCTAGAGTACTCGGACTTCCGAGAAGAGGGCATGGACGGATGACTCTTCTACTAGTGCGTCTGATTCCAAGAAGCCTCGTCCGCCTAGTGCCCAAATTATAGGTAGCATTCTCTTAGGTGAGCATATCATTGCTCTTCTCACACCTTTCTTTTTTCTTTGTCTGATTTCCTTGTTTGTTCAGATGGTACCATTATGGAGCTTCTCGAAGGTGAGGAGGAAGATGATAGTGCAGCCCTTGTCACCCGTCGGTGAGTAGTCGAAGTACCTATCCATGTTGTTTTGTAATGATCTAACTTCTTTTTTGATGATTCGTCTTCTTTTCTTCTAATGCTTCTTTTGTTGGTATCCGGGGATCAGGCCAGGGTTCTGGTGGAGCCACGACACCTGTCCTGCCGGCCTTAGAGCAGGTAGGTGCCGATATCTTGTCTTGTCTCACGCCTCCGCCTAAGCCATCTGGTTGGCTCGCAGGTATTGGTTTAAAGAAGAAAACTGCCAAGTAAGTTATTCCAACTTGTTCGCCTATCTTTTTACTTTTTGGTCTGTTTTCTTGCTAAGGAGTTCCTTTTTACTTTGTAGGTCGTCATCGACGCCTTGCCATAGCCCCCGACCAAGTTCTTTGTTGGCGGGTGCTCCCCTTCCGCTTACTAGTTCTCAGGACTCAGAGCGAACGATCAGCGAGGCGATGGCAAGAGAGGTGGCGACCCAAGTTGAGCAGCCCGCTGTGGACTCTGTTCGGGTTAAGGAGGCCATGACCATGGTAGAGAACCCAGCTATGACTGTAGTTGGGGCTTCTACTGCCTTGGACACGGCCTTGGTCTTGGCGTTGACTTCTTCACCACCTCTTTCCCTTGCTGGTCAATTTATAGATGACCAACATCTAGCGGATGAGGTGGTGCAAGAGTTTGATGTTACCCATCGTCTGTTCGAGTTGTCTGTCGCATGAGCAAACTTGATGGCCAGCATGGCTTCCTTTGGAGAGCTACTTTAGGTAACTGCCTTCACTTTCTCTCTTCCATTCTTTTTGATTTAGTGTCTAGGCTTCTTTTTTTCCTTCTCTTTCTTACTTTTCTTCTTCTTTATGTAAGGCTTTTTCTCGGGACCAGTCTAGCTTCTTTAGCTCAGGCGAGGTCGAGAAGAAGTTGGTCTTCGAGATGAATCACTTAAAAGCAGAACTGGTCATTGAACAAGTTGATCTTGAAGTCGAGCGCTAGGGACATCAGAATTCGGAGGGAGTCCACGCTCAAGTTGCTAAGTCAGAAAAAGCGAAAAAAGGACACCCTGGCTGCTTTAAAAGAAGCGTCTGAGAAGTTCAACGACCTCAAGAAGGATTTTGTAGGTATCTGAGTTCTTCTGTACCGTATTTTTTTTCTTGTCTGTTGGTTTTCTGATTTTTGTTTTGGGTATCGCCAGCTCTTCAGAGGAGCAATGAGAAACTCTTGGACAATCTCGAGGCTATGAAGGCAACAGTCCATTCTAAGTACAATCGGGCTAAAGAGGTAACTGAATGTGCTAAGGAAGAACTTGCCCTTGCCAGGTTGATTAGGCGTTGGGCTGACCGGGATCTTGTGCAGGCTAAGAAGACTATAGAAGATCTAACTAGCAAGCTAGTAGTGGCTATGAAGAATTGGAATGCCTTGTGGCAATGTTTCCGCTCGATTGCCGACCTTCTTCGAACCCCGATGGATGATGGGCAGTCATGCGGTCAGTTTGTCCCGCTGATCCCTACTCGCTTTCAATAGTTTATCAAGAAGTGCGCCCAAGTTTGTACTAGGAATGTCTTGGCCTAGGTCCAGGTTCTTGCTCCGATTGTTCCTCTAGCGAAGCTTGCAAAGGACGCCGAGAGCCAAGAGTACTTGGACACTGTCGAGCAAGCGAAGACCGAGGTTGATGAACTGGCTGGGAAGATTGCTAAGAATTTAAACATTTAGATCCCCTCTCCAGATGATAATGCTTGATTTGTAATCAACTTTTGTACCCGGACCCCTTGTAAAAATAATATTTTTTGTTGTCTTGTACTCATTAGGAGTTTATATCTTTCAATGCAACTTTCTTTTGATTTTCTGTGTGGATGTCTTAGCCTTGTTTATTCTTTAGACGAGTCAATCTGAGTAGTCAATTTTGGACTTGGCATGTATTGTAGTGCCTTGTTGGATTCGCGACTTAGAGCGCTTTGAATCTGATAGGGCGAGCATAGGCTTAGTAGCCTTCTTACTCTCATCCAGGTTGAATATCCTGGGATAGGGTGAGTGTTCTTTTACTCTCATTCAGGTTGAATAACCTAGGATAGGGCAAGTGTTGGCTTAGTATCCTTCTTACTCTCATCTAGGTTGAATAACCTAGGATAGGATGAGTGTTCTTTTACTCTCATCCAGGTTGAATAACCTGGGATAGGGTGAGTGTTCTTTTACTCTCATCCAGGTTGAATAACCTGGGATAGGGCGAGTGTATATGTACTCTCATCCAAGTTGAATAACCTAGGATAGGGCGAATGTTATTTTACTCTCATCCAGGTTGAATAACTTGGGATAGGGCGAGTGTTCTTTTACTCTCATCCAAGTTGAATAACATGGGATAGGACGAGTGTTCTTTTACTCTCATCTAGGTTAAATAACCTAGGATAGGGTGAGTGTATATGTACTCTCATCCAAGTTGAATAACCTGGGATAGGGTGAGTGTTCTTTTACTCTCATATAGGTTGAATAACTTAGGATAGGGCGAGTGTTCTTTTACTCTCATCCAGGTTGAATAACCTGGGATAGGGCGAGTGTTCTTTTACTCTCATCTAGGTTGAATAACATAAGATAGGGAGAGTGTTCTTTTACTCTCATCTGGTGTTGGGAATAAACCGGGATAGCTTGGTTTTGTAAGATACGTGTTGGTGATGAAAAATCATCTGTATTATATTGATCACGAACCTTGATTACATAATATATTGGAGAAAAATCTGTGTCATGTCCTTAGGCGTAGAATCTTCGTAACTGGCTGATGTGCCATGAGTTTTTTACTGGTATGCCATCTTCGGTCATCAACTCGTATGATCCTAGCCTGGTAACCTTGGCAATGATAAAAGGACCTTCCCATGGGCTGAGTAGTTTATGTCATCCATCTGTTTTTTGAATGCGGTGAAGTACCAAATCTCCAACTTGAAGGGTATGTGGTTGGGTGTTTTTGTTGTAGTGGCGCCTCAAACCTTAGAGATAGCGAGCGGATTGTAGAGTAGCATTTGTAACACCTCAGGTGTTTAGCTCCATAATTGCATTGCATTGCATGAGCATAAGCATGCATCATTTCATGTTAATTCATGTGGTTGCAACAAATGTGATTTGTTTTTAAAGTTTTGTTTGGCTCACATCATGTGACACTAGAGAGTTGGTGTGACTAAAGGGTAGAGTAGCCAATTATATCTCACAACATCTTAGTTATACTTAGGGTCACTCATGGAGCAAGGTTCATGTTGACCAAAATCACCAAAATGCCCTCCAAGGTGTAGTTGACCAGCATTTAGCCCTAGGATGCTCTAGTTTGACCATTTAAAAAGTCTAGCTTAGAGACCTTGCATGGAGGAGCACCCTTAAGCAAAGTTGTAGGGAATTTTATGGGGAACAAAAGTCTCAATATGACCATCTCATGAAACTAGCCAGAACATGCTCAAAAATGGCCCACAAGTCAGCTAGAGGGCTGTCTCAACACTCAGAATTTTTCTAAGTCTCAAAAGTGTCCCTCCAGTTTTACTGTGGCCTACTTTGGAAGCTTGTAGTTTGCAAACCAGACCAAACCAGCCCCAACTCATATTGACAAACTTGTAGTCCTTATGTAGCTCTACAACATTGTCAACATCACCATCACCTAGTTCTAAATGGTTTAGGAGATATAGTGCCTAGAAAATCAGGTTTCAGTCGACATAGTGACTGAAACTAGGTTTCAGTTTCCAAGTACACCACTTTGGAGCTATGTAGTTTCAAATCCAAACCGAATCTATTCTTGAGCCAATTAGCAAAGTTGTAGCCCTCACGAAGTCCTACAATTTTGATGTTATCATCTTCTCCTAACTCGAACCGGTTTTGGAGATAATCATCGTTGAACTTAGCTTGTCAGTCGGTCAATGCGGGGTTTGAATTCAGTTCGGTCAGACATCAGAGTGAGCTGTCCGACCAGGGCAGACCGTCGCCGCCGCGTGTTCCTCCATGCGCCGCGTGTGACCTGGCATCGCGGCCAGCTGCCCGACGTGTAGAAGATGTCCTTGCTGCCTTGCCTAAACCCCCTAGCCATTTCCTTTCCTTCCCGGGTGCAACCGGGCGGAATAACCGAGCACCATTGCTGCCTCCACTCCAGCGAGCTCGTGCGCGCTCTCCACCGCACTGCCGCCCACAAAAACGTGTCCACAGCTCCGCCTTGAAGCCCGCTACCTCACCGTCCACTCCACGCAGCCAATCGCGCCTCGGTAAGGTTGCATTTTCATTTTCCGCCGCCGCAGTACCTCGACGGAGTTCCTCTACGCGACGGCTCTCCATGGCCAAAGGTCTCTGGGCGTCTCTGTCGCCCACTTGTAGGTGCGTTAGGGTCAAGGTAGAATGGGGATGCTCATCGAGGGTTAGGGTTGGGATGTCAGGCTCACCGGCGGTGAGATTTCGCCACCACCGTGCCGATGGTCCGCCATGCCCAACGGTGAGCACCTTCCCATGGCTCTACCGTCCCATTCTTGCCACCAATCGACTTAGCTCGATGACGTGGTCATGCTCGTCCGCTCAGCTTCGCCGGTCGGCTCACCGACGGCGAGCTCCGGCGACCGCAGCTCCTCCCCTCCGCCTCTCTCTCTCTGACCGGTGGGGCCACCTGGTCAGTCGCACGCGCGTGCGGGCGGGAGTCGTAGCAGGCCGCGCGCGGGAGCGGGCCACGCCGCGAGTTTTAGGCCGCGTCGGCTTTGCAGGCCGGCCCGGTAGTAGGGTTTTGGATTTAGTTTTTGTTTTCCTTTCATATTTTGTCACAGTTTTAGATAAGTTTTGGAAAATATAGATCTAGGGTTTTACTTGCTCAAAAAAATTATGAGATAAATTTTGTTAGAATCTAATTGGTGTGTAGTATTTTAGAAAAATATGAATTGGTTATGTGATGTTTAGTTTAGGGGAGATTTAAATAGGTTTTTGAAATGTGTTTTAGATTGCATGCAAACTTGTTTAAATCATATCTTGAGTTTCAGTGTTCCAAAAATTATGAAATTTGGTGGGTAGGCTAATTTATACTTGCTCTAGCTTTGGTAAAAATTTGGGCAGTAGTGCTTAAGTACTTTTCAAGTTATAATGCTATCTTGTTATTTTAGGAAATACTTAAATGAATTTTAGTAATTTTTCTACATGTGCAATGTTCTTACAACTTTTTGGAGATTGTCTTGGTACCCTAAAGTGCCCAAGAAATTATGAAATCTGTTGTTTGACACTTTTTACTATGAATTGTTATTTATACAAAAATCAGCCTTTTGGTCTTGGAATTTTGTTTATGGAGTTTCTGTAAATAATTTTAGTTCAAATTTTTACAGTGGCCTCTTTTTGGTTCATAGAGTCTCCTGTAATTTTTGTAGAAATTTTAGGAGCAGTTTACATATATGTTTAAAATTCCACTTAATTACTTAAGTAAATTAAGAAATGAATTTAAATAAATATTTTAGGTAGGCACACCTTACTTTCTGGTGTTTTTGTGACCTATGTGAACTTGTGGTAACATTAGTTTGGTCTTAAGGGATGTTTGTCATATCAATAAATATTTAACCTTTGCAATTTTAGGTTTTCTGGACAGCTGGTAGTATTTCTAGGTTTGACATTTGATAAATGTGGTTGCTGGAAAACTTGTAAATACCAAAGTTGTTGTAAACTTGATAAACTAGTTTGTGTCAAAATTTGGAAGCATTTGGCTTAGTAGTTTGGGAGTTATTGCTGTTTAAAGTGACAGTCCAGAATTAGCTACTCTCTGTTTAGAGAGGACAGATTCTGGATCTTGGGAAATTCGACATGAAAAACTTAGGAATTATGGGTTGAGGTCTGAAAATAAATTGTAGTGCATTTCTTAAGCTTTTTAGATTGTCTTAGATCATATCTTTTGGAGTTAGAAATCTTCAGTTATGTTAGAATCTTTGAGCTGCTGTCCAGAATGTCTTACTATGGTAACCTAAGTAATATTACTCTTGTGTTGTTAGGTGTTAGGGCCTTAACCGAAGAAGAACAGCTGTACCTTAGATTGAGTAGTTTAGGTAAGTACTTCTCCACCGGAGAAGAAATTTGCACGTACTGATAAAGTGACTTGATTAGATTATTATTTTTATTTCTGAAATGCATTTTATTCCGAGCATGTTGCACCTTTATGCATCCATGATATTTATTGTGCATTCATGCAATAGGTGTACCGGAGGGGGTAACGCTCCTCGAATTCGAGCCAGTGATCCTGGAGGAAGTCCAGGACTAGCCAGAGGAGCCAGCGGAACCAGTCGGCGGAGGAGACATCGCTGAAGACTTGCCCGAGTGCCCTGACCACCGGCCCTCGACCTTTCTAAAAGGCAAGCCCCGGTGCATGCTGAACCTACTGTTTTATAAAGAAATCTTGAGTACCTTTAATTGTTTACTGCATTAAGTTGTATGAGTTATATGAAAACACTTGTTGCATTATACCTGTCCTTGTCCAGATATCGTACTTAATCCTATATTAGGTTTAGGCACGTGTCAATGCTTAGCCCTGCTTAGTTCGGTAGAAGTCGGGTGATTTCCGGTCATCCGCGAGATGTAAGAAGGAGTCATGAGTGGCTTTATGGCTATCGTGGATGGAAACATGCTTTAAAAATGAAATTGAGACCGGGCGGGAGTTCGATAGTACAGCCGCAAGACACTACACGTCTTGGGTGTGGAGCTATACCCGTCTGAGTCGTTTAAGGACCGATTCACTTTACGTCCTTGAGTCATGTTGAACGCAGTCTAACACTTAGTTGGCCGGATAAGCCGTTCCGACCGCGAAGTCGAGTAGTATGGTTCAGGCCGGGAATCGAATGGTAGGTTGCATCTTGGAGGAGGGAAAGGATGTGCTTGGGAACATTGGCGTGAGACCAAGGGGGGGTTAGAGTCCCTAGCACCTGGCAGAGTGTCGCCCTTGGGGACGCGACATTATTCGGGCCCGCGATTCCTGAACTGTACAAAAGATGACCTGAGCAGCCCTCGCCAGGCGTGACTCGGTGAGTGTTAGAAATACCCCTCCAGCTGGATAGGAATTCGATTCGAATCGCCATCGCTCCTGGTTAGTGAGCACTTGACTTGAGCAGCGGCAACGTAGATATCATTAAATGAATAGGTGGTTAAGGGAATGATACAATGTTGCCACAATGATATACCTGCTATGGATATAATAATAATGTTGTTTGATTATACTCAAGTGAATGTTTAGTACAGGTGCTAAGATAGATGATAGGTAAATGCTAAAAAGAACTGCTAGTACAAGTTATAAGAATTTCAATTACTTATGCCTTTATGCAAAATGTGATGTCAGCTAGCCTCTTGTGTAAGCCTTGCATAATCCTTGGTGTCATCTTATTTCTAGTTTTTGACGGGTAAGTCCAGCTGAGTACATTCCAGTACTCAGGGTTTATTCCCTCCTGTTGCAGATGATATGCTCTACCAAGGCTTCTGCAAAAATTGTCTCCACCCTGCGGGTGACAAAGACTAGATCACTAGGGCATGATCATCTTTTATGTACTTTCCTGATGCTTTTGCGGGTTGTTGATCAACAAGACTGGCAGTAGTTAAACAACTGGTGTGTGTTTGCTTCCGCTACTTTATAAACTTGGTTTGTAATAATTGCGACTCCGTGTGTGTAAACTTATTTCGGAACTACTTGTGAAATGTAACGTATGATGTTGTATGTTGAATGATGCGATCTTGGTTGTAAGCAAGTTGGTTTGAAATCCTTCGTGGTTTCGATTGACTACGGGGATTATATGGGCCCAAGTTCAAAAATTTGAGCGCTTCGGTGCTTGTTTTTATACTTGTGCTCTTATAATTTGGTCAGTTCTGTTACAGCTGGTACCAGAGCATAATTCAACATTAAACATATCGTACGAGTATTTAAAAAAAAATAAAAGTATTTGATTATGAAAAGGGTTAAAATTCAAAAAATTATTTTCATAGGTATGCCAGTGATCACATCCCTTAGCCCAAATAAGGACTCTTAGGTGGCTTATTATAAAGACTAACTTGGGGGCCTTGTTTGTTTTTGTTTCGTCGTCCATACGGCGTGATATTGTATGGATGCCATCCACTTGGGTGGTAATGTATGGATCAATTGCCTTGACGCTCTGGTAAGTGTGAGTTGTGAGAGCATGATCGTCCAACCGGCGATCTAGGGGAGAGTAGTTTTGGTGACTTGCATACTTACATGTATAAACCGTGTAATTATGTAAGCACTTAATTGTGGGAACCTTTATATCAGGTAGCTTTGATACTGAAGTATATACATCAGGGGATGTGTATATGGAAGTATTTAAATTACTGCTTTCTTGGGTGCTTATATTGGGAAACTGTTGGGCTGAAATGAGATTTTTCTATAGGTACACTAACAGCGTAACGAGTAGACCGATAGTTTCGCTTATATGAGAGAACGTATGTATGCCACCGCCTAGCGTTAGAACTTTAGGTTTCTACTAAGGTGAGAGGGCGTACGGAACATGCATGCATCATGTTTAATTATATCATACATCATTTACTCCCTCCTTAAAAATTTCAGCAATCCTGACTAAATTAAATTTTGTATCCCCTAAATGATCCTCACTGTAAGTCGTATCTTGTTGCTACAGATGGCACGTACCAAGAGGACCGCTCGCAAGTCCACTGGAGGCAGGGCACCTCGTCACCAGCTCGCTCCACGTGAGCCCCGCCCTGAGCCCACTGAGGTGGAAAGGCTGAGGGCTGAGTTGGCCGAAGTGACGGCTGCCAGGAATGCAGCGCGTCAGCAACTGGAGCAAGTGATCCGTGATCATGACCAGGAAACCCTTGCAGTCCAGAGATTGACAGTAGCAAACCGCAACCGTCAACGCATGTTGGTCCGTGTCATGAATCAGAGGGATGAAGCCTGGCATGAGGAGAACGTTCTGAGAGCTCGTCAGTTTGAGCTTGAACAACAGTTGGAGAATGCTGAAGAATACAATGACAATCTTCATAAAGAAGTGCACCGCCTGAACAACCAGCTAAATCCTCTGCTGCCTCGAAATATCAACGCAGATGATGACATGGGTTCGGGAATCTTCATGATTGAAAATGATGATGAAGTGGAGGTCAATGGGCCCCAAGATGCCACACCAGAAGAAGCACCAGAAGAAGCACAAGAAGAAGAAGAAGATGAGGAGTTAGAGCCTCTTAGTGATGAGGACGGCGGGGAGATCCTTGACACTGACTCTGAGGACGATGCTTAGAGTAGTTATCACGCAGCTATGATGTTAGGATTGTCTTTTGTGCCCTCCCTGTGTTGGAGTGAGGCTTTGTAATAACTTGACTTTTGGGATGTAAGGTCGAACCCTATGTTTCCTAGATGTTTATTTGAACCTGTTAATTTCGATCACAATTGGATGTCTTATTGCGTGCGTTCGATGATGGTGTCACGATTAGCACCCTTCGGTGCCGCGACGAAACCGAGGGCCTCCTATGGCGCGCGACATAAGGTTGTGCTGCTTGGCACGCGCTGGTATCGAGGTGGCTAGTCATGATCCACCATGGAGCTCTACCATTGAGAAGTCTCTTTATGGTTAGTTTGAAGTAGCCTTTCTCAGTCAACTAAAAACTTTGAAATCGAATCCAAGTACCAGGCGAAAGGTCAAAATTCACGTAGATATTAACGTAAACGGTTCAGTAACTGCTGTGCTCCTTGTGAGTGAGCCTTTATCAAAGTACATCTTGTTGGATTCCCTTGCATGATTGCGTCAATTGATGCGCTTGAATGGATTGTGCGGTTGTGAGGAATTATTGTACCATGAGTATTTTGAGAAGTCCATTTCATGAAGTCAGTTTGACATATTTACAATAATTCATCTACAAATTTCCCACATCGTCAGTGCTCACTGGCTATGCATTTTGTAGATGTCGTACAATCTCCGTCGGGGTCGTGGCAATGAGGATGAGGAACAGCCACCCCCTCTGCCACCACCTACCCCGGCTGAGTTGATGCAGACCGTGGTCAAAGGGCAGCGCATGCTGGCAGATGCTATGCGCTAGCTTGCCAACCGGGAGGCTTGTCATGGCCGCCAGGGCCTAGAACCCAATCAGTACAGTGATTTCAAGGACTTTCTTGATACTAAGCCCCCGCTCTTTAAGGAGGTGGAGGAGCCACTGCAAGCCGATGAGTGGTTGAACACTATTGAACAAAAGTTTCGTCTGCTTCGCTTGACCGATGAGCTGAAAACTGAATATGCTTCTCACCAACTGCATGGCCCAGCGGGTATTTGGTGGAGCCACTATCGTTCCACACTGCCTAGAAATGTCCCTATTGCTTGGGACCAGTTCAAGGCCGCATTCCGTGGGAACTATATTCCTCCAGGTCTTATGGCTATCAAGCACACAGAATTTATGAGGTTGTCGCAGGGCAATAAAAGATTGACTGAATATTTGCAATCTTTCAACAACCTGGCAAGGTATGCCACAGAGTTTGTGGATACCGATGCCAAGAAAATTGCTAGATTTAAAAGAGACCTCGGCCCAAAGCTGATGAAGACTATGGGCACTAGCAAGTGCACTACCTTCAATGAATTCATCAGTGATGCTCTGACTCAAGAGAACAATAACTCTATCTATGCTGCTTCTAAGAGCCGCAAGAGGGCACTTGAGGTAGGTGCTTCGCAGTCTCAGACCTCAGCTGCCCCGAGGGCTCCTCCTCGCCCTCCTGCCACAAGTGCTAAGTTCCGTCCTCCGCAAAAGAAGGCGCCAGTGAAGACTGGGTTTTGCAAGGCATATACAATGGCTCTGCCAAAGGGTAATTCGGGCCAAGGCAGCTCCAGTGTTCCTCCTAGCAACATGCCTTGCTAGAACTGCAACAAGCCAGGCCATTGGTCCAGGAACTGTCCTTACCCTAAGAAGAATGTCAACCAAAGTGGCCGTCAAGGGCACGCTCATTATAACAGTATTGAGGAAATCCCATCTGGTGAGGTTGTCACTGCTGGTAAGTTCCTAGTTGACCAACACCCTGTAGTGGTACTTTTTGATTCAGGTGCTTCGCATTCCTTTATCATTCCTAAGTTTGCATCAGAGTTTGCACACAAATTGCATACTGTTGAAGGTGGGGGTTATTGTATTAGCGCAGCAAGTGGGAATATTTCCACAAATAAAGTAGTGGGGAATCTTGAGCTTGAGATAGAAGGGCGAAAGTACTCGCTTGCCTTAGTGGTTTTGCCGGGCTTAGGCATAGATGTATTTTGGGCATGAATTGGATGAGTCAGAATGGGGTACTCATTGATACATCCACTCGGGTAGTTATGCTCAGAGATCCTACAGATCAAAAGGGTTTTCTGGTACAACTTCCCAGGAAAGTTGATTTGTCTGGGGAAGTTCATGCTGTGCAAGCAAAGGCGTTGGCTGAAATTCCCGTAGTAAATGAGTTTCCGGACGTTTTTCTCGATGATTTGCCGGGACTCCCTCCGGATCGGGATGTGGAATTTAAAATTAAGTTGTTGCCTGGCACGGCGCCCATCTCTAGGAGACCCTATAGGATGCCTCTGAATGAACTAGCTGAACTTAAGGTGCAATTGAATGAACTTTTGAAGAAGGGGTTGATTCGTCCGAGTTCGTCGCCGTGGGGATGTCCTGCTATCTTTGTTAAGAAGAAGGATCAGTCATTGCGAATGTGCGTAGATTATAGACCTCTCAATGCAGTCACTGTCAAAAATAAGTACCCTCTACCGCGCATCGACATCTTGTTCGATCAGTTGTCTAAAGCTAAAGTCTTCTCCAAGATTGATCTAAGATCTGGCTATCACCAAATTAAAATATGTCCTAAAGATGTTCCAAAAACCACCTTCTCTACCAGATACAGTCTTTATGAGTATCTTGTTATGTCTTTCGGCTTGACCAACGCCCCCACACACTTTATGTACTTGATGAATTCGGTATTTATGCCCGAATTGGACAAGTTTGTGGTGGTATTTATTGATGACATCCTGATATATTCTATAAATGAGGAAGATCATGCTGAACATCTGCGTATAGTCCTCACAAGACTGCGTGAACATCAACTATATGCAAAGTTCAGTAAGTGCGAATTCTGTCTTCGAGAAGTACCTTTCCTTGGGCATGTGTTGTCCGATGGAGGAATTATGGTGGACCCCGCCAAGGTACAAGAAGTACTGAACTGAAAGGCTCCTATCTCGGTTCACGAGGTCAGGAGTTTTCTTGGTTTGGCTAGCTATTATCGTCGCTTCATCCCGGATTTCTCCAAAATAGCCAAGCCAATGACTCGATTGCTACAAAAAGACACCAGGTTTGTCTGGACTCCTGAGTGTGATGCGGCTTTTCACCAACTGCTAACCCTCCTAACCTCAGCTCTGGTTTTGGCACAACCGGATATCGAGAAACCATTTGATGTTTATTGTGATGCCTTAGGCATAGGTTTGGGAGGTGTGTTGATGCAGGAAGGCCGAGTGATTGCATATACCTCTCGACAACTTCGGAAACATGAGGTGAATTATCCAACGCATGACTTAGAACTCGCCGCAGTTGTTCATGCTTTGAAAGTCTGGCGGCACTATCTGTTGGGCAATGTTTGCAATATCTACACATACCACAAAAGCCTCAAATACATCTTCACCCAACCCGAGTTAAATATGCGTCAAAGAAGATGGCTCGAGTTGATTAAGGATTATAACCTTCAAGTGCACTATCATCCTGGCAAGGCAAATGTGGTTGCGGATGCTTTAAGCCGTAAGTCTCATTGCCATTCCCTAGTTGAAACTGATTTTCATCGATCTCGCCTTCTACATCCAGCAGTCTTGTACAACATCACTATCAGTTGTACTCTCAAAAGCAGAATTATTGAGCTCCAAAAGACTGACACTGGTATATTCCACATCAAGCGTAAGATGAAAGAGCAAGAAACTACACAGTTTAGGGTAGATGAAGAGGGTGTACTATGGTTCAAGGATAGGTTAGTTGTGCCTAAGGACCGAGAGCTTAGAAATGATATTATGTCTGAAGCACACTCTTCTAAGTTGTCCATCCATCCTGGTAGCAATAAGATGTATTATGATTTGAAGCCATACTATTGGTGGACCAAGATGCGGAAGGAGATAGCTGCATATGTGGCTAGGTGTGACACCTGCTGTAGAGTTAAAGCTGTACACATGAAAGCTGGGTTACTTCAACCGCTTTCTATCCCAGGTTGGAAATGGGAAGAGATAAGTATGGATTTCATTGTCAGACTTCCTCCTACTGTCAAAAATCATAACTCCATCTGGGTAATTGTGGACCGCCTAACCAAGTCGGCTCACTTCATTCCTGTTTGAGTAGACTATCGTCCTACTGACTATGCTGAGTTGTACTTCAATCAGATAGTCCGGCTCCATGGGATACCTCGTACTATCATATCTGACCGTGGTCCCCAGTTCACTGCTCATTTTTGGGAGCACTTGCATCACCTTCTGGGAACCAAGTTAGTGAGAAGCTCTGCTTATCACCCCCAGACGTCTGGACAGACGGAACGGGTTAACCAAATCTTGGAAGATCTGTTGCGGGCATGTGTCATTTCATCCAAGGGTTCTTGGGAATAATAGTTACCAAGAGAGTATTAAGATGGCCCCATTCGAAGCTTTATACGGTCGTAAGTGTAGAACCCCACTAAACTGGGTAGAAGCTGGTGAGAGGAGATTTTATGGTATTGCTTTTATTGAGAAAGCTGAGGAACAAGTCTGTACCATCCAAAAACATATGGCTGCAGCCCAAGCTAGACAGAAAAGTTATGCTGATCGTCGTAGAAAACCACTCGAGTTTGAAGTTGGAGACTTCGTTTATCTGAAAGTTTCTCCAATGAAGAGTGTCCAATGTTTTGGTGTTAAGCGGAAACTTGCGCCAAGATACGTGGGTCCTTTCCAGATCATAGGCAAGAGTGGAGCTGTTGCGTATAAGATCCAGTTACCCCCTGAAATGAGTGCCATATTCAACGTCTTCCATGTATCTCAGCTCAAAAAGTGTATTCGAGTTCCTAAGGAAATAGTCCCGTTAGGAGATATCAGGCTTGAGTCTGATTTAACTTACGAAGAAAAGCCAGTCCGAGTGATCGATACTCAGGAACGAGTGACTAGAAGCAAAGTGGTTAAGTGGTATAAAGTAATGTGGAGTAATCAGGGTAGTGAAAGTGACGCTACGTGGGAACGGGAGGACTATTTGCGGGATGGCTATAAGGAATTCTATGAAAAATGGTACGCTTTCCAAATCTCGGGACAAGATTTTTATAAGGGGGAGGGCTGTAACACCTCAGGTGTTTAGCTCCATAATTGCATTGCATTGCATGAGCATAAGCATGCATCATTTCATGTTAATTCATGTGGTTGCAACAAATGTGATTTGTTTTTAAAGTTTTGTTTGGCTCACATCATGTGACACTAGAGAGTTGGTGTGACTAAAGGGTAGAGTAGCCAATTATATCTCACAACATCTTAGTTATACTTAGGGTCACTCATGGAGCAAGGTTCATGTTGACCAAAATCACCAAAATGCCCTCCAAGGTGTAGTTGACCAGCATTTAGCCCTAGGATGCTCTAGTTTGACCATTTAAAAAGTCTAGCTTAGAAACCTTGCATGGAGGAGCACCCTTAAGCAAAGTTGTAGGGAATTTTATGGGGAACAAAAGCCTCAATATGACCATCTCATGAAACTGGCCAGAACATGCTCAAAAATGGCCCACAAGTCAGCTAGAGGGGCTGTCTCAACACTCAGAATTTTTCTAAGTCTCAAAAGTGTCCCTCCAGTTTTACTGTGGCCTACTTTGGAAGCTTGTAGTTTGCAAACCAGACCAAACCAGCCCCAACTCATATTGACAAACTTGTAGTCCTTATGTAGCTCTACAACATTGTCAACATCACCATCACCTAGTTCTAAATGGTTTAGGAGATATAGTGCCTAGAAAATCGGGTTTCAGTCGACATAGCGACTGAAACTAGGTTTCAGTTTCCAAGTACACCACTTTGAAGCTATGTAGTTTCAAATCCAAACTGAATCTATTCTTGAGCCAATTAGCAAAGTTGTAGCCCTCACGAAGCCCTACAATTTTGATGTTATCATCTTCTCCTAACTCGAACCAGTTTTGGAGATAATCATCGTTGAACTTGGCTTGTCAGTCGGTCAATGCGGGGTTTGAATTCAGTTCGGTCAGACATCAGAGTGAGCTGTCCGACCGGGGCAGACCATCGCCGCCGCGTGTCCCTCCACGCGCCGCGTGTGACCTAGCATCGTGGCCAGCTGCCCGACGTGTAGAAGATGTCCCTGCTGCCTTGCCTAAACCGCCTAGCCATTTCCTTTCCTTCCCGGGTGCAACTGGGCGGAACAACCGAGCACCATTGCCGCCTCCACTCCGGTGAGCTCGTGCGCGCTCTCCACCGCACTGCCGCCCACAAAAACGCGTCCACAGCTCTGCCTTGAAGCCCGCTACCTCACCGTCCACTCCACGCAGCCAATCGCGCCTCGGTAGGGTTGCATTTTCGTTTTCCGCTGCCGCGGTACCTCGCCGGAGTTCCTCTGCGCGACGGCTCTCCATGGCCAGAGGTCTCTGGGCGTCTCTGTCGCCCACTTGTAGGTGCGTTAGGGTCGAGGTAGAATGGGGATGCTCATCGAGGGTTAGGGTTGGGATGTCAGGCTCACCGGCGGCGAGATTTCGCCACCACCGTGCCGGTGGTCCACCATGCCCGACGGCGAGCACCTTCCCATGGCTCTGCCACCCCATTCTTGCCACCAATTGACTTAGCTCGATGACGTGGTCATGCTCGTCCGCTCAACTTCGCCGGTCGGCTCACCGACGGCGAGCTCCGGCGACCGCAGCTCCTCCCCTCCGCCTCTCTCTCTCTGACCGGTGGGGCCACCTGGTCAGTCGCACGCGCGCGCGGGCGGGAGCCGTAGCAGGCCGTGCGCGGGAGCGGGCCACACTGCGAGTTTTGGGCCGCGTCGGCTTTGCAGGCCGGCCCGGTAGTAGGGTTTTGGATTTAGTTTTTGTTTTCCTTTCATATTTTGTCATAGTTTTAGATAAGTTTTGGAAAATGTAGATCTAGGGTTTTACTTGCTCAAAAAAATTATGAGATAAATTTTGTTAGGATCTACTTGGTGTGTAGTATTTTAGAAAAATATGAATTGGTTATGTGATGTTTAGTTTAGGGGAGATTTAAATAGGTTTTTGAAATGTGTTTTAGATTGCATGCAAACTTGTTTAAATCATATCTTGAGTTTCAGTGTTCCAAAAATTATGAAATTTGGTGGGTAGGCTAATTTATACTTGCTCTAGCTTTGGTAAAAATTTGGGCAGTAGTGCTTAAGTACTTTTCAAGTTATAATGCTATCTTGTTATTTTAGGAAATACTTAAATGAATTTTAGTAATTTTTCTACATGTGCAATGTTCTTACAACTTTTTGGAGATTGTCTTGGTACCCTAAAGTGTCCAAGAAAATTAGGAAATCTGTTGTTTGACACTTTTTACTATGAATTGTTATTTATACAAAAATCAGCCTTTTGGGCTTGGGAATTTTGTTTAGGGAGTTTCTGTAAATAATTTTAGTTCAAATTTTTACAGTGGTATCTTTTTGGTTCATAGAGTTTCTTGTAATTTTTGTAGAAATTTTAGGAGTAGTTTACATATATGTTTAAAATTCCACTTAATTACTTAAGTAAATTAAGAAATGAATTTAAATAAATATTTTAGGTAGACACACCTTACTTTCTGGTGTTATGTGACCTATGTGAACTTGTGGTAACATTAGTTTGGTCTTAAGGGATGTTTGCCACATCAATAAATATTTAACCTTTGCAATTTTAGGTTTTCTGGATAGCTGGTAGTATTTCTAGGTTTGACCTTTGATAAAGGTGGTTGCTGGAAAACTTGTAAATACCAAAGTTGTAGTAAACGTGATAAACTAGCTTGTGTCAAAATTTGGGAGCATTTGGCTTAGTAGTTTGGGAGTTATTGCTATTTAAAGTGACAGTCCAGAATTGGCTACTCTCTGTTTAGAGAGGACAGATTCTGGAACTTGGGAAATTCGACATGAAAAACTTAGGAATTATGGGTTGAGGTCTGAAAATGAATTGTAGTGCATTTCTTAAGATTTTCAGATTGTCTTAGATCATATTTTTTGGAGTTAGGAATCTTCAGTTATGTTAGAATCTTTGAGCTGCTGTCTAGAATGTCTTACTGTGGTAACCTAAGTAATATTACTCTTGTGTTGTTAGGTGTTAGGGCCTTAACCGAAGAAGAACAGCTGCACCTTAGATTGAGTAGTTTAGGTAAGTACTTCTCCACCGGAGAAGAGATTTGCACGTACTGATAAAGTGACTTGATTAGATTATTGTTTTTATTTGTGAAATGCATTTCATTCCGAGCATGTTGCACCTTTATGCATCCATGATATTTATTGTGCATTCATGCAATAGGTGTACCGGAGGGGGTAACGCTCCTCGAATTTGAGCCAGTGATCCCGGAGGAAGTCCAGGACCAGCCAGAGGAGCCAGCGGAACCAGTCGGCGGAGGAGACGCCGCTGAAGACTTGCCCGAGTGCCCTGACCACCGGCCCTCGACCTTTCTAAAAGGCAAGCCCCGGTGCATGCTGAACCTACTGTTTTATAAAGAAATCTTGAGTACCTTTAATTGTTTACTGCATTAAGTTGTAGGAGTTATATGAAAACACTTGTTGCATTATACCTGTCCTTGTCCAGATATCGTACTTAATCCTATATTAGGTTTAGGCACGTGTCAATGCTTAGCCCTGCTTAGTTCGGTAGAAGTCGGGTGATTTCCGATCATCCGCGAGATGTAGGAAGGAGTCACGAGTGGCTTTATGCCTATCGTTGAAGGAAACATGCTTTAAAAATGAAATTGAGACCGGGCGGGAGTTCGATAGTACAGCCGCAAGACACTACACGTCTTGGGTGTGGAGCTATGCCCGTCTGAGTCATTTAAGGACTGATTCGCTATACGTCCTTGAGTCGTGTTGAACGCAGTCTAACACTTAGTTGGCCAGATAAGCCGTTCCGACCGCGAAGTCGAGTAGTATGGTTCAGGCCGGGAATCGAATGGTAGGTTGCATCTTGGAGGAGAGAAAGGATGTGCTTGGGGACATTGGCGTGAGACCAAGGGGGGTTAGAGTCCCTAGCACCTGGCAGAGTGTCGCCCTTGGGGACGTGACATTATTCGGGCCCACGATTCCTGAACTGTCAAAAGATGACCTGAGCAGCCCTCGCCAGGCGTGACTCGGTGAGTGTTAGAAATACCCCTCCAGCTGGATAGGAATTCGATTCGAATCGCCGTCGCTCCCGGTTAGTGAGCACTTGACTTGAGCAGCGGCAACGTAGATATCATTAAATGAACAGGTGGTTAAGGGAATGATACAATGTTGCCACAATGATATACCTGCTATGGATATAATAATAATGTTGTTTGATTATACTCAAGTGAATGTTTAGTACAGGTGCTAAGATAGATGACAGGTAAATGCTAAAAAGAACTGCTAGTACAAGTTATAAGAATTTCAATTACTTATGCCTTTATGCAAAATGTGATGTCAGCTAGCCTCTTGTGTAAGCCTTGCATAATCCTTGGTGTCATCTTATTTCTGGTTTTTGACGGGTAAGTCTAGCTGAGTACATTCCAGTACTCAGGGTTTATTCCCTCCTATTGCAGATGATATGCTCTACCAAGGCTTCTGCAAAAATTGTCTCCACCCTGCGGGTGACGAAGACTAGATCACTAGGGCGTGATCATCTTTTATGTACTTTCCTGATGCTTTTGCGGGTTGTTGATCAACAAGACTGGCAGTAGTTAAACAACTAGTGTGTGTTTGCTTCCGCTACTTTATAAACTTAGTTTGTAATAATTGCGACTCCGTGTGTGTAAACTTATTTCGGAACTACTTGTGAAATGTAACGTATGATGTTGTATGTTGAATGATGCGATCTTGGTTGTAAGCAAGTTGGTTTGAAATCCTTCGTGGTTTCGATTGACTACCGGGATTATATGGGCCCAAGTTCAAAAATTTGAGCGCTTCAGTGCTTGTTTTTGTACTTGTGCTCTTATAATTTGGTCGGTTCTATTACAGCATTGACTCTGACTTCTGTGCTGTCTAGTTCTAGTCTTCGGGTATGTTTGGCTTCTCCTTCATCATACTGCTTTATCTTCAGTGAGGTCTAGATCAAGTCTGATGGTAGTACCGCTTCTGATCCATATACAAGGAAGAAAGGTGAATACCCGGTAGCTCTGCTAACTTGAGTTCACAGCCCTCACACTACTTTGGGCAATTCTTTAATCCACTTGGAGTCGTAGTCTTCTAGTTCTTCATACAATCTAGGTATCAAACCAGCTAATATGAGGCCATTTGCTCTTTGCACCTGCCTGTTAGCTTCAGGGTGGGCTACTGATGCATAATCGATGCTGATACTGTAGTCTTGTGCCTAACTTTTGAATTCAATAGCTATGAAAGGAGAGCCCAAATTTGTGATGATTCGGTTAGGTATGCCAAAACGATACATGATGTCTTGGATGAACTCGACTGCCTTGGTTGCGCTGTACTTGATGAGTGGTTTGTACTCGATCCATTTGGTGAACTTATTGATGGCCACGAAAATGTACTCGAAACCACCCTTGGCTTTCTTGAGGGGCCCTACCTGATCCAACCCCCAGCAGGAGAATGGCCAATCAGGCGGGATGCATATAAGATTGTGTGCTAGGATGTGAACCTATCTTGCAAATATTTGGCAGCCTTTATAATTCCTGACAAGTTCTTCTGCCTCTTTTAAAGCTATTAGCCAGTAGAACCCAGAACGAAAAGCTTTGCCTACTGGAGTTCTGGAGGCAGCATGGTTACCACAACATCCTGAGTGGATTTCCCCTAGAATTTCTTTGCCTTCATCTGCCGTGATGCATTTGAGTCGTACTCCTAATGATGCAGCTCGTCTGTAGAGTTTGTCTCTCGCTAGGATGTAGTTCTTGCTTCTTCGAACAACTTGGGTAGCTTCTTCTTTATATACTGGCAACATATTCTCTTTGATATAATCAATGAAAACCTAAGTCCCTAAGGTGGTGATTACCAAAATTTGGATGCCTGGAGCTAGGAGTTCTGGAGTTATCTCACCGGGTTGTTTGATAGAGGGAGCTGACAATTTCTCTACGAATACACCCGGTGGGACCTTCGCCTTGTCCGATCTGAGGTTGGCAAGGATGTCTGCTGCAATGTTTGAGTTGCGTGAGACAGTAGGATTTCTAGTCCTTGAAAATGTTTTTTGAGTTTGCGTACTTCGGCATAGTATGCATCCATGTTGTCTTTGGTGCAGTCCCAGTCTGTGTTGACTTGGTTGACAACTACTGCTGAATCACCGTAAACAAGTAGTCGCTTTATTCCAAGAGAGATTTCTACCCAGAGTCCGTGGATGAGTGCTTCGTATTCTGCTTCATTGTTTATACCTTGCCAGAGTATTTGACGAACATATTTGAGTTGTTTTCTGTCTGGAGATATGAAGAGGACACCTACGCCAACCCCACCTAGTTTTAGTGATCCATCAAAGTACATTTTCTAGTGGTCAAGGATGGTTTCTAGTGTTGGTTGTTGGATTTCTATCCATTCTGCTACGAAATCTGTGAGTGCCTGAGACTTGATGGCCTTGCAAGGAGTGAAATCTATGTTCAATGCCCCAAGTTCAACTGCCCATTTGGAAATGTGTCCAGTTGCATCTTGGTTGTGTAAGATATCTCTGAGTGGAAAGTCAGTTACCACTGTGATCTTGTGACTGTCAAAATATGCTAGAGCTTGCGAGAGGTGATCAGGAGGTCGTAGAGTAGTTTTTATACATGCGGGTAGCTGATCTTTGAATCTGAAAGTACCTCACTGATGTAGTAGATGGGTCATTGTACCTTGTATATGTGCCCTTCTTCTTCCCTTTCTACGATAATCTCTGCACTGACCACCACGTTGGTTGCTGGATGTATAACATCATAGCCTCATGCTTCTTTGGGGGTGTTAGAACAGGCGAGGAGGTGAGGTACGCCTTAAGCTTCTCAAAAGCGTCCTTGGCTTCCTCTGTCCACTCGAACTTTCCTGTTTTCTTCAGCAATTTGAAAAAAGGTAGACCTTTTCCGCCGAGTCATGAGATAAAACAATTAAGGGCTGCCATGCAACCTGTTAGCTTTTAAACATCCTTGACATAGCGAGGAGGACCTATCTCTATTATAGCTCGAATTTGTTTAGTGCTGGCCTCAATCCCACGATGACTAAGAAACTGAGTAGTTGTCCTAATGGTACACCGAAAACACACTTGTTTGGGTTGAGTTTCCACTTCCACTTCTTTAAGTTCTCAAAAGTTTGTTTTAGATCTTCAATAAGCATATCTAGATCCTTTGTCTTTACTACAACATCATCAATGTAAGCTTCTACATTGTCACCAATCTGCTCACCAAGGCAAGTTTGGATGGCTCTTTGATAAGTAGCACCAACATTCTTGAGTCCAAATGACATGGTTTTGTAGCAGTAGGTGCCGAACGGTGTGATGAAGGACGTCTTGCTTTGATCTTCTTCTTTTAATGCAATCTAATGATAACCTGAATAGTAGTCAAGGAAGGATAGTAGAGCAGATCCTACTATTGAATCAACAATCTGGTCAATGCGCAGTAGCCTAAATGGGTCCTTCGGGCAATGCCTGTTGAGATCCGTGTAGTCGACGCACATTCGCCACTTAGCCGTGTTCTTTTCTGTACTAGGACCGGATTGGCCAACCAGTCGGGGTGAAGAATTTCCCTTATGACAATTGCTGCTTTCTTATTGGGGGAGAAACGTCATAACCGTTGCTTCACAGGCTTGGATCCTTCATTAACATCGATTCTATGCTCAACCAACTCTTTCGGGACACCTGGCATGTCGGCTGGCTTCCAAGCGAAGATATCTTTGTTATCCTGAAGAAAGTTGGTGAGCGCAAGTTCCTTTTTTGTAGATAGGTGGGCACTGATGGTCGTCGTCTTGGAGGGATCACCGATGCCCAAGTCGATCTGCTTGACATTAGCTTTTTTTGGTAGTCCAAGGATGGTGGGCCTCTTAGCCGGGATCTCTAGCTCTTCCGGGTTTATTTTAGCAGCAATAGTGGCTATCTCTTCCCTTCCGCTGGCTGCTTGTGTCTTGGCTGCAATTTGGATTACTTGAACATCGCAATCAAAAGCACGCTTTAGATCACCTCGGAGAGAAAGAAAACCGTTAGGTCCTGACATCTTAAGCAAGAGGTACGAGTAGTGTGGTATTTCCATGAACTTGGCTAATGCTGGTCGCCCAAGGTTGGCATGATATGATGATTCAAAGTCTACAACCTCAAATTTGATGAACTTGGTACAGTAGTTTGCGGGAGTTCCAAATGTGACTGGCAGGGTGATTTGTCTGAGTGGCATAGCGGCTTGCCGGGTACTATCCTATAGAAAGGGACACTTGTTGGAATAATCATCCTGGTGAGTTCTAGCCCCATCTTATTTAGCGTATCTGAAAATATAATGTTGAGTCCAGCTCCTCCGTCAATCAGCACCTTTGTGATGGTCATACCGACAATGGTTGGATCCAAAACCAGTGGATAGTGGCCGGTGTTTCTTACGCTAGTCCATTGATCCTCCCTTGAAAATTGGATTGGATACTGTGACCAATTAAGGTACCTAGGAGTAGCTGGTTCTGCTGCCATAATGGTTCGTAGAGCCAGTTTGTCTTGATGCTTGCTCCTAGAACCCGGGACTCTGGCGAAGATTACTGCTACTGTTCCCTTGGATTTTTGAAATTCCTTACCTTCTTGATTGTCTTTATCCTTTTCTGGTTATCTTCTTTTTTATCTCCATTGTTACCCTTTCTTGTGTATCGATCAATAAAGATGTGACAATCTCTAATCGCGTGGTTTCCATTCGGGTGCCATATGTAGTGCATATTTTCAATATCATCAAATTTTCAAGGCTTTGAAAACTTCTTTCCTTTGTCTGCTACTGCCACAGTGTTGTCAATCCTGCGTTTCCTGTCTTGATGCCCATTATTTAGATGATTTTGTTTGTTAGGGTTGTCTCGGTTGTTCTGATCTAGAAATCTTTCTCGGGTCTTCTCCTCCGCAGTGATCATTCTTTCCACCATGCGCTTGAATTCTTCATTGCTTTGTAGGTTCTCTTTGTAGAAATCCTAGAATTACCACTTGGTTAGAATCCCGTAGGAGAAAGCTTCGATAACCTCTCATTCAGTGATGTCGTGTACTTGAGCACACAACTCACCGAACCATCGGTAATAGTCCCTGAGACTTTCACCTCCTTTCTGCTTGAGTCCTTTCAGTTCCACGTGAGTGATAGGGTGCATGATGATGCCTACGAAATTATCACAGAAAGCTCTCTGCAAGTCCTCTGAGCCCCTGATTGATCCTAGATTCAGCTTGTCGAACCATTGGAGCGGCATAGCCTTTAGTGCCATAGGAAAGAAGAGTGCTTTAAGGTCAGCATCACCACTAGCTAGCTCGATTGACTGAGAGTAGATTTTGAGCCATTGCTTAGGTTCGGTCTTGCCATCATATTTGGAGTGGTTGGATGGCTTGAATTTGTAAGGTAGCCGTACTGAAAGAAGTCAATTTATAAAACAAGGAACCTATCGGGTACTCTAGCTTCTCTGTATTCAGATTCAGCTCCACCTTCTTGCCAGTTGTTGAACCGTTGAGAGTAGTTTCGAGGAGCTAGAGGAATAAGAGGTCTGGTTCTGTTTTCTCTTGTCCGTTCAACTCGAATGCTTTGATTTTGGTCTTCCTTGCTTCCTTTGTTGCTGCTCCCATTTGGACCTAGCCTATCAAAAGCTTATCTCCGTTGACTTTGGTTATTTTGCCTCTTGAAATTGATTTGGCGGGTTGTTTTGAATTGGTTTTTCCACCTCGTATTCATAGAGCTGTTGATCGGAGAATTTCTCTAAGGCATTCTTGCTCCTCGTTAGGATGAGAGATAACTTCAAGTTCTTTAGCCAGTTCTTGAATTTTGGTGTATGGAGAATTGTGTGTCCTCTCGGTCGCGCGCCTTTCTTTGGCTTCTTGCTCTGATTTTCTTCTATCGTACTCGGCTAGATCAGATTCATATCTAGCCCAGGCTTCCTTGCGCTGCTAGGCACGTCATCGGCATCCCTGCTTTGTCTTGTTTCTCCTCTCTCTGGCTTATTTCTGGCTTTCAGTTTCACTATTGTGCCCCTGGGTAAAGGGTGATATATTGGATTTGGATTCATCTAATGACCTGATGTCGGATGCTTCTAGAGGGACCAATGGTGACCGGGGACGACGAACCATGAATACTTCTCGAGTATGACGCATCCTGTTGTTGATACTAGTTTCCATACTATCGGAGTTGTTGAGAACTTCAGTAGAGGTTTTAGCGTCGTAGATTGAATCTCGTTCTTGGTAGGGTAGAACTATTGTCATGCCAACTAGCTGGGTACTGTCATCCTCAGGAATAGAATCTGGCTAGTGGACGATATAGTCTTGAGACGTTATAGTTAGTACAAGGCCTTCCTGAGCTCCTATTAGTGGCACCCTTCGAACCAGACTGGTTGATCCGTGAAGTATGCTTGATAAGACGTTGCCATGTCATGAAGTCCAAGTGGGAAAGGATCCGGCTTCTTAAAGAAACTCTGAAGGAATCCCGAGTTGAATTCTTGATAGGTTGATGCTGCATTCCGGAGCCCCAACAGAAAAGAACTCGGTTTGTCATGGAAAGAACTCTAGTTGGACTTTGAGTCAGATGCCGAGGCAAAGTCTAGTTGGAGTCAATTACCCGCGAAATATGAATCAGTTCAGACGTCACGAGCTATGAGAATTCCTCGGCGAGTCAATTACCTGCTATCGTCGAAATAGCGAGGTCTTCATGGCGAGCAGAATCTTCGAGGAGATAGCTTTGGAGCTTGCCATCATCATTCGCCTTGCAGATCTATGATCCAAAGATGAAGGTTGATTCCATCAGGAAGATCATGTTGTTGAGGTCCATCGAGCTCTCAGATGTGAATCCACCAAAAGCACCTACCTAGCGCGCCAACTGTCAATGTTTTATCATCGAAAGCCTGCCACGGGGGTACCTAGGACAGTTGTTTGGGCTTTGGTGTAAGCTGAACTTGACGGTTAATGCAAGAGACAGTCGATTTATACCGGTTCGAATCCTTGTGATTGAGTAATAGCCTTTACGTCCAATCGGCGTTAGCCTCTGCATTGGATTGATTGTTATGATCGTCTTGTTCAGGGGGAGCCCATAGCCTCTCTTTTTACAGGTAGAGACGGCTATGGTGCAGTTATAGTCCTAGTCAGATCCAAAGAAGGTGTCCTAATCTAATTACAGAAGGTACTTTCCATTAGGAGTCCGGCTAGTTTGGCCTATTTCTACTCAAAATCAGCGTCATTTGTCATCACGCCTTTTTTGTCTAGCGGTGGGCCTAGCCAGGGCTCGGTGCCAGTAATTGTCCTGATGAGGAATCCTGTGGGTCCCGTATCGACAAGTTCCAAAATTAGATGTGCTCAGCTATGATCTATGCATGTGCAAGATACTTCTAGGATGGCTTAGGTGACTCACTAGGCTCAGGGTAGCTAGGTTTTAAGCTTGTTTTACTAAGTGTGGCTATGGGCTAGGATTAAACTTAGAGATACAAGAACTTGAGGATGAACCATGAGATGAAGACAGTAACCTTAGCTCTAAGATCTAAGAGCTTCCATAGCAAAAAGATTGAAGATCCAAACCTTCTCTACTCTTGCTTCTTATCCACGAGTTGGCTTGGTTCCATATGAACTCTCTCTTGCCACAAACCAAAAAGATGGTTCAAAGGACTATCCATGAACTCATTGGATGATTGAACTAGGTAAGAACTTCTTGAGCTTACCATGAAGGGGTTCAGGAGTGAAGAGTGTCCATGGGCTTCTACTGATGCTTCCCTTCTTCCTCTCCTCCTTCAATCCCTTCTCCAATCTCTCCCCTCTCTAGCTCCTAGGGTTCTTACTTGTTTTTAAGTGAGTAGAGAGAGAGTGAGTGTTGCAAATGAGACAATGTGTGAGGGAGAGTGGCTTCAGCTGAGAAATATCTCTTCCCATTCATGCTGACATGTGGGTCCCACCCACTTAAGTGGCAACCACTCATTTCCCACTTACTGCTACTGCATTGTGATCCTGTCGGATGGTCCGTGGTATTGTCAGACAGTCCGACAGTCTGTGCCTTTGCCGAATTGACTAGTTCATTGAATGGTTGGTTGTCG
Organism: Saccharum hybrid cultivar R570; assembly: GCA_038087645.1. Classification (NCBI taxonomy): domain Eukaryota; kingdom Viridiplantae; phylum Streptophyta; class Magnoliopsida; order Poales; family Poaceae; genus Saccharum; species Saccharum hybrid cultivar. The sequence continues at coordinate 41,269,585 of JAQSUU010000307.1, read as the reverse complement.
GTGACTAATGCATTGCCCTTGTGTAGTTTCTTGGGTCTAGGTTGGTGTTGATGATGCCAATAGGATGAACTTTAATCCATGTAGTGATTTTCTTTCACATAGTGTGTGAGCCTATCCATGGTTACCCGGGGTTCGCATAGGGTGCTTGATGTATTATCTCGCATACTTCATTAGGAATCTTCGGAGTGACTCGGTAAGTGATTTTCCTTTAATAGTCAAAATGACTACCCAGTGTGTAACAAATTTTGGGTCGTTATAGTGCTCCCCTCCTTATAAAAAGCACGTCCTCGAGCTTTCCTGAGGTACTATTAGATACTACACTTGGGAAAGTTTGGAGTTTCCAAGTATGCACGGTAAGGGGTACACTTTTCTATGTTCCATCGACTTTTTCCTCTCTAGGGTCGCATGGAGGATGGAGGGTTACTTTATCCAATCTTCTAGTTATGATGGCTTCCTGTTCTCTAGGGCTTCTTTATCTGATTTTGGAATGATTCCGAGTTTAGAACTTTGGTTGCTATCTTGAAATTAGGGAAATGAAGGCTTTGGGCACTTTCTGTCTTCTAGAGAACAGTCTGATCCACTTATCGGGCTATCCAGAGGCTTCAGGGTTTGATCGTTAACTTAGGGCGTTTAGTTATCCAATCTGGCGGATGGTCCTCCACATCCGTCGGACTCTTCGTTGAACCATGATCTATAAATAGATCGGCAGTGACTGATGGCATTCAGTCCATTCTAGTTTTAGCAACTGTTGTCGTTGTCGACTCCCACACTGCCACCGTCACTGTGCACATGCTTCGGGTGACTCCCGTTCATTGTCCAGGGCTTCCACGTGTGCTTACATCATGAGTGATAGGTAATCTCCTCGATTCTCTTTCCTTTTTTGCTTTACTCCTTAATTCATTCCCAATTAGGGCCTCTTTACTATGTTGCTCAACTAGGGTTAGGGTCAAACCATCTTGGGGACTTGATAGAACATGCATAGCAGCATATTGGCCTAGATTTGAATGTAGTTGTGCTGCTCGATTGGTTGAGTGCTCCAGGATTTGAGATTCCTATCACCGCCGCAGAGATTGTGCTGTCTGCGATAGAGGTGGATGGTACGTGGGTGTTGCGGATGCTCTGCTATAGGGTTTGTTCCCTTTTACCTTGTACTCACCTGATGAGTTGGCAAAATGCTCCGATGAGACGTTGGAAGGTTCCATTGTCTTCTGTGGTTCTCTATCTAGGTCAATACTGTTAGTGTATAACCTATCGAGCGGTCCACGGGTTTTTGGCAGAATATTTTGGTATGGATAGACTATTCTCTGGTGTAATCACTTCTGCCTATAGAGGTGCCGACGGTTGGTCTATGGGCTATGAAGGACACTCTGTTAATGTCTGCTAAGTGCTGAATTTAGTTCTAATTTCACTCCAATGGTTATCCAAGCTCATAGATACTTGTCATGTGTAGAGCAGGGCCTATATACAAGATGTAGGCTGCACTGTTACTCCATTCCTATATTTGTGCTTGATATTTTGGCTTCAACTTAGTTCCAAAGGATGCTCTGACTTCATGACTACATGTTCGAGTATCCCTTCTGGTTTACCTACTTACTATTCAACGAGTAGCCTTTCCAATTGCAGTCCATCTCTCAATATAATTTGGGGGGGGTGGTGTTCCTTCCATATTTGTGCAAATCCAAATTTTTCCGCAAATTTTGAATTTCCCTTCCTTCATGTTGCAGGTCTGCCATGGATTCTAACCTGTGGGAGGACAAATTGTCGGAGGTGGTGTCCTGTGACACACCTGCTGAGGAGTCTAAGTCTGAGGGGGCCTTCCCCATGGATTTGGCAGCTATACCTGAGGAACGCTACTATTGGACGGCTATGGGCTTCAGCGGGGCTGTGTTGTTGAGGTAGTTCGAGCAGGCTGGGGACTTGCCGTCTCCTTTCTTCCACATACGTGTCCAGTACCAGATGTACCAAGGACCATTGACATTAGACCTATGCACGGATCAACAATGGCTGTGCTGGACCTATTTGCAGACTCTTGCTCAATTGACTAGCTTGGTGGGGAAGCTCAAGGCTGTGGGTTGGAAGAAGGTGCTTGGGTTTTGTCATGGCTAGAACGAGACCATGATCTGTTAGTTTTATGTCACTTTGGAGGTCCAAGCTGAAGATGAGAAGTTGATGTGGATGATGGGCACTTGCAGGTTCAAGGCCACCTTCAGGGATCTTGCTGCTACGGTGGGGCTGGACTACCGCAGGATGAAGAGAGTCAAGTTGGTTGCTAGTCTTCCCATGTTGCTAGCAGGTGAAATGCCAAAACTTTACTATCAGGAGGCTTCCGTGTTCGTCCAAACGGTGGTATGAGGAGGATTCCCAAGGTACTCCATGAGATCTTGAGGCATACCATCATGCTATCTGCCGTAGTTGAGGACAGTGCCATCCGTTGGCCCTCCTTGGAAGTCATCTATGCTGTGTCATCTGGTGATGAGTTGGACTTGCTGGACTTGATAGTGAAATAAATGCTAGAGTCCAAGCAGGATGTACGCGCTCCCTTGGCATTGCAGTCGTACATCATGGCTTTGGTGCTTGTGCACTATGGAGGACATCTATGGGGTTTACGAGGTTCAACACCAGGCCTTCTTGCTATACCGGCATGACGAGGTTTTCTTGGGGAGGCCACCTTCACCATAGTTTGGCAGAATGATAAAGTCAGACTCTCAAGGTAAGTCTAAGGTTCTCTCACTACCTCTTACCTTCTTTGCCACATATTACACCCTTGTGCCTTTGGCTTGGTCCAACTTCAGGCTTACAACTTATTGTGTTGTTTTCTTGTACTCATCATTCGGCTCTCCTTTTGCAGGCTCTTTCTTGCTCGAAAGGTATGGCCCACATTGATCATCAGGGCATCTGTTCTCTTGCGGCTCCAGGACTTGCGAGCATTGAGGGTTTTGCGGCTTCATATTTCTTATTTGGTACTAATCTTAGGTGTAGGGTTCGCTTTGATAGGGGCCTGACTCAGATTTGTGACCTTAATCCTGTGTGTAAACTCCTTTCGGTTATCGGTCCTTGTATGATATGGTTATGTGCTACATTGTGTGATGTCTAAACTTGGTTCGATGTTTCTTGAGGTGACGGTCGTTACTGACTTGTCTGAGATGTGGTGTTGATGTTCTTTCTACTTGCTTCACATCCTTGTTCTGTGTTTGCCATGAATCAAAAGATAAGACCAAGGTTCAAAGGAGATCCTACAGAGGGATCTTCCAACGCGGGGTAAAGGATAAGGAGTTGTTCTAGGATTCTAGGGGATTGTAGGGGTCCTGGGATTAGGGTTACCTCTAGGGTTGGGAAAGACAAGGCCTACAAAAGGGCTAGGAAGGATAGATTGAAGATCGGCATCGTTCTCTTTGACTCTCATAGCATAACATGCCTATATGAACTTCGGTTCTCACTTGGGTACTCCTACTAATCCCTCCCGATTCCCATGATACAAGACACCTTTTAAGTTGAAACATAGTTTGTATGTCAAGGACAGGAGGCAAGATTAGCTAGTGAGGTAAGGGTTACTTTAACTTATAGGGTTAACACTAAAGCATACTAGTTATCCAGTTTGAATCTACTCTGGACACAACATTGGAGTCATATGGGGTTTGGCAAATGGACTGCTCGTGTAAGTCAACCACCGCTCCGATACCCATCCCTGTCACGACCCTATTCGGGCGCAATGACTTCAGGATCTTTGTAACGGTCGAGTGACACAAAACACCCCATGTGACAAACCAACTCACATGACATCCAACATCATGCCTAACTATCCAGATTTTAATACTTGCAGGAAAATACACAATTCACAGGACTCATACAATGTTAGTTTCTCCACTAGGTTCGACTCGTCGATATCTCGCTTGAACTCTTATCGGAGGTAACTTGTAGTTCATCTTAGATTCGCCCGATCCAAGTGTAAGGTCCAAATAGGCTAGAGGGGGGGTGAATAGCCTAATTAAAACTTCTACAAGAATTACTTAACCACGAGTTAGTACGAAAGGTGGCGAAGCAAAAGCACTAGCTCTAACTAATTAAGCAAGCCACCTACACAAGTCTAGTACAAGGCTATTCACTAAACACAACAACAACTACAAGCTAGAAACAAGAAGTAATACGAGAGAAGAGCTTTGATTGATTATACCGCCATGTAGAGACGAGATGTACCAATCAATCAATCACACAAGAGAAATCCTCGGGAAGAGAATGACACAAGAATTTATCCCGAGGTTCACTTGCTTCCCGGCAAGCTACTCCCCGTTGTGGCGATACACCCACTTGTCGGTTCGCGAGCTAATCGACTATCAAGAGTCGAGCCCTCGGCGGGCGCCGCACAACCGCACACAAGATGGGGATCCTCCAAGCCACGAGCTCCACTAGAGTATCCAATTCACGAACTCCCGCGGGGAAGGATCAAGAACCCCTTACAACACTTGGTGAAGGCTCCAACAATCTCCAATTGCGAGCTCAATCACCTCCGCTGCTCCAAGCCGTCTACCGTGTCGGGAAACACGGAAGAGTAACAAGAAATCCGCAGCAACTCGAAGATCAAGTGCCTCTAGAATGCAACTCTCAAGCAATGCACTTGAATCTCACTCAATCTCACTCAAGATATGCAACTAATCAAAGAGATGAGTGGAGGGGTTGTTCTCTAGCTCAAAGTATGTCTCTATATCTCAAAATGTGCAAGAGTTCCCCTCAAACCCCGGCCAACCTCTATTTATAGCGAAGGGGTACGCAGCTAGCCGTTATAGACGACGCAGCGAAAAACGCACTGACCAGACGCTCCGGTCAGGGTGACCGGACGCGTTAAACCGATTGACCGGACGTGACAATGCCCGCGTCCGGTCGCGTTCCAGTATGCTCCCGTTGAGACCGGACGCGTCCGATCGCATGTGACCGGACGCGCCGCGCGTCCGATCGTCACTCCGCTTCGCTCTACCCCTCTGGACGCCTGACCGGACGCTCCGGTTACGTGAGGGACCGGACGCGCCGGTCGCGTGCTCTGGTTCGCTCAGGAGAACTGACCGGACACGCTGTTGAACTGACCAGACGCCACAGTACCAGCGTCCGGTTAGAGTCCAGTAAGCTCCCTGGATGACCGGACGCGTCCAGTCATCAGTGACCGGACGCGCTGCGCGTCCGATCATCGAACTAAAAGCCGTGCAGACGCTGAACACTGACCGGACGCGTCCGGTCATACCGTGACCGCGTCCGGTGCAGCGTCCGGTCACCACAGTGACCTCCGTTCGCCTCCGTTTCTTTTCCGACTTCTGGCGCAAAAGAAAATAGGCATTTCACTTCTCCAAAAAGCGCCGAATCCCGCCTCGCAAGCTCAGCGGGAGGGAGAGAGGAACCCAAACCCCTCTCAACCGCTTAAACTCCACCGCCTTCGCAAAAGTGCTAACACCACCAAGTGTACACCACCATGTGCATGTGTGTTAGTATTTCACAATCATTTTCCAAGGCGTTATGTTAGCTCTTTACTAGATCCTAATGCATATGCTCAAGACATTGATCTAGTGGCACTTGATTTCCGAGCTAACCGTGATTGCCCCTCTTGATAGTCGGCTATGTATCCTAAACCCGGTCAATCACTTCTCTACTCATCTTAGACCGGCAAAAGGAAAACCCTATGGTTATACCTTTGCCTTGCGCTCTTAGATCCTTCTCTTTCACTTGATCATCATGTCCTTCATTTTATGTGCATCTCCACCATGATCATCATTTCATGTCCATGCACCATCTCTTTGTGATCTTGTGGCCACCACTCCTTGCCACATACACCTTCATCACATGTGTTGCTTATGCCTAACTCAAAACACTTAACACATGGCATTAGCAACTTGGTGTCATTGATTACCAAAACCAAACTTGGGCTTTCACCAAGGTCTACTATGCAGCGGTGAATAGAGCACTACCTCGCATCCACCATAACAACGACACCTATAAAATAACTTAACGGCAACGCCATGAGTACATTTCGTACTCACAGGACTTAATTCCAACTTATAGATATTTGGTGGATGCATAGGGTATTTAATAGGTATTTGTACATTTGTGAAAGGTACATGGCGTTTCTTAGATGACATGCTCATGATCCATTTTAAAGTATTATCATTAAAGAAATATGGTATTCAAGAGAGTGATTAATACATATATGCCACAATGTCATCATGTTCTAGCATTTCTCTACCATGGGTATAGAAAGTAAGAACAACCGAATGGATCTGTCCTGAGGGACTTCAGGCTTTCAAACTCTGCAGAGGTGTACTATTGTACCCACATGAAAGAATGGGACTAACCTCCATATCTTGTGCACAAGATAAGGGTTGCCTCACGTCTTCCAACCTTTCCCTAATCTAGCCCGAATGTTCAACGAAAGGTTCGACTGGTGCCCAGTCAATGTCTTAGACATTGCTGACCGACGCCACCCCCTTGCTAGTTTCATGGATAAACTGGTCGCAATTAGTTACTCGGCTTGTCGACCCCATCCACGACATGTGGTCTATATGAGTGGTTACTTGCACTTACGTATCCTAATAAACGGTCCTTAACTGCTCCATGAACTACATCGTTTGAGATCCCACACTCACAATGACCTACCCCTCGCATGAGCGATAGTTACCAAAGCAGTATCCATGTTTATAACCTTTAGTGATATTATGCCTTAGCCATATTAGTGAAGTAAGTCAAGTTGTACCCTCATTAGTTTTAGTGATTAATTATCCAAGTGTAACATCCTAAATGCGTGAGAATGAGTTCCCTTCTCATACTCGACTTCTACTGTTGCTAAGTAACTAAGCAAAATGCAATTAAGCGTTTTCATTCCCATTGTTTAGATGAGAGGCTTCTACTAGATCATTGAGTGACTCTAAGTGTAGGGTGAACAAGATTAATATCCAAAACTACATGTGATGCATAACTCATAATGAAACTACATAAGTATCCAAAATAGGGTTTATAGTAGTGGGGTGCCTGCCTGATCTTGCTGATGACTCCAAGATTGTAGACAACAACTCACACGCATTCCTTACGCTACTCGGGTCCTGAAAGAGAACAAAGGTCAAGGTTGAAGGTAACTGAGGAAGGCTTAGGAACAAGACTCGGCTTGGGACTTAGGGTAGGGGCTTCTACCTATGGCTTCACTGTTGCCTTCCTTGAGACTATGTTGAACCTAGTATTGTTGACCCCTTGGGTAAGTTCACTAGGTGACTTCATCCTTACTGTTGACTTGATAGATACTCTGACCTAGCTGGTGGACACTCCGGTAGAAACTAGGAGGTCTCGGGTTACTAGGTTACTGTAACACTCTTGGTGTTATGTCCTAAATAACTTGCTAAACCATGTCATCAGTATCATATCTATGTGATGATGCATGTGATGAGGTGTGAAGATAAACTCTTGTAACCTAAAATAGTTAATAAAAATGTTAAATGAAAGTTGGATCAATAGTTCAGGGTATATCAAGTAAGGTTCAAAACCAATTTTTATTTAGCAAAAATACTATAGAACCTATATGTGGCACTTAAATAAAGTTTGAAGATAAACTTTGTAGATGACAATGCAACCCTTGCTATCGAAAAGCAATATTGCTAGCTAGTGTTTCAAATAGCTTGAAAATGAAACTCGGAACCAATTCCAACTAAAAACTTAGAAAGTTTGTAAGTTTAAAAATAGTCAGACGGCACCATGTTTGGGAATTAATTCTATGAAAGTAGGTTTAAAAGTGGTGACATGTTTTAGCTCTGGTTGGTGGCCTAATGTACCCTCTTTAACATAGAGAAGATGGTTTAGTTGATGGGGATGCTTTAAAATTCATGCTTGTGTTCAGTCTCTGGCCACCGGGCTTGGGCGTGTGGTCACCACGCATGTCCATCTGCGCCATCATGCGGTTGTGTCGTGCATGTGCGTGTGTGGCCACACGCCGGCTGGCCGAGGTTGTCCATCACTTGGCCATGGCCTGGCTATGGCTTAGCCAATCTGGTCGCAGCGCCTGCTGCCGGTCAGCCGCGGGCCACGCTGTCCCGCTGTTGCTGCTACCCTACGTCGCTGCTGCTGCCATTACTCTTGCCTGCACATGTGTGGGCTCGGCCCGGCTGCTCAAAGTCATCGCCTCGGCGTTGTGTCCGCTCGACAACTCTGTGTCTCTGTCAGACTAGCCCGGGGGCAACCACCGCCACGGCACATGGCCGTGCTTGTAGCCGTGGCATTCCCCATGCGCATCTATGCCACATCATGACAACCGTATCTCCCCCTTACACAGCGCCATCGCCTCGTCTTAATGGCGCTGCACGCGCACGTTCTCTAGGCAGCCTTGGCTCGTTGCGCTTGCACGAGGGCCGTTAGCTAGCTCCATCCGTGTCCCGCCAAGACATGGGTGAGCCAAGTCGTACCTATCCCTCTCCTCTCATCCCTGCCGCCTGGACTAACTAAGCCACTTTATTAAATTCAGAAGGGAGAGATCACCTCGAGTCAATTCTTCACTTCCGCATCTTTGCCAATAAGTGCTCTAGCCAACCGACCCTATCCTGTAACAGAACCGCCCAATTATACAAGATTAAGTAGGAAAATCATCCAACGGGAGGACAATTTAACAAATTTAAGCTCGTATAACCCGTAGTCCATGAAATCTCAACGGATTTCAAACCATTTCACATAACAGCCAAGATCGTACTAAGTTTAGCGGTCACCATCATAAGTTACATAAAAGTTCGCGGCATAAAATACATCGGAGTTTAAACATAGTTATTACAAACCAAGTTCGAATAAAAGTAGTGGAAGCAGTAGTTCAAATCACACACACACACAGCGTTTTGAAATAAAGTGCCAGCTTGTGATTATCTCCAGCAAAAGCATCAGACGAGAAGTAGCGAATGACCATTGCCCATGGTCCTAAGCTTCGCCCATCGCAGGATAGAGGCAGTTGATACAGTAGTCGTAATACATCTGCCCATCTGCAACAAGTGGGAACAAAGCCCTGAGTACGAGAAGGTACTCAGCTAGACTTACCCGACAGAACCAAAATAAAATGACACTAAGGATCATGATAGGCTTTCTGGTGGGGTAGCTGACTCATTTGCAAGAAAAGCATTTTCAACTTAACAATTCTTTTCTAAAAGTATGCAGTAATTTAATCTTTATTACCCTGTCAACTATGTTTGCATCTGTGCTAGAGTAATATATAATTAAGCAAGTAAGGATTACCAATGCTTATTAACAATAATTTCCATGTCATCTTCCACATAACTATCCAAGTGTTTCATCAATATTACTATAATGAAGTAGCTCAAGTCAAGTGTTCACTATCCAGTGAACGATGGCGATTCGAATCGATTATTAACTAGCTGGTAATTTATTCCTCACACAAACCTCACTCACCCGCTAAAGTAAGGTATTGGTCACTGAGTCAACCATTCGGTAAAGTCGCGAGCTTTCCAGGAACCACATGTACCCGGGGGCCACCCGACTGCTCTTTGGCCTTATCATCGCGCCCCCGTATCCTACCACTACTGCTCTGGTACAGTGCGTTGCGGGCAATCCACTCGGCCCGAATAATCTCCCAGCTTTGCGGTCAAAAGGTACATTATTCGGCCAGCTAAATGTAAGGCATGCGTTCAACATGACTCGAGGCCCAACAACGGTCGGTCCTTAATCAACACAGACGGAAAACACTACAATCCGAAACCCTGCAAGTTTCCCTCCAGTCTCAGGTTCATTTCAACACTTAGTTATTCTCATATGACATACTTTCACATAAATCTAGGTAATCCCTTATAGCTCGCGGATGACAGGCAATCACCCGACTTCTACCGGTCTAAGCAAACTAAGCAATTATTGACCGCTGACACCAGGGTGACAAGGATCGGTAAAGCAAGGTGAAACAAGGTATAATGCAGCAATGTTTGCAAACAACTCCTAAACATAATGCATCAAATTAAGTAAAGTTAATAATAAATTATTTGCAAACCGGGAGAGAAATGCTCCGGGGCTTGCCTCTCTCAAAAGAGTTCGGACGGTGGTCGGGGCACTCTGGAAGATCTTCACCGACCTCCTCTTCGGCTTCGGTCGCCTCCTGCTCTTGCACCTCGGACTGCTCCTCCGGGTCCTCGGGAACTGCTACCGGGGTCACTTCCTGCGATCCTGTATGATGCAAAAGTATAAGTGCTCATGCCTAGGTGCATTGCAGGGATGACATGAGATGATGATGAATGAATGAGATGTAATGAGCATGTTACTTTATTTGGATTATGTGGAACTTACGACTCTTCTACAAGGTAGTCCACGCCATTCAAGAACATGTACTCAAAAACTACCACCACTAATCTCTACCATACAAAGGCACACTGACACTTAAGATGCTTCAAAGATACACCAAAGCATAGTTTACTAACCAATCTTGCATTAAAGGTTGAGTGTAAACCCTAATTAGCACTATGCTTGAACAGCAACACATATTTTGGTAGAATAGAAAAAATCTTAGAAAATTACAGCGGATTACTAACATTAATTCTAGCATGCCACAAAATTTTCATTGCATTTGGATTATTAGAACTGTCTATACAAAAATAACAAGCTAAGGCCTAAAAACGAGCATGAAAATACTTTGCATTATGAAAAGTATCAAACAACAGATTTAGTAATTTTCCTACTTTCTACACAGTAAATAATCGCTGTAGAAAAATTATTACTTGCATGTTTTATTCACATTTATTTAATTAACAAAAATAGCAAATACTAGTGATAGAAAACATTTGAACTACACCTACACATTTTTTAAACAGAATAGGCATGATATATAATTTTCCTAGCAAGTACATGGCACAAAAAGATTAACAAACTTAGAATCACATTTTTCTGATTTTTCTATAATTTATTATCAATTTTTCAAGAAAACACCAATTCCAAGGATTAAATAAAATACTACAGAAAAGTAATGAAATATTGACATGCAATATTTTTATATTGTAGATCTGGTTCCAATGAGTCCATAGAAATTTATTTCACAATTTTTGGAGCTGAAAGGACTACAAAAACATTTTCCAAAGTATTTTTTCATCACGAATAATAAAAGAAAACAGAAATTGATTATTCAATATTGGTACTAGGCCGGCCCGTGGGAGTCAACCGGCCCGTGGCCGTTCTCAGCCTGGTTCGCGCGCGCGGGGAAAGGTGAGCCGGCCCGCTCGGAGGCGCGGCCCACAGGGCGGTTGGCCCAGTGAAGACCGAAGGGGGGGAAGAAGAACAGAGCGGCCTCGTCGGCGTTCGTGACCTCGACGTCGCGGCGGTGGCCGACGGCCAAACGGCCATTTCTAGCCACGTCCCGACCATCGAGCGAGCGCACACCGTTCGCAAAGAACTAGCGAACTCGAGAGGGAGGCTTGGAAGAACGGAGAGGGAGCGAGCTCGGTGGTGGGCGGGGCGTGAGCTCGGCGGTCCCGACGCGGTGGCGCGGTGGGGGCAGAGAAATGGAACCCTACCAGAGCGAGCAAGGTGATGGTGGCGCCCGTTCGGAGGAGAGGAGAAGGGGGCGGAGCTTCGTGCACGACCAATCGGACGGTGGAGGTCCACCGGCGTCGGAACACGACGGTGAAGGTGGGGGCGTGCGGCGTTCCCGCTCGGTTTCTCCGAAGGGATGGAGAAGGGGAGTGAGTGAGTGGCGAGCGGGATGGAGACTAGGTGCCTGGGGCGATTTGAAGCGGAGCGCGAGCGCGGGGTCCACGGCGGCCACGCGGGGGCGTCGCCGGCATGTGGCTGCCACGCGGCGGGCGTGTTCTGCCACGGCGCCAGCGAGCCGCGCGCGCGGGCGGGAAAAGAGGAAGGGGGCTGCCTTGGGCCGGGCCGAGGCGGGGGAGCGGGCGCGGGCGTGTGCGGGAGTGGCGCGGGCCGTTTCGGCCAGTGGGCCGAAACCGAGGCGGCGGCCTGCTTAGGTTAGGTTTTGATTTTTCAAATTTCTAAATTCAAACCAATTTCAAATACAGTTTTCAAACCCTATTTTGAACAAGAAAAAGACCTTTTCTAGAAATGACCCAAAAATAAAAGTTGCTTAGAATTTAATTCTATACAACTTTGATTAAGGGGCCAACTAAAAATTCTCAACAGATTTTGAATTGGAGAATGAAAGCTAAGATAGGGAGTATTTTTGAATATTTTCAGAATACATTTTTGAAACCAGTTTTTGACAAAACTTTGAGTAATTTAGTTGCTCCAAAAATTTGACCTATAATTCTAAGTGATATAAAATTTGTAGTTGCACAATTTTGATGAAAGGTAATTAGCACATTAACATATTACATCATGAATACCATTTTCCAAGCTTTTATTTCATTCAAGTTATAATATTACCATATATGATTATGGATGATATGAAATGTCATGCTTATGATTGCCATGCAAAAGCTTGCGTAACACCGGGGTGTTACAGCCCTCCCCCCTTATAAAAATCTCGTCCCAAGATTTGGGTTACGAACCATTTATTATAAAAATCTTCGTATGCTTTTTGTAGGTATTCACCCGTTTCCCAAGATACATCCTCTTCATCATGATGACTCCATTGTATCTTATATGTTTTCACCACACTGTTTCGAGTAGCCCTTTCTTTGTAATCCAAAACTCGAATTGGCTGCTCACGATACACTAGATCTGACTTAAGTTTTATGCCTCGAGGTTCAATTCTTTCCTCTGGAACGCGCAAACATTTCTTAAAATATGATACGTGAAAAACTGGGAATATAGCACCCATTGCTTCTGGTAATTCCAATTTGTAAGCCACTGGACCCTTTCTTTCTAAGATTTTGTAGGGTCCTACAAATCTGGTGGCAAGCTTTCTACGTATTCCAAACCGCTTCTTCTTCATTGGCGTGACTTCTAGATAAACATAGTCACCAACTTCGAACACAAGCGGTCTCCTTCTCTTATCCGCATAACTTTTCTGATGTGACTGAGCTGTTCTCATATTTTACTGAATGATATGAACTTTCTTTTCGGCTTCTTCCACGAAGTCAATACCATAATACCTTCTTTCCCCTGGCTCAATCCAGTTTAAAGGTGTTCTACACTTTCGGCCATACAGAGCCTCAAAAGGTGCCATCTTGATACTTTCTTGATAACTATTATTATACGCGAATTCTGCTAAAGGTAACCATGACTCCCATGAACCTCTGGAAGACAACACACAAGCTCTTAACATATCTTCTAAAACAGCATTAACTCTTTTAGTCTGACCATCTGTTTGAGGATGATAGGCAGTGCTATGAATCAGACTAGTTCCCAAACCTTTATGCAAGTGCTCCCAAAAGTGAGCAGTGAACTGTGACCCTCTGTCAGACACTATCGTCATCGGTATGCCATGCAATCTCACAATCTCCGCCATATACTTCTCAGCATATTGAGGTGGTCTATAATCTGTCTTGACAGGCAAAAAGTGGGCTATCTTGGTAAGACGATCCACGATTACCCAAATTGAATCATGGCCTTTCTGAGTAGTGGGCAAACCTGTGATGAAATCCATACTTATATCATCCCACTTCCAACTAGGTACTGACAAAGGTTGCAACAATCCGGCAGGTTTCATGTGAATAGCTTTCACTCGACAACATGTGTCACATCTGGCTACATAAGCTGCAATTTCCTTCTTCATCTTTGTCCACCAATAGCGAGGTCTTAGTTCTTGATACATTTTACTACTGCCAGGATGAATGGACAACTTAGAGAGATGAGCTTCATCCATAATTTTATTCTTAAGCTCCCTATCCTTCGGAACAACAAGACGGTTGTCGAACCACAACACGTCCTGCTTATCCACTCTAAAGTGTTTTGAGGGTTCTTCTCTAATTTTCTTTTTGATGTGGAATACCCCATTGTTTGCTTTCTGACCTTCTATTATCTTACTCTCCAAGGTGCAACTGATCTGAATACTATGTAACACGGCAGGGTGCATTAGATTAAAACCATCTTCGAGTAAGGGTTGCATATTCAAACAATGCGACTTTCTACTCAAAGCATTGGCTACCACATTGGCTTTCCCAGGGTAATACTGTACATTCAAGTTGTAATCTTTGATTAGTTCTAACCATCTTCGCTGTCTCATGTTCAATTCTGGTTGGGTGAAAATGTACTTGAGACTCTTATGATCGGTGAAAATATTGCACAGATTACCAAGTAAATAGTGTCTCCAAATCTTTAAGGCATGCACTACGGCGGCAAGCTCAAGATCATGTGTCGGATAATTGATTTCATGTTTTCTCAATTGACGGGAGGCATAAGCAATGACTCTGCCTTCTTGCATTAGAACACAGCCTAATCCTGTTTTTGATGCGTCACATAACACATCAAAAGGTTTCTCGATGTCTGGCTGTGCAAGAACTGGAGCAGTGGTCAACAGTTTTCGCAAGGTGTGGAAAGCTGTCTCACACTCATCTGTCCACACATACTTATGATCTTTCTGTAACAGACTCGTCATCGGCTTGGCAATCTTCGAGAAGTCTGGGATAAAGCGGCGATAGTAACTAGCTAACCCTAGGAAACTCCTGACTTCTGCCACTGTGGTTGGAGTTTTCCAATCCATAACCTCTTGCACTTTGCTCGGATCTACCGAAACTCCATTCTCAGATAGAATATGACCAAGGAAAGGAACTTTCTTCAACCAAAATTCACATTTGCTGAACTTAGCATACAACTTATGATCTCTCAGTCTGGTCAAGACAATTTTCAGATGCTCTTCATGATCTTTCTCATTTTCAGAGTATACTAGAATGTCATCAATGAAGACAACTACAAACTTGTCCAACTCTAGCATGAAAGCCGTATTCATCAGATACATAAAATATGCAGGAGCATTTGTTAAGCCAAAAGACATAATAAGATACTCGTACAACCCGTATCTGGTAGAAAAGGCGGTTTTTAGGACATCTTGCGGCCTAATCTTTATCTGATGATACCCTGATCTTAGGTCTATCTTGGAGAACACTCTAGCTTTAGCCAGCTGATCAAACAAAACGTCGATATGAGGCAAAGGATATTTATTCTTGATAGTTACAACATTAAGAGGTCGATAATCCACACACATTCTTAGAGTACCCTCTTTCTTTTTCTTCACAAACAAGGCAGGACATCCCCATTCTGACTTACTCGGTCGGATAAACCCCTTCTTTAACAGTTCTTCCAGTTGCTTCTTTAGCTCAGCTAACTCATCCGGAGGCATCCGATAAGGTCTCCTCGAAATAGGAGCTATTCTGGGGATCAACTCGATTCCAAACTCAACATCTCTATCTGGAGGAAGGCCAGATAACTCGTCTGGAAACACATCCGGGAACTCACACACTACCGGGATCTGGTGGATAGGAACAACTTCCATAGCACAAGTCACACTCACAAGGTCTGTTCTTCTAGGCAATGGTACCAGGAAAGTACCCTCTGCCTGGGGATCCTTAAGGGTAAGCATCCGACTGCTTGTATCTATGACTGCCCCCTAGTTCTTCATCCAGTTCATTCATTTCCTGCACTAGCTGTCCCATCATGCGGTCTGCATTTCTGTTGGCCTAAGTCAACGTCTGCACCCGCTGCATGGCACTCTCACCTCTCTCGAGAGCCCGGTCTCGCTGCAAGCTCATGTCGGCCAACTGCTCCTGCAAGCTAGCTATAGCACGTGCTTGCTTCTTCTTCTGCTTCCTTGCTTCAAGCCGGTCATCGCCATGCAGGCCAGTCAAGGTCCAATAGGTACTCTCAAGACCCTGGTATGCTCTGATAGTTGCATACATGGCACTCATTGCGTGGTTGTCGCTAGCCCGTCCTTCACTTGGGCCTCTAACCAGGGCACTTCCTTGCGGTTGCACCCAAATGGCATCATGAGGATCATCTCTCAGAAAAGTACCGGCCAAAGCGGCTGCCAACTCATTGGGAAACCTGCTCATTATGTCTCGGATGACGCGAAAGGCTACGCCCTCTGCACCCTCAACCGGAGTGCGTACTTCAAACTCCAAATGCCAACCATCCCATTCTGGCGCATCACCAAGAGCAGGGACGGTGATTTCCACTACTGCAAGTCCATCCTCAGCTAGCTGGCTCTCACTCCTAGAGTACACCGGCTCTTGACCCTCCGGGTATCCCACATCATGGAGCACTCTCCAAAGCAAGGTGGGCATGCCAAACTCGCTTAGAAAAGTGTCCATGCTGCGGCGCTCCCACGGGGCCATCTGGTGACGGGGTGCTCTTCCGCCAGTGGACTTACGGGCAGTCGGCTTCGTGCAGGCCATCTGTAGCACAAGTTTTAAATTACCCGGTGAGAACATATTTTAAGTTGATGTCACTTTTATCAAACTGGGATAATCCTTTTATAAGGGGAGGAATGCATGTTATGAATGAAATGCACAGGCAGTATGATGCATGCACGAGTCTTACGTTCTCACAAACTTAGAAAATAAAGACATCTAACGATGAATTCGGTGGCATACAAATGATCCCTCATATACGTAACTAATTCGATCTACACGATAAACGCTGTTATGTACCTGCAGAAAATTCATTTCAGCCCATTCCCCATGAATGCATGAAAGCAGTAAATCTACCTACACGCTCTACACGAATCCTCAGATGCGTGTACAACGGTAGTAACTACCCAAACATATCGTCCTATTGACGGCATCGCCTCAACGGATGGAACACCCACACATACGATACTTTCATAAAAACATGTGTAGAACATGTAATTATTCTAGTATCATATAAGCACTCTCCCTAGATCGGCGGTGTATCCGATCATGCTCTCACAGCTCACACTTACCAAAGCGAAGAGGCAACTGATCCATACATTACCACTCAAGTAAGTGGCACTCATACAATAGCACGTCGTATGAGCAACGAAAGAGAAATATGGTGCAAGAACCCCCAAGTCAGTACTTAAATAGCCACCTAGAGTCCTTAACTGGGCATACAGGATATGACCACTGGCACACCTTTAGTTTTAAAATCACACTTTTTAAACAGAATTTTGTTTTAAATACACTTATGAACAATAATCACGCTAAACCATGCTCCGATGCCAGCTGTAACAGAACCGCCCAATTATACGAGATTAAGTAGGAAAATCATCCAACGGGAGGACAATTTAACAAACTTAAGCCCGTATAACCCGGTAGTCTGTGAAATCTCGACGGATTTCAAACCATTTCACATAACAGCCAAGATCGTACTAAGTTTAGCGGTCACCATCATAAGTTACATAAAAGTTCGTGGCATAAAATACATCGGAGTTTAAACATAGTTATTACAAACCAGGTTCGAATAAAAGTAGCGAAGCAGTAGTTCAAATCACGCACACACACAATGTTTTGAAATAAAGTGCTAGCTTGTGATCATCTCCAACAAAAGCATCAGACGAGAAGTAGCGAATGACCATTTCCCATGGTCCTAAGCTTCGCCCATCGTAGGATAGAGGCAGTTGATACAGTAGCCGTAATACATCTGCCCATCTGCAACAAGTGAGAACAAAGCCCTGAGTACAAGAAGGTACTCAGCTAGACTTACCCGACAAAACCAAAATAAAATGACACCAAGGATCATGATAGCCTTTCTGGTGGGGTAGCTGACTCATTTGCAAGAAAAGCATTTTCAACTTAACAATTCTTTTCTAAAAGTATGCAGTAATTTAATCTTTATTACCCTGTCAACTATGTTTGCATCTGTGCTAGAGTAATATATAATTAAGCAAGTAAGGATTACCAATGCTTATTAACAATAATTTCCATGTCATCTTCCACATAACTATCCAAGTGTTTCATCAATATTACTATGATGAAGTAGCTCAAGTCAAGTGTTCACTATCCAGTAAACGATGGTGATTCAAATCGATTATTAACCAGCTGGTAATTTATTCCTCACACAAACCTCACTCACCCGCTAAAGTGAGGTATTGGTCACCGAGTCAACCATTCGGTAAAGTCGTGAGCTTGCCAGGAACCACATGTACCCAGGGGCCGCTCGACTGCTCTTTGGCCTTATCATCGCGCCCCCGTATCCTGCCACTACTGCTCTGGTACAGTGCGTTGCGGGCAATCCACTTGGCCCGAATAATCTCCCAGCTTCGCGGTAGAAAGGTACATTATTCGGCTAGCTAAATATGAGGCATGCATTCAACATGACTCGAGGCCCAACAACGGTCGGTCCTTAATCAACACAGACGGAAAACACTACAATCCGAAACCCTGCAAGTTTCCATCCGGTCTCAGGTTCATTTCGACACTTAGTTATTCTCATATGACATACTTTCACATAAATCCAGGTAATCCCCTATAGCTCGCGGATGACAGGCAATCACCCGACTTCTACCGGTCTAAGCAAACTAAGCAATTATTGACCGCTGACACCAGGGTGACAAGGATCGGTAAAGCAAGGTGAAACAAGGTATAATGCAGCAACGTTTGCAAACAACTCCTAAACGTAAAGCATCAAATTAAGTAAAGTTAATAATAAATTATTTGCAAACCGGGAGAGAAATGCTCTGGGGCTTGCCTCTCTCAAAAGAGCTCGGACGGTGGTCGGGGCACTCTGGAAGATCTTCACCGACCTCCTCTTCGGCTTCGGTCGCCTCCTGCTCTTGCACCTCGGACTGCTCCTCCGGGTCCTCGGGAACTGCTACCGGGGTCACTTCCTGCGATCCTGTATGATGCAGAAGTATAAGTGCTCATGCCTAGGTGCATTGCAGGGATGACATGAGATGATGATGAATGAATGAGATGTAATGAGCACGTTACTTTATTTGGATTACGTGGAACTTACGACTCTTCTACAAGGTAGTCTACGCAATTCAAGAACATGTACTCAAAAACTACCACCTCTAATTTCTACCATACAAAGGCACACTGACACTTAAGATGCTTCAAAGATACACCAAAGTATAGTTTACTAACCAATCTTGCATTAAAGGTTGAGTGTAAACCCTAATTAGCACTATGCTTGAACAACAACACATACAGAAAAAATCTTAGAAAATTACGGCGGATTACTAACATCAATTCTAGCATGCCACAAAATTTTCATTGCATTTGGATTATTAGAACTGTCTATACAAAAATAACAAGCTAAGGCCTAAAAACGAGCATGAAAATACTTTGCATTATGAAAAGTATCAAACAACAGATTTAGTAATTTTTCTACTTTCTACACAGTAAATAATCACTGTAGAAAAATTATTACTTGCATGTTTTATTCACATTTATTTAATTAACAAAAATAGCAAATACTAGTGATAGAAAACATTTGAACTACACCTACACATTTTTCTACAGAACAGGCATGATATATAATTTTCCTAGCAAGTACATGGCTAAAAAAGATTAACAAACTTGGAATCACATTTTTCTAATTTTTCTATAATTTATTATCAATTTTTCAAGAAAACACCAATTCCAAGGATTAAATAAAATACTACAGAAAAGTAATGAAATATTGACATGCAATATTTTTATATTGTAGATCTGGTTCCAATGAGTCCATAGAAATTTATTTCATAATTTTTGGAGCTGAAAGGACTACAAAAACATTTTCCAAAGTATTTTTTCATCATGAATAATAAAAGAAAACATAAATTAATTTTTCAATATTGGTACTAGGCCGGCCCGTGGGAGTCAACCGGCCCGTGGCCGTTCTCGGCCTGGTTCGCGCGTGCGGGGAAAGGTGAGCCGGCCCGCTCGGAGGCGCGGCCCACGGGGCGGTTGGCCCAGTGAAGACCGAAGGGGGGGAAGAAGAACAGAGCGGCCTCGTCGGCGTTCGTGACCTCGACGTCGCGGCGGTGGCCGATGGCCAAACGGCCATTTCTGGCCATGTTCCGACCATCGAGCGAGCGCACAGCGTTTGCAAGGAACTAGCGAACTCGAGAGGGAGGCTTGGAAGAACGGAGAGGGAGCGAGCGAGGCAGTGGGCGGGGCGCGAGCTCGGCGGTCCCGACGCGGTGGCGCGATGGGGGCAGAGAAATGGAACCCTACCGAAGCGAGCAAGGTGATGGTGGCGCCCGTTCGGAGGAGAGGAGAAGGGGGCGGAGCTTCGTGCACGACCAATCGGACGGTGGAGGTCCACCGGCGTCGGAACACGACGGTGAAGGTGGGGGCGTGTGGTGGCAAGCGGCGTTCCCGCTCGGTTTCTCCAAAGGGAGGGAGAAGGGGAGCGAGTGAGTGGCGAGCAGGATGGAGACCAGGTGCCCAGGGCGATTTGAAGCGGAGCGCGAGCGCGGGGTCCACGGCGGCCACGCGGGGGCGTCGCCGGCATGCGGCTGCCACGCGGCAGGCGTGTTCTGCCACGGCGCCAGCGAGCCGTGCGCGCGGGCGGGAAGAGGAAGGGGGCTGGCTTGGGCCGGGCCGAGGTGGGGGAGCGGGCGCGGGCGTGCGCGGGAGTGGCGCGGGCCGTTTCGGCCAGCGGGCCGAAACCGAGGCGGCGGCCTGCTTAGGTTAGGTTTTGATTTTTCAAATTTCTAAATTCAAACCAATTTCAAATACAGTTTTCAAACCCTATTTTGAACAAGAAAAAGACCTTTTCTGGAAATGACCCAAAAATAAAAGTTGCTTAGAATTTAATTCTCTACAACTTTGATTAAGGGGCCAACTAAAAATTCTCAACAGATTTTGAATTGGAGAATGAAAGCTAAGATAGGGAGTATTTTAGAATATTTTCAGAATACATTTTTGAAACCAGTTTTTGACAAAACTTTGAGTAATTTAGTTGCTCCAAAAATTTGACCTATAATTCTAAGTGATATAAAATTTGTAGTTGCACAATTTTGATGAAAGGTAATTAGCACATTAACATATTACATCATGAATACCATTTTCCAAGCTTTTATTTCATTCAAGTTATAATATTACCATATATGATTATGGATGATATGAAATGTCATGCTTATGATTGCCATGCAAAAGCTTGCGTAACACCAGGGTGTTACATATCCCATCTAGAATCGTGTCTAGCTAAGCTCCAATTTTTGGAGTTTCCCCCTTCGCCAGGCCGTTAAGGCCATGACCGATTGTTGTGGGTCGCAACCTTCCTCAGTGCCATTCGTTCTCAATTGCTTACACCCCTAGCCTCGCCCCGAACCCCTCTTCACCCTACACACATTAGCAGAACCTCTACCACTTCCTCGATGCCATTGAGACGGATGTGTCTACCGTGGTGCACTATCGCACCACCCGAGCACATGTGGCCAGTTGAAAGGTCCTTGTTTGGTTTTTGATAATTGAGTGACAATCTAGATAGACTAATTGTGTTTAATGTGAGATACACATGTGATTAGTCCACAAGTACATGTGTGTGAGCAACATATGCCATGACGGTGAAGAGGGCTTGGATTTATTGCAAGGCTCACACATGTGATGAAGGAGATCATTACATATGAGACATGACATTGAGTCATGTGACTAAGGTGAAGAAGATCAAGACAAGACTTGGCTTGATGGACCGGTTACAAGCGTGAAGGGCAAGTTGGAGGCTTTGGAGCGATGGACCGCGTGGCAGTGAAGCTTGAGCAAGACTTGGCACTGATGGACAAAGGCAACGGTGAAGAGCAAGTGAAGTCAAGATCGATGGACCAATACGGTCACGTGATGATATGAAGTGGATCATATTATTTGTGATTGGTTGGTGCATGTGTTGCATCAACATCGGAAGAGATGGAATGGAATACGCAAGGCAAAGGTATAATCTATAGGGCATTTCATTTCACCGGTCATAGGTGTGTAGAGAAGTTTATGACTGGGTTTAGGATAGATGGTCATACTATCAAGAGGGGCAAACTTGTTTGCATATTGGTCATCCAGTGCCACTCGAGTGATCTAACTTTGCATCATTGCTAGGATCGAGTGGCGTGGCAGGAAGAGTGACTAATCCTTTGGAAAATGTTTGTGAAAAGCTAAGACACATACACAAGATGGTGAACACATAATGGTGTTGGCACATTTGCAAAGGAGAAGGTGTTGGAGTTGATTTGGATCAATTCAGAGTTGAAAAGGGGAAGAAAAGGGCAAGTTTGGGTGGTCTGAGGGTTGAAAAACACACTCGAACTTGTGGCCAACGTGCAGCCCTTTCTAGGGGGTGGCACTACCCTTTCGGTGTGCATTGGACACCCCAAGGTGGTGGCACCACCACCCCAAGGGAGGTGCACCGCCACCCTTGGCAAGGTGCACCGCCACCCCCTACAGCGTGCCAATTTCAGCATAGCCACCCCTTCGTATTTTGGGCATAACTCTTAGTTTCGAACTCTGATTTCGATGATCTAGGAATTTTTGGAAAGCTAATGAAATGCTCTACAAGATTGATCTAGTGGTTGTTGGTTTTGAGCTGAAGAGGGCACCACCATGGTCACCGGACTGTCTGGTGGTGGTACTGCCGCTTTTTTCCAGAGAGTGCGGTTTTGGGGGTTTGGCCTGGGTGGTCACCGCCACCCCTAGGGCGGTGCACTACCACCCTATGTCTAGTGATAGGGTCTCAATGGCTAGTTCAAATTATCCATTGAGACTTGACCATTGGAGGGGCATCGCCCTGTCTGGTGCCCTCGCATAAAAGGGGAACTTTGGAGCAACAACTCTATTTGGCTTGTGGTTATAAATAGGAGCCTTGGCCAGCCTTAGGCTAGTTGCTAAGCACCCTTAAGCCTTGGTGGCTTGTGTAGGTGTGCTTGGATGCCCTCTAACTCACTTGTGCTTGCAAGAGTGCGATCCAATTGCGAGTGAGTGTGATTCGAGTGCGTTGCATCGTGAGGTTGCATCGAGTGACACTAGGTGATCGAGTTACAAGGCAGTGGTGTTTGTTACTCTTGGAGGTTGCCACCTCCTAGATGGTTTGGTGGCAGCATCTCTATCAAAGCCTGCAAGAAGCTTGTGTGGTGCTCCAGACATGAGCTTTGTGTGGGGCATTGTGCTTGCCCCGCGGGAGCCGCGAAGAGCAACTCTAGTAGAGTGAGACACAAAGGGTGACAAGTGGTTCGTCCATGTCAAGTGCTAGAGCTTGTGGTAAGCACTCCACATGAGAGAGTGTGATTTGTGGGTCACCACTAGCAAGAGGACCAGCGACAACCTTGGAGCTTGTCTCAATGGGGACTAGCGTGTTGGCAAACACATGAACCTCAGGATAAAAATCACTGTGGCATCATTATCTTCATCATCTTCTCGGTGGTTTGCATTCCGTGCAACACAAGCTTGTTCTTACATTTCATACATTGTGCTTGTGTAGTTGCTCTAGTAGCTATGCTTGTGTAGCTTACTAGTTACTTTCTTGCTTGTGCAGCATAGAAGTAGCTCCCTTGCATGGCTAATTTGGTTTTAGTAACCTTGTTAGTCACATTGCTTAGTTTGTGTAACTAAGCAATTTGTGCTCTCTAATATGGCATTAGTTGCCTTGTTATTGAGCATTGCTAGTGAGCTTAGGTGGCTTGTGCTTTTGCATCACTAGTTGTGTAGGAGCTCCCCCAGTTGTGTGAAATACTAGTTGCATAGGTTTATATGACCTTGCAAGCTAGATTGGTTAGATGAGCTCTAGCTAGCCTGGCACCTTTGTTGCCTAATTAAGATCTTTTTAAGGTGCTTGTGAACTTAGATAGAGGGGTGTAGTCTTGGCTAGACTGATACTTTTAATTCCACACTTGTATCGGTTAGCCGGCGTGATTAAGTTTTAGAAAAGACTATTCACCTCCCCTCTAGTCCGCCATCTCGACCCTACAAGTGGTATCAGAGCTTGGTCTCTCATTTGTGGTCTTCACCGACCTAAGAGGATGGCGTCTAGTGGGACAGATGAGTGTGACACACATTTTTATGACACACACTTTGCACGGTGGAAACACCATATGCTTGATCATTTTCGTGCAAAGGGAACTAAGTTTTGGTGGGTTGTCACAAGTGGTCTCACCGATGTCTTGGACCATAAAAATCTAACCAAAGCTCAAAAGGTTCTCTTTGAACTTGATTTCGATGCTTATTTGTTTCTAATGGATGCTTTGAGCTTTGAGGTGAACCACAAGGGAACCGCCCATGAGTTGTGGGAATCAATCAAACACACCTTTGGTGATTTCTCCATGTGGGATGATGGCAAGTTCAAGAAGGAGGAGCCCAAGGAGGAGGTGCATGAGTGTGTTGAGCATGACCACGATTCAGTGATTATGGAAGATTGCTCCACTTCATGGTCAAGTGATGGTGATGATGATACTACCACAAGTTCACTTGACAAGATTGATGATGATGCCACAAGTGATGCCAATGATGATGCTACTCCATGCACACTTGATGGTGATGATGATGGATCATGCTCGGGTTGTCAGAGTGATGTTTCTTCAAGCTCTCCAACTACATCACATTGCTTCATGTCACAAGGTGACACTAAGGTATATAATGCAAATGTGATTGACCTTGATTCATATGAGGAGCTCCTAGATAGATATGGTTGCACAATCAAAACTTTAGAAAAAGAAATAGCTAGAACTGAGAAATTGAAAAATAAAAACTCTTTTCTAAAGAACACATGTGAACAACAAAAGCATCTACTTTATGTTACTACTTGTTCACATGAGGAGCTAAAATTGGCTCATGAGGAACTTAGTGTTACTCATAATAACTTGGTACAAGACCATGCTTTTCTCACTAAGGAGCTTTCTAATGGAAAAACTAAAACTAGTGAGAGCTCATCACATGGGTCAATTGATCAATCACATATTATTGCTAACCCTTGTGATGTAGGCAAGAAGCATGTATCCACCTCTTGTGATGATTTATTAGCTATGCCATGTTCTTCACATATAGATGCTTGTTCTACTTCTATGTCTTGTGAGACTAACATTTCGAAAGAGAACATTGAGCTCAAAAGTGAAGTGAAGAATTTGAGAAACAAGTTAGAGAGGTGCTACAACTCTCAAGTCACCTTCGAGCATATGTTGAACAACAAAAGAAGCTATGGTGACATGAGTTGCATTGGCTTCAACAAGAGCAAGATCAAGGGCAAGAGATGGGGCAAGAGAAGATATGAAAGAGATGAAGAAGCAAGAACAAGAGAAGTTCTCTCATTTCATGTGCTTCAAATGCCATAAAGTGGGACATCTTGCAAATAGTTGCCCCAACAAAGAAAAACTCAAGTTGAAGAAAGAAGAAGAGAAGCTTAAACATGTCAAGTGCTTCAAGTGCCACACATCGGGTCATCTTACCTCTATGTGCCCAACCAAGCAATTGCTGAAGCAACAAGTGGAGCCTCAACCAAAGCTACAAGTTGAGCAAGAAACACCCCAAGAGCAAATCAAGATCAACCATGAAGATGGTAGTGACTTGATGGTGAAGAAGAAGAAAACTAAAAGGGGTGAAAAAGCAAGAGAGAGCAATGCGTCTAAGGATGAATTGAGATGCAAAGCAAGTGAGTAAGAACAAAGAAGAGAAAATGAAGAAGATTGCTCACATGAGGTGCTATAGTTGTGACATATTGGTCCACCTAGCTTTGGGTTGTCCAAACAAGCTTGAGAAGAAGGCTCAAGCAAATAAGAAGAAGCAAGGCAATGAGAAGCATCACATAAGCAAGAAAGAGAAGGCTCAATCAAAGAGGAAGTGCTACTCATGCCAGGGAAGGGGACATATGGCTCATTCATATCCCCTAGGTAACACTCCTAAGTCTATTTCAATTGATGATGATTCTATACTTAGGAAGGATGGCAATGGTACCTCATTGGTTACAATTGCAAAACATCCCACTACTCATACTAAGGCTTTGCCTAAGTATGTTGCGCCTAACTTGAGAGGACCCAAACTAGTTTGGGTACCATCAAAAAGTGGATGATTGATTGTAGGTACCATCAGCATTGGAGGCTTGATTCAATTGATTTCATATTGATCATCATATGTTGAGTCAAGTTGTGAAGCCTAGTGCACATCCAAACCCAATGCCATGATAATTAAGTGAAGTCCAAATGAGCTACAACATACAAGGGCTATAATTCAAGTTGTGGTGATTTATTTAAATTATTTGTTGACTTGCAAATATATGAGTAGAAGCTTGCTTTTGGATGATTATAAGCTAATCAAGGTATATCTCTTGTTGACTATTTCATTTGGGTGCATATGAGTCGACTGAATTAGATAAATATGCAATGTTGCTTGCTATAAGATGCTTGAATGGATAAATAGCTTAGTAATCAAGTTTGGATTGATTTGTGTTGGATAAATTCATGAGATGACTTTTAGTGAGTGGATTGAATGGATATATATATATCTTATGAAAGTGTTCAAACAAGTTGATTTCAAGTTTGATTCACATTTGATGAAGTATAGCTCATGTGAAGAAATCTATCCTATAATTGAGAATCTAAGCTAGCTGTGATCTTAGTCATGTTTGAGTGATCATATCTATTTGGATTGGCTTAAAATTTGGTATGTATGCACTAGACTTATGGTATAAGATGCTGTACAAATTTTATGAGAATTGGATAAGAGATGCTTCGGTTTTGGAGTGGATCTTGTCAGCTATAGTGCAACAGTTTTTAGCATGAAGCAGTGGTGAAAGAATTGAAATATGATAGTAATCTAGAAGTCAAGCTCAAATTTTTACAGTTGCTAGATGACTTAGTGAAGCACATCTCCACCAAATTTCATGGTATTTGGATCTGCACATTCGGAGATATGAATTTTTCATTGAAGGGTACATTATCTGCTAGAAAAGTGATAATTATTGGATTGATTTGGAGTCACCTTGATTGAAAGGTCCTCAAGTTGGAAACATGTTTATAAGTGATTGAGGCACCTAAGTTTGGTTTTGAGATAATCTAGAAGCATGACAAGCAAAGAGTACAAGGCCATTTGATTGTGTAGTGTACTTGGCACATATTTGGTACTCAAATTGAAGATCAAGACCAATCTCAAGATGAAGATAAAGTCTAAGTTCTAGTGACTATTGGAAATTAATTGGCAGAAAGAAAAGGACTTAAACAAGTAGAAAAAAAGGACTTAAAGAAAGATTCATAGTTACTCATCAAATCAAGTCCATCACTTGGATCAATCAATCAAGTTAATTCAAGTAAGTATTAAGAATGGTTCTTTGGAGACAGGTCACTTAGATAGAGGGGTGTAGTCTTGGCTAGACCGATAGTTTTAATTCCGCACTTATATCGGTTAGCTGATGTGATTAAGTTTTAGAAAGGACTATTCACCCCCCCTCTAGTCTGTCATCTCAACCCTACACCAGTCAAGCTTGGGTAACCTCCGATCGAACTATCACATCAACTAGGTCCTACATGAGTCCCTAATGCTTCTCCCTTACCTCTACTAGCTCGCTAGCGCCCTAGTTCATCGGAATGCCGTCCCCATTGTCGCAGGTGGCCACCCGCGGGGAGGAGCCGCTCTAGTTCATCTCAGGTCTTCCAATCATGGATCATCATTGCGTGTAGGTCCATAGGTGAGCATCGACCTTCTAGTTGGGTCTGTGCGAGTTCAGGTGGCTGGCGTAACCGCTAGTGCCACCACGCGCCGTGACGACGAGCACGGGGATCCCTAGGGACCTCCCCGATGCGAAGACAGGATTAGTCAGGGGCCAATTTGCATAAACGATGATTGTAGGAATAGTGTTATAGTAGTCGCATAATATCACTTAGTATAGGGGGCTTTATTGCATAATCACCTATGCGCGCGGGCTTCCCTGTTGTGGGCCGCCTCGCATGCGTGGGCCGCGTCATGTAGGCCGTATTTTGTGGGCTGCGAGGGTAAATGCATTTTTCTTTTTTGTAGATATTAGAAATATCTTTCCATTTCAATTTCCTAGCCAGTTTTGTATAATCAATATAAAATCGCATAGGTGTCCAAAAATCATGAAACCAATTTTGTTAAGCTCCTAAAAATGTTGTCTATCTTATGACATGGTTAGTTCATATATATCTACGGTGAAACTAAGGACCACTAAATCATTTGTAAATGCTTAATTTTATAGTAGCTTCATTGTATTATTATGTGCTTCCTATAATTTTTGTAGCCCTAGAATACACTATTTGATATGGTAGCTAAATGTCCATTAAAACTAATATGAATAAGATAATAATATTAATCTATAAAATCAAGCACTTGATAGGGTGAGCTTCACATCTAGTTGATAAGAATGCTAGTTAGTTAATATCTTAGTCATTAGAGCTAGCTTGTAGTGTAGCTTATGTGTTCTTATTTTAAGAGTTGTTGTTGCCTAAATGCTAAATCGTTGCATCATCATCATCGCATGCATATAGAGAACGAGTTGTCAAAGATTGTAACCACCGGCGAGAACAAGTTTGAGGAGATCATTGTGGAGTACGAGGAGGAGATTCTCATGCAAGAGGAGGTCCCAAAGCCGCCACTGACTGACGCAGTTAACACCATACCTGCCCAAGGCAAGCCCCGATGCATAACCCTTATTTTTTATAATCATCATATATATATCTGTTGTGCATTTAGGTTGCAAGAATTATATGAAAACCACATGCATATATATACATATATATGTATCCTAAGAGTCTTACTAGTGCAGGTTCGAGTAGTTGCTATACTTAGGTTATCGGTAGCATGAGTAATCGACCGTTACTCACAATAGGTGATGATTATTACTCTCGTGATAAAATGATGAAAAGGAAATGGTGACTGAGCAGGGATACGGTACGGGTACTAGTGGGTGTAACAACTTGTGTCCCGTGGCCACAGGGCTTAGCTTGGTTACACTATTTTCCCTATCCGAGTCAATTAAGGACTGTCCGTTGCTGTGGATGGTAGTCAGGTCACAGATTTATTATCCTGGGCACATACTTGCTTATGGGAGCGAGAAGGCTTGTTACTCTCTTGTCATGGGTACTGGCTCGTTCCAGGCCGACTGATTGGAGGCGGGGAAAGGTGGAGGTCTAAGCACTACATTGAGACCGGGTCTCAAGTGTGGGGGCTTAGAGTCCAAATTTGGACAGGGACCTAGACCCCTCGATAGGAGTGAAATCGGTTGGTTTCAGGATACCTAGTTGGGATACCTAGTTGGGATACATAGGTTCACAAATCGTCATTTCCCTAAGATGGTACGACTTGGCTATGGTCTAGCACCATAGTAAGAACTAGAATATGGAAGATGGTAAAATAGTTCTGATTGCTCAACCCTTGCTTGAAAGTAGAACAGGTGTTTACATAGAATAGTTAGCTAATGAAGTAATCATGACTGCTAATAAAACTTGACTTTAAGGACAAACTACTAGTAAGGCTTTCTGCAAAACAAAAGAAACACACAAGCCATACTGCCTATCATATCCTTGAGAGTCAGAAAATTAATCCCACTAGTCAGGTAAGTCTTGTGAGTGCATTGCGTACTCAGGGTTTATTTTATCTTGTTATAGGTGCAGCTTGAGGAGTAGCTCTTGTATGGATGATTCTTCTAGTGGGCACAAACGGATCCTTATACCATTTTCGCTAGATGTTTATTTACATTCTGTTGTTTAATTATCGCACTCTGAACTCTAGTATTGTAATAAATAAATTCTAAGACTCTATGCTGTATGAAATGGACTAAGTATTGTAAGGTCGTACTCATTATTGGATTCTGGATGTAAAATGTGGATTATTTTGAGTTCTCCCTCGGGGAGTGCTCGATGGAACTGTTTGATTTATGCTCACTTTTTGGGGTACTTAGTGTCTAGTGTAAGACAAGTGCCTCTAAAAGTTTGTTATTTTGGGTGGTTCTGCCACAAGTGGTATTGGAGCCAATAATGAGTTTATGGGCTTAAGAACTCTTTCAAAAACTTAAAAATTTGACCAACAAAAGCTTTGCGAAAAATAGGATACGATAAAACTACATAAATAAGTATAAACCCTAGCAATATGGTTTATCTAGGATAGTGGCACTAGTTTCATCTAATCATTTTCTACAGGAATACTAACTAACATTGCGTAAAAAATCGTTAGTATATGGGAAGTGAGTGTACGATGTGCCAAAAATTTTATGTGAATACCGCTATATTCTGGCTTGAGTGAACGAATAGGTCAATGCATGCATCATGAAAAGAGAATCTTGTGTAAGTTAAACTTCCCTTCACGTATAATTTTTGGGTAGTTAATATGATAGGTTGATAAATAAAAAGAAATGCTTCAACTCTTAATGGAAAGTCTTATCATTCCACAACTTATCAAGTCTTATCATTTCTCTAGCCTTTTTTATTCCTAATTTGATGGCTTGTCTATAATGGTGGGTTCTTATCTGTTTACATATGAACCTGAGGTCCGGTCGTGGTAGTACCAGTGCTTGGGGTGGGCCGTCACCTTGAAGGCCATGGTGAAAACGGTCGCAGCAATGATAACAACAATGCCAACGGGGAGAGCCATGGAGCCCTACTTTTGGAGCCTCTCCCCACCACCTCCGATGACTCATGCAGAGATGATGGCGGAGATGTTGGTTGCCTATCGCGAGTCAGCCCGTGCCTTGGAGATGCTGGCATAGGCTATTGGTGGCTTCGCTCATGGAGGCTACAGTGGCAATGGCGGGAGCGGGGGTGGTGCTCGTGGTCCCGAGTGGCCCTATTCCTACCAGAACTTCTTAGGGACGCACCCACCCACGTTCACGCTGATTGCTGAGCCTCTGGACGTGGAGCATTGGCTTCGTATTCTAGAGCAGAAGTTTCAGCTGCTCAACGTGACTGATGAGCAGAAGGTGCGCTTCACCGCATAGCAGCTTCTCGGGTCTGCTAGCGCTTGGTGGGACACTTTCAATGCCATGCAGCCTGTGGACCACCGTGTGACTTGGTAGGAGTTTACCACTACTTTCCAATAGTATTATATTCCTGTAGGTTTGCTGAATAGGAAGCTGTCCGAGTTTTTGGATCTAAAGTAGGGGAATATGACTGTGATGGAGTATGTGAACAAGTTCAACCATCTTGCATAGTATGCTAGAACTCATGTGGATACTGATGAGAAGAAGAGAGATTGTTTCTACCATGGCCTCTCTTGCATCTTGCAAAAGGAGCTGTATAAAGGGGGCTACTAGACCTTTGGTGCGTTAATGAATGCTGCCATTGTCATGGAGGGACTTCAGCGTGACTCTTAGGCTAAGTGGAAGCACAAGAGGGTGATCTCTGGGTCTTCTACTCACCCACAGGCTCAGAAGGAATATGTTGTGAGGAGGATGTCCTATTCCTCTCTAGGTAGGCAGTCGTCCCATTAGACTCAACTGACGCACCAGGCACCACCTACTCAGATCGTGCACCTAATCAGCAGGTGCAGTAGCCTCAGGGACAACAGGTTCTGCCTCGTCAGGGGCAAGTGATCAAGTCAAATGCTTGTTTCAAGTGTGGCAAGGAAGGCCACTATGCTAGGGAGTGCCTAGAAAATCAGCTCCCACAGTCTTCTTAGCCTTCGGCCAACTCTCGTCTGGTCAAGAGGACTAATATCAAGAAGAAGGTGCCAGTGAGCCGCTTTGGATAGGTTAACTTCACCAAGGCTGAGGAGATTCCATAGGGTGAGCCGATGATGGCTGGTATGTTCACCATTGATTCCCACCCAGCATATGTGTTGTTTGATTCTGGTGCATCACATTCATTCATGAGTATGGGGTTTGCACAAAGGCACAATATATCTACCATGGCTATCCCTATTGCCTATAGAATCAGAGCCCCAGGGGCACAGTTGTGCGTTAATACCTAGACGGACATAGTCAGTTTAGTGCTAGCTACTCACTCTTATTGTCTCCAGTTCATGGTGTTGCCTGGGCAAGGCATAGATACAATTCTGAGGATGAACTGGTTGAGAAATTATAGGGTAGTCTTGAACCTTATGAAGAGAATTGTTGAGTTAAAGCTTCCTTTTCTGAGGATAGGATGTCTCTCCTTATGTCTTCAGTTCTCGCCTTACCAGTCATTGCTCATACCGAAGCTTCTCCTAATCTTGCCTCTATTCCTGTGGTTTGTGAGTTTTTGGGTGTCTTTCCTGAAGATCTACCTAGGTTACCACTAGATAGAGATATAGAGTTTATCATTGAGTTAGAGGAATTATTGGAGAAAAGATTCATCCATCCTATTTCACGGCCTCCTTATCGTATGGCTCCAAAGGAATTGGCTAAGATGAAGAAGCAGTTAGAGGAATTATTGGAGAAAAGATTCATCCGTCCTAGTTCCTTGCCATGGGGTTGTCCAGCTATTTTTGTGAAGAAGAAGGATGGCACTCTTCGGATGTGTGTGGATTATCGCCTTCTCAATGCGGTAACCATTAAGAACAAGTATCCTTTACCTCGTATCGATACTCTGTTCGACCAGTTGGTTGGAGCAAAAGTGTTTTCAAAGATTGATCTTCGTTCTGGTTATCACCAAATTAAAACTTGGCCACAAGATATACCAAAGACAGCTTTCTCTACTAGGTATGGACTTTATGAATACCTAGTTATGTCCTTTAGTGTCACCAATGCTCCTGCATTCTTCATGTATCTCATGAACTCAGTCTTCATGCCAGAATTGGATAAGTTTATGGTGGTGTTCATTGATGATATTTTGATATATTCTAAGAATAAAGAAGAGCATGTCCAGCATCTTCGCATTGTCCTAATCGATTGTTGAACACATGTTGTATGCCAAGTTTAGCAAGTGTGAGTTTTGGTTGGATCAAGTGCAGTTTTTTAAGCATGTTCTGACTCCCAAAGGCATCTCTGTGAATCCTAGCAAGGTGTAAGATGTGTTAAATTGGAAATCTCCAAAGTTAGTATATCTGATTCGTCAATTCCTAGGTCTTTCCAATTATTATCGGTGCTTCATTCTAGATTTCTCCAAGATAGCTCATCCGATGACCAAGTTGCTTCAGAAGGATGTCAAGTTTGTATGGAGTCCGGCTTGTGAAGAGGTTTTCCAAGCTTTGAAGAAGTTTCTTACCTCTGCTCCTGTTCTTGCGCAACCAAATATTGAGAGGTCATTTGATATGTATTGTGATGCCTCTAGAACTGAATTGGGTTGTGTGCTTATGCAAGATAGATGTGTGATAGCTTATGCTTCACATCAGCTGAAAAAGCACGAGATGAATTATCTCACCCATGATTTAGAGTTGGCTGCAGTGGTGCACGCTCTAAAGATTTGGAGACATTACCTATTGGGAAACAAAGTGCATATTTATAAGGATCACAAGAGCCTCAAATATATTTTCACTCAATCCGAGTTGAATATGAGGCAACAGAGATGGCTAGAGTTAATCAAGGATTATAATTTGGAAGTTCATTATCATCCTAGAAAAGCTAATGTAGTAGCTGATGCTTTAAGTTGAAAGTCACATCAGTCTAACGAATAGTCCTTGCCTCTCACCAATTCTGAAGTTTTAGCACATATTACTCTAGTCTCAGACTTTCTGGAGCAAATTATTTTGGAGCAAAGGCAAGATGTTTCGGAAATCCCCCATATCAAGAAGTTAATCGCCGAAGGGTGTGGTCCTCATTTTAGCATTGATGATCAAGGCGTGGTAAAGTTCAAGAATCGGTTGGTGGTTCCCTCTAGTGATGAGCTTAGAAGAAAGATTTTGGGTGAAGCTCATAACTCTAAGCTGTCTATTCATCCTGGAAGCAACAAAATGTATCATAATTTGTGTCACTTATATTGGTAGCCAAATATGAAGTAGGACATTGCTAAATACATAGCAGAGTGTGACATTTGTGGAAGGGTTAAGGCAGACCATCTGCATACACCTGGTTTTCTATAGCCCTTGCCTATCCCTGTTTAGAAATAGGAAGATATTTCTATGGATTTTATTATGGGTTTACCTCCCACAGCAAAGGGGTATGATTCTATTTGGGTCATTGTGGATCGCCTCACCAAGTCTGCTCATTTTCTTTTGGTGGATACAAGATATTCAGCCAAGAACTATGCTAACTGTATTTTGATTGGATTGTAATTACATGGGGTTCCTCTCACCATTATTTCTGATTGAGGGTCGGTTTTTATGTCGCACTTCTAGGTGCAACTACAGAAGTGCCTCGGTACCCGTCTTCTCAGAAGTTTAGCTTATCATCCGCAAACTGATGGTCAGACAGAAAGGGTCAACCAAGTACTTGAGTATATGCTGAGAACCTGTGTTATTTCTTTTCTAGAAAAGTGGGATAAATGTTTGACTCTAGCTGAGTTTTCTTATAACAATAGTTATCAAGAAAGCATTCGAATGGCACCTTTCGAGGCCTTGTATGACAAGAAACGTAGAACACCTCTAAACTAGGTTGAAGTAGGAGACCGTGGTTATTCTAGGCTTAACTTTATCCAAGAAGCAAGAGAGAAAGTCGGTGTTATTCAGAGACATTGAAAGTAGCTCAGAACCATCAGAAAACTTATGCAGATAAGAGAAGAAGGCCTTTGCAATTTGAAGTTGGTGACCATGTGTATCTCAAAGTATCTCTGATGAGAGGTGTACATCGATTTGGAGTCCATGGGAAATTAGCTCCTCGCTATGTTGGGCCTTACAAGATTTTGGAATGGTGTGGTTCTATTGCTTATCGTGTCCACCTCCTAGATATCTTGTCAGCGGTCCATAATGTTTTCCATGTTTCCCAGTTGAAAAAGTGTTTGTGAGTTTCTGATGAAGCAATAGAAATTGAAGGGCTTTCTCTCCAACCTGATCTTTCTTATGTTGAGCATCCTGTCAAAATCTTGGATGAAAAGGAAAGAGTGACTAGGAACAAGGTGGTGAGATTTTTCAAGGTCCAATGGCAAAATCATTCGGAGGATGAAGCAACTTGAAAACAAGAGAGCTATGTTTTAGAAACATTATCCTCATCTCCTTTCTAGTTCATCAAGGTAATCATTAAATCAAAATAAAAATTTATTTCTTATCCTTTTCCCACATTAGGCACACATGAAATCTTGGGACGATATTTTGTTTAAGGGGGTAGAGCTATAACACCCTCAGTGTTACGCCCTAAATAACTTGCTAAACCATGTCATCAGCATCATATTTGTGTGATAATGCATGTGATGAGGTGTGAAGATAAGCTCTTGTAACCTAAAATGGTTAATAAAAATGTTAAATGAAAGTTGGATTAATAGTTCATGTTATATCAAGTAAGGTTCAAAACCAATTTTTATTTAGCAAAAATACTATAGAACCTATATGTGACACTTAAATAAAGTTTGAAGTATGAACTTTGTAGATGACAATGCAACCCTTGCTATCGAAAAAATTACCGCTAGCTAGTGTTTCAAATAGCTTGAGAATGGAACTCAGAACCAAATCCAACTCAAAAACTTAGAAAGTTCATAAGTTTAAAAACAGTAAGACAACACCATGTTTGGGACTTAATTCTATGAAAGTAGGTTAAGAAGTGGTGAAATGTTTTAGCTCTGGTTGGTGGCCTAATGTACCCTCTTTAACATAGAGAAGATGGTTTGGTTTCAAACTCGATGGTTTAGTTGTTGGGATGCTTTAAAATTCGTGCGTGTGTTCAGTCTCTGGCCGCCGGGCTTGGGCACGTGGTCACCACGCGTGTCCGTCTGTGTCATCGTGCGGCTATGGCATGCGCGCATGTGCATGGCCACACACCGGTCGGTCGAAGCTGCCCTTGGCCTGGCCATGGGCTAGCTGCGGCTCGGCCAATCTGGCCGCAGCGCCAGCTATCGGTCAGCCGCGGGCCCGCTATTATTGCTGCCCTCCGCCGTTGTTGCTGCCATTACTCTCGCCTACACATGCATGGGCTTGGCCCTACTGCTCGGACTTGTCACCTTGACGTCACGTCCGCCCGGTAGCTCTGTGTCTCTATCTGACCAGCCCGGGGGTGACCATCATCGCGGCACATGGCCATGCTCATAGCCGTGGCATTCCCCACCCGCGTCTAAGCCGTACCGCGACAACCGTATCTCCCCCTTGCATAGCGCCATTGCCTCGCCTTAATGGTGCTGTGCACGCACGTTCTCTGGGCTGTCTTAGCTCGTAGCGCTTGCACAAGGGTCGTCGGCTAGCTCCGTCCGTGTCCTGCCAAGACATAGGCAAGCCAACTCGTACCTATCCCTCCCCTCTCGTCCCTGCCGCCTGGACCAATTGAGCCACTTTATTAAATTCGATAGGGAGAGATCATCTCAAGTCAATTCTTCACGTCTGCATCTTCGCTAGTAAGTGCTCTATCCAACTAACCCCATCCCGTCTGGAATCGTGTCCAGCTGAGCTCCAATTTTTGGAGTTTCCCCTTCACTGGGCCGTTAAGGCCATGACTGGTTGTGGGTAGCAACCTTCCTCAGTGCCGTTCACGCTCAATTGCTTGCAACCCTAGCCTCGCCCCGAACCCCTCTTCACCCTGTGTGCGTCAGCGGAACCTCTACCACCTCCTCAACGCCGCTGACGTGGACATGTCCACCACGGTGTGCCACCGCACCGCCAAAGCGCACGTGGCTAGTCCGGCTCGGGTAACCTCCGACCGAACTATCACATAAGCCAGGTCCTACATGAGTCCCTGATGCTTCTCCCCTACCTCTACTGGCTCGCTAGCGCCCTAGTTCATCAGAACGCCATCGCCATTATCGTAGGTGACCACCGGCGGGGAAGAGCCGCTCCAGTTCGTCTCGGGTCTTCCAATCACATCTCATTGTTACGCGTAGGTCCATAGGTGAGCATCGACCTTTTAGTTGGGTCTGTGTGAGCTTCGGCTGGCCGACGTAACCGCCACTGCCACCACACGCCGCGATGGTGAGCACGGGGACCCCTAGGGACCTACCCGATGCGAAGATGAGATTAGTCAAGGGCCTATTTGCATAAACAATGACTGTAGGAATAGTGCTATAGTAGTCGTATAATATCGCTTAGTACGGGGGGCTTTATTGCATAATCGCCAGTGCGCGCGGGCTTCCCCGGCGTGGGCCACGTCGCGCGAGCTGCATTTTGTGGGCCGCGAGGGTAAATGCGTTTTTCTTTTTCATAGAAATTAGAAATTTCTTTCCATTTCAATTTCCTAGCTAGTTTTGTATAATCAATATAAAATTGCATAGGTGTCCAAAAATCGTGAAACCAATTTTGTTTGGCTCCTAAAAATGTTGTCTATCTTATGGCATGGTTAGTTCATATATATATCTACGGTGAAACTAAGGACCATTAAATCATTTTTAAATGCTTAATATTATTAGGTTAATACTTGTAGGAATTTTTGTGGTAAATCTGTGATAGCTTTAACCTTAAAATTTTTATAGTAGCTTCATTGTGTTATTATGTGCTTGCTATAATTTTTGTAGCCCTAGAATAGACTATTTGATATGGTTGCTAAATGTCCATTAAAACTAATATGAATAAGACATAATATTGATCTATAAAATCAAGCAGTTGATACGGTGAGCTTCACATCTGGTTGATAAGAATGCTAGTTAGTTAATATCTTAGCCATTAGAGCTAGCTTGTAGTATAGCTTATGTGTTCTTATTTTAAGAGTTGTTGTTGCCTAAATGCAAAATCGTTGCATCATCATCATCGCATGCATATAGAGAATGAGTTGGTAGAGATTGTGACCACCGGCGAGCATGAGTTCGAGGAGATCATCGAGCAGTACAAGGAGGAGATTCTCATAAAGGAGGAGGTCCCGAAGCCGCCACTGACTAACGCAGCTGACACCGCACCTGCCCAAGGCAAGCCCCGGTGCATAACCCTTATTTTTTATAATCACCGTATATATATCTGTTGTGCATTTATGTTGCAGGAATTTTATGGAAACCATATATATATATATCCTAAGAGTCTTACTGGTGCAGGTTCGAGTAGTTGCTATGCTTAGGTTATCGGTAGCGTGAGCAACCTGCCATTACTCACAATAGGTGATGATTATTACTCTCATGATAAAATGATGAAAAGGAAATGGTGACCGTGTAGGGATATGGTATGGGTACTGGTGAGTGTAACAAGTTGTGTCCCGTGGCCGTGGGGCTTAACTTGGTTACACTGTTTTTCCTGTCCGAGTCGATTGAGGACCATTCATTGTTGTGGATCGTAGTTAGGTCATAGATTTATTATCCTGAGCACATATTTGTTTATGAGAGTGGGAAGGCTTGTTACTCTGTTGTCATAGGTTCTGGCTCTTTCCGAGCCGACTGATTGGAGGCGGGGAAAGGTGGAGTCTAAGCACTACATTGAGACCGGATCTCAAGTGTGGGGGCTTGGAGTCCAAGTTTGGACGGGGACCTAGACCCCTCGATAGGAGTGGAATGGGTTGGTCTTGTTTGTGCCTGGGGTACAATTTCAGGGTACCTAGCTGGAAACATTGGTTCATGAATCACCATTTTCGTGAGACAGTATGACTTGGCTATGGTCTAGCACCGTAGCAAGAACTGGAATATGGAAGATGGTAAAATAGTTCTGATTGCTTAACCCTTGCTTTAAAGTAGAACAGGTGCTTACATAGAATGGTTAGCTAATGAAGTAATCATGACTGCTAACAAAACTTGACTTTAAGGATGAACTACTAGTATGGCTTTTTGCAAAACAAAAGAAACACACAAGCTATACTTCCTATCATATCCTTAAGAGTTGGGAAATTAATCCCACTAGTCGGGTAAGTCTTGTGAGTACATTGCTTACTCAGGGTTTATTTTACCCCTGTTGCAGATGCAGCTTAAGGAGTAGCTCTTATGTGGAGGATTATTCTGGTAGGTACAGACGGATCCTTGTACCATTTTTGCTAGATGTTTGTTACATTCCGCTATTTAATTATCACACTCTGAACTTTGGTATTGTAATAAATAAATTCTAAGACTATGCTATATGAAATGGACTAAGTATTATAAGCTCGTACTCATTATTGGATTCTCGATGTAAAATGTGGATTATTTCGAGTTCTCCCTCAGGGTATGCTCGACGGAACTGTTCAATTTATGCTCAGTTTCAGGCTATTTAGTGTCCAGTGGAAGACAAGTGTCTCCAAAAGTTTGTTATTTCGGGCAGTTCTGTCATAGTTACTATCCTCTATAATTCATCGGACGCTCCGCCGTGAGTGACGGACGCTTCAGTGTAGGCTTGGTGTTCTCGGGTTCACTGGCTATAAGTCCTTATAATTCAACGAACACTTTGCGGAATATAACGGACACTCTGGTGGTCCATGTCAACAGGAGATAAGGTTCTAGTGACTAGTTTTCCTAGGTTGTCGCGTCAAACTATCAACCGAACCTATGCTCTTAGGTGATCTTGGGTTCTAAAGTTAGATGTGCTTAGCTGTGATCTATGCATGTGCAAGATACTTCTAGGATGGCTTAGGTGACTCACTAGGCTCAGGGTAGCTAGGTTTTAAGCTTGTTTTACTAAGTGTGGCTATGGGCTAGGATCAAACTTAGAGATACAAGAACTTGAGGATGAACCATGAGATGAAGACAATAACCTTAGCTCTGAGA
Source organism: Saccharum hybrid cultivar R570 (assembly GCA_038087645.1). Classification (NCBI taxonomy): domain Eukaryota; kingdom Viridiplantae; phylum Streptophyta; class Magnoliopsida; order Poales; family Poaceae; genus Saccharum; species Saccharum hybrid cultivar. The sequence continues at coordinate 41,230,257 of JAQSUU010000307.1, read as the reverse complement.
TCTAAGAGCTTCCATAGCGAAAAGATTGAAGATCCAAACCTTCTCTACTCTTGCTTCTTATCCACGAGTTGGCTTGGCTCCATATGAACTCTCTCTTGCCACATACCAAAAAGATGGTTCAAAGGACTATCCATGAACTCATTGGATGATTGAACTAGATAAGAACTTCTTGATCTTACCATGAAGGGGTTGAGGAGTGAAGGATGTCCATGGGCTGTTGCTGATGCTTCCCTTCTTCATCTCCTCCTTCTTCAATCCCTTCTCCAATCTCTCCCCTCTCTAGCTCCTAGGGTTCTTGCTTGTTCTTGAGTGAGTAGAGAGAGAGAGTGAGTGTTACAAATGAGAGGATGAGTGAGGGAGAGTGGCTTCAGCTGAGAAATATCTCTTCTTCGTGCTGACATGTGGGTCCCACCCACTTAAGTGGCAACCACTCATTTTCCACTTACTGCTACTGTACTATGATCTGTCGGATGGTCCGTGGTATTATCGGATGGTCCGACAGTCTCTACCTTTGCTGAATTGACTAGTTCATTGAATGGTTGGTTGTCGGTGACCAATGCATTGCCCTTGAGTAGTTTCTTGGGGCTAGGTTGGTGTTGATGATGCCAATAGGATGAACTTTAATCCATGTAGTGATTTTCTTTCACGCGGTGTGTGAGCCTGTCCATGATTACCCGAGGGTTCGCATAGGGTGCTTGATGCCTTATCTCGCATACTTCATTAGGAATCTTTGGAGTGACTCGGTAGGTGATTTTCCTTGGATAGTCAAAATGACTACCCATTGTGTAATGGATTTGGGTCGTTACACTTTCGATTATCTAAAAAAATTGGGGGAATCATGCGACACCCATTGTTGGGTGCTTGGCTTTTATATGTATCTATGTATAGGGGAGCACAACTTGTGGCACAAACAATTGAGTCAGGGTATACAAATATCCTGATAACTACCGGCTATCGTAGCAGTAGGATCACAGATTCATAGACTTCATGATTCAAAAGTTAGAAAACAATTATACAGAGAGACCCTTGGTCATGATGTTCGTGAACTGATGTGTCAAGGGGACATGAAGCACACAGACCTATCTCAGTGCAACCGCACTATTAACAGAGGAAAACTTGTTTGAATTACAATTATCAAGAGCCACTTGTGAGGTCTAACATTGCATTGCATCTTGGTATCAAGTGGTGTCTGAAAAACTTGTGAAGAAACTTTGAAAATGTTTTAAAAAATGCTAACTAAGGTCCATAAGTGTTGATCATCCAATTAGAGATCATCTAGCTTGTTTCAAAAGATTTGAAAATGGAAGTGTTTGCACTATTTCTGGTGAACGGAGCTTCAGAACACTAGTACGGATATATGGAACACCTCACTAGAGAGTAGCATCGGATCGTCAGCTATAGAGGGTGTTTTCATGCACTTTAGCTAACATGCACCAAATTCTCTGGTGGTCCACCAAAGAACTGCACTGGAGTTATCACACAATGCACATGTGGACTAAAACCTCTAAGTGGTAGAGTGCACTAGAATTCTTCAGTGCTCACACCGGAGAAAGCATTAGAGATATAACATACTATTTCTAACAGTGTTAGTGATTGTTGGTGGATCGTCTCTCCAATGCATAGGGGGGCACACACCGCTCCATCGGCGGTGTGCGTCGATGATGGCTCCATAGGCTGCGGCGATGGCGATGGCTTCTATCAGCGAGGCAAGGCACTTCGGCAGCAGTGTCCCTATGGCGATGGCTACTGCAACCTCCCTATGGCAGTGGCTGCGATGGCCTTCCCCTGACGCCCTCCCTGCGGTGGCCTCACCTTGGCACCCCTCCCCTGGTGACAACGCCTAGGGCACACATCGGTAATGAGGCCATCGAAGGCTGGCTTGAAGCTACCCCATCGCAACTGTGTGGCTACCTAGATCCAGTAGGAAAGGCATGCCCGCATGCCCTTGTGGCTGCACAGGCCATCTAAATCGTTGATCCCCACTCCCTCTAGTTGCAACACGAATCTTAAAGCAATATTCTTCCTTCTCTCACAGACTAGCACAAATCTCAAAGCAAAATGGATGACCGAGATAGCCCTTACCACAAGGGCATCCGAAAAATCCACTCTGTATATCTAGTTCGCATCTAGGGGCTTAGTGGCTTAGGCTTCTCTCTGTGATGCAAGATGCCCATCGACACTTAGGATGATGCCTTGGACAATGACATGGCTCGATGGTGCCCCAGTCCACCCTAGCCTTTGGATCCATGGCAGATCAATCATGATGTCACCACCCCTCTGTTTACTAACAGGAATCAGTGAATTGAAGCCATGTTGATTATTTCTAGTGGACTGAAGCAATGATGAATTGCTGGTTATTTTGAAGCAGTGTAGATGTTTTTTTATTGTATTGAAGCGGTTCTTTTTTATGGTCTGATACTTTTTGATCATTTTTATTGTATTTCGGCGTGAATGAGAATAGCCACTAGACGAATATACTCGTTAAGTTTGTACCATTATTACTTGGCTCAAACAAGTAGTAATACAAGAATTAAATAGCAGTACTACTCGATTTCAAATAATTATTACTTCAAATCAAAATAAATACTGTTGCTAGTAGAGCAAGTGGTACGATGCCATATGATGAACTCCTGAACCATCGTCAAACCCCTCTTCTAACATTAAACGTCGAAACAACAGTTCCTTAGCTTATGTGCTGCTCTCTTTGGACCCATTTGTTCTCCCTCTTTTGACACATGAACTCCACCAAATCCTTAATTGCCAACGTCTTTTATTTTGAGAGAGGATTCGTGTGATGAAAATAAAGTTTAGTACTAGAGGTAGTGTTTTACTGCTGCGGGAATAATTTTTAACGTTGCAGGGATAGGAGCCGTTCGGCTGGAATTATAATCCGGCTGAAAAACACTGTTGGCTGATTTTTTGTGAGAGAAAAATAATGTTTCGGCTGAAAAAACAAGTTGAATAAGACGGATTATAAGCCAGATGAACAAAGCCATAGTTGGTGGATGTAGCTTTACATGTGCAGGATTACGTTAGTGGATTGAGTTTTTACAGTTACGATATAAGGGAGAACCGGCACTGGCCCTATGCTTACACGTTCGTACGCGTTTTCGATCTTTGACAGGGTTAAGCTCATAGTCTTTACCGAACCTACTTGGTTAACAGTCTAATCAGGACCCTGCAAAGAGCAAAAGGACTTTCTTGGAATGGCTTTATGTCTTGGGAAGGCCCTTTGTGTAATAAGTATTAACTTGTTGCTATGACTAATGATGATAATCCAAAATAACCTTAACCCGGAGCAGTTTGTTTCAACGGGGAATGGAGACTTTTCCCTGTGTGCCATTATAAAAGATCACAATTCTCTGTGTGCCCCTGAAAAAATTCAGCGGTCTTCAGCGCCACTACTCCAACTTTTTCATGTTCTCCATGCCACTTCCGTCAGTTTGGGCTCTAACGCCGTCAAACTGCACGTGTGAAAAGACAAAAATACCCTTAAGTCTAAATATGTTATTAATTTTTTTGAGCATCTTAACGACTTCAAATAAAAAAACTCAAAACTAGAAAGTTGTAGATCTTGTCGAGATCTATAATTTTCATATAAAATTTATTTTCATTTAATTCCGCAAAAAATATGATTTTTCTAAGATATATTAATCATATCAAATCATATTTTTTTGCGGAATTAAATAAAAATAAATTTTATATGAAAATTATAGATCTCGACAAGATCTACAAATTTCTAGTTTTGAGTTTTTTTTCATTTGAAATCGTTAAGATGCTCAAAAAAATAATAACATATTTAGACTTAAGGGTATTTTCATCTTTTCACACGTGCAGTTTGACGGCGTTAGAGCCCAAACTGACGGAAGTGGCATGGAGGACACGAAAAAGTTGGAGTAATGACGCTGAAGACCGCTGAATTTTTCCAGAGGTACAGAGGATTACGATCTTTTATAATGACACACAAGGAAAAGTCTCAATGAGGAAAGCTGTATGTATTCCGCCGTGGCCCCTGGATCTAGTTGAGGCACCGTTTAGATGCCAAAAATTTTGCCAAAATTTTCAGATTCCCCGTCACATCGAATCTTTGAACACATGTATGAAGCATTAAATATAGATAAAAAATAAAACTAATTACACAGTTTAGACGAAATGGACGAGACAAATCTTTTAAGCCTAATTAGACCATGATTGGACAATATTTACCAAATAACAACGAAACTGCTACAGTAGCGTTTCGCCAAAATTTTTTGTCAGCTAAACAGCCCCTGAGTTGAGTTGGCGTGCAAGCCAGAAAGCACCAGAAGATCACATATGGTGTGTTTAGTTCCGCGAAAAGGTGTAAAAAAAAGTACTGTAGCATGTTTTGGCTTTATTTGGTAAATAGTGTCCAATCGTTGACTAATTAGGTTCAAAACGTTCGTCTCGCAAAGTACAACCAAGCTGTACAATTAGTTTTTGATTTCATCTACATTTAGTACTCCATGCATGTATCCCAAGTTTGATGTGACGGGGAATCTTTTGTTTGCACAGTGTTTTTTTTTTTTAGAACTAAACACAGCCATACAGAGGGTTCCTTTCTTATCCCGCCGCCGCCTCCAGCTGCGCTTCGTCGTCAGAGGGTTCCCGTTCCTGCTCCCTCTGCCGCCGCCCCTCGCTGCGCCTCGTTGGCGGCGGCCTCACCGCCGGCTGGCGACGGGCACGACAAACCGAGGCCCCTCTTTCCACCACCCAAGTTCCCTTTCCTCTCTCTCTGCGAAAGGTGTCGGTGCTGCCCTCTGCTGGTACAGTTGTCTCAGATCCACCCGGCCGGACCTGGATCGATATCTCCGTTTGTTGGTGAGCAATCCTGACCTCTTCGGGTGAACAGCTCTGCGATCTCGTTTTTGTTCCTCGTGGGATCTTCCATTTTCTTTTACTGTGATAGCAAGCAATGAAAAATCCGAACTTTGGAGGGTGCTGGTCGAGCCTACTCTAATTCATCCATCCATGATTCCATCGCGCAGGGCAACAAATTCTGGGGTTCAGCTAAACCCACAATCCGTGCCTAACGGCCAGTCTGGTGCTGCAAGGTTTCTCTAGGATTTTTGCGCAACAACAGCCATGTGGAGGCTCAAGCAGTTCATCCCCAAGGAGCAGCCCAGTGGCCTGGAGGGTCGGACCGTCGATGTCGGCAATGTCAAGGTGCACATCCGGGAGGCCATTGCCGAGGGTGGGTTCTCATCCGTCTATGCCGCCCGAGACCTGGTCAACCCGGCGAAGCAGTACGCCCTCAAGCACGTGATCGTCCAGGATGAGGAGTCGCTGGGCCTGGTCCGGAAGGAGATCACGGTGATGCGGTCACTCAAGGGACACCCAAATGTGGTCACGCTGGTTGCACACGCCATACTGGACATGGGGCGCACGAGGGAGGCGCTGCTGCTCATGGAGTTCTGCGAGAAGTCTCTGGTTTCTGTGTTGGAGGGCAGAGGAGCGGGCTACTTTGATGAGGAGAAGGTGGCGCTCATCTTCCGGGATGTTTGCAATGCTATCTTTGCAATGCATTGCCAGACGCCACCTCTTGCTCACAGGTGAGTCCACCACTTTCCAGCCTGTGGATTGATTGGAGCCACACTGCACAATGTTTCCACCAAGCAGTACTCATGTAGTTGATGCTTTTGTGGTTGCCTTTCCATGAAATAGTTGAGCAGCATTAATCTACCTATATCTCATGTGAAACCAAAATAGATGCAAGTTGGTCTTTTGTACCTTGAAAATAAACTACATCTATGTCAGCATTCCCCATCCGGGTGATGCTGCTGCTGCACCAAGGGCCCGGAAGGGAACCAGGAAGAGGACCAAGAGCGTCAAGCTCTCTGGGCCAGAATGGGCCGCGTGCTCCGCTTGTAACGTGAGGCCTGCCCAAGAGTGAGATAAGAGGGGAGAGGGAGACGTGAGGAAGCAGCTTGGAACCTGTACCCACTACATTACTTTTATTTTGCCTAAGTAGTCAAGTAGAACCCGGCTCTTCGCCGGCAAGGTTCCCTGAAATTACTGTTCATCTTCTTCATCGCAGTCCAGCGGCTTCGATCGCTGACACTGGTATCAAAGCCGCCGATCTCCGGTCCCCCATGCGTGCTGGATCCCCACCCTCCCTCCCACAGCCACTTCACTCGCCTTCAGCGCTCGCGCGGCTTCATGGATCCCGTCGTCCGCACCGCATTCGACGAGCTGATCCGGAAGTTCGACGACTTCCGCGGCGAGTTCGAGTCCTCCAGCGGCCGCATCGACCGCCGCCTCGCCGACGCGGAGCTCCGACAGCAGCAGCGCGACGCTGCCGTGGACGAGCGCCTCGACTCGCTGGAACACTTCGCCACATCCCAGTCCTCCGCCGCCGTCATCGCCGACAACTGGGGAGGGCACTTCTCCGACCGCGTCAGCGATCTCGAGCAGCGCGTCCTCGACATCGAGTACCTCTGCTATGAGACGTTCAGCGTGAGAACACCGAGCGCGTGGCCATGCTCGAATCGGCTGCGGCTTCGTTCGAGGAGTGGCGCCCCAGCGTTGAGAACTCCATCGCCAGCATTCGTGCAGAGCTGGACGGCCTCTTCAAGCGCGTGGATCGCTCCGTCTCCGATCCTGCTTCCTCTCCGGAGTTGGTCGTCGGCCATCGTGCTGCCGGGGAATCGACCGACTGGCCCAAGGGGCACGGCGCGAGTCCGACTACACGGGAAACAGGCTACGGGTCAGTCACGACCCTCGCCCCGTTCCCGGCCAATGGTATGCACTCCCACCCCCGCCCCACCTCTCCTCCGTTGCAGACCATCACCGGAATGTCGCCGCCTCCTCATGTTCCGCCCAACACCCGTCCTCCCCCACCTATACACCATCCTCCACCCATGCCATTCCAGCCGCCGCCTACCCACCACCCCCCACCGTTCGTTCCAAATCCCCATCCTCACCTGACTCCCCAATTCGTCCCCACTTCCCACCCACCTCCCCAATTTCCACCAAATCCAATTCCACCTCTCCAATTTCATCAAAATCCACTTCCGCCTGCTCAGTACCAATCCCCCACTCCAGTTCATCCTCCAATGCACCAGCCTTACCAATTTCAGTACACCCAGCATCAGCTGTTATCCGATCCTAACTCCCCTTTCAACCCTGCCTTCCACAACCCCTCCAATCATCATCATCTTGGTCAGCTTCCTAAGATTTTGTTCCCTCAATTCGATGGGGACAATCCCAAGCTCTGGCTGTCCCGTGCTCGATCACACTTTGAGATGTACTCTGTCCACCCTGCTATCTGGGTGCGTGTGGCAACTCACCATTTCACTCATGCCGCCGCCCGTTGGCTTCAGTCCATGGAGACCAAAATTCAGAACATCTCATGGGATGCCTTCGCTGCACTCATCCACGACCGGTTCAGCCGTGACCAACATGAGTTGCTCTTGCGTCAACTTTTTCGCATCACGCATACCACCGTCTCTGACTACATCGAGAAATTCACTGACCTTTACGAGCAGCTCAAGGCTTACAACCCTCACCCTGATAAGCTTTACTTCACTACCCGCTTTATTGATGGCTTACGCGAAGACATTCGCTCTGTTGTCCTGGTTGCACGTCCACAAGACCTCGATTCTGCCTGCATGCTTGCTTTGTTGCAGGAGGAAGCGTTGGACCAAGGCACCCGCAAGGAGTTCAAGCGGTCTGAGGCGTCGCCATTTGCACGTACCGCAACGATCAAGGGCGCCCTTCCGCCACCGCCTCCTCCCCGTCGTCTGCCGGTTGACCATGCTGATGATCGGCATGCAGTCCCCAAGCCTTCCTCAATCGACGACAAGCTGTCGACTCTGCGCAATTACCGCCGTGCTCGTGGCCTTTGCATTCGCTGCGGCGACAAATGGGCTGCAGGCCATCGATGCGCACCGGTCCCTCAGCTCCATGCGCTGGAGGAGGTATGGACTTTGTGTGCAGATGCTTTCCAGGATTGTGAAACTGCTGAAGATTCTGAAGAAGAGCAGTATGCTACTGAACAAGTATTTATGCTTCTGTCGTCAGCGGCTATGAATGGGTCTCTGTCTCCCAGAACTTTGCAGCTCAAAGGGGTTTTGGCTGGTCACGACCTCCTTATTCTAGTGGACTCTGGAAGCAGCCACTCGTTTCTGAGCACCTCGGTTGCTGCTACCATGCCAAATTTACAGAAGCTGCCTGCTCCCTTGTCTGTGAAGGTTGCTGATGGCAACAACATTGTGTGTACCGAAGAACTCCAGTGTGCTGAATGGTCCGTTCAGGGGCACATTTTTCACTCTACCTTGCGCGTCTTGCCACTGGGATCCTATGACATGATTGTCGGCATGGACTGGCTTGAAGCTTTTTCACCAATGAAGGTCGACTGGCTACAAAAGTGGATGAAAATTCCTTATGGCACCACTCATGTGACTCTGCAAGGCCTGTTGCCCCAAGCTGATCAGTCCTCCCTGTTCCAGTTATGCCATATTGCTGAATCTGCTGCCAGTTCTGATGACATTGAGTTGTTACCTCCAGTCCAACATCTAGTGGAGGAGTTCTCTGATCTCTTTCAAGAGCCCACGGAGTTGCCCCCGCGGCGCCACTGCGATCATCGCATTCCACTAGTGCCAGGTGCTCCTCCTGTGGCTGTCCGACAATATCGATACAAGCCGGCCTTGAAGGACGAAATCGAGAAACAAGTTTCAGAAATGTTGCAGTCCGGCCTGATACAACCAAGCTCCAGTGCCTTCTCTTCTCCGGTATTGCTGGTTCGCAAGAAAGACAACACTTGGCGGTTTTGTGTTGACTACCGCATGCTCAACTCTCTGACAGTCAAGAGCAAGTTTCCTATACCGGTGGTTGATGAATTGCTCGACGAACTGTCACAAGCGCAGTGGTTTTCTTGTCTGGATCTCCGGGCGGGGTTCAACCAAATTCGGCTAGCTCCGGGCGAAGAGCATAAGACCGCTTTCCAGACTCACTGGGGGCAGTTTGAGTTTACAGTGATGGCTTTCGGACTGACGGGCGCTCCAAACACATTTCAGGGTGCGATGAACACCACTCTTCTGCCATTGCTGCGCAAGTGTGTCTTGGTGTTTTTCGACGATATCTTGATCTACAGCCGCACCCTGGACGAACACATTGATCATCTTCGCCAGGTTTTCTCCTTACTGGCTCACGATCAGTGGAAGGTGAAGTTCAGTAAATGTCGCTTTGCGCAACAGTCCATTACTTATTTGGGGCATGTGGTCAGCCGTGGCGGTGTCTCTACTGATCCAGGGAAGGTTGCCGCAGTACAGCAGTGGCCTCCTCCACAGAATATTAAGGAACTCCGCAGTTTCCTTGGGCTCGCGGGCTATTATCGAAAGTTTGTGCGTAGCTTTGCAATCCTGGCTCGCCCCCTAACCAATTTGCTGAAGAAAGGAGCTCTGTTTGTTTGGACACCATCTCATCAACAGGCTTTTGAGGCCCTCAAGTCTTCTCTGGTGTCTGCTCCGGTTCTTGCCCTACCGGACTTTACTAAGCCATTTCAGTTACAGACAGATGCATGTGACACAGGCGTCGGCGCAGTCCTTCTCCAAGACGGGCATCCTCTGGCCTTTGTCCGCAAAGCTTTGGGGCCTCGCACTAAGTCCTTATCAACATATGAGAAGGAATTTTTGGCTATCTTAGTTGCCGTTGAACAGTGGAGATCCTACTTGCAGCACAACGAATTCACCATATTCTCTGACCAGCGCAGCTTAATGCACATCACAGACCAGCGCCTTCAGACCCAATGGCAGCTCAAAATGCATACCAAACTGGCTGGCCTACAGTACCGTGTGGTTTACAAACCGGGGGCCTCAAATGCTGCTGCAGATGCTCTGTCTCGTCATCCAAATCCTCCAGCTCACCTACAGGCCATTTCTGTATCTACCCCAGAATGGTTAGCTGAAGTAGTGGCCGGTTATGCTGCGGACCCTGAATCAACAAAGCTGTTGCAAGGCCTTGCAGTCGACCCTCAGAGCCACCCTTCTTTTACTCTCCAACAGGGAATCATCCGTCATTCCGGACGAATTTGGATTGGCACTAACCAGCAGCTCCAGCGCCGTATCATTTCGGCACTTCATGACAGTGCTCTCGGAGGGCACTCCGGCTTTCCTGTTACTCACAACCGGGTCAAGAAATTGTTCTCATGGAAGGGACTGAAGCGCGATGTCAAGACCTTTGTATCTTCCTGCACAATCTGTCTTCAGGCCAAACCAGACAGAGCTCGGTACCCCGGTTTGCTCTCTCCGCTGCCAGTTCCAGAAGAGGCTTGGCAAATGGTTTCCATGGATTTTATAGATGGCTTCCCAACCTCTGGACATGCCAATTGCATCATGGTGATCGTGGATAAATTCAGCAAATTTGCACATTTCGTGCCTCTTCACCATCCATTCACGGCCCAGAAGGTTGCTCAGGCATTCCTGGATAACATCTTCCGGCTTCATGGTATGCCCACTCACATAATATCTGATCGGGACCCCATTTTCACAAGCTCTTTTTGGCGCCAGTTGTTTCGCCTGGCACAAGTCACACTGGCCATGAGTTCCGCTTACCACCCACAGTCGGATGGACAAACTGAGCGCGTCAATCAGTGCCTGGAAACGTACCTGCGTTGCTTTGTCCATTCTTGTCCGCGTCAATGGCTGAAGTGGCTTTCTCTGGCCGAATACTGGTACAACACGAGTGAACATTCAGCATTGGGCAAATCTCCATTCCAGGTACTCTATGGCAGATCTCCCCGTCATTTTGGTATTTCTGACCATTCTGCCTCTCCTGTGTCGGCTGCAAAGACAATGGTGTCCGAGCGCGCTACCATGCTCGCTGTGGTACGCCAACACTTGCTGCGGGCTCAACAACGCATGAAGTCACAAGCTGACAAGAAGAGATCTGAGCGCTCCTTCCAAGTGGGCGACTTCGTCTACCTCCGCCTTCAGCCGTACGTGCAAGCTTCATTGGCGCCGCGCTCCCACAACAAGCTTTGCTTCAAATATTTTGGGCCCTTCAAGGTCCTAGCCAAGGTGGGTGAGGTGGCGTACAAACTTGAGCTCCCTCCGACATCATCACTACATCCGGTGTTCCATGTCTCCCTGCTGAAGCCCTCAGCATCTCCACCTGCGGCTGTGTCCGGTACTCTTCCAGACCCTGATGACTCTATGCAGATTCCAGAACGGGTGCTGCAGTCCCGTGTGCATCATCGTGGACATCGTGCCGTCAAGCAACTGTTGATCAAGTGGACCAACCTCGACGAGGAGCTCGCGACTTGGGAAGACGCCGAAGCCATCACTCAGCGCTTCCCAGGTGCGCCGGCATGGGGACATGCCGCGTCTCAAGGGGGGAAGGCTGTCAGCATTCCCCATCCGGGTGATGCTGCTGCTGCACCAAGGGCCAGGAAGGGAACCAGGAAGAGGACCAAGAGCGTCAAGCTCTCTGGGCCAGAATGGGCCGCGTGCTCCGCTTGTAACGTGAGGCCTGCCCAAGAGTGAGATAAGAGGGGAGAGGGAGACGTGAGGAAGCAGCTTGGAACCTGTACCCACTACATTACTTTTATTTTGCCTAAGTAGTCAAGTAGAACCCGGCTCTTCGCCGGCAAGGTTCCCCGAAATTACTGTTCATCTTCTTCATCGCAGTCCAGCGGCTTCGATCGCTGACAATCTATGTCACAGACTCACAGCAATGTTATACTGGATCAAGTAACAAAGTCCCAAACTTGCAAGTTCAATCAAGTAACAAACGAAAATCATGTTGAATCAACTTATTTTTGCTCTATAGATGGCATCTTGGCTTGCAAACTAGATGTTGACGCACATTACTTTTCACATTCATGGGTGTTGTTCTTGGTAGTTTTCCTTACTCTAAGGCATTCAGGACTATCGTTGTTCAGTTGTAGCCTGCAACAGATAATTCTGTGTGTTCTATTGGTTTTTTTATCCTTATTGTACTGTTTGAGTGAAGTTATATCCTCAGGAAACTGCTATGCCAAGTTTCATTTCAGATCTCTATGATGGAAAATATAATTCATTTGCATTTGCAGGGACCTAAAGGCAGAAAATGTTCTTCTTGCTGCTGATGGGGCATGGAAACTATGCGATTTTGGTAGTGTGTCGACAAATCATAAGTGCTTTGATAAACCTGAGGAGATGGGCATTGAAGAAGATAACATCAGGAAGCACACCACTCCTGCATATAGAGCTCCTGAGGTTTATATTGAAAATTTCAAGTTTGGGCCCTTTCTGTTTCTCAGTCTGTTCTACATATTTATTTACTACTGTATGCTTGTTTACTGATTGCAGATGTGGGACTTGTACAGGAGGGAGGTTATCAGTGAGAAAGTAGATATCTGGGTAAACCATCTCTGCAGCTATCGTCTTGCATTCTGGTTTTATGCAAATGTTGCCTATCATATTATATTATTGAATTGCAATTATTTTTTTATTTGTACCTGATCAATTACTAATTAATAGTGCCATGAGTTGAACGTTAGTGTTTGTGGTTTTTTACAGGCTCTTGGGTGTCTCTTGTATAGAATCTGCTACTTCAAATCAGCATTTGATGGAGAATCAAAGCTTCAAATACTTAACGGGAACTATCGTATCCCAGAATTGCCGAAGTACAGTTCTTCTATTACAACACTTATCAAAGACATGCTTAATTCTTCTCCAGATGCCAGACCAGACATCACACAGGCAAGGGCTTTGCTTGATTGGCCATTCACTTCCATGAATTTAGGTTGGTCTTAATTAGTGCATACTGCTAGAGAATGAGTTTCTATTAATTTGGGCTAACCCTAGAAGGGTAGATATATAGGTAACCATACATGGGCCTCATGGGCCTAGCCTCATGGGCCTAATACACTCATATTCTAACACCCTCCGCAGTCTGAACTACCGGCGCAGCAGAGTTCTAGACTGATCAAGAAAGAAGAAAGAACACACACGAGTACCCCCACAGACGCAACTAGCCACTGGTGATGTTGAGGCTGGAGCGAAACTCGGTGAAGGTCGAGGACGGGAGGCTTTTGGTGAAGATGTCCGCGAACTGAGAGGTGGTCGGAACATGAAGGACCCGCACCTCGCCTAGGGCAACCCGATCACGGACAAAGTGTAGGTCGATCTTCACGTGCTTCGTCCGCTGGTGTTGGATGGGGTTGGTGGAGAGGTAAACCGCACTGACATTGTCGCAGTAGATCAGCGTGCTCCGGGAGGGCGGAGTGTGGAGCTCGGCGAGAAGCTGCCCTAGCTAGGAGGCCTCAGCCACGCCGTTAGCGACAGCGCGGTACTCCGCCTTGGCACTGGACCGGGAGACCACAGGCTGGCGCTTAGACGACCAGGACACCAGGTTGCCGCCCAAGAAGACCGCGTAGCCGGAGGTGGAGCGCCGAGTGTCCGGACACCCTGCCCAGTCGGCGTCAGTGTAGACGACAAGCTCGGCGGAGGACCGGTGAAGAAGTAGGCCGTAGTCGATCGTGCCCCGGAGGTAGTGGAGGAGGCGCTTGAGAGCAATGAGGTGAGGCTCTCGGGGATCATGCATGTGAAGACAGATCTGCTGAACGGCGTAGGTGATGTCCGGCCGGGTGAAGGTGAGGTACTGAAAGGCACCAGCAAGACTCCGGTATGCAGTGGGATCTGACACTAGGGGGCCCTCTGTCTCTGACAACTTGCCCTGTGTATCGACCGGAGTGGAGCAGGGGTTGCAGTCAGTCATCCCAGCCCGCTCCAGAATATCTCGAGTATACTGTCGCTGGTGAAGAAGTAACCCGGCAGGATGAGACTCAACAGTGACCCCGAGGAAGTGGTGGAGCACACCCAGATCCTTCATAGCAAACTCCTGCTAAAGAGCGGTAATGATGCGGCGGAGAAGTGGCTCACTGGAAGCTGTGAGGACAATATCATCAACATAGAGCAGCAGGTACGCAATGTCAGCTCTATGGTGATAGATAAACAGAGATGTATCAGACTTGGCCTCCACAAACCCCAGTGTCAGCAGGAAAGCAGCAAACCGATGGTTCCACGCCGGGGGTGCCTGCTTGAGGCCGTAGAGAGACCTGTTGAGCCGGCAGACCATGTCAGGACGGAAAGAATCAACGAACCCTGCCGGCTGACTGCAGTAAACTGTCTTAGTGAAAAGACCGTGCAGAAAGGAATTCTTGACGTTCAGCTGATGGACGGGCCATGACCGAGCAAGAGCCAGCGAGAGCACGGTGTGGACGGTGGCCGACTTCACCACCGGGCTGAAGGTCTCATCATAGTCGACCCCAGAGCGCTGAGTGAAGCCCCGGAGAACCCAGCGAGCCTTGTAGCGCTCGAGAGTGCCATCAACCCGACGCTTGTGGGTCCAGATCCACTTGCCGGTGACGACGTTGGAGCCCGGCGGCCGGGGCACCAACTCCCATGTCTGGTTGGCGAGGAGCGCGGCGTACTCCTCTTCCATCGCGCGGCGCCAGTGGGGATCCAACAAGGCGTCACGGACGGAAGATGGTACTGGGGAGACCGGCGCATCGCCGGGCAATGCCGCAAGAACCCGGGGCGGCAGTGTGCCAGCCGCGTGCCATGTCACCATCGGGTGAACATGCCGCGGGTGTCGGTGAAGCAGCGGCGGGTGGTAGACCAGCGGTGCGACACGGGCTGGCGGGGACTGCGGTGGTGGGGTCGGTGTCCCCGATGGATAAGAGACCTCGAGTGGCGGCGGCGGCCGCGCACGGCGCTGGTACACCCGTACCGGCGCAGCGAACTGCGTAGGAGGTGCCGGGGCAGCACCAGAGGACGACGGCGCCGAATCCGCGGCGAGCGGAGAGGCCGGGGCAGCACCGGGGGACGAGGTCCCCGTATCCGTGCCAAGCGGAGAGGCCGGGGCAGCGCCAGAGGACGACGGGCCCGGACCCGTGGAATCGCGGGCGGCCGGGGAGCTGGGACAGGAACCCGGCAAGGAGTTCGGTGAAGCAGTACCTGCAGGAGACCACGGAAAAGGTGGCTGGACCACCGTGTCAATGAGAAACAGAGAGGAGGGATCAGGAGCAAGAGTGGTGGTGGGTGGGCTGGAGAAGGGGAAGACGGACTCATTGAACACCACATGGTGAGATGAGGACCCGTCGGGAGGTAAGATCAAAACACCGGTATCCCTTGTGATCCGGGGAGTGCCCGAGAAAGACACAAAGAGTCGAACGGGGTCCAGCTTGTGGGAAGAAGTGGCAGTGGTGTTGGGGTAACACGCGCACCCGAAGACGCGAAGGTGATCGTATCGAGGAGGGGTACCGAAAAGGGCGTGGTGTGGCGTAGGAGCGGGACATGCAGCGGAAGGAAGACGGTTGAGGAGGTAGGTGGAGGTGTGCAAGCCCTCAGCCCAGAAACGAGTAGGAAGGGACACCTAAAACAGAAGGGTGCGCACGGTGTCGTTGGTGGTGCGAATCATGCGTTCAGCCTTGCCATTCTGTGAGGAGCTATACGGGCAAGACATGCGCAACTGAACACCGTGAGAGAGGAAGAAAGCACGGGAGGTGGAATTATCAAACTCACGACCATTGTCACACTGGACGACCTTGATGGTGAGGCCGAACTGTGTGGACACCCAAGTGAAGAAGTGAAGGAGCGTGGGAAAGGTATCAGACTTCGCACGCAAGGGAAAAGTCCACGAATAATGCGAAAAATCAACCACCACAAGATAGTACTTATAGCCAGAAATACTGATAACAGGAGATGTCCATAGGTCGCAATGTACAAGATCAAAAATACGGGCCGCATGTGAAGATGAACTATGAAAAGGAAGACGAACATGTCGGCCTAATTGGCACGCATGACACAAATGCTCAGCATGAGCCCGAGTACATGGAATGTCGGAGCTACGACTGAGCTGCATCAGGGCATCACGTCCAGGATGGCCGAGACGCCAGTGCCAAGTGGTGGAGGTAGAGGCGGCGAAAGCAGCTGACAAAACGGACGGCGAAGATGAAGTAGCCGCCGGGAAGCGAAGAGTGTAAAGGGGCCCCGTGCTATCACATCGGAGCAGAGGACGTCGGGAAACCAAATCCTTTACAGTAAGACCAGAAGAGTCAAACTCCACAGAACATGAATTGTCAGCTGTAAAACGACGAATAGAAAGAAGGTTGTGAACCATAGAAGGTGCAACAAGAACATCAGGAAGACGAAAGGAGCCATGAGCATCGGCGGTACCCACAGATGTGACAGGAAGACACGAACCATCTGCAACCATTATGGACGAAGGGAGAGAAGAAGGAGAATGGACAGAAGAAAGTATACCAGGGTCAGGGGTGGTGTGGTAGGTGGCACCCGAGTCGGCGATCCACTCAGGTCCGACAGGAGGTGTTAGACCCATGGTGCTGAACGACCGTGCCAAGGCCGTCTGGTCCCAACCGACAAGCTCGGGCGGGGTGTCGGAGGGTGTAGCCCACGGAGGCGTAGTGGAGACGCCGGGAGGTGGAGCACCAGTGAACATGGCCACCGGTGGGCGAGGCTCACCACCGGGAGCGTGGTAGGGCCACATAGAGATGCGCCCTGACTACAGGTTGTGGAAAGAAGGCCATGGTGCCCCCCTGTGGCCCAACCGGCACCTGACCACCAGCCGGCGCCTGGGTGACCCCACCACGGCCTCCCCCACGACCCCCACTGCGGCGACGACGACCGCCACGACCCCCCCACCCCCGCTCGGCCCAGAGGGAGGGGGACTAAGAAGAGACGACGGCGGTGGAGCGGACGAACGTGGTGGAGCAGACGGACGCGGGGAGTAGCAGCCAGAGCCGTCGAAGAAGACGAGGACCCCGGAGTGGTGGCGGACCCCGGCTGGATGCCCTGAGTGAGCTCCTCCATGACAAGGTCGTCACGGACCTGCAGGAAGGTGGGGAAGGGCCGCTGACGGGTGATCCACGTCCTGAGGTGGGCGTAGCGGTCACTGAGTCCGCGGAGGACGTTGAGGACCAAGATGCGATCCTCCATGGGCCAGCCGAGGTCGCCAAGGGAGTCTGCCATGCCCTTCATCCGACGGCAGAACTCGCCAACGGAGAGGTCACCTTGGACAAAGGTGCGGAAGCTCGCGTCGAGACGCAGAGCCCGGGCCTCGGCGTTGCCCAGGAACTGTCCCTCAAGGGCAATCCATGCCCAACGAGCGTCAGGGGAGTTGCGGACGAGGTCGTGGAGGTCCAGAGAGATCGTCCCCAGGATCCAGGAGAGGACGATGCTGTTGAGATGAAGCCACGATGGGGTTTGGACAGCGACCGAGGCGTCAACAAGGACGTTGTCGTCGAGGGCGTAGCGGCGGAGAGTGAGAAGCACCAGATCCTACCAGCTGGCGTAGGAGGGCGACTCAGGCTCGAGGACGACCGGAACGAGGAGGCGAATGTTCTGGACCCCCCTAGTCTGGTAGTGAAGCTGAGCCACGACGAGTCGGAGGAGGTGGCCCCAGCATCCTGGGAGACGGGGGAGACGAGGAGCTGCTCCGCCTCGGCGATCTGGCGGGCCAGGGCATCGGCCGCATCGCGCTCACGCTCCCACACGAGGGCAACCGCGCGCACACGAGCCTGCCCCTCAGCGGCTGCAGCCCGGGCAGCGATGAGAGCGGCGGCGAGGGTGGAGTCGGGGCGGGTGCCGGGAAGGGGCAGCGGAGGCCGGGCGGGGAAGAGGAAGTTCGCGCCTTGGGAAGTCATCCCCGCGCCCCCATGCTGTGAACCGGCGACGTACGGGATCCCGGCAGCTGCGGCCAGAGCGCCAGCGAGGGCTGCGGCATCACCGATGCCGGGAGGGAGAGGTGGTGCCACCGTGGTCAGAGGGGGGGGCCGGATCGGCCAGCCTGGTGGCGGCAGCAGAGGCGGCTACGACCGTCTCCCCGTTGTCCGCCTGGGCGGCCCCGCCCGCGCCGGGAAGTCCAGCGCCAGCAGCGGTCATGGCGCCGGCCAACGTGCTGCCCAGGTGCAGGCCGGCAACCCCTGCGGGCGGTGGTGCAGGAGAAGCCGAGGTGGCGGCGCTGGTGCCAGCAGCGCAGGGCGGCGGTGCGGCGTCGGGTGCAGGTGCGGCGGCTGGGGCAGTAGAGCGAGTAATCTGCGCCCAGGAAGGAGATGAGAGGGGAGGGAAAGAGGTAAAGTAAGAGGGAGGGGGAGGAGGGCGGTCAGCCATGGCCAACCGGCGGCAGGCCAGCCGGCGGCTGCTGGCGGCGGCGGTGGGTGGAAGGGAGGAGGGAAGACTAGGCTCCTGATACCATGCTAGAGAATGAGTTTCTATTAATTTGGGCTAACCCTAGAAGGGTAGATATATAGGTAACCATACATGGGCCTCATGGGTCTAGCCTCATGGGCCTAATACACTCATATTCCAACACATACACCATGAAGCCAACACAAAAGGTCTTCCGTTTCAGTGTTGTTGATAAATGTTCTGTTTTAGGTGTGGTTCCGTGTTAATGAGTTACTTCCATTGGAGCTGCAAAAGGATTTACCTGATGGATCTCCATCTGGATCAGCATTTGAATCTCAGACTGCCATTGATGAAGGTTTGCGCTGTTATTTTTTTGGTAGATTTATCTAGATAAATATTAGGAAGTGTAGGAAATGCTGTTGCGTGAAATCTCATATATATATACTTTTGTGTGAATAGAAAACCATCTGTTTTGTTAATTGCTCATCTTGGTTTTGTTAATTGCTCATATTTTTTCTCTGCATCTTAAATTTTCCTTTGCCTGAAAATAATTCTTCTTGCTTGTTCAATAACCTAAATTATTTCTCGCAGCATCAACGAGACCACAGCAAATGAGTGCCTCTTCATCATCAAGAGACAATATGAGGAGTACCTCTCTTAGTGATTCTTCCAACGTGATGGCACAAGGTCCTCTGAAAGCTATGGACAACAGGGGTTCTATGGGTGCATTTTGGTCAACTCAACATGCTCAGGAGCTATCTTTTGCTTATGACAAGGAGCCAGCTTTTGATGAAGAGCCTGTTAATCAAGTCACATCAAAGCAATCACAGGCTAAGAACCAGAACACACCAGCTCACAATTCATCTCAGAAGTCTTTGTCTGCATCAGTTGATAGTTCACCTGGGGATTTTGAAATTAGGTTTTCTGCAAATGGCTCGGAGTCTGGGCTGGAGAAAACCAAAACGGCAATAACAGAGAATAAAACAAAGATACAAACTACTGCCTTCAACTCCTTCATGGCAGACTTTGATAGTATCAAAATGAACTCACAAAACAGTACTGACAATGTAAACTTGACTAGCAAATTGAAAGAACATCAATTGGAAGCAGAAGTAACTTTACTCAAGGAACAATTAAAGATAGCAAACCTGGAGAAGGAAGAAATTTCGTTGAAGTTTGATAAGTTATCTGCGATTTGCTCCTCTCAGAGGCGAGAGATACAAGAGCTTAAGCAAGCCTTAGCTGCAGCTTCTGTTACACCACAAGCTAAACAGTTCAGAGAAAATTCAAAGGTTGAACTCACCCCACCCAGCAAAAGCCTCGATACTCCGGTATGAGTACTGCTATGCCCTTAAATTTCCCTCTAGCTAGATATACCCAGTTTCAAGTTTCCACTTGGTCCAGATAACTGGACAATGGGTGAAATCATTGAAGATAGAATTAGAAGTGGCTAGCTTGGCCAATTCTGATGGTGTGTGAAAGTTGGAGGGCCAATCCTGAACCTCTATTCTTTCCTGTCAATGGATAGTATTAGCCCATCTTTTACCCCATCCTACCTCGCATATCCCTAAATCTAGTACCCTGTGAGGTCTAACTTAGCATGGCCTAGCCACTTTTCCTATTTGACATTACTGTTGACTTATTTCTGTCTAGATAGCCTAAATACCCTGAATGTAATATTTCATCTTGATATATATCAGGAGGCTGATATATTAATTTACTGGTTTTCACAGCCGAGGGAGAAGATTGAAGGAACCCCTCCAGAGCTCCGGCAAGGCCTATTTACTTCAAGCCCGGGAACACCAAGCCCTGATCTGAAAACATGGTCAGCTTTCCCTGAAGAGCCAAAAGCTCAAGCAGCTGTGAAGAGTGTCCACCCCAGGTCAGTCCGAACTCTGCGCGCATCAAACAGCAACAAAGCCAGCTCGCTTGGACAGTCAAATATAAGTTCTAGCACCGATCCATTTGCCTTTGGTCAAGATAGCTTTAAGGCTGCTCCTTCTGGAACTGCACTTCCCCAGTTATCAAACATGGGGAATACTTCTCAGCTCAATAGTCTGAATGTAGATGAAAAGAAAGATGGATCCTACCAACCAGCTGGGTGGACTGGGTTTTGATTGTGCTATAGCAATTTACGGTGATACTTGTGCTATAGAAATTTATGGTGATACTATGTATGCCAAAAGAGTCGAGTACATATGGTCTTGGTGGTGTGGCATACTGAAGATGCAGAGAGGAATGCCTGAACTGATGTAGGTACGTGTGGCAACACTTTTGTACAATTGTTCTGGTGCTGAGCTAGCATCATAATGCATCCAGTTGTAACTTTAGTGCAAATGTAAGTTGCAACTTGCAAATAATTGCTAGATATTAGAAATAGGAAGATGTTTTTTTTTTCCTTCCGTAGACAAGCTTGTGGTGTCTTGTCAATAAGCAATGAATTTTGGACACATGCTATATAGATATAGCCATCTATTACCATTGCATGAATAAAAGGTTACCATTTAGTGGTAAATAGCTAATATACTCACTTTAATGCTAGTTATTCATGTTGAGTCACACGAACACAAATCTTTATGAATTCATTGTGATACATTTAGATTTGATTTGTTTCTATGATTTAACATGAGGCTGTGAGGATCTCTTCTATTTTGGTGTCAACACATACATCTTGCAAGCATGAGAATCCACTGTTTCCTCCAGTTCTCCTTGCACGGCTGATATAATCTCATCCTTCAAAACAAACAAAATCACAGACGCAAGAATAATTTAGAAAAACCAACTGCAATATGAAATATAGAGAAAATATACTCCCTGTTCTCAGAATCAATCTTTAATGTAAGTTTCTCTTATAGTATTTATCGTTCATTATACAATCTTAATCATTAGCAAGTGGTTGAAATACAAATCCAGAGTTATATAACTTTTATAGCACGTAATTCACATATTTTTGGACTCATCGTTAGTCAAAGCATGAATTTGTAGTCATACTGCACCTTACAAAACAAATGGGAGGGTATGGTTTTAGGACTTGTCTATGATAGATAAAATGCATCCTTACTGTCCACAGATCATGAGCATCAACAACGGTAGATGTATTAAGTCCAATGCTCCACCAGCTGGCAGTAATGGATGCTTGAGCAGACCCTCTGTTCCATAGAACAACTGCAAATCTCCCTCCAGACAAGGGACCAGCCCATACCTAACCACAAGGTTATGTTATATAAACAAGTGTTAAATATCATAGCTTTTGCTTTCTTGTATAGTTTATCTTACTTCTTGGTCTCCATCTTGTTGCACTTTGTGCCCTTGTACTCCAAGCCCATCTGCTCATGAATCATTTTAGTTTAGTATAATATCATTTCTAACTTGGAGAAACTAAGGAATGATCGGTGTACTTTCTTCACCTTGGTTGACTGCAATTACATTTCGATTGCTGAGGATTTCCTTGGTTTCGTTGCTCATTGAGCGGATGTCACAACCAATCAAGAGAGGTGCCTGCATCAAGCTAAGTCAGCAGCATGGTCTTATAAATGAGCAAAAATATGTCCAGTTTGTTGAATTATACTTTAGTGATATTTTTTCATCTCTATTGCTAAGACCCAAATTAAGCATCTTATTACCTTCATTAAGGCCCATAGGCTGAAATGGGAGCGGTACTCTTCTGTTGTCATCCCCCCATTTCCAACTTCCAGCATGTCTGGGTCTGAAAGCAGAGACCGCAGTTCATTCAAGACTCAAGAGAAAGTGCTGGCAATGTTTAGAGACATGTGGGACTTACCATTCCATCCACCAGGCCCTGCATATGATGCCCACTTGTCGTTCTTATCGGCGATGGCTGTCATGCTGAAACATTACATTTACAGGGCAACAAGTTGTATCAGGCATATTTTGCCAGGACAATTGAATCCTGTCAGGATGTGACTTGTGACTGAACTTTACCTTGCCCAAGTGTCCTTGATGTCACCAGTTGTTCTCCAACTGTTTCCTACACCACCTGCCCATGTTGCTGGATCATCCACACCCCTAGTGAACAATATTATTTTTAGTACAGAAGGATTGAATCTAAATCATCCATTTGAGTTGCTCAAAAGAATGAAAGTACCATTCACAGAGGGAGAAGAAAATATTCCTCCCAGAATTGAGGAGCGCTTTGCTCATTGCATCATATCTGCATATGGTCATGAGCAAATCAGTCTCTCAAGGTAGCATGAATGAGGAAAACTGTTAGAGCTCTTGTGAATGCTGATCACCTTGGCTGAGGGCTTATTCCCTGGTTGTTGCAGTTGTCATACTTCAAGTAGTCGATTCCCTTTGAATTGAATCATCAAAAGCATGATTTCAGTATGCAAGCAGCAAAGAAAGGCATGGTCTTGACATGCCTAAAGTTTGGTTCTAATTGAGACATGATGGTACCCAAGATGCAAAAGTTTTCGCGTCTTGGTATTCGTATCCAAGTGATCCAGGCATCAAGTTGCCGCAAGTTCGTGTCCTGAGGGGAATGGTTGGTGTGATTTTATAGAGGAAAACAAACCAGAGCATGAAATCCATTGAACTAAAGTGTACGAGTGTTTCTAGTTCTTCCATGAGCATCTTGATGAACATTTTTTTGCGACTTTGTGTCTGTTCTTTTGTTACTATAAAGTAGGATTACCCTGCATCACTGTAGATCCCTAGTTTGAGCCCTTTCCCATGCACATAGTTTGCCAAGGCCGTTACTCCTGATGGGAATGTTGATGCATTTGCAACCAGATTGCCCTGTAGAAATACAGGAAAGCTAGATTACTAGTTCTTTTGCTACTCTGCATATATGACTGTACCACCATTTAATCACCTGGGAATCCCTGTCATAGGCTGCCCAGTAATCATCTGCAGTTTCACAAATGTTGAGGTCTTAGGAAGTTTCAACTGGGCAAAAGAACAGGGTAATTAAGAAATCTCAAGAGGAGGTACCTATGTTGATATATTCATATCCAAGCTTTGCTAGGCCAGTATCCACCATAGCATCAGCTGCACAGGCGAATCATCAACTTGTTTTCAGCATGCTGTGATGCAAAATGCACCTGTTTTATGTCAAAACAAAAGTAGCCTTACCGATTTGGCGAATGATCTCTTCATTTATGTTCCGGTGGAAGTGATTCCAGCTATTCCACCTAAATTTTTTATGCACTTCATCAGCACTTGTTTCAAAAGATGTCCCATGCAAATTGGATGAAACCATAAAACGAAAACAGGAACTTGATGCAGATTGGATGAAATCATGAAAACAAAAAAAGGGTGAAAAAACCAGGAAGTAAATCAAATCTCGTCACCGAGGGATAATAAGAACTGAAAAGAACACAGGACAAAGGCTGCAAGATGAATTACCCCATCTGGGGAGTCCGGCCAAGGCCATTCTCCAGCGCGGCTCTCCTCGCCACGGTTGATGACCTTGCCGACGGCCTGATGGCCGCTGCCAATGTCGATAGCAAGACCAAGACGAAAGCACAGAAGGTCACCTTCCCTGCCATGGCTGGGCAAAGATGTGTGTGTGTCTCGGTGCGGCAAGTGATGTGATCCTTAACATCTACTACTGGTTTCTCCGAGGCCACTATATATATAGGAATTGGCCAGTATTACGACAAGAATCCGTTCACGAGTTTCGGATCCCACGGAGCAGGACAGCAAGGCCGAATCTGTTCACGAGTTTCGGATCCCACGGAGCAGGACAGCAAGGCCGGCGGAGGCCACTTTATTACTTTGGGCACTCCACACGCTGATGCAACATCTATTGTCACCGATTGATAGGGGCCTGCATTTCTTGTCTTGCTATGAAAATCTTTGTGCAGATACAAAGGGCCACAGAGCTGTTATATTAAGCGCTTCTTGGCAACACCAGATTCCCAATCCAAAACAAATGTAGGAATAAGGAGAACATGGGATTCGGGATCCCACTTAGGTCCCTACATACATACTGGAATGTAAAACAAACCAGGATTTACAGATGAAGCATTTGAATACAATGTCAGGAAAAAAAATCAGAAATTTGAACGTGCTTTGGCATTTGAACAGTTTTAATTAACATATTTACATATGAACATTTCCGACATTTATCTCGAGGGAAACCTTTTAAATTTGTCACAAATCCACATCAATATGTTGCTTTGACCAACAGAGCTTGATAAAAAAAACAGATGCCAGCGATTTGTGAATCCACGCATCTGAATGACTGTTAGTAATTTTGGCAATCACTTCTGGAAGGAACGCAACCGCCGTGTTTTTTTATGCTGTCTCCAGGATCCCAAATGTTCTCCTCGTAAGTCTCGTGGGATCGCCGCGGGTAATTCTGGCCTGGCCGCGTTGCTTAGCTTGCTGGATGTCTAGAGGAGATTGCTGTTGTTAGTCACGCCATTTGTTACCATGTAATCCTCGTCGTTTTTTGTTCCTGTATGTACGCCCAATCAGGCTTGCGGAGGCGTGCGTCTTGCACTCCCATCCGCCGGCCGTGATCTGTGGTGAGTACTCGTTCTATTGGTCTCTGTACCACTCTGTCAGCAGCCCCTCTGAGCAGGCCTCTACCTCCGCTGCTGAAGGACGGCCCACGACACCAAGAGTCCGCAGGCCCAACACGAAGTATGCTGGAGTCGACTGGGCACGCTAGGCGCTTGCACGCGCATCTGAGGCCGAGCCTCTGTAATACATATACCGAAGGGTGTGAAGGAGAGGAGCTGATGACATAACAAACTCTGTTTTTACTCAATACTAAGATTCATCCTCCGATCTACTGTTCTTCTCCCGTTGTCGTGTTCTCCAGTTTTTCTCCCGGTCCTCCTCCTTCCAATCCTCCAACTACCCCTGCTATCTCTCACAAGTGGTATCAGAGACACCAATCCTCGGCCGGTTCCGTTCGTGAGATCCTGTAATCCATCGATCGAATCATCTACTTGAGTCGGTTGGTCTAACTCCTCTCGATCTGTGAGCTGCAGTTTCGAGTAGAGATTCCGTAATTTCCCTCTCCGGATAGTTCGATTTGTGGCGGATTTCCGTGCTGGATCATTCCAATTCCACTTTTCCCCACACCCACTACACCAGATTACAACGGCAACGAGGCGCCATGAATCCTGACCTCAAGCTCCTACTCGATGAGATGGACAAGCGCTTCTCCGTCCAGGAGCGGCGCTTCGACACCATCGAGCGCAAGCTCGACACCTCTTCGGCGGCGTCCGCCTCCCGCCTCGACGCGCTCGAGTCCGCCACCAAGGGGTTCGACGAATGGCGTCCCAGCATCGAAGGCGTCGTCGACGACCTAAAGCTCGAGGTGCACAAGCTAGCGACACTGAAACTCGAGGTGGGGAAAATCTCGAAGTATTGGGAGCGCTCGATGGTGGATGCCCCGTCGGCAACGCCGGGTGTGTTCGCGCCCGCGCCTCCACTCAAGTCCGCGTCGGCTCCCTCTTCACCGAGCGCCGCCATCCTCGACGCCAAGCCAGTGCTCTCCCCCAACTTCAAGTCGGCCTTCACCACCGACTGCCAGGCTGCCGGGCGCGCCTCTGTCGGAATCCCAGCCGAACCGCCCCTTGGGCCCCGCGTCGAACATCGGACCCGGGAGGGTGAATTTGGAGTGGTCACCACTCTAATTCCACCCCCCGGCAAGGGTATGTTGCCTTGCCGTTCTCCCCCTCCGCTTAAATTCCCATGTCCTCCGCCGCGCCCACCGCCACCATTGTCGCTTAACCGCTGGGAGTCGGAGTACCAGGGGGGCAGTGGGGGTGGCCACAATGGCAAGCTGCCCAAATTTGATTTCCCTAGATTTGAGGGGGATCATCCTAAGCTGTGGATTAAGCAGGCAGTGCATTATTTTAACCTCTATCGTGTTGAGTCCTCAGTCTGGGTACAAGCGTCCACGATGCACTTCCATGGAGCAGCAAAACGCTGGCTCTCCTCGGTTGAGGAACAACTTGAGTCCACCACTTGGGAGGAATTATGTGCTCAGCTGTTGTCTCGTTTCGCCAGAGATGAGCATGAGATGTTGTTGCGTCGTTTGTTTCAGATTCGGCAGACTGGTTCTGTCAATGAGTACATAGATGCTTTCATAGCTCTGGTAGATCAGTTGAAGGCTTACGCTAAAAATCCTGACCCCCTCTACTATACACAGCGGTTCATAGATGGCTTACGCGATGAGATTAAAGCTGTTGTACTCGTTCAGCGACCTTCTTCCTTGTATACTGCGTGTGTGCTTTCACTATTGCAGGAGGAGGCGCTGTCCGTGATAAGGAGGCCCTTTCGGCGTGCTGAGCATATGAAGCCTGGTTGGACTGGAGCTCTTCCTCTTCCAGCCCCACCCCTGAAGCCTGATACCGGTGATATCAAGCGCCTGGCCGACGCTCCTCATTCTATTGCTGAAGAAAAGTTTCAGGCCTTGCGTGCTTCCCGCCGTGCTCGTGGGTTATGCATTCGCTGTGGTGCTAAGTGGAGCCGTGACCACAAGTGTGCTGAGGTCGTCCAACTTCATCTTGTGCAAGAGTTATTGGATATGTTTCCTGACCATGATGAAGCCGACGACACAAGTCCCGATTCTACTATTGCACAAGTAATGCTGCATTTGTCCGTCGCTGCTGTCGCTGGTGCAGCTGCGCCCAAGACTCTTTGTCTCACTGGTGCTATTCAGGGGCATTCTATTTCTATTTTAGTGGACTCTGGCAGTTCTCACACATTCCTCAGCGCCTCACTGGCTCAGTCATTACAAGGTGTGCAACAGCTTCCACAACCAGTACACGTCCAGGTGGCTAATGGTGCTATATTACAGTGTACCTCCTACATTCCGTCTGCAACTTGGTCCGTTCAGGGCTTCTCCTTCACAAATGATCTCAAGCTGCTGGAATTATCTTCTTTTGATATGATTCTTGGTCTTGACTGGTTATCGGGTTTCAGCCCAATGCATGTTCACTGGGCTCCAAAGTGGATTTCAATTCCTTATGGCGATTCTACTGCTCTATTATTTGGTGATGATTCTGCCTTGCCAGTGGGTTCTGTGGTCCAACTTTGTATGGTGCAGGAAGCTTCCAGTTCTCCTGCTGCGCCTCAGGTTCATTTGCCACCTGCAGTTCAAGCTTTGATCTCTGAGTTTGCTTCTCTATTTGAGCCTCCTTCTGTCCTACCTCCCAGTAGAGATTGTGATCATTCAATTCCGTTAATCCCTGGAGCTCAGCCGGTATTTGTCAGGCCTTACCGTTATGCACCATTGTTGAAAACAGAGATAGAGCGGCAGGTGACTGATATGTTACAGCAAGGCATCATTCAGAAAAGTTCAAGTGCCTTTGCTTCTCCCGTATTGCTGGTTAAGAAGAAGGACAATACATGGCGGTTTTGTGTCGATTATCGCCACTTGAATGCAATTACAGTTAAGGGAAAATACCCAGTGCCCATCATCGAGGAATTGTTGGATGAGCTTGAAGGGGCTGCCTGGTTCACTAGTCTTGATTTACAAGCTGGGTTTCATCAGATCCGTATGAAGTCGGGGGAAGAGTTCAAAACGGCGTTTCAGACGCATTTTGGGCAGTTCGAATTCAGAGTCATGTCCTTTGGCTTGACCGGGGCACCGGGTACCTTCCAGGATGCTATGAATACAACCTTGCATCCTTATTTACGGAAGTTTGTTCTCGTATTTTTTGACGATATCTTGATTTATAGTGCAACACTATCTGAGCATTTGGAACATCTCAGGCTGGTTTTTGAGCTGCTTGCCAAGGCTCACTGGAAACTCAAACTGACTAAGTGCTCTTTCGCTCAGAACAAGATTGCCTATTTAGGCCACATTATCAGTGCCGAGGGTGTCAGTACCGACCCTGCTAAATTGGAAGCTATATCTCAGTGGCCCTCTCCTGTGTCAGTCAAGGATTTACGTTCCTTCTTGGGGCTGGCCGGGTACTATCGACGCTTTGTGCGACACTTCGGGATCCTCTCTAAGCCCCTCACAAACTTACTGAAGAAAAATTCCTTGTTCATTTGGACGGTTGATCATGAGAATGCTTTTCAGGCGCTGAAATCTGCACTCTGCCAATCTCCAGTCTTAGCCCTGCCTAACTTCGCCAAGCCATTTTCCATTGAGACCGATGCATCTGATGCTGGGGTCGGTGCAGTTCTAATGCAGGATGGCCATCCGCTGGCATTTTTCAGTAAAGCACTGGGTCCGAGATCACGTGGCCTATCTACTTATGAAAAGGAGTTCCTGGCTATTCTTCTGGCAGTACACAATTGGAGATCTTATTTGCAGTTTCAAGAGTTCACCATTCTCACTGATCAGCGCAGTTTAACTCAATTGGGTGAGCAGCGTTTGCATACACATTGGCAGCAACGCGTATTTTCAAAGCTGCTTGGTCTTCAGTACCGTATCATATATCGCCCCGGATCTTCCAACCGAGCTGCTGATGCTCTGTCGCGCCATCCTGCACCCCCAGCAGTTTGTGCTGCGGTATCAACATTGGTTCCTGCTTGGATATCAGCTGTGCAGGCCAGTTATACTGAGGATTCTACGACCAAGGAGATGTTATCCAAATTAGCCTTAGACCCATCGGCGATACCACATTTTTCAATGCATTCTGGTCTTTTACGATATCGTAACCGTATTTGGATCGGTGCTGATCGTCTGCTCCAACAGCGCCTTATCACATAATTTCATGCCAGCGCCTGGGGTGGCCACTCTGGTGTCCCAGTCACATATATGAGACTTAAGCAATGCTTCGCATGGAAAGGCATGAAAACTGCAGTCAAGCTCTTTGTACAGTCTTGTACCATTTGCCAGCAATCCAAGTATGATCGTGCAAAATCTCCAGGGTTGTTGCAGCCGCTTCCAGTACCTGATTCAGCTTGGCAGGTGATTTCGTTGGATTTCATTGAGGGTCTTCCACTGTCCAGTTCCTTCAATTGTATTCTGGTTGTTGTTGACTTGCTTACAAGTACGGGCATTTCATCCCACTACGCCATCCATTCTCGGCGGCTGGTGTGGCCAAGTCTTTCTTTGACACCATTTATAGATTGCATGGACTTCCCGGGTCGATCATCTCTGATCGCGACAGGATCTTCACCAGTAACTTCTGGGCTAAGCTCTTTAAGCTGGCTGATGTCAAACTTTGCAAGAGTACTGCGTATCACCCGCAGTCGGATGGCCAAACTGAACGGCTAAATCAATGTTTGGAGACCTATCTTCGCTGTTTTGTTCACGCTTGTCCGTCCAAGTGGAGTCAATGGCTATCTTCCGCAGAATTCTGGTATAACACCTGTCCTCATTCTGCTATTGGTCGCACTCCGTTTGAAGCCCTCTACGGTTATCCGCCCCGTCTGTTAGCAGTGGACCCTGCTATTGCCTCTCATTCTGAGGTGTTTCACTGGTCCTCGGACCGTCAGTGGATGGATCAGCTCATGCAGCATCACTTGCATCGGGCCAAACACCGCATGAAGAAACAAGCGGATCAACACCGCTCTGAACGCCGCTTTGAAGCTGGCGATTTGGTTTTTCTAAAGCTGCAGCCCTACGTCCAGAGTTCGTTGGCGCCTAGATCTCATCAGAAACTGGCGTTTCGCTTCTTCGGCCCTTTTCGCATCATGGAGCGTGTCGGATTAGTGGCTTACCGGCTTGAGCTGCCTGCTCACACCTCCATACATCCTGTTTTCCACGTGTCCCAGCTCAAGAAGGCAGTCGGCGCTGATCATCAGGTCACTCCCATACTTCCATCTGACTTTGCTTTGCAGTTGGCTCCTGAGCAGGTTCTACAAACACGTGCGGTGCTCCGTGGCCATAGCACGATCCAACAAGTCCTGGTGAAGTGGAACAATTTGCCTGCATCATTGGCGACGTGGGAGGACTATGAAGCTCTGCGCCAAGAGTTTCCGCGCGCCACTGCTTGGGGTCAAGCAGTGCTTCAAGGGCAGGGGGGTGTCAGCAGCCCCTCTGAGCAGGCCTCTACCTCCGCTGCTGAAGGACGGCCCACGACACCAAGAGTCCGCAGGCCCAACACGAAGTATGCTGGAGTCGACTGGGCACGCTAGGCGCTTGCACGCGCATCTGAGGCCGAGCCTCTGTAATACATATACCGAAGGGTGTGAAGGAGAGGAGCTGATGACATAACAAACTCTATTTTTACTCAATACTAAGATTCATCCTCCGATCTACTGTTCTTCTCCTCCCGTTGCCGTGTTCTCCAGTTTTTCTCCCGGTCCTCCTCCTTCCAATCCTCCAACTACCCCTGCTATCTCTCACACACTCCTTCTCTTAATGGAATACACGAAAGTGTTCACGAAAAAAAAAGGTAAGAGGTGTACTGGCCGCACCGAGGAATGCATGGTTAGCCAGGTACCATCTTATATTAGACATTTAGACTCAGGCAGCATAGTTAGTTTAGCCTACGAATCATACGAGGCGAGCTTCTTTGCTAGCTTCAGCAGCTTTTGAGGCAAAACATGGTTGGCTCTGAATGTGCATGTAAGCTACCATAGTGTGGCATCTTCTCTGACTCTTTAAGTACCATCTAAACTTGTGCAGCCAGCTGTCCATACTCAAGCACCTACCATGGTTGGACAGGGTCTCACCCTCTTATAGGCTTATATGCATGCAAGGCCTTCTTGAGCTAGTCACAATGGTGAGATTCTGTTGGCAGGGCGTCAGGGAATGCTCATTTTTTGCAACAGCAGAGATCAGGAGGCTTGGTGTAGTTACTTCTCACCTTTTCACAATCACACATGCATTTACATTCAATGACCACACCACAATATGCTCGCTTCGTTTGCTCCTATCCTATTTGTTCAGGTTAAGGCGTACAGTCTTTTATGAATTTTTTGTCATTCTCCCTCTACGGGACACCTGAATTTGATGATCTCGACAGGTTCACGCACCGGTTAGAATCGGTTCTAGCTACTTTGGAGTCAACACATACATCTTGCAAGCATGAGTGTCTACTGCCTCCTTCAGTTGTCCTTGCACCGATGATGTAACCTCACCCTGCAACCAAACCCAAAAAAAAAAATCACACACACAAAATAAGTTTGAGAATTCCTTGCAACAAAAAAGAAAAAAGGATTATGCTGTGGTAGAACTTATCTATGATCAGAGAAAATGCAAGCTTACGGTCCACAGATCATGAGCATCGACGACGGTGGATTCATTAAGACCAATACTGCTCCAGCTGGCAGTAATGGATGCTTCATCAGACCCTCTGTTCCATAGAACAACTGCAACTCTCCCTTCACTTAATGGACCAGCCCAAACCTGATCACAAGATCATGAATGTATTATAAACCAGCTAGTTTACTCATGGCATTCGGCCAACCTTGTTTACTTCTTGGTCTCCATCTTGTAGCACTTTGCGCCCTTGCACCCCAAGCACATCTGAACAATTCACCAATCATTGAAGCTCACTATCATATCATCTCATATTTCATAATTGGAGAAATGAATGAATGAACACAGCTATTTCCTTTACCTTGATTAACCGCGATGACGTTATGATTGCTGAGGATTTCCTTGGTATCGTTACTCATCGAGCGGATGTCGCAGCCAATCAGAAGAGGTGCCTGCACCACGGCAGTTCAGCGCCATGGTCATGAAAAATGGCAATTCTATTGTACTGTGATGGTTACAAATGTCATTACCTTCACTAGAGCCCAGATGCTGAAATGGGAGCGGTACTCCTCTGTTGACATCCCCCCGTTTCCGACCTCCAGCATGTCCGGGTCTGAAAGCATAAATAAATTGCATCTCACTCTGAATTCAAGAAAAGGCAAGCCCAAAGTCTCAAGCCCCGAGGACTAGACTAACCATTCCATCCACCAGGCCGTGCATATGATGCCCATTTGTCATTAGCATCGACAATGGCCATCATGCTGAAACATTACAAGGAAAAAGATGCATCATCAGATATTGATATGGATACCATTACCAGCATGAGTAGTGAGTAGGGCATGTTCATGCTGCCAAATGGTAAAGCTAGCCAACTGTCTGAAGTAAACGACTAGAAGTTCCTTCCTTGTGAACTTCACCAAAATCTTGCACATATCGTTAGCACAGCTTTAGCTTGTCAAGGTATAATGTACTCATGTTCACTGATGACTGATCTAAAAGAAAGGGTGTATGTAGTGTTCACCTTCCCCAGTTGTCCTGGATGTCACCGGTTGTTCTCCAACTGTTTCCTACACCACTTGCCCATGTTGCTGGGTCATTCACACCCCTACACAACAACATTTTCAAAACCAAACAACTGAGTTCAAATTTCAAACACAAAATTCAGTCATCTGTTAAAAAGAAAAAGAGCAACAGTTACCATTCACAAAGGGAGAAGAAAATATTCCTCCCAGAATTCAGAAGGGCTTTGCTCATGTTGATATATCTGAATTTTGTCGCAAGCAATTTCAGTCTCTCAAAGTAGCACGATAAGGAGGAACTGTTAAAATCTAGTGCTAGTGGATGCTCACCTTGGCTGCGGACTCAATCCCTGGTCATTGCAGTTGTCATACTTCAAGTAGTCAACTCCCTTAGATTATTTTCATAAAAAAGGAAAAAAAAATCAGTTCAGGCAAGAAAGAAAGGCTTTGATTTCAATTTTCAAAATTTACAAAGTTTCAATCTAGCTAGATGGCACAAAATGTACCCAAGATGCGAAGGTTTTTGCATCTTGCTCTTCATATCCGAGCGAACCAGGCATCTGATTGCTGCAAGTTCGTGACCTGAAAGGAGAAATCCATTGAACTGAAGTTATTAATTTTCTTTCATTGAGTTCCTATCTCTGCCAGCTAATGTTATCTGTCCTTCAGCTTGTGGTTCTTAATTATATTTATTATGCGTACCCTGCATCACTGTAGACTCCGAGCTTGAGCCCTTTCTCGTGCACATAGTCTGCCAGGGCCTTTATTCCTGATGGGAATGTTGATGGATTTGCGGCAAGATTACCCTGGAAAGTAACAAAGCTAACAGTTTACCAATGTCATGTTTCTGCTTCTGAGTCCAGCCATTTCAGCAATGTCATGTTGATCCATCTAGTTTTACTTTGCTAAGCAACATAGTTGAACTCTTATTTACTATATTTATTGAACATATATAATTCTACGTTACTGCAGTGCGCACCTGGGAGTCCCTATCATATGCTGCCCAACAATCATCTGCAGCATCACAACAAAAATGTAGAATTCTCAAATTTCTTTTTCAACCAAAACTGAGAAGCAGATAAACGAAAAGAGAACAAGATAACAAATCTCAAGAGACTACCTATGTTTATATAGTCATAACCAAGCTTTGCGAGGCCAGTATCCACCATCGCATCAGCTGCACATACATATCATGATTTATGCAAGATTTTGTGATGCAATTGCAACTTATTCAATGCTGGAGGAGTGTATGTTTTACCAATTTGTCGAATTATGTCTTCGTTTATATTGCAGGCGAAGTGATTCCAACTATTCCACCTGAATGTGCCATATATTTAGTTAAGATATTAAAAAAAAAACAGACTGAGTACTGTATTTCTAGTGCTGAATGCTGACAGGACTCTGTTTGAGAATGCATATTCCAACCAATGCACACATGCTTTCTAACACGAAGGAAACAGGGGCGAAAGAGAGTTTTATACAAAAAAGGATGTGTGTGCATCTTACATGTTTTTAAACACCACAACAGTGCAAATTAAAAGAAACAGACCTTTGATCTTTGAAAGTATCAGAGGAGTGAAAAGGAACAGAGAGAGAACCAGGAAATATAATCCAGATATTTCATAGAAAAAATAAAAACCTTGTCACGAAAAGGACACATGCATGTTCATGTACTCGAAAAAGAAAAACCCTGAAAAGTAACATCACACAACATTATAAGGCTAAAAGATCGGTTACCCCATCTGTGGAGTCCGTCCAAGACCATTCTCCAGGGTGGCTCTCCTCGCCACCACCACCGGCGACCTCTCCGGCCGGATCGCCACCACCGACGTCAACAGCAAGATGAAGACGAGAGCACAGAGTGCTTTCTCTTCCATGACAAAGAGGTGGGCAGGGCAGGTAGCTGCTGCAAGAGTGATGATGTGGTATTTAATGTCTCCTTGCTAGTTTCCATGTCGTTCTGTTGTATATATAGCAATGGGCCAGCATCAGGACAACACTTCGTCACGAGCTTAGCTTCCCTTGGTTTGTTTGCCGTGTAAACTAAGTTCTTGTTATTCACATCTTTTCTGTAGCTAATAAGGGTTGATGAGTTCAACGGCTGTTAGTAAGTGTAACCCTTTTTTTTTGCATTGATTATACTGTTACAATTGATGCATCTTTGACGTGCAAAAAATTCGCCTGCGTATTTGGGATAACCTTCTAATAACTGAAGACAAATTTACTAACGTTAGAAAAATGAAGACGTAGACCCTACGACTACGAGAGAGAGTATGAAATGGCGCTTCTATAAATTAAAGATAAAAACTGCGGCATCGAGCGCACGGACATTAATCGGTAGTTATGACGCCGTCCTCGCTTGAACTTATCAGTCTGACTTATTAGTTATGATATAGTGTTTTTCTTTCATAATAAATAAGTCAACAGTACTTTCAGCTATGGCTTATCAGCCAAACGAACAAGACGTTTATTATGTAAAAGAACTAACCCAGTACGAAAGTCATTGGACCTACTACTGACAGGTCTGTACAAAATTTTAAGTGCAATTTAAGTCCATAGACAATAAACAATTATACATGTAGCTAGTCATACACACGTTTAAATAGCTCCAAAATTTCTCCTCCGCACGGGCAAGCCCAATTTCGCCCATCCAAAAAGTTCATTCAACACCCAAACTTTCATAGTTTATAGCCTAAACGATTGTTTAAATGCTTGTTTTGGTGTTTACACGGTTTGACCACTGTTTAATGCCGTCATCCGCTTTTTGACCAGTTTGATCGTTTAGACGCGTCTAGCGTTTAATTATGTGACTAGAGCCTAAACTATATATGAACCCACTGTTTAGCATTTAAACATATGTAGATGGCCATTTATACGTGTTTAGATGAACACTGATCTGCATTAATAATGACATGTTTGGATATGCCTCACCCACCATTTAACGCAATTTCTGCACGTCGTTACTACCAAGGCTATTGAAGGATATGATGGGTACTTCCTCCGTACGAAATTGTAAGACATTTTGATTTTTTAGATACATTGTTTTTACTATGTATCTAGATATAGTATATATCTAAGTATATAGCATTGATATATATCTAAAAAAAGAGCAGACCCAGTGCCGGAGACTCCCACATAAGTGGGGTCTGGGGAAGGGAAAAACCGAGGCGAAGCCTTCCCCCGCAAAATCTGCGGAGAGGCTGCTTCAAACCCATGACCAAGTCTTCATTGACCTCCCACTCCTACAAGTATACCCCTCCTCCTTGGTTCTATAAATAGGTGTTTGGTGCCACTTTGTAAATCATATTCAAGTGAAAGGAGAAGATTACTCCAAGGAAGTAGTGTAGTCCACCTCTCTAGTAGTTAGGCTAGTAGTGGGAGTTAGAGTCGAGTTGAGCTTGTTCTCGGAGTCTAGAAGTAATCTTCGGAATTTGATATAGCTCTTGTACCTTTCCTCTTTTGTAAGACTTTTCTTATTTAAATATATACTTCTACTTTACTTTAGTACTTCATTCAATTTGTGTGCTTACTTTAGTAGTACACTTGAAGCTTTGCTATAAGCTTAGTATCATAGTTAACTACCTTGTTTAGTGTAGTTACATATTGCCTGAGTTTCACCGCTCTTATAGAGTGCAATGGTCTCATTTGACCGGAGCTTAGACCAGAGTAGTGAGTTATAAGATTAAGCATGGTCCTTAGGCTATAACTTGCATGTGTTTGTGGCTAGACCCATGGATAGTTTGAGGTAGTTGGCAGGTGGTGATAGCCCTATCACCATCCTATGCATTCCACCACATTCGGTCTAGTTCTTAAAGTGTATGGCTCTGTGCGGTACTACTTCATCAACCTTGGTTGGTGTTTGGGTTTTGCCCCGAAGTGCTATCGAATCCCTCTATTTCTTTGTTTCCCTAAGTTGTGCTTAGTAGTAGAAGTAAATTAGGACTCTTGTACTTGGTCATTGTTCTCCCACTAGCTACGCCTTCTACCTTGAGTCTCTTCCTTATACCTTACCTTAGCCTTAAGCACCGTCTAGAGTCATACAATTGCTTGAGCTTTAGTCATAGAAATCCTATTCATCAATCATCTTAGTCATTTTCTTTCCTAGTGGTAAAATATAAAAATGACCTCGGTATACTCCCGAGTGAAGTGCTGTGTTGATATATTCTGTGCGCTTGCGGAATTATCCAATAGAACATAACAAATATCAACAAGCATTTCTGGCGCTGTTATCAAGGAAAGCACTTGATTTAAGATATTGATCAATAGATTTCTGTGATTAAAGTATCATACAATTGATCATTCTTTAGTGGTCTTATCTCTGCTATATTCCTACTTCTACGCAATAGAGCAGTGCATGACTGTTTTTGACTTGCCTAAAAACTTCTAAGAAGATCCTAAGGCTATCTTGAGAAGGGTCCGAAATCATCTCATCCCTCCTCAACAAACCTTGTCGACAACCGATCCTACCTTTGTGCAAAGCTTACCACTGTCCAATGTTGTCATGGCCAATAAGACCAAGTTATCCGCTACTTCCGCTGCTAATGTGGCCACAGGTCCTACCATCATTAATGGAGATGCGAACTTCAAACTCAAGATGACACTGGTCATAATGGTACAAGCGAGCCCCTTTTTTTAGAAAAGCTCATGAGGATACCAATGCACACCTCCAACACTTTCTGAAGTATGAGAAACCTTCACCAACAAGGGAGTAACTCAAGAGGCCATTTGGCTCTGCCTCTTCCCATTCTCCTTGCTTGGGAAGGTAAAGCAATGGTTCTCCTAATCGTGAAGCTTTGAACATTTGTTAAAAATGTTCCAATTCGTTTCTCGTCAAGTTCTTCCCCATGGATAAGACTAATGCTCTTCGCAACAAGATTTATAGTTTCCTCTTTAAGATCAACAAATTCTTCTTCTATGTTAGTATATATTATCATACTATGTTTATAAAGCTAAGTTCAATAAAGATTTGTTCGGTTAATCTTCAATCCAAGAGCAATCCCCTTTAATCCTCTCCTATCTCCACGGATTGGTGCTGACCGAACAAGCCCTAAGCAAATATCCTAGATTCACTACTTGCTTAGAGGATAAGTGCCCTCTAGACTCCAGTAGAAATGGAAGCACCTGCACTCATGAAACATCTGGAATAATAGTAATATAAGCTGAACGTCAAAACCGGGATCCATGGTTTGTGTAGGTTGTTGGCCTACTAGCAAGGGTCATTCATCATCCAAGTTCACTGACTATTTTCTTCAACTGGAAACTGTTAACTATACAAAAACATATCCGTTGCAATTAATAACAATGATGGTGGACCAGTAAACATTATTAGTATTATTGAATCATGTCATACCATTTTTTTCCGGGAACGTGCTTAGCATGTGTTTCATTAAGAGGGGTTTAGAGAAAACAGTTACACGTCCAACAACACTAGACGGCGAATTGCCACTGAGTGTGCGGGTAAACACCGACACAAAATCACTGTGTTGAACAGTGGAACTCAAACTGGTGTACTGGCTAAAGAAACAATTGTGCGACGGGGAGCAGCAGAACAAGCGCGCGCTGTGTTAGATGGCGTGTGCTGCGAGCAGCGACGAGAAGCTTGCAAAGCCAGCAGCAATCCAGGCGTCAGCCTCTTCGACGATGAGATGGAAGAGCTGTTGTGGCGTATTGGATACCTAGTCAAACGTCTGGCGATTTTGCTCCTTCCACAAATTCCAGGTTGAAAGGAGGACTGCCAAGTTGAAAGCACGCCTGAGCGCTTTGGGCAGTGTCGACCGGCCTGCTGCCACCAATCCTTGAGGTTGGCATTCTGATCTGGGATCAGGTTCTGCAGCCCCACCATATGGAGAAGCCGGTGCCACACTTCGCGCGCGAACATGCATGAGCACAGGAGATGATATGTGGTTTCGTCTTCCTGGGCGCAGAGGGCGCAGGAAGCATCCGGCTGCAGTCCATGGCGCCTCCGTCTATCAACAGTCCAAAGGCGGACATGGAGCCCAAGTCAGAAGAAGAACTTGACCTTTGCCGGTGCATGCGCATGCCATAGGTGCTTGGCCCCGACGAGTGGCGTCCTTCCGTAGAAGAAAGATCCATATTCCGATGAAGCCGAGTATTTTCCATCCGCTATAGTTCCAGACAAAACGATCAGGCACCGTAGGTTGAAGATGGACTTCCTCGAGTTTTTCCTAGAGCAGAATGTAGTCACGGAGGACCAATGCCGTCGGCGCCCCAGAGATGTCGCGTACCCAGGAGCGCTGGTCGAGAGCCTCCTTCACC
The DNA here is from genome assembly GCA_038087645.1 of Saccharum hybrid cultivar R570. Lineage (NCBI taxonomy): Eukaryota > Viridiplantae > Streptophyta > Magnoliopsida > Poales > Poaceae > Saccharum > Saccharum hybrid cultivar. The sequence continues at coordinate 41,191,717 of JAQSUU010000307.1, read as the reverse complement.
AACCGATTTCGGCGACGTCTCCCAATCGCCTCAAAGAGACTAGGCGCGAACAACGCAATTGGTCCCCTCGGAAACCAAGAGTCCGTTCAGAATCTTGCCGAAGCGCCGTCCCCCAAACGGACGCTAATTGACGCCCTGAACATTGCGTCAATGTTCTTCTCAGTCCGTGATGGTAGGAAGGCCCAGGCTGAGGTCGTATCTGTTCGCCGTAGCCACTCCCATCTAAGCCGTAGTGCGAATCCGAGCACCTTCAGGTCAGGGATGCCGAGCCCGCCGTAATCCTTTAGGGAGCAGACAATAGGCCAGGCAATCTTGCATTTACCACCCGTCGTGGATTGGTTCCCAGTCCAGAGGAAGACAGCAAGATATTGAGATGTGAAACGGGATAGCTGACAGCGTACCAATGCAAATGGTCAGAGGATGGTAGACCTAGTAGCACTAGCACTATTGGAGTGCAGTGGTGGCGATCGACCAATATATGTCGCTTGGGGAATCGTCGTTCTCGCTCATCACATCGCGCACTTGATTGCAATGGATAGGGTGATGTGTACGTAATGGAAGCATGGTGGAGTGACGTACCAAACTAAACCAGTAAAAACAAGGTCAATAATAAAACCAAATACTTAGCTATAAGCCAAGTTACAGAACCAAGCTATACGATAGTTAGCCTTCTACTTGTCTATATGATTTCTTTATTATTATATATTTTCATTCTTTTTTTATACCTCCTCACATACATCTCTATTGAGATCAACTACTGTCTATGCTTCTGTGCCCATCTAGTTGCTTGCATGAGAGCCAAACTCTCTTCTCTCTCATTCCTTCTCTACTCCGCATCAGCAACAATATTAATTAGCTTGGCTATAAGCTAATAGTTGTACTTGCTCTAATAGTTAATATATATATTACTACCTCCTTCCGCAAAAGAATGTAATTATGAGATACGTGTTAGTCAAGGAAGCTCAAGTTTAACCAAATTTATAGCAAATATTATTAACATTTTTGTTTCTAAATAAATTTATTATAAAAAAATATATTTTATAATTAATCTAATGGTACTTACTTTGTATCATAAATATTTGCACTTTTTATATAAATTTATCCAAAGTTTAAACTATTTGACTTCTCAAAAATAAAGAATTGCATACTTTTGTGGACGGAGAAAGTATTTTAGGTGAAGAAGAGAATTACATTAATTAGAAATAGATGTTGGTCCAGCTCGATCACACGCACTAGCTAGTACACCGCTCACACATACGGTACGTGTTTAGCTTGCATTGCTCCTACATGCACACCAACACGTACAACAGAAGCTAATTAAGCAGCTTTGCAGCTCGACACGATATGGTGATTACACTACTGGTTCAAGTAGCGCAACGCACAGCCGCTTTGCCGAGTGTCCAGGGTACTCGGCAAAGCCCTAAATACACTCGGCAAAGGCTTTGCCGAGTGCCACACTCGGCAAAGAGCACACGGCAAAAAAAGCTGTCTGTAAAGCGGCCTTTGCCGAGTGTTTTTTATCGGGCACTCGGCAACCACACTCGGCAAAGCCCGAACCGAAAAATTCTGAAAAAAATAGGAAAAAAATTTTAAAATATTTTTTTAATTAGAGGAGGGACCCCACCGGCCAGTCATATGGCACCTACTGCCAAGTGACTAGCCAAAGCAATTTTTTGAAACTTTGCGCCCAGCGAGAATCGAACCTGGGACCTCTCACACACACGCGAGCACCTCTACCACTACACCTCTCTTTCATTTGTGTCTATATTCCATTTCGGTTCCCCAAATATTATACCAAATCAAGTGTAAATTGATTGTTTGAGGCCCTAAACGAATTTAAATTAAAAAGTTGTCAACTATAAAGTTTCATAACTTTTCGAGATCTACAATTTTCATTTAGGAAGTTTCTCCATCCGAGGTAGTTTGAAAATTTTGAATTTTAAAATTTTGAATTTCAAACGTAGTTTTGCATGACAAGATGATTTTAAATTTAAAAGTTGTCAACTACAAAGTTTCATAACTTTTCGAGATCTACAATTTTCATTTAGGAAGTTTCTCCATCCGAGGTCGTTTGAAAAAATCAAATTTTAAAATTTTAAATTTCAAACGTAGTTTTGCATGACAAGATGATTTCAAATTAAAAAGTTGTCAACTACAAAGTTTCATAACTTTTCGAGATCTACAAAGTTTATTTTGGTTGTTTTCCCATCCGAGGTCTTTTGAAAAATTTGAATTTTAAATTTTTGAAATTCGGATGCAGTTTTGCATGACAACATGATTTCAAATTAAAAAGTTGTCAACTACAATGTTTCATAACTTTTCGAGATCTACAATTTTCATTTAGGAAGTTTTTCCATCTGAGATCGTGGTTCTAACATTATTCACAAATTTTATATATCTCTCTTGTAGTTTTATAAAACTATATGAGAGACGTGTAGATTTTGTGAACAACGTTACTATCGCTTTGTCGAATGAAGAAATGACCAAAATAAACTTTATAGATCTTAAGAAGTTATGAAACTTTGTAGTTAAAAACTTTTAAATTTGAATTCATTTAGGGCTTCAAAATGTGTTTTGAAAAACTGCTTTGCCGAGTGAAAAAAAAACACTCGGCAAAGACTTTCTTTGCCGAGTGTTTTTTTGGCACTCGGCAAAGCAGCTTCTTTGCCGAGTGTTTTTTGGCACTCGGCAAAGAATATCTTTGCCGAGTGTTTTTTTTTGCACTCGGCAAAGCAACTTCTATTCCGAGTGTTTTTTTTACCGAGTGTTTTTATTTAGCACTCGGCAAAGAGCTTCTTTGCCGAGTGCCCGAAAAAAAAAACACTCGACAAACCACATGGCACTCGGCTCGGATTCCGGTAGTGACGACCCACACGACGCGAGATGAGCTGCAACCTGCAAGTCGATCGATCAAGCCACCACGTTCAGGCGGCGCACGACGACTAGCTTGGATAACATAAATTAAAATGCATGCTCAGTTGCTCACACACAGCTAGCTAGCTCCGATACACTAACAGACCATGCAGCATCACCTCCACTAATCATCAACATTTCTGACTCCACTTAGCAGTACGTTAGCACACATACCTGTTGATGGCTACTAGATGCCAATTCTAACCATCGACAATGCAGGAAAGGATAAATCAACATTGTAGTCTTTTGTTACGAAGTAACATGGTTCCACTTGTACTTGAGAATATTTAGATGCAGCGAAAACTTCACAAAATATTCAAGAATGAAGCACCAGGAGCATGAGGAAGAAGGCAGGAGCACCAGGGCCCACCTAGTGGGGGTCAGTCGACCCCACCTATGGTCGCTCGAGACCCCACCCAGGGGCGGAACGTAGTGTTGGTGCATGGGGTACAACTGTACCCCCAAAATTTTTGTACAAATACTAAGTATGTATACCTATATAATACACTATATATTTAGAACACCTTATCAAATAGAAATCTCATAAGAAAAAGTGCTCATCCGAGAGGAAAATAGCCTTACAACCCCATACTAGCACGCTTTCTTCTAATGAAGTATAGGAGACCAAAGTAAATCAGTGCACAAGCACAATATAAAAATAACGGAATGAGTTAGGAAAAGTAAATATGTAAAGTTGACTCTCTTTTTTTCTCTTCTAAACAATCATTATAGTTCAAATTTGTGAAGTTTGAGTCTTGAATTTTTAATAATCAGTCAGTTTTTGGAAAAAAAAATTGTCCATATGTATCTCAATAAATAGTTAATTTCACTTGTGTACAACGTCATGACATTAAGAATAATAAAGAAGCAAGAAACTAATGTGCTATTAAGACCTTGACGACAACTACTTTTGTGTACTCACCGATGAATATTAGCAAATTGTATTCTTAGATCCGTACACCAACCATTTTATTGTCATTCAGATCGCTCTATTATATATCGTTAGAGAATTACATCAATTAGGTCCGTACCCCCATGATTGAAATCGTGGATCCGCCACTGACCCCACCTGTCCCTCCATGTTAGCAATCTATGTGCCAAGCAAAGAGCATAATTTGGAGCACATCCCCATGTCCATTTGGAGTACTAAACCTTGAGCCAGACGAGTCAATTAGACACCCACACAAGCCTTGATTCTACTAGAGGTGCTCTTCGCCTTCCTCGGGTGGGGATGGGCTCAATAGCCCTCACAAATCCTTCTCCAGAGCACAGCACAGTCTTCTTGCGTGCTTCATAGAGACAATCACCAAGCCTTCTAGGAACCACGCCGACAAGCTCCAAGAGTAACAAGCAAATACTCCTACAAATCACCACCTAGTGCCACTTGATTAGTCACTCAAATAATCCACTAGCTAGGATCAATCTCCAACTCACTAAACTTGTCGCACAAGAAGTATATGAGTTAGAGAGGTTTGGAAGGGCTCTCTTGATGTGTATGTGCTTCCCAAAGTGCCAAGAGAGCCCTCACAACCGACCACCTCTTTGTTTATAGAGGGGAGCATGCAACTAGTAGCTGTTTGGAGGGCTGGCTTGGCTATCTGTGTGCCTGGCATTGGGACCACCGAGCTGACAGTCCCACCATCAGGAGCCACGTGTCAGCGTCGACATAGTGCAATGAGTATTTCAAACTGTCTGAGCCTAATGGTCACCTACGCTTGGTGGTCCCACCACCAGGATCCACGGTCCCACCGCCTAGGTGCCTCTAGCAACGGCTCAATGGCCCAACAGGCCATCAAAGCAAACACTACCATTGTTCCATGAACAGTAGCCACGGTCTAACCGCCAGGCCCAACGGTGAAAGGTCTTGATGGCTAGAGGGGGGTGAATAGCCTTTTAAAATTTTTTACAAAGACAAGCTAAACAAGTTTATCAATATAACAAGTAGCGAGATGCGAGTTTTGCTTAGCCTACGGGGTGTTTGCAAGCCACCTAACCAATTCACAATTCTAGTATATTTGCACTCAACCGCACAAGTCAAACCGAGAAGGTAATTACAACTACAATTAGCAAGCTATACAAAGGAGCTACTCTAGCAAAGCTAACTAGCTAGCAAAGATAACTAAGAAGGTAATGTGGAGTTGAGTTAGGAGAGTTTTACCGAGGGGCGAAGTATTGAGCCAACCAATATGATCAACAATGAATACCAAGACAACCGAACACTAGAAACAATCAATCACAATATGAAAGTGAAGACATGAAGATTTATCCCGAGGTTCACGTGCTTGCTGGCACGAGCCTCTCAAAAGGCACCACAAGAACCTACCAAATGACAAAAGGTTGCAAATGGCACGAAAAATTTACTAACGTTGCCTTTGGTGCTTCGCCGAGGTAGGCACAAACCCCTCACAATCACCAGAGGTGGCCAAGAACAATCACCAACTCTTGCCAACGCCTCTAAGCTGCTCCAAGCCATCTAGGTGGCGGCAACCACAAAGAGAAATAAGAATCCCGCAGCAAATCAACCACCAAGTGCCAAATAGATGCAATCTCACAATGCAAATGCACTTGGATCACTCAATCTCACTTCAAATATACAAAGAAGCAAGAGAGATGAGTGGGAGGAGAGTTGCTTAGCTCAAAGTGCTCACAAGTATGTCAAATGTCCAAGAGATGGAGCCTTGAGCCGGCCAATGAGTATTTATAGACGTACCCCTTCGAATATAGCCGTTAGAAACTTGAAACAGCCGAAGTCACGCTGACCGGACGCGCTGGTCAAACTGACCGGACGCACCGATCGCACAACGGCTACGCTCGCGAACCACCGACCGGACGCGCTCCACGCAACGACCGGACGCGCTGGTCCCATAACGGACCGGACGCGCTGGTCAAGCCTGAGCAGCGCACAACGAAATAGCGACCGGACGTGCTGCAGAACTGACCAGACGTCACAGTGCCAGCGTCTGGTTGGAGTCCAGTAAGCTCCCTGAACGACCAGGCGCGTCCGGTCGACAGTGACCGGACGCGCCACCGCGTCCGATCAAAAACAGAAATAAGCGCAGACGCTGAACACTGACCGGACGCGTCCGGTCAAACAGAGATCGCGTCCGGTCCAGCGTCTGGTCACCTCTGTGACCTCCGTTCGCCTCCGTTTCTTTTCCAACTTCTGGCATAGTGGAAAATAGTTGTTTCAACTCCTCGAAAACGCCTGAATCCCGCCTCGCAAGCTCGGCAGGAGGGAGAAAGGACTCCAAACCCTCTCTACCGCTTAAACTTCACCGCCTTTGCAAAATGTGCTAACACCCCCAAGTGATCTCGTCATGTGCGAGTGTGTTAGCATTTTCACAATCATTTTTTGAGGCGTTATTAGTTCTATCCAAATGCATATGATTATGAAATGCACACCTAGAGGCACTTAGGAGTTCAATAGCCACGTTATTCCCCTCTTTATAGTACGACTATCTATCCTATAATGTAACCACACCCACTAGGTGTCTTGGCTACTAAAACACAACCCTTAAGCATATACCTTTGCCTTGATCACGTAGAGTTGCGTCCAAATCCAAGTGTGGCCATCATGATCACCATGTCCATCTTGCCACCAATCTTGGAATGTACTAATCCTCATATGCTACATACAACTTAGGCATAGGATTAGTACTTAGGCATTGTCACTAATTATCAACACCAAACATAGGACTTTCAAACGGTTGGTCCACCAGGGCCACTTCCAACGGCCCAAGCACGTCCAAACGTCTCCGTTTAAATTCATTTTTAAATCTTTGTAAATTTCGCTAACTCCCAAGTGTTGTCCCTCAAATCAACCTCTACCATGACGTACTAGCAGTTAGCACTTTTCAAATATTTTTGCAAAAGGGTTTTCAAACTCATTTTTGGATCGCCACTCGTCTCTAATATCAACGTGGTTAGGACCTCACAAGTGGCACTAGATAATAGACATGCAAACACATTTGCCCCTCTTAATACTACGACTATCTATCATAAACCAAACCATTTGAATCTTCAGTACATAACCTCATGGCCGATAAAATGAAACATCCTATGTTTCATACCTTTGCCTTGTGCTTATCCAATTTCTCTCAATTGGTTCCCGCAAGGAAAAACATTGCCAACATATTCACCAAGCCACTTGATAAGATCAATGTATCTTTGGCTTGATCTTCATAAGTGATGTGGATCACTCAAACCACACAAGACTTCAAGTCCATCGACCTTAGCCTTGCTTGCTCTTCTCCATTGCCTTGGTCCATCGGTGCCAAGCTCTCTACTCACACTTCACCACCTTGATGGTCTCCGTTGTGTCTCGAGCCTTTAGCTTGCCATTCACCAATGCCTCGGTCCATCAGTGCCAAACCCTCTACTCACACTTCACCACCTCAACGGTCCATTGTGTCCCGATTCTCTAGCTTGCCCTTCACCATTGCATTGCACACGGTTCATCCTAGCCAAGCCTTGCTTTGGTCTTCACCTTCTTGCTATGCTTGATTCTGGTTTTCCAACATGATATCAATCATGTCCATGACAATGCCATCTCATCTTGTGAACTAAACCAACTTCCCTTCACACACTCAAATAGAACGGTTAGTCCACAAGTGTTGTCATTAACTACAAAAACCCAAACAAGGGCCTAGATGATTCAACAAGTAAAGATTTAAGTCACCATACAATAATCTCCATATTGACTTTAAATCTTTGAAGTCATCGTGCTCCTCTAGGAATTCTCTCCAAGTCAACTCTTTATTTTTATACTCCCACCTTGAGATTGTCCCCAACACAAGGGGCTCATGCACATCACCACAATCTAGGTGTCAGTGTCCAAGATGGAGTGCCCAGACCATCCACCTAAGAGCTCCTTCATTATGTAGTTTGGTTAACCACACCACCTTCTCCTATGCTCCATGCCATAAGTTCATACCGCTTCTGAGCTCCACCTGCTCATTGGTACAATGCGGTTAGTTCCACCACGCCTTCCTTTTTCCAACAACTAGCAGCTTCGCCTCTATGACTATTAGATTTTGCAAACCATCTTTGAAGCCTTGCACTTGACTACAATTGAGAATTGAGTACCTACCGTTGATGAGGTGACTTCCATCTCCTCACCAGGAGGCCATAGGATGGACAAGTATGGCTAGCACATGACACAATGATGAACAAGAGCACATAGAGATGGTGATGAAGATGGTGTTGACCAAAGTCAAGGTTAGGGTTAGCCAAGTCAAGACGAGGCGTCATGAGCCCTTGGTGGACCATCGGGCCAAGGACATATGGAGGACACATGTCAACATCTGAGGGGTTACGTACTAACTACAAGACCTAGGGAAGCTTGGCGGTTTTGGCCTCAAAACCACATGCAAAGTAGTTTCTGGGTTTGGGCCTAAAAACCGAGGGGGATCTTAGGGTGGCATGTGTAATAGAACCGTCCAATTTATAAGAGCACAAGTACTAAAACTGTTGCCGAGATAGTTGATTTGTCGCACTTGGGCCCATATAAACCCCGTAGTCCATGAAATCACGAGGGATTTCAAACTTTCAACAACATACAACCAAGATCGCTCATGGTTCAGCATACACACATCACATGTTACATCAAGTTCGCACATAGTTCAATTACATCAGAGTTCAACTTAAAGTTATTACAATACCAAGTTCACTGAAAGTAGCGGAAGCAAATAGTTTGAAACATCTCACACACACTTAGTTTAGGTATAGTGCCAGTTCATGATCATAACCAACAAAAGCATTATAGATAAGAACTATGGAAGGACTGTGCCCACGGTCTTACTCCTCATCCACAGCAGGATAGAAGCAATTCTTGCAGTAGCCATAGAACATATTTCCATCTGCAACAAGAGGGAATAAACCCTGAGTACGAGAATGTACTCAGCTAGACTTACCCGTCATAAACCAAAATAAGGTGATTCTCAAGGATCATGCAAGGTTTTATCAGTGGAGCTAGCTTAACAACAATTTGCATAAAAAGCTTAAGTACAAAACTTGCATATAATAGCTTTAGCACCAAGTTAAAACCTATTCATTTATACATCTCTAGATTAGCACATGTACTAGAGCAATCACTTGATTAAGACTAAGCAATCAATAATAACCATATCATATTGGCCTTTCCATCATTATAATCATCAACCTATTCCATAATCACATTACTATGATGAAGGAAGAATAGTCAAGTTTCTCACTATCCAAGAGAGATGGCGATTCGAATCGATTCCTAACCAGCTGGTAAAATTTTCTCACACAAACCCACACTTCCCTCGTCAGGGTCACGTTAGGTCACCATTGGTATTGTTCAGGATCTGTCACGGGTTTGCCCTAGGCCGCACACTCGGGAGCCAACCGGTTGCCAGGATGCATCAGGCCCTGCCTGCCCTTAGTCAAAACCGTGCCCCAGCACATCCTTCCTTCCTCTAGTATGCGCACCAACATGACAAATCCCGGCCCAAACAGAGTACTAGGCTTTGCGGTCGGAACGACTTATCCTTCTAGCTAAGTGTGAGGCTGCGTTCAATCTCGAATGATGTCCAACAACGCTTTGGTCCTTAACCGACACAGATGGTACTATCAACAACACATCCCACCCGGTCTCCATTTATCCATCAACCTATGGTTCTTTTCCACGATAGCAAATATGGCCAACCGTGACCAGTTAAACCCTATCGTGCAAGTGACCAGAAATCACCCGCTCTATCGGTTTAAGCATGGCTAAGCATTGGTTTTGATCCTAGACCTAACAGGGATTACAAGATGTAATAGTGGACAAGGAATAGTATATGCAACAACGGTTTCATCCGAATCCTGTAACTTAATGTATCAAACATAAAGAACTCAAATTAAAGTTTTGTGAAGACATTGGAGGCTTAGAATGCTCCGGGCCTTGCCTTTCAGAAAGGTGGAAGGATGATGATCAGGTCATTCTGGAAGGTCCGGGGCCTGTCCTCCTTCTTCTGACTCCTCTTGCGGAATCTCCTGTGGAATCTCCCCTTCGATGGGCTCGAACTCCACTAGCGTTACCCCCTCTGGCGATCCTGTATGCATGCATAGATGAATGAATACCGGGAATGCACATAATATGAAACATTTGGATGACATGAGGAGGTGCTTATGCTAAGCATGGTAGTTCATACATTCTTTAGGACATAACAAAGTCAATTTCGTTTACTGAGTAAGTGCACATCTCTTCTCTAGAAAAGTAGACATACATTTACCCTGCTAGAAAAGTAGACACACACTTACCCTGTTTTGACAACCTAAGATACAATTGTTCATCAATAGTGAGGGACCTAAAACCTGCAACTAGAAAATTATTTTAATTAGCCTAAGCTAAACAACAAGTATCACATGCATCAAGCAAGTTACACCACTCAACAAGCGTTTTTGGACTGCTAGCCAGCAGCCACTTAAATTAACCATAACTGGAGTTCTACAAGTCCAACAAATATGAGGTAGGACTTTCTGGAAAGCTTCACAAATTATCTACAACTCTCTTAGAAATGATTTCAGATGATTCAAACATCAACTGCTCAAACCAAGAAATCTTTCTAATCTGTCCAGACAATTCCAGAGAACAAGCATTTCCAACTTCTAACTTTGAACAGCTATAACTCTTAAACCAAAAGGCCTATGACCCTGAAATTTTAACACAAGCAATATGAGCAAGTTATCTACAACTTTGCTAATATAAAGATTCTCAGAAATCATCATTAGCACTGCTCAATTCACTCATTTCCAAAAACTGTTTCAGCAGCCATACAAGCAAGTAAATATGAGCAACTAAATAATGGACCATGTTGTAGAATTGACTTTTATGCACCACCGAAATTACCAATAGATTACATATATCTTAAAAACACTAGAAAACATAATGGTCAAATTCAATCCTTTTATCCAATTACCTTTTTTAAGATAATTAAGGCAAATATGAACACATGGCAAAAGTGCACAGAAAAATCTAGGACAATTACAGTGGCACACACATACCCTTACTAGGCTACTATCAAAATTTCATAGCATTTGAGTAAATATATCATCTTATACAAAAAGAACAAGCTAGATATGCTATTCTCCTAAAAATACCTTAATTAAGAAAAGGAATAAATAAAAACAGTAAAAACTATCTACTAACCACTAACATTTTATTACTCCATTGCATAGGTTATTTTCTAAGGATTCATAAAAGTCCTCATTTACTATTTTTGGATTTTTCTACATCTAGTTATGATTTTTTAAAGTTCAATAGCTTTTCTTAAAAATGAAAAAAGAAAACATTTCAAACTCCAAAACGCTAAATACACCTGGGCTGTTACACTCAGAAATGCTGACACGCGGGGCCGAGGTGGTCAACAGGCCCACTGGCCGGAGAGAGAAGCAGGAGATGGCTTGACTGGCTAGAAATTCGCCAGCGGCGGGACCGGCACCGGCGTGCTCCCCGCGGTCAGCCGCATCGGGTAGGGTAGGTGGTTGCGGGAATCGTGGCCTCGAGCTAGGGTGGTGGCGCAAATGGCGGGTCGGCGGAGGTGTCCGGCGGTGCGCCGGCCAACTCCGGCCACGGCTCAGCGAGGCGAGGCGAGCAACGGCATCGTGGTGACCTAGCGGATCTAGCAGGGTCTTCTAGAGCCTAGCAGAGGTTGCCGGTGAGCTTAGCCACGGTTGCGCCGCTGTGGCGGCCATGGCGCGGTGGTACGCCGACGCGTCCCAGTGACAACGCCGCGGTAGCGCCTAAACCAAACGCGGTTCGAGCTTCTACATCCTACGGTAAGAGCGAAACGCAAGCGAGAGAGAGGGAGAAAGAGCTCCGATTGGGGTTGGCCACGTCGAGCCCAAGCTCGACGGTGCTCCGACGGGGTGTTGTGGTGATGGTAGCGCAAAATGCACCCTCACCTAGCTCCGAATGGTGGCTCTGTTGGGTGGAGCATGTAGAGCAGGGTGAGGCGCAGCTGTGGGCGAGGGAGCTTGAGTGATGGAGCTTCGGCGGGGGCGCTGTGAGGCCGAGAGAGGCACGACGGCGATGGCACCCTCCTCGGTGGCGCGAGCAGGAAGAGTGAGGCGAGAGTGAGAGAATGGGGTGGATTGGAGAGGCAGCAGCAGCATGCTGTCAGCTTGAGCGCGCCAGCGCACGCGTGAGTGGGGGCGAAGGCGAAGCATGGCGGCCACGCGGCGACTGCGGCTGGTCGGCCATGGCCGAAATTTTGAAATTGCCACGCCCTTCCATTCAGTCCCAAACCGTTGCGTTCTAGCGAAAACGGTAATGGACAAAATTGTAGACCTATCCGAGAACTACAACTTTGATTCCAAGCACTAGAGCTAGATCGGCCTAGATTAGGAGATACAAGCTGCTAAACAGGGTTACAAGAAAACAAAAACGGGATTACAGACTTAGTCATATTCTAAGTGTTGAAAACAACCCTAGTTGCTGCCTTGTGGGCCCTTTTGAACATGTTCTGCTCGAAACTAGCTCTAGGTCACACCATAACATTTGTTCCTCATAAAATTCTCTACAACTTTTGTTAAGGTGACACTTACATGCAAAAACCTCTAAATCAACATTCAAAGCAGGTCAAACAGAAACACTCTAGAGGGTCAAACATGGTCAAACTTCATTTGAATTTGAATTTGAATTTAGTTAAACTACCAACACAAACTTTGTTTCAATTTGTATCCTAAGAATGTATAGAGTGTTGTCACGGCAGTAGGCACACATTTGCATCACTCTAACACAAAAGTCAAGCAATAGCATAATGAAACATAAGGTAACACTATATGAAACATCATGTTGCATAGCCATGTTTCATTTGTTTTAGATGCATGTTTCACAGGTTGCATGGGTATGTTGCAAGTATTTTGATCACGATTATGAATGAGTGAGAGATGCACATGCTCATGCTATGAAATGCAAGTGCAAATGTGCGAGCTAACACACCCAGAGTGTTACAGCATGTGGCATCATCGGAGAGCTTGTGTCGAGGTGAAGCGACTTTATGAAGGACCCATGGTTGTCCGATGCTTTGAACCCCCGATGGCTGAGTCATTCATGTATAAATGTAGGGGCAATCATAGAATGTGTAATAGCCTTATAAATAAAAGAAATGGATGCTCAAGACAACCACCCCTTCCAAGGGCTAAAGTGCTAAGCAAGAGATAGGCATCTCTTAGTTGGAGTTAGGCTAATATGATGTATAGGTGAATTCATGGTTGTTTAATCTATAATAAATTCATGTGAATTCACCTCTCTTGTCTCCTCCTAAATCCCTAATTTTTGTTCTTTTTGTGAATTTTCGTCACTTTTCTTTGGTGATTTTTGGATCTATGTGTGGTCTGATTTCCTAAGTTATTTTGATTGGTTTTGGGGTCCTTGGAACTTGGCCAAATCATGGCTTGAATCTCAGCTCTCAGCTCTTTAGTTCCTCTCTCCAAAAACGCTCATTCCTAGTTTCTTTTGGTGAATTTCTTGAAGATCTTTGTGCTGCAGTTTTTGTGATGATCTTGATTTGTGTTTAGGTGCTATGAGGCATTTGGAACATACATAGACACCACCCTCAATAGATATTTTCTAGGAGCACCTAAAAATCATCATTTTGACGATTCTTTCAAAACCCCAATTTGAGAGAGTGATTTCAAAATTCCTAACCAAACTTTGATCTTTTAGGCAAGATCTATTGGGGGTAGATTCAAAATGGGTTGATAGAGATGTGTGTAATATTTCGTTATTTTTGAGCTCATTTGAATTGATTTTGGATTTTTCTTAGAGTGAAGCTGATTGAAAATAGAAAAAAAGCTCAAGCCGGTTTCTAAAACCAGCTCAGCCAGTTTTTCGGACTTGCACCCATTAATGTTATTTTTTTGCGGAGACATTCTCTATGATATCATAAACCCCTCCACAAATTTCACAGATTTAAGAGGTCATTTGATTGAATTTCGACATTTTTCTTTCTGAGTGTGGAAGGCTGAAATCTGCGAAATAAGCCTAAACCGGTTTGGATTTAGGCTAAGCTGATTTTTTAAGACCTCACCGGAGGGGTGAGAGCCCCACCTGAATAGATTTCCATTGATTCCAGCGAACCGGTGCATGGAGGGTCCAGGACCCTAAAGTCTTACAAATAATACATGGTAGAGGAAGGGAGGGAGAGAGAGGGATTACAACAACACCATCAACAACAACACTAAAATAGACTCAAGGATAAGCCTAGACACAAGCCGAAAGACGTTCACCGAACGCCGATTTGCGCCCCCACCGAAGAGCATACTCGCCGCTTTCACCGTGGCCATTGTGCCCACCACCACTCCTCGTAGCTACGCCGATTCACTGCCGCCCTCCAATTGAGGACCACTCCGTGCAGCAGAATGGGGACTAAGAGTGGCGGCGAACACGCAAGCCTAAGATCATCGGACACGACGACCTCCTTTTGAAATGATGATGACATCCTCCAGCACATCCGAGCCCACGTACCACCATCTAACGCCGTCCACGGGGAGGAATCCATGGAGGGTAACGGCGGCAGCGGTGGAAACACCACCCGACATTTGATATTCTGGCACCATCAAGGAGAGCGCCGACGGAGCAGAGACGCCAGAGGACACTCGCCAAAACGTCGGCAACACCCAACAACCAGGGTCAAACTCACCCAAGAGGGGCAACAATAACACAGGGGAAGAGCAAACGAAGAGAACATAGGGCCGCGGTAGGGGCTGCAATCTAGTCCTCCACAGTGGCGTCCTCAAGAGGGTCACGATGTCAACGACATTGCCACCACAGGCTCCACAAACTAGAGCTAGGTTTTCACCAGGAGGAGAGAGACAGAACTACAGTGATAGAGTTGGGAGCCTACATTATCGACGCCTCGAGGGAGGAAATCGGTGCCGAAGGGCGTCGCCGTCGAACGCTCAGACGGGGGCTAAGCTGATTTCTGCTGGACGTGTTCAAATTCGCCATTTTCAACTTCGTTCGCTTTTGCATCTCTTTAGCCTAGTTTCTAGGGTACATAGGTCCACTGTTACTACGAGATCCTGGCTATCGCAGCTAATCTTGCTAGTGTTGCGTGAGAGTTTTGTGCGTTGTCTCGGGGCAGTTCATTCTTGAAAATAGAAACATTTCAGGCTCATATTCACCTTCCTCTGGTCGCCTCAACAGTTCTCCGGAATTTTTGGTTTTGTTGATTTTTTATAAGTTTGACGAGTACAGACAACGGTGAGAATAACCCCAGTCTATTTGGGGGTCAACACATACATCTTGCAAGCATGGGTTTCCACTGTCGCCTTCAGCTCTCCTTGCACAGATGATATAACCTCACCCTAAAAACATAATAAAATCAGACACACATAAGAAAGTTGAGAAGAATCACAGTTTATTTGCAACTACGAGAAAATATATATGCTATGGTAGACTTTTCTATGATCAAGGGGAAGCAAAAAAAAAAAGAATATGCATGCTTACTGTCCACAGATCATGAGCGTTGACGACAGCGGAAGTGCTAAGACCAATGCTGCTCCAGCTGGCAGTGATGGATGCTTGAGTAGGCCCTCTATTCCATAGAACAACTGCAACTCTCCCTCCACTTAATGGACCCGCCCAGACCTAGTGAGAAGATCATGGTTTAGAAACTGCTCAAAGCATTGTGCCAAGCCAAGCATAGGTTCTGATTTTCCATCACTTACTTGGTCTCCATTTTTTTGCACTTTGTGGCCTTGCACCCCAAGTTCATCTGGCCATGAATCATTATATTTTACCCAGTCATCATCTCTAATTGTTAGTTTGGAAAAATGGAGGAATGGTCACCGTGTTTTTATTAACCTTGATTGACTGCAATGACATTTTGATTGCCGAGGATATCTTTGGTATCCTTGCTCATAGAGCGGATGTCGCAGCCAGTCAAGAGAGGTGCCTGCATCATCAAGTCAGCTCAGGCACCATGGCCTTGCTAGCTAAATGCAGATGAAGAAAATTTACACACTGTTGCTGAATGCTTCCTATTACCTTGGCTAGAGCCCATATGCTGAAATGGGAGCGGTATTCCTCCGTTGTCATTCCCCCATTCCCGACTTCCAGCATGTCTGGGTCTGAATGAAAACAGGATGTAATTGCAGGCGGTTCAGCAATTAAGAGAAACCATCCACTCTCGAATTTTCTGCAGGCCTCAAGGACTAGACTTTTTTTTTTGCGAGCAAGGACTAGACTAACCATTCCATCCACCAGGCCCAGCATATTTTGCCCAATAGTCATTACTGTCGGCGTTGCTTGTCATGCTGAAACATTGCAGCAAAACAAGATTCATGCATCAGACATTGACAAGGAAACAATGTTCTGTAGGACTCGACGGCTTGTTCTGATTGCCAAATGCTACATCTAGCCTGCCTAGCGTGTCAGATAAGTGGCTAAAAGTTCCTTGCAAACTTCACCTAAAACAGGCATGTTTTGTTAGCTTATATGCACATCAGTTGCTCACCTCCCCCAATTGTCCTTGATGTCACCAGCTGTTCTCCAACTGTTTCCTAAACCGCTTGCCCATGTTGCTGGGTTACCTACACCCCTGCATAACGAAGTTGAAAGAAAAAACTTAATTCAAAGTTCAAAACACGAAATTCGATCATGGTTGGAAAAAAAAAGAGCAATGGTTACCATTCACAGATGGAGAAGAAAATATTCCTCCCAGAATTCAGAAGCGCCCTGCTCATGGTGCTATATCTGGATTTGTCGCAAGGCAGGTTTCAGTCTCTTGAAATAGCGTGAAAAGATATAAAATATAGTTAGTGTATGAGAACCTTTGTTGTGGGCTCAATCCCTGGTAGTTGCAGTTGTCGTACTTGAAGTAGTCAATTCCCTATGAATTTTAACAAAAATAAAGCAGGAAAAATCAATTGAAGCCAGAAAGAAAGGCATAATTATTGACACACGTCTAAAAGTTCTAATTCAAAAGACACAAAAGTTACCCAAGATGCGAAAGTTTTTGCATCTTGCTCTTCATGTCCAAGTGAGCCCGGCATCTGTTGGCTGCAAGTTCTCGAACTGAAAGGAGAATGGTTGGTGTGATTTGAGAGAGAAAACAACAGCTTAAACATAATCCATTGAATTTCTGCTTCTGCCAGCCACATTTTCCTAAACGTGTTTTTTTGTGACTTTGTGGTTTTTCTTTTGACAACTGTGCATACCCTGCATCACTATAGATTCCGAGCTTGAGCCCTTTTCCATGCACATAGTCCGAGAGGGCCTTCATTCCAGACGGGAATGTTGATGGCTTTGGTACTAGATTACCCTGTAATAAAAGGAAAAAAAATATCAGTTTTGCTGATCGAGCAGTGTAAATATTCCTTTCAACACTGTCCTGTTAACCTTGTCGAGAATTCAAGAAGATGAATCTCTCTCTCTCTCTCTCACACACACACACTCAACATGTGCAATTCTATATGAATAAAATAATACACACCTGGGAGTCCCTGTTATAGGCTGCCCAACAATCATCTGCAGTATAAAAAATGCTCAGATCCTGTTTGTCTCAGTTCTCAACTGAACAACAAGCAAATTAAAAGAATGGAGGAGGAAAGGACAGGGCAAGAAAACTGGAGAGATACCTATGTTGATATACTCATAACCAAGCTTCGCAAGGCCGGTATCTACCATCGCATCAGCTACACAAACAAAACTTTCCTTTTCAATTTGTTGCGTTTTGTGGCGCAACTGGAACTGATTGTGAGACTGCAGTGTAACCTTACCGATTTGTCGAATTGTCTGTTCGTTTATGTTGCAGGCGAAGTGATTCCAACTATTCCACCTGAAATTGTCGTACAGTCAGTTAAGAGCTGCACCACCTTACATTTTGCAACTGCACTACAAAAGAATTAGGCTTGGTCACTGTGGTCACATGCAACTCCATGGGGAAAGAAGAAAAAAAACAGGAAATTAATAGTACTCGCTTCGTTCTAAATTATATGCCATTTTGGCTTTTTTATGTATAGATTAAGGAATATAACATTCCACCAACATTCACAAATTAATGGGTATAGCCATATAACAATACTTTACCATACGGTGATACAAAGTTAATTAAGACATGAAACAAAAGAACTAGACTCAAGTCTCTATCCTAATCTGACTTTGCCATTCAAACTTGTTGACCAATTCCAACAACATGACTTGCATCTAGAGTCTGCATTCCTCTAGTTAAGACAGCATGCAATGTATCTTGCATAAATTCGATGCAGACGGCTAAGAGGATGGGGTTGCTCATCCTGACGCCTAGACAACCAAGGTTTTCACTTGGAGATCAGTGGATAAGAGGATTGTGAAGTGCCATGACAACACCTCCAAGAAGGAGAATGACATTTAAAGGCGCCGCTGTCCTCGAGACCAGCAAGGCTTTCACCAACATCTTTACGCCAATAACATATCGAGAGTTCTGCACCAAAACTTGAGGCCATGCAGTGGCGGATGCAGGACAAAATCCTAGGGGGGCTGAACTTTACGGCTGGCTCGACCTTCGTCTTCAACCTTTGTCCAGTGTCCAACGCCTCCTTCCTAAGCTCCAATGACAGAACTTTCATAGGCTCAGGGGGGGCTGGTCTCTTCTTCTTCTTCTCTTTCTCTTCATTTTTCTTCTTTTCTCCACCTCTTCTTCTCCCTCACCCTCCTCATTTTTCCTCATTTATAAGAATGTGTGTAAAACTGATGACTGCTAGCTAGGAGAGCTAGAAGAGAATCTAGATTTGCCTTTGTTTTACTTTTGGATATTTGAGTTTTGAATGGTTTTGAGCAATTATGAGCGTATATTTCATACAGTGCTCCTACAAATTAAGTTACTTATTTTATATTGGTTATATTTTATATTTGTTTTGCCCGTAGCAACGCACGGGTACGAACCTAGTATAGCTAGAAAAGCAAAACCTTATATAACTGAGGAGGAGGGAGATAATCCATTACCCCATTTGTGGTGTTCGGCCAAGGCCATTCTGCAGGGTTGGTCTTGGTCTCCTCGTCACCGCTGCCGACGGCAGAAGGAAGAAGAAAGCACACAAGAGCGCCTTGGCTCCCATGACAAACTATTGAGGTGTGCGTGTGCAAGTGTAAGTAGCTAGGGTGCCTCAATGCGATGTGATCTTCGTTTGATCGATCCGAATTTTCCAGTTCGATGTTTCTACCTCTATATATACAGGAACGGGCAGCGACAAGACAAGAGTTTGCAGGGGCTTAATTAGAATATTTCCACGCGGAATAGCGTATCATTTCAGATCCTGTTGTGTTAAAATAATATTTCTGTTCTATAGCTATAACATTAATGGTTTTGGCAGTCTATCAATATCAATAATTATAACCTTTTCCACGTTTGATGACAGCTGCGTCATATGTAAAGTTTGTTTCATATTTTCTACGTATTGTTCATGCTACTAGAATGAGGAAGTATGAAATGATGCTATTAAACATATTACCATAGAGGCTAGGAAAAAGGAAAACCTTATTTTTTGTGTGCGAATATGAACGTATGAATCTTGAGATATGTCAAATTTTAGGGCATACTTCATTGTGGTACTTCAAGGAAGATAATATGCATGCCGCAAGAACCCGAGATTTGAAATGCCTCATGATTGCATGCATTCATGCATCAAGAGTTAATTGTAGCATATGTGATGAATTTGCGCGTGGGGAAAAGACAAGAATATAGATCCCCATTTTGATTTGTGTGTTCTTTGCATGAATGGAAATATCTAGGAGATACTGCTCTTGATTATAATCAGGGGTTAGTTTATTTTAATTCAATCAAATCAAATAAATCTTAAGACCTATATTAAATGCTACGTGTATTAAAGTCATAGTCTCATATGAGATTTTGACTAAGTATTGACTCAATTCAAATAGACATTGTGAGTGCACCTGTTGTCAAGTTAAATGAGGTGCACGTCTATATATTGCCAGGTGATTAGTCTCTATCTCTACAACTAAAACATCTGCAGGGGAATCGTTGACCCCCACGCTTGGCTCCGCCCCGCGTGCGGTGGACCCAGCCCTCGTGCTCCCTCACGCACAGAAATCGCGTGTGCGCCTTCCCTCCGCCTAGCATGCAGTGGACCCGGCCCCTGCGCGACGATGCTGTCGAAAGAAGGAAGCATAAAGCACGAAGATCCCCTGGCTCCAATCATCGATCCATCTCCCCCGTGCTTCGCTCCAGCACAAAAGGAAAGATGAATCCCTCTCCCCCGCAGTCCTCGTCCTGACCCTAGCGGCGGTGTGCGCGCTCATTGCACCCACGCTGTCACCGACGCCCTTGCCGTCGATCCCTTCCCCGCAGTCCTCGCCCTCCTCACCCTCACCCTTGCGGCGGTGTGCGCGCTCGTCACACCCGTGCCACCACTGTCGTTGTCGCCATCGCCATCGCGCACAACGGCTGCCCTCGCCAAAAAAGGACATCAGCCATTCAGCCGACGGTAACGTTACCCTCACCAACGCGCTAACATCGCCGTCGTGCTGCGGGGCAAGAGCGCCATCTTGAGCGTCCGTCACTGCCACGATCTCCTCGATGCCACCGGCTACCTCATCCTCTCCATGCACGATAAGGTAATAAGTGCACGGATCGGGTCGACCATTTTTTTCTTTTAGTTTTGATTTTTGGTTTGATCTGAGGTCACCAGGACCGTTGTTGACTCTTAACAGTCAATGAAGGATCCAAGAAACTGTGTTAAAAAAATTAGAAACAACAGTACTGATCTACTCTCTGTTTTTCCCATTTGGTCAAAGTTGTTAAGTGTGGCTTGAGGGTCGATTTGGAGGGGAAACATCAATCATAGGAGCAGGTTCAGTTGAGGTGCTTGAGCAAAAAAAAACTTTGCTTTAATCCTAATAAAGAAATATATCGATTAGTATAGAAGTATCAAATATTTACTGCAAGGTTTCAGTTTCGGATGAGGAACCGTCCAAAGTGGAATAATTTGTGCCTTTCATGCAGGTGTTGCCCATATGCAACAAGCTGGTGAGCCGAGGTGAGATCCTTTGATCTCTGCCTTGTTTCCTGCACCCCGAAATTTCAGTCATGAAGCAGTGTGTCATTTTTTTTCTCTGCATTGGTATGTTCATGCATCTTCACAGTTTCAGGGCAGTTACTTATGTCTGGTGCATTTTATGTTTGGGAACACATTTACAAAGGAAATTGAGGATTCTGTACCAGTTATAGTTCTTTGTTGATTGATTAAGGAGTAATGAATTTAACTTTTATCATGCACTCAAAGAAGAATGATTAAGAAGCTGACAAAACAACGTACCTATTCCACCAATGCAACCATACAGTTTGATATTGAGCTGCTTTCATTTACATTATTGATGCAACAAGTAATGGTGCTTCCTCTAGATTGATTTTCTTGCTGCAAGAAGTAGCTATTGATACAGAAAGACATGCCTCTGCTGTTGCAGAACGGATGTTGGAAAACACAGTTCAGTGTGCTACTGTGCTCCACTCAGCTCTGCTGCAGACCAAGTTTTCTGAATCCACCATAGGCTAATGTAATGCCTTCACGATGAATGATTTAGTCTGTCTCACCATTGTCATTTTCTTTTATTTTTTAATGTAGCCTCTTATAATCCTATTCTACCTGAACTCAAATTCCTTTTTGGCTGATGTTGTAAAGTTACAAGGAGATGCTTGACATTTGGCTCGTCCATCAAGGTCTGGTGACGGCTTGATCAACATTTCACGAAGTGAGCCTGTCTCTTTGGTAGGTGCTAAGCAATTGAGAAAAATGCTCATAAAGGAAAGCACATGCATGTGTAGTTATCATGCTAAAATGTTTGTAGGACCGCCGCTCTTGAGCCTACGTTCATTACCTGAAAAATTAATTTGCATCACTTGGAGCCGCTATATCATGGTTTATAAAGGAGAGAAATTCATATCTTGCATTGGCACAAATTATAAATGTCCTGGGAGTGGCACTAGAAATATGAGGCCACGCCGTCTAGGCGGCCTCCCAATGTGTCCATGTATGTTCTATTTAGTTGGTGCCTTAGATAGGAATTCCACGGCCCAGATGAAGTTGTATCTCCATGACCCACATATACTACCTATATGCATGCCACAGTTAGGCTGAAAAAAGTGGATGCACTGAATGGAACCGATGGAAATTTGGAACAGATGAAAATTTGGATGGGCACGCATGCAAGCACAGTCCAAAACTTTATGTGTCCTTTGCATGCAGGAAGTTACCAAGGACATCTACATCACTTTGTCTTCTTCTTTTACAAACAAGAAGTTACCATGGGTAAATTTTCTTGCATGCACGTGTCCTCTTGCCATCAGATTTACCATGCACATGTGCACGGTAGTAGTCATCCTAGGTGGGACTATTGAAAGGACCTCTTTACCTACAGAAAATTTACTAGTCAGTAATGATTTCCATCACCTATGGTTCAAAATTTACACGTAGGTAAAGACAGCTCAGCAAGGATTTACATCACCTGTGGTTCAAAATTTACACATAGATAAAGACGACGTAGTATGGTCGCGCCATCTAGGCGGCCTCCTAGTGTGTCCACGTATGTTTTATTTAGTTGGTGCCTTATATAGGAATTCCACAGCCCAGATGAAGTTGTCCCTTCATGACCCACATGTACTACCTCCATGCATGCCACGGTTAGGCTGAAGCAAGTGGATGCACTGAATGGAACAGATGAAAATTTAGATGGGCATACATGCAAGCACCGTCCAAAGCTTTAGGTGTCCTTTGCATGTAGGAAGTTACCATGGACATCTACATCACTTTGTCTTCATTTTTTACAAACAAGAAGTTACCATGAGTAAATTTTCATGCATGCACATGTTCTCTTGTCATCCAGATTTACCATGCACATGTGCACGGTAGTAGTCATCCCAGGTGGGACCATTGAAAGGACCTCTTTATCTACAGAAAATTTACTGGCCAGCAAGAATTTACATCACGTGTGGTTCAAAATTTACACGTAGATAAAGACAGCTCAGCAAGGATTTATATCATCTGTGGTTCAAAATTCACACGTAGGTAAAGATGACGTAGTAAATTTTCATCACTTGTGGTTTAAAGTCTACAGGTAGCTAAAGGCAACCTGGTAAATTTTCATGCATGCACAAGTGTTCTCTAGACTATATAAAAATTGTGGGTGTTCTTACCGTCTAGATTTGCTATGAACATGTGCACCATATATTCCTAATAGTGCCTCCCTTATATTTTTTTGAGGTTAAATAGTCCATCTTTTACACCATGCATGAAGTGCTCTGGTTAAAAAAAATCCCATGGACAGCATAGGGCAAGATTAGTTAGGCCCATCTAGTGATTAGCCTCCTTGCTATCTGTGCATGAAGAATAACTCTCTTCGAGGAACATGCATCGGCATTTGTACTCACACAACCATCCAAGCGTGCATGCACATGTTTCCTAAGATGGCCCCCACTACATTGATGAGGCCCTTGCACCCGGTGGTGATACAGGCACCCATGCCTCGTCCAAGCCTCCAGCTCTTGCCTATATAAGCATGTGGTGTGCTGCCTAGTGCATCATCGCCTCCTCCCATTGCTTGCAAGTGCCTTCCCTGTAGTTCGTAGCATCCCTTCATCTTTCCATTGCTTGCAGGTGCCCTCTCCCTGTAGTAGCTTGTGTTGTTGTTCCTAGCCTTTGTTGCACTAAAACCACCAGTACAAGTGCCTTGCCATCTTGCAGGAACGAATAATGGTCTAACCAGAACAGACTGCATAGGAAGCTCGACATAGCAGGTCTGTGCTGTGAAACTATCGCAACACAAGATTTATTTAGTTAGTGGCTAATTATGGACGTAGTGGGTGGCTGGGAAAAATTTACGTTTGAGCTCATTTAGTTACCATGTGCATATACATTTAAGTTCACTTAACTAGCATGTGCATATGAACCTAACAGGCACATTTTTGGCACATACACGTGTTGTGGCCATGACTGCCCCTATACATTTCCCTTCCTGTTTTCTTAATTTCTTTTCCTTTTGTTTGTGCCTCGCCCTCTTCTCTCTTGGCCTTCCTTTCATCAGTATGTAATTTTTGTGGTCTTCCGAATGTGTACATGCATACATTGATGGCACATGGAAGGACCTTCCTCTAGCCGTCCAAGGAAGAGGCGGTGTGGGAAGAGTGCAGCTTCAGTTCCAGATGTTTGATTGTTTACCATTTCCCTTTCGTTTACGCTGTTCCCATACCTAATTAGACATTTCTCTCTCGATCTCTTCCCGCCCTCCACGTCTAGCTATAGTTGAAGGGACAATACGTGATCGGCAGCAACGTTGGAAGTCTAAAAGACAGCTAAAGAAAAAAGGTCCGTTGTGTACCTTCTCATTTGTATAGGTATGTGCGCGTAGGTGTTGCGTGGGTTTCCCCTTATGTTAACGTGCAAGGCTTCATTCCATACGCAGGAAATAGTGGCGGTTCTCACCAAAAAGCAGGTGCCAATATATGCCCTCCAAACTTATGTTTGCCATTCAGACACATGTACTAGGTGGTGATAAAATAGATTCTTGGGTTTTCTGATGACCTGTGTCTTGTGCAGATAGTCTTTTTACTGAGACTTCCTGCAGAAGTGACAGCACTGTGGTGCGCAGTTTTGGTACCAAGAGCGTGTGAAAAGGTCATATCCAGGTGACGCAGCTGCTATTCGTTTCCATCTTTGCTGCAAGGGAGGAAAGGTCAGTTTGCCTTTTCAAAAAGACCCTCCTCCGCTCCTAGATGGGCTGTTGAATCCAAATGGTTGTGTTCTTTCCAAACATTTTATTAAATCTGTTCAGTCATACAATTCTATGTTTGCATTCACATCACTTGGTGCTAAGATTGACACAGGTGTAAACAAGGGGCCCGGTCCATATGTGTTTAAGATTAATGGCTAGGTCCACCATAGAATTGGATCTTTGCTGCCGGATGAGGGTGTGGCCCCAGTTTATGCACAGCTCTATATTTTTTACACTAAAAACGAAGTTCAAAACCGAATATCGATTTTTGATAAGCATAGGGAGTCTGAAGATGGCAGCGAGGTTGATAAACAGATAGTTGAGGGCTTGGTACGGATGTTTGATGAATCTAATGAATTGGTAAAATCATTTAGGGCAGCTAGGGACTTACTGGTACAAAGCCGGTGTCAACCTCTATGCCTTAGGCTGTTACACGATAGGTGAACACGCCCCAGTATAGTGCGCCGGCAGTATCTGAGATAGCTGCTTTGATAGTCGGGGACTTCTCCGAGGAAAAAAAAAGAGCCCAGATATAATCATTCAGGATAGGGGACTTCTCCGAGCAAACTATATGGCATTACAGTATCCAGTTTTGTTCCCTTATGGGGACCAGGGCTTTAGAATAGGAATTAAGTACAATAGGTCAGGAACCTTGAGGGTTGGAGCCAGAGGTGAGGTCACAATGCTTGAGTACTATGCCTATAGATTACAGTGACGTAGATGTGAGGCGACCACATTGATACGTGGCGACGATTATTCCAGCAATATATTGTTGATGCCTTCGCATCCGTGGAGGACAATAGGCTTAGGTTTATAGTTAAAAACAATAAGAACCTCAGGTCCGAGGTGTACAAGGGCCTCCAGGATGCGCTTCGCAAGGGCGATGTTGATGGCAGTGGCCTTGGTAAGAAGGTTATTTTGCCTGCTAGCTTTACAGGGAACAAACGGTATATGATTCAGAATTACCAGGATGCAATGGCCATCTGCCGATCATATGGGCCTCCAGATGTGTTTATTACTTTTACATGTAATCCAAAGTGGCAGGAAATAGCTGATGCCCTTAAATTTGTTCCAGGGCAGAGGCCTGATGCTAGACCTGATATAGTTAGTTGAGTTTTCAAGCTGAAGGTGGACGAGCTTGTTTCTGGCTTAAAGAAAGGAACTTATTTTGGGAAGGCACGTGCAGGTATAACCAGCAATTTCCATCCTTCATTACTGTGTTCCTTATTTGGAAAATAGGCTCCACTAGGCATCTAGCCGTTGCTCACTACGCAGTGGATTTAGCAGGGCAAACCAGTTGGGTTGCTGGTTTGGCTAAGGGTGGTCCCGTGTGTTATTCCTTGTCGTGCAATTAGGGGCGTGCATGCTAGCAGTGTCCCATGTAATAACTTATTTGATTTCTTGCCATTTTTCTAATCCTTGTACCCCCCATTTTTCCCTGTTTCAGTACTCTACACCGTCGAGTTTCAAAAGCGTGGCCTGCCCCACGTTCATATCCTGGTTTGGCTTCAAGGTAACACTAAAGACCCTCATCCTTCTTTTATTGACTCAATAATATGTGCAGAAATACCGGATAAATCATCTGACCCACTAGGTTGCAGTCTTGTCGATGAATTCATGGTACACGGCCCTTGTGGCCAGCTAAACCAGAATTGCCCATGCATGAAAAACAACAAGTGCTTGAAGTTCTTCCCAAAAGGCACTCAACCAAACACAATTGTTGGTGAGGATGGCTTTGTGCAGTATAGGCGGCGTCCTGATACTGGGCACTTTGTCGAGCGATACGGTGTTAAACTTGATAACGAGTGGGTTGTCCCATACAATATGACATTGTTAAAAAGATTTAGAGCACACATAAATGTTGAATGGTGTAATAAAACACATCTTATCAAGTATCTATTTAAATATATTACAAAAGGGCCAGACCGTGCTAGGGCTGTCATTGAAACGTGTGCATCTGATGTTGCTGCAGCCAGTTCCCAAGTTGAGGTTGGTGGTGGCAGCCTTGGTCCCCCGCCATTAGATTCCCATAGGCAGCCTGAGGATGTGGATGAGGTCCGTGAGTACATCGATTGCTGCTATCTATCTTCGCATGAAGCTACATGGCGCTTGTTTGAATTTGACATTCACTATAGGACCCCCGCGGTGGAGAGGCTGGCTGTGCACCTTCCTTTCATGAATAGCGTTGTGTACCCAGCTAACCAGCCCTTGTCTGCTATTGTACATGACCAACGTTACCTGCAGACAACCCTCACCGAATGGTTTTCTGCTAATAGGAGGTTCCCAAGCGCTCGAGAGCTAACATATATAGAATTCCTAACAAAGTGGGTCTGGGTTAAGAAGTACAAGGAATGGTGCCCATGCAAGGGGCCTACCAAGATTGGCAGGGCTATATATATCAACCGTAGTTGTGGTGAGCTTTATTACCTCCGTATGCTCCTCAACGATGCCAAGGGTGCTACTTCATATGAGGACCTCCGAACTATTAGTGGTGTCCTATATCCAACATATAAGGATGCGTGCCAGGCTATGAGTCTTCTTGGCGATGATAGTGAGTGGTGTGAGGCCCTTAGGGAAGCATCTATGTGGGGATCAGCTGCTCAGATGCGGCAACTGCTTGTTACTATAGTCCTTTTTTGCTCTGTCTGTGACGCAGCCTCCCTCTTTAATGAGTTCTACCAATATTTTACTGACGACATACTTTACAACATCAAAAAGATGGTGCAGTTGCCTACCTATAATGTTCCAGAGGATCACCTAAAAATTATGTTTTGCTTGAACTGGATACTTTGTTTGTCAAAAATGGTGGCATAATGACTTATTATGGTTTACTAGAGCCTGATCGAAGCATGTGTAATAAAGTTAAAAATAGGCTGCTAGCTGAGGAGATGGCTTACGACTGTGAGGCCCTCGTGCATATCCATGGTACACTCGTTAGTCAGTTGAATGTTGAACAAAAAAAATGTTTATGATGTTGTCACACAGTCCGTCTATCAGAATTCAGGTCAGTGCTTTTTTGTGTATGGATGTGGTGGCACTGGCAACACATTTCTTTGGAATGCAATTATTTTGCGCTTGCGATTCGAGAAACTTATTGTCCTCGTTGTGGCCTCATCTGGAGCTGCTTCCCTATTGCTACCTGGAGGACGTACTGCGCATTCCTGGTTTAAAATCCCTAGTCATTGATGAGTCGTCCATATGCAGTATTTAGAGGGGAACTTTTCTTGCTGACTTAATAGTGCATAGCTCCTTGATCATATGGGATGAGGCGCCTATGACCCACAGACATTGCTTTGAATCTTTAGATCGTAGCATGCGTGGCATTCTTGGGGAGGCAAACTCTTCGTGTTGAGTAGGTTGTTTGGTGGTAAGACCGTGGTGCTCGGTGGAGATTTCCGCCAAGTGCTACCTGTGGTCGAGGGCGGCAGCAGGTTAGACACCATTGATGCGTCCATAACTAACTCCTACTTGTGGAAACATGTTAGGATTCTAAGCTAACGATCAATATGCGTTTACTTGGGATGTCTCGTAGTGGTTTGCCAACTGATGAAGTGAGAGCATTTACTGATTGGGTGTTGAGTATTGGGGATGGCACTGCTATGGGTGCTGCTCATACTGATGATGGAGACTCTGAGTTGGTTGAGATACTTCCTGACATCTTGGTTCCGAAACTTGGCTCTCCTATTGATAACATCATAAGATCTACCTACCCCAACTTAGACACGCTCTACTCAGACCCAGACTACCTAAGGGAACGGGCTATCATTGGTCCAAAAAATGATACCATCAATGAGATTAATAACCGCGTTCTTTCTTTAATCCCAGGGCATGAAAAGGTATACCTTAGTTCTGATTCCTTGGTTGAAACTTCCAAGGGACATGGTAATTCAGACCTACTCTATCCTGTTGAATTCCTAAACTCTCTGCAGTTCAAGGGCATCCCTTCTCATAAACTTATGCTTAAGGTTGGTTCGCCCGTAATGCTGCTGCGCAATTTGAACCAGAGTGGTAGCCTTTGCAATGGTACACGTCTTATATTAACACAGTTAGGTGACCGCGTATTGGAGGCTCAGATAATAACAGGCTCTCACATTTGTGACAAAGTCCTGCTGTTTCGGATTTTGTTGCATGTGTCAAGCACTAAATGGCCATTTGTTCTTAGTAGGCGCCAATTTCCAGTAATATTGTGCTATGCAATGACTATAAATAAGAGTCAAGGACAAACTTTGCATAGCGTTGACTTATACTTGCCGCGCCCAGTTTCTTCTCATGGACAGTTGTATGTTGCTATATCACGTGTTACATCTAGAGAAGGACTAAGTGTTTTGATTGACGATGGCACAGACCTGGCCTCCAACCTCACTGAAAATATTGTTTACAAAGAAGTCCTTCAGGCGCTCTGGTAAATGTTTTTTTCCCTATATATGTTGGACTCACACATTTGCAAGCTATGGTCTCTTAGCCTACATACATTGCAGTGCTCTATTTGACACCCTTATTTTACTTCTATTGATGGGTCACCACCAGATGGAGTACAACTTGGTATCAGAGATCAATCCATCAAGACACAATTGGACCATCAAGGTTAGAGTTGCTAGGATGTCGAAGGTATCTCCGAATCCTAAGTGGAAGAGTGTAATTGCCATGGAACTTGTTCTGGTCGATGAACAGGTACGTTCGTTCCTGCCTGATGGCATATGCTATTCCCCCTTAACTGTGGCTGCGTAATCTGAGCCACTTTACATCAGGGCGCGGGTATTATGGCTTGCATTGGGCATAAAGACCTCAGCAAATTTGCTGATTCTTTAGTGGAAGGCTGCTCCTATACGATTAAAAAATTCCAAGTTAGCAGGCAAGCAAGGAAGTATAACCCTGTACCAAACCCACAATCTATTTTACACCGTGGACTGCTGTAGAGGAGATACGTAAAGCGCTGGCCACCCAGCTCCCCCTCTACGTTTTTAATTTTGTGGACTTTGAAGAATTAGCCCGTAGACGGAGGATCGAAGGTATACACTATCTCTGCCTTTCCTATTCAGGCCCCCTTTACCTATCTTCTAGGATTTGCTTATCAGGTGACATGGTGTTTGAATTTTCAACAGATGTTATTGGACAGCTTATGGTCGTTCATCCCGTGCTGCGATCTAGCGGGCTAAATGGTGTGTGTGCGTGCAGAGGGTGGTGGAGCTACGTGATCTAAGGTTGCTTCCCTAGTAGTTTATGAGCTTGCTAGAATATCATGAACTTATTGTGGCTACTCTTGCAGTGATCATCTCTTACAAATTACTTTGTGGGGCGACCATACAACCTCTTTTGAGGACCAGATCCTTACTGAGGCCATTGATAATGATGAACCCGTTGTGATTGTTTTCGCTGGGGTGCAGGCGAAGCAATACATAGGTGCATGCTATTCATGGTACCCTTCCCATGTATCTCTGTGTCACACCCAGCTACTGTTGTAACCTGTTCAGCCCATTCCGAACATAGGTTCCACAACGTGTGCGAGCGGTGATGCCACTAAATGGTACATAAACATTGACCTTCCAGAAATGAACGCTTTTCGTGTTAGGTAAGACGATTCCCCTCCTGTGCAGCGTTTTGCCAGTTTGCAGGGTGTGTAAATGGCTGCTGGCTTTGTCCTCAGTTTACAGGGAAGGGGATCTGAAGTTGTGTTCCTGCCCGGCGATGATGATGCAGAGGCGGATGCTGTTGATGAAGCAGGCACCAATAGGAAAACTGTTGCAGAGCTCCTAGCATTGAATCCCCATGGCAGCAATGTATTACCTCCTTAATAGCAATTCCTTACATGCACTACTGAGGTCAGATTGCTGAAATTTGGTCTACCCTTCCATGCAGGGTGTTCGTTTTACTTGCAGCGCATCCATAAGATAAATAAATGTTTCCAATGGTTGGTGGTATAAAGCTTGTAATATATGCAAGCGGGGGCTGAAGACTACTTTCGATGGCTTCGAATGTACTAACTGCGATGAGGCTAAACCAGTGGTCATTCCCAGGTAATCCTTGCTTCAGACCGTGCTGGTCCCCCCACCACCACCAGACAATGGTATCTAACTTGTTCCTGATGGGTCTCCTTCTTTGCGACTCAAGCTATAAGCTAAGTGTGATCATCAAGGACGCCACTGGTCGCGTGAAAATATTTCTCTTCGGAGGGGTGGCTAAACAGGTTGTTCGGCGGATTGCTGCGGAACTTGTTGAAGAAAGCTCATCCAATCAGATTTTACTGCCCGCACCCCTTCCGGCCTTGTTGGTCGAAGGTATGTCTTCCAGGTGGTTATCAGTGAACAAACCTTTAGGACTGGGCAGCTCTGCTTCTAAGCTAGGAGGGTGTTCCCCGATCCAACCTCTGCTGAGCCTCGTGGTCCTACCGGACGTCCGTCGCATGATCCTAGGGATCCTAAAGCTATGAACATGGTTGGGACATCAAATGCTGCCTCTGGAAAACATGGCCAATGTTTCTGAAGTTCCTAGCGATCCAGAAGGTGGCTCAACCCCTCCTCCTGCCACTGCCATAGTAGCTGGTACTAAAACCTCATCCAGCAAGGGAGAGGAAGAACCCTCTGCTGTCCATGAGGAGCATGGGTATGTAACTCTGTGGACTAATATGCAGCCTAGATCATTTGCCTTAACCACTTATTGTACTCTTCGTGCCCTCGCAATTTGTTTAAAGGGTATTACATTAGGTTCCTCTAACATCAATACTTACATGTGAATATGGTCACCTTCCCGGGAGGGAGTACGGCCCATGTATGGGTGATTTGCTTACATAGTTTTCTCCTTTTTTTTACAAAACTGTTCTAGGCAAGAGATCAAGGCATGCTCGCAGGGAGCTATTCCCTGCTAAGAAAGTTGGGGCAAGGTAATTTATTCATTCTTATACTATTTTATTGTTTGGTTCCAGCAGTTGTGTGACAAAGTGTTTCTAATTTGCAGCGGTGACTAGGCCTACATCCTTGGGGGCCACCATCAACCACCTATCGCTTCACAGCTTCATCCAATAAATCTTATGTTGTCCTATGCGCCCCATGTTGGTGCCATAATCAGTGTTCCAGTTTTAAGTGTGTCATGCAGTGAGTAGTGTCCCATTGTTGTATGGAGTTGGCCTATGAGTCCTTATTTGTGTTGGCCTTTGTAGGCCTCTGGACTCTTGTATCCATTAGGCCGCTATGCCAGTTTAGTGGATAAGTATCTTGATGTCTTCGTCGTAGGTGCTGTGCCTAAACTAGGGCCTTTATCTGTCCGCTAGAGTGGCTTGGTAGTGTGTTGCCACCATCCATTCCACTTAGTGAGCCCGAAGAAATAATTTGTATGCTCCTCTGTTTGTTTTATCTCCCTGTGTGCTACCTGCAGGTTGGATAAAGTGTTCCGTCTAATTATCTCCCTTGTGCATATATCCACTTCCTTGTACATTACAGTACTACCTATGCAGCTGGTGCACTCACACCTTTGATCCTATGTGGTAATAAGTTCTTGTGGTTTGGCCCACGTGAGAATTGTACCTCGCGCCTATGCTCTGGTTGTAGAATGGTAAAAAAATGCAAAACAGGAAAGTTTCGCCATGGAGATTGCGTATATCAGGGTGATGGAGTAGGGGCCATGAACGCTAACCTGATTGTTTTGCTGCTTCTTCCGTTCAGTAGTCTGCATGAACCAATTGCTCAGTATTGGGTGGCCATCGGGTTCCAGACGTAGATATATTGTTGTCAGTGGCAAGTTCTGCATGGAAGGCCTGTCAAAATTTGGGAAACAACAAAGTGAGACTGCCTATGTTTAGCTGCCACCAAACCATATTATTTAGTCTGGTCATCAGGGGTTCCATTCCACCTGCACCCCCAACAGCGGCCAATGCTGCTGGCAGTTCAAAGGTAGTGAATTTTTACTAATACTGGGTAGTTTGTGCAGCTACTAACTTGTAGAGGGCGAGCCGCCCACTTATTTTCCAGCATATATGTTTTCTATCCAAAAAATGGCAACACGAGAGCATTGCTTTTCCCGTTCCCATACCGCCGTGATGGCTGCGTGCCCTGTCCTAGTCGCCCACTCCCCTTCGCCCGTGTCCATCCGACTCAATTCGGCTCAATTCGGCTCTTTGGTCACGGTGGGAAAGAACTGGGAACCGAGTTCTGTAAAGCATGTCCTGCTTATCTCCTTGGTGTGCCTTTGTTCTTGTCCTCTTAAAGTTTTCTATATTGGAACATGAATGGGAACAAAAATGGGCACATACTACAAAGGGAAGGCTGCAATAGATTAGTGCAACGGATATGGAATTTAAGGACCTGAGACTCCGAGAGGATAATGCATGCCACTACATGTTTAGGCACGACCATATGTTGGTTTCCCTTCCTCCCTGCTAATTTCAGCTATCTACCTGCCTTCATTGGCTGTGTTGTGTTGTAATCCACTGGGTCATATAGAACAAATTAACTACCATGGGTAAACAAAAAGGAAGTGTGTATACCTGCAATGGCTGGTTTAATCGGGCAGCCCGTCAGGCACTCCAACCTCAGCTGCTGTCCAGCGTCTTGCCCATCCTCGTCTAGCTGTGTACCAGCTTGTCGGGTTCCTGCGGCCAAGAACCGGTCATTCTGTAAGTCAGTCATCCATGTTTCTAATTTCAAATCAATCTAGCTCGAGTATTGCAGGCAAAAATAAATTCAGACATTTAGTACACAAACTAATCAAGCCTACCAGGGCCAGTTATTGACGTATAGGTAGCAACGTTGAAATAATATAAATAGAGCTGTATTGAAAATTAAGTTAATCATGTGGGCCTTTCATAAAATAAATAGAGATATTCATAATGCCCTGAGTTAATATACTGCTTAAAACTGAACTGTAACTCGATCCAACTAATATGTATTTCTTTAAAACTATTCGCTCTTTCAGTTCATCATAAGATCAGTTCCGATTCTTGGTATGGACTGCAATAAACTGAAGTTGGTAGAATTCAAAATGTAAAGAGAGGTTAAATGAGAATAAGACACTCTGTGACACTGACATAATCAGTGCACCTGTATTGACCAATCATTTATCATTTGCCACAGGTACTGCAATCTACAATGTGATCAAACATCAATATATGGGTTGCCCGTGCATGGAACCGGGGCATGGAGCACAAATTAGCACAAAACTGATAAACAAACTGATCATCACCGGCTGCGTGCTAGAAGTAATTAGGCTATGGAAAATTTATTATATAGGAGTAGTATCAAATTTCTAAATTGGAATATGGGGATGAAATCCATGTGGAGAATTTTTAATATATATACAAAGTCAAGACCTATGATTGTCATAGAATAAAGAATACAATAGCTAAAGTAAGAGGTAAAAATGACTGCAGTTTTGAATCAGTTCTTTATTTTATAACTCAAAATGTGATCGACTAATCAGGTTCAGTTGTAGATCATCATTTATCATCTTACAAAAGCGCAGCTTAGAAAACAATCGTAACAGATTTTGTGTGCGGTTGGGTGCATGTCATTGCGATGAGTTCAACAGACTGAAGTCATGGAAGCCTAGTACTCACTTTGATGTGGCTACAGACATCGGACTGGGAGTCTGGGACTATCAGTTGCACTTGCAGCATGCTTGTCTCCATCTTATCAGCCAGCATTCTTTTTCCATAGGAGGTGGTGTAGACTCTTCAGCAGTTAGGCTGCGTAGAATGAATGAATCCTGCAAAATCACAAGCCCAAAATGAGTTTCTCTTATTGAAAAATGAAACTCTGATATGCTACATTGAAGGATAATATTGAATTGGTTTTTACTAACAATGATAAGAAAACAGTATACTGTTACTACTAATCCTTGCGGTGATTTAATAAAGTTTTAATATAGGCTATGCTGAATGCTTGCAGTTAGTAGATTAACAAAGAAATGTGGGTAGTTTTGGGATCAAGAAGAGGGGGAGGCAAGTAATCCTTGGCCCATTGCTGTAAGTTTTTTCTCACCTATCAAGCTCGAGGACATACACTGAGCACACTGATGAAATGGTCATGACCGGGGGAGCTTTGCCTGACCCAAGAGGCTCCTGTGCTCCGTGCTCGTGGTGAAGCGCAACATGCGAGCCAGTAGTGAGAGCATGTTGTTCAAACAAGCGGAGAGGGAACGGGAGTTCCAAGTCGCAGAGCTCTGAAAGAGTATTTCATCGAACAACCTAGGGGCGTGCCTCAAGCTGTTGCAGCAGGCAAGGTGCGATGGAGTTGGAGGCGTCTTTGCCGACGATGAGGAAGAGCGTGACGCCGAGATGGGTCTAAAGCTGGGCGTTGGCCTGCGCATTACCTCCGCCGTCGTTGCCCCAAGCTACACCGGGCGTCCATCAGCGCCGCGCGGCTGCCGTGGCTCAGCAATAGTAGTGGTGTCGAAGATGGCTGTGGTGGTAGCACATCGAGGTTGACGCGGGTTGGTTGCGAAAGGGGATGGTAGCGCCGGTGGGTGAGTGGCCGCGCCGCCGGCAGGGAGGGAAGGATCGCGAAGGTGCTAGGTCCGAATGCTGGGGACCATCAGCTCGAGAAGACACGGAGATACAAGATTTGGAAGACACATGGCAAAATAATACGGTAGAGTAGTTGGTGGACTAATTGCATGTACGTCGGCATAAATTAGGAGTAATTTACGAGATAAATCTATTAAGCCTAATTAGTATAAGATTGGAAATTTTTTGTCAAATAAGACGAAAGTGCTACAGTGTTGGTTAAACTTTAACATCCAAACCAAGCTGGACCTAAACATTGATAGTCGCCGTATAGCAGGAAAAAATTTTGGTACGGATGGTCCTACGTGGCCCGTGCGGACAACCGCACATATGACGGTGCGTGGCGTTTGTATCAGCTCTATTTTTTCTATGGCTCGCAATTGAGATCGTGGTTAATTGGCTTGGTCCAGCCGGCAAATCCATGCCAAGCACTCCAGACTCCTCTCTGCGCGCAGCCATGGCAGGGATGGTTTCGCCGGTGTCACGCGTCCAGCGTCACACCAAATTGGTCGATGGTGCCACGTAGGTACCGTCCGTACCCAATGCGAATTGACATTCAGAAATTCAGTAAGGGTGTGTTCACTTCGCGAAAAGTAGCTGAAAAGTTACTGTAGCATCTTTCGTTGTTATTTGGCAAAATTTGTCCAATTATGGACTAACTAGGCTCAAAAGATTCGTCCCGACATTTACAGACAAACTATGCAATTAGTTATCTTTTTTACCTACGTTTAATGCTTCATGCATGCGTCGAAAGATTTGATATGATGTGTGTAAGAGGAAATATTTTGGGTTGGGAGGGGAAGTGAACAAGGCCTAACTATACATTTGGAAGCAGGACACCGTGGCTAGAACCACAGTATCAACAGCACATGTAAACACCTGATACGTGAATCCTTGCTTCCAGCCTTAGAAACGCAAATAAGCCTTACCCATGCATCATTTGCGTAATGAAAAGCTAAGCATATGGATATTATATCAGTAGTACACAAATGCGATGCAGTAGCCCAGTCCCTACCTAAAACAGCAACTATGCTGCGGCATGCATATATTACAAGCGTTGACAGGCATGAAGCCACGTAGATAATTACAATAGTATGTTCTCCATACTGATTCTAATCTATACGGCCTTCCTCTCCCGGTTCGTATGGCTCAATAGAATGGCGCGCGTTTCGAGCGCCCTTTGCGTGAAGTCCTCGGAAGTGCTACGACCTTATTGAGTGAGCAGCTAGATTTAGTGCGATCCTCGAGCTTGAATGGGTGCTTGGGCAGCCCAGCGTCCTGTGCCGTGTGAGGTGCAGTCATTTCCTGCATAACTGGGATTCGGAGAAATGATTACCAAATTTATAGCCTTAGCTATTTTGTAAAAAAGAAAAAAAAAACAGCAATGTGCGTCTTTGCACCCAATGGAGCAAAACCTGTATGCACTTTTTATTCTATGTTTACAACCAACACATGCAGACGTCCTATGGTACTGATGCTTGGACCTAGGCCCGAAGCCTTTATTACCAGACCATTTCTTGAGGTAAACCACCGTGACCCCGTTGCATACATATTGTTGCACCTCAGATATGTCAATGGAACTCGACACATCTCCTACACGTACCATGTCTCCCGTTGATTTCTTTAGCACCTGCACAATGAGTTAGGCGGTTATTCAATTAAACAAGACCTACTTAGGGGTGGCTATATAGGGGGCCAGGGCTGTCCACAAAGGGTGAATCCTAGAACCTGTAGGGTCCGGTGGGATACATGGGCCTCATTTGGCTATGCTGATAAGCCGGCTGAAAAACACTATCAGTTGATTTGTTGTGAGAGAAAAATACTGTTTCGACTAAAAAAACAAGCTGAAAAGTATGGATTATAAGCCGGATGAACAGGACCATGGTCTACTCGGCAATGTGGGCACAAGGCTCGTTGATGTAGTCCTTGGCAATCGAGGCAGATGTAGTTACGGGCTATATGGTGCAATGGGCATGGTTGCCAGAACTGGTTGCCGAGCAACGCTGCCATGCGCTCAGCACTTAGCATGCTACACAATATTTGTTCTACACTCCAGTAAGGGGACTGGGCTCACACTGGGCTCATAGGATGCACGAACTGTCTGCGCTGCAGTCCTGAGAATGGGTATTTAATGGACATGGGTGGCATTGGCAAGCTAGACTGCACCATAAGTGTCAGTGGTATGCTAGACAACTTGTACTGCCTCATAAATGTGAGCATATGAAAGGATTCCTGCCCAATTGGTGTACTGGACAATGTATTGTGACATAAATGTGGGCACTGGAAGGGGTCCATGACCGTGCCCAACCTTACCTTTGTCCTGTTTCTCTTAGCTTCATGCATGCTGTATTACTATTTCTCATTTCAACTGCCTCATGGAAGGCAAGTAAATTTTCTGCATGCAAAGGAGTAGCTAATAGCAGTGGTGGATCCAGGATAAAATCCTAGGGGGGCTAAATTTTATGGCTGGCTCGACCTTGGTCTTCAACTTCTGTCTAGTGTCCAACGCCTCCTTCCTAAGCTCCAATGACAGAACTTTCATGGGGCTCAGGAGGGCTGGTCTCTTCTCCTTCCTCTCTCTCTCTATTTTTTTCTTTTCTCCACCTCTTCTTCTCCCTCACCCTTCCTATTTTCCATTGATGCACCAGCTGTAGGGGCTGGAGCCCCCCAGCCCCCTGTAGATCCGCCCCTGGCTGATAGTAAATTTCCTACATGCAAAGGAGTAGATGATTGTAAATTTCCTGCCTATGAAGGAGTACCTCATAGTAAATTTATGAATGTAAGGGAAAAAGACACATATGGTGCAAATTTTTTCTACCGGATTAACTTTTTCTGCATGCAAAGGAGTGGCTGCTCTATCTGAGAAAGGCAGAGGGTGTGTTTAGTTCCGCGAAAAGGTGTAAAAAAAATAATGTAGCACATTTTGGCTTTATTTGGTAAATAGTGTCCAACCGTTGACTAATTAGGTTCAAAACGTTCGTTTCGCAAAGTACAACCAAGCTGTACAATTAGTTTTTGATTTCATCTACATTTAGTACTCCATGCATGTATCGCAAGTTTGATGTGATGGGAAATCTTTTATTTGTACAGTATTTTTTTTGAGAAAGTAAACACAGCCAGATTTGCTTTTTTTTTTGCCTTGGATGCATCGCCCATCAGTTGTCAATTCATTGAATGTGTCTTCTCTTGTAGTACTGGGACCTCTACATGAACTATTGCTCGTTCCGGCTGCCGCATGGAAGGATTTTCTGCACGCAAAGGAGTACTAGCTGATAGTAAATTTCCTACATGCAGGAGAGTAGGTCTTTTTTACCATAGTAATTGTTCTACCTGGGACAGGCAGATCACCTTTTTTTGTCCTTGAATGTGTCTTCTTTTGTGGTCCTCAAACCCTGTACAGGGACACACTGTTCGCATATGACCTCCCTCTCGCCGACCAAGGATGCGGCAGCATGGCCTACTGATGGAACTGGGGCATAATTGGTGGACCTAATTCCTGACCCACTCTACCCATTTAGCTCTGTAAACAGACCCTCCTGATGGCTTATAGATATCGCACACATCAAACTCTAATGGAAGGAGTGTGCGTGTTCTTGTGTGTGCAGGCCATGACACCTTGCTGAATAAGTGTGGGTCTGCAAGATAAGGGGTTGTTAACTATTGGTTTTTGTGTGGTGGAGGCTGCCACCATTATCCATGAAATTAGCACGTGAAGCTGGGCAATGGAAGTAATAGATCAACTAAGTAGGTGAAATATGACTGTGCATCTGCACTACCATCAGGAGGGCAGCCCAATACACAAGGGGTAATGCGTGCCCTATCATGGTGTGGATGGATGGATGTACCTGGGCAAAACAGTAGTTTACTGTCCATGCATGCACATACTGAGACCGAGACAGGTGCACGTGGTACACACTGACACACACTTCAAAAAGACTATGTAGGGTAAGAGTCTATCGCCTGGAAGGGCCCTCAATTGACAAGTCCACGCCTAGAAGGGCCCTCAATTGATCCTACCAGTGGACATAAGGTATAGCTCGTGTGATCATAATCACGCATGCGTCCGCTACCCGTTGTGTTCCTAGCAATGCATAGCATCCGGGATTCATGGTACGCCTGCCAGATAGGCATCCGGGATTCGTGGTACGCCTGCTAGATAGGTGGCGTGCCTGAGGTGCATCTATTGGAGGCACATATTGCTGACAATACCAACATTTATTGAGGTGGCCCATCCTTGTAGTCCATGTAGTTCACTAGCCCATGGTCCATGTCTATGGAACACTGGCAACACTACGCCTGCGCAGACTTCTCTATTTATATAGCAGGTTACATGTCTACTAGGACTGCGCCGGCAGCCTACAAGCAAGCATAGGTTAGGAGTAGGTAATTCAGCTCCAAGTTTCTTCATGCGACAAGTTCCTGGTATTGGTAGGAAAATAGCACTCGTTGGTCCACATGCCAGGCGATGGCCTAGTTCATAGATTACAGAACATTAATTGTGAAACCACTAATGTTACATGCGGCAACTTTATCTTTATTTGGTCCTCTTTTCATATCCTAGTATGTCCTATAGTGTACTTTTGTCTGCAACAAGTAGACCTGCAGTACATAAAGTCATAGCTATAGTTGATTTTCTCTTAAATAGCTATGTAGCCTATGTATGCACCAGTATATGCATGTCTCAGACAGTAGGTTGTCGCTCCTCTAGCAGGAACATGGATATGGGTAAGAGCGTCATCATCAACATGGATAAGGGTAAGGCAGTCATCGAGGAACCAGCACTGGCACTTCCATCGGATGGTTTGGATGCCCAGGTCCCGGTGCCACCACTTCCATTGGATGGTCTGGGTGCCTAGGTCCTAGCACCACCACTCCCATCGGGTGGCCTGGGTGCCCATGTGCATGTGCCACCACTTCCATCAGGTGGCCTGGGTGCTCATGCCCCTGTGTCCTAGGTATTACTTTATTAGTTGGCTTTGAATGATGCACATTGGTATTGTGTTATCATGTACCACCATTACATAACACTTCGTAGCATGACTCTGTTATTTCTCCGTCGTGATTAGTTGTTGTAAGTGCATCTAGCCCTTCAGTGGGTTTTGGTGAATTGAATGACAACACTATTAAAGATCTAACAAGTTTGCGAAGTGTTGAACAAGAAATTGAGTTTATTGCATAACTTGTAGATTATGAAATGAGAAGTATATATAGGTTCAACAAGAAGGAAAACTAGATGATATTCCACATATTAAGCTTGATTGATCTTAAGATTCATATCAAGAAGATATTCAAGCAATAAGGATCACAATATTGAAGAAATGATTTTTTAATGGATGTTCAATATGATGTGACTTGAGTATGGCTCGATAGGGTAAAGATAGCAAGGAAAGGGCTTCGAGGGACTAAGCGAAGGTGAAGGGCAAGCAATGGCGTGTAGACCGAGGTACCATGGCTAAGGTGAAGAAGAGAGTACTTGCATTGAGTCGAGGTACTAATTGAGCCATGAGGAGTCATATTGTGTTGATGATCAAATCATTAGTGGAAGTGACTTAAAGCCATAGATTGAACTCACATGTATTGAAATGGTTCAAGTCACATGCTCAAGTTGTACTTGCTCAAAGAGAGGAGATGAAGTTGATTACATCCTTTCTGAAGTGATATTGAGAAGAAGTGACATATGAAGACATTAAAGACTCAAGTGGTTAAAATGGGTATATTCTTTTAACCTTGAGTTTAGGATATGCTGCACTATAAAGAGGGATGCAAATCTAGGTGGTCTGAGGAAGATAGAGTGCTCAAGCATAAGTTTAAAATCTAAAGAGAGACACTAAATCACCTCACGAACACTTAGTTGCACTTTGCAGACTTTCACCTGCTGGAAGTTCCAGGAATTGCTGGAAGTTCTGGCCCACAAAGTTACTGGAAGTTTCGGCAATAGCTGGAAGTTCTGGCTCGCAAAGTTGCTGGAAGTTCCGGCAATAGCTGGAAGTTCTGACTCGCAAAGTTGCTAGAAGTTCCGGCAACTGCTGAAAGTTCCGGCCGCAAAGCTTCTGGAAGTTCCGCAAATGCTGGAAGTTCTGGCTCCCTTTGCGAGCAAGCCTCGTGGACTTCTTTATGAACAGTGTTTTAGTGTAGAGCCGGAAGTTCTGGTGATCTGCGCTAGAAGTTCTGGCTCAGATCTGAACGGTTGGATTTCTCTTTGGGTATAAATAGCTCTCACCTCTCTTCCAACCATTAACCCTGCGATTCACTACTCATATCCCTTTGTCCAAAAAGCGCCCAAGCACTCAAGAGCTCTCTTTCCTCTCCCCTTTGCTCCTAACTTCGATTCCCTACGGATTTGAGTGATAGGAGAGTGGATTGAGTGAGAAAATCACCTTGGCAAGCTTAAGCACTTGATTTATTCGTCAAGCCAGTTGGATTTGCGTCTATTGCTCTTAGGTTCTTGGAACCCTAGCCGGCTAGGCGTCGCCCAAGAGCTCCCGTTCTGTGGGAGAACCTTAGGAAGTTTGTATTACCCTTGTTTTATAGTGAAGAGCTCAAGTTTACCTTTGTGGTTGCTTGAGTGAGGCAAGGAGGTGAAAAAGACTCCGACCTTAGTGGTCACCTCAACAACGAGGACGTAGACAAGCCTGAGTGGCGAGTTGAACCTCGGGATAAATCCTTGTGTCTCACGTGCTTGTTGTTGTTGGAAATTTGTTCTTGCATATTTGTTTTTGTTGTCTTTCTTCCTCCCAAAGCTATTCTTAGGGTTTGTACTCGATCTACCGAGTGGTGGCGTTTCGACATCAAAAGACCAACCCCAACGCTTCACCTTACCACTAGGAAGTGGGGTTGTAAGTTATCATTGGCTCAAAGTTCATATTCTAGGTTGTAGCAGCTTTCACGAAGCTGCTGGAACTTCTGAGATTTGCTAGAAGTTCCGGGTCTGATGGAAGTTCCGGCCCAAACTGCCGGAACTTTCGGCTATCACTGACATTTGCCTTTGAGTTTGTGTAGAAATTTATTGGATACGCCTATTCACCCCCCTCTAGGCAACATCAAGGTCCTTACAGTTGTGCTCCAACCGCTCGCGTGCATATAGGATTTTAGGTGGTAGCGAATTCCCTGGATACACCTATACAAGCAAGGGTGTTTTGAGTCCTCGTTTTTGCTTAACTTTGTTGTAGGATCCGGTTGTACTTGACATATCACGTAGAAGCATACTAAGACAAATCCTTCCCAAGCTAGGCGCGGTTATTCGCACCGAGGGGGCAATTAAGGTGGATAGCAAGAAAATGATGGCCTAGCTCAATATTGAGATTCGTTCCAACACAGGCAACAAGGGATTGCCAGAAGTTCAGACTTTCCAAAGCCTCCCTTTCATGATTGAATATGAAGCCCAAGAAAGTATCTCTGAGCAAGCAATCTGCTATTTTATAGCAAGGATGAATATTTGCATTAATGATCTAACCTATTCTACTTTTTAAGGAAACGTACAAGCAATTGAACCGCTACATGTCCTGGTCCTATCTTGTTGAGACCAGGTATAAAATGTTGCGCGTACAGACGAACAACTTATTGAAGTCTCATAAAAACCTGCTCGACCGCCTCGGCTCTATATGTTCAAGCTATGGTGATATCCTCGCTTTAGCGACTCCTTCTGCATCCATTGGAGCAGAGCCATCTCCTAGACCAGACCCACGCTACATCCAGCTTGTCGAGCAGTTGTTCAGCCTTGTGCTGGAGTACACCCCTACGTACATCCCTTCTGAGAATCTCTAAAGGTATGCATGCTCCTTGGTTTGTGTCAGCCTCCAACAGCTTCCATGTTTTCTTCGGAATGCCTCAGTAACCTATATTTATCCGCTCCCTAACAGGCACACAATCGCCAGAACCATATAAGAAGTGTTGAGGTGCATGTGCAACTAGAAGCCCATTAGGACTTCTTCTGTCTGCCTATAGCCCCCGTCTCCAATATGTTATTTAGCAGCGTTAGTCGCCTATGATGGTCTACCATGTATGTCATTAAGTACCTTTGTGTGTGCCTTTGCTTGTGTGTACTCTGGCATATGTATTGTCCAGTGGCCTTGTTTGCAACCTTAAATAAATAAATAAATGCGTTGGATGTATGTGATGGCATGTGTTCCATATTAGAACAGCAGGGGCGTTTCCATGTCCAGATATAGTATCTAGTAATATGTCAAACTACATTGATGCCTCGACAATGGCAGTTCATTGTGGTGGTGATCTAAGAAAATGTGTACAAACACAGGAAAGCGGAACAAATAATTTGACGTACAATAAGACACACTCAGGACACCCACACCTAAATCCTTTACCTAAGAAGGGAACAAAAGCCTATAAATCACTAACCTTGTGTCCTAATAAGTACTGTGGTGGAAGAGGCGGCAGGTAACAAGCATGGGAACAAGAAAAAACCTAGAAAACTATACTCGGGCAGCAAGTAAAACAGCCTATAGAATTCTGGACGGGTATGTGTATGCATTTGCTGCCTGAGGAGAGAATCTATCACAAACACACCAATAGGTTCAGGTCCGACTCGGTGCTTTCAAAGCATCGAAATATGGACACCTCTATTTTTTACCTTCATAACACTAACAGACTAGTTAGGTACCAGCGCACTAGGCTATCTCTGGCCGCGCGTTTAAAACCACACCCTCTCTATCCCATTCATCTCCACTCAACACCACCCCTCTGTCGTCGCTCAAGTTTCTTGCATGCTGCAGGTGCTAAGTTATGGCCACAATAGCCACGCCAAACAGCACCGTGGCATCAGCAGGGAGGGGACAGTGGCACTGTGGTCGGCGTCCGGCTACGGTGCCAACAATGTCCACTTGTCGTACCCCACAGAAGGCCCTGAGCTGGACAGGCGTGTGAAAGCGGAGTTGGGGCGGGTGGGCTACAAAGATCCGCATCCTAGACACCCGATTGAGGCTGTGGATTGGTAGGTTTGGGCATGCCCTTGAGGCGGCCCTGGCCTATGATGCCGCCATGTTCTGCTTCTTTGGTGAGCACCTCCCCAGACCACGCAAGTTCAACTTCCTAGCTATCCAGCGTCCTGCCATCCCTAAAAACCTCCGCATCCACCTCACCATAGCCACCATTAAGGCAATCACTGC
Organism: Saccharum hybrid cultivar R570; assembly: GCA_038087645.1. Classification (NCBI taxonomy): domain Eukaryota; kingdom Viridiplantae; phylum Streptophyta; class Magnoliopsida; order Poales; family Poaceae; genus Saccharum; species Saccharum hybrid cultivar. The sequence continues at coordinate 41,147,475 of JAQSUU010000307.1, read as the reverse complement.
AGACTACGACCGAAGGTGGTGCTCGTTCTTCGCACCCCGCGTGTGTCGTGCAGTACCACAAGCGCTGTCGGCACCACCGCTGATGGCGACGGTGGCAGGTACTGCTGGTGCTGGCACCACCGCCGGCGTTGAGGCAAGTGCCGTAGCTGCGGACCATCATGGGAACAACAATAAGTTTTTTTAACTGGGCAATGAACGATAGTTTTGAGTGAGGAATAGTTCGCCGTATGTTTTTAAACCACCGGGGTTTGCTATTCTTTAAACTCTCTTGGACTTGTGGTTTCCTTTTGGGTGAGGAATAGTTCTTCGTATGTTCCACCCACTGTCCATTATTGTGTTATGTCCAATGAGAATTAGGTGTGTGTGGTGTTAAGTCCAATCGATCTATTTGTTGACTATAATTGTGATCACGCCTGACGCTACCATTTGAACCCCTACCAGGAACGTCTATTGAATGGTAAATAAAAATATACGCAGCACCAAAATTCACCCAACACGTACTAATATGGGGATGAAAACAATTTATTTCACTAGCATTTTTGTAAAATTCGGAGCAAGGGGAGCCAAGAACTTACATGAGCACCTAAGGGGGGTGGTGAGTACTGATGGGGCTATGGGCGCGGACTTCCCCTTTGAGCCTCCGTGCACAATAGCCATCGATTAACATTGCCTCCGTGTGTTATGGCGTCGAAGAAAATGCCACTGCCTATACAGAACCAAATGCACATCTATGAATTTTGCAATTGGAAATGACATTTGACAGAGCATAGCAAAAGACAAAGGGATCTAAATTTTGATTACCTCTGAGTCCAACTTCGGAGCAAAGAACTCCGGTCAGGTCACGCCGCCGCCGAGCGATAGCGAGCAGCTCTAACTGACTGGTGCCGCAGCTGCCGGTGGAGTGGAGGCATGGGCGGGCGGTAGTGGTGGCGGCACGGTGCGATTCCAATTCTGCGTCCGTCGAAGTTGCTGGCTACCCTAATGTAGCCTAATGGGTTGTGGGGAGTGGGGAATTGAGGATTAGGGAGTGGAAAGGCTAGATGGGCCATTGGGTCGTGCGGCTAGGCCGGTAGCCGTGGCCTGTGGGTTGCTTTCAGTCAGATGCGAGTTACAGCCAGAAAATTACAAAGAATCACGATTTTGAGAGCTCAACTATAGTGTATGTATATACCTTCCGATTGAATTCACTATTTCCCAATAGATTTACCATCTGTTGGTCAAAAAAAAAGATTTACCATCAGCCTGATTATATTTGTCTTAGGTTCATTGCGAGAAATATTTTCATAGGATATCCCAAATATTAGGAAAAAAAGAACTAGTGTCGGTCCTAGGATTTTGAGGGCCCTCTGGCGAAATCGTCGCGACGGCCTCTCTAGACCATGTACAAAATCTTATGATATATATGTGCTAATTTAACTTGCATAGCGAAAGCAAATCCAATAATATATTTTAAATTTAATATGTTCGATGATTGTCGAGGAAAGTTCAAATTAGTACACGTAATATACTTGTCCATGTTTAATAATTAATGAGGAACAATGTAGATTTAAAACAATATATTCATTCTCTTCTCTCATCCTTGACAAATGTTTCTTAGGTACCATTCCAAAATTCTAACACCTAAATTAGAAGAAAAACATGATTATATAACGACAAAGTACCAGACGTTTGGAATACTATACAAATAATAAATTTGGATTACAAAATGAATAGGAAAATACCTCGTGCCTAAACAACTAATCGACAATCGCAAATCGCAAGAAGCCAAGAATCAAGATGTGGTCGTTGTGGAGCCCTGCATGGTCGCCGCCATTGTGCGCCGAAGTCTGTGTCTCTGGCGGTCTAGCTCTTCACGGCAATGCAGCTTGCTAGCTTCACATGTGTCCGTCGACACATCACAAACTCACGATCAGAATGTGTTGTCTGTACTACGGCTCCTCGCCTCCTCTCTACGGAGGCCCGTGGGAAGAAAAACTATGAAAGAAAGGTCGATGTTGTCTTCTTAGGCCACCTGGCCAGTCCTGTGCCTCTCTTCTCATTAGTTTGCTTATGTCTAATGGACTACAGGGGCTATGGATTTGTATATCTGGACTTGGGCCCCTCCCTTGTCTAGGCCTCGTGCCCTACCCGTGCCGCCCTTGCCTACGCCGTCGTCTCCCTCTTTCCCCATCAATGAAGGTCAAGTGTTCCTAGGTTCAATGCGAGAAATGTTGTGATAGTATCTATCCCAAGTATCAAGAAACGAAGAACTAGATGAATGCTACAATATCGTAATATTTGCCTTAGAACAAAGGCACTGCAACATGTACCAAAAATATATAGGAACCTCGCCTTGCATCAAAGGGGTGCCCAGAGTTGAAGTTTTAGATAGGTTAGTAGGATATGCCTACAAAGGTTGTGTATGGGCCCTATGCCCTAGGAATTTGAATAAATACGTTAATGAGTTCGTGGTGACTAGACCGAACCCTGTTTAGGGGCACGCGGGCTAAATTCAGCTAATACGCGTGTGACAAATATGTACACCTTCCTTCAAAGACGAGTATGCGAGGACATGGTGGTAGGAGGCATATAGCCATACAAATGCATTATCGCTGCCATATATATGGTCTAAGTAATACCACGTGAAATGGTTCCACACATATAATGATACCCCACGATAGAGCCAGCGGAAAAGGACATCACATATTACAGCCACCATAGTGGCGCTCATAAATATTAAAGTCCAGTCTGCCTAAACTTTATTTAGTTATTACTAATAGCACCTCACATGGCTACCTAGCATTGGTGCTATGCTACCTACATAAAAACTTAACCACAGTACCAATCACAGAGGACCTCATATCACAATATAGTTGGTATAGGATTTGTGCGCCGCTTTGGACTCTTTTTATTTGAACAACTATCTCAGGGCCTCTCGTAGGGTAACAGGCGCATCATAAGGATATACAATATGGTTGTTGCCACTAGAGTAGGGATTAGGATAGCAAAGATGGCCTTGGCAAGCTCTTCTTCATCTAAGCACATCTTGAGAGTGCCACCTTCTTGCTTCTGACAATGTACTCCTACTCCTGCTTGATGTTTTCTTCTATAGTTTGCAACTTTCGGCACTTATCTCAGACTTTTTCTTGAAATGTTGAAATAAGTTGGCATTTGAATAGGGGGCTTATGCGGGTGATGAGTGTTGAGTGTTGAGTGTCTTGTTGTGAAGGGGGTCGGGAGGGCGTTTTATAGGCGATCGATGGCGAGGTTTAGGGGGTGGGTGCACGCCATTATCGGTGGCACCGAGCACCATCGTGGACTGAGGGAATCGGGTTCGTAGGCGACAATAGCAGCAGCATCGGGCCAATACAAGTGACAGCACGAGTGGCGTCGTGGGCTGGTGGTGCAGCATGCAGTGGGTGGCGTTAAAGAGGATGCATCGGTATGACGCTTAGAGGACAGCACCAGTGTGTGGGAAAAGGATCACAGGTGAGTGGGCATTGGCTGTGCGCGTGGCTTTAGTTTGCATGCGGTTTGCTATGCACCTCTCGGCAACATGGGTGTAAAGTAAATGTAGCTAACTCGGGCCCACCCATGCAATCCATGCAACCCCCCAAAGTGCACAGCAGACCGCAAAGTGCACAGGATGTCACATGCAAATTCAGTCCTACTCCCTCAGTCCTGGAATAGAGTGCATTCTTGCATTTGAGAGGTGTCCCCAAATATAGTGCATTCAGGGAACAAAGAAGATAACGTTTACTTAAATAAAAATACGTGAGATGAAAGTAATTGAGCGCTTACCATATTTTCTATTAGGAAACTTAGATTGCACCCTTTAATCGTGCAGAATAGGACCAGATTTCAATGGATTAGGAAGTTAAGTGAGGGGTACATGCATCTATTACCCTTTGCCTTATTTTGTCTAAGGATAGCCACAACCTAATGTATTCTAGGACGGAGGGAGTACTCTCAAAATGTTTGTTGTGCACAAAATGTTTGTTGTGCACTTTGTAGGTCCCTCCATGTGGTCCATAGCCACATCTCTAGTGGCCTACAACATCTAGTGTTCTGAGCGGCAATGACGGGACCGCACAACGATGGTGGTCCCTCATAATAGGGACCTACAACATCTAGCCTTACCTCCCCTAATGGAAAGAAGAGAAATGAATAGCCCCTTCAATGCCCAGAGAAAGGTCCATGCATGCCCGTGACAAAAGGAGCGTGCCCCTTACCTGCCTAACAACCACTGCCATAGGTATCACCTCACCACCGCCCATTCCACTTCACGACACCACCCACATCCATGCAATAGCCCCCCACATTAAATAAGGTCCTTCAATTACGAGACAGAGTGTTATCTAGGCAGCTATAAAATGCGATGGCGAGACATGGATGCCTCAAGCTCTAAAACATGACCTAATTGAGCTACCTTTACATCAGCATCATTGCTCTTCCCCTTTGATTGTGCCCATAAAGGAGTCCACTTGCTACAACCAACTTCCTCTTCACCCTTGGCCTCCTCAAGCTGACTAAGGTATAAACATCCTTACATAAATCTTACCCTCTGTTATATGTTCTAGGCATGACGTTCCCTTCTTTTCCTCGTAGATGGCAGACGAAGCCTGGACCACTAGCTACTGCTTGAACACGCATGGTTTCCCAAAGCTTTTATATGCAACCATGACCAGACTAGGTATTTTGGACCGCCCAGAATATGTTGGCAGGGAATATGAGGAGTATGGCACAGAGTGGTGCGATGTGATCATCTTTGTCAAAACAAGTAAGGAATTTCCTGATACAATACCTTGGGTGGTGTCTACCATAGGTTTTACCAAGTTACAGCTCGCAAGGCTCTGAGGTACCTATGCCAAATTTATGAGGAGCAGGTAGGTCGTACACCAATGAGATTCTTCCCCCTTTCAAAAGGAATAGCCTTGTATGGGTAGCTCAGATGAGGACCCTGGAATAGGTCGAGTTACGGAAGATGACCCAACTACGGTGTTCATGTCTGATTACTTGCTTTCCTTAGATGAGCAGTATGACAGGTAGGCCGCTAGTTTGAGGGAGTGCATCCATAGAGCAGAGGAGGCCGAGAAGAAGATTAGAAGCCTTGAAGTGCAGCTTGCCAAGGCTAAGGCACAAGCAGCTAAAGCGGAGAGCCATGAGGCTACAACAATTGAAGCCTCCAAGCAAGCCAAAGATCGATACAGGCAAAAGCTGAAGGATTTCTACCTTGTCACTAGGCCCAAGAGAAGGACCCTCACTTTAGAAGAGAGGGAGGACGTCTCACATGTAATTTCTGAGACAGGGTTATCAGTTGATGGAGAAGAAGTCCTCCCACTCACTCAGCCACCGCCATGTGATGATGACTGCTCTCATGACATGCTCCCAAAGTCTTCCTCAAGCTCCGAAGCATGCTCTTAGTGGACACATCGTCCCCTCATGGAATGAAGCCAATACAGTCCAAAGCTAGACCTTCAACAGTTGTTCTGCGCATGAGGATATGTACTCGTATTATAGTGCTTGCATTTTCTGCCTGCTATGTAACCCTACATAATGTAATGCCTTCGCTCTAGTGGAGTTAGCTGCTTGAGTCCCCCACTTTAATAGTTTTATGTAGACATCCTTTCACCTAAGGGGAGTGGATCCTAATTCACTCTTTTGGAAACCATCGCGTCAGGGAATGTACTTTTGTTGTAGTTTTTTGTTCTTTCCGCTTAGAATGTAATCCTACCCAATGTTGTGCTTTGAATCTAAGTATGTTTGTTGCTTGAGCCCAACTCCATCAAGTACTTCTATACACTAACATGTCGTTTGATTGGATGGCCTAGAATAGGCACGATGTAATGACAACCAACCTCTATTTTCCTTTACAATATTCTAATGAAAAAACCATGTTGCTTTTCCTTCCCATATTTTCCCAACATTTAATGTACAAAATGGACCAACCTTTGGTACCAACATGATGAGAAAACATATTAGACATTTATATCGATACCTATACTGAGCACATAACCCGTAGAGAAGCGCGAGCAGCAGTGGCTATCTACTTAATGTTGCCCACTACATGCTTCACAAATGAATATAGTGCACACATATGTAACAACATAATAGGAGGCCAATAATTGGTGTATGGACATCTATAGGACCACCATCACCATGTTGTCACCTCAGTGTCACACATGCCACTAAAGGCATAGTTCATGGTCATGCCTTTAGTGTTCTGAGCGACAATGATAGGGCCGCACGCCAATGATGGTCCCTCATAAGAGAGACCTACAATGGCTGGCCTTACCTTCTCTACATGGAAAGATAGAAAATGAATAGCCCCTTAGATGCCTAGCCAAAGGCCCGTGCATGCCTGTGACTAGAGGAGCGTGCCCAACCCCTTAGGTGCCTAACAACCACTGCCATAGATATCACCTCACCACCGCCCATCCCACTTCATGACACCACCCACATCGATACGATAGCTCCCATCCACTATCACTGATGCTACTGCTATTGCTGCCTCGTCCACTACTGAGCACCACTGCACGACCGATGATGTCACGCGTGTTGTCCCCTCCGCTCGACGCCGATGCTGCTGTTGTCCCCGCTATCCCCTATGACACCACTGTGCCACAAGGACCGCCGATGATGGCTCTCACCCAACCACACACCCCCGCTCCCCTGACCCCACCATCGTTCACCTATAAAAGCACCCCTCTAGCTGCCCCTTCCCGCCAATGACACTCCCTCCATCCTAACCACCTGCCAAATCACCCCCTAAACCCCAAAACCAGGTGCCAAACCCCTACTAAAACAAGAAGAAGCTAGAAGAAATTGCCGCCCGCTGAAGATTTTAGAAGAAGACGCCAGAAGAAGATGAAGCATGGTGCCAGAAGATAAAAGCTAAAGCCCTCAAGATGTGCTTCGTGGAAGATGAACTCGCCAACTTCATCCTCACCATCTAGATTTCTATGCTGATAGGATCGATAGTCTTGCTCATTGTGGTAACACGCCCCTTGCCATATGTAAGGCCCTAAGGAAATTTGTTGGAATCAGGGAATTACAATAAAAGTATGAGTGATTATTGTCGATGCTAAAAATATCTTTGAGGATCTCTGGCTCAAAAGAAGAAAAGAAGGTGCATCAAATATCTCAACTAGGAGATAAAAAGCGAGCAGAAGATCTCTTGTCCAGATCCACACGGTCACCACACGGTCATCAAGACTACACCACCACTACACAATCATCAAGACTACATCCCTCCACAGTGCCTCACTGTGTAGTGGAACCCACCTTCACTCCTTCCCTTCCTCCACACACCTTATGAACCTGGTCAAGCCTGATCAAAGCGTACACCAGAAGCCTCACCCCTGCCCCTCTATAAAGGTGAACCCCCACCTTTCCACCAGCCCACTCCAATCATCCCACTGCTAACCTTTTCCACTCACTCCCTTTTTGTGAGAGCAACTGCCTCTCTTGCCCTCCACCACCATCACCACCAAGCTAGCCAAATGGCCGAAGGTGCCTAGACTTGCAGCTACTTTCTCCACACCAACGATTTCCCCAAGCTCCTTTATGCCACCATGTAGAGACTCATAATCAAAGAGTACCCCAAGTATGAAGGCTGAGAGTACTACGAGCAGTATGTTGAGCGTTGCGAGGTCACTGTCTACATCGCCAAGAGCGAAGACTTCCCCGACATCATCGATGACTGGAGCATGACTGCAATCGAATTTCGCTTCACCGACACCTACCAAGCTATCGCCCGTAAGGGCCTACAACACTTGTGCCAGATCTATGATGAGCCCATCTTGCGTACATCGATGAGATTCTTCCCACTGCCAGAGAAGAACCACCCCGCCTAGAATGGCCATGTAGAAGCCCTGCAAGCGCAAGGAGGAAGCCCCACCATAAAGCTGATGACTGAGTACCTTCTCGACATCGACGAGCAGTACGACAAGCAAGCCGCCAAGCTGAGGGACTACATCACCCACACCTTGGAAGCCAAAGTATATGCCCGGAGACTCTATGTCTACTATGTCGAAACACAAGCCCGTGTCACCATCGCCGAAAGTCGTGAGTTCGCTCTCGCTAAAGCCTTGAGGACCGCCGAAGAATGCCACGCGCGAGCAACTGTGGATTGCCTACATCATCACCTGGCCAACCGAAGGCTGCTCGCCATCGATGGGCAAGAGCCCGCGATTCTAGATGGGATCCCTGTCCACCCGCCACTACGAAGAAGGATGGACCCTACTGTACTGCCCGCACCACCACCATCAGAGGTCCCCAACACTAAACCCCTCCTTCCACTCACCTAGCCACCGTCAAGAGAAGGAGATCCTCGCTCCAGCACCATTGAAGGACCTAAGGAGCCCTGCCATGAGGCTCTCTACCTCGACGATGTAGATTAGCCACTCTCGAGGGAGATGTACCCATAGTTAGCATCTCTTTCCCTCTCTCTCCATCGTTGTATTCCACCCATGGCAATCAAATCCATGTATTTGGTTCGCAACCTACTATGTGCATGAGCTAGACTAACTAAAGAGGGTGTATGAACAAGACACCACACCCTGAGAAGATAAAACCGGTGACCATAAGGAGTAGACACATGAATAATACACAGATCTAGCTAATAAAAGATTTAAGGATAAATCTTCTAAGTGGAGTAGATCCAGATCCAACTCAAGAAAACACAGGGTGGAGATAAGTAGAAAAGAAGGATGTAAATCTCTGCATGAGAAATGGATCCGAATCTTAAGAGCATTGTGATTGTTGCTCAAAAGAAGCATAACCCGAGGATTAGCACTATAAAACCCCAAGAATCAAGCAATGAGAAGGCACCATAACAAGATGATCATCAAGAAGCTTCACAACTAGAAGATGTGCAGGCACCCTAAGAATCCTACCCAATGTTGTGCTTTGAATCTAGGTGCGTTGGTTGCTTGAGCTCAACTCCATCGAATACTTCTTTACACTAACATGTCATTGATTTGATAGCCTAGAATAGGCACCATGTAATGACAACCAACCTCTATTTTCCTTTAAAGCATTCTAACGAGAAAAGCTATATTCCCTTTCCTTCCCATATTTTCCCAACATTTAGTGTACAAAGTAGACCAACCTTTCGTACCAACACGATGAGAAAACATATTAGACATTTCTATACATTCCTATACTGAGCACATCACCCGCAGCGAAGCGCGGGCAGCAGTGGCTAGTGATTGATTATGTTTCACTAAATCTTGTAATCTCATAATTTTCATTAATTTGTTCAGGAATAAAGCAGCCTTCATGGTATGTTCTGTATGGAGAAGAAAGCCAGTGACATGTCATTGGTACCAATCCATGCACAATGAATTTCTACATATCCTTCATGGAATCAAAGGTGTGTTTTCCCCCTATTCACTCTCAAACTTTCCATGTTTTGTTCTTTTTAAGTCAGTTGTTGTATCCATCTATAATAGATGTCAATTTTTTAACATAGCAATTGGTTTGAGACACTTGATGTATCACTATTCTTAAAATCATGGCTTTAGTATTAAGGTGTTGGGCTTTATGGCTTTTAATTTAAATCTTGTTAATACATTTTTTACACTATTAGTTATTTGTGTTGTCAAATGTTTGGTATTGTAGCTACTATTATTGGCCACTTCATAACTCACTACTACAGATTGATTTATCACTGTCGTAGTGATAGAACCGATGGTGTGATACCTCCACAGTCGGTTGGACCGATAGGGAGGCCTACTAAGGAAGGAAACCAACAGTTGAAACTTCTACTACCCATAGGTTAACAATAGATGCGGTAGTGGTATTTTCTCCATCATATGAAAAACCAAGCCGACTAGGATAGGCTTTATGGCTGCTAGCCCTACATGACCGTTTGGTGTACCGGCAGTAGTAAACTCAGCGTGAGTTATTTCCCCATTTTCCAACTACCCACAACACAGTTGCATTACCATTACTTTCCTTCAGAGTATGCCTCGTCTTTCCTGATGCGTATTAACTGCTCCTCTTCGCTTCTCCATCTTCAAGGTTGGCCTATTTAAGACAGGGCTGGATGCACTTCTTGACAATCCACACACTCCTTCCTCCTTATATATAGATAGATATAGAGAAAGCTCTTGAGCCAACTATCTATATTTTCTTCATCGCCATGGCACTCCTTCTCCAACTTCTCTAGCAGTAGCAATGGCATTGGGAGAAGGTCTTCAAGATTGGGTACTACCAGCATCTAGGCACAGCGGGGGCTGCTCGATCTAAGTGCTAGTAGAAGTTTTGCGATTAAGGGGGTTCACTTATTTGGGCAAGCCAAGGGGTACTGAATTCACTTTGGTATCCCTAGTTTGGTATCCGATATGCGCAGGGCGGCACCGCTAGGAAGGTGATATGTATGTATGTACAGTTGCCACCTTTCTGACCTGCATATTTCTTGTACAGCCACCGATTCATCAGTCCCGGTGCCCTGGCGATCCTCTCCTTCCTCTAAAGCAGTAGCGACGACGGCGGAGCTTCTCTTTCACACCTCCTCTTCTTGCCTATCTCTTTCTTGACCGTGAGAGGCGCAGCAAGGAAGGTAAAGCACCTCACTGAGATGCTAGTGGAAGTTCTGCTAGGTGCTATCTCGTCCTTAGTTTGCACTACCTGTCTCTAGACTCAACTATGGGATATACCTGTACTCGATAGTTTTTTTTATTATTGTACACCCAGTAGTATTCGATAGGTCTTTGTTATTGTACAACTTGGAATGTAACTGAAGTGATCAATGAAATTGTTGTGATGCTTGTTACTGTGTCGTTTATATGTAGTTTTGCCTTAAAAACAACTAATAACTGAATGGTTGTGATGCTTGTTACTCCATTTTTTTAAGTGTCGTAGTATTTGCCTTGGCTACACGACGTGAGATAAACTATCTCACTGAGGTGGTGCTGGGGTGGAAGTATTTGCCTTGGTTTATTTGCAAATTGGTTTGCTGTGTTTGCAAATTGTCATTATTGTAGCTCTCATCGCTGTTTTATATGGTGATTCAGCATTAGTGTTAGATTGAAAAGTGTAGGGAATCAAATGGTCCGTGTCATCTTCCCTTCTTCGTCACCTACGACTTGCGTGGGTGGCCATGGATGTTACAGACCTTGACTGTTGCCTTTTCCCGCTCGTGTTTATTAGTGGAGATGAATTGAATAACTTGTATTAGGAAATTGGAAACATGTGCAAGGGAATCTGAACCGCATCATACAAGAAGGAAGGTAACTGTAACGAGTTTAGAAAGGAATCATACTTGGTATTATTGTATTGAGGAGAATGAAGAGTTTATCATACAAATCCCCATCATCTAGATATATACATATCAACATTGATATGCCCAGAATGTACCATATGAAGAGTTCGATTACAACATGCCTCTACATCCTGAATACAAATATTCGTAGTATTTAGTAGTTATTACTTTGAGTTCATCTCTGTTTGCTATGACTTGAACAATCTATTTGTGCGCCTTAGAGTTCGTAGACCGTATGACACATCCGTTGTTAGTAGGTGCTAACATCTCCCAATCACCACTGCCAATAGCCTTCACCGTCGTTTTCATCAATTTCCAAGCCCACGCGTGAGTCCTACGTGTCCCTCCCGCGCATATTTACAAAGTTTTGTAGAAATTTGCATTTCCACGTCTGATACAGTTGCTTACAAAGGATGCTCCCCACCGTATCTTTCTCCTCCTCAGTGCTGATGTTCCTCATCACCGCCCCTGCTCCCTAGTGTCGAATTACGCGACCGCCCCTACTCAGCGGCGTGCAAGCCGCCAGTCACCACCGACAAGCTAGTGCTCTATGCCGGTATGCTTCATCGGCAAGTAGACAGCACAGATCCACCGGTGACTAGGCTGGTACTCATCACCACCATTGACACTCAAGCTCAATGCCGCAAGATCCAAAGACAATGGTAATGCTTTTGCACTTCCCTTATGCATTGTTCTTGGATTTTTATTCCCTTCTTCACTCATCTAAGTATGAATAAAGCTTCCATCTAATTATTAACGAGCTCACGAACACATCCCCATAGTCGCTCGTTCTCTGATTTAGGTGATAGGGCCATTGCTTTCATCGCCGTCCCCGCTGCACCAAATCCTCGTCAAGAAGGAGGAGGAGGCCCCCAACAAGAGGAACGAAGTGGCCATACTCATAGACCATGTCTTGGTCCTCATCCTCAGTCGCTTCATCACCCACTCTTTGTGCAGCTACAAGTGTCTGTCGCTCATGGAATAGCCTCATCTCGGGATCCGAGTACCATAAGAAGCTGCCCCAGTTTCTCGCCGGATTCTTCTACCGCAGCTAGAAATGCAAACACAACTTCACCAGCGTCAACGGTGAAACCCCTCCTTTTCCTTCTTGCCCTTCCCCATTCAGGATGTCATGATCTCAGATTGCTCCCAAGGCCTCATCCTCTGCTGGTACTCTGGGTTTTGCTATGTTGTCTACAATCCGGTGACTAAGAAATGGTGCTACTACCAAATAGCAACCATTCTTGTGGTTCAGCCTGCTTGGGGTTCGATGTGATAGTCTCCTCGTACTTCCATGTGTTTGAATATGAGATCAACAATGATGACTCCTTAGGTGTCAACATCTACTCATTTAAAACTAGATCATGGATCTTTAAAGAATATGAATGGGGAGAGGGTATTGTAGTATTCACATATGGAAAAGTTGTGTTTGTTAATGGTTTTATGCACGTGCTAGAGTTCACCCAGATAGTTGTTGTTGATATGGAGGGAAAGACATGGAGGAAAATCCGTATGCCAACTGGTGATGCAATCTCCATCTATGAAGCTCAAGGTCAGTTATGTTTATGTAATGTTGATACTTTGAATAGGTATGAGCTTTCAATCTGAATCCTTGAAGACTATGGTACTAGTAAATGGACATTCAAGCATAAAGTAACCATGTTGGAGCTATTTGGAAAGAAGAATATTAAAATTGGTACTGAGGTTTGTGATGCGGACTAAAGAGTGATTGTAGTTCATCTAGAATGGAATTTAATTTTCTTTGTTGGGGAGGACAAAACACTGCTTGTATATGAGATGAACCATAGTAAAGTCCATGCCCTCCTTGCCCGGGCCTTGGCTATCCTAAGAAGTACCTAGAAACTATTATGTATAAGCAGCAGATCTCACTATCTTCCTTATGTTCCCTTATTCATAGAGTCATTAGCAGATCAGTAAAGGTGCATAAGCTGTATTTTGTTGTAATTATGTCATGCCTTTGTTTAGGTAGGTAGTTGTTTTGATTCTACATATAGGACAATTTGGGCTTCGTAACTAAAAGAATGGTGTGTTAAATATTATTAATTCTGTTGCTTTATGTAGGTGGAGTTTGAGTGCTTTTGAATAATTTTCCTGCATTGACTAGGAGGAAGAAGAGGGGTTCTATGGTGCATTGCCTACCAATTCGAAGGATGCACTAATTATATTTATTTTTGCCTACCAAGCAGGAGTGCCACATAGGAGGAGCATAGCTACGTTGTTTTGTTATGTAAGTCTGTAGAGATCAGTACCTTTAGTTTGCAATCTATGTACCACTTGTGTTAGGATATCAGTTGAGAAAGATATTACGGTAAGTGTCCATTGTTATTATAAGAACATGGTTTATGGATGCAATAATTATATCTGTATGTTTTGTTTTCAGTAAGCTACTAAGGGTCGTTTGTTATCACCATCGCAGTTGGTGGTGCAACACTATACCACAGCCAATCTGTAGCATCGGACAATAGTTGCTAAAATGTAATATTAACGTCCAACAATCGGTCGCTATAAATTTGTAACAGATCATCGGTCGCTATTTTTACTCGTACCAATGGTACATTGGTCGGTATAAATATCTAGTTGTTTACGTCAGACCATCGGTCGCTAAAAATATATCCTAGAGTCAAACAATTGGTCGGTATAGCCCATTTTCATTTTGGCACACTCAGCCCAGCCCACTCACATGCAATGAAATTAGCCCGGCCCACCAGTCAGAGTGCCACCCCAAACCCTATCTCTAGCCATTCCCACCACCCTAGCAGCTGCATCTCTCACACACCAGTAGCCGCATCTCGTCAAATTGTGCAAGCAAACATATGACTTGTGCTTGTCATTTGACCTAGCTAGGTTGTATGTTTTTCCTTTTGTAATGATGACCTGTCATGGATTAAGATGACATAACTTAATGTATTGCTAAATGTTGGCTTCAATGAAAACTTGAGATACCTTTATCTAATAATGTTTTTGATGAGTATTGTGGGCAGTTATGGTCTACATATGTATGTGGTTGATGAATAATGTGACATGTTATGGATGTTTATTAGGTTTGAAATCTGGTTAATTCGAAATTAATATTATATATAATTGTGCCAGTTCATAGCGACTAATTATTGGTTGCTAAAAAGTTTGATTTTCTCAGATTATTGGTCGCTAAAACATGTAACAGATCATTGGTCGGTATAAATATTAGTGTCCAACTATCAATCGCTATAAATCCTATCGGTCGCTATAAATTTATAGCGACGCCACTTACCGTGACTATTTCATCGGTCGCTATAACGTTATAGCGACCTTTTAGTGATCGATTTGGAGTCCCTGCAGATTGGCTGTGGTATAGTGCAAACGTCCAACACCATCGCTATACATATTATGTGGCAGGGATAAAAGTGTATCACCGCCGAATCATTTAGTAACCCGACACCGACTAAATGATCATCAAAGGCGGATCATGGTGTAAGGCGATGGTGACCATGACCTTTATACTGACGATTCATGTAACACCCCATGTGTTAGGCTCGCATTTGACACTTGCATTGCATGAGCCTAAGCATCATTTCTTCATATATGAGCATGGAACATATGTGACGCACTAGTGAAACATATGAAACATGCTAGTGCAACATGTGAAATATGTATATGGAATGTGCTTGCAACATCTCTTTGAAACATATGCAACATACCTTTGTTATTTGTGATTCACTGTGTGTATGTTAGATGCTCATGCTTGGTAATGCAAGTGGGTGTGATGCCACTTCTTTCATGTGTCTCACATCACTCTCTATCTATAGTGACCCCTGGAGAAGTGTCATGAAGTTTGGAATCAAAAAGTCACGTGAAATGGTAAGTTCTATTCATATTGGAATTTGCACCATTAAGTGAATGGAATCATAGACCATCAACTAAACCTTACAAACTTACCCAAATGACTCTATATGAACTCCATAATAAAAGTCATGAAGGGTTCATGTTGAGCAAATGTCAGGAAAATGTCCCATTTGGTCTAAAACCCTAGTTTAGGCTTTATCGAGTTGCTACATTGACCAAAGTGAAAGTTTGACATCTGTACTAGTTATGAGATTTGACCTTTAACAAAAGTTGTAGTTCATCTTGTGTAGAACAAACTTTGTTTAATGGTCAAGAGCTAGTTTGGCCTCTCACCTAGTCAAATAGAGCTCCCAAGATTCAATGCAGTGTTGTTTTGGATCTCAAAAATTTGGCTAACTCATAATGGAGTTTCAGTTTTGGGTATCCCACTTTGGAGATTTGTATCTTGCAATACAAGCTGATCCAGACCTTGATCATTTAAGAGAAGTTGTAGCTCAGGTTGTGTACTACAAACTTTGTTCAAGCCCTAAGGCCTAGTCTAGCTCCTAACTTAGTCAAATAAGGAACCCAAGTTTGAATTTACTGTTGATTTCAGACTTGAAAATATTAAGTCTAGAATTCATAGTCATCGATGTTGGCATGCCGTGTTCTCGAGATTTTGTTAAGCAACTTGGTTTGATCCCTTAATAAAAGTTGGATTATACGTCTTGGAGAAGAGCATACAAAAAGTTGGAGCCCTTTTGACCAAGTCTTGATTGGGAATTTGAGATCAAAGCCGGGCAACCTTAATTGGATTTAAGCCACTAACAGTGTCAACTTTAGCATTAATTATCTCTTAACCAGTTGCTCTAATGACCATAGTCGCTAAATAGATTTTGTAGAGTATCATGTGGGCTTTGACTTTATCTTTTGACCCATGTCCAAATTCGGTCCGTAGCTAGCCCGAACACAGTCTCCAACACAGGCACAGCGACGCACGCCAGCTGCTCAACGGCAGGCCCCTTAGGGGACACATGGTCGCCATGCCCTCGCCTCTGCTCCACGCGTCGAGCCCGTCCCCTATCTCTTGGCCACGCACCCGAGCTCCCTCTCAGCCTCCCTCACTCTCTCGCTCGCTCCGCCTCCCTTCCCTAGCCCTCTTCTCTCGCTTCTTCCTCGCGAGCGTGGACGCTGCCATGGCCGAGCTCCAGAGCTCGAGGTCGCACCGTCGTTCTTGCGAAATTGCCCGGTCAAAGGCCAAGTGCAGCACATCACCACTTCCGCCTCTCCCTGCTGCACCACCACAACCATCCCCAGCCTCTCCTCGCTGCCGTAAAGCACGACCACTGTGCACGCCATAAAGCATGGCCACCATTGCCGACCGAGCAGAGCTCCATGGCCGCCACCCGACTAGCTTCTCCATGCCTTTCCCATCCCAGACGAGTGCCGCTGCACCTCCACCGCCACCCGCCACCCTCGACGCGCCTCTTTCTCGGCCCTGTTGGCCGCCGGTAAGCTCCACCGATGGAGCCGCCGTGAGCAGCACCACCGGTGCACGTAGTCCGGCCTCTACGGGTCCCCTCTGTCTCTCTCGTGCACCATAGCACCTTCACCGTTGTGCGCCACTACTCCGTGCCTGGGGCGGCCAACCACTGTCGCCCTCGAGCCGCCGTCAGCACGCTACGCCGGCCGTCAAGCCACCGGTCACCGTGGTTAGGCAGCCATGAGCCACCCTAGGCCGTGCCGAGGCCACCTATGGGTGCGCCCAGACACCGTGGTCCTTCCCCGCCATTTCCTCAACATCGGCGAGGCCTCCATCGCCTGGAGCAGCGAGCTCCGGCGACCCCCTCTGTTTCCCGGCGTCTTCAGGACGGGGACGATCCTCCCTCTCTCTGTCTTCCTTGGTGTGAATGACATGTGGGTCCAACTGGGCGTAGGTCCTGCATGGCAGTTAAAGCGGTGGCTGATTTGGGTGTACAACCGGGTGTGCATAGCAGATCTAGGGTTAAGTGGTTAATTCTGTTTTTGAATTTTAGATTTTGTGTTAAATCTTCTAAATTCCATATCTCATGCTAGGGAACTCCAAAAATAGCAAATGTAGACTTTTTGGAAACTTTGAGAAAAGATCTATGCAGTAGAGTCATGATATATTATATGTTGGTAGAAGTTTTCGGGTGTTTTAGTTTAATCTTGAAAAGTACTCTAAAAATGCTTATAAACTTAACCACAACCATGTCTTGAGTTTTAGGACTTCAAAAATAGTGATTCTTATTTTGTTAATTTTATGAGGACATGTACTTGCTAGAAAAAATATTAAACACACTATTTGTTCACTGTTTTCTAAAGGTTTTGATTTGACCTTGATAAATAAGAAAATCTACAATATGTTGCTTGCCATTTTTTTATCTTGAGTTTGTACTCCAATTTAGGTGAAATTTTTATGGTAGTCTCCTGGGAGCATGTATGTGCTACTATAATTTTATTAGAATTTTCTGGGCACCTTTTATATTTATTGCCATTTATGCCTATGCACTTAAAATAAATAGAAAAGGGCAATTAAATAAATGTTTATGCTAGTGAAATGACCTGATCTAGGGTTACTTAAACATGTTCTAACTGTTAGTGCAGTTGGTTGTATCAATTGTGATGTTCTCGACATCACTTATTATTTTATTGTGCAAATCTGCCAATTCTGGATAGTTTTGGGTAACTAAGTAGATTAGGCCTCGATAATTATCTCTTCAGGCTTGGTTATTTATAACAAAGTTGTTAAGAACTTCCTAAACTAGTTGCTGGTAAATTTTGGTAGCAGTTGGACTTATGGTTTAGAAATGGCAGTTGTTCAAAGTTTGAGTCAGCTTTAGGAGTGTTCTCTGTCTTTTAGAACAAATTCTGTGTATCTGCTATTTAGACCAGGTAAATGATGGAATTATGCTTAAATGTTTATAAATAAATTGTATACAATTTCATAAGCTTTTCATATTGTCCTCTTGCATGTCATTTGGAATTGTGTAGCTCCTGAAATGATTTTATTTCTGACTGTTCATGGTGATTGCAAATCTGAACTTTTTTGTTAAGCATAGTTTGAGTTACATAAGTATGCTTGTGATGTTACTTGGTACTTGGGTTGGTACCCTGTGATATTATGAAACTTTTGTCTTGATTGTTGTGCTTGCCGTCTTCTATGTTATGCCTTAGTGAGGAGTAAGCTAATTAGCTCTAGGTGCTTATGTGAACTTTGGTATACTTGCATGATTACTTTGTTTATTGCACTTCTATGCATTCATACATATGCATTGTTGCACCTTATCTAGGTACGCTAGATGCATTACATGGAGGACATGATGTGGAGTTAAACCTAAAGATGGTGTTGGTGGATCCATCCCGAAGATGGAAGAACCCTCAAGTGCATACATGGAGTGGAGATGTTCCAGACGGTGTAAGCTAACTTGACTGATTTGAGTCGAATCCCAAGCAAGTTACAGAGCATTATAAGACTCCCTACCTTTCAAATAAAATACTATATATGTGTTATATGTATTGTTGCATTACGTATAGGAGTTGGGTAAAAACATTGCTGCATCAATATCACTCCTTGTCCAGATATATGAATCCTTGAATCATAGACCAGGATCGAGTAGATGCTTAGCCCTGCTTTAAGCGGTAGAAGTCAGGTGATTTCTTGTCACCTACGAGATGTATGGATATTCATATATGGCACGGTTGGTTATATTTGTTATCGTGGAAAAGAACCATGTGCTAATAATATGAAAGGAGACCGGGTGGGATGACGATCGTGAAGCAACAAGGCATGAAGGTCTTCGGTGTGGATCTATCCCCATCTGAGTCATTTAAGGACTGATTCGCTATACATCCTTGAGTCATGTTGAACGCAGTCTAACACTTAGCTGGCCGGATAAGCCGTTCCGACCGCGAAGCCGAGTAATATAGTTCAGGCCGAAAATCGGGGGGTCAAGTGCGCATTCTGGAGGAAGTAAGGATGTGCTTGGAGATACTGACATAAGACCAAGGGGGGGTTAAAGTCCCTATCATCCTGGCAGAGTGTTGCCCTTGGGGATGCGGCATCAGTCGAACACACGCTTTCCTGAACTGTACCAAATGTGACTTGTGCGACCCTGGCGAGGGTTATGCGTAGTTTGTATTAGAAATACCCCTCTAGCTGGATAGGAACTCGATTCGAATAGTCGTCACTCTTGGTTAGTGAGCACTTGACTTGAGCAGCGGTAACGTAGATTCAATTAAATTGAATGGATGGTTAATTGGATGATGATTTAAGTGTGGCCTAAATTTATACCTACTATGGTTAATATTATTTACTCCTAATCAAGTGAGTGCTCTAGTACAGGTGCTAATATAGGTGACAGGTTAATGATTATTAACTTGATGCTTAAGCATTAATGATTACTTATTTGTATTAAGCTTTTATGCAAAATGTTGTCAAGCTAGCCCACTTTATATCAGCTTTGCATACTCCTTGGGGTCACTTTATTTCTAGTTTTTGACAGGTAAGTCTAGTTGAGTACCTTCTCGTACTTAGGGTTTATTCCCACTTGTTGTAGGTTGTGATGTATCATGGCGACTGCAAGAATTGGGCGGCTCCTGCCGTAGAGGCGGAGTGTGATCATGGGCATAATCTTTCTGAGTTATCTTGTCTCTAATGCTTTTGTGGTAGTTGACCTTGGTACTGGCATGTATTTGAGATAAGGGTGATGTTAGTTTCAAACTACTTTGCTTTCGCTACTTTTAAACTTAAGTTGTAATAATTTTGTTGAACTCAGATGTATATTGAATTATTTATGAAATAGATGTAACATGTGACTTGTTATGTTGAATTACTGTGATCTTAGCTTGTATGTTGGTTGGTTTGAAATCCCTCGTGATTTCATTAGACTACCGGAGTTATATGGGCTCAAGTGTGAGAATTTAATCACTTCGGTGATTGTTTTTGTACTTGTGCTCTTATAATTTGGACGATTCCATGACAGTTCATACGCTGAAGTGACGGTGAAGTTTACCTCTATAGACGTCTCGGCCATCGAAGCGACAGCGAAGGTGCACCCTAGACAGTCGGGTTGAAGTACAAGACGATGGTGCTAGTGACCACTACATAAGCGGTTGATATGCCCACACGACGGTAATGGTAGCCTCCACATAGGCGGATCGTTTGCCAATGTGGTGGTGTTAGTGTATACCCACAAACGGGTCATGCTTCAATGCAACGGAAGTAAGGACCTTATCACGGATGGATCATAAGCCAATACGGTGGTGTAGTGTACACCCTAGTCGGTCTCAGATTCCGACGGTAAGGGCTATGACCATCACTGCCGACAGCTTACTGCCGAGGCTGAAATGCAGCTGCGATGGGGGTTACGACGTGGCTGTGAAATGTCTGAGTGTAGTAGTGACTCCTGCTCCTTTCAGTATTCTTCTCTGTTGTTTACCACTTTCAAATATGGATTTTTGATGTAGTAGCAACACTTATGAATATTTCAATTGTCAAGATGGTACCTCCCTCTGCATGATTCATCATTGATTGCTAAAACTATAATAATGAAGGATAGGGTTTATGAGGGAAAGCTGCAGCAATGATCTGAGATAATAGAATGTTGCCTTCCTAGAAAATGCAGCCATCACTAGCATTGTGAGCTCGAATGATCTGCATATGTGTGGCAAGGCGACTCCGATGATACACTTGGTGACGCTGAGAATGAAGTCCCTCTTAGAGCAAAGCTGTTGCATCTGCATAGGATGAAGATATTAATTTTTTGGTAATATCACCCAATCTCAGCAATATTGCAAGTTTTGTAGAGCATGAGGTCGTTCAGCTTTGTAGAGCACGATGTTGTTCAGCGACTACCCAATGATCGGCGCCTATGCACAGCTGCTGGCTGTTGCATTGGTGCCTGCAGCTTATAAACAGGAAGTGTCAACAGTAATAGATAGACCAATGCAAGGTTGTGCTGACCTTCTGACGGAGCCCACTGAGATGCCGAGCATGTGCTCTCTGGAGGATGAAGATCCTTTCTGTTGCAAACATCCATAAGGAAGAAGCAATTGTTACAGATGTGTTTCTACTGCTCTATAATTGTTCATGCTTTTGAAAACTCATGTAATTTGATGACTGGCTACAAAAGAACGTTGCAAACATCACTTGAAGTATCATTTTTTTTGTAAAAGTATAACATACGTTCAACTTGAATTATCGTGGCATTATTTTTTTTTCTATTGTAACCTATGCTGGAGACAGGTGGGGTGGAACCGTCCATGACAGAGAATATTCCTTAAGGTTCGGGACTCGTCATCCCTCAAAAGGTTAGGTACGCTGTCATCCCTGTCGTCAATGCCATTTTGTTGTCTTCCATTCCTCTTCACGTGGGTGGAGGGCTTCAGTAGGGGGCATTCAGCGTGAGCTTGGCCACGGCCATGGCCATAGCGTGGGTGGCCTCGCCTGGCTTCTAATGAGCTTGGCCCCAGCGTGGGTAACAATGACCTTGGCGCAGGTGGCCTCAGCCGGGCTCAAACGAGCTCAGTCATAATATTATTTTGTTCCAGTAGCAACGCATAGGCATGATCATAGTAAACGATTATTTTCTGGTGGTTGTTCGTTCACTATGTCAACTAGTAAGAATGGCACTGTCGGATCTCTCGGTCCTGATCCGTCCCTAGGTATACATCTGTCTTTGCTCGATTTGTTAAATTTGTTAAATGCAGTACATTTGTTATGCTCAGTGTCGTCATATTCATCGTGTTTGCTACTATTACTCTATGAGTAGGTCACACATGCACATACATGATGTCATAAATCTTTTTTTGTTTTTCTAGAATAAATCGTGCCTAAATTTGCCCAAATATCTAACAATCCAAGAACCCGATTTTAGGCACTTTTTGGTTAGTAGTTTGCGTCCACTCTTAAGACAAACATGTTTGACGGCACCAATTACAAGTGGTGGCGTGCTAAGATGATCCTGTGGCTGATGGCTATGAACATATATCATGTCCCATGGGAGAAGCCTGAACAATTTAGGGCCTATTTGGCCTCGCTTCCTTCGGCTCTAGCTCTCTTCCTGTAGCACCCTGTAGCGCAGAGCCGGAGGAGCCAGACAATGGCAGCTTAGCTGGCTCCAGAGACAAGGATACAAAGAGCCGGAACCCTTTTGCCATTGCTACAGAAACATACAGTGTTGCACAATCCATCCAGAGCCGGAGCTGCCCGGGAAGGAGCCCTGCCAAAGACGTCCTTAATCCTAAAGAGGATAAAGCGTTCAAGGCTGTCGATAACTTGTTTCAAGACGTTGTGATTAGTGTTCTCATTGAATACTTGGTGAATGTCTACATGTCGCTGCTGAATAGCAAAGAGTTATGGGGAGCACTTGAGACAACGTTTGATGTTTCCGATGCTGGTAGTGACCTGTATGTCATGGAGCAGCTATATGACTCCAAGATAGTTGATAACTGATCTGTAGTGGAACAAGCTCATGAGATACACTAGCATATGAAACTCAAGTATTTTTTGTGTGTGTTGCCCAACAAATTTATGGCTAGCGGTATTATCGCCAGGTACGAAATGATGGACAATGCCTAGAGGAGGTGAATAGGCTAAACCTGAAAATCAGCTCGATAGCAGATTAAATCTCCAGGTTCAAAAATTCCAGTCCAACTCAGAATTTCTGATCTAGTCTGGACCTCAAAACTCCGAACCTGGGAAATAGAGTGCGAGCTAATCAAGTGATATGATCAATGTAACATCGGGCTATAGTTACCACACATGTAGATGAGTATATGAAATGTGTTCAACTCATTGAAGAGCCCTATAACCTTCGATGCAAGTAGATCGGGCAAACAGAAACCTAGAAATAGGTCAAGAACACGTGATTTAATCCGAGGTTCGGTCACACCACAAGTTGTACCTACTTCCCCATTGTTGAGCAGACCACAAAGGTCTAGAGTCTCTTACAACTCTCCTCTTGCCAAGGCAACCACAAAAGGTCAACCCGACACAAATTCACTAGAAAAGATGGGTAACCAAACTTCCCAGGGATCTCCACAGATGGAGAGCTCCCGGGCAACAACTAGCCGCCTAGGATTTTCAACAAATCAAAATCCAAGAGTAACACATTGAAATCAAAGAACCAGCAGGGTCACAAGTGCTCAAATAGAGGAGTTCACAAGCTTTCTTACACACCCCTTAAGCAATCCCTTCCACAAATAGAGGAGTCAATCACAAGATGCACAAGAGAGGGAGAAAGGGGAGGTTGAGATGAGGGCTTTTAGTGTTCTTGGCATGTGTTAGGCCCTAGTGGTGTGTAGTTTTATGAGGAAGGGAGAAAGATATGTGTACTCCCCACACAATTCTAGCCCTTATAGTGTATTCGGGTCAAGTATCGAAAATTCCAATAGGGATTGGAAATTTCAATCCTTAAAGCATTTTGAATCTATGCACATTGTTTTGTGAGAGTAGTCATTAGGACTTCGGAAATTCTGACTAGGGTCTAGAATTTCTAACCTAGAAACCTCAAATGAACTAGTGAATCCTGATCAGAATTTTTCTCAGAAATTCCGACCCTGACGAAAATACGTCATTTTGAAAGCTCTAAGTTATCAACCAACAAAACTAATCTTAGCAGGATCTCTAGATGATAGAAGGTCAACTGGTAGGTTTGCTATTTTTCTTGGAACTAATCTTGTCTCCTGGAGTGCACGCAAACAACCCATAGTGTCAAGATCTAGTATAAAGGCAGAATATAAAGCTATTGCCAATGCCACAACAGAAATAATGTGGATTCAGACTTAATTGGAACTAGAAATACAAAGTTCACGTACAGCAAAATTGTGGTGTGATAACATTGGTGCAAAATATTTGTCTGCTAACCCATTATTTCATGTCAGGACAAAACGCATTGAAGTGGACTATCACTTTGTGAGAGAACGGGTGTCCAACAAATTACTTGACAATGATTTTGATCCATTTGGTGACCAAATTACACAAGGATTCACCAAGGCTCTTCCTGTTCGTCCGTTGGAACATATGATTGAAAAAAATACATGAATAGAAAAAAATACAATAATATAATTGGAATGCATATAATAGGAATAAGTGTTTGGATCAGCTATAGAAAAAACACGAGAAGCGTGAAGTTTGAGTGGATGTTTCTTTTCCATAGTCTTCCTATATAAAATCCAACTTAAAAGAAAGTTTCCTTTTCGCACAAGTGATTTCTGCGAACCAAAACATGCTAAGTAACTCAACCCATAGAAATGGGAACCTACATTTTTCCTACAATTCAAAGGGGCCTTAAATTGTTTTAGCTTGTTGACACAAGAAATAAGACAAGTCTTAATCAGATGTCTATGGGCATATTTGGATGAGATTCTAATTAAAATCCTGATTGTGGACAAAAAAAAATAACCTCTGATTTTTTTTTTGGTTCTCTGTGTTAGAATCCTCTAAACTCTAGGAAGATTTTTAAGATTTTGAGATTTTGAGATTCTTAAAACTTGTGATTCAGACGCTGCTTATTGCACCGTGGATCCAGACGGGCCTAAGGGCGTCCCAACAGGGAACTCCTAGCTAGCTAAGAGATTACGTGGAGGAGAGAGATTACCGAAAAGTTTGGTTGCGAGCAACGAGTTCGTCGCCCAGCTCGCACGTTTCCCTGTGATTTTTTCTATCTCTGGCTTGGTAGCCCACTACTGTCTACGTCACTGGCGGAGCCAGGGGGGCCAGCAGGGGCCATGCCCCCCCCCCCCCCCCCCCCCCACGCTGCTGAAAAATTTTAACAGCTATGCTGTAGTTGAGTATAAACTTGATACGGGTGTGTTTAGTTCCGTGAAAAGGTGTAAAAAAAAGTACTGTAGCACGTTTTGGCTTTATTTGGTAAATAGTGTCCAATCGTTGACTAATTAGGTTCAAAACGTTCGTCTCGCAAAGTACAACCAAGCTGTACAATTAGTTTTTGATTTCATCTACATTTAGTACTCCATGCATGTATCGCAAGTTTGATGTGACGGGGAATCTTTTGTTTGCACAGTGTTTTTTTTGAGGAACTAAACACAGCCTACTATTTGCTTGTGTCTCTCTGCTTCTCCCACCATCTGCTGATCTGCTACCTCTCTGCTGTTATTTTCCCGGCCACCGAATGATTGGCGACGGAGGCCCTTGCAAGCAAATGATGGCAAGTTTGTCATGCCTCGTCGGGAGAGGACCAACACCTCCAACAATAGGCGTCGGCTTCGCCATCCTCGGTAGCACCGACACATCCACAGCCTACTACCATCGCCGCCTGTGAACTGAATTCGTGAGTTTATCTTGTTTGCTGCGGCTGTCGCCTATGCCCACCAACTGTTCGTTGTTTTGCCTAGGAGGACAGCTCGCAGCAGTGCCTGAATGAGAACTATCTGATTGTTTCCTAGTTCCTCCAGGAATGTACGTGGACATCAACAACTAGAATTAAGTTATAAAAAACAACTAGAATTATTACCGTGATAGAATTACGAAGACACGCAAAGTAAGACTAAAATGAAAAAGTTAGTTCCTATGAATAATTTTGCTTGCAGCAACTTTTATGTCATGAAAAATATAAAACCATGACTTTATATGTGATACATTTGGTAGAGTATATCCAATCTTCATCTTCCCTGGCAGTTCTATCGTAGCAATCTATTAATTAAACTTGGTCGGCCCCCCTATGTAAAATTCCTGGCTCCGTCACTGGTCTACGTTGTTGGGCTGGCAATTTTTTCCTTTGTTTATTTCTAAGTCGCCTAGCATTTTGTTTCTCCTCATTGAGGACGCCCTAAGAGCAACTCCAGCAGGGCCCCTACTTGAGCCTCAATAGCTAAATATAGGTGCCTAGGTAAAAAATCCAACTCCAGCAGGCCCCTACTACGGACCCTAAATTTGTTGGGCCAACAAAATCCTCCCACTAACCCCAATTCCTGTTGGCTCTAGGCCAAACCCCCGTCCTCCGGTTTTGGCGGTTTCTTACCCACGCTCACACGGAAGCGAGCACTGGCGGCGCCCTCCTCTCCAGCGGGCCCGGCTAGGAGCTCCTCTCCGCTCCCCAGCTGGATCTCCTCCCCACCCGGATCTCCCTCCTGTGACTAGTCGGCGCCGCCACCTACCTCGTCGGAGCACCGACGCTTGCCCTGGCTCCCGCCCCTGTGCTGGTCATCTTCCTCGATGTCGCTAGCGAGGTGTGCTCCTACGCGAGAGGAGCCGCGGTTCTCTTCCGGTTCTCCACCGGCGCCCCCTCCTCGCGTAGCTCTGGCGCCCTCTCCTTCTCCTCAGTGACCGGCGCAACTTCTCTCGCTCCTCTCCGGCTGCGACCTCGGCGGCCGCTCCTCCCGCGACCCTAGCAGCAGCTCCTCGATGCTGTAGCTCCTCCAGATCCAAAGAACGACGGGGAGGAGAGGGAGGAGAGGTTTCAGATCTGGAGGATGACGGCCAGGAAGAAGGTGTGGCGTTTCGGTTCGTGGTCGTATCCACTCATGCCGAGGCTGGGAAAAGGAGAGCGATGGGTGGGGAAAAGGAGATCGATGGGTGGGTCCCGCATGTAAGTGTCTATTAAAAAGAATATGAGGGCTCTCATTTGAGAGTTTCTGTTGAAGTAGATGGAAGAATTGAGGTCCCGAAAAATAAAGGAAACCCCAAATCTCTACTACATGAAACGCAAAGTGTCTGTGTCGTCCGTGCATGGAAGTTTTCGTCCGAGCTCCGACGCACGTCGCCCAGACCCCGGGCTCGGTAAAAAAAAGTCGAACAAAAAAACTGCCTTCCTCTACCCATCTTCCCATGCCACCACCAAAGTCCCCACCAAAGCCCCACACGATAGCACCCGCACCTGCACCTCCACGTTTGCTGAGGCGACGTCCGCTCGCGGTTTCCCTGCCCCTTCCCCGCCGAGAACGACACCCGCTCCGGCCACGTCACGCCGCCGTCGCAGACCACCTGTCCCCTGCCCCCGCCGAGGACGACGCTCGCACCGGTCCCGTCGCCGCCGCCGCATACCGGCCTGCCAACCGGCCCCTGCACCGCCGACCATCAGAGAGAGGCGCTCAGCTCACGACGCCCGAGCGCCCTGTTCCCGCCGTCGAGCGCCACGCCGCTGCCCCGGCCTCCATGACCTCCCACTTACGCCAGTGACGCTAGGCGCTCAGCTCTCCGCCGACGCTAGGCACACAGCTTTCCGCCGCCGCCACTGCACGCCAGGCGCTCGAGTCTTTGTCAGTCCCTTCGCCTGATCTTCGACGAGCAGCCAACATGTATGCATGCCCACACCTTTTGTTTCCTTTATGGAGTGTGAATTTGTAATCTGGTCTGATCTGATCTGCTAACTTTGATCCCTTTCAAAGATTATCATCCGTACCTGTGCATACCCAATATCCTTTAGTGGGTTCGTGCCTGCGGTTCAGTGTGCTTTGATCTGCTTTGATTTGAATTTTGGTGGCCTTTTACTCCCTTTATGCTGTGTGAAATAGTGGAGATGGACATGGGCCTGAATCTATCGTAGTTGGGACTGCTAGAACTTGAAGGCCAAAACCAAATATGCCATAAAATGAATATGTGTTTTCTTCTCGTGTCCATCATCTGGGTTCTAATAAAAGACACTCCTTTCAGTAGAGTAACCATACGATAGATGAGGCCTATAAACGACACCACCATTCAAATATGCCATCTGGAACACTTGTGATCCTCGCTGATAAGCATTTGGAATTGAATATAAAATTATTGACATCTATCAGGTTAACCTTTGTCCTGCACCAGGCCGTCCGCTTGGTGTCTACAGGATTGTCTGCACTGAGTCTAGCCATTTGCTGCTGAACTTCGATCAGTGGTTAGAAAACCACAAATTAATAGCCATTTGCTGCTGAACTTTAATCAGTGGCTAGAAAACCACAAATTAATAGCCATTTGCTGCTGAGCTTCGGTGGCAAACACGGTCTGTGCAAGGGTCGACCATCATTAAACGATTAAACGATCATCTGTAGATAGATAGGAAACCACAAAGTAATAGATGTACTGGTCTGTCAGTTGCACCTGACACTTCCTATGGATAAGCTGCAGACACCGATGCAACAACCAACAGCTCTGCATCTATGTAGGAGCTCTGATCTTGCACCATTTTTTTTCTTAACAACAATATCAATGTAGTATAATAAAATGCATCTGGTAACTGAAAAAGAGCAGCTAGCCACCCGTTAAACAGAACAAAAGTTCAATGAATCCCCTCTGTCAACTGATCACAAGGCAATGCTCATCTCCAAATGTCTGCAAAATAGTAATTAATGTCAATCTTTGCACTTGGTGTTAGCACATGCATCATAAATGAACAAATACATCTTCTACAAGCTCTGCCCAGAAAGAGGAATCAGAAAAAGAATATAGCTAAGGCAGTTTGTAATAACTTCAGTAGAAGAACCATTTAAACCAGTATCCATTTGATCAAAAACTGAAAAAAAAAACTGTGAAACTTTGTGAAATAGGTATATTAGGAAAGATTGTGAAATATGATCATTCGTCGCACCTTGATATCTGTATCTAGAAGGAAAATAAATAAATTTCGAATTAAAGGGTGTTGATTCTTGTTTTGCTGTACTGTCCATTTAGAACAAAACAAGTTCCATGCAATTCAGCAACCATAAAGATGAAGATTTCAGCCTGTTTACCAGTTCATTGAGCGTGAGTTGAGATGGTGACCTGCCCTGGGTGCCTGCCCCACATGTCGGTGCAAATAGGAGTCATGGGGTGCTACCGGCGCAGCGGCTTCACCACGTGGTGAACGGGTCCTCTTGACTCTTTTTAGTAGTAGAGATTAGGAACATCAGATTGCTTCCTTCAGTGTTACTGACTTATTGCAGCAAACCATAACATAACTGGATCTCAGTTGATGAATATTAGTTCAGTAACAATGCCAAGTACATGTTTCAACTAATGAACCATGTTAGAAATAATTTCATTGGGCTTTCTTTGTACTCTGTAATTCTTGGGTTGAGGCACGGCGGCTGGGTGGGAAACAGGTGGCCATCTGCCAGCCTGCTAGCCGCCACCACGGACAACTGACATGCAACATCATCACCTGTAGGAAATTGAAATGATAATGTAGACATCTAAATATACATTTTAAACAATATTGATACTAGCTAAAGTTTCAATCCCTGTTCCACAATTTTTTCTAGAGGCAACACCATGCCTTCAAACAAGTGTCCATATGTATTAACAAGTACTATATAAACAACTTTGTATCTTTCCTGTATACAAGGCACTGAGCAGTTTGTTTTAATATTCATAGATTCTGAAAGGCAAAATGAGTTTTTCCCTGCCAGGTGATATTTTCAACGATTTACTAATTTCCAAAATAATATTTCCTTCTTGCGAGCAGATCTGACATGAGGATTCGAATCTAAGGTTGGAATTTGTTGGATTTAAGGTTGGGCCAAGTCCAACATCGTGCTACTACAGTCTAGCAGAAAAAAGAAGGGTACTGTTGATGGTAATTAACTCCTATTATAAACCGTCAACTAATGTCCAGCAACAACTAAAATGAACCAAAGTGCCCTGTGATTTGATTTAAATCTAACGAGTTCCACGAGTTTTGGTGATCTCACTTGTTTTGCAGACATTGAATATTTCTATATGTAAAAGCATCTAAAACGATGAATTAGAGCACACCATTGCAAAGAGCTCGTTCAGACGATCGAAACAGATATATCATTCACTATAATTGTAGTCCCAACGATAGAGTCCCCGATGAATATGCTTTGGAACACTCTAGAAGACACCAGAACCGTCATCAAGCAAGAGTTTTATGGACTAACATGACAATTTCCACAGCTTTGGTGAATTGTGATTTTTCAGAGATTGAATTGAAAACAATCAAGGAAGAGTAGGAGTCAAGGAACCCAATCAAATCACGTCGAAATTCCGCAAGAATTGACGGAAAGGTTCCAGAGGACACCAGAGCAAAGGAGAAGGCCACTTGGCTCTGAGCCAGGCCGACCGACCTGCCATGTGGGGCCGGCCAGCCCAGGTGGGGCCCACCTGTCATCCATCTTCACGTGATGGCCTCCAACCAACCTCTATGACGCATTTTGACCATTGTTTCAAGTCGGTTTGATCCAAGGGCTGCGGTTCATCCCACCAGGGTATATAAGCAGAGGCAGACCCCCACTGAGGCATACCTTGATACTTCAATTTATTATCTCCAGTCAAGTTCAGGAGAGGGGTCCCTTGAATGGATCACCTCTCTAGAGCCTAGCAATCAAGAAGAAGACTAGTACACCTCTAGTTAGGTTTAGATCTAGTCTTAGAACTAGAACCAGAAGATCTGGAGAGGTAGAAGATCTGGAGGAAGCCCCGGGCCTGTCGGTGCTCCTTCTACGGCTTGTACTGCGGATTCAAGTTTTCTAGGAGCTTGGATCAGATATTTCTTCGGTCATCAACTTCTATTAGTCAGTGAGTTTTATTGTTCTTATTGTTCTTCTGGTTTACAAGTCTCTTTTTGAGCGCTTTAATCTAATGCATTAGGTTAGAGTATAATTCGTAGTGTAAGCGTGGTGTTTAGGCTCGGGTTACTTGTAGATGCACCCTATATTCCGGATCGGTGGTAGATCGCGAGGGTGACAGCCTTGTTGAGTCTTCCATAGTCCACCTCCCGTCTATAGGCCTAGCAGGAGATTTTGGTTGCGTAGTAGATTCGTACTCTATTTGCGGTCTTCTATAGTAATCCCCCAGCGGACCAGTAATTGCAAAACTCCCTAAAAGTAAAACTAGACAACCCTAGTTTTTCTCCCTCAACCTTCTAGCATCTCATCCTTGATTGTGCTCAGGGATTAAGCCAAGATCAAGATCCCTCCATCCGATCCTTTGGGTTTGATATTAAAGCTGGGTCATCCCGGTGAAGTGCTACATCGGTATTCTATCTGTGTGCTTGCGGATAAACTTAGTGTGCATTAATAAATACCAACAGGTACCTTCCTCTACTTTGTTTTTGTTTAATTGTGGATGAAACTTTGTCCCTTATCCAATATGTAGTCAGTCTTATCCATAAGTGAGGCTCTTTCTCTGTTATCCCATTGCACAAACTAAAGCCTTTATGTTGTTAAATATAAATAATGTTGGGATATGTAGACCATGTTATAGTCTTGGTCAAATCTTATTTGTTGCATCTTTATTTCTATGTGTTTGGAATAGAGGTTTACAAGATGTTTCTCATTCATGCAAAATTTAGTTTTCAACTTGTCAGGAGGGTTGCAGCTGTTAGAGAGACCAATTCCCCATGTTTGTTTAATTGCTGATAAGAATGTTGTGATTTCCCTATTGCTAATTTTGGATCACATTGGTTTACATTGTTGATAAGAATTGTAATATAACCTTAATTACTATATTTGTTAATACTTGAAATCTTTTTTGTAGATGGCATCTTCAAAATACAGTGGGTGCCAAACCCCATTCAAAGATATATCTAACACTACTAACAATGGAAGTGGACCCACGACGTCCAATCTGCAACCAGACGTTATAGACCCAAAAGAAAGCAAGAGGCAAAGGGCAAGAGACGCGTATGCAAATATGCCTCAAGACCAAAAAGAAAAGTTACTAAAAACGCCAAGAAGATTATCATCGAAGGAAAGCTCAAGCTCTCCTTACAAATGAAGAGCCACTACCAACAACCCCAATCACTGCTATAGGTGACACTCCTTGCTTCCTTTCAATTGTATTTTACAACACCTTTTGATGTGAATCTTGTCTACAGGCATCCTAAGTAATTGAAAGCTCTAAGTTTGGTGTTGATAATTAGTGACAATGCCTAAGTACTAATCTTATGCCTAAGTTGTATATAGCATATGAGGATTACATTCCAAGGTTGGTGGCAAGATGGACATGGTGATCATGATGGCCACACTTGGATTTGGATGCAACCCTACGTGATCAAGGCAAAGGTATATGCTTAAGGGTTGTGTTTTGGTAACCAAGACACCTAATGGGTGTGGTTACATTATAGGATAAATAGCCGTACTATAAAGAGGGGAATGACGTGGCTATTGAACTCCTAAGTGCCTCTAGGTGTGCATTTTATAATCATATGCATTTGGATAGAACTAATAATGCCTCGAAAAATGATTGTAAAAATGCTAACACACTTACACTTGACGATGAACACTTGGTGGTGTTAGCACCTTTGCGAAGGCAGTGGAGTTTGAGCGGTAGCAGGATTCAGGCGTTTTCGAGGAGTTGAAACGCCTATTTTTCTCTATGCCGATGTCAAGATTTGGAGGCGATGTCACGTGGTGATTTCATGAGCTAAAAAATGTGCTTTAGTGATACACATACTTAGTCTAGCTCATAAGTGAAAGGGCGAATCAAGCGGAACGAGAAAACGATGAAAATTCACTGAGTTATGAGCGATAGACGCTGGCGCCGTGAGCAACAGACGTGGGCATGCAGCGTCTGACACTAAACCCTAGCTAAGGGGGTTGGCGTGAGCGCGACAGATGCGCGAACGCTCACACGACAGACACTGGCATCAGCGTTTGTCCGTGGTGGCGTCAACAGCTGTGCGGACGAGCGTGGGCGACAGACGTGGCGACGCGTCTGACGCGTGTCTGTAGGCTCGGAGCGTCAACACGCTCTCTGGACCGCGTCTGTCGCTGGTGATAGACGCTGGGTCGCGAGTGTCAGACGCATCTGACGCAGTGGGCGCAAACGCGATGAATTCAAACGGTCAAACACGTGGTGGCCGTAGAAGCGACGGACGCTACCATGCAGCGTCTGTCGGTTCGGCGACAGACGCTACTGTGCAGCGTCTGTCGCCCCCAAAATTTGCCCAGTAAGGTTTCTAACGGCTCTATTCGATTGTGGACTTATAAATACTTGTTGACCGGCTCAAGGCTCACACTCTTGCACTCTTTGACATACTTGTGAGCACTTTGAGCTAAGCAACTCCCCTCCCACTCATCTCTCTTGCATCTTTGCATATTCGAAGTGAGATTGAGTGATCCAAGTGCATTTGCTTTGTGATATTGCATCTAGTTGGCACTTGGTGGTTGATTTACTGTGGGATTCTTGTTTCTCTTGGTGGTTGCTGCCACCTAGACGCCTTGGAGCAGCTTGGAGGCGTTGGCAAGAGTTGGTGATTGTTCTTGGGCACCTTCGATGATTGTGAAGGGTTTGTGCCTACCTCGGCGAAGCGCCAAAGGCAACGTTAGTGGATTGCTCGTGTCATTTGCAACCTTTTGCCATTTGGTAGGTTCTTGTGACGCCTTTTGAGAGGCTCTGTGTGTGACCGATTAGCCACCAATCCACGTGGTGAAGAGGGACACAATGGGGACTAGCGTGCCGGCAAGCACGTGAACCTCGGGATAAATCTTTGTGTCATCATTCTTATTGTGATTAATCGATCCTGGTGGTTGTATATTGTGGAATTCATTTCTTGATCTTATTGATTGGTTGGCTCAATACTTCGCCCCTCGGTGATACCCTCCTAACTCTCTCTTATATTATTTTCTTAGTTACCTTGCTAGCTTGTTAGTGTAGCTCTTAGCTTGTGTAACTAGTTAGCTTTAGTTATAGCTAAGTTGTGCGGTTGAGTGTAAATATACTAGAATTGTGAATTGATTAGGTGGCTTGCAAACACCCCGTAGGCTAAGCAACACTCGCATCTCGCTATTTGTTATATTGATAAACTTGTTTAGCTTGTCTTTGTAGAAATTTTTAAAAGGCTATTCACCCTCTCTAGCCATCAAGACCTTTCGGTAATGTCGACCAATGCTACAATTTAGAAGAGGAAAATATGGTTCCAGATGACAATGCTGATTGGTTGCACAAAAATGATACATACAGTGTGGCACGTACCAGAAATACCTATATTCAATTGCAGGGTACTGTCATTAATTGTCCAGTTCATATCATCTTATATAGTCTTTCAAAAGTGAATATGATATATTTGTTGTATACTATGAATTTGATGTCTATGACACATCTATTTCAATTTTGTTTGATTGACTGGCATTAGTTAATAATGATATGCACGCAATTATGGTTCACGCAGCTAACACCCTAAACAAACCTACAAATTCATAGTTAAATGTAAAATATTTAAACAAAAACCTCCTTTGGTTTGTAGATGAGGAAATATTGTCCGAAATTAGCCACGATCCAGCAAATACCACTTCAGATGACGAATTCACGTAAGAGAAAATTAACAGATGAGCAGCGTGAAGCTAATTGTGTGAGGGATATAGAGCGCTATGCAAACATGACACCTGAACAAAGGGAGGTGAGACGTGTCGAGCAAAAAAAAAGCTAACTGCACGTCGACGAAAACAGTCAAACTAAGGAGCAGATTGAAGCAAAAAATGAACGTCGAAGGGTGTAAAATATGACACCTGAGCAAGCACGGGCAAAGAGAGATAAGAAAAAGATGGAAAGGGATTGTCGACGCAATACTCTGAACAATGATTCCATTGCCATGAAGAATCCAGAGTATATCCCCAATGTTGTATTACTTAATGACAAATCAACTGCTCCGAGTGATTGGATTATTCCTGAGGCAAGTGGATCACCTGTTTCAGATCAGACACAGTATGTCAGGCCCCTTGATATGGATCCTTGTCAGATAACACATAAACGACATGTGCCATCTGGAGAGAGGCAATCGCGATTTGCATGGCAAAACAAACATTTTGAAGCAACCACTGCAAGGAAACTAGTTGCTTTAGCTATGGAGAATCCTTGCATGACTGATGAAGATGGCTATGGATTTGAGACTCCAAATCATTCATGTAACAAAAACAATTGTACTTACTGACACTTTTTTACTCCTTTCAACTAATATAATTTATTATATAAAAATTAATGCATAGCCTTACTATACTCACCCTGTCATTAATAAAGGTATTGGTTCAAGCCCTCAACATGCCATAGCTTTCGAGACATGTCCCCCCACAGGATGCAATGGTAATACATCTTATTATATTTCATCCATTGGATAATCATTCTCAATCATTTAAAATGGTATTTACCATGATTGATCGGTACAATTGAATGTCCATCTTCAAATATGTACCTTTCATAGGTCTCTATGACAAAACAGGTGATGACGAGGGTGTCATATTTGAAGAGGATGAAGAAGTTGATTGGGGGTATCTATTCGCTGGCCAAGGTACTTATGCTAAATATAATAGAAAAAATGTACTTACATTCATGCCTTTGGAAAGTATTAGTAATGCGTTTGTTAAATACCACTTCAGATGAGGAAGTTGACGATGATGATGAGTTAGGTGATCCTCAAGAAGATGACTCTACATCTATTCCTAACGTACCTGATCCTTATGATGAGGTGTATAGCAATATCCCTAAAGGGGAGCATAAGTTAAAGCTCATTCACAACTACCAGCACTACAATGAAAAGAAGTTTGAATTTGAGCCACCTGGATTCTGTTGTCGCAGCAGAAAGATTGAGCTATCCACACCAGACACACCACCTAACCTCATGAGACTATGGTCGAGTGTTGATGCTGATGCTAAGCACTTCCATGATAACATTCATTTTTTCAATGGTCATTTCTCATTTACTTCCCTCTATTGTTACCTTGATAGTATGACCACAGATATCAGGAATAGTGGTGTATACACATTCCGTGCACATGGCCAGATGTACCACAATATACAGTCATTTGGTAGACAGGAGAGTACACAACCTAAGCATCTAGAGCTATACTTCTATGATGACGATCCAAGTCTTGAGCACCGTTACCACAGCTGCCGCAAGAAACACTATGAAAAAGACAAAGAAGTTATTGAGAGGTTAGTTGGCATCCTTCGTGGTAATCCATACTCTAACCAGCTTAGGACTATGGGGCAGATTGGACAAATTGATGACTATTGTGTGACACTCAACCTTGACCAAAAGATGGACCAGAGAGTGTATAATGTCCCAATCAATTCTGAGGTGGCCGCTGTTTGGATCGAGGGAAGCGAACGACATGGACAGTTTCAACATAGCGTAATCCTACAAGGGGAAAATAGGCAAATGTATGGCATCCGATCATACAATGGATGTTATGACCCACTGTCATACCCTGTGTTCTTCCCTAGAGGTGAACTTGGGTGGCATATTGACATTCCAAAGGCAAATGTGAGTATGGAAGAAGTGATGGCGGCACGTGCACTCCGCAAGGCACGTTCAGATAATAATGAGGATGAACCAGGTTAGTTGTTTCCTCATAGTAGTTTACACTATTCATTCTTAAGCATGCTATTTTTCATCACTAATTTCCATGGAATTGTTTGCGTAGAATCTCCTAGCAATCTATGTGTGTCTGTGTGAGACTACTACTGTTATAAATTTCAGATGTGTCTAGGAATATTCAACCCGATACTCTTTGTCAAGCGTCTTTTCCAACTGTTTGCGGTCGACACGTATATCAAGATCAAGAGCAATCGCCTAGATTATCAATGGAGAAATCAGGATAGGATAAGGGCTGACCTATACCAGGGTTTGGTGGATAGCTTGCAGGCTGGTGAGGACATAGCTGCTGCCGTTGGAAAGCGGACTGTACTATCTACATCATTCATTGGTGGCCCACGAGACATGAGGCGTCGGTACATGGACGCTATGGCTTTAGTATGGAAGTTTGGAAAACTAGATATCTTTTCTTACGATGACATGCAACCTAAACTGGGATGAGATTAAGAATGAACTCTACCCTAGCCAGACATCGCAAGATCGTCTAGATCTTGTTGTGTGTGTTTAGGGCAAAGCTGGAGGAGCTAAATGTAACACCTCAGGTGTTTAGCTCCTTAATTGCATTGCATTTGCATAAGCATAAGCAAGCATCATTCATTTCATGCATAAGCTTATAATATGTAAAACATGCTTTGGAAACATTGCCACATATGTTTATATTTCATGTGAAGTGAGAAGTGAGTAGTGTGCAAAACATAAGTACCTTATGTGCAATTTCCTTTGTGAGACATGTCAACCACTTTAGTGTAACATAATTAGCAAGTGTTATGCAACACACTCATGCAACATGTGCAACATGAGCTTGCAACATTTGGGTGAAAGTATTGAATTACTTGTTCCAAAGTAAGTGACACTAGGAATCTTGTGCAACCAATGTGTAGAGTGGCTAATTAGGTCTTATAACACCTTAATTACATTTAGGGTAAGTAGTGGAGCAATGTTCATGTTGACCAAAATTACCAAATTGCCCTTCCAAATGTTGTTGACTAAGTTGGACCCCTAGAGTAATCTAGTTTGACCAATTAAAAAGTCTAGCTTAGAGACCTTGCATGGAGGAGCACCCTTAAGCAAAGTTGTATAGAATTTCATAAGGAACAAAAGTTCTAATATGGCCATCTCATGAAAATGATCAGAACATGCTCAAAAATGGCCCACAAGTCAGTATTAGAGGCTATTTTGGGACTTAGCAATTTTGGCTAAGTGTGAAGCTGAAAACCGTTTCACTGTACCTCACTTTGGCAACTTGTAACTCACAAACTAGGCCGAACCAGTCTTTGAGCCAATTGACAAAGTTGTTGTCCACACATAGCTCTACAACATTGTCAATACCACCATCACCTAGTTCTAAATGGTTTAGGAGATGTGGTGTCTTGAAAATAGGGTTTCAGTCGGGTTCACTGACTGAAAACACGTTTCAGTTTCCAAGTACACTACTTTGGAGCCCTGTAGTTTCAAATCCAAACCGAACCAGCTCATGGTGCCTTTTATAAACTTGTAGTGCTCACATAGGTCTACAACTTTGCTAATTGGAGGTTTCACTAACACGAGCCGGTTTGAGAGTAAATCGTCGACGAAACTGCCCTGTCAGTCGGTCTTTGGAGGCTCGGTTTCAGTCAACGAGCTCGAACACCGGCATGTCATGGCGCTCGGGCAGAAGAGCATCGCCGCGTGTCGACCGAGCGCTGCCATCGCCTCCACGTCGCGAGCCCAGACGCGGGATTGAACACCGAGCGGCCACCTCCACCCCTCACCCGCGCTCATTTTCTTCTCCCTCCCTCTCACTCTGGCCGGGCTCGCCGAGGCGGAAACCGGAGACACCATTGCTGCCGTAGCTGTCTCCGAGCTCGCGCACTCACCACCGCTCGCCGGACCACGTCCATCTCTCCGCCTCCCCGTCCTACACCTCCTTGACCCGTCGGTAGGTTGGATTGAGCCCAAGGTGAGCCGCATTGCCGTTTTCGCCCGCTCACCGAAGCTCACCGGAGCTCCGCCATGTGCGGGTCACCATGACCAGCACCACACAGTAGTTCTCCGTCTTCCTTCACCCACGTTTCCCCCTCCCTGTCACGTGTAGATGCTAGGATGAAGATGTTACCGCCAGTATCGGGACAGCCATGACGGAACGAGACCGTGCACGGCCGCGCCATGGCTGTCGGCCAAGTGCTCACGCGGTCAAGCGGCTCCGTTCCATTCCCGTCTGTGTGAGTGGTCTCGAGAGGTCCACTAGGAGTCCAGGAAGGTGATGCACCCTTCGGTAGGCCGTGCGACGGCCGGGACTCGCCGGCGTACCGCCAGGCACCACGCCCGTCCGCCATCGCCGTCGACCTAGTGCTGCGGTGCATCAGCTTTGGGGAAAAGGGGTAGCCTCGGTGCGGCTGGGTTTGGGCAAGACGCCGGTGCACTTGGATCGGTCGGAGGAGCCACCGGCGGCGAGAAATTGCTCGCCGGAGCTCGCGGCCGCCGCTCCCCTGTCCCTCTGTCCCTAACCGTGTGGGCCCGCCTGTCAGGTGTCGCGAGCGGGCGGGAGCCCGAGCAGGCCGCGCGCGCGTCGTGGGCCGCGTCTGTTCCCGGGCCGGCCCAGTAACAAATCCGATTTATTTCATTTCTTTTTATTTTGTCACAGTTTTAGATAATGTTTTGAAAAATGTAGATCTAGGGTTTTACTTGCCCAAAAATTTTGAGATAAATTTTGTTAGGATCTACTGGATGTGTAGTATTTTAGAAAAATATGATTTGGTTATGTGTTGTTTAGTTTTCTGGATATTTAAATAGGTCTTTGAATTGTGTTTTAAAGCACATGCAAACTTGTTTAAATTATATCTTGAGTTTCAGTGTTCCCGAAATTATGAAATTTGGTGGGTAGACTAATTTATACTTGCTCTAGCTCTGGTAAAAATTTGGGCAGTAGTGCTTAAGTACTTTTCAAGTTATAATGCTATCTTGTTATTTTAGGAAATACTTAAATGAATTTTTGTAATTTTTCTACTTGTGCAATGTTCATATAATTTTTTGGAGAATGTCTTGGTACCCTAGAGTGTCTAAGAAAATTAGGAAATCTGTTGTTTGATACTTTTTACTATGCTTTGTTATTTATACAAAAATCAGCCTTTTTGGCTTGGGAATTTTGTGTAGGAAGTTCCTGTGAATAAATTTAGTTCAAATTTTTACAGTAGCCTCTTTTTGGGTCAGAGAGTCTCCTGTATTTTTTGTAGAATTTTAGGAGCAGTTTACATATATGTTTGAAATTCCACTTAATTACTTAAGTAAATTAAGAAATGAGTTTAAATAAATATTCTAGGTGGGCACACCTTACTTTATGGTGTTTTTGTGACCTTTGTGAACTTGTAGTAGTATTAGTTTGGTCTTAGAGAATGTTTGCCACATCAATAAATATTTAACCTTTACAATTTTAGGTTTTCTGGACAGCTGATAGTATTTCTAGGTTTGACCTTGGATAAAGGTGGTTGCTGGAAAATTTGTAAATACCAAAGTTGTAGTAAAATTTGTAAATGAGCTTGTGTCAAAATTTGGGAGCATTTGGCTTAGTAGTTTGGGAGTTATTGCTGTTTAAAGTGACAATCCAGAATTGACTGCTCTCTGTTTAGAGAGAACAGATTCTGGAACCTTGTAATTTTAACTAGGTAAACTTTGGAATTAAGTGTTGTGGTCTCAAAATATTTTGTGGTGCATTTCTTAAGCTTTCCAGATTGTCTTAGATCATATCTTTTGGAGTTGGGAATCTCCAGTTAGGTTAGAATCCTTGAGCTGCTGTCCAGAATGTCGTACTACTGTATTTTAGTGTTGGAGGTGGTAACTTAAGTAATGTCACTCTTGTGTTGTTAGGTGTTAGGGCCTTAACCGAAGACGAACAACTATATCTTAGGTTGGGTGGTTTAGGTGAGTACTTCTCCACCGGAGAAGAGATTTGCACATTTTAATGAAATAACTTGAATAGAGTATTTTATTTCTGAAATGCATTTAATTCCGAGCATGTTGCACCCATTTATGCATCCATGATATTTATTGTGCATTCATGCAATAGGTGTACCGGATGGGGTAACTCTCCTCGAATTCGAGCCTGTGATTCCGGAGGAAGTCCAGGACCAGCCAGAGGAGCCAGCGGAATCAGTCGGCGAAGGAGACGCCGCTGAAGACTTGCCCGAGTGCCCTGACCACCGGCCCTCGACTTTTCTGAAAGGCAAGCCCCGGTGCATGCTGAACCTACTGTTTATAAATTAATCTTGAGTACTTTTAATTGTTTACTGTATTAAGTTATAAGAGTTGTATGAAAACAGTTGTTGCATTATACCTGTCCTTGTCCAGATATCGTACGTAATCCTATATTAGGTTTAGGCACGTGTCAATGCTTAGCCCTGCTTAGTTCGGTAGAAGTCGGGTGATTTCCGGTCATCCGCGAGATGTAGGAAGGAGTCACGAGTGGCTTTATGGCTATCGTGGATGGAACCATGCCTTAAAATGAAATTGAAACCGGGCGGGAGTTCGATAGTATAGCCGCAAGACACTTCACGTCTTGGGTGTGGAGCTATCCCCGTCTGAGTCGTTTAAGGACCGCTTCGTTGTACGTCCTTAAGTCATGTTGAACGCAGTCTAACACTTAGTTGGCCGGATAAATCGTTCCGACCACGAAGT
This sequence comes from Saccharum hybrid cultivar R570, assembly GCA_038087645.1. Lineage (NCBI taxonomy): Eukaryota > Viridiplantae > Streptophyta > Magnoliopsida > Poales > Poaceae > Saccharum > Saccharum hybrid cultivar. The sequence continues at coordinate 41,106,489 of JAQSUU010000307.1, read as the reverse complement.
CGAGTAGTATGGTTCAGGCCGGGAATCGAATGGTAGGTTGCATCTTGGAGGAGAGAAAGGATGTGCTTGGGAATATTGGCGTGAGACCAAGGGGGGGTTAGAGTCCCTATCACCTGACAGAGTGTCGCCCTTGGGGACGCGACATTATTCGGACCCGCGATTCCTGAACTGTACAAAAGATGACCTGAGCAGCCCTCGCCAGGCGTGACTCGGTGAGTGTTAGAAATACCCCTCCAGCTGGATAGGAATTCGATTCGAATCGTCGTCGCTTCCGGTTAGTGAGCACTTGACTTGAGCAGCGGCAACGTAGATCTCATTAAATGAACCGGTGGTTAAGGGAATGATACAATGTTGCCACAATTCATACCTGCTCTGGATATAATGATGATAATTGTTTGATTATAATCAAGTGCATGTTTAGTACAGGTGCTAAGATAGATGACAGGTAAATGCTAAAAATAACTGCTAGTACAGGCTATAAGAGTTTCAATTACTTATGCCTTTATGCAAAATGTTATGTCAGCTAGCCTCTTGTGTAAGCCTTGCATAATCCTTGGTGTCATCTTATTTCTGGTTTTCGATGGGTAAGTCTAGCTGAGTACATTCCAGTACTCAGGGTTTATTTCCCTCCTGTTGCAGATGATATGCTCTACCAAGGCTTCTGCAAAAATTGTCTCCACCCTGCGGGTGACGAAGACTAGATCACTTGGGCGTGATCATCTTTTATGTACTTTCCTGATGCTTTTGTGGGATGTTGATCAACAAGACTAGCAATAGTTAAACAACTGGTGTGCGTTTGCTTCCGCTACTTTTATAAACTGGGTTTGTAATAATTGCGACTCCGTGTGTGTAAACTTATTTCAGAACTACTTGTGAAATGTAACGTATGATGTTGTATGTTGAATGATACGATCCTGGTTGTAAGCAAGTTGGTTTGAAATCCTTCGTGGTTTCGATTGACTACCGGGATTATATGGGCTCAAGTTCGAAAATTTGAGCGCTTCGGTGCTTGTTTTTGTACTTGTGCTCTTATAATTTGGTCGGTTCTGTTACACTAAAGACAAGGTTGATGGAAAATGATATTCTTGGGAAGGTCTGTGCACATGTGCATGTCGTAGAGTTCTAGAAGCAAGGCTTACCACATGCCCATTTTTTGTTGATTATGAATAGGAGGTACAAGCTCACATGCCTGGAATAGTATGATCATCTTATCTCGGCTGAGATTCCAGACAAGAAGTACCCAGAGCTGCACAAGTTGGTTATCAAGCATATGATGCATGGCCCATGCAGTGTGCTAAATTGTGATTGCCCATGCATAAAGGGTCATGATTCATGCAAGAATCATTATCCACGACCGTACAGCGAGGCTACCTTATAGGGCAAGGACTCCTACCCAATTTATAGGCGACGTGAAGATGGACGCCAGGCAAGAGTTCGAGGGGCCGTACTAGACAATAGATGGGTCGTCCCCTACAACCCTTACCTCCTCTGACTTTTTAATTACCACATAAATGTTGAGGCATGCAATAGCATCAAGGCCATGAAATACTTATTCAAGTACATATACAAGGGCCACGATCGTGCTTCTGTGTCTATGAGAGAAGCTAGCAAGCCTAATGAAAACGGAAAAATTGATGAGATCGAACAATATAGAGAGGTTAGGTGGGTGACCCCTCCAGAAGCATTATGGAGGATATATGGATTTGAGTTGAGCAAGAACTCACCACCTGTGATGTAGCTGCAACTCCATCTTCCGAACATGCACATGGTGTCATTTCACCAACGACAAGGTATACGAAGAGTGGTTAACCGTCTAGGTGTTGATAGGTCCATGCTCATGGCATACTTTGAGGAAAACAGATTAGATGAAAGGGCTCGTGGAATTTTGTACAATAACTTCCCTGAGTGGTTTACTTGGCAACCACATGATAAAAAGTGGCAAAGAAGGAAGCAGGAATATAAGGGCCAGGTAGGACAAATTGTCTCTGCCAATCCGGCCAAGGGGGAACGCTACTGTCTTCGTGTACTCCTAAACCATGTGAGTGGTGCGATCTCTTATGATGATCTAAGAACAGTGAATGGAGTGATCCTGCTGACATTCCATGAAGCTGCAGAGAGAAGGGGCCTCATTGAAGCCGACAACTCATTAGATGAGTGCAAGGCTGAAGCTACTCTGTATCAGATGTCATCCTCACTACGAAGGCTATTTGCAACAATATTAGTATTCTGTGAGCCGAATGATATGCGTGGACTTTGGAATAGACACCTAGATGCCATGTCAGAGGACTATCGGCGCAATATACAATCCACCTCAGTTGTAGAGCAGATGGTCTCGATTGATATTAGGAATTTGCTACACTCAATGTCTAAGGACATAAAGTCATTCCCTCTGCCAGATATCAATGACACATATGATGCTGCCAATGGTATTCCAAGGGAGATTTTTGAGTCAAGCATCTATCCCAATGCCGATGATGTGGTCCTAGAGGGGTCCCTTAACAATGAGCAGAGGGCTGCTTCTGATGAAATTATTTCTGTCATTGACTCTGCTGAAGGCCAAGTATTCTTTGTTGATGGACCTGGTGGCACTGGAAAGACCTATCTATATAAGGCCCTGCTCGTGAAAATACACAGTCAAAACAAGATTGTTGTGGCTACAGCTACATCTGGCATTGAAGCTTCCATATTGCCTGGAGGGAGGACTGCCCACTCACGTTTCAAAATACCCTTAACTATCGAGGATGGCACTTTTATAGTTTCACGAAGCTGTTGATGCAAAAGTGGATCTGCAAACACAAAGGGCTAATACCCAATCCGATATCCAAAGCGTGCCAGTCGATTTGACCTGTTAATCGACAAGGATGAAAATTCGAGTACTTTGGTCCTGACAACAGCGATACGCCCGGAAGCCACGGCCATGAGGTACTCACGCGGAACTCAAGGATCGCCGAAGGTCGCACTGAAGCGATGCAGCTCGTCGAATCGATGAGAACTCGTAAAAAGAAAAATATGCAAATTAACGAAGTCGCCGAAAAGTAAGTAGATGCAAATAGGAGTAAAATTGGTTTGATATTGATTGATTCTATCTTACATTGTCCCTTAATCTATATTTATACCCTGATCTGAGGAAACATAACCAGACCGAGTCCATATCTAAGAAAAAATGTGACTCTTACATGAATCATACTCTAACAAATATAGAAAAGGAAATCAACACCTATCTACTTCCCTGTCCGCCTCAATTACGATGAAATTTTCATCGATCTCCTCTCCATCGGCATGCTTCCCGTCATCACAAGCTTCATCGGCAGTAGTCTTCAAATCTTCCTTCATCGGCATCGGCAATAACATCTCCGATCTTACTAGAAACGCCTCTGAGTCTAAGTCAACCTTTTCATCGGTCACCACCATTCATCGGCAATAATCTTCATAAGCTGATCTTCATCGGCACCCTTCTATCAGCGTAATACAATAACTTTCATTCTGTCGATTAGCCTACTCTGATCATTTTTGACACGTGCCAAAAACGGTGTCAACAGAAGCAGAGTGGTACCGAGAAGCTTCTATGGATAGCATCCCTCATTTTATGAGATGAGGCTTCTATGACCAAGAGACAAGCAGTAGAGGCACTAGACAACAGCCTACGTGATATAATGGATCGACATGAACTTCCTTTTGGTGGTAAGACTATTGTGCTCGGTGGAGATTTCAGGCAGGTCCTTCCTGTTGTAAGGAAGGGGTCGAGGGCTCAAATAGTTGGCGCGTCACTACGAAGGTCTCCATGCATCACTTAAAGCTGGTGCGTAACATGAGGGCACAGAGTGACCTAGGTTTTGCTAAATATCTGTTGTGCATCGGTTGTGGTACCGAGGAGGTCAATGGTGATGGTGATGTCCGTCTTCCCGATGAGATCTGCGTGCCATATATGGGGAATGGCAATGAACTTGAAACATTAATAGACTACATTTTCCCAAGCCTCAATGAAAATTTGTCAAATCAAAACTACATCACTTCGAGAGCTATATTGTCTACACGAAACGACTGGGTGGACATGATTAATATGAAGATGATAGGTCGTTTCCAAGGTGAGGAGATCATGTACCATAGCTTTGACTCTGCAGTGGATGACCCGCATAACTACTACCCTTCCGAGTTCCTTAACACTTTAACCCCTAGTGGTCTCCCTCCACATGTGTTAAGGCTCAAGATTGGATGCCCGATCATATTATTAAGGAATATTGACCCTGCAAATGGACTTTGCAATGGAACGATGCTGGTGGTCCGGGGGTTCCAAGGAAATACCATCGATGCAGAAATTGTGGTAAGGGGCCATACTGGAAATCGAATCTTCCTACCACGGATTCCATTATGTCCCTCTGATGATGAGATGTTCCCATTTTAGTTCAAGAGGAAGCCGTTTTCTGTTAGGCTTAGTTTTGCCATGACGGTTAACAAGGCACAAGGGCAGACTATCTCCAATGTTGGTGTGTATTTTCCTGAACCAGTGTTCTCTCATGGTCAGTTGTATGTTGCGCTCTCTAGAGCCACTGCTAGATCGAACATCAGGATCCTTATTGTCCCACCCAGTGATAAGAAGGATAACAAAAAGAAGACAACAATTAATGGTACATATACGAAAAATATTATCTACAAAGAGGTCCTAACACCATAGAAAGATATTAACTTCTGTTTTGTATAAGTATTATATATCGTACATTTGAGTCTTTTGCAATTTACTAGGTTCGTGCCCATACGTTGCTATGGGGCAACTAAACTTTTGTACTAAAAGCACACGGATCGCACGATAAAATAACAATACTGTGAAATTAAATACCGACGTTAAAGTGATATTTAATCAAAAAACAAAGTTCATGAAATTAATAATCCTGGAGAACACGGCGTCGCAGGCTTACAAACTCTATTGTATTGTAACAATGATCATATTCTGTTCCTTTTCCTCCTCTCAAATGCATACTGGTGATACGATTTTGTATTGTGATCACCTTTTTGTAACCATTTAACATGGCGTGTTGCTTATGTTATAAGTCCTTTTGTTCCTCCGGCCTCTCAAGCAATGATCACATTAGTAGAATAGGGAATAGAACTGAAAAACTCAAATAAGAAAACCACATAGAGAGAGCTAACTATTGTCGTAAAAAAAAAGAGAGAGCTAACTACTAACATCAATGACAATCACCAATGACAACTAATGCACTTTCGCTGCAATTATAATAAAAACTATGAATCCCATGCTATTAACAAAAGAAAACCCTGCCAAACTATTTGTCTTGCGGGATTCACAAATGGAGTGTGCCCATCCCTACAGGATCTCACGTCCTTATGAGTTCTAACTGTCCAAACTGAAGTTCATAAGAAAGAAAAGTTTCTAAGTCACAAAAAAAGTTTCTAGGAATGTATTTTATGTGTTCATGTCTAATAATTGCAGCAAGCAAATCAACTCCGATGGATGCTAGCACTCTAAAGCTAAACTGCACACAGAGCAAGAAAGAGCGTGGTTCATGATTAAACGGAGTCTTTAGAGGCCTTTATTTAACACAAAATTTAATGCAAGACAGACCAGATTAAAAAATACAAACCTATACACGGACAGAATGCAACTCGTGAAATCTCAACTCATAATCTCATCACAACTAAAAAGACTAAAAGATAGACACGTTTTGGTGCGACAAAATTAGTTTGTCCATCTGCCGCCTCCTGCGATCCTAGACCCACGCGCTTCTCGCTCCTACCTCCTCCTCCAATCACCGATCCCTTTCCAAAAATCCCACGCGCTTCTCGCTCCTGCCTCTTCCCCGTGCGCTCCTGCCTCCTCCCCGTGTGCTCCTGCCTCCTCCAATCATCAGAAATATAGGGATCAATAGTCAGGCTATTTTTTTTGAGTTAGCTGAATCACCATGTCAAATCTGGGAGGCAAAATATTTGTGTTTGACTGACTGCTCCAATCGTTCTTTCCAAAATTGTTGTTCTATTGGTTTGGTATCTGCCGCATCTAGAAAGGACACAAAATAAAGGATCGGATAGGCCAAATCCAAATGAACCGAGTCCTTGCCATATCCAAACATGAGAATTCCAAATCCAGTATAGTCCAATTTAAACGGGAGAAAACTACCATGCAACAATATAGAGCATTATTAGTCAAGAAACAACTATAAGAAGGTGCTCAAATGCATTTGTCATTGCCAACAGTCTTAAGTAAAAAAATAATGGGTTTTGAAATCCAACCCAATTAAAAAATGGTTTAAATTTCAGTACAGTTACAAGATAAACTATAAAGCTGCAATGGAAATCATTCAGATTTTTTATTCACATAGTAAGATACTTGTGATAAACAAGCAGAACATAGAAAGTCAAACAACTGATCACATCAGAAAATTAAGTCCAGAGTAGCAAATAAACAAAGCCTAATAAAGTAGCAGCCATCAGCTTGGACTAAATAGTGATCTGATGATCAATTCAATTGTAAGTATCACAGATCACAAATTCCACTTATCCTCATCAAGCTATAATTGAATTCATTAGTTTAACGCCTAAACCTAGCCTCCGACCCTTCTCCACCAGGAATCCAAACAAAAAAAAATATGTCCAAAATCTAGGTCATGGTAAGGGAAAGTTCTTACTTATATTTCTTGAAGACAACCAGATGATGGGCGCTATTCATAGTCATCACAGCCACTGCACCTTGCACATGGAAGGAGACGCTCTGCGAGAGGACCCCTAGCTTCTTACCCCTCGCCGTGGTGGTGGTGGCAATTCCAGCAAGCAACCTGACACTGTGCAATGACAATCTTTTGCATGGAACATTGATCAATATCACAATACAAGTTAATGCACCAGCCATGACGTAAATGGTCCTATCCACTCTAGAACAACCTTATCTATATACAGATTTTTACTTCTCGAGAAGGCACATATAGTACATGTGTTCAATTTGCAGTGAACAAAATGCTCAGTTTACATAATCAGAATTCAATAGCAAATAAAGGATGCCGATGATCTGCAAATATTTATAATAATTTCCCTGCCATCCATCCAAATAGCCTGCACAAATAGATCAACATGCCATGACAAATTAGCTTGGATCCCAGACAATTTAAAAGAAAAGACAACCTATTGTAGCTTAAAAGATTACTATAAGACCACACTCTCGTAACTCATTAACCAGTTACTGGTTCTATGGCATTAATTGCTGCCAATCTCATCCATGGGTGCGGATCCAGGAAAGAATTCAGCACCATCCCAACCACCTGTTCTAGATTCTTAATCATCACCTTAGCAGAGCCCTCTACAATCTGAGCTATGGTCACCAGTGCTGCATGTCGTCTCTTCCAATCTTCAGAGGAGAAAAATGATGGTAGCAACTCAGCTGCCATGGATAGAATAGTATTACCACCAACAGCAATTGACAGCAGGTCCAGACATTCCTGTGCGAAAACATAGCTTCTCGTCTCTCCAGCGTTCTCCTCTGACACCACGGCATGCCATGCCGGTTCATCCTGGACATCGAGTAGCATACACATGAGCACGACAAATAGCCGACCAATGTACCGAGGTTGCTTCCGCAAATAGCGTACTCATGAGCACCGCAAATACTGCAATTAACTGAAAATGGCCCAAAAGGAAGATATGAACTTACTGGTTCTAAAATGTCCAAGAAAGGCAAGCTCATTAATCATTATACGATGACAACACCATCTGTTGCAACTTGCAAGATAAGCACATTTGAGATAGGTTAGTCCAAGAAAAGCAGAAAATAAAGGAAAAGGATGTAGCGTAATCAACAACCAAATACTATCATCAACTAATATTCTCATCAGTGCAATTTCTAAGATGATTCAAAGATTCCAAATATAATATTAGCATCTGTAATTCTATAGACTGGAAGCCACGAACAAAAATCTCACAGCCTTTGGTCACGTAATGATACAACTATTTGGTAAATGAAACACAAAGAAAAGTAGTATGGCTTCCAATTTTGATTGAAAATTACTTCTGTACAGGTCTAAAACTGGCTCAAAAGCCACCGACCCTCCTTACTACAACTATAGTTTGCATGAGTCAAACCTAATTGATGCATCTCTATCACTTCTATGGGCGACGATGCGCGGATGGCCACGACAACCCGGCTAGTGCAGGTCCGACCCAGCGGCGCATTCGCTGCAGCCGCTGCCATGGGGGCACCCCAAGCGCTGAGGAACTCGCCACTGTCGGCGGTGCCACCGGGAAAATCCTAGACCATGAGATTCAAAACTGGTAAGCATCAAAATTCAAGCTTTCCATGAGATCAAGATCTTCCTGTAGTACAACAAAAGAATTAATCATAAAACCATCAAACCCTCTTACGTCTCGGCTCAGGTTTGTTTATTTGCTTCTCATAGTTAAGTATTACCTTGTAGCGATGTGTTATGTATGGCAATGTTTACAGAAGGAAGAATAGGCGTGGCTAGCTGTGTCCAGACGTGGCTAGCTGTGTCCAGTTAGAGTTAGGTCCGGTTTGGGTCAGGTTAGGTCATGAGTCAGGAGTCGTATTGAGTCATATTGGGTTAGTTATGAGTTATCCTATTTGTTAGCAAAGGTTGTTAGGAGGATTTGTATAAGTATTGGATTCATTGCTTAATGAAGGATCAGCCTGGGATTGAGATATATCTATCTCCTTTGGGCGCCCAGCCCTGTCTCCTACCTTTCTACACGCCAACCCTAGCAGCTTGCCGAGCACGGCGCCTCCCGTTCGCCGGCGAGCTTTCAAGCCCAGACCCCCAACCACTCACCGCTATAACCTGCGTTCCCTAGTTTCTACCAACCTGGTATCAGAGACCATGTCGACGCCGCCACCAACCTCCGGCGTTCCGGCCTCCACCGCCTTGCCATCTGCTGCTGTTCCACCCTCTGCCGCTTCCTCTGCTATTGTGATTCCATCCAGCAACCTCGCGGCGCAGACTCTCACCACCACAAACCCTATGCCGCAGGTTCCGATGCCGCCATCCTTAACTGACACCCTGGCCGCCCTTACTAGGGCCATCCAGGGGATGCAATTACAGATCAGCGACATCTCCCTTCGTCTAGGGGCCGTCGAAGGACGTTTGCCTGCGCCCGGGCCGCTGCAGCTGCCGCACACCGCGCCGTTGCAACTGACCCATTCGGCGCCGCTGCAGCTGCCATATGGCCTTCCTGGCTACGGTGGTCTACCAGCTTTACTGCCATCTGGCCTGCCCACATCGGAGGTGCTGCCATCGCCGGTGGCTTCGTCAACCATGGCGGGGGCCTTCTCCGTGGCCGCGGGCCCCTCCAACGTGGCGACCACCAGTGCGCCGCCACGAACGGGTCTGCCTATCCACCAGATTCTGTTCCCGTCGTCTCCGTCTCCGGTGTCGTCACTCTCATCTATTATGGACGGACCAATAGCAGCAGCGCCATCGACGCATGAGTCTCCGGCTCGCACCCATGTTCCACCACAGGACGGGGGCGCCGGCGTGCCGCGATTCCACAAGCTCTCGTTTCCGACATATGACGGCAAGGAGGACCCCTTGGGCTGGTTTAACAGGTGCGAGAGCTTCTTCCGTGGACAACTTACTCGGGAAGCCGACAAGACGTGGCTGGCCTCCTTCCACATGACCGGCTCAGCGCAACAGTGGTATGTCGTGTTGGAGCGCGACATTGGTATGCCATCATGGGATCAGTTCAAGCAGCTTTGCAATCAACGATTCGGGCCGGCGTTGTCCACTAACCATCTGTCAGATTTGGCTCGTCTTCCGTTCACCTCCAATGTGGACGCCTACATGGAAGCATTCCAGGCACGGATGGCCCACGTTGGACGGCTGCAACCATTACAGCAGGTCCAACTTTTCACGGGCGGACTTCCGGAACACATCCGGGTAGATGTGGAATTGCACGAGCCACAGGACCTTCACCGTGCGATGAGGCTGGCCCGCGCCTATGAGCGACGCAATCCAGTCACAGCGTGGGCGCTGCCTGCCCCTCCTGGCCGCCAGCGCCGTTCCGGCCAGCCAGCCCTACCCGCGACTCCTGCATCCTCCCAGGGTGCGAAGCCTGCTGCAGCCGCTCCAGCAAGACCATTCAAGTACCTCTCTCCGTCCGAGATGGCAGAGCGCCGTAAGCAGGGACTTTGTTATAATTGTGACGAGCCATACGTGCAAGGCCATAAGTGTGCACGGTTGTTCTATATCGAGGCCGCAGACTACATAGTACAGGAGCCGCCTGAGGATAGGGATGATTCTTCCGCGGCCGCAGCCGACGCTGCGTTCGACCCCGACAAGCCAATGATCTCTCTAGCGGCTATTGCCGGTGTACGCACCGAGGACACTATGCAAATCTATGTGCAGCTGGGAAGTCAGCAGTTCGTGGCGTTACTCGATTCTGGCTCCACACATAACTTTGTGCGGACCGACGTCGCACGCCGCGTTGGGCTGCGTTCGTCACCGTGCCCAGGCACAGGAGTCATTGTCGCCAATGGCGACAGGGTCGAGTGCAGCGGCTTGGCCCGTGACATTGGTGTCCGCATTGCCGATGAGTTATTCAGTGTGGACTGCTATACGATTCCGCTGGACAAGTGGGACATGATTCTCGGTGTTACTTTCCTTCGACAGTTGGGACCTATCCTATGGGATTTTGACGACCTGTGCATGGCATTCACCAAGGAGGGCAGGCGCGTGTTTTGGCGCGGCATCGGATCTACACGGCATGACGTCCAGTCCACGCGCCTCCAGGCTATCAATACCTCGGAGCCCGTCCTTCTTGACAAGCTGCTCAGTTCTTTTGAAGATGTATTTGCAGAACCAACAGGCTTGCCGCCGGTAAGGGCCTGTGATCATCGGATTCACCTTCTGCCCGACACCACGCCCGTAGCCATGCGGCCATACCGTTATCCACAACTCCAGAAGGATGAGTTGGAGCTTCAGTGCGAGACGATGCTGGCGCAGGGAATTATCCGCCCTAGTACAGCGGCATTTTCAGCTCCCGTACTCTTGGTCAAGAAGCATGACAACACATGGCGTTTTTGTGTTGACTACAGGGCCTTGAACGAGCGCACCATTAAAGACAAATTTCCAATTCCTGTGGTGGAGGAATTACTTGATGAGCTCCATGGTGCCTGCTATTTCACTAAGTTGGACCTTCGTTCTGGGTATCATCAAGTGCGGGTCCATCCTGAGGATATTGAGAAGACAGCGTTCCACACTCATCACGGTCATTTTGAGTTTCTGGTGATGCCGTTCGGCCTCACAAACGCCCCTGCAACGTTTCAAAGTTTGATGAACTCCGTATTGCGACCCTTCCTGCGCAAGTTTGTACTCGTCTTTTTCGATGATATCCTGATTTACAGTCCGTCATGGTCGCAGCACCTGCAGCATCTCAACGCTGTTTTGACGGCCCTACGACAGCATCATCTTCATGTCAAGCGCAGCAAGTGCGCGTTCGCGACTACGTCGGTGGCTTACCTGGGCCATGTCATTAATGGCGAGGGCGTCGCCATGGACGGCGACAAGGTGGAAGCCGTGGCCACTTGGCCGCAACCGCGTTCAGCTCGCGGCCTTCGGGGCTTCCTTGGCCTCGCGGGGTATTATCGCCGCTTCATCCAAGGCTTTGGGGTCCTCGCAGCCCCACTGACGACGCTGCTCAAGAAGGATGCGTTTGTTTGGTCCCTTGCGGCTACCGCGGCGTTTGATGCCCTGAAGCGGGCACTCTCTAAGGCGCCTGTTCTTCATCTTCCCGACTTCGAGCAGCCCTTCTTGGTCGATTGCGACGCGTCGGGAACAGGCTTTGGTGCGGTTCTTCATCAAGGGGCAGGCGTCATTGCCTTTTTCAGCCGGCCTTTTGCTCAACGCCATCTCAAATTGGCAGCTTATGAGCGCGACCTGATCGGTTTGGTACAAGCAGTTCGTCATTGGAGGCCATACCTTTGGGGGCGCCGTTTTACAGTTCGCACGGACCACTACGCCCTGAAGTTTCTTCTGGATCAAAGGCTCTCCACTGTTCCTCAACATCAATGGGTCAGCAAATTATTTGGTTTTGATTTTGCAGTGGAATTTCGACCAGGATGCCTCAACATTGTTGCGGATGCATTATCTCAGCGCTTGGAGGATGCGCAGTCGGTTAGCGCCCTCTCAGTGCCCACGTTCGACCTCTACGCCGACCTCCGCTGTGAGCTGCAGGAGGACGCCCAGCTCTGTCAGCTGCGTGACACCATTGTGGAAGACCGCGGCGAACAATGGCGCGTCGTGGATGGCCTGATTCTCCATGGTCGGCGTGTTTACATTCCGGCGTCTTCTACTGTGCTGCCCGCAGTGCTGCACTTGGCTCATACATCCAGCCATGAAGGGATTCAGCGGACCCAAATTGTTATGGACGTTGTTGGGATCGAGAGGGGAGAGTCGAGGGGAGCGGCGGCGGAGCTACAGTACCCGCGGGTACTGTTCACACGAGAGAGAGAGGCGGAGGACCGGCGGCTAGGGCTATGAGGGGCGCTGGGAACGCCGGCCGCGGGGCTTCGCCCACGGCCGGCAAGAGAGAAGGTATTTCCTTCTAATCTCTTGCTTGATTCTAGATTGATACATCTCCTCTCATTATATAGAGAAGAGGTCTTACTTGGCCCCTAAGCAAACAACTAATTAACCCTAACGGGCTAAGGCCCAATAGGACCTTGACTCTTCTAACACTACACCCCACCTGGACATGCAGCTCGTCCTCGAGCTGCAACTTAACGATGACTCCGCTAGACACAAACATAACACCTAAAAACAAGCCTTTTACATCTCGGCTTATTTTATTGACCTGAAATAGATTGTGACTCTTTATTTTTGACTCCTGAAGATACGGCGGACACCCTCCGCGTGATGGACCTGCACGTGTGTAGCCACCTGGATCCCATGGAGCCCACCGAAACGAGAGGGGTGCACGGGTATAGCCACCTGGAATTAGGCGCGACAGCAACCATCGGAGATGCCCTCGCGGCGGTCGGTGGCAAAACACGGTGGCAGGAGGCAGTGCGTTCCCACCGGTGACAAAGAGGAAAACGCCTCCCCTACCACCACCATGCTTGCGCATGAAGACAGCAGCGGACCGGCGCGGTTGTTGGTGGCCGTTCGATGAGGTGAGGACATGCACCCCTTTGCCGAGGTCGACCACCATCAAGGCAGCCTCGTGTATCTGTCGGCGCATCTCCTGCAGCCGGCGCCGCGCTATGAGGCTGCGTGCTGCAGCCTGCAGCCGCACCGCCGCAGACACATGGCTAGCATTCTCCCGCGCAAACGCCTTCTTCACGAGTTGTGGCAAGGCTGCTGCTGCGGCTGCAGGGACCTGGATGACATCCACGCCCCGTAGAAGATGCCCTCGTAGTGCTGCTGTGGTGGCACGGGGCTGGGGGCGGTGAACGACGGGAAGGCGGCTGGCGGCGGCGTGGTGGTGACACTGGTGGTGGCCGCCGTGGCTGCTAGGGTGACCATGGTGGCCGCGGACGGCTGGGACCAGGCGGCCGGCTGCAGCGTGGTGGTGAAGTAGGTGGGAAACACCGTCGTGCTGTTCACGCGCTCCGGGACAAACAGAACCGCCGTCGGGAAGGCCGGGATGCCCCCGGCCCTTGTCAGGTCTGGCGGCCGCGCCGAGGGCGATTGCCTACTTTCAAGCGCTGCCAGACGCGTGTTGAGGTCATCCATTTGGCGCTGCAGGCCGTAGACGACCGCCGTCAACGCGTTGATGGCGCCCGTGGAAAGCGCAGACTGCTGCGTAGGCAGTGGCGGCGTGGTGGCCATGGCGGCGGCGAAAACTGGCGGCGCGGTAGGACCAGGACCAGCCATGGCCGCCGTGGTGGGGAACATGGCCGGCGCAGCAGGGGGCGCGGTGGTGAAGATGGCAGCTCAAGATGAGTACTGCATTTCACCCTCAAACTGATGGGCAGTCGGAGGCAGTCAATAAGATGATTGCCATGTATCTGCGTTGCCTCACTGGTGATCGTCCGCGTGCGTGGCTCGATTGGCTTCCATGGGCGGAGTATTGTTATAACACTGCTCATCACTCGTCGTTGCGCACGACCCCATTTCAGGTTGTGTATGGCCGGCCTCCTCCCGCTCTGGTGCCGTATACGGCGGGATCATCGCGTACTGATTCAGTGGATGTTCTTCTGCAAGATCGCGATGAGTTCATAGCCGACGTTCGGGAGCGTCTTCTTCAGGCACAAGCCTATGCCAAGAAATATTATGATGCTCATCACCGGCCCCTGGAGTTTGCGATGGGGGACTGGGTATGGCTGCGGATTCTCCAACGACCAGCGCAGTCCTTACTTGTTGGTTCTCGAGGGAAGCTTAGTCCTCGGTTCGCTGGGCCTTTCCAGGTCCTGGAACGGATTGGTGCGGTGGCTTACAGGTTGCAGTTGCCGGCCGGTGCTCGTATCCATGATGTGTTCCATGTGGGCGTTCTTAAGCCCTCCAGAGGTGATTCGCCCCCGTCGTTGCCGCCGGCTCTACCTCCCTTGCGCCATGGGCGTCTTCTGCTGGAGCCGGAGCGTGCCCTGCGTGCTCGTCGTTTCCGTGGTGCGTGGCAAGTGCTCATCAGGTGGACCAACCTTCCAGAATCCGAGGCTACGTGGGAGCCGCTTGAAGACTTTCGTTCTCGCTTTCCCTCATTTCAGCTCGAGGACGAGCTGTTTGTTGAGGGAGAGAGAGATGTTATGTATGGCAATGTTTACAGAAGGAAGAATAGGCGTGGCTAGCTGTGTCCAGGCGTGGCTAGCTGTGTCCGGTTAGAGTTAGGTCCGGTTTGGGTCAGGTTAGGTCATGAGTCAGGAGTCGTATTGAGTCATATTGGGTTAGTTATGAGTTATCCTATTTGTTAGCAAAGGTTGTTAGGAGGATTTGTATAAGTATTGGATTCATTGCTTAATGAAGGATCAGCCTGGGATTGAGATATATCTATCTCCTTTGGGCGCCCAGCCCTGTCTCCTACCTTGCTACACGCCAACCCTAGCAGCTTGCCGAGCACGGCGCCTCCCGTTCGCCGGCGAGCTTTCAAGCCCAGACCCCCAACCACTCACCGCTATAACCTGCGTTCCCTAGTTTCTACCACGATGGTATTGATCCACTGTAACGTCTCCATTTTGATTCCCCACAATATTTCCTATTCATTGCAACAAAACAAAAAAAAGAAAATCTTAAATGTAGTTTAAGCTGAATAGCTGACCAGCTAATGAGAATCAAGGTGCATAGATCTCAATGAATGCTTGGCTTACCAATCAACATCAGATAAGTTGTTGTCCAATATTCAGCATTTGGTTCATAATTTTTTTCCTAGATATGCATCTCTTGCACCCCACCCCCACAATAACATCAAGTACTAAGGAGTACTAACCATCTAATCATGTACTCCTAGTCACTTGTTGTGGGGGTATAAACCCCTATACCCTTACGGCTAGACATGGGCAAACCCAGACCAGACGGTCCGGCCCATTACATGACGACGCGCGATCCAGATCATCGGGATGGAGTCTCGCTCAAGACATCAAACCAGACTTGGGAATCAAGCAATGTCTTGGTCGGTTAGATTATGAATCCTTATCCGGCTCTATATGGCAATGATAACTGGCTAAGATTATTTTCCAGATCTGTAACCCTGTCTTCCGGACTATATAAGGAGGGCAGGGGACCCCTTAAAAATATCGCAACATACTCTAAGACAATCTAGCTTGTAATACGTTGTTCAAGACAGCAATAACAAAGCAGAGCAGGACGTAAGGTATTACGCCCACACGGCGTCCTGAACCTGGGTAAATCCGCGTGTTGTTCTGCATCACCATCTCGTTCGTGGCTTGCACACCTGTCTACCGACAATCTACTACCTTGGGCATACCCCTCGGTAGGCTGCCGACCAGGTTTTATCGACAGTGGCGCGCCAAGTAGAAGATGTGTGTTCTGCTTTTCAAGCGTGCGAGATGGCGTACCTCAACACTCAACATGCTGATCGTGTCGACATCCTTCGACAACTACGACGCTTCACCGAGCAACTGACGGACCACCAGCGTCCACACACGGCTTCATGCGGCGGGATCGATCTACTACTACGTCGGTTTCGTCGCTCCGTACGACGGGATCGATATGTTACTTCACCATCGGTTTCATCACTCCGTGCGGCGGGATTTATCTGCTACTACACCGAATCGGCAGCTCCAGATCGAGCACGACTCCGACACGATCTACTCTGTCTCTTGACCGACGGGCATGAAGCAAACAACGAAGGTGCTTGCATCTACAAGCAAGTCAACGAGAAGAAGCAAAGATAGAAGAAGGCATACGATCCATCGATGATCCAATTTACATGCAAGAAAAGCCAAGGCGCATATCGATATATGCAAGCACTGGTCACAACGCAAATGACGTTCGATCTGCAAGACCGAGCAGATTCGTACGTATATTCACGTATACGCCTGAGCTGCACACACACGTACAGATTTGTTGCTGTCCCTCCACGTCTTCAACTCGAGATCAGACGATATGACCCTAGCAGATCTTTGCATCGACCTGATCGGCGGCGACACGACAGCTCCACAACTAGACAAACAACGACCACGTGATGATCTACACCATCATGCAAGCTAATCATGCGTATACGTGTATAAACATCGTGTACATGCATGCTACTCGATCTAGAAGCTATCAAGATGTGAACAGATGTGCGCATGAGGCACTGCTGCTGCTCAGCCCCAATTCCTGGACTCCGTCGAGCGTCACAACTTCGCCACGCCCGCGTTGGACATCGTCAAGCTGCACCATGGGCTCCGGCCTTTGCGTAGTACGCACCGAAGGACTTCGTCTGCCCACATGGATCGACTCCGTCCGAGCTCCGATCATGTCCGTCCGAGCATCCAACCAAGGTGTCCGAGCTCTCCAGCAAGCTGTTCGAGCAGCCTGGCGAGCCGCTCAGCTTATTCCGACCACTTGTCACATCGATCACCGCGAAGAACGGCGCTACAATAACCGCGACTACCATCATCATGACTGATCGGAAAGCTCGAGGGCCAGACAATTTCATCACCACCGACTAGTTTTCTGTCTAAAGATAGGTACACTTCCGATATTTGTATTTAATATAATTTCTTCCAACCACTCTAACGTGCTACATGAAGATCACTTTCTATTAATATTTTATAAAAGATCAGTTGACAGAGCACCATCCTTTCTCAAGTTCTCGGAGCCAGCCCCGTCTCCGGCTTCTCCCTACGCATGCACGGGACCCGCTCTCTACGCTCCGGGTGGTCGGCGGGCGCTCCCTGGTCTGACCTGTGTGCTCTTACGTGCGAACAGGCTCTGCGCCTCGCACACGGACCGTAGATCCGGCTGGGGCCGTACGGATTCTATAGAATGACGCGTCTACCAACTGATATAACTAAAACAGAACACTTATACGTTCCAAACTTAGTTATCCTCCACACAATATACAATCTTTAAATGTTTTTCTACAAAAACACAAACAAGCTTATATTGTCACAACAGTATATTATTACAAACTTGCTTGATGACGAGGCACAAGTTTACAATAAATTAAACTGTTCTACATATTTATATTGCAGGAATTTCGGGCTACGCTAGAGCACTGCCTCCTCGACCACCCGACCAGCGCTCGGGGACTGCCTCCTCGACCACTCGACTAGTGCTCGGGGACTGCCTCCTCAACCACCAGACCAGCGCTCATGGATTCGTCGACCACGTCTCACGCTGTGCTCGGGGACTGCTTCGATCACTCTCCGACCATAGCTCGAGGCCCACAGCTCGAGGCCTGATTTCCTTGGCTACATGTGAAATTTGACTCACATACAGTTGAGAGGTCATTATTTTAAAAAAAAAAGCAAGAGAGATAGAGAGACAACGTGGTGATGGACTCGCTAGACTAGTGTGCTCTGGAACTTGTAGCTAGAGCTCTGAGCTCTGGAACCTGCAGCCAGACCTTCAAGCTCGGGGACTCGCTAGACCAGCGTGCTCTGAAACCTGTAGCCAGAGCTCTGAGCTCTGGAACCTGCAGCCAGACCTCCGAGCTCGGGGACTCGTCGCTAGACCTCCGAGCTCGAAGACTCGTCGCCAGACCTCCGGGCTCGGGGACTCGTCGCCAGACCTCTGTGCTCGGGGATTCATCGCTAGAACTCCGAGCTCGGGGACTTGTCGTTAGACCTTCGAGCTCGGGGACTTGTTACACCATTTCCTGCCGTAGGATTCGTCTTGCTCGACTACATGTACTACACTTGCATACAGTCGATGGACGTTTGATATTTTTAGACCCTGGCATCACGTGCCTACGTCACCTATTACCAGGCTCAGGGACTAAGTGGGTACACTTCACCTGACGGTGAATTGTTTCTATTTGTCGACCCCTACGGTCTGGAATTTTTTATAAGTTACTTTCATCAAATATGCATACTTACATTTCTTCTCAGAAATACAAGTGGGTACACTTCAACAGGAAAGAAAATTTTTCTTTTTGGACCACTATGCAATCTTCACCGACAACTGCGATCTTCATCAACAATCACGTTTCCTGATCCAGATGGAACACTAGTGCATGCTCGGCTAACATTTCAAGGTGATGTGAAGATGAACCTCGCAAGTTAAAGAAGACTAATACAGTGTGTCGATATAAAATACATAGTGCTCGGGGACTAGCTGTGGGGGTATAAACCCCTATACCCTTACGGCTAGATATGGGCAGGCCCAGACCAGACGGTCCGGCCCATTACATGACGACGTGCGATCCAGATCATCGGGATGGAGTCTCGCGCAAGGCATCAAACCGGACTTAGAAATCAAGCAAGGTCTTGGTCGGTTAGATTAGGAATCATTATCCGGCTCTATATGGCAATTATAATCGGCTAAGATTATTTTCCAGATCTGTAACTCTGTCTTCCGGACTATATAAGGAGGGCAGGGGACCCCCTAAAAATATCGCAACATACTCTAGGGCAATCTAGCTTATAATACGTTGTTCAAGACAACAATAACAAATAGAGCAGGACGTAAGGTATTACGCCCACACGGCGGCCTGAACCTGGATAAACCCGCGTGTTGTTCTGCATCACCATCTCGTTCGTGGCTTGCACACCTGTCTGCCGATAATCTACTACCTTAGGCATATCCCTCGGTAGACTACCGGTAGGGGGTGTGTACTGCTTTTCAGACGTGTGAGATGGCGTACCTCAACACTCAACATGCTGATCGCGTCGACATCCTTCGACAACTACGGCGCATCACCGAGCAACTGACGGACACGGCTTCATGCGGCGGGATCGATCTACTACTACTTCGGTTTCGTCGCTCTGTACGGCGGGATCGATATGTTACTTCACCATCGGTTTCATCACTCCGTGCGGCCAGGGGCGGATCCAAAGGGGGGGCTGGGGGGGCTCCAGCCCCCCCTAATTTCTTGATTTCAATGCTAATTACTGTAGCAAAAACTTGATTTCACCGTTAAATCTTCGTGCAAATCAACATCTCTGTTGTTTTAGCCCCCCTTATCCCGCATCCCACATCCGCCACTGCGTGCGGCGGGATTTATCTGCTACTACACCGAATCGGCAGCTCCAGATCGAGCACGACTCCGACACGATCTACTCTGTCTCTTGACCGACGGGCATGAAGCAAACAACGAAGGTGCTTGCATCTCCAAGCAAGTCAACGAGAAGAAGCAAAGATAGAAGAAGGCATACGATCCATCGATGATCCAATTTACATGCAAGAAAAGCCAAGGCGCATATCGATATATGCATGCACTGGTCACGACGCAAATGACGTTCGATCTGCAAGACCGAGCAGATTCGTACGTATATTCACGTATACGCCTGAGCTGCACACACACGTACAGATTTGTTGCTGTCCCTTCACGTCTTCAACTCGAGATCAGACGATATGACCCTAGCAGATCTTTGCATCGACCTGATCGGCGGCGACACGACAGCTCCACAACTAGACAAACAACGACTACGTGATGATCTACACCATCATGCAAGCTAATCATGCGTATACGTGTATAAACATCGTGTACATGCATGCTACTCGATCCAGAAGCTATCAAGATGTGAACAGATGTGCGCATGAGGCACTGCTGCTGCTCAGCCCCAATTCCTGGACTCCGTCGAGCGTCACAACTTCGCCACGCCCGCGTTGGACATCGTCAAGCTGCACCATGGGCTCCGGCCTTTGCGTAGTAGGCACTGAAGGACTTCGTCTGCCCACATGGATCGACTCCGTCCGAGCTCCGATCACATCCGTCCGAGCTTCCAACCAAGGCGTCCGAGCTCTCCAGCAAGCTGTTCGAGCAGCCTGGCGAGCCCGCTCAGCTTATTCCGACCACCTGTCACATCGATCACCACGAAGAACGGTGCTACAACAATCACGACTACCATCATCATGACTGATCGGAAAGCTCGAGGGCTAGACAATTTCATCACCACCAACTAGTTTTCTG
The DNA here is from genome assembly GCA_038087645.1 of Saccharum hybrid cultivar R570. Taxonomy (NCBI): domain Eukaryota; kingdom Viridiplantae; phylum Streptophyta; class Magnoliopsida; order Poales; family Poaceae; genus Saccharum; species Saccharum hybrid cultivar. The sequence continues at coordinate 41,086,020 of JAQSUU010000307.1, read as the reverse complement.
CCCAAAGATAGGTACACTTCCGATATTTGTATTTAATACAATTTCTTCCGACCACTCTAACGTGCTACATGAAAATCACTTTCTATTAATATTTTATAAAAGATTAGTTGACAGAGCACCATCCTTTCTTGAGTTCTCGGAGCCAACCCCATCTTCGGCTTCTCCTTACGCGTGCACGGGACCCGCTCTCTACGCTCCGGGTGGTCGGCGGGCGCTCCCTGGTCTGACCTGTGTGCTCTTACGTGCGAACAGGCTCTGCGCCTCGCACTCGGACCGCAGATCCGGCTGGGGCCGTACGGATTCTACAGGATGACGCGTCTTCCAACGGATATAACTAAAATAGAACACTTATACGTTCCTAACTTAGTTATCCTCCACACAATATACAAGCTTTAAATGTTTTTTTTCTATAAAAACACAAACAAGCTTATATTGTCACAACAGTACATTATTACAAACTTGCCTAATTACGAGGCACAAGTTTATAATAAATTAAACTGTTCTACATATTTATATTGTAGGAATTTCGGGCTACGCTAGGGGACTGCCTCCTCGACCACCCGACCAGCGCTCGGGGACTGCCTCCTCGACACTCGACCAGTGCTCGGGGACTGCCCCCTCGACCACCAGACCAGCGCTCATGGATTCGTCGACCACGTCTCACGCTGTGCTCGGGGACTGTTTCGACCACTCTCTGACCACAGCTCGAGGCTCACAGCTCGAGGCCTGATTTTTCTCGGCTACATGTGAAATTTGACTCACATACAGTTGAGAGGTCATTATTTTCAAAAAAACAAAGAGAGATAGAGAGACAACGTTGTGATGGACTCGCTAGACCAGTGTGCTCTGGAACTTGTAGCCAGAGCTCTGAGCTTTGGAACCTGTAGCCAGACCTTCAAGCTCGAGGACTCGCTAGACCAGCGTGCTCTAGAACCTGTAGCCAGAGCTCTGAGCTCTGGAACCTGCAGCCAGACCTCTGAGCTTGGGGACTCGTCGCTAGACCTCCGAGCTCAGAGACTCATCGCCAACCTCTGGGCTCGGAGACTCGTTGCCAGACCTCTGTGCTCGGGGATTCGTCGTCAGAACTCCGAGCTCGGGGACTTGTCGTTAGACCTTCGAGTTTGGGGACTTGTTACACCATTTCCTGCCGTAGGATTCGTCTTGCTCGACTACATGTACTATGCTTGCATACAGTCGATGGACGCTTGATATTTTTAGACCCTGGCATCACGTGCCTACGTCACCTATTACCAGGCTCGGGGACTAAGTGGGTACACTTCACATGACGGTGAATTATTTCTATTTGTCAACCCCTACGGTCTGGAATTTTTTATAAGTTACTTTCATCAAATATGCACACTTATATTTCTTCTCAGAAATACAAGTGGGTACACTTCACCAGGAAAAAAATTATTCTTTTTGGACCACTATGCAATCTTCACCGACAACTGCGATCTTCATCAACAATCACGGTTCCTGATCCAGATGGAACACTAGCGCATGCTCGACTAACATTTTAAGGTGATGTGAAGACGAACCTCGCAAGTTGAAGAAGACTAAGATAATGTGTCGATACAGAATACATAGTGCTCGGGGACTAGCTGTGAGGGTATAAACCCCTATACCCTTACGGCTAGACATGGGCAGGCCCAGAACAGACGGTCCGGCCCATTACATGACGACGCGCGATCCAGATCATCGGGATGGAGTCTCGCGCAAGGCATCAAACCGGACTTAGGAATCAAGTAAGGTCTTGGTCGGTTAGATTAGGAATCCTTATCCGGCTCTATATGACAATTGTAACCGGCTAAGATTATTTTCCAGATCTGTAACCCTGCCTTCCGGACTATATAAGGAGGGCAGGGGACCCCCTTAAAAATATCGCAACATACTCTAGGGCAATCTAGCTTGTAATACGTTGTTCAAGACAGCAATAACAAAGCAGAGCAGGACGTAAAGTATTACGCCCACACGGCGGCCTAAACCTGGGTAAACCCGCGTGTTGTTCTGCATCACCATCTCGTTCGTGGCTTGCACACCTATCTGCTGACAATCTACTATCTTGGACATACTCTTCGGTAGACTGCCGACCAGGTTTTGTCGACACTTGCTCTCATGCATTGTCTCATATTCGGAGATTCAAACTGTAATCACTAATCAACGCCTGCTTGGCTATGGTAATTCAGTTGCGTTGTTGTTGCAGCACTGATACGACAACTAATGTCGCTAGGATACCCAGTACTAAGATCCTGCTTCCTAGGACTACCCACGCTTACACATCATATTTCCTCACTCGTCACTCCCCTACCAGCCGAAGCAGTCTAGCTCTAGCAGAGCACATAGTGTAGGTACCACAAGCGAAGCAAGCAAGAGACGATCCATTACCTGGGATGTGCGCAAATGAATCCCAGATGGAGGGCCCCGGCCGTGGGTGGGCGCGGCGCCCTCGACCTGATACGCCGACGTTCGTCGTCCGGAACATGAACACCTTGGGGAACCACGCGGGGTTAGCCCACCCAGCCAGTTGGCGCCCTTCTCCGCAGCCGCGCAGTCATGGACGACGAGACAGCCCCCACGGCGCTGTGGCACGCGAAGAGGGAACAGATCCGTTGTGCACCTGCCAGAGTGGATCTCCGGCCTTGAGGCACCGACGAGGGGCGGATCTCTGGCCCTGGGACGTGGCGGCCGGCGCGCCTAGTGGTGGCAGCGGGAAACCGTCCTCGTGACCGCATGGGGTGGCACGCCTGGGGGTCACGGCAGAGGACATGTGTGGGGTCGCGGGAAGGAGAGGACGGGGGCGGGGTGAGACCCGTGCGCCCGCTAGCGTCCGGGAAGGAGAGGGCGAGGCTGAAGTGCGCACGCCCGCCGCCCTGCCGGCGGCCATCACCGGTGAGCCCTCGACCTGGAGAACGTGCGGTGACGGAGGATGATGTCGAGGACGACCGCGTGATTTGGTGCGGGGCAGGGAAGGCGAGCGCGAGACGATGGCAGTTGAGGGCGACGAGGGGGAGGCGGATGATGAGTAACTGCAAGGAGCGTTTCCTTGAATGACTAGCTCTTGTTTGATGGACCACATAGAACCTTTCATTTTCACGCGTGCCTGTTTTCCTTTCCGATTTTGCGTGATTGATTTTCTTTCTGATCTTGTTCGATGGACCACGAGAGAGCCGAGGAGACCCTATCGCAAGGTGCCGTAGGGACAAATCGCACAGGTGATGCAAGGGGAAGCCGGGGTGTGCGGGATCGTAGCAGGCAGAACCATGGACTCATGTTAGAATATCGCACAAAAAAAAGTGTCCACTCTTTAATCTTTTTAGTTGTGAGAGATATTTGTCGTATTTATCTGCATTTCAGGTAATAGAAAAAGTATGAGAACAATATAAGATAAGTAATTTATGATGGCTTGTGGGGATATTATTGATTTGGATGTTTATGAGGACATAAATTTTTACATATATTCTACCCGTACGGCTGTATGTCATCGGATTGATTGTATGTCCGTAGCAACGCACGGGCATTTAACTAGTTAAGAAGTAGAATCCCTGAACATGCTCTAATGCTACTGTGGACAGTGGTCCGGCAACGTTTGCAGCATCTACCCACAGACTGAAGTACGGGCAGTACACGTTTATAAAATCCGCTTCAAGTCCGTCTGTTCGCTGTTTTCTCTCTCCTCCGTTTCTCTCGCTTGCCCGAAATCGAAGCGCCCGACACCATACCAGCAGTAGCACTAGCCCTCTCTCTTCCTCCCCCACCCCCAGCCTCTCCGCCTCCTCCAAATCTCGCCGGATTCCGCCGCGCCCCCGTATCCGCCGCAGGTGAGCGCTCGCTGACCCTTGGCCGCCACGGTGGCGGCCTTGGGGTGGCAGCTGGTGCCCCGGCGTGGTGGAGGGAGCTGACCCCTGTTCGTTGGGCGCTTTCAGGTTCGCGCCTGTTGCACTACCGCCGGTGGTGTGGGTGGTGGTTGGCGGACTCGCCCCCGAGGGTCGGCCATGGAGTACCGGCCCTCCGACAGCAGCGGTGAGTGCGGGGGAGCTCGAGCTACGGCCCGCCTCCTTGCCTAGGGTTTGGGTTCCACCCCTAGGGTTTTGCTTGCTTCAGGTTCTTCCTAGTCCTAGCGAATGACAGTTCCTTGGCTGTGAAGATGAGGGGGCTACAAGGTCGCGTCCTCAGGGTGGTTGGATGGATTTGGGAGCTAGGGTTTGAGCTTGCCTGACGGGAGCAGGGTTTTGGGTAGAGTTATCTGGAATTCGCCAGTTTGGGGGAAATAATCAAACGTCGTGGGAACTTGGGTGTTGTGGTGAATTCTTGCTCAGGAATATTGGTCGGCTTTAGTGAATTGAGTTTCTCATGGTGGATTTGGGGGTTTCTGTATAATTTGCAGATTTCGGGATCAGGAAAATACAACCCGCCAAATAGAAGTGCAGATTTTCCTTCATATGGAGTGAATTTGGCTGTTTCAGCCTCATTTCTCATTTTCTTTGCTTCACCATTTGGATTTCTTATAAATATTGAATTGTTCTGGACAGCTAGAGAATTAATGGGGTTCTCCTCCCTTGGTATCCTTTGTTTCTGCAAAATTAAATTGTGTATCCAATGGTGAACATTTGGTATAGGGGGCTCTTTGGAGCATGGTACTCTGGGAGTTCTCATGAGAAACTTGCTGCTGTATGATGCCTGGTTTTGTGCACTCGGATAGTGTTGGCTTTGTATGCGCCGAATGTGTTTGTAATTTATATGTTGCTGAAATACCTATTCAGTTATGTTTATGAAATTTAGTTTGATGTAGAATGAGTGTTATGGGCTTGACTCAATAAAGGATTTACTACCTTAGTATTAGGGTTTGGAAACTGAATGTTTTAGGTGCATTTATTATTTATCTTTTGATTTTGATTAGCAGCCAAACCATGCTTGCATATAATCTTTAGATGTTTGTAACAACTTAAAGAGGCTAGGGTCACAAGTGCCATGTCCCAAGCTTAGAGCCTGATTCTTTAGCTTTCACTCTGGAGCGAGTGATAAGTGCATATCATAATGGCATCTCCAAATAGTCAGTGTAATAAAGGGATTGCAGATAAAATTGGTGAAGTACCTGAAGTTGCCAATCTGGTAACTGATGATGTCTTCTTGTGATATTGCTTATTGCTCTATATTGTGGGAATTTGTTTGTGATTCTCATTGCTTTGGTTTATCTTAGCATATCCTATATACAAGAGTTTAAGATTTCTGGCAAGGAATGCCAGATGGATTTTAGTAGTTACATCAATGTATTGAGTGAGGCATTGAGAATAGTTCTTTTTAGGGCAGCTAGCAGTTTACATTCCAACCTTGCCCAAATGATTTGGTGTAAGTATTATGTAGGGGCCAACCGACTGGATTTCGATGACCTATCTTGTTCCTCATGTTTGTTAGATTCTTGATTTATTTTACAAAAATGTGTCCAGCCTTTTAGCCTATTTATTATTGTGAGCTGTGTCCAATCTGTCATGTAAGCTGAACTATGCGGTTAAAAATATGCTGTCTTTTAATTTTTTAAGCTTTTTGTAGGCCTTGACTATTGGTAGAAATTGCACCACTTTGCTATCTTGGAGATTTCTTCACTTATTTGTTTAATTGATCGCAGTATGTCTCAGTCCTTGGATATTGCAGTAGTCCTGATTCCTGAAAAACTTTTTTTTCTTTGTTGAAATTGTTATAATTTAATTTGGTTTTGGGAACTGTGATAAGGTTGAATGGTTTGCTGTGTAAATATTATGCAGTATGACTTCTCGTGCAGATGGACCAGTGTGTTTAGGGAAGTTGTGAACCATATCAATATTAGTTTCCTCAAAAGTTGTTTGTGAGGTGTATTCAAAAGTAATTGCCCTCTAGAACTGCTAAACATTCTTGTTATGAACAATATAACTACTATTTCTGTAATCATCAAAGTATATCTGTCTTGTTCGCAAGATCATTTTGAAATGTGATCTATTTGTATTCTGCTAGCACCATGGGTATTTTTTTAAAAGCTGCTGTCAGTCAGTAAATGTTGCATCCTCAATTCTCTGTCGGTTGCAGGAACTGATGATGATCTTCCACAATTTCCAAATAGTAGGAGTATCAGAGGCAGCGGACGTGTCAGTGGTAATGGGAGAGCTCTTGTTCCTGCCAGTTCATATGCTAGGGCACCGACAGATATGGAAGCACAAATTCAACAACTTGAGCAAGAAGCATATTGCTCAGTCCTTCGTGCATTCAAAGCCCAGTCTGACGCCATTACATGGGTTGAGATCATTAAACTGTTCACTGTTCATTTGGTGTATGATGATTTTAGATGTCATTTCTCAAAGTTGACTGAACTCTAACCTTCTCAGGAGAAGGAAGGTCTCATGACTGAACTTAGGAAGGAGCTAAGAGTATCTGACAAAGCACACAGGGAGCTGTTAAATAGAGTCAACAACGATAATATTATATGTAGCATAAGGTAGCAAATGAACAAATGAATAGTATTTGTTGTAGTAACAGTATGCACATTATCTTGGTTTTCATCATACTAAACCTGTGATGCCTTTTTATTTAAGGGAATGGAGATCAACAGGAGGGCTTCAGGCAAGCTTGTCCAATAACCCACAACCAATTCATGACCCTGTTCCCAGTCCTACCACCTCTGGCCGTAAGAGGCAAAAGACATCTCAATCTGTTCCTGCTTTACCTGCACCGCCTCTTGCACTGCATTCACAGCAGCTGGCTACACCAACACAGCCATCGTCTTCAACTGCTAGGAAAGCAGTTCCCCCAGGCCCTAAAGGCAAAAAGACGAAACCAGTAAGTAGATAATTTGAATGAGTTCTTTTTCCTATAAGTCTTCTTTTCTGTTCTTTGAGTCCATACACTTTCAGGGTCAGAAGGTACCAGGTGCCTCTGCAGCCAAGCCCATGTCATCTTCAGTAGGTCCTAGTGGAAGAGGACCACACATGAATAGGAATTTTCCAGGTGGTTCTGCTCCTGAAGCTCAAGCTCAGAATCTCGATCCATTGGTTGGTCGTAAAGTGATGAGTCGGTGGCCTGAAGATAATAGTTTCTATGAAGCAGTCATATCCGATTATAATGCTGAAACGGTGCGTTTTTTTACTATACCGAGGTCGTTACTTTTGATTCAAGCCTCCAACTCTTTCTTAGGGAATTCATTGCAGGGCCTTTATGCGCTGGTTTATGACATCAATACGGCAAATGAAACCTGGGAGTGGGTTGATCTTAAAGAGGTACATAGATGCTATTTATAATGAGAATACTTTGGTCACTTGAGGGATTTTTATATCTTCTTTTCTGATATTTTTTTGGTTTTTTAATTTGACACTGGATGCACCTCTCTACATATTTGCGGGGGTAAAGGCTGGCCTCGGTTAAACCCTTCCCCAGAACCCCACTCAAGTGGGGGCCGCCTGGCACTCGGTCTGCCCTATGGGCAAGGTGTAGTTTAGGATCACTTGGTTTTGCAGCACTAGCTTTCAGAAAACTATCTTTATAGATGGTAGTCACACCAATTGTGAACATGAAGGTAAATTTTACTTTGATGAAATTTGCCGACTTAAATCAAATCACACATCCATATGCTGTGTCAGCATGGACTTGTGCTGATGGACAATAAAAACTGATATATAAAGAGAAGTAGACAAGTTGGACAGCAGAATATGAAGTTGCGATCTCTATGAAATTCATGTAAGCATATTCTCATGCAAGGGGCTCGTGATTGTAGAATGATATACTAGACTGATACAAATGCGGTAGCTTTGTATTTTAATAACTAATGTATTTTTATTTGGTTAGTTACTGCAAAGATTCCCAAGCTTCTGTTTACCAAATTTCGCTTTCGATATGGTTGGTGTTCATCCAGATTAGCATACTTTTGGGTCCTGTTGTTGCGAAACAATTTTAAGGTAGTTCTCCACATTTTACACTGGGTAGGACAACGTTGACATAATAATATGCAGCTGATTGTGGTGTCAATATCTTGTGCAAATGCGTGGCTGATGGCTGGTCTTGTAACCTTTTAATCTGAAGTGAGGACGTTGAAATTCTAGTAACTTTAAGATTACATTCTAGTAATAACTTTGTCAGCTGCCAACTGCGTTATTCTTGCTGATTGCTATCTGGTTTGGATTAGTAGTGATTGGGTGATTTCTATTCGTTTCATTTATTTTCTCATAATTTATAGTAATAAAATAAGACAATAGAAATTGTTAGATAATAAACACAGGCTGGTAGCATGTATTAATTTAAGTCATGTCATGCTTGACATAACATTAAAAGACAATAAGCAAACATTGATCTCTCCTATCTTGTTCACTTATTTCAAATGCATTATCAGGCCATGCATCCAGTGTCCACACTTTTGTGTTCAGAAGTATATGTTACTGCCCACCAAAACCTTTAATTTGATGTAACTGTGGGGAAAATTGCTTGAGTACAGATGGGACCTGAAGACATAAGATGGCAAGAGGATGACTCTGGGATAGACCCTGTGACATATCTGTGCAGCCGAGGTGCCCCAACTAGTGGGGTTAGGAAGCCAACAGGTCGCGGTGGGCCCATGCCAGGTTCTGGAAGAGGAAGAGGATTACAGAAGAACATGTCTAAGAAAGATTTTCCACCTCCACAAAATGGTGTTGGCAAGAGAAGTTCCGATGACATTGATATCCTTCATACTGAGAGCCTAATAAAAGAGGTTGGTTTGAGTGAACTCAGAATATTTATGATTACAATGAACTGCAGATCTTGTGAACTTCATTTTACTTTTCTTTTGCTATATCTGCTCATGTAGGTGGAGAGAGTTTTCAGCGTTAGCAATCCTGATCCACAGGAAGTAGAAAAGGCAAAGAAAGCACTGAAGGTAAACCAGAATGCACAAGTTAACTTATCAACAAGCATTCATTTAGTCTTAACTGTCAATGCCTGCAGGAGCAAGAACAGTCGCTGATTGACGCGATAGCAAGGCTTGCTGAGGCATCAGATGGTGAAAGTGGTAAATACTAATCCATTTGTTCCTTTACCATAGGTTTATGGAACTTTGCACGATGCTGCAGAAAACATTCATTTCTGCTTCCGGTTTAGGATGGATGGTTGCCCCAAACAAGGGGAGTGGTTTCAGATATACAGTTGTTGTACAATGCTTCTCTGCATGCTGTATATTATGCAGTATTGTAACGCAACGGACATTTGCTCTCATAATTTTAGTCAACCTTAATGAAATGCACATGATAGTTGGTGATCCTGTTCAGGTCATGATAGTGCCATGAGGTCAACATTTTACATTTGAGAATCTTGTTGATTCCTGCGAAGCTTTTGACGTCCCTTTCTTTTGGTGGGAACAGATGGGCACAATCGTGGGCGAAGGAACTTGTATGCTGGTAACCAGCATCAAGCAAACTACGTTGATGCCATGCCCGTTGGTGACCAAGCTGATGCCATGTAATTGCTACTGTTTGTTCTGGATTTAGGTCTCTGTAGGCTAAGTATCTTTTGTTTTGGGTCACTTGATTTTTTTTGAGTAGAATTGTAATTCAGAATGCTGACCAAGTAAAGCTTGTAGATGTGTGTTTCTTTCTCTAGCTTTTTGTTAGTGTGGTACTGTGGTCTCAGCTTTCTATAAGCATAATAAAAGGAAAAAGATCACGTTTGTAAAATACTAAGTTTACCTTTCACCATTTTAATGCAGCAATCATTCGTCATGACCATGAATGCGCACAAAAATAGAGCAGCTGACTGAACGTAATTGCAACTCGTCACGACTGCAATCAAACTGTGATGAAGCAATCTGTTGAAGAAACAAATGGACCAATAGGAATAAGAGGTCTGAAAAGTGAAAACAAGGGAGAACTTTTTCAAAGTAGCTTTGCAGTGAGCTCCACGATATATAAAAGGCAGGAGAGTGCCGTATTCTTTGTTTCAATTTCAATTGAACGCTGAAGGCAGCAATGAACTGGAATATTATATGAAAAAAAGACGGGGGCCAGGCAAAGTAGGGATTCAGCCAATTTGCATGTTGCTCGAACCGTCATCAGAAAACAACCCAAATAAACACGAAATGGTAGAGGAGAAACTGTATATAGACAAAGATCAGAATGCCCTTTAAAATGTAATTATGACTGACATCACCAATGATCACAGGATGTGAAGCCTGAACTGTGTTTGGCTTACAAGTAGTTTGCATATTGTGATAGTAGAAACCTATGAACTGCAAGCAAAGCAATATTGTTCATTGACTTGCAGCAAATTGCTTATCTAGCAGCTAGTTTAGACATGATTCACAATTTTATCATCGGTTGTTTGTCTGAACATGATGCAAATTCAAAAACCACACGTTCATATTGTACATATGAAGCTAATAATGAAATAATGTCTCCACAAACAGAAAGACCATCAAGTTATTAACCTAAGCGGTAAATGCAGGTACTACAGTAGGGATGCAATCTAATAGGCAGTTCACCATAAATCATATGCCCTACATGCTACAGAGTGTAGAGCTCATTTTTTGCAGATCTATTCCAATTATTTGCACCTCAATTGTAACTAAGCTCTGGTAGGAAGTAACATACAGGTCAATTTATGTCCACGGTTTCCAGCAGTAAGCAGTAGTTTAGCACGGTCCACAGGTTAGGAACGAGAAAAGCCACAAAAAACAATTGAGTAGAGATCTTAAGGAAAATCAATGCCATTATGAACTTAGGCCACCCCACTTCTATTCAAATTAACAAGATGGCAGATTGTAGCAACAGTCACCATCATAACTTCTATAGAGTTTCTTGTTTTTCAGGTTTTCTATGTTGTAACCAACCATTACTATTTGAAGAGGCCCCACAGAAATAACATATCAAAAGGAAAACTGTGCAGTTCAATTTAAAGAAAATACTTCCACTAGATAGAAACATATACACAGAAACTAAGAAAAGGTGATATCTTGTAATTATGTATATAACCACAAAAAATAACACTTGTTAGTAATAGAACAGCTATCAATCTTCTGAATGTATCAAAATTTTGGTAGAAATGAACATATTTGTGCAACATCACATTTGACAGGGTCATACTTTACAAAAACTACCACTATCATTCCAAAGCCACTAAATTTGCACGACATCAAAGAATTGTTAAGTAAACTGGTATGATGAATACAACACAAAAAGCCAATGTATACTGCAATCATGCTAAATTCAACTATTAACTAACATTACTCCAACCATAACAAAAAGCATATAAACAGATAGGAAACAAAGCTTTATAAATAGATGAAACGAAACTATTCAACTGATCTCATTTGCTCAAGAAAAACTGTATAACTAAGATGGTATGAGCAGAAAAATAGATCACAATCTACAAATGCATACAAGGTTGCTCCTCTAATCAAAATAGAAGGGTATCAATCATCATATCCAAAAAATACTTCAGAATGGAAACAAGTTTTTACTATGAGGCACTTTTTTGAAGTGGGAACAGGAGGAAGAATCGCCTAAAGCAATTATGATCAACTTAAATACTGGTTTCTCAATCAGAAACCAATCCAAGTAAGTTGAGCAATAAAGTTGCAGAAAGAAAGAAAGCTCCATCTGAAAAATGTAGCTCATATTCTCCAAATCTATGAAATTTGTACCCAACCAATCATGGAAACAAAACAGCCTTATGGACTATCATAACATAAGCCACTAAGACATGCTACTTTATGCAAATTAGTGGGAGCCTATCTCACAGATCTAATGAATTTCTACCCCCATGCAAGAACGAACTGGATGAAGCATGGATAGAAATGAGCAAAAGATTCTTATGTGAGCAGTCCATACAATAAAATTTCCAGAGCATGAAAGCAAAAACAAACTCAACTACAGCTGCCTTGTTTCACATGCCGGCTCATATTAATCTCCTACAACTAAAAATAACGAAACGTGGACATTTTTTTTGGTGAGGCATTTGGGTCGTCCGTCTGCCACCCTCCCATGCGATCCCACCTCCCACGCTGTCCAACCGGCGGGCGAGAAAAAGGAAAGGAGCGAGCAAGAAAAGGAAACCTTGTTGCGACCACGGAGTCTCCGCGCCGCGGAGTCAGGCGACGACTACGCATTCACCTCCCTCATCACTGCCGACCTCTCCTTGGACAACGAGGACGGCCGCTACCTCCTCGACGTCACAACCGCTGCCGGCCATCCTCAGGCGCCCAGAGGACACGGGGAGAGCGGAGGACGCGAGCGAGCGCAAGATCTGCTCCGTTCGAGCCAGAGCCGGAGCCGTGGCCGCCATCTCCTGCTCGGCCTCGCCATTGTTAGTCGTTGGATTCGCACTCTTGGTAGCAGTAGAATCCTTACTCTCATCGAGAGAGGATGACACTAGGAGTTGACACAATTTTTTGGTTTATTTCTCACACAAACTCACACAATGTCATACCAACCTGAGGGGTTGGGATACATATTTATAGGGCTACTAGCCAGCCAAGCATATGCTAAAATGCTAGTCTAAGATGCTTTCCTAGATGCTAGTCAAAATGTTGTCCTAAGATGCCGATGTTGTCCTAAGATGCTGTCCTAAGATGCTAACTGCTGTCCTAAAAGCAGTCAAGGATGCTGTTACAAGGACATAAGGACCATATGTTGCAATCCCACAAAGACCAGCCACACACAGACTTATTTCTGTCATTCTCCCCCTAAGTCTTGTGTGACGCCGTCTAGGGAACTCGGACCATCCCAATCCTAGCGCAAAGCTCCTGGAACTTCACTCGCACAAGGGACTTGGTGAGAAGGTCTGCCAGCTGATCCTGGGTGTTGATGTAGCCGGCCTTGATGCTCCCCTCGTCCAAGCAGCTCCGAATGAAGTGATACTTGATGCGGATGTGCTTGCTGCGTTCATGGAAGATGGGGTTCTTTGCTAAGGCCAAGGCGGACTTGCTGTCCATCCTGAGCTCCACCGCTTCAGTGTCTCTAACGAGGAGATCACCAAGCAGTCGAGTGAGCCAGAGCGCCTGAGTCGAAGCGGTGGAAGCCGCTATGTACTCGGCCTCGCAGCTGGACAGGGTCACCACCTGCTGCTTGACCGACTGCCAGCTAACGAGGCACTTGCCGAGGAAGAAGAGGACCCCGCTTGTGCTCTTGCTGGTGTCGATGTCGCCCGTGTGGTCACTGTCGCTGTACCCGACGAAGTGTGTCGCACTAGGACACCTCGGGTAGTAGAGGCCGTGGTCGAGAGTCCCCGCAACGTAGCGGATGATCCTCTTCACAACCTGCTGGTGCTCCGTCGTCGGTCGTTGCATGAACCGACTAACGTAGCCGACGGAGAATGCCAAGTTCGGCCGTGTGTGGGCGAGGTAGCGAAGGCTCCCCACAAGACGTCGGTACTGCGTAGCGTCCACCTCCTCCATCGTGCTGTCGCGGCTCAGCTTCAGCCTCTCCTCCATAGGAGTGAGGGCTGGGTTGCAGTCGGCGAGCCCAGCTAGCTCAACGATGCGCTTGGCGTAGGTGGTCTGTTGAAGCGTGATCCCGGAGTCATCCTGGTGCACCTCGATTTCCAGGTAGAAAGAGAGAGACCCCAGATCACTCATCTGGAAGGTGGCCTTCATCTCTTCCTTAAATGTCGCCACCTCCGCATCCTTGGTGCCGGTGATCACCAAGTCGTCGACATAGACACCCACCAGCAGGGCCTTTCCTCCGCTGCCCCGCCGGTAGATGGCCGCCTCGTGCGGGCTTTGCTCGAAGCCCATCTCCTTTAGCGTGGAATCCAGTTTGGCATTCCACGCCCTCAGTGCCTGCCGCAAGCCATAGAAGGCCTTGCGTAGGCGGAGCACCTTGCCCTCCTTGTCGGGAATCGCAAATCCCGGCGGCTGATGCACGTAGACCTCCTCCTTTAAGTCGCCGTTAAGGAACGCCGACTTGACATCCATGTGATGGACACGCCAGCCCTCCTGGGCAGCTAGCGCAAGGAGGAGTCGCATGGACTCCATCCGTGCAACGGGCGCAAAGGCGTCATCAAAGTCGATTCCTTCTTGCTGTATGAAAACGATCGCCACCAGACGCGCCTTGTGCTTGATCACCTCTCCGGTTTCATCCTTCTTGAGCTTGAAGACCTCCTTGAGAGATGGCGTGGTGGCCGGCTGGAAGATCGGCCAGCTTCCACGTCTTGTTCCGCTCGACGGTGTCCATCTCCATCTGCATCGTGGCACGCCATGCCGCGTCCCTCTCCGTCTCGGCGAAGGAACGAGGCTCACCATCGTCTTGTGCGAGGTGCAGCTCCGCCTCAAAGTTGTGCTGCGCCAGTCCAGGGATCGGCTGCTCGCCGAGGAGGTTGTCCACGGTACGGTAGCGCAGAGGCTCGCCGCCATGGTAAGCGTCGATGCGATCCTCGTCGTTGGACAGCGGAGTGCGCGAACTCCACTGTGCGCTACTCGTCGTGGGCTAAAGCTGCCGGTGCCGAACCTGAAGGGGTAGGGTCCGCTGTAGGAGTGCGAGGCGTGGCCGGCGGTGCTAGTGGTGGACTCGCTGGAGCCTGTGAACTTGCCGGAGCTGGTGGTGGCAGTGGTGAAGGACTCACCGGAGGTGGTGGCCGAGGTGGTGGGGTAGACGAGCTCGGTGAGGACGAGCTGCTAGCTCCTCCCGCCTCCCTGAAGTGGACGTAGTCGACGACGAAATCGCTGGTCGTCGGAGTCGAACCGTCATCCACCATCTTGCCCCACGTCCAGCTTCGCCACTCGTCGAACACGACGTCACGCGTGATGCGCACGCGCTGTGTCGCAGGGTCGAGGACGCGGTAGGCCTTGGCGCCCTCCGCGTAGCCGATGAAGACCCCTGGCGTGCTCTGGTCGTCGAGCTTGCCGACGTGGTTGAGCTCCTTGACGAAGGCGAGGTAGCCAAAGACGCGAAGGTGGCTCACCGCGGGCTTGCGCCCGTGCTACGCCTCGTATGGCGTCTTGCCGTCGAGGACCTTGGTGGGGGAGCGGTTGAGCAAGTGGACGGCAGTCATCAACGCCTCACCCCAGTAGATCGCCGGCATCCCTCTCTGCTTGAGGAGGGCACGGGCAGTGGCCACCACCGTCTGGTTGCGGCGCTCGACGACGCCGTTCTGCTACGGAGTGTACGGCGCGGAGAAGTGGCGGTGGAACCCCTCATCGGCGCAGTACGCCGCGAACTCGGCCGCCGTGAACTCGCCGCTATTATACGTGCGTAGGACCCGAAACTTGTGGCCGCACTCTGCCTCCGCAACAGCTTGAAGGCGCTTGATGGCGTCCGCTGCGGCTGCCTTGGCGTCGAGCAGGACAACCCACATGTAGCGGGACACGTCGTCGACGAGGAGGAGGAAGTAGCACCGACCTCTAGGTGTAGCCGGTGTCACAGGGCCACAGAGATCACCGTGTACGAGATCCAGCTTCTCCTTGACGCGGAAGCTCGCCTGGCGAGGGAAGGGGAGGCGTCGCAGTTTGGTGAGGACGCAGGTGTCGCAGAACTGCTCCACGTGGTCGACGTGCGGCATGCCCCGCACCATCTCCTTGCTGCCGAGCTGCCTTAGGGCCTCAAAGTTGAGGTGCCCAAAGCGCTCGTGCCACCTCCAAGCGTCGTCATCGCGGCGGGCTGCAAGACAACGAGGTTGTGCCACCTGTGCGTGAAGGACGTAGAGGCGGTTGCTCTTGTTGACTTTGATCAGGAGTCGGTGTCGATGATCCCAGATGCGCAACACCCCGTGCTCGATCTCCACGCGCGATCCGTTCTCATCCAGCTGTCCCAAGCTGATGATGGAGTTCCTCAACGCGGGGATATAGTAGACACCGGTGAGCAGCCTGTGCTCGCCAGTCTTGGCGACGAAGACGACAGAGCCAACGAACTTGATCTCCACAGTGGAGGCGTCGCCGAAC
Source organism: Saccharum hybrid cultivar R570 (assembly GCA_038087645.1). NCBI lineage: Eukaryota > Viridiplantae > Streptophyta > Magnoliopsida > Poales > Poaceae > Saccharum > Saccharum hybrid cultivar. The sequence goes on along the minus strand of JAQSUU010000307.1, from coordinate 41,070,161 downwards.
TTGACGGTGCCTCGAACGCCTGAGTCGAGCTCGGAGAAGAACTCCCGCCGCCCGGTCATGTGGTGGGTGGCGCCGGTGTCAAGGCACCACCCGTCGGTATTGTCGTTGCCAGAGCTGTCGTCGAGAAGGGCGTGTGCTTTTGGCTCATCAAGGTGGAGGAGAGCCGCTGTGGCCGGTGCCACTGGAGATAGTTCGATGCTCGCATAAGCAATGAATAGAGCCGGCTGCTCCTCCTCCTCCGCCTACGCGACATGGGCCTAGCCGCGTCGTGGCTGTCGACAATCCTTGGCCCAATGACTAACCTTGCCGCAGTTGTAGCAAGGGTCATCTCGTGCCGGCTTTTGCTTGCCAGCGGTGCCGCCCTGGACGCCTCCACGGTCATCACCCTCGGCACGTCCTCGCGCCCTTGCTTGGGCGTCTTTGCGCGGCTTTCCACGCTTGCCATGCTTGCGACCGCCTGTCGTGGAAGAAGGCTCCTCCTTCTTCCTGTCACCTTAGCCGGCAGCCCACTGCTCCCAAGTGAGGACGAGCTTCCCGCCAATGGTGACGGGTCCCGAGAGGCGTTGTGGCTCATCGCTGTCAACGACCTTGAGGCGGCCCAACGCCTCCTCGATCGTCATCGTGGAGAGGTCCAGCAGAGACTCGATTGAGCGAGCCATCTGCTTGTACTTCTCGGGGACGCAGCGGAAGAGCTTCTCAACAGCTCTTTCCTCGCCGTAGGTGTCGTCGCCGAACTGCACCAACTTCTGCAATAGAGTGTTGAGACGGAGAGCAAAATCATGAGCGTCCTCACCTGGCTTGAAGGTCAGGTTCTCCCACTCCTTGCGAAGTGCCTGCAGTGTGGACTTGCGGGCGCGGTCGCTGCCGATGCGTGTTGCAGCGATGGTGTCCCAGGCCTCCTTGGTAGTCCGCTTGTTGGTAAGCGAAAACTGCATCTCGGGCGGGACTGCAGCAATGAGAGCATCCAACGCCCGTCGATCTTGGTCGTAGTCGACATCGCCGTACCGGAGTGCATCCCACATATGCCGCACCTGGAACCTCACCCTCATCACCGCAGCCCACTCAACGTAGTTGGTCTTGGTGAGGGTAGGCCACCCGCCGCCGGGGCCAACGTCCCTGACGATAGCCTGGTACTCGTGGTGACCACGGTACCGAACCGGGGAGAGAGAGCCACGCTGCCTGTGAAGGCCGCGCTCTCCGTCGACCCGTCCTGCCGACGCCACGTGCTCGAGGCGACCGAGCCATGAGACTGTCCTGCGGACATAGCGCGCTATCGAGGGGCTGCTGTGCGGAGAGCAGGGGCAGCCGGAGCTGCTACTGCTATCGGCTGGGGCTGCTGCGAGGTCGGGGAAGGAGATGAGCAGGAGATGCTCAGGCTACAGGATAGTACAGCTCCGATACCACTTGTTAGTCGCTGGATTCGCACTCTTGGTATCAGTAGAATCCTTACTCTAATCGAGAGAGGATGACACTAGGAGTTGGGACAATTTTCTAGTTTATTTCTCACACAAACTCACACAATGTCATACCAACCTGAGGGGTTGGGGATACATATTTATAGGGCTACTAGCCAGCCAAGCATATGCTAAGATGCTAGTCTAAGATGCTATCATAGATGCTAGTCAAGATGCTGTCCTAAGATGCCGATGCTATCCTAAGATGTTGTCCTAAGATGCTAACTACTGTCCTAAAAGCAGTCAAGGATGCTGTTACAAGGACACAAGGATCATGTGTTGCAGTCCCACAAAGACCAGCCACACACAGACTTATTTCTGTCAGCCATCACCATCGCTGCCCTGCTCGCACTCGCCTCCACCTCCGCCTCCGAATCCGACCACAAGGTGTGTTGCTTACGACCTTACCACGCTGCCTCTCCGTGCCGCGGATCCATGCCTCCGCTCGCACCCATCCCAGTTAGATCGGTCGAGTCACGCTGCGGGTTGATGGAGCCGGCTCCTCGCCCAGGGTTGTTCTAATGTGAGGTTCTGTTGGGACTGATCTGATTTGAGAGTCCTGGTGTTTGACAGTCGAGGATAAATGAAGAAATTGATTTCTGTAACTTAGAAAGTCTCAATGACAAACGTTATCAGGAATAGTTATTAGTTATCCAATGTCTTGTGTCTAAATCTAGATAGAACCTTTCAAATAAATATCGATATGTTAATCCTAAGAAACAAATCACCACAGAAATTCGAAGCAGAGATCATTGGTAGTATCTAACAGATTTTACTTATGTGGTTGCTGCTTGAATGCTGTTTTAATACTTTTAATACTTCTTACTCTTGAGTGGGATGCTAAAGAGGTCCAGCAGTTTGCTGATGCCATTAAAAGCTGATGGAATGATCGTCCTCTGGGCACGACCTATTATCTGAAACAATAATATATTAAGTGTGTTTAATCAATGTCGATCGTAGCTGACGGCTGTGGCCAACTGTTTCTGCAGTTGACAATTGCCGTCCAAGTTAAGTATTTGACAATTTTGGTTTTGATCAAGTATGATTTAGATTTTTGTAGCAGAGCTCATCTAAGAGTTAACACCATACAGCCACGAAGAGTTTAGATTTTGGATTTTATTATTTAGGCTGCAAGAGTTTATCAAATAAACATGCTATTTTTTTAAAAAATAAACATGCTATGACAGGTCATACATCACAATTATCTTATGAGGAATTGTAACTCCACCGGGATTGCGAGATATCGCCCATGATGACTGTAACCCTGCTCATGAGTAATATAAAGCTCCGGTGATGCTCAAAAAAAAATATCTTATGAGGAATAACAGCAAGGATAAAAAAAATGAAAGGCCTCTCAGTACATGCCTATTTCATATTCATTCCAAGTGATGGTTCTATTATCATTGCCAATTTCTCCATCCCTTTTTATCTGCTTAAATTTACTGGAGTACCATAAGCCTTGATCCAAGTACACGCAGGACCCTAAGGATTTATCCCCTCAATTCACTGACAAGATGAGAGGTCAGTTGGCTACAGTTTTTATATTAATTTTTGTTTGCTCTGCTTATTTAGGTTTTGGATTCAACTATATTTGCATTCCAGCCGTAGACAACAGTGAATATTGAACCAAAGAGAATTAAGCTGAGGTCAAGCAGTTATACTTGCAATACTATGCTTGACACTAACAGCTGCAACAGTGCAGGTATTTGGGCTATACTAATGTTATTTTCCTGTCCTGATAAGATTTAGCCTCATGTTTTCTACTAAAAAGCAACATGCTTATATTGTCAAAAGAATTTCACCCAGAAACAGCCATACCGATGGCTTGAACGACGCGAGTATGCAGTAAAGCCGCATGGTTTCTCCATTGTGTAGCTGATTACACTTTTCATAATTTTAACATTATATGACCTTTGTTCCTAAATAATTGCTCTTTTAGAATGCATCGAATTAAACAGTAGCTGGTTAACTGCACTCTTGCTAATTTGGTTAATTCATTTTGTACTTTTGTTTTTCCAGGTGCAGCACTAATATGGAAATAGTATATGAAACAGTGATGCCATCTTCAATGGTGATTTGTTCTATGGTTTCAAGGGTCGCTGCCCTCCTACCTAGAGGTGTGTGTCATTCACATGCTCTTTCGGTATCCCTCATCCGTCCGGCAGTTTCGCTCGACTCATGGCCATTGTCGGCCCTGGCCCGCCAGGATCTTGCACCGTCCTCGCCGTCGCGTGCCCCTCGCCTGCCGTCATTGCCGCACATGAACCTCTGTGGGTGAAAAGGTCTGAATCTCTCCCTACCTCTATGTTGGTAGTTAAGATTATTTTAAGTTAGCATTTAATCGGCTAGCTGTTGCAACTCGATTTTGCATCTTACTCAAAATCACATTGTGTGTACAATTTTTTTTCAAAAGATTGTTTGTTGGCATTCCTGAACAAGGAATCGTTCGTTTTTGCGGCATGCTTTTCTATCTAGATAATAAACCTGTGCAAGTTGGTTGTACACACTGCATACATAACAAGGAAAGTAGGCTTTTTTTCGTAAGATGTCTAGGAAATTAGATTAATAATGTAAGTGTGAAAAAAAATTGACAATTTGTTTGGCTCCATCCTTCCACTAACCCGTTGTCAGGATTTGTTCAGGCTACAGCTTAAACTCTGAAGAAACGAGATGAACAGCTCTGCAGCTGTCATTTTCAATGTGCCCTGCAGCCCATCGGTAATGATTTAGCAGCCCTGTAGATGTATTGATATAGTCTAGATCATTATTTGGTCATTCCGAATGCAAAGTTTTTGAATCATCGTTGCATGAATAAACTATTGGTACATTCACCATGTGATTTTGCCTCCAACTGTATGGAAGTTACAACCGTATGGACCAAAGCTTGTGTAATGGAGCATAGATCTTTGCAAGTTTGCATCTCCCTAACTTTCTCTGCTTGTTACATTTGTTGGTCAGTGGGCACATCTTTGTGTGTCCAAATAACAGTTTAACTGATGCAATCCATACCAATCATAGCTGTAACTGATTGTCTCAAAAAAGATTGGTTACACTATTAAAGTGTGAAAAATGGTCCTATGAGTATTCTCAGGAAGAAAAAAAGGCATGCGAAAAGTAATAGTTGGGAGACCTGTAGTGAACTGTTATGTTACTATCTTTCTATAAAAAAGTGCACCTGAGTTTTTGCCATCACTATTTTTGCTCTGGCCTCTGTGTGAATGCAGGCAACTTTATCGATTGGACTTATGATTTTCACAAGACAAACTACTTGTCTCTGAAGGCAGAGGAGGAAGAAGAAGAGGCCAGGAAGGAGGAAGCTGCAAGACTTGATTTTGATCCTGAGACATGGTGTAGCAAGTTAGATGAGCTGGTTACGAAGACAAACCTCTTTTTGGAGTTTCTAATTGAGAAGAAGGATCAAATTGCTCAAGTATGAAATTCCTGTGTTCAACACATTTTATATGTTTTTTCATTTTTTTGGTCTGCCCTACTAAATTACTACATGCTGCCTGAATATCTTGATTCCACTAATAGTAAGCATCAGTTGCTGCTGGACTTTATGTTTAGTTCTGACAACAAAAATTAAAACACTATGCAGAAGAAGGCTAAGATAGCAGTGGCTACCATGCTTGCAAGATCTCGCGAAGATTGTCTTGTGGAAGACTGAACTCTCTCAGAAGAAGAAAGGTGGGAAAAGAGCAGGCCAATCCTGTGTGCGATGTGGGGCGGCACTGTGGCACCACCGTGTTAGCCCCATCAGCTAACCATGTCCCTGCCAGCAAGAAGATGAAAGCCCAGCCGGGTCATCGAGTCCAGGAGAGCGCAGACTCAGAAGGCCCAACACCCGCTTCTTCGGCCCAACATGGTATGTCGTCGTGTGAGAAAATGGTGATTTTGCTATTATGAGATATGGGTTTCGCTATTTTGCTATCGGGGAAGAGGGATTCGCTATTTTGTCATTATCAAACTGGACACAAACTGGACACAACCGCTAGAATGTCATTTTACTGATTTTTTACCAAATTTAATCATTCTTTTATTCTCTCCATCCTTTAGTTCCCGTTTTACCCCTGTTCTTATTTCCTCATTCACGAGAGCACGGAAGCCCTTCCTTTCTTCTGTCCCTTGTTTCACGAAGACCACGAACCAGAGAGAGATGAAAAGCCGGAAAAAAACGAGATAAGACGGAGACAACACGTGAGAAGAGGGAAAGGCTCATTTGCCGCGGCCGTCGCCGGCAGCCCACCTCCTCAGCCGTCACCGGCAGCCAGCCAAGCCGCGTAGCCGGCCGCAGACACCGGGCGGGCAGCAGCAGCTCGCGTGGACCAGACGGCAGGCAGGAGCAGCAGCTTGTGTGGGCGGCTGGCGACAGGCAATAGAAGCAGCTTACGTGGGTGGCCGGCGACGGGCAGGAGAAGCAGCTTGTGTGGGTGGCCGGCGACGGGCAGGAACAGCAGCTTGCAGATCTGGCGTTGGTCCTGGCGCCACGGTGAACTCGTGTCGTGCCGGCCGCGACAAGCTGGCTTAGAGTCGGCTGCTATGGCAGTCGGGCGTTGGGCCCGGAGCGTTCAGTTTGATAATGGCAAAATAGTGAAACCCTCATGTGGAATGGCAAAATAACGAAACTCATCTTTCATAATGGCAAAATCATCATTTTCTTGTCATCTTGTAGAAAGGAAGATGAGGAGAGTATATGAGGAGAGATCCGAGAGCTGGAGAGTTCATGGAAGAACTGTAACCTAAATTTACATTTCTATTTAATTCAAGCTCGTAATTTTCTGTTTCTGGCAATTTCAATTACAGTTCTTCCTGAACCTAGAGATGTGTGTCATGACTTAATCGCATCGCAGAAAGATCTATACAGTAAAGTTTGGGAGCCTATGATACCGGGCTCCCTGTGACTGTTAATTTCACGAACTTTATTTTTTGAATTAAATATCACTTTAACATTAATATTTAATGTTTACAGTATTGTTATCTTATCGTGCGATTCAAATGTTTTCAATACTAAATGTTAGCTATCCCGTAGCAACGTACGGGCACGTTTAATTGCTAATAAGGATAAACAAATGATGAGACAGAAGTCAAGTAGCAAACAATCAAAAGGGCTTTTTGTAACGGGAGAAGCATAGAAGCAGATATTTCTCCCCCATATGTACCAGATGTGGAATTTCTTAATAGAACAAGCCGTGCTTTGCCTCATCTCAAGAAATGGATTGAAGTACCAGGTTCCTGTGAAACTAATCCAATCCACTCTCTCTAGAAACAACCAATTTACTGATACATCACATAGGTTATTTTATTGCTCAGAACGGGCGCTGAAATCAACGAGCGAGTCCACCCAGCATCTGAAAAGTGCATCTAGAGATACAACAAAATTTTCTAGGGGAAAACGTTATATCGACAAGAAGCAAGAGCGTTCGACCCATGAAAACAGGTGGTATCTGGTCCGATCTCTTTAGTCCCAAACCAAATCCAAAACCCCAGATGGGAATGGGACACCTAGATTCTGCATTAAAAAGGCAGGCAGTTCGTCAGAACAGAAATCGCATCATGACAATACAAGTCCACCTGAAAGGATCCATCCACAATCCAAAACCATGTCCAAACGAAGAGGAAACCTTCTCCGTGAAATAAGCAAGAGCACCACAGCCAAATGGAGTCAGAAAGATGTTAAGATCAGAATCTGGAAGGTAGCATACACCAACAACTCGTGGAAGTGCAAATCGCCAAAGGAAAACATAGAAGCCAAGAAGGAAACCTTCTGGTTGTGTCCTGCTCCTGCAGGGAAGCGCCTACCCGTGCCAGGAGTCCCAAAAACTTGTGCCGCACGGATCCATGTGGAGGTACGAATAAGATGAGACGATTCTAGGTTTGTAAGGCCGCGAAGAGGAGAACAGGGCTGAGAACAAAAGTGAGAAGACAGCGAAACAAACAGAGGCGTTTTTCCGGATTTTTTTTTGACAAATCGGAAAATTAAATTTTTACCCTAGTTGCTAGAGGCACTCAGTTGCCAATCTTAGTATGACAATTACATGTTTGCCACATAAATAGTTCTCGGTGTGTTATTTTTGCCACTTTTGATGTCGTGGCAGTCCAAATCATCCTGCCAGTGTAAATCGGGCAAGGGGAAAGACGTTGCTACCTTTGCCGCTTTCTCTTGACACCTAGGCCCCCCTCGGTCAGTTCATTCTGTGCATTCCCCACCCAGTCTCTCCCTCTTCCCCGTTCTCCCGCTGCGCGGCGACTTCGACAACGACTCTGACATCTGGTGACAACAGTGCCCCGTGCTCGTTCCAACCCAACGAATCCGCAATTCCCACAAGCGCTCTCGACGTAAGGAAGGTTAGTGAAGCCCTTGCCCCGTATTATGCATGTAGCATTGGTGAACTAGGGTTAGGGTTCAATGGGGATTTGGGGGATTTGGCTTTCTTGGCCTGAACTCGTCTGTTTGTTGTTCTTTCGTAAGTGGCTGACGTAGTATGCGCTCGATCCAGACCTATGAGCATGGATCCTGCCGGTTGCGTCCCTTGGCAAGTCATGTTCTCGCCGGTACGGGGAACATATTGCATGGGCTGGGTGCATGTTTAACCGTGGAATGTTTACATGTATTCCAGGACTGGACCTGGCAATGCGTTTAGAGTAGTACTTCAAGTTGCTAAGTATAGCACTGATGTTGAATATGGTGGTCTGGTAGAAATGGCTAAGTAAGAGCATGAGTTGTGGCTGGATAAGAGCACTGGGTATAGTTTAGCTCAGTTTTATGATAATGTTGCTACAAAGATTATCTGGGGACCTAGTCAGACATTGTTAATTTGAGTTTTGGACACTAATATTGTCTCTGGATGGAAAATTAGAAGGAATGATCAATGGCAGGTAATGATGAAGGACAAATGGGATGAAAGGGTGGCTCACATTGCTGTGGAAGTTGTTGCCAAAGATGGATATGAGAGAAATGATAGTTGAGTGGCATCTAAGGTTAGCAACGCTGGTACTTCTCCTAGGTCTGGTGTCACTATTTTTGGATGCTTCTTCTGCTAGACCTAATGCAGAAGGCATTGGTGATACCTATACCTCTCCACCACAGTATGTTGATGAGACAGTTCCAGTAGACTGGGCTACACTGACATAATACTAGATGCAGATGAGGATGGTGAGGCCAATGCAATAGCTAATGAGGAACAAGTGTATGACTGTAGGAGACAATGGGATTCAAAGCAGCTAATGAGAGGGCTGAGGAAGCTACTAAGCTAGAGAGGAAATTCCCATTCCTGCTATGAGTAGTGAGCTTTAAAGAGAGATGGGAGAAGATGCTATTCCTGTGGATGATAGTGTATGATTGGGATAGGTACTATCCTGATATGTCTGTTGGCACACATTATCCTTGTATGTATGACTTCAGGTTGGCAGTTAGACAGCATGCCATAATGAATGAGTCTGAGCTTGGTACTGAGAAGTTTGACCCAACCAGGTTTAGGGAATACTGCAGTTCTGAAGGATGCCCATGGATTATTGAACTAGGACTCAACATGATAAGAGTGTTAGGGTACTTTTTTAACTAACTATTATTGTTTTAACCATGTTTTAACGATGCGCAAGGTACATGAACACACAACCAAGAAGAACTGCAAAAACAAACATTAACATGTTGAACTTCCACAACAGATCATCCATCTTTGCCTCAATCTTTGCCTCCACCTTCATTTCCCTTGTGTGTTCCTAGAGGTTACATCTGCATCCAATGCAGCTTCTTCAGCAATATCTGGTGTAGGAAATTTGCGGATTGTGACAATGACCAACTCCTTCAGTTTATCCAAAGACCGCTATTGAAATCTATAGAACCCGCATAGTTTAGGAAACTACAACAACAAACAAGGAAAATGCATTAACCCTAGCTTACAAAGAGATGGGGCAGTGCTCAAAATAATCAGACAACCCATGCTCACCAGTTCCGCAGACATTTGAAATACGCACATAAGTGATTCTTGGACGTCTCCTTCGCTGAGCGCCTCTCTATCACCTTCACCAGCCCACAATCAGGGCACGGGATCAAGGGGAGCCCAGTTTCCTCCCCAAGTGGATACTATAAATGCAACCTCGATCTTGACTCTGGGGGACTCACTGAAGCATCCTCGATGCTCCACTACCACCATACGGAGTAGCCAAGCTTCCCACTTAGACATGGCAAGCAGGTGTGAGTCGCCATTGAAGTCCCTGTGGAGCGGGAGGAGAATGACAAAGAGGGAGAGAATGTGTGGGGAATGAACTGAATGAACTGAGTGAGGAGGCCTAGGTGATAAGAAAAAGCGGCAAGTGTCGTGACAAGCATCGTTGTTCATCGGATGTCAGAAGTATAGGTCTCCAGTGGCTCAAATACTCAAGAACACAAGAGAAGACACAATGATGTATCTTGGTTTAGGCTGTTGAGGCCCTACGTCTAGCAGTGAGTAGTTCTTCGCATTCAAGAGCACCCAAATCAGGGGGGTTACAACGAAGGAGAATGAGAGTTTGGCATGGGATTGCTCGGTGCTATCCTACAACTCATCGGTGATGAGGTTTTTCCCAGTGAGTAAGAGAAAACGTCCTCTCTCTCTTGCTGGGTTACGAGGGGAGGAACACTCTGTTGTTCGTCTCGGTTGCTCGGTGTTCGACTGAACTCAGATCGCTCAGTCCCCCATCTCTGGGAGCCGACCTTCCCCTTAATATTCTGAGGAAGGTCAGGTACAAGGTTGTTCAGGGCTACGGTCTGTGGTCTTCGTGCACTAGGGTCCAGGAGGGTGCTGCTGTAGCACGGATGGACCTCGGTGTTGTCGTGGAGTCAGAAGAGCCGTGGGCGCCACCTGATGTCGCTGAGGCCCCTGACACTTGACCATTAGGGGGCTATCTGCTGCGGTTCGGCCTCCACCGGGTGAGCCTTCTCAAGGCTTCCTTAATGGTGAAGGCGCATCAGCTCGGGGACTAATGGGCAGGCCCGGAAGCCCTGTTCCCCTAGAGTCAGTGGAGTGGTTTTTGCCCCTGGAGTCAATAGAGCGGTTTTGTCATGCTGTGTCATGCCATCTGCATGACCTTGTCGAGGGAGCGGCCGACAGCGCCTTGTACCCAATTGAACGGGTTGGCGTCGGGAAGCACTTGAGCCCACCGAGGTTATGGAAGCTCGGCGGGTTAGCCGATGGTCGGGCCGTCGGGTGCTAGCCCGAGCGATAGCTCAGGCTAGGGTCGAGCTAGAGTCAGGCTCGGGCTGCCGTTGGTCGGGAGCTCAAGGCCTTGGCGAGCCATCGAGCCCTGAGCAGAGCCCGTGGGTGTGCTCATGCTCTGCCCAACTTTTGACTGGAGGGTATGCGCAAGTGTACCCGATGGGTATAGCCCTCGAGTGATTTTGGCAGGTTCGGTTGAGGGTCTGTCTGTTGGGAGTCTCTCTCTCGGGGACATAACATACCTCTATGTTTGACTCTCGTTAGGGGCAACAACACCTTTTCCCTATCCAATCCATGCAGGCAAGGTGATTTGGACTGCCATGACACCAAAGTGGCAAAAATGACTACACTAAGAACTGTCCATGTGGCAAATGTGTAATTGCCAAACTAAGGTTGGCAACTGGACGAAGTGCCTTTGGCAACGATGGCAAAAATTTAATTTTCACCTCTTTCTTAAGGGAGAATGGTTGTGGTTCCACCTTCCACGTTTCTTCTCACAAATTGGCATGAGTGCATTTTTTTATGTAATCCTGGCTCTATGACCTTGTTATTGGAAGCATAAGCTCGACAACATCGCGAGCAATCAAAGTCTTTTTACAAATTATGGCATGAGTGTATTTTATGTTTGAGGGAAGGGATAACTGCATTTTAATTTGTTCTCTCTAAAGAGAAGCATTTTACAATGGTGACTTTATATTTTTTAGATAAAATGGTGATTTATTATAATTATTTTAGCAGTACCTATTCTTTTTTTAAAATATAAGGATTCATATGCATACACACTCACCCTTGTAGAGACATGAACATACCCTACCTAACCATATGAGTACCTTTGGAAGATTTAGATTGAATCAGCAATCTTGAGAGATTGATAAAATCACCATGGGTGAAAGTCTCGGTTTGATTTTGAGTGGCAACATTAGTAGACTAACATGTTTCATCTAAGATGAAAAGTTAGGTTTGTCCACGTACAAGCGTGTGTTGCGCACATCGAGTACTGGAGAGGAGATGACAAGGACCAATGATGGATGGATGGAGATGAAAGCAAAGCCCAAGGCAAAGGTATATCATAGGGTTTGTTTTCATTGGCCTAAGGTGATTGGAGAAGTGAATTGGCCGAGTTTAGGATAGATAGTCGTATTATAAATAGAGTAAAATCTTTGGTTAATACAGTTATCTAGTGCCACTAGGTGAGATCTAACAATGTATATGTATTAAATTGAGTGGCGTGGTAAAGCGCAAGTGAAAACCTTTGAAAAATAATTTGAAAATGCTAACTCGGTGCTAAAGTTGATGGTAGTCCCATGGAAGATCTATTGAAGTTAGCCGCTTGAAAAAAGGTTTAAGAGAAAAGCTCAGTGGAACGTTTCTACATTCACCAGAGCCCTCTAATGTGCACCAGAGCTTAAGCACAATGCTCCAATTGAATCGGTCTGATCGTTTCAAGGGTATCGTAGCTATCAGTGGTGCATCATAGCTTCGAAACAGTGTTTTATTAACCCAAGTTTTCAGTGTGAGCACCTTATCTTCTGGTGCACCAGAGTTGTGAGCACTGGAGATTAAGTATAGTGGCGATCAATCAGGAGCGTGGAATTCAAAAGAGCTCACCAGAGCTCTCTGGTGGTGTATCGGAGAGTGACTCGCTGACGGCTCAATATAGCACCAGAGCTCTCTGATGGTGCACCTGAGAGCACATCGGAGTTCTAATGACTAATTTTGAGAGCCCATGAAAGTTATCGTTGGGAAGCTCTAGTGGTACACTCCATGCTACCACAGGAGGTCTCGGGTGACCTTTCCAGATTGTCCATGAAAGACGTAATGGCTAGTTTCTTAAGTTGACCCATAAATATAGTGTGTGGTTAGGAAGGTAAGCTCTCTTAGCACCCTAAACTGACGGAAAAAATTGGGTGAAGACGAGAGCACCGATGCGCACATGCGCCCCCGGGCCGATGGCTCCACGTGGACCTAGACGCGAAGCTTCTCGTCCGACTTCTACAACTGTCCGTGCAAGAACACCACCAGGGCGCACGCGTCCGTTTCGGGTCCATGCCACGTGTCGCCGGCGGTCTCGCAGGATGGTGTCTGGGTCCACGTGGCAACCATTGAGCAGGGGGGCGCACGTGCACGTCGGTGCTCCCGTCGTCCACCCAATTTTTTTTCCAAGCTGACATCCACACTCATCCACCTCTCTGTTCACATTTACTTTCCCGGCCACAGGGAAAGTATAGGGAAGTGGACAAAGGATCGGTTAGATCATCTTGCACTCACCGAAGAAACTCCGGTGAAGCACCGGAGCTTAGCTAGGTGCAGGCAGAGACAGAGGAGAATACCTCACCTTTACTTTTGAAGGTCATCGGAGTAGAGTTTAGGTTCAGAGGCAGTTGGAGAAATGTGGAGCAGACTAAAGAGCACCAGAACGTTTCGATGCTTGGCACAGGAGAATCGAGGTGCTATACAGAGACTATAAAAAAGGGAGCATATTTACCGTTGCATTAACCGGATGCATACGTGTATCTACATCACTAGCTAGCTATAGGTGAGGGAAAGGAAAAGTGGAGTTTGAATTTCAAATCTCAAAAATCAAAATGGGCGTGAGCGCGTGGCGCGGCGTGCCCTCAGTGGTTATCCTGAACTGCCAACTGCGGTTTTGAGGGGCGGCACATGCATCGTGCGCAGTTCCTTCCCTCGATCACTCCTCTCTCTCTGCCGCTACCTCTCCGAGGCCACCGCGCTCTGCTTGGCGCCTGAGGTCTCTCCTCCTCAGTTCGGCCGCCTCGCCATTTCCCTCTCTCCGTACTCCGTAGTCCGATCCACCACGACGCTCGTCCGGCATTTATCTCAGGCGCGCCGTCAGCACCCGCACTCCACGCCGCCGACGGTTCCCCCTAACCCTAACTTATCGACAGCAATTTCTCCAATCCCCGCTCGGTCCAGCGAATTGCAGCCACCAACGTCGCCGCGCCATTGCTGGGCTCGAGAACTTGTGAGTTTTCATGCCAGTTTTGCGATTACGTGAATAAATCAGTAGACTAATGTATTCCCACTAGTTCTATTATTTTTAATTACGCTTCCATTATGATCCATTCAAATAGTTGCGGGACTAATCCATTAGATAACCACTTAGGACTAATGTGAACAACATCAACAATAACTTCTCGCCTTCTGATGACAGCAATTTACTAGTGACCTGAAATTTATTCTTCCAGTTTCTCGGTTGCTTTGGTCGTGTTCCAAATGTAGCCGGAGTATAACACTCAAGCAAGTTTGTGCCAAAATAGTGAAACATAAATTTGCCCTTGGGCGCTTGCAGGAACAAGTGAATTTTGCTTCACATAAGTGCATAGCTCTGTCCTTTGGTCACTTGTAGGATCAAGTGATTTTTGTCTCACAAGTCACAAGCATTTGCGGATGTCAGCATTCAGAAGGCCGTCTGATAGGGTTGTTCTGTTAGATATTACCAATCGAAGTGGCCAGCATCAGCATGTGAACTACAGTTACTCACTGCGTCCACAAGGTAAATGTGCCTTGATGCTGATGAACCTCGATCAATATCCTTAATGCAGGTGTTATGCATATGGTTGCCAAAACAACTTCTGCTCTGCATGCCTCTCTGTTTTTTTTTTTAAACTTCAGTTGGAAGTTACAAACGTGGTGATGTTGGCTGCCGAATGCACACTGCAGATTCTGAAGCACAGCTTGCAGCTAATGTAATGGGGAACCAACACAGGCCTCACATAAAGCGTTTGGAAATGCAAGGGAGTGCAGAGCCATCTGAACTGAATTGCAGATACAATGCTCGTACTACAAAGAACATAATCGATTCGAGAGGTGCCCATTCCTGGCTTGATGCAAACCCAGAAGGTGAAAAACAATATCATTCTGATCGGTGCCCTTAAGTGTTTATCCCACTTACATGTGGCATCCATTGTTGTGTTTCCACAGTATACAAGATGATGCAGACGTCACTGGAGCTGCTGATGTCCCGAAGCAGAAAAGTCCACCCACCAAATTTGCCTGATTCCACTTATGGTGGGGAACTGCAAAAGGTTACAAATTCACAAGTTCATGGTACTGCGCAGCCATCTGACGGTAAGCATGAGTTAGATAGGTAGCACCTTCATTTTGATAATTAGTGGTGGACTCTTCTCCTCTGTGATCTTTTGGAAAACTATGATATTACTTTAACTATTAACTGCACACTAACATGTGAAATAAAAAAATGGGTGTATTTCATCTTTCCACAGTACACAAGATGGTTCAGACATCATTGGAGATGGAGATGCTGACGTCCCAGAGCAGAAATGTTTGCCCAGCAAATTTGCCTGGTTCCACTTATGGTGGGGAATCGGCAAGTGTTGCAAGTCCACAAGTTGATGGTACTGCATACTTGTACAGGGGTAAGCTGGTTTGTTGTGTAGGTAGCCATAGCACCTTCATTTTATAACGATGGCACGTTCTTGTCACCTTACTGATTGCTTTAAATCATGAGCTTCTGGGTTGTGCCAAATGTGGAAGGTGAAAAATAACAACTTTCTGACCGGTACTTCAAACATTGACTGTACACCTATATGTGAAATCCATGAGTTTGTTTCTACATGACATAAGATGCTTCAGACACCACTACAGTTGCCAATGTCCCAGGTCAGAAATATTTTGCCGAGCTAGTTCTGCTTTTAGCGGGAGACCAATTAATGGTACCAGTTCACGCATTCATACTACTGCATATTTGTCCAGTGGTTAGCACTGTTTATTGCATAGGTAGAACCTTTATATGTAACTATTGGCAGGTTGTGATCTTGCTGCTTGTTCTACATTGTTGGAAATTCTCTTGGTTTGTTGCTGCTAAGCTTTATCTTTCATTCTTGGCTTATAAAGTGGGCACAGCTTTATGATTTCTTGGCCAGAAATAGTAAATAGATTTTGGTGTTGGTACAAATATTATAAGACCACAAGAATGATTACCTTTTCTTTTTCAAGATTTTGCCTTCAATCTTGTCCAAGTCGTTTGGTCTTTGAAATTATTTGCTAGGTGCACAGGTTTTAACTATTGAGTTTTTTTTTTCTTGAGGATTTTAGATTCTTTCTTTTTTTTAACATTGTGGAGTTGGCCTATGTGTAGTATGAGCTGTGCCTAACATTAGTAACTGATGAATAAACTTTCAAGATTTTCTTAGGCCTCCTTTAATAGGTCAGGAATTTGGTATAAGAATGTACCCTGTTTCCGTCTTTCACTCGTATTCAGATTTTCTTACAGCTTTCTCCATTAGTTTAATCGATTGCAGCGTGTCTCATTTACTCAACTTCTTTAGTTATGTAGAAATTGTATGACTATTTACATGTTTTCCTGATAACTATGACAAGGATTACTGATTTGGTGTAAGATATTACATATGATATTGGAAAGAACCATATATCACCTTATAGGGTTTGGATGAAGTTGCAGACTTGTTCCATTTCAGTTCTCTTTCATGTTACTAGTGACTGCACACAGTATATGCTTGTTTAGTTGGGTAATTTATGATGATTGGGGACCAGAATAGTCAGTACTGGTACTATGGCAATTGATTATTGGAGGAAGACAGAACACTGAATCATCCTGAGTCGTTTGACAAAGTTGATCTGATGGATAAGATAATTCTGTGTACAATTAATATTGGTGGATGTTTGACAGAAAGCAGTTGGTGTTTTATGTGTTAGTATGAATTTCTCGGGGGGTATATGAGAACAATGTTGGGTGCAACACTTTTATGTGTTTTATGTGGGCTTCTGTTGGAGAAAAAAGATTATAAGCTGTACAAGAAATTTTGCTTCTAGATGAGTTCGTGCCGTTGACTGTTGGTGTCGTTGAGCAGTCATGAAACACCATGGTCATGAGGATGTGATTACTACATTCCTTGAGCTCGCTTCAATTGGTGGGCTACATGGTAGTCTTTGCTTCTTAGGAGTTAGGAGTGGAGCTTTTAGTTGAGAGTCATGTTGCTTTACTAGTTTCTTCTCTTAGTGCTCAGCAGCGTTTGGTCACCGATTGTTTTCACATAAGTACCCAATTGTGAATTTCGTTAGTGATCCTTGTAAGACTAGTTTTGCAAGGATCATGTTGGTCTTGGTAACCCTAGGCTTACTAGTATTCTTTGTTATAACTTTCTCTTCCTCTTAATGAAAAATGTTCTTAGACATGGTCACAGACATTTT
This sequence comes from Saccharum hybrid cultivar R570, assembly GCA_038087645.1. Lineage (NCBI taxonomy): Eukaryota > Viridiplantae > Streptophyta > Magnoliopsida > Poales > Poaceae > Saccharum > Saccharum hybrid cultivar. The sequence continues at coordinate 41,053,321 of JAQSUU010000307.1, read as the reverse complement.
TATTGTCGTGTTTTGATTAATAATGAAGATTACTTTAGGTAATTGATAAAATATGCTCATTATGAACTAAATAACTATACCTTCTTTCATTCATTGAAATGTGTGTTGGTGTTTCTGTTTATTTATTACCCCATAAAATAGATCACTGAACTATTTCATCTGCTCTACTAGTAGCATTGTAATTCTTTTCTAGAGCAGATATAGTCAGTAAATTGTTGAGGTTTCTCATTTTGTGCTGGTTGCAGGAATTGATGATGATCTTCCACCACCAAACTTGAACAGTACAGATATGAGGGGCACTGGACATGTCAGTGGTAATGGAAGAGCAATTACTCCTACTAGTTCATATGATACGGCACAGACAGCTATGGAAGCACAAATTCATCAGCTTGAGCAAGAAGCATATTGTTCGGTTCTTCGTGCATTTAAAGCACAGTCTGATACCATTACATGGGTTGGGGCCATTAAACTATTTCAACACATTTAGTTTTGGTGATTATGTTAGATTTTTCCCCCTCAAAATTGACCTGAGGTTGACTTTACAATTTTTCAGGAGAAAGAAGGTCTCATAACAGAACTTAGGGAGGAGCTAAGGGTATCTGACGAAGAACATAGGCAGCTATTAAACAAGATCTACAATGATGATTTTATTCGCAGCATAAGGTAGTATAATAATATCCCCTTTACTTCATCAATGCCTATCCACAAATTTGTCTTCTTTCCAGCATTCTGAATTTCTGCCTTGAAATTAAGCGAATGGAGATCAAAAGGAGGATTTGATGCAAGGGCGCCCAATAATCCTATGCCAGTATATGATCCTTTGTCCATTCATACTACGTCTGCCCACAAGAGGCAAAAGACATCTCAACCCCTCACTGCTTCACCTGCGCCATCTCCTCTGATGCATTCACAGCAGGTGGCTGCACCAACACACCCATCATCTTCAACAGCTACGAAGGAAGTTCCACCAGGACCTAAAGGCAAAAGGCTAAAAACGGTATGCTGATTTATTTAGACAACTTGTTTCCAAAAGAAATCTTTCTGTTTGATTCTTTTACAGAATCTTATGTGCTTCTAGGACCAGAAGGTACCTGGGGGCTCTGCAGTGAAGTCCATGCCATCTTCAGAAGGTCTTAGTGCAAGAAGACCACATTTGAATAGATATTTTCCTGGTTGCCCTGCTGCTGAACTTTCTCAAGCACAGAATGTCAACCCATTAATTGGCCGTAAAGCCATGAATCGTTGGCCTGACGATAATAATTTCTATGAAGTAGTTATATCTGATTACAATCAAGAAACGGTGTGTTTCTGTCTGACCATAGTTGCAGTTACTTTTAATTAAAGTGGTCTCTTTCTTAGGAATTTCCTTGCAGGGCCTTTACGCGCTGGTTCACGACATGAATACATCAAATGAGACCTGGGAGTGGGTTGATCTTAAGAAGGTACATGATCCTTTTTTCAATGTGGACATTCTTCCTCTATATTGTCTATGAAATCTAAATCTTTTGGATTTTGGTTCCTCAACATTTTCATATTATACCGTGAGATACTTTTATTTTCTAAAGTGCCGTTGGACGAGCAAGTTATAATTTAATATCACTAGTTTTAGAAATATCTTTTTTAAAAAGAATTCTTTATTTAAATATTATCACACTTGTTTTAAACATGATGCTAAGACTTAACTATTTGGGGATATTTGCCAACTTGACCATATCACTCTTATCCATAACTTCCATTAACATGGTCATGTGCTGATCAACATAGGTAAATGAACTAATCTATTAGGAGAACTACACAAGACCAGCAGAGCATAACCTACACTTTAGCATTGCTGTTCTTGATGTGGCACAACATGCAAACTTCATCTTGGTAGACTAGTGGGATCACTCTCTACACTTTGTTAGAAAGATAACAAGTCGGCTTGTATTCCAGTCCCCAAAGGGGAAGATAAGGTCTGCACACAATATGCACAAAACCCCTTACAATAGTGGGAAAATACACAACACATATATACATCAAACACCCCCCTTCAAACTCATGGTGTGTCAACTACATTGATGTTTGGAGAGCAAATAACTATGGTGTGCCCAAGTCTGTGCCTTTGTGAAGAAATCTGTGAGCTGAATCTCTGAAGGCACATGATGGAGAGACACAACCTTATCGATCTCATGTAAGAAGCATCGACTCCAATATGCTTGGTGGGCTCATGCTTCATAGGATCCCAAGCAATACTGATTGCACCGGTGCTGTCAAAGGAAAGAGGAGTTGGTCCAGTAGCCGACACACCAAAATCCTAAAGTAACCACTGTAGCCACGTCACCTCAGCATTGACAGCTACCATAGCACGCAACTCAGCCTCAGCACTCGAACAAGAAACAAGAATATGCTTTTTAGTTTTCCAGGCAATTAAGGAAGAGCAAAGGAAAACACAATAGGCTGACAAAGAATGATGATTGGAGTGATCACTAGTCCAAGTGGCATCAGAATCTGCTTGAAGCTGAGGGGAGCTAGTGCGAGGAAAGAACAAGCGATGAGAGGAGTTGCCACGAAGATATCGTAGAACACGAAGAAGGTGAGCATAATGGACCTGAGTCGGAGCTGGGACAAACTGACTCAAGATATGGACAGAATGGGAGATTTCTTTGTTGGCCCCTAGGATCCCTGCAAAGGTAAGAAGCAAGCTTACCAGCACACCCACACACACTCACTAGGCTGGAGGTTGAAGAAGGGGTGAGAACAGCACACGCGCACAACACAGCACAAGCACCAGCCCTGGCCAAAGTTGTGCTTCTAAATGTGGCAACTAAACTAAACTTCCATTGCCTTTCAGTGTAGTATATGTACAAACTACAAGTACCATATAAGGTACAAAACTACTCCTATGTCCTCTAGGACATGGCTGATAGCAGCCTACTACATGTACAATTTGTACTAGCTGGCTTAGGGCCATTTTGCTACAGTACTAGTACAATCTTGTACTAGATGCCACTAGTACAACCTTGTACTAGATGGCCTATTGCCATTCCCGCTACAGCGCCAGCAAGTGGACAGCACGGCTGACCAGCAGCTAATCCTAATCTGCAGCAAGCAAACAAAACAAGGGAGTAGCAAATTATCTTACATTCTGGACGGGTGATCCTAAGATAGACAGGACTCCCAACGAGGTGACGATAGCAAGTGGGATCGTCAAGAGACCCACCATTAGTGGGACACAAGTGAACATCGAGCTCCATAGGTGTATCAACATTGCTATGATAAGTGAGAGCAACACAAGAGAGAATGTCATGTATGTACTTTTCCTGGGGGAGGTAGATACCATCGGATGTGGAAGTGACCTCAATACCAAGAAAGTAATGAAGAGGACCCAAATCAGACATTAGGAACTTTTCAAATTAGACATTAGGAATTTTTCACTGAGGCGCTTCTTCATGAAGTCAATGAATTGAGGGTCATCACCTGTGATGAGCCTGTCATCAGCATAGAGAAGAAGAGTCCGACCACAAGAAGAGGTGTGAACAAAGAGAGCAGGGTTAGGGTCATGGTTACTGGGCTTGAAGCCAACATTAGTTACAACAGAGGAGAAGCGCTCAAACTAAGCCCGAGGAGTCTCTTTGAGACCATAAAGAGAACGACGCAGCCGGCAAACCATGCCACGAGGGGAGGTGGATGCATGTACACCTCCCAGAGTTCGCCATGGAGAAAGGCATTCTTGACATATAGTTTAGAGATGGACCACTGGCGAACAGAAGCAACAACAAGGAGTCTAAACGGTGGTTGTGAGCCACTAGAGCAAAGGTCTCATCATAGCCACGTCACGACCTTGCACTTGCTACAAACCTTGAGCCACAAAACGAGCCTTATAGCACTCAAATGAGCCATTGGAGCAAGTCTTGACCTTGTAGACCCACTTGCAAGTAATCAGAGTGATGTCAGGTGGCAAGGGAACTAGGTCCCAAGAGCCAGTGCGCTCCAAAACGGTAATCTCATCCATAGTATCTTGCCACTCATGGTGAGCAACAACCTTCTAATAAGTCACATGCTCAACAAGAGTAGCAGAAGTGAAGCCATGATGTTCGAGAGGATGAATGGTACTACGATCACGAAGATCATATCTGGGAGAAGGCTCTGGAGGGGGTCCAAGGACAAACGGAGAAGAGTCAAGTGGTGGAGCTGGTGGTGGAAACACCGGAGGTGGCGGTGGAACAACCGGAATGGGAGGGAGAGGTAGAGGTGGAGTAACAGGAGATGGAGGTGGAATGACGACATGGGAGGTGGGAGAAGTAGAGTAGTGTGGGAAGATGGGTGGATGGAGAAGATCAGTTGGGTAAGGTGTGGAACAAAAGGGACTCGTCAGCTGTGCTGGACAATCTAGTGGGGAGACGAGGATAATAGGAACGATATTCATCAAATGTGACATCCCGAGAGATCCTCACCTAACGCGCAACAGGTTCATAATAGTGATAGCCCTTATGTTATGTACTATCGCCCTTATGTTATGTACTATACCCAAGGAAGACACACTCAACTGATTGGGCAGTCAGCTTGGTGCTCACAAGGTGGGAGAAGTACATAGCAGACGCACCCAAAGCAGCGAAGATGGTTATAGGATAGTGGGGAGCCAAAGAGATGCTTGTAGCGAGTGCATCCCTGGAGAGCAAAAGATGGTTGTCGATTTATGAGGAAGAAAACTGTAGCGACAGCCTTAGCCCAGAAATGAGGAGCAAGATCAGTTGAGATCAGAAGGGCACGAGCAATCTCAAGAATGTGACGATGTCGCTCAACGATCCCATTCTAAGCATGAGCATCAGGACAAGAAAAATGAGCAAGAGTACCCAGATCAGCAAGGTAACAACAGTGAGCAGAAGAAATGTATTCACCAGAAGAGTCGGCATGAAAAACATGAATGGGAGAATCGAATCAGTACGAATCATGATGGCAAATTGCTGGTAAATAGAGAGAAGTCCATGAGAAGATATCAAATAAATCCAAGTGAATCTCAAATAATCATCAATAAAGAATACATAATATCAATGACCTTCTTTGGACACAAAATGAATATGACCCTATACATCAGAATGAACAAGATCAAAGGGCGCTGGGATACAAACTCACCGGTCACCGGAAGGATAGTGGAATTGCAGCTATTTGCCAAGCTCGCAACCTATACAATGGTGAGTACTATCACCAAAAATATGTCCTAAGACACCACTACCAACTAAACTGGATAGTCTAGAGCCTGATAGATGACCTAGACGACGATGCTACTGTGCAAAAGTAGTGGTAGATGATGTTTGTGACGTGAAGGCAGGAGAACTGGATGAAAGTGGGCGAAGGGAGATGCAACCAATCAAGCTCCCAAATACCCTAAGAATCATGATGCCTAGGCCCAGTCCCCCCACCAGAAGGTTTGTATGAAGATCGTGAACAAGAGAGTAGCTTCAAGAATGATACGACATCCATGGTCAATGATATGATCAGCAGACGTCAACTACATGGTGAGCTTAGGAATGTGCGAAACGGAAGGAACATGAAAAGCTGAAGTAGAAAGAATGCCACATCCAGCAACACGAAGAGATGTGCCATCAAACGATTGAGCAACAAAAGGTGAATTGGGAAGTGACATCGAAGACAAATGAGTCGAATCAGGAGTCAACATATGAAAAAAGCACCAGAATCAAGGAACCACTTGGATGGTTTACCTAGATGAGGAGTAAGAGTAGAACCAGAAGCCTGAGCAGTGGTCCCATGCGTTGAGGTCTGCGCTGCGGTAGTATGATGGCAAACATAGGGCGAGGATCTCTTTCTTGGCGGCAGATACTGAACGAGGGGCCTGTGAAGTAGAAAAGCCACTCTAGCATGGAGAAGAGCATCGGCCTTGGCCCTTCCGGTCGTGCTTCTTTTGGCAAGCCTGCTCATCATGGCCAAGTTGTTTACAATAGCCACAAAGAACACCTGAAGAAGTCTTCGTCGCCACAAGCAAGGGCTGAGGTGGTGAGGGAGGTGGTGGTGAAGGCACCTGGGAGGGCGTGGCAGCTAGCACAGATGGCTGCTATTGAACATTGCTTATACTAGCAATACGAAGGCGCGTCTCGGCTTGTAGCTTAGGCACCCTTCGCAAGCGATGGGCATGGATGACGAGTCACTCGGACAGTCTTGAACTCAGTATAAAGCCGAGAAAGGAACTCGTGAAGACGAAGAGTCTCTCCCTGTGCTGTAGTGGCGCTCACAACACCGGCAAGCACTAGCAATGCAGAACTTAGCACCCAAGCTATCTAGGCGATGCCAAACAGCTGACATATGACAATGGAAGTCCATAATGGTAGAGTCTAGTCGGCAAAGCGCCTGAGCCTCCTCAACGAAAGCAAGGTACATCGCCTCTTTACGAATCTCTAACTACAATGGAGGTGAGCCCACATCAGGTGGCAAGTAGTGAGGCCCCTGAGAGACATGGAGAGGTCGATCTCAATGCTCGCAAGCAGGATAGCCTTGGCACAGGCCTCCTCGTGCAGCTAAGTTTCATAGACACTAGGGTAAGACTGGTCTCCTTCTGTCTCGGCCTCAAACGCCTCAAGGAAGCGAACTCAGTTGGTTAGGTTCCTTGTGGTGGAACCTGCCCACCCGGGTTCAAGGCCTCGACTTGGCATGGATGCTCGTATTTTCCAGGATTTAACGGCGTTATGCTTTCAGTGGTAGGCGACGTTCCCATCGACAGCGAGACGCCTATGGTGACTTCGTCAATCTCGAGATGTGCCGGCACAATTTTTCAGAGGTGCTCATAGAAGTAGGGTTTGCGTACGTGTGTTCATAGGGGTGAGTGTGTGTGCGTGTTGAGTGTCTGCATCTATACTTGTGTAATTCACAAAAAAACACCTCAAGGAAAACACTCTTAGCATCACCAGCAACATCCGGTGGGCAGGTAAGTGGTGTCGGGGAGCAGGACATGGCGGGCATGTCTGCTCACCCATGAGATATCCCCAAAGCTGCTGACCACCCATGTGAACCTATATGTGGAAGACAAACTCGCCCCAATTTGTGCCATTGAAGATGATCGGGCACCGATGAACGGGGACAACACTAGGATGAATGGAGGATGCCATGAAGACTACGAGCTATGCGCACTCTCTTTTTCTTTTTTTTGGAACCTCGTGGGCAAAATAGCAAAGTACCTCACAAGTGCAAGAGCAAAGCACGCAGAAGGTGCCCACCAGACTAGGCCTCTGCCAAGGAAGAATGCAGATACGGCGAGCAGGTAGGGGGTTGTGAGTGAGACACGAGCGGCCGGTGACGGCGACCGCGGAAGAGCGGGGCGGGGCTCGCGTGGCCAGCGGCAGCGGAACCCGCGGGCAAGCGCGTGGCCAGCGGAGGCAGCAACCGCGGGCGAGGCATGTGCGGCAGGCGATGGTGGCCACGGGCAGAGCCCGCTGAACCTGCGGAAGCAGAAAAAGGGAGGGAGATAGGTGGGGAAGAGGAGTTGTTCACCGGGAAGTCGGCGGGATGGCGACGGCGGATGTCAAGTGAGGTGGATCTAAACCCTAGAGCATGATACCATGTTAGAAAAATAGCAACTTAGCTTGTATTCTAGTCCCCAAAGAGAAAGATAATGTCTGTACACAATATATGGAGAAAACCCCTTACAATAGTGGGAAAATACACAACAGATATATACATGTAACACATTCAATCCCCAAAGACCCCAAGCTACTGTACAACGTGGAACCTTTGGAAAGAGCGTTGATAGACTACAAACCACAATTGAAAAATTTAGTATTGGCGGCAGTGCTTAAGGCATCTGCTGGTTGCTCCATATAAGGGAAAGCAGTACAGATGACAGCTAAAAACAAAACAACTAAAGTGCAATTTCAACAACTAAAATGCTAGAAGATAGAATGGCTGTGATCAGCCCTGACAACCTCTACAACTAAAGCGAGAGCTCTCTGTATATAACACAACCACACTCAGGCTTATCCCTTCAAGTGTACCGCAGGATTTTCGAGAATAATCACGCCACAACCATACAAGTTGCAGGGATGATCAAAGAAAGCATGGAAACCCACAAAAGGGCGCACTGTCTACAAAATCTGTAGTGGCTGGGTTGGTTCCTTTGTTTGGGCTCCCCCGCTATGTTTGGGTGTGCTTATGAGTTTTCCACTTCCTGTAAATATAACTCTCCCTCTTAATTGATAGCAAACTTCCTGCTGTTGCGTTAAAAAATAATTATTCTAGTTCTATTAATTTTATTGACTTGCCCAATTTTGATAATAACCGAAGCAAGAACATATACATGCAACAGTTTTATTTCTAAGAAAATCCCACAGCAACACGCAGGGTATCCTTCTAGTTATATAGATAGATTAAGATTTTTGGCAGCACTTGGAAAGTGGTTTGGATTAGTGTTTGCTGTTTTTATATGTTTAGTCATTGCTACTCAATTCATTAACACATCAACTTGGAATCTGGAGTCTTTTAGACAAGAAGCATATCATGATAATGCATATTAATTCCAGCCATTTAATTCTGGACAATTTTGTTTGGAGAACGTGTTGAGCTGTTCCAGAGATGTTACTGCTTTCAAATTGACTTGTCTGTGTTAACTATGCTCGGTATCTGAAATGTTTGTAGTTTTGTACTCATCTTATTTGAAAGAAGACCTAATATTCGTTCTGATAAGAAGCATAAATTACAAGTATCTACTAAACTCTTTTATCTGATGGAATTGTGCTAAACCACTGCTTTTTTCTCAAGTAAAGATGGGACAGGAAGATATAAGATGGCAAGAGGATGGGTCTGGGATAGACCCTGTGATGTATTTACAAAGTCAAGGTGCTCGAACTAGTGGTGCTGGGAAGTCCACTAGCCATGGTGGGCCGAAGTGTTCCTGGAAGAGAAATAAGTTTCCAGAAGAATGTATCCAAGAAGGATTTCTACCTCCACAAAATGTTGATGAGACAAGAAGTTACAACAATATCAATATATTTCATACTGGGAGCCTGATAAAAGTGGTTAGTTTGAATGAACGTCCCCAATTTTTTCTGATTAGAAACACTGCAGATCTTGTGCCTTGTAATTTTGATTTTAACATCTGCTAATGCAGGTGAAGAAAATTTTTAGCGTTAGCAATCCTGATCCCCTGGAAGTAGAGAGGGCAAAGAAAGCATTGGAAGTAAGTCCGATTATACAAACTATATTATCACCGCATGGTTGTGTGCCCACCTCCCTGTTGAAACTGCGCAGATGGTATGCGGCCGCCAAAGAAAGCGTGCACGCGTGAGGTTCCTGCCTGTTCCGGGTTCGGTGGGCCCCTTCTTTAAGACTGAAGTCAAGGGGACGTCTCTCCCCTTGATCAAGTCAGGAAATTTTCAGTTTTGTCTAACTCAGAATGCCTTCAGGATCAAGAATGGTCTCTAGTTGGTGCAATAGCAAGGCTTGCTGAGGCATCTGATGTTGCAAGTGGTAAATACTAATGTCCCATTATTCCTGTACCATAAACATGTGGAAAATTTCCTATAGTTTGATTTGTTTTCCCCAGACAGTGCACTTTTTCCTGCATACTGTATACCATGCAAGTCTAATCCCACCATGGGATGTTAGGATAATTTAGCACAAGGAACTTTGTTCCCTGAAATTTAATCTAACATAGAAGAAAATACTCCCTCCGTTCCAAATTATAAGATGTTTTGGCTTTTCTAAATATATGCTTTTACCAATTACAATGTATATAGACATAGCATATATTTAAGTGCATAGCAAAAGTTATTTACCTAGAAAAGCCAAAACATCTTATAGTTTGGAATGAAGGGTCAAGGGAGTACCATGTTAGGGCTCGTTTGGCAGTGGCCGGACCAGGTTTCGTTCCTGGCCACGGTACTCCAGTTTTCAATACAGGCGTCTCCGTTCCACCCGGAACGACGCCCCGGAACGGCCCGTTCCGAACAAAACGAACGGGGCCTTAATCGGTAGTCTTCTTATCATGGGATGCTTTCGCACTACCACTTCTCTTTTTTTAATAAAAAAAACAAGAAACTGTGGAGAGAGAAACCCCCATGAGAGTTTCTACGAAGAGGCAAAAAAACTGGCTGAAGAAGTGTTTTTATTCTGAAAAGGTGTTAAGCCAGGAGAAGATTACATGTTCTTTTGAAGTTGTAGTTGTGGATTATCTCTATGCATGTGAAGGGCTACAAGTTCTTTGAAGTTATGCAGCCACATGCATTGATGTGGCTGGCCATTTTCTTAGATCTTCTCATGATGTGACCTCCAAAATGCAACAAGCTGAGATTTTGAAATTTTCCATTATCTTGAAGATTCTGTTTTTCCCAGATGACATTGTTGATCAAGTATGTTCACACCCAAAATCGGCTAACCTGGTCTGATTCTGGGAAAACAGACTGGTTTTGCAAACTTTATCAAATTATGAATTGAACTTCACCATTGCGAAAGATCGAAATGCGCATATAGAAGTCCATTTTGGAGTCTGGATGAGAGAATTATAGTTTTGGGTAGTTCCACAACCGCAAGTTGTTGTTTTCCAGAACCATCTAGGTCGGTTTTGACATCCTAATACTAGGATAGAATTGTATTTTCACATGGATGTTGTAAGAGTTTTGACCCCTAACTGGATAAGTCGGGCCACAACCGATTGAGTGCATCCAGTTGCATATATGAAACAAATTTATCCTTGTACCTTCTTTTCTTTGCCCTATTTTCCCAATCTCATTTGCTGTCCTCCTCTTGTCTCCATGGGGTGGGTGGCAGAGCTTGCCTTAAACTAGGGGGTGTCAATTCCATAATCAACATCTACTCAATTCAAGGGCTAAATTATGATATATGCTAAGCTATCTATACTGAAAACTAGTGTGATGAAAACAAACCAAATTTGACAAGAATATGTGCCGCTTCACCCTGCAAGCGCAGCAGAAGGTGCATGGTGTGAGGTGGCAAGAAAACTCAAGAGATCTAGGAGACTAATTTGCACAGACGATAAGCACCACAGAAGTACTGAAGGCAAGCTGTCTCTTTAAAATTGATCCTCCACCACTAGTGAGAAGGCATCCTATCTGGCAGCTGAGCCTAGGGCATACAAGCATTGCCTGTCCCTCCCGTGCGATTGATTGACGAATGACTTAGTTTGTCAATGTAGGAAAGTAGATAGTAGATTGATATGGGGAATGAGGTGTTACACATATATAGTCAAGGATGTCTAGGTCTATAGAAACAAAACCCCTGGATTAATCCTTGCCTAATAGATATCAATCATATGAATCTAGATATCAATCATTTCAATCTATCTATCCTAACCATATGGTGCAATGCCCAATAGGGAAGCGCAGGCCCCGAGTCCAGCTATACCCTCTATCTAACACGCCCCCGCAGTCAAAGTGCTGCACTGCTGACGTCAGCAAACTCATCGAAAATGGAACCTCAGAGCCCTTTGGTGAAGATGTCAGCAAACTGCGACATTGTAGGGATGTGCAAAACCTTGGTGTCACCTAGAGCCACATGTTAGCAGGGGCGGAGCCAGCGTATAAGCAATGCTGTCAGGTGACAGCAATGCCTTTCTACCCTGCCAAGTGCCCTGCTTTTTCTTTACCAAGTGTGACATCAGTAGGTTTGGTCCACTGACAGCAGCGGACAACAAAATTCCACAGCCATTGTTAGACCTTTATACCAGATAATCACGTAAACATACTGACGCTCTCTTTGCCTTTGTCACCCTCTGTCGGTTAGCTCTTTTCTTCACCAGAACCGAGTCCATTATTTCCATGTTACTTCATATTCCTTTGTATCCTCTTTGACACTAGCTTTTACTTTTTTTACTTAGTTTACTTATTAGATATTAAGATTAATTCCATCAAGGAAATATATTTGTGTCTTGCTACTTGCTACAAACAATGGAAATACAGAAACAAAATATGTTAGGCTGAGAAACCTAGGTCTCTATAGTTTTGTCTAAATTGATTGGTCTCTATAATTTTGAACCATGTTATAGTTAGGCGGGGCAATGCTATAGATTTTCGTGATTTAAGACAAAAAGTTTGTAAGCGCTTTTCTATAAATTCGATCAAAAAAATCCTCTTCTCATAGCCAAAGTACAAGTCAAAAGGCCTAGCCCGGTTATCATAGGTCAACAGTGCCCCTGTGTTAGGGTGGGGTAGGAGTCCGGGATTTTTCTCGGCCTACGTGAGAAGATTTTCTCTATCATAGCAATGCCCGAGTGGCTTACCCCCGTAGGTCGAGGCTTTTTTATATAAATTTGTCGAACACAAAATTTTTTGACTTAAAATAAATTTAGAAATTTATTTATTTAGAGACCGAGAGAATATTCTTCTTTTTTTTGTGTGTTATTTGTTTACTAGAAACCACATCATAATAGCGAAGAGTTTATACTGACATCATTAACCTAAAATCCTGGATCCGCCCCTGCATGTTAGAATAGGCGCCCTAATGGGCCTGACGCCCAGCCCATGCGGCTGGTGCTTAGAGGATTGAGATGGATAGATTAGACAAGGATCACCGTTGATTGGGTGTTTCTATAAACCCTATGATCCTTGCCTACATATATGTACCTTGTACTTGTTATTCTATCAATCAATCATCCCGAGACATATTTGCTCTTATGGTATCAGCCGCCTAAGGCCACTAGGGCGCTGAGTAAAGCCACGAAGGACCCAGCGCGCCTTGTATCGCTCGAGGGAACCATCAGACTGGAACTTGTGCTTGAAGATCCACTTGCCAGTGACGACGTTAGCTCGCGGGGGGCGAGGCACAAGATCCCAGGTGTTGTTTGCTCCCTGCTCTTTCAGGCTTCTATGCCTTCATCCTATTGGGTGGAGGCTCTCTCTACAGCTACAGTTTTACTTAACATATTGCCCACCAAGACTCTACAATTTTCCACGCCACATCTCGCTTTGTTTGGTTCACCACCAACGTACGATCACCTTCGAGTCTTTGGTTGCAAGTGTTGTCCTAACCTGTCTGCCACCGCTCCTCACAAACTCTCACCTAGGTCTGCCCTGTGTGTCTTCCTAGGATATTCACCTCACCACAAAGGATACCGCTGCCTTGACCTCTCCTCCAATCGAGTCATCATCTCCCGGCACGTCATCATTGATGAAACAACCTTTCCCTTTGCTGAGGAACATGGTCCAATTACTCCAGCGGACCTTGACTTTCTTGATACTACTGATGCTACTGATGATGTGCCCGCTCCTATTGGACCGCTGCACAAGTTTTTCCCTGCAGGAACACAGACCAGCGCCTCCAGCGACGCCGGCGCCCCTGCCGGTCCCCCAGCGACTGTGCCTGGGGCGCTCCCACTCGACTCGACGCCTGCTGATGCTCCTCCGATGCCCGTGCTCTACATCCCGCCAGCGCTGCGGGCACCAGGGACTCCTCCCGCGCCACGCGTGGCCTCCAGGACCGCTTCTCCCGCGCCTCGCGCGCCCCAGGAGCCTCCTCGTACACCTGTCAGTGCCTCTCCACGACAGCTGTACATCCCTCCTGCACTTCGTGTGGGCTCGACGTCTCCAGTGACATCCGCCGGCTTCCCTGCGCCGGTTCTGGCGCCCCCCCCACCAGGGTTCCCTCCTCTTCGTCCGGCGTCTCAGGTCGTCCACCACTACACGCGCCGGCCTCGTCCACCGCCTACGCCTCCCGCCGCACCGCTGCCCAAGGGTGTTGTTGCTGTCCCACCTGTCTCCAATCAGCACGCCATGGACACACGCGCGAAGAGTGGATATCGGATGCCTGCGGCCTATCACGCCGCATCCCTCTCCCCTGTGCCGAAGACCTTTCGTAGCGCTCTTGCTGACCCCAACTGGCGAGCAGCTATGGAAGACGAACACAGAGCTCTGCTGCAGAACGACACTTGGGATCTTGTGCCTCGCCCCCCGCGAGCTAACGTCGTCACTGGCAAGTGGATCTTCAAGCACAAGTTTCAGTCTGATGGTTCCCTCGAGCGATACAAGGCGCGCTGGGTCCTTCGTGGCTTTACTCAGCGCCCTGGTGTGGATTTTGATGAGACTTTCAGTCCTGTGGTGAAGCCTGCTACTGTTCGCACAGTGCTCTCCCTGGCCCTCTCTCGCCGCTGGCCAATCCATCAGCTTGATGTGAAGAACGCCTTCCTTCATGGCAACCTGACAGAGACAATGTATTGCCAGCAACCATCTGGGTTCGAGGACTCGGCTCATCCAGATTTTGTATGCCTTCTGAAGAAGTCGCTCTATGGTCTCAAGCAGGCGCCCCGTGCCCAGTGGCGGACGTAGGTAGAAGCTGTGGGGCCATCTGGCCCCACAGGTTTTGACGAATCTAGTGTAAAATTACTGTAGCATATATGGTTTGGTTCCACAGCTTCTGCTGGCTGGCCCCACAGGTTTTGATTTCTGGATCGCCACTGCCCGTGCCTGGTACAGTCGGATGGCCTCCTATTTGCTGTCTATTGGGTTTGTTGAAGCCAAGTCAGACACCTCACTGTTCATCTACCGACGCGGATCCGACACAGCATACTTGTTACTCTATGTTGATGACATCGTCCTCACAGCTTCCTCACCCGGTCTCCTTCGGCGGATTATCTCAGCCCTTCAGCGAGAGTTCGCCATGAAAGACCTTGGTGAATTGCATCACTTCCTTGGTATGCATGTTCAGCGCACTGGTGATGGTCTTCTTCTTTCTCAGCGACAGTACATGTTGGATATCCTAGACCGCGCAGGCATGGCAAAGTGCAAGCCGTGCTCCACTCCAGTTGACACCAATCCGAAGGTTGCTGCATCTAATGGGGCCCCTGTGTCTGATGCTACAGACTTCCGCAGCCTTGCAGGAGCTCTCCAGTACCTGACATTTACCCGCCCAGACATTGCATATGCTGTCCAGCAGGTCTGCCTTCACATGCATGACCCTCGTGAACCTCACCTCGCTGCCTTGAAGCGGATTCTTCGCTATGTTCGAGGCACCCTACACCTTGGTCTCCTACTGCGACCGTCTGCTTCGACTAATCTTGTCGTCTACACTGATGCTGATTGGGCTGGTTGTCCCGATACTCGCAAGTCCACCTCGGGCTATGCAGTGTTCCTCGGCGACAATCTCGTTTCCTGGTCCTCCAAGCGCCAGAACACGGTGTCAAGATCGAGTGCAGAAGCCGAGTATCGCGCGGTGGCTAATGGAGTTGCATTTCTATTTAATTCAAGCACTCGTAGCTACTGCTCGTAATTTTCTGTTTCTGGCAATTTCAATTACAGTTCTTCCTGAACCAAGAGATGTGTGTCATGACTTAATCGCATCGCAGAAAGATCTATACAGTAAAGTTTGGGAGCCTATGATACCGGGCTCCCTGTGACTGTTAATTTCACGAACTTTGTTTTTTGAATTAAATGTCACTTTAACATTAATATTTAATGTTTACAGTATTGTTATCTTATCGTGCGATTCAAATGTTTTCAATACTAAATGTTAGCTATCCCGTAGCAACGTACGGGCACGTTTAATTGCTAATAAGGATAAACAAATGATGAGACAGAAGTCAAGTAGCAAACAATCAAAAGGGCATTTTGTAACGGGAGAAGCATAGAAGCAGATATTTCTCCCCCATATGTACCAGATGTGGAATTTCTTAATAGAACAAGCCGTGCTTTGCCTCATCTCAAGAAATGGATTGAAGTACCAGGTTCCTGTGAAACTAATCCAATCCACTCTCTCTAGAAACAACCAATTTACTGATACATCACATAGGTTATTTTATTGCTCAGAACGGGCGCTGAAATCAACGAGCGAGTCCACCCAGCATCTGAAAAGTGCATCTAGAGATACAACAAAATTTTCTAGGGGAAAACGTTATATCGACAAGAAGCAAGAGCGTTCGACCCATGAAAACAGGTGGTATCTGGTCCGATCTCTTTAGTCCCAAACCAAATCCAAAACCCCAGATGGGAATGGGACACCTAGATTCTGCATTAAAAAGGCAGGCAGTTCGTCAGAACAGAAATCGCATCATGACAATACAAGTCCACCTGAAAGGATCCATCCACAATCCAAAACCATGTCCAAACGAAGAGGAAACCTTCTCCGTGAAATAAGCAAGAGCACCACAGCCAAATGGAGTCAGAAAGATGTTAAGATCAGAATCTGGAAGGTAGCATACACCAACAACTCGTGGAAGTGCAAATCGCCAAAGGAAAACATAGAAGCCAAGAAGGAAACCTTCTGGTTGTGTCCTGCTCCTGCAGGGAAGCGCCTACCCGTGCCAGGAGTCCCAAAAACTTGTGCCGCACGGATCCATGTGGAGGTACGAATAAGATGAGACGATTCTAGGTTTGTAAGGCCGCGAAGAGGAGAACAGGGCTGAGAACAAAAGTGAGAAGACAGCGAAACTAACGGAGGCGTTTTTCCGGAATTTTTTTTGACAAATCGGAAAATTAAATTTTTACCCTAGTTGCTAGAGGCACTCAGTTGCCAATCTTAGTATGACAATTACATGTTTGCCACATAAATAGTTCTCGGTGTGTTATTTTTGCCACTTTTGATGTCGTGGCAGTCCAAATCATCCTGCCAGTGTAAATCGGGCAAGGGGAAAGACGTTGCTACCTTTGCCGCTTTCTCTTGACACCTAGGCCCCCCTCGGTCAGTTCATTCTGTGCATTCCCCACCCAGTCTCTCCCTCTTCCCCGTTCTCCCGCTGCGCAGCGACTTCGATAGCGACTCTGACATCTGGTGACAACAGTGCCCCGTGCTCGTTCCAACCCAACGAATCCGCAATTCCCACAAGCGCTCTCGACGTAAGGAAGGTTAGTGAAGCCCTTGCCCCATATTATGCATGTAGCATTGGTGAACTAGGGTTAGGGTTCAATGGGGATTTGGGGGATTTGGCTTTCTTGGCCTGAACTCGTCTGTTTGTTGTTCTTTCGTAAGTGGCTGACGTAGTATGCGCTCGATCCAGACCTATGAGCATGGATCCTGCCGGTTGCGTCCCTTGGCAAGTCATGTTCTCGCCAGTACGGGGAACATATTGCATGGGCTGGGTGCATGTTTAACCGTGGAATGTTTACATGTATTCCAGGACTGGACCTGTCAATGCGTTTAGAGTAGTACTTCAAGTTGCTAAGTATAGCACTGATGTTGAATATGGTGGTCTGGTAGAAATGGCTAAGTAAGAGCATGAGTTGTGGCTGGATAAGAGCACTGGGTATAGTTTAGCTCAGTTTTATGATGATGTTGCTACAAAGATTATCTGGGGACCTAGTTAGACATTGTTAATTTGAGTTTTGGACACTAATATTGTCTCTGGATGGAAAATTAGAAGGAATGATCAATGGCAGGTAATGATGAAGGACAAATGGGATGAAAGGGTGGCTCACATTGCTATGGAAGTTGTTGCCAAAGATGGATATGAGAGAAATGATAGTTGAGTGGCATCTAAGGTTAGCAACGCTGGTACTCCTCCTAGGTCTGGTGTCACTATTTTTGGATGCTTCTTCTGCTAGACCTAATGCAGAAGGCATTGGTGATACCTATACCTCTCCACCACAGTATGTTGATGAGACAGTTCCAGTAGACTGTGCTACACTGACATAATACTAGATGCAGATGAGGATGGTGAGGCCAATGCAATAGCTAATGAGGAACAATTGTATGACTGTAGGAGACAATGGGATTCAAAGCAGCTAATGAGAGGGCTGAGGAAGCTACTAAGCTAGAGAGGAAATTCCCATTCCTGCTATGAGTAGTGAGCTTTAAAGAGAGATGGGAGAAGATGCTATTCCTGTGGATGATAGTGTATGATTGGGATAGGTACTATCCTGATATGTCTGTTGGCACATATTATCCCTGTATGTATGACTTCAGGTTGGCAGTTAGACAGCATGCCATAATGAATGAGTCTGAGCTTGGTACTGAGAAGTTTGACCCAACCAGGTTTAGGGAATACTGCAGTTCTGAAGGATGCCCATGGATTATTGAACTAGGACTCAACATGATAAGAGTGTTAGGGTACTTTTTTTAACTAACTATTATTGTTTTAACCATGTTTTAACCATGCGCAAGGTACATGAACACACAACCAAGAAGAACTGCAAAAACAAACATTAACATGTTGAACTTCCACAACAGATCATCCATCTTTGCCTCAATCTTTGCCTCCACCTTCATTTCCCTTGTGTGTTCCCAGAGGTTACATCTGCATCCAATGCAGCTTCTTCAGCAATATCTGGTGTAGGAAATTTGTGGATTGTGACAATGACCAACTCCTTCAGTTTATCCAAAGACCGCTATTGAAATCTATAGAACCCGCATAGTTTAGGAAACTACAACAACAAACAAGGAAAATGCATTAACCCTAGCTTACAAAGAGATGGGGCAGTGCTCAAAATAATCAGACAACCCATGCTCACCAGTTCCGCAGACATTTGAAATACACACGTAAGTGATTCTTGGACGTCTCCTTCGCTGAGCGCCTCTCTATCACCTTCACCAGCCCACAATCAAGGCACGAGATCAAGGGGAGCCCAGTTTCCTCCCCAAGTGGATACTCTAAATGCAACCTCGATCTTGACTCTGGGGGACTCACTGAAGCATCCTCGATGCTCCACTACCACCATACGGAGTAGCCAAGCTTCCCACTTAGACATGGCAAGCAGGTGTGAGTCGCCATTGAAGTCCCTGTGGAGCGGGAGGAGAATGACAAAGAGGGAGAGAATGTGTGGGGAATGAACTGAATGAACTGAGTGAGGAGGCCTAGGTGATAAGAAAAAGCGGTAGGTGTCGTGACAAGCATCGTTGTTCATCGGATGTCAGAAGTATAGGTCTCCAGTGGCTCAAATACTCAAGAACACAAGAGAAGACACAATGATGTATCTTGGTTTAGGCCGTTGAGGCCCTACGTCTAGCAGTGAGTAGTTCTTCGCATTCAAGAGCACCCAAATCAGGGGGGTTACAACGAAGGAGAATGAGAGTTTGGCATGGGATTGCTCGGTGCTATCCTACAACTCATCGGTGATGAGGTTTTTCCCAGTGAGTAAGAGAAAACGTCCTCTCTCTCTTGCTGGGTTACGAGGGGAGGAACACTCTGTTGTTCGTCTCGGTTGCTCGGTGTTCGACTGAACTCAGATCGCTCAGTCCCCCATCTCTGGGAGCCGACCTTGTTAGTCGTTGGATTCGCACTCTTGGTAGTAGCTGAATCCTTACTCTCATCGAGAGAGGATGACACTAGGAGTTAGGGCAATTTTCTGGTTTATTTCTCACACAAACTCAAACAATGCCATGCCAACCTGAGGGGTTGGGGTTACATATTTATAGGCTGCTAGCCAGCCAAGCATATGCCAATATGCTAGTCTAAGATGCTAGTCTAAGATGCTAAAGTGCTGTCCTAGCTAAGATGCTGTCCTCTAGTCTAAGATGCTGTCCTCTAAGATGCTGTCCTCTAGTCTAAGATGCTGTCCTAAAAACAGAAAAACAGTCACAAGGACCATGTGAGCAGCACAGCCCCACAAAGACCAACCACACATGAGACTTATCCATCATTCTCCCCCTAAGTCTTGTGCGTCGTTTTGTGGGAGAGTTGAACCATCCCGGTCCTGGAGCAGAGCTCAAGGAACTTGATCCTCCCAAGGGGCTTGGTGAGCAGGTCCGCAAGCTGGTCCTTGGTGTTGATGTAGCTCGCCTTGATGCTTCCTTCCTCCAAACAGCCTCGGATGAAGTGGTACCTCACCCGGATGTGCTTGCTGCGTTCGTGGAACACGGGGTTCTTTGCTAGGGCCAGGGCGGACTTGCTGTCCACCCTGAGCTCCACCGCTCTAGTGTCTCTGCCAAGGAGATCACCAAGCAGTCGAGCGAGCCAGAGCGCCTGAGTCGAAGCGGTGGAGGCCGCTATGTACTCGGCCTCGCAGCTAGACAGGGCCACCACCTGCTGCTTGACCGACTGCCAGCTAACGAGGCACTTGCCGAGGAAGAAGAGGATCCCGCTCGTGCTCTTGCTGGTGTCGATGTCGCCGGCGTGGTCGCTGTCGCTGTACCCGACGAAGTGTGCCGCCCCAGGGCACCTCGGGTAGTAGAGGCCGTGGTCGAGAGTCCCCGCAACGTAGCGGATGATCCTCTTCACAGCCTGCTGGTGCTCCGTCGTCGGTCGCTGCATGAACCGACTAACGTAGCCGACGGAGAATGCCAAGTCCGGCCGTGTGTGGGCGAGGTAGCGAAGGCTCCCCACAAGACGCCGGTACTGCGTAGCGTCCACCTCCTCCGTCGTGCTGTCGCGGCTCAGCTTCAGCCTCTCCTCCATCGGAGTGAGGGCTGGGTTGCAGTCGGTGAGCCCCGCTAGCTCAACGATGCGCTTGGCGTAGGCGGTCTGTCGAAGCGTGATCCCGGAGTCATCCTGGTGCACCTCGATCCCCAGGTAGAAGGAGAGAGACCCCAGATCACTCATCTGGAAGGTGGCCTTCATCTCTTCCTTGAATGCCGCCACCTCCGCATCCTTGGTGCCGGTGATCACCAAGTCGTCGACGTAGACGCCTACCAGCAGGGCCTTTCCTCCGCTGCCCCGCCGGTAGATGGCCGCCTCGTGTGGGCTTTGCTCGAAGCCCATCCCCTTCAGCGTGGAATCCAGCTTGGCATTCCACGCCCTTGGTGCCTGCCGCAAGCCATAGAGGGCCTTGCGCAGGCGGAGCACCTTGCCCTCCTTGCCGGGAATCGCAAATCCCGGCGGCTGATGCACGTAGACCTCCTCCTTCAAGTCGCCGTTAAGGAACGCCGACTTGACATCCATGTGATGGACACGCCAGCCCTCCTGGGCAGCTAGCGCAAGGAGGAGTCGCACGGACTCCATCCGTGCAACGGGCGCGAAGGCGTCGTCGAAGTCGATTCCTTCTTGCTGGACGAAGCCGCGCGCCACCAGACGCGCCTTGTGCTTGATCACCTCTCCGGTCTCGTCCTTCTTGAGCTTGAAGACCCACTTGAGAGAGATGGCGTGGTGGCCGGCTGGAAGATCGGCTAGCTCCCACGTCTTGTTCCGCTCGACGGCGTCCATCTCCATCTGCATCGCGGCACGCCATGCCGCGTCCCTCTCCGCCTCGGCGAAGGAACGAGGCTCGCCATCGTCCTGTGCGAGGTGCAGCTCCGCCTCAAAGTCGTGCTGTGCCAGTCCAGGGACCGGCTGCTCGCCGAGGAGGTTGTCCACGGTACGGTAGCGCAGAGGCTCGCCGCCGTGGTAGGCGTCGATGCGATCCTCGTCGTTGGACAGCGGAGTGGCGAACTCCACTGTGCGCTGCTCGTCGTGGGCCGAAGCTGCCGGTGCCGAGCCTGAGGAGGTAGGGTCTAGTGTAGGAGAACGAGGCGTGGCCGGCGGTGCTGGTGGTGGACTCGCCGGAGCCTGTGGACTTGCCGGAGCTGGTGGTGGCGGTGGTGAAGGACTCGCCGGAGGTGGTGGCGAACGAGGTGGTGGGGTAGGCGAGCTCGGTGAGGACGAGCTGCTAGCTCCCCCCGCCTCCTTGAAGTGGACGTAGTCGACGACGAAATCGCTGGTCGTCGGAGTCGAGCCATCATCCACCATCTTGCCCCACGTCCAGCTTCGCCCCTCGTCGAACACGACGTCACGCGTGATGCGCACGCGTCGTGTCGCAGGGTCGAGGACGCGGTAGGCCTTGGAGCCCTCCGCGTAGCCGATGAAGACCCCTGGCGTGCTCCGGTCGTCGAGCTTGCCGACGTGGTTGAGCTCCTTGACGAAGGCCAGGCAGCCGAAGACGCGAAGGTGGCTCACCGCGGGCTTGCGCCCGTGCCAGGCCTCGTATGGCGTCTTGTCGTCGAGGGCCTTGGTGGGGGAGCGGTTGAGCAAGTGAACGGCAGTCATCACCGCCTCACCCCAGTAGATCGCCGGCATCCCTCTCTGCTTGAGGAGGGCACGGGCGGTGGCCACCACCGTCTGGTTGCGGCGCTCGACGACGCCGTTCTGCTGCGGAGTGTACGGCGCGGAGAGGTGGCGGTGGATCCCCTCATCGGCGCAGTACGCCGCGAACTCGGCCGCCGTGAACTCGCCGCCGTTGTCCGTGCGTAGGACCCGAAGCTTGCGGCCGCACTCCGCCTCCGCAGCAGCTTGAAGACGCTTGATGGCGTCCGCCGCGGCTGCCTTGGCGTCGAGCAGGACAGCCCACATGTAGCGGGACATGTCGTCGACGAGGAGGAGGAAGTAGCGCCGGCCTCCAGGTGTAGCCGGTGTCACGGGGCCACAGAGGTCACCGTGTACGAGCTCCAGCTTCTCCTTGGCGCGGAAGCTTGCCTGGCGAGGGAAAGGGAGCCGCCGCAGCTTGGTGAGGACGCAGGTGTCGCAGAACTGCTCCACGTGGTCGACGTGCGGCATGCCCCGCACCATGTCCTTGCTGCCGAGCTGCCTTAGGGCCTCAAAGTTGAGGTGCCCAAAGCGTTCGTGCCACCTCCAAGCGTCGTCGTCGCGGCGGGCTGCAAGACAAAGAGGTTGCGCCACCTGTGCGTGAAGGACGTAGAGGCGGTTGCTCCTGTTGACCTTGACCAGGAGCCGGTGTCGATGATCCCAGATGCGCAGCACCCCGTGCTCGATCTCCACGCGCGACCCGCTCTCATCCAGCTGTCCCAAGCTGATGATGGAGTTCCTCAACGCGGGGATGTAGTAGACACCGGTGAGCAGCCTGTGCTCGCCAGTCTTGGCGACGAAGACGACAGAGCCGACGCCCTTGATCTCCACAGCGGAGGCGTCGCCGAACTTGACGGTGCCTCGAACGCTTGGGTCGAGCTCGGTGAAGAACTCCCGCCGCCCGGTCATGTGGTGGGTGGCGCCGGTGTCAAGGCACCACCCGTCGGCCTTGTCGTTGCCGGAGCTGTCGTCGAGGAGGGCGTGTGCTTTTGGCTCGTCAAGGTGGAGGAGAGCCGTTGCGGCCGGTGCCGCTGGAGGTAGTTCGATGCTCGCATGAGCAATGAACAGAGCCGGCTGCTCCTCCTCCTCCGCCTGCGCGACGTGGGCCTGGCCGCGTCGTGGCTGTCGACAATCCTTGGCCCAATGACCAAGCTTGCCGCAGTTGTAGCAAGGGTCGCCTCGTGCTGGCTTTTGCTTGCCAGCGGCGCCGCCCTGGGCGCCTCCGCGATCATCACCCTCGGCACGTCCTCGCGCCCCTGCCTGGGCGTCTTTGCGCGGCTTGCCACGCTTGCCACGCTTGCGGCTGCCTGTCGTGGAAGAAGGCTCCCCCTTCTTCCTGTCACCTTGGCCGGCAGCCCACTGCTCCCGAGTGAGGAGGAGCTTCCCGCCAATGGTGACGGGTCCCGAGAGGCGCTGTGGCTCATCGCTGTCAACGACCTTGAGGCGGCCCAACGCCTCCTCGATCGTCATCGTGGTGAGGTCCAGCAGAGACTCGATTGAGCGAGCCATCTGCTTGTACTTCTCGGGGACGCAGCGGAAGAGCTTCTCAACAGCTCTCTCCTCGCCGTAGGTGTCGTCGCCGAACTGCACCAACTTCTGCAACAGAGTGTTGAGACGGAGAGCAAAGTCATCAACGTCCTCACCTGGCTTGAAGGCCAGGTTCTCCCACTCCTTGCGAAGTGCCTGCAGTGTGGACTTGCGGGCGCGGTCGCTGCCGATGCATGCTGCAGCGATGGCGTCCCAAGCCTCCTTGGCAGTCCGCTTGCTGGTAAGCGAAAACTGCATCTCGGGCGGGACTGCAGCAATGAGAGCATCCAGCGCCCGTCGATCTTGGTCGTAGTCGACGTCGCCGTACCGGACTGCATCCCACATATGCCGCACCTGGAGCTTCACCCTCATCACCGCAGCCCACTCAACATAGTTGGTCTTGGTGAGGGTAGGCCACCCGCCGCCGGGGCCGACGTCCCTGACGACAGCCTGGTACTCGTGGTGACCACGGTACCGAACCGGGGAGAGAGAGCCGCGCTGCCTGTGAAGGCCGCGCTCTCCGTCGACCCGTCCGCCGCCGCCATGCGCGCCTCCTCCAGGAGCGCCACCGCCGTGCGCGCCTCCTTCAGGAGCGCCGCCGGCGTGTCTGCGCCTGTCTGGGCTGCCGCCGCGCTCGTGGGCGTGCACGGCTGCCCACTGCGCCGCTCGCCCTCGCGATGCCTCCCTCTCCAGCAGCTCGAGGTCCGCGTCGGCGCTATCATCAGCAGCGATGGAGCTGCTGTTGCTGCCGCGTAGAACCTCGACCTCCGCTGCTGCTGCACGCGCTGCATCCGCCACCGCCGCTGCTTCCACCTCCGCTCTAGCTGCTGCTAGCTCCGCTGCTGCCAGCCTCGATGCCCTTGCCGCTGCTGCAGCGGCGTCTGCTGCCGCTCGCTCGCGCTTCTCTGCCGCGGCGAGGTCGGCCTCCTGCCGACGCCGCGCGCTCGAGGCGACCGAGCCCTGAGACTGGCCTGCGGACATGGCGCGCTATCGAGGGGGCTGCTGTGTGGAGAGCAGGGGCAGCCGGAGCTGCTGCTGCTACCGGCTGCGGTTGGGGCTGCTGCGAGGCCGGGGAAGGAGAAGAGCAGGAGATGCTCAGGCTACAGGATAGTACGGCTCGGATACCACTTGTTAGTCGTTGGATTCGCACTCTTGGTAGTAGCTGAATCCTTACTCTCATCGAGAGAGGATGACACTAGGAGTTGGGGCAATTTTCTGGTTTATTTCTCACACAAACTCAAACAATGCCATGCCAACCTGAGGGGTTGGGGTTACATATTTATAGGCTGCTAGCCAGTCAAGCATATGCCAATATGCTAGTCTAAGATGCTAGTCTAAAATGCTAAAGTGCTGTCCTAGTTAAGATGCTGTCCTCTAGTCTAAGATGCTGTCCTCTAAGATGCTGTCCTCTAGTCTAAGATGCTGTCCTAAAAACAAAAAAACAGCCACAAGGACCATGTGAGCAGCACAGCCCCACAAAGACCAACCACACATGAGACTTATCCATCAGACCTTCCCCTTAATATTCTGAGGAAGGTCAGGTACAAGGTAGTTCAGGGCTACGGTCTGTGGTCTTCGTGCACTGGGGTCCAGGAGGGTGCTGCTGTAGCACGGATGGACCTCGGTGTTGTCATGGAGTCAGAAGAGCCGCGGGCGCCACCTGATGTCGCTGAGGCCCCTGACACTTGACCATTAGGGGGCTATTTGCTGCGGTTCGGCCTCCACCGGGTGAGCCTTCTCAAGGCTTCCTTAATGGTGAAGGCGCATCAGCTCGAGGACTAATGGGCAGGCCCGGAAGCCCTGTTCCCCTAGAGTTAGTGGAGTGGTTTTTGCCCCTGGAGTCAATAGAGCGGTTTTGTCATGTTGTGTCATGCCATCTGCATGACCTTGTCGAGGGAGCGGCCGACAGCGCCTTGTGCCCATTTGAACGGGTTGGCGTCGGGAAGCACTTGAGCCCACCAAGGTCATGGAAGCTCGGTGGGTTAGCCGACGGTCGGGCCGTCGGGTGCTAGCCCGAGCGATAGCTCAGGCTAGGGTCGAGCTAGAGTCAGGCTCGGGCTGCCGTTGGTCAGGAGCTCAAGGCCTTGGCGAGCCATCGAGCCCTGAGCAGAGCTCGTGGGTGTGCTCATGCTCTGCCCAACTTTTGACTGGAGGGTATGCGCAAGTGTACCCGATGGGTATAGCCCTCGAGTGATTTTGGCAGGTTCGGTTGAGGGTCTGTCTGTTGGGAGTCTCTCTCTCGGGGACATAACATACCTCTATGTTTGACTCTCGTTAGGGGGCAACAACACCTTTTCCCTATCCAATCCATGCAGGCAAGGTGATTTGGACTGCCATGACACCAAAGTGGCAAAAATGACTACACTAAGAACTGTCCATGTGGCAAATGTGTAATTGCCAAACTAAGGTTGGCAACTGGACGAAGTGCCTTTGGCAACGATGGCAAAAATTTAATTTCACCTCTTTCTTAAGGGAGAATGGTTGTGGTTCCACCTTCCACGTTTCTTCTCACAAATTGGCATGAGTGCATTTTTTTATGTAATCCTGGCTCTATGACCTTGTTATTGGAAGCATAAGCTCGACAACATCGCGAGCAATCAAAGTCTTTTTACAAATTATGGCATGAGTGTATTTTATGTTTGAGGGAAGGGATAACTGCATTTTAATTTGTTCTCTCTAAAGAGAAGCATTTTGCAATGGTGACTTTATATTTTTTTTAGATAAAATGGTGATTTATTATTATTATTTTAGCAGTACCTATTCTTTTTTTTAAAATATAAGGATTCATATGCATACACACTCACCCTTGTAGAGACATGAACATACCCTACCTAACCATATGAGTACCTTTGGAAGATTTAGATTGAATCAGCAATCTTGAGAGATTGATAAAATCACCATGGGTGAAAGTCTCGGTTTGATTTTGAGTGGCAACATTAGTAGACTAACATGTTTCATCTAAGATGAAAAGTTAGGTTTGTCCACGTACAAGCGTGTGTTGCGCACATCGAGTACTGGAGAGAGAGGAGATGACAAGGACCAATGATGGATGGATGGAGATGAAAGCAAAGCCCAAGGCAAAGGTATATCATAGGGTTTGTTTTCATTGGCCTAAGGTGATTGGAGAAGTGAATTGACCGAGTTTAGGATAGATAGTCGTATTATAAATAGAGTAAAATCTTTGGTTAATACAGTTATCTAGTGCCACTAGGTGAGATCTAACAATGTATATGTATTAAATTGAGTGGCGTGGTAAAGCGCAAGTGAAAACCTTTGAAAAATATTTTGAAAATGCTAACTCGGTGCTAAAGTTGATGGTAGTCCCATGGAAGATCTATTGAAGTTAGCCGCTTGAAAAAAGGTTTAAGAGAAAAGCTCAGTGGAACGTTTCTACATTCACCAGAGCCCTCTAATGTGCACCAGAGCTTAAGCACAATGCTCCAATTGAATCGGTCTGATCGTTTCAAGGGTATCGTAGCTATCAGTGGTGCATCATAGCTTCGAAACAGTGTTTTATTAACCCAAGTTTTCAGTGTGAGCACCTTATCTTCTGGTGCACAAGAGTTGTGAGCACTGGAGATTAAGTATAGTGGCGATCAATCAGGAGCGTGGAATTCAAAAGAGCTCACCAGAGCTCTCTGGTGGTGTATCGGAGAGTGACTCGCTGACGGCTCAATATAGCACCAGAGCTCTCTGATGGTGCACCTGAGAGCACATCGGAGTTCTAATGACTAATTTTGAGAGCCCATGAAAGTTATCGTTGGGAAGCTCTAGTGGTACACTCCATGCTACCACAGGAGGTCTCGGGTGACCTTTCCAGATTGTCCATGAAAGACGTAATGGCTAGTTTCTTAAGTTGACCCATAAATATAGTGTGTGGTTAGGAAGGTAAGCTCTCTTAGCACCCTAAACTGACGGAAAAAATTGGGTGAAGACGAGAGCACCGACGCGCACATGCGCCCCCGGGCCGATGGCTCCACGTGGACCTAGACGCGAAGCTTCTCGTCCGACTTCTACAACTGTCCGTGCAAGAACACCACCAGGGCGCACGCGTCCGTTTCGGGTCCATGCCACGTGTCGCCGGCGGTCTCGCAGGATGGTGTCTGGGTCCACGTGGCAACCATTGAGCAGGGGGGCGCACGTGCACGTCGGTGCTCCCGTCATCCACCCAATTTTTTTCCAAGCTGACATCCACACTCATCCACCTCTCTGTTCACATTTACTTTCCCCGCCACAGGGAAAGTATAGGGCAGTGGACAAAGGATCGGTTAGATCATCTTGCACTCACCGAAGAAACTCCGGTGAAGCACCGGAGCTTAGCTAGGTGCAGGCAGAGACAGAGGAGAATACCTCACCTTTACTTTTGAAGGTCATCGGAGTAGAGTTTAGGTTCAGAGGCAGTTGGAGAAATGTGGAGCAGACTAAAGAGCACCAGAACGTTTCGATGCTTGGCACAGGAGAATCGAGGTGCTATACAGAGACTATAAAAAAGGAGGCATATTTACCGTTGCATTAACCGGATGCATACGTGTATCTACATCACTAGCTAGCTATAGGTGAGGGAAAGGAAAAGTGGAGTTTGAATTTCAAATCTCAAAAATCAAAATGGGCGTGAGCGCGTGGCGCGGCGTGCCCTCAGTGGTTATCCTGAACTGCCAACTGCGGTTTTGAGGGGCGGCACATGCATCGTGCGCAGTTCCTTCCCTCGATCACTCCTCTCTCTCTGCCGCTACCTCTCCGAGGCCACCGCGCTCTGCTTGGCGCCTGAGGTCTCTCCTCCTCAGTTCGGCCGCCTCGCCATTTCCCTCTCTCCGTACTCCGTAGTCCGATCCACCACGACGCTCGTCCGGCATTTATCTCAGGCGCGCCGTCAGCACCCGCACTCCACGCCGCCGACGGTTCCCCCTAACCCTAACTTATCGACAGCAATTTCTCCAATCCCCGCTCGGTCCAGCGAATTGCAGCCACCAACGTCGCCGCGCCATTGCTGGGCTCGAGAACTTGTGAGTTTTCATGCCAGTTTTGCGATTACGTGAATAAATCAGTAGACTAATGTATTCCCACTAGTTCTATTATTTTTAATTACGCTTCCATTATGATCCATTCAAATAGTTGCGGGACTAATCCATTAGATAACCACTTAGGACTAATGTGAACAACATCAACAATAACTTCTCGCCTTCTGATGACAGCAATTTACTAGTGACCTGAAATTTATTCTTCCAGTTTCTCGGTTGCTTTGGTCGTGTTCCAAATGTAGCCGGGGTATAACACTCAAGCAAGTTTGTGCCGAAATAGTGAAACATAAATTTGCCCTTGGGCGCTTGCAGGAACAAGTGAATTTTGCTTCACATAAGTGCATAGCTCTGTCCTTTGGTCACTTGTAGGATCAAGTGATTTTTGTCTCACAAGTCACAAGCATTTGCGGATGTCAGCATTCAGAAGGCCGTCTGATAGGGTTGTTCTGTTAGATATTACCAATCGAAGTGGCCAGCATCAGCATGTGAACTACAGTTACTCACTGCGTCCACAAGGTAAATGTGCCTTGATGCTGATGAACCTCGATCAATATCCTTAATGCAGGTGTTATGCATATGGTTGCCAAAACAACTTCTGCTCTGCATGCCTCTCTGTTTTTTTTTTAACTTCAGTTGGAAGTTACAAACGTGGTGATGATGGCTGCCGAATGCACACTGCAGATTCTGAAGCACAGCTTGCAGCTAATGTAATGGGGAACCAACACAGGCCTCACATAAAGCGTTTGGAAATGCAAGGGAGTGCAGAGCCATCTGAACTGAATTGCAGATACAATGCTCGTACTACAAAGAACATAATCGATTCGAGAGGTGCCCATTCCTGGCTTGATGCAAACCCAGAAGGTGAAAAACAATATCATTCTGATCGGTGCCCCTTAAGTGTTTATCCCACTTACATGTGGCATCCATTGTTGTGTTTCCACAGTATACAAGATGATGCAGACGTCACTGGAGCTGCTGATGTCCCGAAGCAGAAAAGTCCACCCACCAAATTTGCCTGATTCCACTTATGGTGGGGAACTGCAAAAGGTTACAAATTCACAAGTTCATGGTACTGCGCAGCCATCTGACGGTAAGCATGAGTTAGATAGGTAGCACCTTCATTTTGATAATTAGTGGTGAACTCTTCTCCTCTGTGATCTTTTGGAAAACTATGATATTACTTTAACTATTAACTGCACACTAACATGTGAAATAAAAAATGGGTGTATTTCATCTTTCCACAGTACACAAGATGGTTCAGACATCATTGGAGATGGAGATGCTGACGTCCCAGAGCAGAAATGTTTGCCCAGCAAATTTGCCTGGTTCCACTTATGGTGGGGAATCGGCAAGTGTTGCAAGTCCACAAGTTGATGGTACTGCATACTTGTACAGGGGTAAGCTGGTTTGTTGTGTAGGTAGCCATAGCACCTTCATTTTATAACGATGGCACGTTCTTGTCACCTTACTGATTGCTTTAAATCATGAGCTTCTGGGTTGTGCCAAATGTGGAAGGTGAAAAATAACAACTTTCTGACCGGTACTTCAAACATTGACTGTACACCTATATGTGAAATCCATGAGTTTGTTTCTACATGACATAAGATGCTTCAGACACCACTACAGTTGCCAATGTCCCAGGTCAGAAATATTTTGCCGAGCTAGTTCTGCTTTTAGCGGGAGACCAATTAATGGTACCAGTTCACGCATTCATACTACTGCATATTTGTCCAGTGGTTAGCACTGTTTATTGCATAGGTAGAACCTTTATATGTAACTATTGGCAGGTTGTGATCTTGCTGCTTGTTCTACATTGTTGGAAATTCTCTTGGTTTGTTGCTGCTAAGCTTTATCTTTCATTCTTGGCTTATAAAGTGGGCACAGCTTTATGATTTCTTGGCCAGAAATAGTAAATAGATTTTGGTGTTGGTACAAATATTATAAGACCACAAGAATGATTACCTTTTCTTTTTCAAGATTTTGCCTTCAATCTTGTCCAAGTCGTTTGGTCTTTGAAATTATTTGCTAGGTGCACAGGTTTTAACTATTGAGTTTTTTTTTTTCTTGAGGATTTTAGATTCTTTCTTTTTTTTAACATTGTGGAGTTGGCCTATGTGTAGTATGAGCTGTGCCTAACATTAGTAACTGATGAATAAACTTTCAAGATTTTCTTAGGCCTCCTTTAATAGGTCAGGAATTTGGTATAAGAATGTACCCTGTTTCCGTCTTTCACTCGTATTCAGATTTTCTTACAGCTTTCTCCATTAGTTTAATCGATTGCAGCGTGTCTCATTTACTCAACTTCTTTAGTTATGTAGAAATTGTATGACTATTTACATGTTTTCCTGATAACTATGACAAGGATTACTGATTTGGTGTAAGATATTACATATGATATTGGAAAGAACCATATATCACCTTATAGGGTTTGGATGAAGTTGCAGACTTGTTCCATTTCAGTTCTCTTTCATGTTACTAGTGACTGCACACAGTATATGCTTGTTTAGTTGGGTAATTTATGATGATTGGGGACCAGAATAGTCAGTACTGGTACTATGGCAATTGATTATTGGAGGAAGACAGAACACTGAATCATCCTGAGTCGTTTGACAAAGTTGATCTGATGGATAAGATAATTCTGTGTACAATTAATATTGGTGGATGTTTGACAGAAAGCAGTTGGTGTTTTATGTGTTAGTATGAATTTCTCGGGGGGTATATGAGAACAATGTTGGGTGCAACACTTTTATGTGTTTTATGTGGGCTTCTGTTGGAGAAAAAAGATTATAAGCTGTACAAGAAATTTTGCTTCTAGATGAGTTCGTGCCGTTGACTGTTGGTGTCGTTGAGCAGTCATGAAACACCATGGTCATGAGGATGTGATTACTACATTCCTTGAGCTCGCTTCAATTGGTGGGCTACATGGTAGTCTTTGCTTCTTAGGAGTTAGGAGTGGAGCTTTTAGTTGAGAGTCATGTTGCTTTACTAGTTTCTTCTCTTAGTGCTCAGCAGCGTTTGGTCACCGATTGTTTTCACATAAGTACCCAATTGTGAATTTCGTTAGTGATCCTTGTAAGACTAGTTTTGCAAGGATCATGTTGGTCTTGGTAACCCTAGGCTTACTAGTATTCTTTGTTATAACTTTCTCTTCCTCTTAATGAAAAATGTTCTTAGACATGGTCACAGACATTTTTATTGTCGTGTTTTGATTAATAATGAAGATTACTTTAGGTAATTGATAAAATATGCTCATTATGAACTAAATAACTATACCTTCTTTCATTCATTGAAATGTGTGTTGGTGTTTCTGTTTATTTATTACCCCATAAAATAGATCACTGAACTATTTCATCTGCTCTACTAGTAGCATTGTAATTCTTTTCTAGAGCAGATATAGTCAGTAAATTGTTGAGGTTTCTCATTTTGTGCTGGTTGCAGGAATTGATGATGATCTTCCACCACCAAACTTGAACAGTACAGATATGAGGGGCACTGGACATGTCAGTGGTAATGGAAGAGCAATTACTCCTACTAGTTCATATGATACGGCACAGACAGCTATGGAAGCACAAATTCATCAGCTTGAGCAAGAAGCATATTGTTCGGTTCTTCGTGCATTTAAAGCACAGTCTGATACCATTACATGGGTTGGGGCCATTAAACTATTTCAACACATTTAGTTTTGGTGATTATGTTAGATTTTTCCCCCTCAAAATTGACCTGAGGTTGACTTTACAATTTTTCAGGAGAAAGAAGGTCTCATAACAGAACTTAGGGAGGAGCTAAGGGTATCTGACGAAGAACATAGGCAGCTATTAAACAAGATCTACAATGATGATTTTATTCGCAGCATAAGGTAGTATAATAATATCCCCTTTACTTCATCAATGCCTATCCACAAATTTGTCTTCTTTCCAGCATTCTGAATTTCTGCCTTGAAATTAAGCGAATGGAGATCAAAAGGAGGATTTGATGCAAGGGCGCCCAATAATCCTATGCCAGTATATGATCCTTTGTCCATTCATACTACGTCTGCCCACAAGAGGCAAAAGACATCTCAACCCCTCACTGCTTCACCTGCGCCATCTCCTCTGATGCATTCACAGCAGGTGGCTGCACCAACACACCCATCATCTTCAACAGCTACGAAGGAAGTTCCACCAGGACCTAAAGGCAAAAGGCTAAAAACGGTATGCTGATTTATTTAGACAACTTGTTTCCAAAAGAAATCTTTCTGTTTGATTCTTTTACAGAATCTTATGTGCTTCTAGGACCAGAAGGTACCTGGGGGCTCTGCAGTGAAGTCCATGCCATCTTCAGAAGGTCTTAGTGCAAGAAGACCACATTTGAATAGATATTTTCCTGGTTGCCCTGCTGCTGAACTTTCTCAAGCACAGAATGTCAACCCATTAATTGGCCGTAAAGCCATGAATCGTTGGCCTGACGATAATAATTTCTATGAAGTAGTTATATCTGATTACAATCAAGAAACGGTGTGTTTCTGTCTGACCATAGTTGCAGTTACTTTTAATTAAAGTGGTCTCTTTCTTAGGAATTTCCTTGCAGGGCCTTTACGCGCTGGTTCACGACATGAATACATCAAATGAGACCTGGGAGTGGGTTGATCTTAAGAAGGTACATGATCCTTTTTTCAATGTGGACATTCTTCCTCTATATTGTCTATGAAATCTAAATCTTTTGGATTTTGGTTCCTCAACATTTTCATATTATACCGTGAGATACTTTTATTTTCTAAAGTGCCGTTGGACGAGCAAGTTATAATTTAATATCACTAGTTTTAGAAATATCTTTTTTAAAAAGAATTCTTTATTTAAATATTATCACACTTGTTTTAAACATGATGCTAAGACTTAACTATTTGGGGATATTTGCCAACTTGACCATATCACTCTTATCCATAACTTCCATTAACATGGTCATGTGCTGATCAACATAGGTAAATGAACTAATCTATTAGGAGAACTACACAAGACCAGCAGAGCATAACCTACACTTTAGCATTGCTGTTCTTGATGTGGCACAACATGCAAACTTCATCTTGGTAGACTAGTGGGATCACTCTCTACACTTTGTTAGAAAGATAACAAGTCGGCTTGTATTCCAGTCCCCAAAGGGGAAGATAAGGTCTGCACACAATATGCACAAAACCCCTTACAATAGTGGGAAAATACACAACACATATATACATCAAACACCCCCCTTCAAACTCATGGTGTGTCAACTACATTGATGTTTGGAGAGCAAATAACTATGGTGTGCCCAAGTCTGTGCCTTTGTGAAGAAATCTGTGAGCTGAATCTCTGAAGGCACATGATGGAGAGACACAACCTTATCGATCTCATGTAAGAAGCATCGACTCCAATATGCTTGGTGGGCTCATGCTTCATAGGATCCCAAGCAATACTGATTGCACCGGTGCTGTCAAAGGAAAGAGGAGTTGGTCCAGTAGCCGACACACCAAAATCCTAAAGTAACCACTGTAGCCACGTCACCTCAGCATTGACAGCTACCATAGCACGCAACTCAGCCTCAGCACTCGAACAAGAAACAAGAATATGCTTTTTAGTTTTCCAGGCAATTAAGGAAGAGCAAAGGAAAACACAATAGGCTGACAAAGAATGATGATTGGAGTGATCACTAGTCCAAGTGGCATCAGAATCTGCTTGAAGCTGAGGGGAGCTAGTGCGAGGAAAGAACAAGCGATGAGAGGTGTTGCCACGAAGATATCGTAGAACACGAAGAAGGTGAGCATAATGGACCTGAGTCGGAGCTGGGACAAACTGACTCAAGATATGGACAGAATGGGAGATTTCTTTGTTGGCCCCTAGGATCCCTGCAAAGGTAAGAAGCAAGCTTACCAGCACACCCACACACACTCACTAGGCTGGAGGTTGAAGAAGGGGTGAGAACAGCACACGCGCACAACACAGCACAAGCACCAGCCCTGGCCAAAGTTGTGCTTCTAAATGTGGCAACTAAACTAAACTTCCATTGCCTTTCAGTGTAGTATATGTACAAACTACAAGTACCATATAAGGTACAAAACTACTCCTATGTCCTCTAGGACATGGCTGATAGCAGCCTACTACATGTACAATTTGTACTAGCTGGCTTAGGGCCATTTTGCTACAGTACTAGTACAATCTTGTACTAGATGCCACTAGTACAACCTTGTACTAGATGGCCTATTGCCATTCCCGCTACAGCGCCAGCAAGTGGACAGCACGGCTGACCAGCAGCTAATCCTAATCTGCAGCAAGCAAACAAAACAAGGGAGTAGCAAATTATCTTACATTCTGGACGGGTGATCCTAAGATAGACAGGACTCCCAACGAGGTGACGATAGCAAGTGGGATCGTCAAGAGACCCACCATTAGTGGGACACAAGTGAACATCGAGCTCCATAGGTGTATCAACATTGCTATGATAAGTGAGAGCAACACAAGAGAGAATGTCATGTATGTACTTTTCCTGGGGGAGGTAGATACCATCGGATGTGGAAGTGACCTCAATACCAAGAAAGTAATGAAGAGGACCCAAATCAGACATTAGGAACTTTTCAAATTAGACATTAGGAATTTTTCACTGAGGCGCTTCTTCATGAAGTCAATGAATTGAGGGTCATCACCTGTGATGAGCCTGTCATCAGCATAGAGAAGAAGAGTCCGACCACAAGAAGAGGTGTGAACAAAGAGAGCAGGGTTAGGGTCATGGTTACTGGGCTTGAAGCCAACATTAGTTACAACAGAGGAGAAGCGCTCAAACTAAGCCCGAGGAGTCTCTTTGAGACCATAAAGAGAACGACGCAGCCGGCAAACCATGCCACGAGGGGAGGTGGATGCATGTACACCTCCCAGAGTTCGCCATGGAGAAAGGCATTCTTGACATATAGTTTAGAGATGGACCACTGGCGAACAGAAGCAACAACAAGGAGTCTAAACGGTGGTTGTGAGCCACTAGAGCAAAGGTCTCATCATAGCCACGTCACGACCTTGCACTTGCTACAAACCTTGAGCCACAAAACGAGCCTTATAGCACTCAAATGAGCCATTGGAGCAAGTCTTGACCTTGTAGACCCACTTGCAAGTAATCAGAGTGATGTCAGGTGGCAAGGGAACTAGGTCCCAAGAGCCAGTGCGCTCCAAAACGGTAATCTCATCCATAGTATCTTGCCACTCATGGTGAGCAACAACCTTCTAATAAGTCACATGCTCAACAAGAGTAGCAGAAGTGAAGCCATGATGTTCGAGAGGATGAATGGTACTACGATCACGAAGATCATATCTGGGAGAAGGCTCTGGAGGGGGTCCAAGGACAAACGGAGAAGAGTCAAGTGGTGGAGCTGGTGGTGGAAACACCGGAGGTGGCGGTGGAACAACCGGAATGGGAGGGAGAGGTAGAGGTGGAGTAACAGGAGATGGAGGTGGAATGACGACATGGGAGGTGGGAGAAGTAGAGTAGTGTGGGAAGATGGGTGGATGGAGAAGATCAGTTGGGTAAGGTGTGGAACAAAAGGGACTCGTCAGCTGTGCTGGACAATCTAGTGGGGAGACGAGGATAATAGGAACGATATTCATCAAATGTGACATCCCGAGAGATCCTCACCTAACGCGCAACAGGTTCATAATAGTGATAGCCCTTATGTTATGTACTATCGCCCTTATGTTATGTACTATACCCAAGGAAGACACACTCAACTGATTGGGCAGTCAGCTTGGTGCTCACAAGGTGGGAGAAGTACATAGCAGACGCACCCAAAGCAGCGAAGATGGTTATAGGATAGTGGGGAGCCAAAGAGATGCTTGTAGCGAGTGCATCCCTGGAGAGCAAAAGATGGTTGTCGATTTATGAGGAAGAAAACTGTAGCGACAGCCTTAGCCCAGAAATGAGGAGCAAGATCAGTTGAGATCAGAAGGGCACGAGCAATCTCAAGAATGTGACGATGTCGCTCAACGATCCCATTCTAAGCATGAGCATCAGGACAAGAAAAATGAGCAAGAGTACCCAGATCAGCAAGGTAACAACAGTGAGCAGAAGAAATGTATTCACCAGAAGAGTCGGCATGAAAAACATGAATGGGAGAATCGAATCAGTACGAATCATGATGGCAAATTGCTGGTAAATAGAGAGAAGTCCATGAGAAGATATCAAATAAATCCAAGTGAATCTCAAATAATCATCAATAAAGAATACATAATATCAATGACCTTCTTTGGACACAAAATGAATATGACCCTATACATCAGAATGAACAAGATCAAAGGGCGCTGGGATACAAACTCACCGGTCACCGGAAGGATAGTGGAATTGCAGCTATTTGCCAAGCTCGCAACCTATACAATGGTGAGTACTATCACCAAAAATATGTCCTAAGACACCACTACCAACTAAACTGGATAGTCTAGAGCCTGATAGATGACCTAGACGACGATGCTACTGTGCAAAAGTAGTGGTAGATGATGTTTGTGACGTGAAGGCAGGAGAACTGGATGAAAGTGGGCGAAGGGAGATGCAACCAATCAAGCTCCCAAATACCCTAAGAATCATGATGCCTAGGCCCAGTCCCCCCACCAGAAGGTTTGTATGAAGATCGTGAACAAGAGAGTAGCTTCAAGAATGATACGACATCCATGGTCAATGATATGATCAGCAGACGTCAACTACATGGTGAGCTTAGGAATGTGCGAAACGGAAGGAACATGAAAAGCTGAAGTAGAAAGAATGCCACATCCAGCAACACGAAGAGATGTGCCATCAAACGATTGAGCAACAAAAGGTGAATTGGGAAGTGACATCGAAGACAAATGAGTCGAATCAGGAGTCAACATATGAAAAAAGCACCAGAATCAAGGAACCACTTGGATGGTTTACCTAGATGAGGAGTAAGAGTAGAACCAGAAGCCTGAGCAGTGGTCCCATGCGTTGAGGTCTGCGCTGCGGTAGT
Source organism: Saccharum hybrid cultivar R570 (assembly GCA_038087645.1). NCBI lineage: Eukaryota > Viridiplantae > Streptophyta > Magnoliopsida > Poales > Poaceae > Saccharum > Saccharum hybrid cultivar. The sequence goes on along the minus strand of JAQSUU010000307.1, from coordinate 41,015,958 downwards.
ATGATGGCAAACATAGGGCGAGGATCTCTTTCTTGGCGGCAGATACTGAACGAGGGGCCTGTGAAGTAGAAAAGCCACTCTAGCATGGAGAAGAGCATCGGCCTTGGCCCTTCCGGTCGTGCTTCTTTTGGCAAGCCTGCTCATCATGGCCAAGTTGTTTACAATAGCCACAAAGAACACCTGAAGAAGTCTTCGTCGCCACAAGCAAGGGCTGAGGTGGTGAGGGAGGTGGTGGTGAAGGCACCTGGGAGGGCGTGGCAGCTAGCACAGATGGCTGCTATTGAACATTGCTTATACTAGCAATACGAAGGCGCGTCTCGGCTTGTAGCTTAGGCACCCTTCGCAAGCGATGGGCATGGATGACGAGTCACTCGGACAGTCTTGAACTCAGTATAAAGCCGAGAAAGGAACTCGTGAAGACGAAGAGTCTCTCCCTGTGCTGTAGTGGCGCTCACAACACCGGCAAGCACTAGCAATGCAGAACTTAGCACCCAAGCTATCTAGGCGATGCCAAACAGCTGACATATGACAATGGAAGTCCATAATGGTAGAGTCTAGTCGGCAAAGCGCCTGAGCCTCCTCAACGAAAGCAAGGTACATCGCCTCTTTACGAATCTCTAACTACAATGGAGGTGAGCCCACATCAGGTGGCAAGTAGTGAGGCCCCTGAGAGACATGGAGAGGTCGATCTCAATGCTCGCAAGCAGGATAGCCTTGGCACAGGCCTCCTCGTGCAGCTAAGTTTCATAGACACTAGGGTAAGACTGGTCTCCTTCTGTCTCGGCCTCAAACGCCTCAAGGAAGCGAACTCAGTTGGTTAGGTTCCTTGTGGTGGAACCTGCCCACCCGGGTTCAAGGCCTCGACTTGGCATGGATGCTCGTATTTTCCAGGATTTAATGGCGTTATGCTTTCAGTGGTAGGCGACGTTCCCATCGACAGCGAGACGCCTATGGTGACTTCGTCAATCTCGAGATGTGCCGGCACAATTTTTCAGAGGTGCTCATAGAAGTAGGGTTTGCGTACGTGTGTTCATAGGGGTGAGTGTGTGTGCGTGTTGAGTGTCTGCATCTATACTTGTGTAATTCACAAAAAAACACCTCAAGGAAAACACTCTTAGCATCACCAGCAACATCCGGTGGGCAGGTAAGTGGTGTCGGGGAGCAGGACATGGCGGGCATGTCTGCTCACCCATGAGATATCCCCAAAGCTGCTGACCACCCATGTGAACCTATATGTGGAAGACAAACTCGCCCCAATTTGTGCCATTGAAGATGATCGGGCACCGATGAACGGGGACAACACTAGGATGAATGGAGGATGCCATGAAGACTACGAGCTATGCGCACTCTCTTTTTCTTTTTTTTTGGAACCTCGTGGGCAAAATAGCAAAGTACCTCACAAGTGCAAGAGCAAAGCACGCAGAAGGTGCCCACCAGACTAGGCCTCTGCCAAGGAAGAATGCAGATACGGCGAGCAGGTAGGGGGTTGTGAGTGAGACACGAGCGGCCGGTGACGGCGACCGCGGAAGAGCGGGGCGGGGCTCGCGTGGCCAGCGGCAGCGGAACCCGCGGGCAAGCGCGTGGCCAGCGGAGGCAGCTGATGGATAAGTCTCATGTGTGGTTGGTCTTTGTGGGGTTGTGCTGCTCACATGGTCCTTGTGGCTGTTTTTCTGTTTTTAGGACAGCATCTTAGACTAGAGGACAGCATCTTAGAGGACAGCATCTTAGACTAGAGGACAGCATCTTAGCTAGGACAGCACTTTAGCATCTTAGACTAGCATCTTAGACTAGCATATTGGCATATGCTTGGCTGGCTAGCAGCCTATAAATATGTAACCCCAACCCCTCAGGTTGGCATGGCATTGTATGAGTTTGTGTGAGAAATAAACCAGAAAATTGCCCCAACTCCTAGTGTCATCCTCTCTCGATGAGAGTAAGGATTCAGCTACTACCAAGAGTGCGAATCCAGCGACTAACAAGTGGTATCGGAGCCGTACTATCCTGTAGCCTGAGCATCTCCTGCTCTTCTCCTTCCCCGGCCTCGCAGCAGCCCCAACCGCAGCCGGTAGCAGCAGCAGCTCCGGCTGCCCCTGCTCTCCACACAGCAGCCCCCTCGATAGCGCGCCATGTCCGCAGGCCAGTCTCAGGGCTCGGTCGCCTCGAGCGCGCGGCGTCGGCAGGAGGCCGACCTCGCCGCGGCAGAGAAGCGCGAGCGAGCGGCAGCAGACGCCGCTGCAGCAGCGGCAAGGGCATCGAGGCTGGCAGCAGCGGAGCTAGCAGCAGCTAGAGCGGAGGTGGAAGCAGCGGCGGCGGCGGATGCAGCGCGTGCAGCAGCAGCGGAGGTCGAGGTTCTACGCGGCAGCAACAGCAGCTCCATCGCTGCTGATGATAGCGCCGACGCGGACCTCGAGCTGCTGGAGAGGGAGGCATCGCGAGGGCGAGCGGCGCAGTGGGCAGCCGTGCACGCCCACGAGCGCGGCGGCAGCCCAGACAGGCGCAGACACGCCGGCGGCGCTCCTGAAGGAGGCGCGCACGGCGGTGGCGCTCCTGGAGGAGGCGCGCATGGCGGCGGCGGACGGGTCGACGGAGAGCGCGACCTTCACAGGCAGCGCGGCTCTCTCTCCCCGGTTCGGTACCGTGGTCACCACGAGTACCAGGCTGTCGTCAGGGACGTCGGCCCCGGCGGCGGGTGGCCTACCCTCACCAAGACCAACTACGTTGAGTGGGCTGCGGTGATGAGGGTGAAGCTCCAGGTGCGGCATATGTGGGATGCAGTCCGGTACGGCGACGTCGACTACGACCAAGATCGACGGGCGCTGGATGCTCTCATTGCTGCAGTCCCGTCCGAGATGCAGTTTTCGCTTACCAGCAAGCGGACTGCCAAGGAGGCTTGGGACGCCATCGCTGCAGCACGCATCGGCAGCGACCGCGCCCGCAAGTCTACACTGCAAGAACTTCGCAAGGAGTGGGAGAACCTGGCCTTCAAGCCAGGTGAGGACGTTGATGACTTTGCTCTCCGTCTCAACACTCTGTTGCAGAAGTTGGTGCAGTTCGGCGACGACACCTACGGCGAGGAGAGAGCTGTTGAGAAGCTCTTCCGCTGCGTCCCCGAGAAGTACAAGCAGATGGCTCGCTCAATCGAGTCTCTGCTGGACCTCTCCACGATGACGATCGAGGAGGCGTTGGGCCGCCTCAAGGTCGTTGACGGCGATGAGCCACAGCGCCTCTCGGGACCCGTCACCATTGGCGGAAAGCTCCTCCTCACTCGGGAGCAGTGGGCTGCCGGCCAAGGTGACAGGAAGAAGGGGGAGCCTTCTTCCACGACAGGCGGCCGCAAGCGTGGCAAGCGTGGCAAGCCACGCAAAGACGCCCCGGCAGGGGCGCGAGGACGTGCCGAGGGTGATGATCGTGGAGGCGCCCAGGGCGGCGCCGCTGGCAAGCAAAAGCCAGCACGAGACGAACCTTGCTACAACTGCGGCAAGCTTGGTCATTGGGCCAAGGATTGTCGACAGCCACGACGCGGCCAGGCCCACGTCGCGCAGGCGGAGGAGGAGGAGCAGCCGGCTCTGTTCATTGCTCATGCGAGCATCGAACTACCTCCAGCGGCACCGGCCGCAACGGCTCTCCTCCACCTTGACGAGCCAAAAGCACACGCCCTCCTCGACGACAGCTCCGGCAACGACAAGACCGACGGGTGGTGCCTTGACACCGGCGCCACCCACCACATGACCGGGCGGCGGGAGTTCTTCTCCGAGCTCGACTCAGGCGTTCGAGGCACCGTCAAGTTCGGCGACGCCTCCGCTGTGGAGATCAAGGGCGTCGGCTCTGTCGTCTTCGTCGCCAAGACTGGCGAGCACAGGCTGCTCACCGGTGTCTACTACATCCCCGCGTTGAGGAACTCCATCATCAGCTTGGGACAGCTGGATGAGAGCGGATCGCGCGTGGAGATCGAGCACGGGGTGCTGCGCATCTGGGATCATCGACACCGGCTCCTGGTCAAGGTCAACAGGAGCAACCGCCTCTACGTCCTTCACGCACAGGTGGCGCAACCTCTTTGTCTTGCAGCCCGCCGCGACGACGACGCTTGGAGGTGGCACGAGCGCTTTGGGCACCTCAACTTTGAGGCCCTAAGGCAGCTCGGCAGCAAGGAGATGGTGCGGGGCATGCCGCACATCGACCACGTGGAGCAGTTCTGCGACACCTGCGTCCTCACCAAGCTGCGGCGGCTCCCTTTCCCTCGCCAGGCAAGCTTCCGCGCCAAGGAGAAGCTGGAGCTCGTACACGGTGACCTCTGTGGCCCCGTGACACCGGCTACACCTGGAGGCCGGCGCTACTTCCTCCTCCTCGTCGACGACATGTCCCGCTACATGTGGGCTATCCTGCTCGACGCCAAGGCAGCCGCGGCGGACGCCATCAAGCGTCTTCAAGCTGCTGCGGAGGCGGAGTGCGGCCGCAAGCTTCGGGTCCTACGCACGGACAACGGCGGCGAGTTCACGGCGGCCGAGTTCGCGGCGTACTGCGCCGATGAGGGGATCCACCGCCACTTCTCCGCGCCGTACACTCCGCAGCAGAACGGCGTCGTCGAGCGCCGCAACCAGACGGTGGTGGCCACCGCCCGTGCCCTCCTCAAGCAGAGAGGAATGCCGGCGATCTACTGGGGTGAGGCGGTGATGACTGCCGTTCACTTGCTCAACCGCTCCCCCACCAAGGCCCTCGACGACAAGACGCCATACGAGGCCTGGCACGGGCGCAAGCCCGCGGTGAGCCACCTTCGCGTCTTCGGCTGCCTGGCCTTCGTCAAGGAGCTCAACCACGTCGGCAAGCTCGACGACCGGAGCACGCCAGGGGTCTTCATCGGCTACGCGGAGGGCTCCAAGGCCTACCGCGTCCTCGACCCTGCGACACGACGCGTGCGCATCACGCGTGACGTCGTGTTCGACGAGGGGCGAAGCTGGACGTGGGGCAAGATGGTGGATGATGGCTCGACTCCGACGACCAGCGATTTCGTCGTCGACTACGTCCACTTCAAGGAGGCGGGGGGAGCTAGCAGCTCGTCCTCACCGAGCTCGCCTACCCCACCACCTCGTTCGCCACCACCTCCGGCGAGTCCTTCACCACCGCCACCACCAGCTCCGGCAAGTCCACAGGCTCCGGCGAGTCCACCACCAGCACCGCCGGCCACGCCTCGTTCTCCTACACTAGACCCTACCTCCTCAGGCTCGGCACCGGCAGCTTCGGCCCACGACGAGCAGCGCACAGTGGAGTTCGCCACTCCACTGTCCAACGACGAGGATCGCATCGACGCCTACCACGGCGGCGAGCCTCTGCGCTACCGTACCGTGGACAACCTCCTCGGCGAGCAGCCGGTCCCTGGACTGGCACAGCACGACTTTGAGGCGGAGCTGCACCTCGCACAGGACGATGGCGAGCCTCGTTCCTTCGCCGAGGCGGAGAGGGACGCGGCATGGCGTGCCGCGATGCAGATGGAGATGGACGCCGTCGAGCGGAACAAGACGTGGGAGCTGGCCGATCTTCCAGCCGGCCACCACGCCATCTCTCTCAAGTGGGTCTTCAAGCTCAAGAAGGACGAGACCGGAGAGGTGATCAAGCACAAGGCGCGTCTGGTGGCGCGCGGCTTCGTCCAGCAAGAAGGAATCGACTTCGACGACGCCTTCGCGCCCGTTGCACGGATGGAGTCCGTGCGACTCCTCCTTGCGCTAGCTGCCCAGGAGGGCTGGCGTGTCCATCACATGGATGTCAAGTCGGCGTTCCTTAACGGCGACTTGAAGGAGGAGGTCTACGTGCATCAGCCGCCGGGATTTGCGATTCCCGGCAAGGAGGGCAAGGTGCTCCGCCTGCGCAAGGCCCTCTATGGCTTGCGGCAGGCACCAAGGGCGTGGAATGCCAAGCTGGATTCCACGCTGAAGGGGATGGGCTTCGAGCAAAGCCCACACGAGGCGGCCATCTACCGGCGGGGCAGCGGAGGAAAGGCCCTGCTGGTAGGCGTCTACGTCGACGACTTGGTGATCACCGGCACCAAGGATGCGGAGGTGGCGGCATTCAAGGAAGAGATGAAGGCCACCTTCCAGATGAGTGATCTGAGGTCTCTCTCCTTCTACCTGGGGATCGAGGTGCACCAGGATGACTCCGGGATCACGCTTCGACAGACCGCCTACGCCAAGCGCATCGTTGAGCTAGCGGGGCTCACCGACTGCAACCCAGCCCTCACTCCGATGGAGGAGAGGCTGAAGCTGAGCCGCGACAGCACGACGGAGGAGGTGGACGCTACGCAGTACCGGCGTCTTGTGGGGAGCCTTCGCTACCTCGCCCACACACGGCCGGACTTGGCATTCTCCGTCGGCTACGTTAGTCGGTTCATGCAGCGACCGACGACGGAGCACCAGCAGGCTGTGAAGAGGATCATCCGCTACGTTGCGGGGACTCTCGACCACGGCCTCTACTACCCGAGGTGCCCTGGGGCGGCACACTTCGTCGGGTACAGCGACAGCGACCACGCCGGCGACATCGACACCAGCAAGAGCACGAGCGGGATCCTCTTCTTCCTCGGCAAGTGCCTCGTTAGCTGGCAGTCGGTCAAGCAGCAGGTGGTGGCCCTGTCTAGCTGCGAGGCCGAGTACATAGCGGCCTCCACCGCTTCGACTCAGGCGCTCTGGCTCGCTCGACTGCTTGGTGATCTCCTTGGCAGAGACACTAGAGCGGTGGAGCTCAGAGTGGACAGCAAGTCCGCCCTGGCCCTAGCAAAGAACCCCGTGTTCCACGAACGCAGCAAGCACATCCGGGTGAGGTACCACTTCATCCGAGGCTGTTTGGAGGAAGGAAGCATCAAGGCGAGCTACATCAACACCAAGGACCAGCTTGCGGACCTGCTCACCAAGCCCCTTGGGAGGATCAAGTTCCTTGAGCTCTGCTCCAGGACCGGGATGGTTCAACTCTCCCACAAAACGACGCACAAGACTTAGGGGGAGAATGATGGATAAGTCTCATGTGTGGTTGGTCTTTGTGGGGTTGTGCTGCTCACATGGTCCTTGTGGCTGTTTTTCTGTTTTTAGGACAGCATCTTAGACTAGAGGACAGCATCTTAGAGGACAGCATCTTAGACTAGAGGACAGCATCTTAGCTAGGACAGCACTTTAGCATCTTAGACTAGCATCTTAGACTAGCATATTGGCATATGCTTGGCTGGCTAGCAGCCTATAAATATGTAACCCCAACCCCTCAGGTTGGCATGGCATTGTATGAGTTTGTGTGAGAAATAAACCAGAAAATTGCCCCAACTCCTAGTGTCATCCTCTCTCGATGAGAGTAAGGATTCAGCTACTACCAAGAGTGCGAATCCAGCGACTAACAGCAGCAACCGCGGGCGAGGCATGTGCGGCAGGCGATGGTGGCCACGGGCAGAGCCCGCTGAACCTGCGGAAGCAGAAAAAGGGAGGGAGATAGGTGGGGAAGAGGAGTTGTTCACCGGGAAGTCGGCGGGATGGCGACGGCGGATGTCAAGTGAGGTGGATCTAAACCCTAGAGCATGATACCATGTTAGAAAAATAGCAACTTAGCTTGTATTCTAGTCCCCAAAGAGAAAGATAATGTCTGTACACAATATATGGAGAAAACCCCTTACAATAGTGGGAAAATACACAACAGATATATACATGTAACACATTCAATCCCCAAAGACCCCAAGCTACTGTACAACGTGGAACCTTTGGAAAGAGCGTTGATAGACTACAAACCACAATTGAAAAATTTAGTATTGGCGGCAGTGCTTAAGGCATCTGCTGGTTGCTCCATATAAGGGAAAGCAGTACAGATGACAGCTAAAAACAAAACAACTAAAGTGCAATTTCAACAACTAAAATGCTAGAAGATAGAATGGCTGTGATCAGCCCTGACAACCTCTACAACTAAAGCGAGAGCTCTCTGTATATAACACAACCACACTCAGGCTTATCCCTTCAAGTGTACCGCAGGATTTTCGAGAATAATCACGCCACAACCATACAAGTTGCAGGGATGATCAAAGAAAGCATGGAAACCCACAAAAGGGCGCACTGTCTACAAAATCTGTAGTGGCTGGGTTGGTTCCTTTGTTTGGGCTCCCCCGCTATGTTTGGGTGTGCTTATGAGTTTTCCACTTCCTGTAAATATAACTCTCCCTCTTAATTGATAGCAAACTTCCTGCTGTTGCGTTAAAAAATAATTATTCTAGTTCTATTAATTTTATTGACTTGCCCAATTTTGATAATAACCGAAGCAAGAACATATACATGCAACAGTTTTATTTCTAAGAAAATCCCACAGCAACACGCAGGGTATCCTTCTAGTTATATAGATAGATTAAGATTTTTGGCAGCACTTGGAAAGTGGTTTGGATTAGTGTTTGCTGTTTTTATATGTTTAGTCATTGCTACTCAATTCATTAACACATCAACTTGGAATCTGGAGTCTTTTAGACAAGAAGCATATCATGATAATGCATATTAATTCCAGCCATTTAATTCTGGACAATTTTGTTTGGAGAACGTGTTGAGCTGTTCCAGAGATGTTACTGCTTTCAAATTGACTTGTCTGTGTTAACTATGCTCGGTATCTGAAATGTTTGTAGTTTTGTACTCATCTTATTTGAAAGAAGACCTAATATTCGTTCTGATAAGAAGCATAAATTACAAGTATCTACTAAACTCTTTTATCTGATGGAATTGTGCTAAACCACTGCTTTTTTCTCAAGTAAAGATGGGACAGGAAGATATAAGATGGCAAGAGGATGGGTCTGGGATAGACCCTGTGATGTATTTACAAAGTCAAGGTGCTCGAACTAGTGGTGCTGGGAAGTCCACTAGCCATGGTGGGCCGAAGTGTTCCTGGAAGAGAAATAAGTTTCCAGAAGAATGTATCCAAGAAGGATTTCTACCTCCACAAAATGTTGATGAGACAAGAAGTTACAACAATATCAATATATTTCATACTGGGAGCCTGATAAAAGTGGTTAGTTTGAATGAACGTCCCCAATTTTTTCGGATTAGAAACACTGCAGATCTTGTGCCTTGTAATTTTGATTTTAACATCTGCTAATGCAGGTGAAGAAAATTTTTAGCGTTAGCAATCCTGATCCCCTGGAAGTAGAGAGGGCAAAGAAAGCATTGGAAGTAAGTCCGATTATACAAACTATATTATCACCGCATGGTTGTGTGCCCACCTCCCTGTTGAAACTGCGCAGATGGTATGCGGCCGCCAAAGAAAGCGTGCGCGCGTGAGGTTCCTGCCTGTTCCGGGTTCGGTGGGCCCCTTCTTTAAGACTGAAGTCAAGGGGACGTCTCTCCCCTTGATCAAGTCAGGAAATTTTCAGTTTTGTCTAACTCAGAATGCCTTCAGGATCAAGAATGGTCTCTAGTTGGTGCAATAGCAAGGCTTGCTGAGGCATCTGATGTTGCAAGTGGTAAATACTAATGTCCCATTATTCCTGTACCATAAACATGTGGAAAATTTCCTATAGTTTGATTTGTTTTCCCCAGACAGTGCACTTTTTCCTGCATACTGTATACCATGCAAGTCTAATCCCACCATGGGATGTTAGGATAATTTAGCACAAGGAACTTTGTTCCCTGAAATTTAATCTAACATAGAAGAAAATACTCCCTCCGTTCCAAATTATAAGATGTTTTGGCTTTTCTAAATATATGCTTTTACCAATTACAATGTATATAGACATAGCATATATTTAAGTGCATAGCAAAAGTTATTTACCTAGAAAAGCCAAAACATCTTATAGTTTGGAATGAAGGGTCAAGGGAGTACCATGTTAGGGCTCGTTTGGCAGTGGCCGGACCAGGTTTCGTTCCTGGCCACGGTACTCCAGTTTTCAATACAGGCGTCTCCGTTCCACCCGGAACGACGCCCCGGAACGGCCCGTTCCGAACAAAACGAACGGGGCCTTAATCGGTAGTCTTCTTATCATGGGATGCTTTCGCACTACCACTTCTCTTTTTTTAATAAAAAAAACAAGAAACTGTGGAGAGAGAAACCCCCATGAGAGTTTCTACGAAGAGGCAAAAAAACTGGCTGAAGAAGTGTTTTTATTCTGAAAAGGTGTTAAGCCAGGAGAAGATTACATGTTCTTTTGAAGTTGTAGTTGTGGATTATCTCTATGCATGTGAAGGGCTACAAGTTCTTTGAAGTTATGCAGCCACATGCATTGATGTGGCTGGCCATTTTCTTAGATCTTCTCATGATGTGACCTCCAAAATGCAACAAGCTGAGATTTTGAAATTTTCCATTATCTTGAAGATTCTGTTTTTCCCAGATGACATTGTTGATCAAGTATGTTCACACCCAAAATCGGCTAACCTGGTCTGATTCTGGGAAAACAGACTGGTTTTGCAAACTTTATCAAATTATGAATTGAACTTCACCATTGCGAAAGATCGAAATGCGCATATAGAAGTCCATTTTGGAGTCTGGATGAGAGAATTATAGTTTTGGGTAGTTCCACAACCGCAAGTTGTTGTTTTCCAGAACCATCTAGGTCGGTTTTGACATCCTAATACTAGGATAGAATTGTATTTTCACATGGATGTTGTAAGAGTTTTGACCCCTAACTGGATAAGTCGGGCCACAACCGATTGAGTGCATCCAGTTGCATATATGAAACAAATTTATCCTTGTACCTTCTTTTCTTTGCCCTATTTTCCCAATCTCATTTGCTGTCCTCCTCTTGTCTCCATGGGGTGGGTGGCAGAGCTTGCCTTAAACTAGGGGGTGTCAATTCCATAATCAACATCTACTCAATTCAAGGGCTAAATTATGATATATGCTAAGCTATCTATACTGAAAACTAGTGTGATGAAAACAAACCAAATTTGACAAGAATATGTGCCGCTTCACCCTGCAAGCGCAGCAGAAGGTGCATGGTGTGAGGTGGCAAGAAAACTCAAGAGATCTAGGAGACTAATTTGCACAGACGATAAGCACCACAGAAGTACTGAAGGCAAGCTGTCTCTTTAAAATTGATCCTCCACCACTAGTGAGAAGGCATCCTATCTGGCAGCTGAGCCTAGGGCATACAAGCATTGCCTGTCCCTCCCGTGCGATTGATTGACGAATGACTTAGTTTGTCAATGTAGGAAAGTAGATAGTAGATTGATATGGGGAATGAGGTGTTACACATATATAGTCAAGGATGTCTAGGTCTATAGAAACAAAACCCCTGGATTAATCCTTGCCTAATAGATATCAATCATATGAATCTAGATATCAATCATTTCAATCTATCTATCCTAACCATATGGTGCAATGCCCAATAGGGAAGCGCAGGCCCCGAGTCCAGCTATACCCTCTATCTAACACGCCCCCGCAGTCAAAGTGCTGCACTGCTGACGTCAGCAAACTCATCGAAAATGGAACCTCAGAGCCCTTTGGTGAAGATGTCAGCAAACTGCGACATTGTAGGGATGTGCAAAACCTTGGTGTCACCTAGAGCCACATGTTAGCAGGGGCGGAGCCAGCGTATAAGCAATGCTGTCAGGTGACAGCAATGCCTTTCTACCCTGCCAAGTGCCCTGCTTTTTCTTTACCAAGTGTGACATCAGTAGGTTTGGTCCACTGACAGCAGCGGACAACAAAATTCCACAGCCATTGTTAGACCTTTATACCAGATAATCACGTAAACATACTGACGCTCTCTTTGCCTTTGTCACCCTCTGTCGGTTAGCTCTTTTCTTCACCAGAACCGAGTCCATTATTTCCATGTTACTTCATATTCCTTTGTATCCTCTTTGACACTAGCTTTTACTTTTTTTACTTAGTTTACTTATTAGATATTAAGATTAATTCCATCAAGGAAATATATTTGTGTCTTGCTACTTGCTACAAACAATGGAAATACAGAAACAAAATATGTTAGGCTGAGAAACCTAGGTCTCTATAGTTTTGTCTAAATTGATTGGTCTCTATAATTTTGAACCATGTTATAGTAAGGCGGGGCAATGCTATAGATTTTCGTGATTTAAGACAAAAAGTTTGTAAGCGCTTTTCTATAAATTCGATCAAAAAAATCCTCTTCTCATAGCCAAAGTACAAGTCAAAAGGCCTAGCCCGGTTATCATAGGTCAACAGTGCCCCTGTGTTAGGGTGGGGTAGGAGTCCGGGATTTTTCTCGGCCTACGTGAGAAGATTTTCTCTATCATAGCAATGCCCGAGTGGCTTACCCCCGTAGGTCGAGGCTTTTTTATATAAATTTGTCGAACACAAAATTTTTTGACTTAAAATAAATTTAGAAATTTATTTATTTAGAGACCGAGAGAATATTCTTCTTTTTTTGTGTGTTATTTGTTTACTAGAAACCACATCATAATAGCGAAGAGTTTATACTGACATCATTAACCTAAAATCCTGGATCCGCCCCTGCATGTTAGAATAGGCGCCCTAATGGGCCTGACGCCCAGCCCATGCGGCTGGTGCTTAGAGGATTGAGATGGATAGATTAGACAAGGATCACCGTTGATTGGGTGTTTCTATAAACCCTATGATCTTTGCCTACATATATGTACCTTGTACTTGTTATTCTATCAATCAATCATCCCGAGACATATTTGCTCTTATGGTATCAGCCGCCTAAGGCCACTAGGGCGCTGAGTAAAGCCACGAAGGACCCAGCGCGCCTTGTATCGCTCGAGGGAACCATCAGACTGGAACTTGTGCTTGAAGATCCACTTGCCAGTGACGACGTTAGCTCGCGGGGGGCGAGGCACAAGATCCCAGGTGTTGTTTGCTCCCTGCTCTTTCAGGCTTCTATGCCTTCATCCTATTGGGTGGAGGCTCTCTCTACAGCTACAGTTTTACTTAACATATTGCCCACCAAGACTCTACAATTTTCCACGCCACATCTCGCTTTGTTTGGTTCACCACCAACGTACGATCACCTTCGAGTCTTTGGTTGCAAGTGTTATCCTAACCTGTCTGCCACCGCTCCTCACAAACTCTCACCTAGGTCTGCCCTGTGTGTCTTCCTAGGATATTCACCTCACCACAAAGGATACCGCTGCCTTGACCTCTCCTCCAATCGAGTCATCATCTCCCGGCACGTCATCATTGATGAAACAACCTTTCCCTTTGCTGAGGAACATGGTCCAATTACTCCAGCGGACCTTGACTTTCTTGATACTACTGATGCTACTGATGATGTGCCCGCTCCTATTGGACCGCTGCACAAGTTTTTCCCTGCAGGAACACAGACCGGCGCCTCCAGCGACGCCGGCGCCCCTGCTGGTCCCCCAGCGACTGTGCCTGGGGCGCTCCCACTCGACTCGACGCCTGCTGATGCTCCTCCGATGCCCGTGCTCTACATCCCGCCAGCGCTGCGGGCACCAGGGACTCCTCCCGCGCCACGCGTGGCCTCCAGGACCGCTTCTCCCGCGCCTCGCGCGCCCCAGGAGCCTCCTCGTACACCTGTCAGTGCCTCTCCACGACAGCTGTACATCCCTCCTGCACTTCGTGTGGGCTCGACGTCTCCAGTGACATCCGCCGGCTTCCCTGCGCCGGTTCTAGCGCCACGCGGACCCCCACCAGGGTTCCCTCCTCTTCGTCCGGCGTCTCAGGTCGTCCACCACTACACGCGCCGGCCTCGTCCACCGCCTACGCCTCCCGCCGCACCGCTGCCCAAGGGTGTTGTTGCTGTCCCACCTGTCTCCAATCAGCACGCCATGGACACACGCGCGAAGAGTGGATATCGGATGCCTGCGGCCTATCACGCCGCATCCCTCTCCCTTGTGCCGAAGACCTTTCGTAGCGCTCTTGCTGACCCCAACTGGCGAGCAGCTATGGAAGACGAACACAGAGCTCTGCTGCAGAACGACACTTGGGATCTTGTGCCTCGCCCCCCGCGAGCTAACGTCGTCACTGGCAAGTGGATCTTCAAGCACAAGTTTCAGTCTGATGGTTCCCTCGAGCGATACAAGGCGCGCTGGGTCCTTCGTGGCTTTACTCAGCGCCCTGGTGTGGATTTTGATGAGACTTTCAGTCCTGTGGTGAAGCCTGCTACTGTTCGCACAGTGCTCTCCCTGGCCCTCTCTCGCCGCTGGCCAATCCATCAGCTTGATGTGAAGAACGCCTTCCTTCATGGCAACCTGACAGAGACAGTGTATTGCCAGCAGCCATCTGGGTTCGAGGACTCGGCTCATCCAGATTTTGTATGCCTTCTGAAGAAGTCGCTCTATGGTCTCAAGCAGGCGCCCCGTGCCCAGTGGCGGACGTAGGTAGAAGCTGTGGGGCCATCTGGCCCCACAGGTTTTGACGAATCTAGTGTAAAATTACTGTAGCATATATGGTTTGGTTCCACAGCTTCTGCTGGCTGACCCCACAGGTTTTGATTTCTGGATCCGCCACTGCCCATGCCTGGTACAGTCGGATGGCCTCCTATTTGCTGTCTATTGGGTTTGTTGAAGCCAAGTCAGACACCTCACTGTTCATCTACCGACGCGGATCCGACACAGCATACTTGTTACTCTGTTGATGACATCGTCCTCACAGCTTCCTCACCCGGTCTCCTTCGGCGGATCATCTCAGCCCTTCAGCGAGAGTTCGCCATGAAAGACCTTGGTGAATTGCATCACTTCCTTGGTATGCATGTTCAGCGCACTGGTGATGGTCTTCTTCTTTCTCAGCGACAGTACATGTTGGATATCCTAGACCGCGCAGGCATGGCAAAGTGCAAGCCGTGCTCCACTCCAGTTGACACCAATCCGAAGGTTGCTGCATCTAATGGGGCCCCTGTGTCTGATGCTACAGACTTCCGCAGCCTTGCAGGAGCTCTCCAGTACCTGACATTTACCCGCCCAGACATTGCATATGCTGTCCAGCAGGTCTGCCTTCACATGCATGACCCTCGTGAACCTCACCTCGCTGCCTTGAAGCGGATTCTTCGCTATGTTCGAGGCACCCTACACCTTGGTCTCCTACTGCGACCGTCTGCTTCGACTAATCTTGTCGTCTACACTGATGCTGATTGGGCTGGTTGTCCCGATACTCGCAAGTCCACCTCGGGCTATGCAGTGTTCCTCGGCGACAATCTCGTTTCCTGGTCCTCCAAGCGCCAGAACACGGTGTCAAGATCGAGTGCAGAAGCCGAGTATCGCGCGGTGGCTAATGGAGTTGCAGAGGCCACCTGGCTACGCCAGCTTCTCCTGGAGCTGCATTCCCCCCTGAGGCGCGCCACACTGGTATATTGCGACAACATCAGTGCCGTCTACATGACCTCCAACCCAGTTCAACATCAGCGAACTAAACATATTGAGATTGATCTTCACTTCGTTCGGGAGAGAGTTGCTATTGGTGATCTTCGTGTTCTGCATGTTCCCACTTCTTCCTAATATGCAGATATCTTCACCAAAGGGCTGCCTACTTCAGTGTTCACGGAGTTTAGGTCCAGTCTAAACGTGCTGAGTGGCTGACGTTTCAACTGTGGGGGCGTGTTAGAATAGGCGCCCTAATGGGCCTGACGCCCAGCCCATGCGGCTGGTGCTTAGAGGATTGAGATGGATAGATTAGGCAAGGATCACCGTTGATTGGGTGTTTCTATAAACCCTATGATCCTTGCCTACATATATGTACCTTGTACTTGTTATTCTATCAATCAATCATCCCGAGACATATTTGCTCTTACCACATGCTCACGAACGAAGTGTAGATCAATCTCAATGTGCTTGGTGTGCTAGGACGGCCAAAGAACAAGTCCCAAATCTAGAGTGCCTTGAATGTACTTGAGGATGCGCTTGAGAGCAGCAAGGTGAGATATCCGGGAATCACGCATATGAAGGCATCTCTGTTGCACAACATAGGAGATATCTGTTCTGGTGAAGGTCATATATTGTAGAGCCCTGGCCAAGCTATGGAAGTCGTTGGGGCACTGGACAGGGTCACCGAAGTATGCAGGGAGCTTTGGCTTGGCGTCAACCGGAGCTACAACAACAATCGAAGAGGGAACAAGATACCGGGCAGGGGAGGTGTGTGAAAGAGTACCAACATTTCGGAAGTCATGTGTGAGGTGGCCCCTGAACCAAAGTACTAGTCCTATTGTTGTTGCAACGTCATGGTGTTGAAGGAGCCGGCGAGGTCCGACTAGTTCCATCCTGGGGTGGCCCAAGTATTGATCCCCGGAGGTGGAGAGGGTGCGCACTAGCGAGAAGAGCGTGTGGGGATGTCATCTATTGGAAGTGTGCCTGGGCAGGAGCCTGCTGGGGCAGCTCTATAGGGATGGGCGCAAGGGGGTATGGAGCTAGACAACAGGTAGAGATAGGAGGGCCAGGGCACGCCAGCACTAGGGGCGCTTCCCTATCCGTAGATGTGCGCAGCTACGGCCTATTGACCCCGTTTGCCCCACCGATCTTTTTGGGAGGAGAGCCCTCAGAACCGGCTGGTCCCAAGGATGGTGGAGGCTGCTGCTCTTGACGAGAGGCAGGCACCGGGGGAGCACACTGCGTGCCAGCAGCCACCAGGGCATGGACGACCGATGCACCTGGTTCAGTTCCTCCAGCAACAGGTCGTTCCGGGCTTCTAGGAACGTGGGGAAGGGACGACCACGCTGGAGGTGAAGGCCGATGGAGGTGAACTTCTCGTTGAGGCCGCGAATCATGGTGAGGACGAGGGTGTGGTCGGGAACGTGTTCGCTCAGTTCCTCGAGGGCGTCAGCCTCTCAGCCATGCCCTTGAGGTGTCGGCAGTAGTCGGTGACGGAGAGGCCCCCTGGGCGAAGGTCCGAAACTCAGAGTTGAGGTAGAGGGCGCCCGTCTCCAGGTTCCCCAAGAACTGTGATTTCACGGCCAGCCACACCGAGCGGGCTGACGGCTGTGGAGCAGGAACGTGGTGCCATGTCGGACAACTCGGGGAAGATGGCACCGTAGAGCCAAGACTTGACCACGCAGTCCATGCACGCCCAGTTCGAGAAGGCTGGGTTGGGGTCGTCCTGAAGGACATGGCCCTTGAGGGTGAACTTCCCCAAGGCGAGGAGGAACAGACGCTCCCATGCCACCTGGTGTACTGGCTGGAGGAGAGGTCGAGGACGATCAACACGAGAGGGCGGATGTTCTGGACGCCGACGTCCTATGAGTGGAAGTTGACGAGGACCGCGGCTTCATGGAGAAGTAGCGCTTCGTGGAGGGAGTGCGGAGCAGGCTCTAGGGCGGGGTTGGGCGTGCGCGTGGCCTCAGCCCGCACGACGTCGGCACGCTCGCGATCCGTGGCCGCGAGCCACTCTCCAGCAGCGACCTTGGCCTCCCGTTCGGCAGCGGCGGCGCGCTCAAGGGAGTAGCGACGGCATGCTCGTGCTAGGCGTCGGTTGCGTCGCGCTTGCTCTTAGAGAGAGGAGTGGATGGGGGTAGGGGTGGTCAGCATATGGCGGCGATCGGTGAAGGAGACGGCGCGGCTGGGTGGCGCGCCTAGGTAGCGGAAGAAGGGCCGAGAGAAACCTGGACGAATGATACCATGTAGTAGGAAAGTAGATAGTAAATTGATAAGAGGGAAGAAGGTGTTACACATATATTGGTAAGGATGTCCAAATTCATTGAAACAGAACCACTGAATTGATCCTTGCCTAATAGATATCAATCATGGCCGTGTTTAGTTGCCCAATTTGGGGGCGACGGATTTACTGTTCACTACTGTAGTGCACTGTAGCATTTTATTTTTATTTGGT
Source organism: Saccharum hybrid cultivar R570 (assembly GCA_038087645.1). Taxonomy (NCBI): domain Eukaryota; kingdom Viridiplantae; phylum Streptophyta; class Magnoliopsida; order Poales; family Poaceae; genus Saccharum; species Saccharum hybrid cultivar. Next base: position 40,998,258 of record JAQSUU010000307.1, on the reverse strand, counting down.
AAAAATTGTCCAAACATTGACTAATTAGGTTCAACCTCGCAAAGTACAACAAAACTGTGCAATTAGTTTTTGATTTCATCTATATTTAGTACTCCATGCATGTGCCGATATTTTGATGTGATGGGGAATCTTCTTTTTGCATAGTGAAATTTGGGGAAATATTTGGTATCTAAACAGGCCCCATATCAATCTATCTATCCTAACTCTATGGGGCAATGCCCAATACTCCAATAGGGAAGCGCAGGCCCAGAGTCCAGCTGTACCCTCTAACTGTCAAAGCCATCTAGATTGGTTCTCGCAGAGACAGTGCAAGGAGCCCTTTGTGAGTGCACGTGGGCACGCTCGTGTCATGGCAAGGGCTGATGGCGCGTTCTCGGGTCAGTTCGGCTGCACTTTGTGACAGTGCTGCCGTGGCTGCCAAAAAGCGCTGTAATCAACAGCCGATCAGGGTCTTTGATTAGTGTTAGCAACCTCCTCAATCGGTTCACAGCTAACTCGATTTAGAGCAATCAGAGTGCAAGACCTCAGGGAGAGGGAGGTCTGGAGTTCAGCGAGCAAAGGGGAATCAGAGCAGAGAAGCACTACAGGGTTGGCAAAGATCGGTAGAAGGGGAAACTGGGTACAGAGGGAGAGACACTTGAGGAAGAACAGTAGCTAGGGGCTGGGATTCTATCTTCTATTCCCTTTCTAGCTGAAACTTCACCTGACAGCCTGGCTTGGGCCCACACGGCAGCCAGACTATGACAATTAGGGTCCTAGGATATGCCAAAATTTTCTCAACATCTCCTGCTGAGATTGCAGTATAGTGTAGAATCATATAGTCTCTTGTTTCTTCTATGCTGGCAGCCTGGCACAGTGTACATGCAATTGCAGTTGGGTCTTGAAGATGATTACAAATATCCTTTCTGTACCGAGTATTACTTGACAGCACTGACGCCAACTTGTTTGACAATCCCCTTTCTTTCTGTGTGAACAGGTTAGCAGAACCCTGGGAGAAGGAATGTATCAGGTGCTGCCGTGCTGGTAACCAGCATCAGGCAAAGTAACAAACATCGCTGGAATATGCAATAAACTCCATGAGAAAACTTGTGTAAAAAATTATTGCTGCTAGTTGATTGTAATGTACAGTAGGTCTGTAGATTTAATACCTTCCATTTGGGGATATCCAAGGAATTGCAACTCAACCAATTCTGACCATTTGGCATGTGATTCTACATATATACTACATAATCAAGAGTGGGATTTGTGATATATCTAGATCATGGAGCTTGAATCTTCCGTACTTATGATAATGTTGGTTCTAAACTTCTAATAAGAGAATCTTGCCGATATTTGCCACAATCAATGCTTGCCAAATGTGGTCTACTAAACCAAATTGTGATAAAAGCAAGCATTTGCCAAGAATTGTCATCAAACCAAAGTCCATTCTTGTCTAAAAAGGAATATTCTGAGAAGAGAATCTTGATGATGTTATGAATTGCCATGAAACCAGAGTCCATTCTTGTCTTGAAAAGAGGTTTCTGAGAACTAAAAGGGAACGACATGCTTTATACAAACTAGCTCAGTTAATCACGAAAATGTCAGCCTCCCATGGCATACAATGTCCAATTCTCCAATGTAGTTGCATCAAACAGAACCTGAGCACTTTTGTGATGTCGAATTTCGGTGGTTGCGGAATTGCAGAAAAATGAAGCAGCGAAGACATGATCATCACACATTATAGCTTAATTAATGACAACCAAATCCATGTTAAATTGTTTCAATTTGATCAGATGATGAGCAACAATGGATTGTCTCCAGCCAACTAATAATTACATAAGATAGCAATGCATTGCAATTTGCTACTGTACTACATTGGCAATGAAGCTACACATGAATGAATAATGAAAGCATAAGATTAAAGTAGTCAATTTTATCCTAAATAACACTGCTCTCCGTTTGTCTGCCTGCTATTGATCAGATCAGGTATCCTCTGGACCCAGCGACTCTGCTTCCTCTGAGGCATCCTCAGTCAGGATCCATGGATTCTGCCTCCTCCGACTCCGAGAACCACCGGTGGTTGAGCGCTTGTGCCGCAGTGAGCCTCTTGCCCTCGTCAAAGCAAAGCAACCCACACAAGAGCTCGCCGGCAGCCTTGGACAGGTCCGGTGGCAGGCCCTTGAACGCCGCCACCCCGTCCGAGTCCATCTTGTCCCGCAGCTGGAACACCTCCACGAGCAGGTCCTCCTTTGTTTGGACGCCAGGGAACACGGGCTTGCCGGTGAGCAGCTCGAGCATGACGCAGCCGAGCACCCACATGTCGACGGGCGGGCCGTAGCAGCGGCTGCCCTTGAGCATCTCCGGCGCGAGGTACCACAAGGTGCCCACGCGGTCCTCCAGGTACGGCGGGCGCACAGGCGTGGCACTCCCGAAGTCGCAGATCTTGAGGGCGCCACCGGGGCCGACGAGCACGTTCTCCGGCTTGACGTCGCGGTGGAGCGCCCCCGCGCGGTGCACCCACGCGACGCCGCGCAGGAGCTGGCGCATGGCAGCGCACGCCGGGGCCTCCGGGAAGCGGCCCGTGAGGGTGAGCCGGTCGCGGAGGCTCGGGCCGTCGACGAGCTCCGTGACGATGAAGAGGTCCCCGGAGGCCTCGTCGGCGGCCACGTCGCGGATCTGCACCACCGAGGGGGCGCCACGGCAGGCGGCCAGGCAGCCGGCCTCGCGGAGTGCCGCGCGGGTGCCGTCGCCGCCGCCGCCACGGGTGGCGCGGACCCACTTGATGGCCACCATCTCGCCCGTGCGCCGGTGGCGCGCCCGCACCACCTTGCCGTACGTGCCCTCCCCGAGCACCCCGAGCTTCTTGTACTCATAGATGGAGCCGAAGACGTACTGCGAACGCTTCTTGGCCGCCGAGAAGCAGGGGCCGTCGAGCGCCGGGCGCTTCCTGGTGGCGATCGCCGCCGCCATGAGCTTTTCGCTTCTTGTTGCGCGCGCGCCGAGAGGAGAAGGCGAGGGAAGCTGAAATTGTGGAAGAGCTGCTCTGCGGGCGCCGGGCGGCGTCGGGGAGATTTGTTTATAGGGGATGCGTGGACGGTGCAGATGTAGTTGGCGTGGGCGCCACGCGGATGCGAGGGCTCCGCCCTTCCGCACTCTTTGCTGTTTCGTTTGGGTGTGCGTGTGTCCGACGCTGGCCTGGTTTAGATCGGCAAAGTCGGCACCAAAAAAACACGGTACAGATTTACTGTATATTTTTGTTTTTATTTGGTAATAATTGTCCAAACTTTGAGTAATTAGGCTCAAAATGTTCGTCTCGCAAAGTACAATAAAACTGTGTAATTAGTTTTTGATTTCATCTACATTTAGTATGTCACACCCAAAATTTCCTATTTTGGGTTGTGCATGAAAAATACTAAATAAAATAAATGATTTCAATATCTAAATAAATTTATTAGATAAGTTAAGTGGCTGCTAATTTAAATATAGAAAATTGTGGTTTTAAAATTTTTCATATTAATTTGATAATGTGGTGTTTGTTTGATGCTTGTCTTTGGTGTTGGTGAGTGCTATTATTTTTTTAAAATACCATAGGACGACGTTTACTTTTCATCGGAAAACTTTTTGGTATTTTCTGGATTTAAATTTCAATTTCCATGAGCTTAATCTTTTTCCTTGATCTCTTCATCAATCTTTTCATGAGCTCCAAATACTTTATTTGGGTTCATCTCATTCTAAAATATCTCTGAGAATTTTCCCTGAATTTTCGGAGCCTTCGGAGTATTTTTCGTGTCTTAAAATTCAATTCTGGACTTTTCTAGAATTATTTTATCGATAAAATTAATTAATTCCGAAAATAATAAAATATCTCAGATTTACTCATGCCCAAAGGTCCATGTCTTTATTTACTAATGGGCTTTAATAATTAATTAGGCCTATTAGTAAAGGTGGAGGGTGCAACATCAATTAGTACCATATTACTAGTTGATGTGAAGGTGAAGAGTTTTCCTCCCTATAAGTATGTACCTACCCCATGGGCTAAATACACAAACCTTACAGAACCCTCTGAAATTCCTCTTGATGCGGGGTCCAGCCGCCTCCACCGTGTATCACCAGTCGGATCGAAAAGCTACAAGCGCTTCGGGTCGGCTTCTCTACATAGGATCTACTCCAAGCTGAACATGAACTCAACGAAGGTACGCCACCGTTGGCGAGACGTATCTGCACTAGTGCAACATCACATGAAGCCTGCTCCTTGGCGAGGTCAGCTGCCACTGCCAAGGGTTTCTCCCCCCCACTGACTCTTGGAGACGCACCGGAGGTTGCTCGGAGAAGCAAATCCCCACCTCTTAGGAGTGGCTCTCGTCATTCATCAACACCGGAGTTGCTAGTCGGAGCTACCAGTTCATCAGATTCTGGTTCATGCGTGATCCCAAAATTACCGTCCATCGTTGGTTTCGGCAATACAGACGGTGTGTCGAGAATTACGCTGGGGAATTCAAAATCAAATTTGGAACCAAGTTTGGGCCGAGATTTGGTATGTATTGGACCTGGGAAGTGGTACCGCCCTATGAAGGGTCTTATTGATCTCTTCTCACGCACGGGAACCACAATACGGCACCCTAATTCTAGCCGCCAATCGTATACTCGCCCATCTCGTTCCTACGCCGACGTCGTGCGTTCGTTCTGTCCCCCGGCAATGGCTGGACGCGGCGAACATCCATCGGGTGCCCAACCGGCATTGAACCAAAACCAGCAGCCACACCATGCTGCACCGACAAACAACCAGCAGGCGATGTACTCTCAGGGCTACCATGGTGGCCAATCCCAACATTTTAATCCCGGCCTTAACCCGGGGTTTAATCCGGAGTATGGTGGTGGTGGCTTACAGTATGGTGGTGGAGGCCGCGGCTGAGCTCTCTCTTCCCTCCGGCGCAAGAGCAGCAGCAAGCCATCTCCATGGCCATGACGTTCGTACATGCCAAGGAAGAAGATGACGGTATTTATAGAACTGCCACTCATCTTTTAGCGCGCGTTGTTTATTCATTTTATGTCTGATTCGAGTCGTTCAATTCGCGTTAGTTTCGTCACGTCGAGCTCTACGCGATAGTACCAAAGTTTTTATGTCACATGTTTTTCTATATATCGCTAAATATTATATTGATTAATATGTTTGTTATTAGTTTTATAATTAAAAATAATATACAATCTTGTTTAGGCCATATCTTCCACGTTTTAACTCTGATTTGACCCGTTCAAGTTGCGTTAGGTTCGTATTTGCGAACTCTACATGTTAGTGTAGCTGTACAGTAGGTTTGAAAGATTTAATTTTCGAGTTTATATTAAAGTAATTATTTATCTATAGGAAATCTTAGAAAGTTCGTAACTTTCACGTTTTAAATCCGAATTTCGTGATCTTTACGTCTGTGTGATCGTAGTAACGTGTAGAAGAGTTTTATAAACTTTTATTACTGTTTTGTTATTGTTGGTGTACTGTTCTAATTGTATCTCTTTGTTTGCTTCGTGTATGTTTGATTGGATGCATGTGTGTTGTTGATTGATGAATCGAGTATAGACGGTGAGCAATTTCTTGACGATCAGGAGTATTATTTTTGAGCCAGACCAGCAGTATCAACAGGAAAGCTTTGATTAAGGCAAGTATAACATGGGGCCATCCTTGTTGTCCTATTCACTGAAATTATTATACATATGCATGTGTCTTCCTTGACAACCATAGAGATTATAACTTAGCTATTGATATCTTGTTTCCTTGTCACCTATGGGTTATGCATTTGGGTAGCTACTGCTAGCGCTTAATTATGAACAATGATCTTGTAATTTGACTAATGGATTATGCAATCAACCAATTAAGATGATGTTATTTCTGTTGAAAGGGGGCTAGAGCATGTGGGTTATTTTGATGCTCTAGTTACTCTCCATAAGGACTTACCTGTAAGTGATAACCGGGACATACAGTACAGCTGTGAGGGCTATATGGCTCTGGCTCTAGTTGTTCAAGAGACCTTTTCTAGCTTGTTAGAGGTTACCTTAAATGGCGTAAGAATGGCTTGCCACGTTGGGTGTAGTGCGAGCCCTTGGCCTAGTGTGTATAGGCTGCGGTTGTTGTGCCACAGGGAAGGGGGTTCTACATCTGCCTGCTGAGTGAATCTAATGGCCCTAACTTGTTAGACGAACTTTTGAATGGCTTTATATGGTCTCTGATGTTTTGGGCCTTGCAAACCCATGCATTTGGAAATCATGACTCACAGTGAAAGTGTACACCTCTGCGCAGAGTTAAAAACTGGTATACTAGCCGTGCTCACGGATACGAGCGGCCTTGGGGATTCTTACAGAATAGTTGGTCACCATTGTTATATCATGCTTAATTATTGTTGATTATTATTATGCTCATGTTAATGCTATTCATTATCCTTATTACAATTGATCATTGATTCATTAATGGGATTTGGATTACCTTGATGCTACTCAATTGCTAATTATATGATGATTAAAAGCTAAACGCAGTTAAACAGTGTCTAGCATTTTTGAGTCTCATGAACCCTGTGTTATACTTGTTGAGTTCGACATGGACTCATTCTTGCTATTTCCCCAACACTCCAGTGTGTAGTAAGATGCTACTCGGAAAAAGGACAAAGGTGTAGTGGAGTTTCCAGAAGACTAGTAGAAGTGCTAGGCATATGTTACCCCCAGTCAGCCGTCCCTGAGAAGAATATAGAGCCCGAAGTTTAGTCACCGTTCCGCGATACTCTGATGTAAGTGTTAATATAGCTATGTATACGTTATATAATAACATTGTTTCTGATACTTTTTCATTCTGGCATATGTGTGGACTTCCTGGGCACACATATGATTAGCCTGGTTTTGTTCTTTAGAAAACCGGGTGTGACAGAGTGGTATCGGAGCGGTGTTGACTGTAGGACGTATGCCAAGTAGCACTGGACGTATTCTAAAACTTATTTTACGATAGAACTATTTTGTCATCCCTTGACTCATTAATTTTGACTATTTCCTCTTCCTTGTCCTGTTGTATCCTCTCCTTGATAGCTTCCTTTGAGCTATTATTTCTTACTTCCTTGTATTTTGTTTTATGTTGTTTTTTTTACTAAATGTTATCTGATCTCATCTTATTCTAAAGTTCGATAGCCTTTCATCATCAATAATTGGTCATATAGGATGACCACCATTGTTGAAGAAGCACGTGTAGTACCGATGATGTGATGTGTGCTTGTTTTGCTTGATGTGTTGCTTGTGTGTTGCCTTGTTCTTGTGTTTCAAAGGTGGCTCGGAAGGTAAAAGTCTTGAGGAGTAGCTCAATCCATGTTAATTGGGGTAGGTTTTACGTAATACTCTGCATGCTGATTTCTATAGCAGTCTGCAATGTTTCTGTTATATCTCAAGATATGGACATGAGAAATTTATGAAATTTTGCTAGAAATAACTAGACTTCTGTATATTTCCAAACCCACTGGACTTACCTAATTATCTATTATGAGCTAAGAGATATACCTGTTCCAAGTTGGGGTCACTGTGCAGTCTGGAATCCTAAAACAGTTTCGGTTAAGTTCAGCTTTTGACTAACTTATTGACAGAAACTGGAAAAGTGTTGTGAATAAAAGTCGTAGATAATTTCGTAAGCTTTCCAACCATATAAAGATCACCTTAATCGGATGTCTGTATCTCGAGATATGTCAGATTTACTGAACTGCTAAAATTGGAATTCGCGCAGAAATTTTCTGCATTACTTCCTTATCTTGTATAAGTGAATATATCATTGGATATCTTTGAATCTCATTGATTTACCTTGGAATCTTACATTAGAGATGATTATGGTTATCTAGTAAAAAAAGATGCAAGTTACTTTGGTGTCCCCTAGTTTCTTTTTCTTAAGGGGGATAGTAAAGTTGTGAGTGTTGTAAGATGAAGGTTTCGTATGTCCTAGTGTTTCACTTGGAAGAAGGGTTATCTCTGTGATTGGAAGTCTATAGTTAGTTTCATGAAAACTTAGATGACATCATCCCCATATCAAGTATGTTTAGTAAGTTTTAAGTGAAGGACTTATCATTAGCAGCAAGCCTTAAAGAAAGTGTTGCCTTCAATGACATCGCCAGGTGGAACCAAATCTTTGTTAAGTGGGGTAGTGTCCGCTACCATCATCAATCTCAAGCGACGAGGTACAAAGAACTCAAGATCAAACCTTATCTTTCTTGTCATCTTTTGGCTATCCTTGATCCATGTCTTATATCTCATCAACACAAAGCAAAGAAGCATGAAGACTTGAAGATTTGTGTTATCTATCTCTCTAGTCTCTCTGAATCTCGTTCCTACCTTGTCCTGTCTTTTCAGAACAATCTGTCTTCCTTATCTTATATCTATAATTTTGGACGCCCAAAAATCATGAATAAATTCTGGACAATAGTAGACTTTAATATCTTTCTCTGACCGTAAGAACCACCCTGATATCTATTATGGTTTGGGAGTTATGAAAATCACAAGGCGACGCATCTGTGCTGTCAGTAATCTGGAATAGTTTCTGTTGTGCACAGTTTTCGACTACCTTAACTGCAGAATTTGGAGAAGTGTTCTATAAGGAAGTTGTAGTAAATTTGATAAGCTTTCCAACGGTATAAGCTACAACATCATTGGATTCGAAGAACTCAAATTATAACTGTATTTCTGCACTGTCATTTTTCTACTCGCGAGGAAGTGCAGGTTACTTGTTCTTGCATATGCTCATGAGTCTCTTTGACATGATAGAAGGACACGATAGTAGTTATCACTCAGAAATAAATGCAAGCTATCCTTTGGTGTACTCTAGTTGATCTCTTCTTAAGAGGGTTTGTCGAACTAAAAGACGATACAAGATGGAGGTTTATATGTTCTATTTCGTCACCTGGAAGCATCAGCTAGCTACATGGTTGTAAAGTCACTATCGAGCGCAAGTATCTTTTCTCAGAGTGGTAATCTGTTAGAACCATCTACAAGAATCGTAAGGGTCTAAAGGAGACATTTACAAAGTTGGTTTTGAGCTTGTGGCATTATCATTGGATAAGAGTTGATGAAGGAAGAGTGAAGACTTGCAAATCAATTTTATCTTTCTCCCTAGTCTCTCTAAATCTCGGGACGAGATTCCTGTTAAGTGGGGTAGAATTGTCACACCCAAAATTTCCTATTTTGGGTTGTGCATGAAAAATACTAAATAAAATAAATGATTTCAATATCTAAATAAATTTATTAGATAAGTTAAGTTGCTGCTAATTTAAATATAGAAAATTGTGGTTTTAAAATTTTTCATATTAATTTGATAATGTGGTGTTTGTTTGATGCTTGTCTTTGGTGTTGGTGAGTGCTATTATTTTTTTAAAATAACATAGGACGACGTTTACTTTTCATCGGAAAACTTTTTGGTATTTTTTGGATTTAAAATTTCAATTTCCATGAGCTTAATCTTTTTCCTTGATCTCTTCATCAATCTTTTCATGAGCTCCAAATACTTTATTTGGGTTCATCTCATTCTAAAATATCTCTGAGAATTTTCCCTGAATTTTCAGAGCCTTCGGAGTATTTTTCGTGTCTTAAAATTCAATTCTGGACTTTTCTAGAATTATTTTATCGATAAAATTAATTAATTCTGAAAATAATAAAATATCTCAGATTTACTCATGCCCAAAGGCCCATGTCTTTATTTACTAATGTGCTTTAATAATTAATTAGGCCTATTAGTAAAGGTGGAGGGTGCAACATCAATTAGTACCATATTACTAGTTGATGTGAAGGTGAAGAGTTTTTCTCCCTATAAATATGTACCTACCCCATGGGCTAAATACACAAACCTTACAGAACCCTCTGAAATTCCTCTTGATGCGGGGTCCAGCCGCCTCCACCGTGTATCACCAGTCGGATCGAAAAGCTACAAGCGCTTCGGGTCGGCTTCTCTACTTAGGATCTACTCCAAGCTGAACATGAACTCAACGAAGGTACGCCACCGTTGGCGAGACGTATCGTATCTGCACTAGTGCAACATCACATGAAGCCTGCTCCTTGGCGAGGTCAGCTGCCACTGCCAAGGGTTTCTCCCCCCACTGACTCTTGGAGACGCACTGGAGGTTGCTCGGAGAAGCAAATCCCCACCTCTTAGGAGTGGCTCTCGTCATTCATCAACACCGGAGTTGCTAGTCGGAGCTACCAGTTCATCAGATTCTGGTTCATGCGTGATCCCAAAATTACCGTCCATCGTTGGTCAATCCATGTTAAGTGGGGTAGGTTTTACGTAATACTCCGCATGCTGATTTCTATAGCAGTCTGCAATGTTTCTGTTATATCTCAAGATATGGACATGAGAAATTTATGAAATTTTGCTAGAAATAACTAGACTTCTGTATATTTCCAAACCCACTGGACTTACCTAATTATCTATTATGAGCTAAGAGATATACCTGTTTCAAGTTGGGGTCACTGTGCAGTCTGGAATCCTAAAACAGTTTCGGTTAAGTTCAGCTTTTGACTAACTTATTGACAGAAACTGGAAAAGTGTTGTGAATAAAAGTCGTAGATAATTTCGTAAGCTTTCCAACCATATAAAGATCACCTTAATCGGATGTCTGTATCTCGAGATATGTCAGATTTACTGAACTGCTAAAATTGGAATTCGCCCAGAAATTTTCTGCATTACTTCCTTATCTTGTATAAGTGAATATATCATTGGATATCTTTGAATCTCATTGATTTACCTTGGAATCTTACATTAGAGATGATTATGGTTATCTAGTAAAAAAAAGATGCAAGTTACTTTGGTGTCCCCTAGTTTCTTTTTCTTAAGGGGGATAGTAAAGTTGTGAGTGTTGTAAGATGAAGGTTTCGTATGTCCTAGTGCTTCACTTGGAAGAAGGGTTATCTCTGTGATTGGAAGTCTATAGTTAGTTTCATGAAAACTTAGATGACATCATCCCCATATCAAGTATGTTTAGTAAGTTTTAAGTGAAGGACTTATCATTAGCAGCAAGCCTTAAAGAAAGTGTTGCCTTCAATGACATCGCCAGGTGGAACCAAATCTTTGTTAAGTGGGGTAGTGTCCGCTACCATCATCAATCTCAAGCGACGAGGTACAAAGAACTCAAGATCAAACCTTATCTTTCTTGTCATCTTTTGGCTATCCTTGATCCATGTCTTATATCTCATCAACACAAAGCAAAGAAGCATGAAGACTTGAAGATTTGTGTTATCTATCTCTCTAGTCTCTCTAAATCTCGTTCCTACCTTGTCCTGTCTTTTCAGAACAATCTGTCTTCCTTATCTTATATCTATACTTTTGGACGCCCAAAAATCATGAATAAATTCTGGACAATAGTAGACTTTAATATCTTTCTCTGACTGTAAGAACCACCCTGATATCTATTATGGTTTGGGAGTTATGAAAATCACAAGGCGACGCATCTGTGCTGTCAGTAATCTGGAATAGTTTCTGTTGTGCACAGTTTTCGACTACCTTAACTGCAGAATTTGGAGAAGTGTTCTATAAGGAAGTTGTAGTAAATTTGATAAGCTTTCCAACGGTATAAGCTACAACATCATTGGATTCGTAGAACTCGAATTATAACTGTATTTCTGCACTGTCATTTTTCTGCTCGCGAGGAAGTGCAGGCTACTTGTTCTTGCATATGCTCATGAGTCTCTTTGACATGATAGAAGGACACGATAGTAGTTATCACTCAGAAATAAATGCAAGCTATCCTTTGGTGTACTCTAGTTGATCTCTTCTTAAGAAGGTTTGTCGAACTAAAAGACGATACAAGATGGAGGTTTATATGTTCTATTTCGTCACCTGGAAGCATCAACTAGCTACATGGTTGTAAAGTCACTATCGAGCGCAAGTATCTTTTCTCAGAGTGGTAATCTGTTAGAACCATCTACAAGAATCGTAAGGGTCTAAAGGAGACATTTACAAAGTTGGTTTTGAGCTTGTGGCATTATCATTGGATAAGAATTGATGAAGGAAGAGTGAAGACTTGCAAATCAACTTTATCTTTCTCCCTAGTCTCTCTAAATCTCGGGACGAGATTCCTGTTAAGTGGGGTAGAATTGTCACACCCAAAATTTCCTATTTTGGGTTGTGCATGAAAAATACTAAATAAAATAAATGATTTCAATATCTAAATAAATTTATTAGATAAGTTAAGTTGCTGCTAATTTTAAATCCAGAAAATACCAAAAAGTTTTCCGATGAAAAGTAAACATCGTCCTATGGTATTTTAAAAAAATAATAGCACTCACCAACACCAAAGAAAAGCATCAAACAAACACCACATTATCAAATTAATATGAAAAATTTTAAAACCACAATTTTCTATATTTAAATTAGCAGCAACTTAACTTATCTAATAAATTTATTTAGATATTGAAATCATTTATTTTATTTAGTATTTTTCATGCACAACCCAAAATAGGAAATTTTGGATGTGACATAGTACTCCATATATGTGCCGACATTTTGATGTGATGGGGAATCTTCTTTTTACATAGTGGAATTTAGGGGTGAATTTGGGTATGTAAACCAGGCAGCTGACGCGGAGCCACAGACAGCTCATCACAGCCAAAACAGAAACAAACAGAAACAGGGCCCGCGTCCGCGTTTGAAATTTGAATGACTACCACCGACTTCAAGCATACCCCCGAGCAGGGATGAAAACGGAACAGAAATATTCTGAATTGACCGTTTTCGTTTTCTATATTATGAACCGTTTTTAACATGAAAAATTGTCAGTTTTAATTGGTTTCATAACCATTTTCAACCATTTTTTGTACTCTTTAATTGCTAAATGTAGAAATATCCCGAACCGACCGTTTTCGTTTTTCTATATCGTAAGTCCGTTTTTGACCGTTTCCGACCGTTTTCATCCTTACCCCCGAGACCGAGACTGTCCGAGACTCCGAGTCAGCTTTTTTTCCCGTAGGACTAAGTTCACGAAATTTTTTGGAAAATGATATTATGGCTGTGTTTACTTCCTCAAAAAAGTACTGTGCAAACAAAAGATTTCCCATCACATCAAACTTGCGATACATGCATGGAGTACTAAATGTAGATGAAATTAAAAACTAATTGTACAGCTTGGTTGTACTTTGCGAGACGAACGTTTTGAACCTAATTAGTCAACGGTTGGACACTATTTACCAAATAAAGTCAAAACGTGCTACAATACTTTTTTTACACCTTTTCGCGGAACTAAACACACCCTATAACACTTTTGTTGTTATTTGGCAATCAGTGTCTAATTATTTTCTAATTAGGCTTAAAAGATTCGTCACGTAAATTTTATCTAAACTGTGTAATTAGTTTTATTTTTTATCTATATTTAATGTTTCATGCATGCGTCTAAAGATTCAATATGACGGGGAATTTTTAAAAAATTTGCAAAATTTTAGAAACTAAACAGGCTCTAGGAGTGGAAGTCGGTCCGAAATTTGAATCAGATACCATACTTTCCATATATATTTTGAAATGGATATGAATATCATTTCGAATATCCTTGAAAAAATATATATCATACTGTTCTGATCCGAATTTGGATATCACAAGTTCAACAAAATTCCTTTTTTTAATTTAATTCAAGAATTAAATAACATACTTACCTTATTGAAAGCACCCAAAACTTATGCTTTATCAAAAAATAATATTTAAACAAACATCAAGTTAATACCAATGTAATGCTATAATTACAAATACTTTAAGAATACATCAAGTTAGATGAATAAAACATAACATTTTTAATTTTTAGGTATTTTATATTTTTAAATATTTATCAATCAAATTGTATCTTACTGATGCAACAAGAACTTGGAAAATACCTTTTCTAATCTAGGTGGTAATTAAGAAAAATAATTGTTACAATATACGGTAGGTTTTGGTTGTTTTGACTTGTCTTCAGAACCCTTAATATCATTCCCAACAAATCATCTTCATCCATACCACCATCTCCATCATCTCATTATCTCCTTCTTCCTCATTCTACAAAATCTGGTCCACTTATTCTGTTTTAAAGGACACCATGAATAAAATCATTATTCATCTCCATCACGGCATCACCCTCTGCTTATGTATTTTTTTTTTGTTGGGTTCCTACAATTTATTCTTATTCTAATCATAGCAAAGAAATTTGCAAACAGGGACTGCCAGTCTATTCCATTAGAATACCAAGAGTAGAAGTGATATGCCACGTGGTCTTCGAGTCGCACCATTTAGGGAAACTTCCTAAAGTCTGAACCCAAACCATTGTCATTATTCCCGTAGGCTCGATATAGCAATTCGCCCATTCCAAATTCTTAGAGAAGCCATAACAACACCTTCCTGTTGGTAGAAATATGATACCCTGTTAATCACAAAACTTTCAACCCTTTTGTTTGGTGGTAATCTCACTAAAGAACCTATATTCATACATTTGTTTCAACTACCAATGTCAATCCTTATCAAACAAATCCTTCATGATATTCTCGTGGACCATCTCGCCATCTCAATGGTAAAGATACCACATTTATCAAATTTAGTCCATAACTTGAATTTGTCCTCTCCGGGTTTCACATCAATGTGAAAAAAAAATCCAAGACTCTTGTTGGCACTCCCAAAGTACTGGACAATATTGACATTCGGCCCAGTTTGGAATTTAGACTATAGTGGCCCATGTGCATGTTATGTTAGGAATTTAGGCAATTTCATGTTAAAATTAATTTAGAAAAATAATAACAAATTTGTGATGATAAATATGTGCACATGTGTTATATTACTACTACTCACATTAGCAGCAAATATGTTGATGAACATCATACTGATCATGGCGAAAAAGAGATTGAACTTAACCAATTTAAGAATATAGATGTACCCTGCGGAGGGACCCATGCTCAAGGCACCGGTGGCTCCAGACCCACTCATGATGAGTTGGTCGAAGTCGCGGACCACAGTTGGTGCAGGAAGATATACGCAGTGCCGTCCCTCGAACGTCTATCGGGAAGTAGACGAAGCCAATCTGAGAAAGAAAGGGCATCACTAGAAAGGAGATGAAGACGTTTCGATGAAGAAGAAGACAGTGAGTAGTCGCGGAGACGTCCCCAAAAGCCTAATCGCCCGCACACACCCGAGCAGGTGTCCCGATGCGAACGCCGGTTCCAGAGGTCTGCTCTCCCACACTCCGTGCGCGCAGAGGATGGGACGGGGATTACTCGGATGCAACTCGACCGGAGGAATGAGTGGTATGGCATGTAAGGCAACAGGGAGACGAGAGGGAAGGTAATGCCAGAGAGATGAGGGAGACGAATCAATCGAAGTGATTACGAGTAATCACCACCGGAGTGGATGGTAGCTGACCTGTAAGTAACCCCTCTTTAATCACATCTGTATCCCTTCCTCTTCCTTAGCCAGCCCAAGTGACAAAACTAACCCATCTATATCCCTTCCTCTTCCTTAGCCAGCCCAAATGGCAAAACCAACCGGCGCTCGTGCACGTCACGCATCGCATCGCTCGCCACGCCACGCCTCGGCTCGGCTCGGCTCGACGACAGCGGTGCACGCGCACTAGCACGCCTTTAGGCTCTTTTAACTTTTCTATAGGTGCACACGTGTGTATCCTATTTAAGTTGTGTCAACAATCAGTCAAAATCCCATACGGAACTAAAGCTATATTGTACCACAACATTTAATATGGGCCTAGAATTAATCGATTTATGAGTTAAATGCACCATAGGCCTTTGAACTTGTAAGTGTGTCACATAGGTCCCTAAGCTTTGAAAATGCATTTTTGACCCCCTAAACTTGTCACGTGGTACACCGCAGGCCCCTGAACAGTAGCATGCACGCCGGCACAGTAGCATGCACACCGGCCAAGTAGCGTTCAGCAGCACATGCCTATCGGCCAGTGAGCTGCCGACAGGGCTCCTATCGGCCGTTGAGCAGCCGACGGGCATATATATATATATATATATATATATATATATATATATATATATATATATATATATCATTTTTTATAACAACTTCTAAATTTGTAATTAATCATAAAAAAAATATTTTAAAAAAAATCGGCGTGGACCACGAGGTTGCATTGGGTCCTGTCCCGTTGGTCCCATGCACGTCTACGCTGCGGCCTGCGACCACTTTTTTGGTCTAGCTTTTTCCTCTCGGGCAAGCACGCACATAGCGCAGCAGCCCCCTCTCGTTCGGCCGTACGTGCCTATGCACTGCGCCTGCGTCGCGTGTGCATGCATATGTGTGCCGGTGCTGGTGCATGCAGCTGCATTCAGCCTTTAAATTTGATAAAACAGCTCAACCAGGTTGGACCCCTAGTCGCGACATGCACTATCTACACATTCTGTACGTATGACAGGTGTTCAAGAAATGTGTGGTGCGCCCGTACATGACATCCATATCCGTATTACGTGTCCCGCCGCCGGACATGCATGCATGCGGCGGCGGCAACAGCGCACGGGCCAGTAGACGTGTATGGGACCAATGGGACAGGACCCAATGCAAGCTTATGGTCAGCGTCGATTTTTTAAATAATATTTTTTATGATTAATTACAAATTTAAAAGATGTTATAAAAAAAGACATATATAAGCATGTTGGCTGTTCAACGGCCGATAGGGCCTGTCGGCAGCTCACTGGCCGATAGGCATGTATATGTTGCTTATCGGCTGCTGAATGCTACTTGGCCGACGTGCATGTTACTGTGCCGGCGTGCATGCTACTGTTCAGGACCTGCGGTGCACCACGTGACAAGTTTAGGGGCTAGAAATACATTTTCAAAGTTCAGAGGCCTGCGGTGCACCACGTGAAAGTTTAGGGGCCAGAAATGCATTTTCAATGTTCAGGGACCTATGTGACACACGCTTACAAGTTTAGAGGCATGTGGTGCATTTAACTCTTGATTTATTAAATAAAAATATGAGCCTGAGCCCATATAATATTCAACAATCCCCACCCAATTCTAGGGCATATAAAAAATGCTCTCAGTTTTCTCTGTCGTTTGATATATCAGTGTTTCTATGGAGACTGTTAAGTTGAACTTCCACCTAGAGCAAAGGTTAGAGCAAAGGTTACGCTTACTCATAACTATATAATGGACTACGTCTTAAATTGACAGTTTGTGCGAAATAAGTTTTACCTAGGACCTTTACTGATACTAGGTTACAAAAAGCACCTCCTCTGGTTGGAGCATATAAGTCATACTCATGGCCATTCATAAGTATCTAGAGACCACCCAAATCTCATAGACTGTGACTAGCAGTCGAACTCACATAGGTGTGTTTCTCAAAAGATGTTCTGTAGGACAACATCTTTGCTTCAACAAGCCACTTTGAAACACATTAATGTATAAAACCAACCTACCTTACAGAAAGGAAAGAAGTGCATCTGACATGAGTTTAGTTAAGGGCTTTCCTCACAGCCTACCCCTGGCTTATTTCACCATCCTACTACACGGGATCTCCGATCACATAGAATAGGTTACCATCATGATAGGCTTCATGTGGATCTCAAGCCCATTTCACTCGATACAATATCTATCACATCGTGTGACAGTCCCTTAGTGAATTGATCTACCAGATTTTTAGATATGTGGACATAGTCCAACTCTATTACTTCGGAGTTTCTCAATTTTCTGACAGATTTTAATCTTTACGTAACATGCCTTATGGACTTCATATTATCCTTAGAACTATTTACCTTAGTTATCGTAGTTTGGCTGTCACAGTTTATAGAAATAGCCGGTATAGGTTTCTCTACAACCGGTAAATCCATAAGGAGTTCATGAAGCCACTCGACCTCAGTGCCAACGGTGTTTAATGCTGTGAGTTCTGCTTCTATAATTGACTTTGTTAAAAACAGTCTACTTGCAAGACTTCTAGGAAACAACGCCACCTCCAAGTAGGAACACATATCCGCTTGTGGCATAAAGCTCATCAGCATCAGATATCTAGTTAGCATCATAGAAACCCTCTAGTACCTTATGGTACCCGGTATAGTGAATGTCATAGCTCATAGTACCTTTGAGATAGTGCAGTACTCTCTCAAGAGCACACCAATGATTTGATACAAACTGGCTTAGTTTGCTCACAGTAAACGAGATATTAGGCCTCGTAGCGCTAGCCAGATACATAAGCGAACCAATAATTTAGGAGTATCTCAATTGATCCCTTATTATTCTTTGATTTTTTTCCTTAATAGCACACTAGGGTCATAAGGCGTAGAAGCAGGTTGACAGTTACTAAACCTAAAGCGATTCAATAACTTTTCCACATAGTGAGATTGTGAAAAGTATAATCCCACCATTCTCTTCTCTTAGCAGCTTGACATTAAAAATAACATCAGCTTCTCCCAAGTCTTTCACCTCAAAATTATTAGACAAAATGTCTTTAACCTCCTTTATCACATTAAGGCTAGTTCCAAAAATTAGTATGTCATCAACATATAAACACAAGATCACTCATTCGCCCCCACCATACCGATAGTATACACATGTGTCAACTTCATTCACAACAAAACCAACATATATCAAAGTTCTGTCAAACTTCTCATGCCACTACTTAGGAGCTTGTTTCAAGCCATATAAATGCCCTCTTGACCATTTGCTATAAATCCATCTAGCTGATCCATATAGATCTCCCCCTCTAACTCTCCATTTAGGAAAGTCATCTTTACATCCATCTGATGAATGATAAGACCATGAGAGCCAGCCAGAGAAAGTAACACTCGAATTATGGTCAATCGAGCAACAGGTGAATAAGTATTGAACAAATCTTCACCTTTTTTTGGGCATAATCCTTAGCCACAAGCCTGGCCTTGTATCTCTCAATTGTACTATCAGGCCTAAACTTTTTCTTGAACACCCATTTGCATCCTATTGGTTTACATCCATAAGGACGTTTAACAATTTTCTAAGTTCCATAGACATAATTGAATCCATCTTACTTTGTATTGGTTCCTTCCACAAGTCAGCATCAGGAGAGGAATATGCCTCTTCTATGGTTCTTGGTATATCATCCACAAGGTACAAAATATAATCATCAACAAAAGACTTTGCAGTCCATTGTCTCTTACTCTTTTGGGTGACTATAATGTCATCCTCCTTAGGGTTGTGCACATGGGTTCCTCAGAATGTTCTATCGGAATAAATTGCTCATGGGGAATTATAGATTCATGACTAGTTATGTTAGGTGTATTTTTCAAAGGAAATTTACTTTTAAAAAATGTAGCATCTCTGGACTCCATGATAGTACCAACATGCATGTCAGGTACCCCATAATTTATAATTAAGAATCTATATCCAACGCTGTAAATAGTATAACCAAGAAAAACACAATCAACAGTTTTAGGTCCAAGTTTGCACTTTTTGTTAATTGGCACATTCACTTTGGCCAAACAACCCTAAGTGTGCAAATATGAGAGATTTAATCTTTTCTTTTTCCATTTCTCAAATGGTGTGATTTCTTTATTCTTTGTAGAAACTCTATTCAGGACATGACATGCTGTCAAACTAGCCTCACCCCACCATTCCTTAGATAGTTTCGCTATCTCTAACATGACGTTAACCAACTCAGTTATAGTGTGGTTCTTTCTTTCAACAATCCCATTGGACTGTGGTGAATATAGCGGTGTCCTCTCATGAATAATTTCATGTTCTACACATAATTCAGAAAATTCACTTGAAAAGTATTTTTCACCACGATTAGACCTTAACCGTTTAACTTTCCTCTCAAGTTGATTTTCTACTTCAACTTTATAGATCTTAAAATAATGCAATGCTTCATCCTTTTTTTTAATAGGTACACATAGCAAAATCTAGTACAATTGTCTATAAAAGTCATGAAGTATCTTGTATCATCTTTAGTCAACTCTCCATTCATCTCGCATAGATCAAAATGGATTAATTCTAATGGCGCCAAGTTCCTCGCCTCAGTAGCCTTGTGAGGCTTACGAGGTTTCTTAGATTGCTCACACACATGGCACTTAGAACCTTTGACCAAATTAATTTTTGGAATTAAATTCAGATTTACAAGCCACGATAGACAACCAAAATTAATATGATAAAGACTTGAATGCCAAATATTTGACTCATCAGCGACAATAGCATTGTTCATAATCTTATTACACACATCATCATGTAAGGATAAGCGGAACAAGCCTCCACAATCATAACCTTTACCAATAAAATTTTCATACTTTGATAGTACACATTTTTTGGACTCGAAGATAATTTTATAACCATCTCGACAACATTGAGAGCTGCTAACTAGATTTTTTTTATGGAGGGGACATGATGCATGTTCTTCAACAACATCGTTTTTCCTGAAGTGAACTTCAGAATGACCGTACCAACACCAAGAACACACGCATAGGACCCGTTCCCCATCAGTAAGGCTCCAGTCCCGTCGACTTGATAAGAAGAAAACAAAAAGTATCAGCACACACATGAATATTAGCCCTAGTGTCTATCCACCATTCAGGCGAATGACAAACTGAAAGAACAATAGGTAAAGAATTATCATACCCAGATGTTCTTCCTTCAGCCTCACTAATAACCATGTTTGCATATTTCTTCTCTTGCTTAAATTTGCGGTCTGGGCATGAATTTGCCCAATGCTCATCACTCCCGCAAATAAAGTAACCACCATCTTTGTTGTTCTTTTTCTTCTTAAAAGTGGTTGTTTGTTTAGGCTTCGAGTTGTTCTCTTGCTCGTTCTTTTTCTTATTACGAGATGCATTTGAATTTTTCTTCTACACCATACTGGCACTAGAAGACTCAACGCCTCCCACGTGTGTCTTTTGCTCTCTCCCTCTCCTCAACATCAAGAGACCCAATAAGCTTTGTCATGCTAAACTCTTGTCTCTTGTGCTTAAGGGAGGTAGCAAAATCCCTCCAAGAAGGTGGCAGCTTTGTAATTATACCGTCGGCCACAAACTTATCAGGCAACACATATGAGAACTGTTCGAGTTCCTTAGCCAGTGCCTGTATCTCATGAGCTTGTTTGACCACAGAATGGTTGTCAACAATTTTGTAGTTAAACAACTGCTCCATGACGTACAACTCGCTACTAGTATCTGAAACACCAAACTTGGCATCAAGTGCATCCCATAGTTCCTTGCCTATTGGGTAACAGAGGTAGTTGTCTTCATACATGCTATGAAGTGCACTAATCACACCGCCTCGAAATAGGTTATCGGCTACCTTGAACTTTTCCTCCTCAGAAGTAATCCCCTGTGCGGTGTGATAGCAGTTCATAGCAGTAAGCCACAACACCATCTTAGCACGCCATGTCTTGTAATTTGTTCCATCAAAATCATTTGGCTTCAAAGCAGCAGCAAATCCACTAACAGACAATTGCTTAATATCAGGTTTTTGGATTGTTAGCAATTTAGGCAATTTCATGTTAAAATTAATCTAGAAAAATAATAACAAATTTGTGATGACAAATATATGCACGTGTGTTATATTACTACTACTCATATTAGCAGCAAATATGTTGATGAACATCATACTGATCATGGCGAAAAAGAGATTGAACTTAACCAATTTGAGAATAGAGATGTACCTTGCGGAGGGACTCATGCTCAAGGCACTGGTGGCTCTAGACCCACTCATGGTAAGTTGCTCGAAGTCGCAGACCACAGTCGGTGTAGAAAGATATACACAGTGCCGTCCCTCGAACGTCCACCGGGAAGTAGATGAAGCCGATCCGAGAAAGAAAGGGAACCACCAGGAAGGAGATGAAGACGTTCTGATGAAAAAGAAGACGGTGAGCAGTCGCGGAGACACTCCTCAAAAACCTGATCACCCGCACACACCCGAGCAGGTGTCCTGATGCGAACGTTAGTTCCGGAGGCCTGCTCTCCCACACTTCGTGCACACAGAGGATGAGATGGGGATTACTCTGATGCAACTCGACCAGAGGAAGGAGTGGTATGGCGTGTAAGGGAACATGGAGACGAGAGGGAAGGTAATGCTAGAGAGATGAGGGAGACGAAACAATCAAAGTGATTTTGAGTAATCACCACCGTAGTGGATGGTAACTGACCCGTAAGTAACTCCTCTTTAATCGCGTCTGTATCCCTTCTTCTTCCTTAGCTAGCTCAAATGGCAAAACCAACCTATGCACACAATGCATCGTATCACTCGCTCGCCATGCCACACCACGCCTCAACTCGGCGGCGGTGGCAACGGCACCCCCGCGCGCGTGTGGCACGCCTTTAGCCTCTTTCAACTTCTCTATAGGTGCACACGTGTGTATCCCATTTAAGTTGAGTCAACAATTAGTCAAAATCCCATACAGGACTAAAGCTATATTGTACCACAACATTTAATATGAGCCTAGAATTAATTGATTTACTAAATAAAATATGGGCATGAACCCATATAATATTCAACATGTTAATGAGATATTGTGGAGAGTTTAGTCCCACCTTGGTTGTTAAAGGATGGGATAGACCAACATATAATGCTGTTGACGGTCAATAACTACTAAAATATACTGTCAACCAAGCATAGAAATGAACATAATTTAATACCAAACATAGAGATAGGGTTTACACTGACAGAATTCTACAGGTTTTGATGAAACTGTGTTTCTGCAGGGGGTTATTAGGAATACGCAAGGATGGACCCACATGTCGGATTAAAATTGATATTTATCTACGGCACCGACTCAGGAAGACTCTAGAAGACACGAGAAGACGCGTGGAAGAAGGCAGGACCCACCTGGCAGAGGGGGCGGGCGGCCGCCCGTGGGACCCATGGGTCAGCCTCCCCCTTCTTACGTCGGTTCTCCACCGTCTTAGGGTTTGCATCTACGCCGTTGTTACAAGTCGATTTGATCCGAGGGCTCCAGTGCATTCTATGGGGCTATATAAGCAGAGCCTCCACCCCCTGATATCTAATTCAATTCATAAGTCTCAAGCCTGATCAAGTCATCAGAGCCAGCAACCCTAGTCTCAGTAGAGCTCCATCATTATCTATAGCATAGCTACATTAGCTAGATCTAGGGGGAGGCAAGCTTCGTCTTGGATTCTGGATCTATCTACGAGCGCGGCTTGGTAAAGCCCTTGTAACCTCTCTTTTGTATATTTCTGTTTATATTCTGCTAGATATAATTGATATGACTTAGCTCTATATTATTATATTTGCAATTATATTGTTCTTTATACACTTTGATTATATGTCTAGCATAGTTAGATTGTCTTTATATTCAAACATAGGATCGCAAAGCTCTCGCCCTTTGATGTCATGGGTGGGTGGTCGACATTGTGTAAGCATGGTGCTTAGACGTTGTTTACCTGCGAAAACATCCTATATTCTAGGCTTAGTGGTAGATCACGAAGTAGCATTAGAATGCAAATGTGACACTGATCACGAAGTAGCATTAGAATGCAAATGTGATACTTTCGTTGAGTCATTTGTAGTCCACTCCTCGAATATAGGCTAAGTTGGACCCGGTTGCTAAGGTAGATTTTATGCTATGTTCATAAACTACCTTATTAGTAATGTCCCTTATGTGTAGATATAATGCCTTCTTGCTATGATTGCTAGACATAATTGCACTAATCATGGTATATATTGACATGTAGTTAATAATAACTTAGGAATATTTCTCTATACCTACCTAATCCATGCTAATGCTTAGATTGGAAATGCTCTAAGGTTGATTACTATTTATAACTTATCATATGCTTATCATTATTATTTTATCTTGTGACTTACCCCTGTTATGAGTAGATAGATTGAGTATAGTTGACTCTCTCCATCATTTATACATACAAGTGATATATTCCTTTATCCTTCCCTTCCTAGTGGTATAAATATAAATCGATAACCTGGTAATACTCTAGGTAAAATGCTACAATGGTATATTCATATGTGCGCTTGCGGATACATTTACTTTATCATATACATCTTTATAATTATTTTAGTCACATGAAATGATAGAAAGGCCATTAAACACTTTTAGCTTCCAACGCCGGGGATGACAACCTGGTATAATAAAGCTAGAGGTATAGGCGATTAATATGTGACTGTCCAAAATAAGTGTCGAGTTAATAAATACCAACAAAGGCTTCTAGAGTCCATACCACCATTCTTGGGTTAATCCTTTTACGCGAAGCGAGGACGAAAGCGTAAGTGGGACGGTGGTAGGTGTGGTTCGCTTAGCATGCAGAGCGTGGATCTGAGGCGTTTGGACTTTGGGGCGTTACATCAACCTCTGGAGGTCTTTTCCATCTCGGCCACTTCGTAGCTATGTGATTTTTCTTTGTGCAGATGAAACATACTTTGCTCACTGCAATTAACAGATGACATGCAAAGCTTTACCTTGGGTAGGTTCTTCTCTCTTATGTGAACCCTCATGTTCCTTCTTCTGTTTGTTCAATTTACTTGCTCATGTGTGTGTTAAGGATTCTAGATCTAATCTAATCCTATGTTTATTGTTGTTGTGATTGTGGATTCATGTTTCTTCCTCCTTGAAGCGGTCCCTTTTCTCTCCAACTTGCTCCCCTCTAATTTGATTACTGATTGAAGTTGGGGTGGTGTGTTAGTGGGTACTGCTCTGGATGGATCAGTGGTGGAAAGGGTTGGTCGTTACTGGTTAGGATGATAGAACCAATACAAAGCTTGGCGGCAATGATAGTGGTGGTGTTGCCCAATCGGCATCAAGCAGTATGGTGGTGGTGGGTTAGCTGATTCAAAGGGTACCAAACTCCCCCTCCCTAGTTCTCCCAGTCCGCCTTCGGGCTCCTCTAACGTGGTGAGCCTCAACCTCCACATCCTCCACCAGCCATTGCCTTATGAAGCTTCTGCATGAACGAATCCTTCACCTTGTGAACCTAGATTTTGCAGTGAAATCAAGCTTTACCAGTAGTTTTATCCACAAGTCTCCTTCGATAGCTGGGAAGTAATTGCTCAACTCAAATTTATGTTCTCCCATGACTCTATTCTAATCCACGTAACATCTCTCACCTTCCATTTCCATGGCCAACCCTAGGTTCAGAAAGGGCCACTCAAATTGGGTTTGCTGGCACCAACCAAAGTTGTTGGTAGAATCAAGGTAATAAATAGCGTATAGCAGGTTGGTAGTGGATTGACGTCGAGGTAGCGGATAGCGGACGATATTGCAGACGATAAGTTTCAATAGTGGCACCCGATAATCCCATATAATTTTAAGTACATATATCATGAATAATGAGTATAAATAATTTTAAGTGTATATATCATGAATAATTTTAAGTTCCACAACCGATACGTGAGTATTTGAATTTGAGGCGTGAGTCACAGTGGGCTGGACTAATTAGGGTTATTTGCTTGCATGCTATTGCGGCCTCCTACGCGCAATTGCGGCCGCAATATCAGCCCGCTATTCAGAATTGCAGCCACAAAGTTGCAAGATGCAAAGTTTAGAGCGCTACCTCATAGCGGTAGCGGCAATGGACCACTACCGCTATTGCGGGTGCAATTGCGGCCGCTACCACCACTATTTATTAGCTTGGGTAGAATTCCTCAATTTCCCCTCCCTCTTTGATCTCTAAGTTGTGACATGTGCCATTGATCCTCCTCTTTCTCAAGCTTGATCTCTCCACATGTCGCTTGACACACTTTGCATGTCCCCTCCTATGGTCTCTCTTTGCGACTTTGCAAGGTTCTAGGCATCCATAGCTTCTTCAAGGGCACGTAACACAGGTAGGATCCTTGTTCTCTGACTGAACTCATCGATCTGCATGCAGAATCTTGTCGACGGAGGTGTCTGGTGACCGGGGAGACTGCCAGCAATGCCCCCATGTCGCCGATCCCACCCCGTCCATCCTTGCAACACACTCATGTCAGCAAAAAGATTTTCTTGCCTAGCTAGGCAAAGCAAGGCAAGGGTTCCAAACTTGCCTCTGATGTGAGCTAGAGGAAAGCAAAATCTAACTGTGCAACATTATTTTATTGAAAGACCGACTACACCACAGTTTCTTCGATTGTAAAACATTGAACTTACATGTAAATGAGTGACTAAATATGAGTAGAATGCTAACAACAAATTTGAGTCGTTGATTTAATATCTAGTGGCCAGAAAAAGTGACTAACAGAGTAATAGTAGGTAAACTAAAATCAGTCATCCTTTTTTTTTGAGCAAGGACAATGGGGGGACGATGAGTCCCCACCGAATTATATTACCACAGATTCCAGACGTGTCTGGTGGGTGGAGATGCCAAGGCCCTAAATGTTCGGCTTGGAGCCAATTATAAATTTGGGGAATAGGGAGAGGTAGAGATTACATCCAAATAATTGAGCTCCAAAAACTAGAGAGGAGGGGGGAATTTCTAGGGATACGACACTGCCAAAGCTTCGCAGTGGACTTGCAAGCCATCACAAGTCGATCCACGCTGGGAGGGAGGCTCCGAAACACCACATCATGTCGGTGTTTCCACAATTCAAGCAGTAGAGTAGGATCAGTGACGATGCTGCCTTCTCTGGGGTTCCTTTGGGGGGGGGGGGGGGGGGGGGGGGGGGGGGGCTTAGCACGCCATAGGTTCTCCACTGTCCCGATATCTTCAGCTCTCCACCCGATTCTAGCCCAGAGTTGGTGGGCGAAGTTGCAGGTGGAGATGATTGATCGGCATCTTCATCGTGTATCTTACACATGTCACAAGTTGCATTGCTGACCACTCCTTTCCTTGCAAGGTTCACTTTGCATTGGATCCGGTTCTGAAGCAGGAACCTGGCAGGGGGGGGGGGGGGGGGGGGGGGGGGGATTGCGCCAAACAAAGGTGAAGGAAGTGAGTTTCTGTTCCCCCTTTGACTGATGTCTTATAGATCAATGCCGTTGATAGCTTGAGGTCTTCTTTTTCAAAAGCACATAAATCAATCGTCCTTCATTTTGTTTAAACAAAAAAATCTGTCAACCGAAAAGTAATTCCATCGAACTAACACATTTAAAGTAACTTATTCAGTTTTTTTTATTGAACAGGAGGGGTGTAAGCCCCTACTGAAATTTATTGAAAAGTAAATCTAAGAAGTAACCTATTCAATTTGAAATGAACCGTGACCAATTGGAGACTTTGAGTACTTTGTATAAGAGCAAAGTTAGCATTTCCTGCCACGTACCTGTACATTGCTGTGCACTACCTAAAAACAGGGAGAGAAGAAGAGAATCTTAGATAGTGAGCTCTTAAGAGGGCCTGCTCCGACTTTAAGGTGGGCACCCTGTCCACCTCTAATTAATCTCACAGTATGGGAGACGATACAAAACAATTTTGCTGAGGTGGGCGGCCTGTCCGCCTCTAATTCAACGTCTGTGGTAATATCGATTAACACTGGCGATGCTCGTTGCTTGCCTGGGTTAATTATTATTTTTTAAAAAAAAAAACACCAAGCCCAATGTCGAACCCATTCAGCTGTTCGGTTTGATGGCTATCAGAGAGAGAAGACAGAAAAGAAGAAGCGAGGCTTAGAAACCCTAGCCCCTTCTTATATATGTGACCTGTAATGACCTGTTTTAGGCCTCAAGCCCGGGGGCAGGCTCCTAAGGAGTCTACCTATTATGAAAAAGTAGATCATTTTCGGAGCAGACCCTCTTAAGAGCCCGTCTCTGTTAGAATTTGAGGGATGGGTAATTTGTGATGGTCTCTGCAAATACATTTTGAGAGATAGATAAATTGTCATTGCGATGGGTAATTTGTGACGGTCTCTGCAAATACATTTTGAGAGATAGATAAATTGTCATCGCCGCCATACATAAAACGACCGCTGCCGGGAAAGTTATGACCGCCTCCATAAACCGTCTACGTAGAAGAAATACCAAATTGCATATTGCCTTGTATTAATAATTTTTAGGTAAAATCAGAAGAAATACCAAATTGCATATTGCCTTGTATTAATATTTTTTAGGTAAAATCGATAACACAGCGTAATACCGAATTCAATTTAGGTCTGTAGAATTACTACTATCCAAAACAGAGATCAGGTCCGCCATCCGCGTAATTCTGGTTTGGACTTTTTTTCTTGAGAGCAAATTCTGGTTTGGACTTTTGCCTACGTTATATCGTCACACGCCGGCCCGTTCACTCTTTGGTTGGTATATATGTCTGGGCCAAGAGGCACGCCGAGTCTTGAGCTAAAACGACCTTCTGATCACATTCATCATTCAGAAACTCAGGTAAGCATCAGTACCGACGCAGCAAAGCTGCAAATTTTGCAATCCATCTACTTCACCATATACATAGCAATGCACATATATACGATAAAGTTACAACGCACAAAGGTTACATATGTAAAACAACATAACACGTGCAATCTCGACAGCCAAACAAGCACACGACGATATTGCCTCTATTCGCTTCAGGTGTAGTGGCCGCCGGCCGTGCCGGTCGGCGGTGGGACACCGTCGGTCCCGTGGAAGCCAGCGTCACGTTGGACGCCGCCGCCGGGCGGCTTCGCTGCTACGTCCGTCTCGGTCGTAGCAACCGGCGCACCGGCACCGGCACCAGCAGCGGGCGCCGTCGCGGAGGCAGCGGCCCCAACGCCGAGCGGCGTTGGGTGGTGCCCTGCGGCCGTGGCGCGCTCCTTGGCGGCGGCGGCTCCAACGCCGAGCGGCGTCGGGTGGTGCCCTGCGGCCGTGGCGCGCTCCTTGGCGGCGGCGTTCTGGCGCATGGCGTCCTGCTTGATGGCCTCCACCTCGTGGACGCGCTCCTGCATCCTGGCGTCCGCCGCCGCCTTCTCCGCGGGGTCGTGCGCCCTCGCCTTGGCCACCTTCTCCTGCACGACGGCCTTGGTCTTCTCCTTGCCGGCCCACGCCGACGCGCCCACGTTCGCCGCCGCCTCCTTGGCGGCCTCCACCGCGCTCGCGCTCCTCCCGCCCTGCATCGCAACCGGGCCGATCGAACTGCTCACTGCGAGTTGAGTTGAGTAGCAACTGCAACTGCGTGCGTGCCGGTTGGATTTGTGTGCGTGTCGTTTTATGCATGTATGTAACCGCGCCTCGCGTCAGGCTGTACACGTGTACATGCACGTGTCCCGGGATCGGCTTCAACCGCCGTGTACGTGTATTGGGTTCAAGTACCTGCGGTGTGCTCATCACCATCACACGTGCCATAAAAAGCTAGCGACACGAGTACAGGAAGAGTCGACTGATATATTGTTTCTTTTTTTATTTTTATGCAAATATATATTCTCTTTCTGATTAGCTATTATACTCCGCTGTTTCACGCTTTAGAAAAGTATATAAAAAGATCTAAACTCTTTTTTTTAAAAAATAAAGTTCACGTATATATTAAGACGGTAGAACCAGAATATATAGATTTGAAAAATACATACCCAATTAAATAGCAGAAGTAACCGAGCGACGAGAAGTAGAACCACTACCTCAGAACAAAACATCACGGCCGGTCAATGATGAGGGGCTCATTGCTTATAAGGTTTCTAGAAAATCCAAAAGCAGGTTGAAAAAATAGCAAAAATATCTTTTTAATACTACGAGAGAACCCATAACCTCACAACCTCAGGCTTTGTGCGTTCATATCCTAACCACTTCACCTGTAGGACACTTCTATCCATTTTGGATATTTGTCCTCCCCATTTTATATTCATCTAGTTTTAAAATTAAAATTAGAGACCTTAAATAAATTAAAATGAAAAAGTTGTCAACTATAAAGTTTTATAATTTTTCGAGATCTACAACTTTGGTTTTGGTCATTTCTCCATCTGAGGTCGTTTGAATAATTTGAATTTCAAATGTGAGAAAATTCAAACGTAATTTTTCTTGGATAGATGATTTCAAATGAAAAAGTTGTTAACTCAAAGTTGCATAACTTTTTGAGATCTAGAAGTTTTGTTTTGGT
This sequence comes from Saccharum hybrid cultivar R570, assembly GCA_038087645.1. Classification (NCBI taxonomy): domain Eukaryota; kingdom Viridiplantae; phylum Streptophyta; class Magnoliopsida; order Poales; family Poaceae; genus Saccharum; species Saccharum hybrid cultivar. The sequence continues at coordinate 40,968,420 of JAQSUU010000307.1, read as the reverse complement.
TGTTTCTCCATCCGAGGTCATTTGAAAAATTTGAATTTCAAATATGAGAATTCAAACGTAATTTTCGTTGGATAAATGATTTCAAATGAAAAAAGTTTTCAACTATAAAGTTGCATAACTTTTCGAGATCTACGACTTTTGTTTTAGTCACTCCTCCTTCCAAGATCATTGCCTATTACTAAACACTCACTTGTGACTATATAGAGTATATGGATTCCTTTGGTATGAACTCTGTAAAATCTTGTGAATCTTATATTTCGGCATCAAAACAACTCCGAATAAAAAGATTGCGAACTACAAAGTTTCATAACTTATCGATATCTAGAACTTTTGTTTTGTTTATTTCTCCATCCGAGATCATTCCCTATCACTATACACTCATTTGTGACCATAGAGCATATGGATTCCAATGGTATAAACTCTATAAATCTTGTGATGGATATTTCGGCATCAAAACAATCTCAAATAAAAACTATTTGAACTACAAAGTTGTATATCTCATCTAGTACTACATCTTTGGTATAATAAGTTGTTAGTTGAGTATTCAACTAATGATTAGCTAAACTATTAACAAAGCTAATTATTATCAACTAACTATTAGCTAGGGCATTAGCCATCTAGATCATGGGAACAACAACGTGTGCGCAGAGGAAAGTTTGTGGTGTTTGCATGCAAGAAAGGATGAGGCATGTGTGAGACCCATTTGGGATGTGGGCCAATAGGTGCTCTCACGTTATCTCTAAACCTTTTTTTTAAGAATCAAACAGAAAAGCTACTTATTATATTTAAAAAATAAACTCATACTGAACAACACAACGAAACAACGACGACGAGCTAGAAACAACGAAACTACATTGTCTCTAAACCAAGAGGCCTCTCCGTACCTATCAAAAAAAAGGCCTCTCCCTAGAAGCCTTCACTATATTTAAAACGTGGTGTCCGATCCGAATATATAAAAGTGTTCAGTTACGTGGCACCTCTCTATAGAAAAGAAACTTAGGCCAGAGAGTCGGCCAAAAAAAACGATCCTAACTTTCTACCCATTCAGTATACCTAACTTTGGCCAAACATTTTAAAAAATAATATTATTTATGCTCTCAGATAATTATAATTAGATTCATTATAAAATCGTCTAGCTATTTGGAGTCCTAATGTTATTAATATTTTGTATAACTTATTCAAATTTAAAGAAGTTCGGCTTAAGGGGTTTTTAACAGCAAGAGACATTTTAGATTCTTAATAGATCACTACCAAAGAAAAACCTTTCTAGTTTTAAGAATTTAGTGAGTTAGTTAAACGGTTTTATAAATTGATTCTGATTTAACATAGAAATGTTTCTAGATAGAATTTAAATCTGAAACATTTCTAAACTAATATCTGGATCTCCACCGAACACACCCTTAAACCAAACCCAAAACTGCATCTTTTTGAGACAGACAGTAACTGTGAGCAGATGTCATCCCTCTCTTCCGTCTCTTTTTCTGAATTTCTTCAACCCCAGCTGCCACACTTTTCAAAAAAATAGGTTGCCACGTCATCTGACCTAGCACAGATAGGGTCGGTCCAAGCAAGATTCTCTGACTAAAAACAACATAACAGATGATTCGGTATACATGGAAAAGCGGCGTATTTACCTCCAACTATTTCCAAAGCCACGCCACCGTGCAAGTTTTGAAATTATTCTAAGTTGTTTGACATGATCGAATGAGCAGACAAAAATACAAACCAGAGTTGCAACACATTTACCCCGAAGTCCAGACCTCGGAGATTTGTTATACAAACAGAAGCAGACAGCAAAACAAACTCAATTGCTGCAAAATCTAAATCTGCATTAGTGCATTGCATAGACCAGGAGACTGGAGCCTGTTACAGTTCCCATTTCTAACGGGTAACTGACAGTCCAAGTTAACGAGAACTAAAAAACGGAATCTCCTGCAAAATCTACCATCCTCCAAATTAATTCCAAAATTTGACTGCCTTGCTCAGACCTGCACGTACTACTCCGGTTCAAACCTAACTGCCCACATTCAGCTGAAATGTGCTCATGTGGATAAAGTTGGGCTGTCAAGTGCAAGTCCCATTGTGTTGAGCCCATTGTCAACGTAAACAGTTGAGCCAGTGATTGCTGATGCCAAAGGAGACGCAAGGAATGCTGCCGTGTTTCCCACTTCATCTGTTGATATGTAATGCAAGCCGTTTTCAAAGAAAGTAAAGAAGAAATTCCCCTTTTTTCCCTTTTCAGGCAGGCAAAATAGATATAAAGGAAAGAAGGAAATTTAACCTGCCAGTAGTTCCTTCTGCAGTGGTGCATTGACATAAGAATACTCTATCATCTTCTCGATAAATCCAATGGCTTTTGCTGCTCGGCTTCCCAATGGACCTAAGGGGACAGATGCAATGCATGACATACACCAATGTAATGCTGGTAATAAGTTATTAAAGCCTCAGACGAACTGCAAACTATAATTATCTTCTAATTTTGTATATATAAGTGATGTTCCCGAATGCATATTCTGTTCAGCAAGATTTGCTAAAGTGGACTTGTTTACTTTCTTGGAAAAGGAAAAGGAAAAAATAGTTACCTGCTGATATGGTGTTCACTCTGATTTTGCCTTTTCGACCTGCTTCATAAGCAAGAACCTGAATAGAAAAAAAGGCTTGCAAGTAACTATATGCATGGGGAAGCACCACTGGACATCATAATGTAAGGAATGTGAGATCGCATCGAAAAGTTTGTACTCTTGTATCACTGTCAAATGCTGCTTTGGCTGAACTCATACGACCACCATTCGGCTGGCCGGTGGCTGGTGGCTGGTGTTGATTTATTGTGAGAGAAAAATATTGTTGGCTGGCTGGTGGCTGGTGCTGAAATGATGTGAGAGAAAAGCACTGGCAACCAGCCAGCCGAACGAGACGAGCTACAAAGCAATCACCAAAACAATCATAAGTAATGAGCCCTGATAGCTTAGTTGTGAAATCAATAAAGAAATATTTACCCAGGAATTGTCCTTTCAGAAGCTATGTAGGTCAAAGAGATACTAGCACCTCCTGCAAATTATTTTAAGAAGTGATAGTGTCAAAGAATGGTAAACACATCAAAACAAATAAATTCTTATCTGACGAGAATAAGAAATACGTTTTATTAAACAAGCATGTTAGAGTGCAGTTTAACCACACCAAGGCACATACAACGCTAGTAGCAGTGGCCTCATTTTATGGTAAGTCTGGCATACTGTGGTGCTTGGCTCAACAGTGACTGCTTGTTCCTTAATTTACCCCAAGTGTGGTGAGCATTAAGAGCTGACAAACATTGTCTTTTACTCTTTGCTATGTTTATACTAAGATATAAGAAAAATGTGGCAAGGGGCTACCTCATGGAAGGGTTTCGTTGCACACCAGTGCGGTAGGAAACAAACACTGATAACACAGCATGGGCTAAATGTGAGTATGTCAGATTGCAGCAGCAACCTAACAGGGCACATGATTCACATAGCACAAGGTAGGTAAAGTATGCTTTTGGAATTTTAACTTTTTCCAATGTACATGTACACTAGTTAAACATAGTACTAAAACTTTGCTCACTTTAAATATATAATGATACCTTGAGCAGATGGGTAGTTGCCCAAAAATTAAGTCCTGAGCCAATATCATAGTGTTGATAGCAAAAAAGGGATCACCCAAATCGTGTCAACACATAGGAACAGAAGAGAAAATCAGCACAGCATATCAGTATGGAATATTACCTGGATTCATTATGGGAAGGAAGTGTTGAAGTAAAGACACATAAGAATAACTAGATGTTGAAATTGCAGCAAGGTATCCTCTCCTTGATGTCTCCAGCAGTGGCTTTGTTACCTTTGTGAATTGTGATGATAAAAGAAAAGATCAACTAAATGCTCCTGATGGTGGCAATAAAGCAACAAATATAAAGGTTTTGATGGCAAATTAACCTCAGGGCCATTGGCGAGAGAGTGTACAAGGATGTCAATGCTGCCAAAATCATTCTTTACGGTCTCAGCAACTTCCTACCAGATTTTAAACACATAGGAATCAAGCACTGGATAAGAAAAAGTTCATAGCACGGCATTGATGCTGCTTGATGGGTGTAGGCACATTGCATCTGCAACTAACCTTAACAGTCCAGTTTGAAGCTCCAGCATATCTTTTGTTTGCTTTAACCTGCAACAGGGGCAAAAGGTTCATAAAGCATGAAAAAAAATTGATGACGGAAACATCATAAATGATGAGCATTACATCTTCAGGAACATCCTCATGGGTGTCATAAACTGCATCCAGTGGATATACTTTAGCAATCTCCATAAGAGATCCATCAGGTAGCCTGCATCAAATACTTGTAAAGTCAAAAGATTAACAGTTCCAGCAAGAATCACTGAAGTAGAATAAAGAAACTTCAATCATGCTCAGACTATCCCCGATCTTGTTTAATATAGTGGTAGACATGTTGGTTGTCCTTATTTCAAGAGCTAAAGAGGTGGAACAAATTAAGAGGGTTGTTCCACGTTTGATAGATGAGGGACTTTCGGTTCTCCAGTATGCGGATGATACTATGATCTTTATGGATAATGATCTTGAGAGGGCCAAGAACATGAAGCTCCTGCTTTGTGCTTTGAATAATTATCAGGACTCAAGATCAACTTTCATAAAAGTGAATTGTTCTACTATGTGGCGGCCAAAGCCAATCAACTTGAGTATACACAAATTTTTAGGTGCAATGCAGGATCTTTCCCGTTCAGATACCTAGGGATTCCAATGCATCATAGAAAACTTTTGAATAAGAACAGGAAGCACGTTGGGGAAATATTTAAAAAAGACTAAATTGTTGAGGGGAAAGATGCTGTCAGTAGGAAGAAGACTTGTTCTAATAAACTCTGTCTCGAGTAGTCTCCCTATGTTCATGTTATCCTTTTTTAAAGTCCCGAAAGGGGTTTTGAAGAAATTAGATTATTATATATCACAGTTCTTTTGGCAGAGTGATGAACATAAAAAAATATAGATTGACGAAGTGAGAGGTAGTTTGCACATCGAGAGACAAGGAGGGTTGGGAGTTCTAAATCTAGAAATTCACAATAAGTGTCTTCTTAGCAAATGATTGTTTAATTTAATAAATAGAGATGGGGTTTGGTAGCAATTGCTTAGAAATAAATATCTAAGGAATAAAAGCTTGACATAGGTTCAACACATGATCAGAGATTCTAATTTTGGGCTGGCCTTATGAAGGTCAAGACGGAGTTTCTCGCATTGGGCAAGTTTGATCTAGGTGACGGGTCTCAAGTGCGATTTTGGGAGGATTCGTGGATAAGATCGCGCCCACTGAAATCACTATTTCCTGCACTTTATAACATCGTAAGAAAGAAAAGTGCGTCGGTAAGATCAGTATTGTCTACGATACCGTTAAATGTTGCTTTCAGAAGATCTCTGACAGGTGTTAACTTGCAAGCATGACACAATGTAGTGGCTATGGTGGTAAATATACAACTAACAAATCAGAGGGACCGCTTTGTGTGGGGGCTACATCAGAACGAGCTGTTTTTAGTCAAATCAATATATAGAGCTTTATGAACACAAGCTATACCTTATAATACTTTCATCTGGAAACTAAAACTATATCTCAAGATCAAAGTTTTCATGTGGTACTTGTACAGGGAAGTAATTCTAACCAAAGATAATTTAGCACGACGACAGTGGCAAGGAGATAGGAAATGTTATTTTTGTTCCTCAAATGAGTCTATTCAACATCTATTTTTTGATTGTCATTTTGCTAAGTTTATTTGGAGAATTGTTCATGTTTCCTTTAATTTATTACCACCAACTAGTGTACACAATATATTTACAGGCTGGTTGGAAGGGATAAATAGGAAGCTGAAATCTCGGATCATTGTGGGTGCAAGTGCGTTGGGCGATTTGGTTAACCAGAAATGATATAATTTTTAATAAGGCGGTAGTGCCATCTTACTTGCAGGCTATCTTCACGAGATCTATTGGGCTAGGTTCTGGTCTCTGTTACAGAAGGAGGAGGAGGATTGCCATTTGATGAAGATGGGTTGCAAGACCATTGAGACAGCCGAGATGGAAGTGTTTGCTAGATATGACTGGAACTTTAGTAATAGAATTGATTTCTAGTACTGGTTTTTAGTCTTTTGCTATCTTTATGGCGCAAAACTTTGTTTTGAGATACCCTAGACCGTTTCTTCCAGTTTGTAATAATGAACAGCCATATGCATTGATCAATGCAGAAGCCAATATATTCTCTTTTCTAAAAAAAATCATGCTCAAACTACTGTTAATCAAATGCACACACTTTCGTGATTCATCAAACCTTCCACGTCTCAAGCTTGTCTCAAATATGTTCAACGCCTGCAAAATTTTGATAACTCCACTATAATTTGACACCATAACATCCAGTCTGATAAATTTCACAAATGAGATCAACTTATAGGCACCCATCTACCGACAAGAATCTCAGCACCAGCGGCAGCAAGAGCCTTCAATTACCCAACCATAACCATTATCATCAGCAACTCGAGCAATAAATGCTCTTTTACCTGAAAACTTGCAAGATAATTGATAACTGAAAATTTGCAGTGATTGAAGATGTGCATTAGTTCAGATCCCATAGAATAAAAAAAAAGATTGCCAGATCATGTACATCAACACAGAACAAAAGTGATAGATTGATGATTACAGATTTTTACAGAAGCACAAGTGTACATAAGCAAAGACATGAACCATTAGAGCTATATACCAGTAATGACCTACAATTCCTGGACGGATATGTTAGTTCAGCTTACCTGTGAGATCAATGGGAAGTCCTTGGGCACCTCTCTGCGACATTGCCCTCACAACAACCCTCTTGCAATTTGAAGAAACCAGTGGTCCTGCTGATGTGGCTTTAGAAGAGCTGGCAAAGCTAGTTCTGGTACAGATTGCCCTTCCAAATGCAGATAGTGCTGATGTCGACCCAAGCATTTGCCTGCAGGCTGGGATACAAGGGCGCGTTGCCATCATCTGCATACCAGTCGTCGCATATGCTCCCATCCAGGCCTGTCTGATAGGGGGTGCAGGGAGTGCGATGGCCGGGGGCCCATGGTGTTGGGGGGGGGGGGGGGGGGGCATGAGTATACCCTTCTATACTATAGGTATTCAGGCTCATACGGTCCATTTGATCCTGCGCTCGCGTCGTATCCCTGGTCGCGACGCTTCCTATTCGCGATCGTGACTTCGCGGTGACGGCGTGCCAGGAATCACGGTTTGAGGGCGGCGAGCGCGGTGACCTCGTCGGCGTGCTACAGCCCTGCAGGTCAGCACTCAGCAGCCTGGTTCTGGTCCGGCGTTCCCTGTCTTCCTCGAAGGCCCTCAACTGAATCCTGCCTCTGCCTGTCTTGTCTGTTGCAGTGTTGCTCCGTGCCTGATGCCTCCGTGACTCTGATCAGTTATCAGTTTTCAGTTCAGTTCGCCAGTTCGGCACTCCGCGACTTCGTGACTCTGCGGCCAACAGTAAGTGATTGCAGTTGCAGATTTGCAGTTCCAATTTAGCTATCAGTTGTAGGATCTAATTTTCTAAATTCTAATTTAAATATTTTTTTTTGACATGTTAGATGTTGCCAAAGAAACATTTGTTTGGTTGTCGGAAAAGGAAAAAAAAAAGAAAACTAGAAGATCAATTAAAAGAATCGCCAAAGAAACATAAGTTTTTTCTAAGTGGAATGCCGAAGTCAGTCAAGATCAGGGATAGGAACATGATCAACCAATAATTGCACAAGCTGATGGCAATGATGGGGGTACAGAGAAGCAGAATTTAGATGCACAAGCTGATGCCAATGAAGGTGCTACGGGGGAGGAAAATTTAGATGCGCAAGCTGATTCTAATGAAGGTGCACTATATTTGTGGTAACCATAATAGTTATTTTACCGTTCTTTTAACTTCTTCGATGTAACGTTATTTTTCTATGAACTAAATATATACTGTAAATTATATCTTATTAATAGTACTATATATTTTAATTGTCATATTAAAACATTAGATTGCCGAGTTCTTAGTGTCTTGCTTGCACAAGGACACTAGAAATTGTCATATTGAAACATTAGACCGCTCCCATCTTCCTTTATGTACAAAAAAAGAGTAGGACTGCAAAAAGTAAATCATGGACTACACTTACGGACATATCAGGATGTAAATTGATTGAAATGGTTTCACTGTTACAGTCAAGCTCAGGCAAACACCACAAAAAAAATCCAAAACCAACCGAGGGTTTTCCAAGAAACGCACAGATATCATCTCTGTACAAGGATTCATGTGTTAAATTATTAGATCTATGCGCACACCTTGGTGAATACAATACGTGATAAGATGAGGCCTCTCAGTTTTACCCCACAGCGGCAAAATCAACTCCGCCTTTCGTAAGTCATAATTCGGAAACAAACCCATAGCACGAGCACAACAACATATAAGATTTCAACTCTACACATCGTACAGAACAGCCACAATCATGTCGAACCGAGGTAAGAAATTGAGCCAGCTCGGGCACCGCTAAACTAAATCCAAGATTCGCATCCAAATATGACAAATAACAAGAACCGGCAGCGGTATCCGCGCAAGACCCATTACTACCCTAGACCAACATTTCGCAATTCGCATTACGACATTAGTAGCCTCAGAGGCGGCGCCAAATGATCCAATCACCGTAAAAAAAAACTCGATCCGCGGGGGCTAGACAGTCTCCGAGTATTCCAGCTTAAGAAGAAAATCTTCTCACGCAGATTGAGAAAATCTCCGAACCCCCGCCCCCATCTATACACAAGAGCCCAGCTCCATGAGAGGGTCGTTTCTTAACCTGTGTGCACACAGTGAGCCCAAACCCGAACCGTCTCTTAACCTGTGCTTTGGCCTAGGGCGAGCAAGGAGATTTTTTTATCCTCAGCCTGAAATCTGCTCCAATAGGGGTTCGAACTCAGGACCTAAGGGATGCCTCCGGAACAACTAGCCAACTGAGCTAGCATCTTTTGGCTGATTCAATCAGTGTAGGTCCGTAACAGCTACATCCAGCTCATCCAAAAAACAACAACAACAAGAAGCATGCGACCATTACCTAGGTTGGTACTGAGATGAGATTCGAGGCCGAGGGGCGTGCGCTGCCGCGTTGGAATCGGAGGCAGAGGCCAGGTGAAAGGGGAGGGTTCGGACTCCGGAGAACGGCGTCACGACGGGGAAGGTGAGGCTGGGGTTTTGGCTGGGTGAGCCACCGAGTAACGTGGTGGGCTGGTAGGGTACCTACGTGATTTAGAAATGTCCAACCCAGCCTGGCCGTGGGCGGTGGCACTGTACCTTTAGGACTTTATTATAGCAAAGTTATAAATTTTCCTCAAAAAAGCAATGTTATAAATAGCAAGGTAAGGTTATTTATTTAGTGTTTGTATATAAAAATTAAAAAATCTAACTAATTATGCACAAAAATTTAACGTTCACTAAATTGGTAAACATACTCACAGCTGTGATCAACATTCATATTAATTCAAGACTTAGTATTCAATGTTTAATAACTATTTAATGGTTTATTAAGTAAAGAACGTGATAAATAGGCATGTGAATTTTTTAACTACTCCCTCCGTCCAATCATAAGAAAATTTTAAGTACATGGCCCTAGTCCCAAAACTATTCTTGAGTTAATGCATGTGGCACATGTAAGAAAAGAAAACCCGTGTTGACCCATTCCTCTTTTGACATCTAGGACTTGTCCTTTTGGATTCGTCAAGGCGAGAGTGGAGGGAGGTAAGGCGGCGGTTAGGGGGTGGTGATCGGCAAGGGAGGCGACAACAACAGCACAAGATCGATCAGAGTTGGATGGCATTGTTGATAGTAACTTCGTTGAGGCTTGGTCACAATGATTGAGGAAGACGATGCCAGGTTGTAGCGGAAGCGACAGTTGTCCCTTACATATGGTAGGTGAATCAAAATCCTACCTTTAGATGGTCAATATTGCTGATATATGAGTAGGCTTTGAGAAGTCAAGACGATAATCACATTGCTCCTAGGGTTTTGCTATGAGAAGGGGTTTTTTTACGGGGTTTCCTGATGTGTTGTTAAGGTTTTGGTACGGTATATGTTTAAGATAATTAGAATCACATTGCATAATACACAACCTGGTAGCAATGAGTTCAGTTTGGATGTTCATCAACAAGTTTGTCTAATTCTTCTGCGATAGGATGAAACTGGATACTCTATCCATTATCTTGGAAAAAAAAAGAAGAATCAAAGAAAAGCTGAAACGTCAACCACATGCATGGTGCTGCACTGTGTGTTTTTTCACGATCTGTGAATGGTTCTAGCAATAGAGTGGATAGGTAATGATGAGATATTATACATGATTCTGTTTCATTTTGTTATTTATGACCTCAAAATAAGCCATAAATTAACATGCCTAGAGGTGGCAATGGATTTAGATATAATCCAAAACTTAATTGGACTCTAGTTGCTTTGGATGCACTTAGATCCGAACTATTTGGGTTTATTTGGATGTCCACAATAATCATTTGATTCAAGAAAATCCAATATCCATTAGGCATTAACTCAAAAAATGTCTAGTGTCTATTGGATTTATATGGGCTTGACTACTTGAGAGTTAGAACCAGCCTTTAATGTATATTTTAAATTTATAATAATATGGGGCCGACGTACATATCTAGTCACGTTGGTCTAGCTACATAAAAGTAGAGAGCAACTGTCCTGAGTCATCTCCAATATATTTCATTTAATTTCAATAAAATGTTAAGGTGTGAGCGTGAAGTTTTAAATTTTAGGGCCTGATTTTGATGTGGGACCCACGTACATATCTAGTCGCACTAATCTGCACAAGGCAACGGGCAATAGTATTAATTCATTTCCAAAAAGTTTCAGTCAATTTCATTAAAATTTTAAGGTGGGAATGAAGCGTTTTAATTCTAGAGTTTGCCTTCCAATGTGGTGCCCACTTATATATCTACTGCATAAAGTAGCAAGCTGACGTACTGAATAATGTTCAATAAATTTTAGTCAGTTTTGCTAAAAATTTAAGGTGTGAATGCGGGTTTTTAAATATAGGATCCTGCTTTTAACGTATGGCCCATGTTTATATCTAGTCACATCGGTTCGCATAAAATTGGGGTAGTCATACTGACTCATTTCTAACAATTAATCAATTTCACTAAAATTTTAAGGTGTGAAAATGTGAGGTTTCAGTCTAGGATCCGGCTTTCGACATGAGGCCTACTCACACCGGTATATATCTACTCACACCGGTATTTCACAAAGTAGCAGGCAATCATTCTGACTCATTTGTACAAATTTGAATCAATTTTGCCAAAATTTTAAGATGTCAACAAGAAGTTTTAAATTTTATGGTCCAGCTTTTGATATAGAATTAACATGTATTGTAGTTATAATAGTTTTGTTATTATTGTATCATATTGGGTGGATTTGGATATAACAAGAGCAATTGGATTGGGCACTAATGAACATGTATTCGGATAGGCTTGGACTTGAATTGTTTCCCTTTGATTTTAATTGAATTTATTTATAAGGATTTGGATGCTATTCCATTGCCACCTCTAAACATGCCCAACTAACGATAAAAACCTCCGCTCCCTCGATCGCGTCTCCCAGCCGCCAGTGCCGCCGCCCTCCCCATGACTTCGCTCATCAGTCCTCCTCCTCTCTCCTAAGTGGTGATCTTGCCGGTTGACAGAGGAACGGGGATCCGATCCCTTTTTCCTCGTAGTTTTCAGCTAGTTTCTAGATCTTGTTGATCTAGGGATTGGTTTCTGGTGTCATCAACGAGGTTGTGGTGACGGTGGTGCTTTAGAATAAGGTCTCATCGGTCTCTCTCTATCTCGACGACGTTCGATATGGTGTCGGCAAATGGCAGATGGGAGTTTGGTGTGTCGGATATGTTGGTCTTCTTCAGATCTTGGCATTTTGTGTTATCAGAGGAAATAGTTAGTTGGCTTTCAATGTGGCAATTTTGACCTCTTCTTTTGGTCTTATAGCAAGGTCTGGTATCTTCAAAACTCTATTCTGATGGTGAATGATTGTAAAGCCCGTGTTCCTTGGAGGGTTCCTCCGGCTGATATTCTTTCAGTGGGGTACTAGATCTTGTCGTCAATAGCGAGTGGCTATTGCAGTCTTCAAAACCTTGTTTGGTAAGGGTGTTTGCAGGTGTCCTCTTTTTTACTGTCTGATTTTTAAGCTCCAACAAGCAGTGGACGACCGAAGGAAGAAGACGATCAATTTGGTCTTCTATGTACTCTTAATTTTTTTAGAAGAGGTCGTTTATGTCTTGTTGTCCATCTTTTATACTGCCCTTTGTTTTTTTGTGATATATGAATTGTGAGACACTGTTTTGAGTGTCCTTTATGAAAAATTAAAAGAGTACCAAATGGATACGTACATTTATGACCACATAATTCGATATACATCCCTATTATTAATGCACACACAGGACTCCGGGTCCAAATGAAACAAAATTAAAAGCATACAAATAACTATTTCAATTCATAGCTTTATATAAGAGAAAAAAAATTATAGCATGATTTGGTTGTAGCTAGCAAGCTCAAGGTTCCCATGTTGTAGTCCCATGTTGCGGAAGATGGATAAGACTGGCATTCTTCTTGTTGCGCCGGCTCTTGTTACGGACGAATGAATACACTGGGTAGGCTGCAACGTAGACCAGAACAGGGATGACCAGGCCGATGACGTTCTTGGTCGTCTGGATGTCCCTGTTGCTACCTGCTGCGTAGGCAGCTAGGAGGCCGAGCATGTCCAGCAAAATGGCTGTATGCATCGGCCACAACGGCAAGCGCTTGCTATGCAGTGTGGACGGAAGTAGCAAGACGATGACTACAATGGACGCCACAAAGGAAGTGGAGTTGCTGTAGAAGAAAGCGAGGTACCGGCGCTTGTTGATGTCATGGAGAACCGGGTCGCCGGCGACATGTCCGTTGCTGTCATCCGGCCATAGTCCACCCGGCGGTTTCAGGCCAGTCTGGTATGTTACACTTGCAGCGAGGATTCCCAGCAGCATCAAGTACTCACGCAGGGCGCTTTTTTGCTTGTCGTCGGTGCTGCTGGTTCCAGTGCCTTGGCCACTACCACCTCTTCCCTTGTCTCCACTAGTAGAAGTAGAAGTAGAAGTACTCCTAGAAGGCTGTTGATCATCTCTTTTGTCGCCACAGATTTGTACGTCTACTTCTCGGCGTCTGCACTTCCATTTCCTCCAATAAATGAATACCTGCACGGTCACAAACACGAAAAGCCCAATAGCCAGCACCAGGACATAGATGGAGGTGCGCAAACGCCGGGAGCTCCCGGCGGTGTAGGCACCCACGAGGCCAAACATGCCCGCCACCATGCACACGTAGAGCGCATAGCACTGTATGCCAATCTTGTACAGGGCCGGGTTCACCAGCAGCAGGATGAGGGCTACGGATGTCATGAAGCTCGCCGCGTTGCAGTAGAAGAAAGCCTTGTAACGCTTAGGGTAGTTGTCAAGGAGGACCGGGTAGCCCGCGTGGTGGCGGCCGGACTCGTCGATGAAGGTTGCTGGCCAGAAGCCTCCTGGCGGCGTCAGCCCAGCCTGGTAGGTCAGCGTCGCGACTAGGATTGCAAGCAGCAGCAGGACTTCACGCTTGGTGTTCATTTCTTCAGAATTTTCAGGCTTCTTGTATTTCTGGTCCAGTGTGAAGAAGATGATGTGGATCACCACGTAGACGAGGACGACGCCTGCCAGGGCGACAACATAGACGGAGGTGCTTACGTCCCTGCAGCTCCCTGCAGCATACGCGCATATGAGGCCGAACAGGTCCAGTATCATCGCTGCCTCCAGCGTGTGGCGCTGAAGCAGGAATGTACTTTGGACCATCATGATGACGACCAAGGACGCCACGAAAGCTGCCGAGTTGCTATAGAAGAACACCATGTAGCGTGCAGGGTTCGTCGTGAGGAGCACCGATTCGCCACTCTTGTGGCCGTCTCGGTCGTCTTGCCAGAGGCCACCCGGTGGATCTAGTCCAGCTTGGTAAGTGATGGTTGCGGCAAGAGTTGCCAACAGCATTACCAGCTCACGGGACTTGGCCGTCACTAATGATGTTTCTTCTTGGCCATCTTGCTGTGTGCCACTCCTGCTAGTAAGTAGTAGTTTCACAAATAATTAACACACACATATATATAGTAATTAATCGAGATAAAAAAAATCAAAGATCAATATACCTGCTGTCGTCGTCGACGAAGAGCCGTCGTATGCGTTGTTTAGCAAAATCAAATAGTGCTCGGATCGCTTCTGCTTGCCTCATCTGAATCCTTAAAGACAGCTGGAGGAGGATGCATGCAAGAACCGCGATCCCCAGGCCAATGACGTAGGCGGTATTGTCACGCTCCCTGGAGCTGCCAGCAACGTAGGCCCCCACAAGGCCCAGGAGCGCTACGACGACGAGCACGTAGAGAGTGACGAAGCGCGTGGAGACCCTGGTGGTGAGCTTCTTGTCCATGAGCAGCATGATGATGATGAGGGACACGACGAACGCGGTGGTGTTGCAGACGAAGAAGGCCTGGTACCGCCTGGGGTGGTGGTCCTTGAGAACCGGGTGGCTCACGCGGTGAGGCTGCAGAGGGAGAGCGCCGCCCTGCCCCTGCACGGTGGTGTTGCCCCAGAAGCCACCCGGTGGGTTCAGCCCGGCCACGTACGTCACTGCCACCGCGAAGGTGGTGAGGAGCATCAGGGTCTCATGCATTTCTTCACGCCGGCTGTTGTCGCCGCCGTTGTTGTCGTCGTCGTTGCTGTTGCTGTTGCTGCTGGTGGTGTTGTTGTCGCCGCCGCCGCCGCCGCCGTTGTTGCTGCTGGTGGTGTTGTTGTTGCCTCGGCCGCTGTTGTTGTTATTGTCTTGATGATGCTTATTGATGATTTTGGTGGCGGGCAGCTTGGAGATGGCAAAGGCAGCGAGGGCAGGCATGATGTAGGCGAAGACGGAGGACATGAGCAGCAAGGAGTAGATGGTGGTGAACCTGTCCCTGCAGCTCCCGGCGGCGTAGGCTCCCATGAGGGCAAGCAGGTCGAGCAACATGACGAGGCGCAGCAGCACGGCGACGGGCCCCTGGCTCTTCTTGTCCAGGCCGAGGACGAGGAGGCACACCACGAGCGACGCCGTGAACGCCGTGGCGTTGCAGTAGTAGAACACCAGGTAGCGCCGGTGCTGGGTGTCCGGGAGGATGGGGTCGCCCACGGTGTGCCCCTGCTGCGTGTCCTGCCACACGCCCCCCGGCAGGTTCAGCCCCGCGGCGTACGTCACCGTCGCCACCAGGGTGGCCAGAAGCAGGAGGTACTTCTTCAGCTGGTACTCCGTCGTTGATTGCGGCTCATTTTTCTCTCCCTGGGATTGGGACTGGGATGCTGCTTGGTTCTCGTTCACCATTTCTCGATCTCCCTGGAAGCTGGGACTGGGATCGATGCTGGACTATAACAATGCAAGCAAGGGAGATGAGATATGCATCTACTGATGAGGCGACGTGGAGCGGTGGGTGCTCGGCTCAGCTCTACTGTATTTATAGAGCAGTGGAGGTTGCACAGCACAGCATCCTTGTGTTGTGCGCGTGTGCAATTTTGGCATGGCGTGATGCGATCGCAGCCCTGGATGGTGCTTGCCTGTGTCACTGCTTGCTTCCTCGGCTCATCCTATTTTGTTCGCGTTACTTTATTCCCCGTCTTTCCTCTCACTGCCATCATATCTTGTCGTCTTTTTCTGTACGTAATTGGAGCTAGCATCACCTTCATTCGGCAGTCGTATTCAAGTAATCAATGTTCTCACGCAAAGGTTTAGATTCTTCGTGTCTCTGCATGCTCCTAATTGGAGTAACTTATTTTTCCTTGTGGCATACTTA
The DNA here is from genome assembly GCA_038087645.1 of Saccharum hybrid cultivar R570. Taxonomy (NCBI): domain Eukaryota; kingdom Viridiplantae; phylum Streptophyta; class Magnoliopsida; order Poales; family Poaceae; genus Saccharum; species Saccharum hybrid cultivar. The sequence goes on along the minus strand of JAQSUU010000307.1, from coordinate 40,952,498 downwards.
TTAGCCTGTCATACAATAATTACTTTATCTAGAAAGACAACGACCTTATATTAACATTACATGTGAATAATCTTTATGTATCGTACGTCCAACCCAAGACAAGCAGCCTTCTTTTCACGACTAAGAGGGTGTATATACAAATTTACTTAAAGAACTCATGTTTATCCCTCACATGGAACATGGGGCTATTTTCTTGGTGTGGTGTCCTGAGCTTGGGAGCACCGGCCAGGCAGCTCAATCTAGGCCGAGGCATCTGAAACTGAATGCCTAGGATCGCTGCCTAGGAGAGAGAAGCTTTCCGATCCATGAAGCAAACAAGTCTTATATATGAATACACATTCATGAGGGATGTAAGTGCCTAGTTTTGGTCACTTGATCTAGCTTATTTGTTTAGAAAACTAAAGTCATCTGACCTCATTCAATTATTGTTGTAGTCTGATTTACGTACCCCCTCGAACTAGAAAACTAGATGTTTTGGCCCTAACCTCCATCAACTATTGTTGTAATTTGATTTACTGTACCCCCTCGAACTAAAACCCAGATGTTTAATTTGGCTCCTGCAACTATATTGATACAATGATACCGGTTGTTTTCCTCCTAGGTTGGTTTTTTTCTCCTAGGGAATTTTGAGGTGGTGTAATTCTTAGCACCATATAAACTGATCTCCACAAAAACATGACATGCAGGCATTGGAAGGAAAGATGTTGAATGGTTTCGTTTGCTGCGGAAGCAGCAAGATATATCTCCATTCTAATTCCTCTTTACTAAATTATCCTCGGTGAGAATATCCCCTCTTTTAACGAACCAAACAAAGGTTTTAATCTTCTAAGGTACCTTAGGCCACCAAACTAATTGTGAAACTTTTAACCCTGCGAACACAAGGTTGATATGTGCCCTTGTAGTTCAGATTTGTGATGAGTGATTGTCAACGTTATTCGTGTCTTGGGTTGAGTTTGTGAACTAACCATGGTGTGAGTTGGGTTGTGCAACATGTCTCTTGGCTTATGGTGCGTAAGTGTGGAGCTCGGAGGCGGTGGTCGACGGCGAGATGAAGATCAAGTAGGGACGTGCCGTGCCGATGGACCAGGAGCGGTGAAGGGCGGATATGAGGCTTGATCGAGGGACCAGGAGGTCGGGTGAGCAGCCGCGGTGGCTGATAATTAGGGACATCGACAAGTGCAAGTGTACATGAAGGAGTGACCATATTGACCGAGTCAAGAAAGCGGTCGAGCGGGGCTCTGGAAGACTTGGCGGCCGGCCGGTCGGGACGGCGGTGACACGCGTCGAGTTGCGGGGGACACGTATGGAGTACGCTACTCGCGAACGGGTTGGTGGTTTAGGCCTCGAAACCATCGGGCAGACGGTTTTCGAGTTTGGGCCTCAAAACCCGGGCAGAGATTTCGAGGAGGAACGGGGCGGCACGTGGCAGAATCACATAGGTTGCATCGAGGCGAAACAAATCTGTGCAGGAAGCGTGACCGTCCGATCAACGGGAAAAGAGTTGGACCATAATACCCCTGTGGTTAGCTGGCACGCTCCAAAATATTTAGAGGCAAATGAGGAATATGTAATAGTCTCTGAATAAGAGAGGGGCTGCCCCCAAGCCTCTTACCTCTCCCATTTTTATTTTTCATGCCCTAGGTTTTTTCTTCCTTTATGTTTTTGAGATAGGTCCATAAATTTTAAATTTGTGTAATTAAACCTGAGATTCGAGTTGGGAATGGAGGCCCGAATCCTCCAGTTTCCTCTGTGATTCCTCAATTGAAGCTGTGATTTTTGTTCACTCTGTTCTTGATTTTTCCCCATATTCGTTCTTAGCTTCGATCTTGATTTCCTAGGATTAATCCCAGACGATGATTTCTCAGCATAGATTCGTAGCATGTTGAATTTGGTCTGTGCAAATTTTGAGCGCGGTTCGTGTTGAGTTGATCCGGTTTTCGTTGGATTTTTTAGGTCGCCTCTTTTCTGCTCGTTCTTCTTCTCCCTGTTCGTTCTCTGTTCCTAGTCGCTGCTCAGTTTTCTCAGGGGTCCGGTCATGGGGACAGGAGGGAACCGGTGCTAGTACACTCGATCCAGAGCAGCCCCTGGTCGAGGCGCTGCAGCAGCAGAGCACACTCAGCCGCCAGGCGTTCATCCCTGACACCCTCTTCTTCTGTTTCTATGCTTCTCTTCCTGCTTGTTCAGCGTGAGAGGCCGAGCAGTAGGACTCGGACTCCAGGGGATCTCGATCCGGTCCATCTCCTGCTTGGCCTGTGCTGTGCGCGCGCTCTCTCTCTCTCCGTTCTTCGTGCTTGCCACGATCTCTGGAGCCGAGGGCATCCACTTTCTCCCTCTCATCCGTCAACGAGCAGTGCAGCCCCTGCTCAATCTTCCAGCAGCCCAGGCGCGGACAGTCCGCTTCCCAGGCGCGAACAGTCCGCCGCTGCTGCGTTTGCCTAGCACAAAACTGATTTCTTTCGGTTGTTCTTCCAAGTTTTGCCGGCACACAGTCCGGGGTTGGACCCCAATAATCCGAGACTGCTACTGCAGACAGTCCGGGACTGGTCCGCAGACAGTCTGCCCCTATCCAGTGTGTGCTGTTTTCTCTCGTTCCTCTGTGCTTGTTTCCGTATGCTCTCGATTGTTCTCTAGTACTTCTCGGTCATCACCGGATATACCCAGCCACTGGTTGGCTCGTGAACAAATCGCTTTTGCATGCGTTTGCTTTTGGGGTTTGTTTTTGGGATAGCGGTCAAATATTTCGAAAGAAATTTGAGGCTCCCATTCACCCTCCTCTGGTCGCCGTTTTCGGTCCTTCAATTGGTATCGGAGCCGGTTAAGGATCATTCCACCTTAATTGGTCTGTGATCCACGAAGGTGACATGGAGCGTAGTTTCGGCAAGCCACCGTTCTTTGATAGAACAAACTATCCTTACTAGAAGATTCGTATGTCTGCTCATCTTTAGAGCATAGACTGGCGGGTCTGGGAGATTTGTGAGGATCCTAACTACAAGGTGCTTGCTACTCGTGTCGGTCAGGTGCAAGTTGACCAACACAACGCGAATAGCAAGGCTCGTAGTGTTCTCTTTTCGAGTCTTTCGCTTTCTGAGTTTGAGCGGGTTTCTGATTGTACTACCCCTCGAGAGATCTGGGTAAGACTTCAGAGCTATCACGAGGGAGCCAATCAAGTCAAAACCAGACTCTTTAAGACGTACAAGCGTGAGTATGAGAACTCTCAGTTAGATGGAGAGTCTGTCGATGTCATGTTTTCTCGCTTTCTGTTGATTATGAACAAGATGCGGGCAAACAAGCCGCAGCTATCTTATGATGATCATGAGAGGGCTCTCAAGTTACTATACGCCCTAGATCGGAAGACGTGCGATGTGAAGGTGTCTGCTATCATTGAGTCCGATAACTACGACACCCTCACCGTGGATGAGCTTTTCGGCAAGCTTAAGTTCACCGAGATCGATTATCAGACCCAAACCAAAATCAGGAACCCATCTACACCTACCATGACTTTGGTCTCAGGTAATGGTTCAAGTTCTTCAGCTAACCCTTCACAGATCTCCTTTGCCTTGTCTTCTTTGGTGTCTGTTACAGAGGAGCAGATGGAGGCACTTGGGGACGACGAGATGACACTGGTCATCAACTGGTTCTCGCAGTTTCACAACAACCGCATGAACCACCGGCACGGTGGTGGTCCGAAGGATGGTTGCTATGGCTGTGGAGACCCCGACTACTTCGTCGCTCACTGCCCCAAGAAGAACAAGAACTTCTCCGGCAAGCACGACTTCGGCAAGCACAAGGACAAGTGCGAGTACACCTCCGGCAAGCACAAGTCGAAGGGAGGGTTCGACAAGGAGGCACTCAAGAAGATGTACCTCAAGAAGGCCAAGGCCCAGGAGCGCGCCTTTCTCGCCTCCCTCAGCGACCTCGACGACGACTCCGATGACGACCACACTTCTTCTCCTTCGAGTGAAGATGAGTCTGAGAGGAAGCGTGAGGACAAGCTGACCGGGCTCTGCTTCATTGCCGGTACCACCCACGGAGGGTTTTGCACCATGGTTGTCGATGCCGAGGTAAAGATCAGCAATGACGAGGTTCCCATCGAGACAACACTTCTGAGGTAACCCCTTCCGTCGACGATCTTGTTGCTGAGCTTGAAACCATGAATGACACCTTGTTTAGCCAAGATAAGCTGCTTAAACGTGCTGTCTGTGAGAGGAAAGAATTTAAGGACAAGTTAGAAATTACGCTGAAGAAGCTTGAGGCTGCTAAGAAGTGTGCTGTGGTAGTGTCTAACGAGGTTGAGTGCGATGAGTGCGCTATTCACATTCTAGCCTTGCTTCCTTGCAATCTAAGTATGCTTCTTTGCTTGATGAGAACGATGAGTTGAAGTCTAGGTCTAGCTTGTTGGGTGCGTGCAAGTCCTGCTCAGGCTTGCAATCTGAGCTGGCAGAGAAGGTTGCTACGGTCTCTTGCTTGAGAAGGCTAGTTCAGATAGCACTGCTACTAAGTGTCACTACTACACTTGCACCTTTCACAACCACGTCATAACCCATATCGCAGTCCAATTTCAGCCTCGGCAGTAAGCTATCGACAGTGATGGTCATAGCCTTCACCATCGGCATCTGGGACCGACTGCGGTGTACACTAACACCGTCGACTGGCTTATGATCCGTCCGTGATTAGATCCTTACTTCAGTCGCATTGGAGCACGACCCGACTGTGGATATACACTAACACCGCCGCATTGGCAAATGATCCGACTGTGTCGAGGCTATCAAAACTGTCATGTGGGCACATCAACCGTTTGTGTAGTGGTCACCAGCACCGTCGCCTTGTACTTCGACCCGACTGTCAGCAGTGTGGGTTCACTATCGGTTCGACGATCGAGACGCCTGTGTAGAGGTTAACACCACCGTCGCTTCAGCGTATGATTCGCCAGTACAAAGGTCATGGTCACCGTCGCCTTGCACCATGATCCGCCTTTGATGATCGTTTAGTCGGTGTCAGGTTACTAAAGGATTCGGCGGTGATATACTTTTGATCCCTGCCGCATCATACGTATAGCGATGGTGACATAATTTCATCCGATTTCACAATAGTTACTAATTCAGCTGGGCCCTTAATAGCTTCATGAACACAAAGCATACAAATATATAATCATTACATCCATAAATCATGTTCACAAACAAGAGTACTTTTTACAATAACAATGGACGCTATCATAACATCTTTATCAACTGATGTCCTAACACAAGCTGTACATAGAGCATACTAAAGGTACTGATGTATACAGACTTACATAACATAACGAAACGATGTAGCTGTGCTCCTTCTATGTGGCACTCCTGCTTCCAAGGTAAAATGAATATAATTAGTGCATCCTTCGGATTGGTAGCCAATGCACCATGGAACCCCTCTTCATCAACTCTAATCCACAGCCTGAATAAAGCAGTAGAATTAATAATATTAGCCTATACATACATAGAATGAAAACATCTGTCTATACATACATAGAATAAAAACAACTGCCTACCTGAACAAAGACTGTCGTGACGACGAAATGCAGAAAATGTACCTTTACTGCTCTGCTAATGACTCTATGAACAAGGGAACATAAGGAAGATAGTAAGGTCTGTTCATATGGAAACGCCCTCTTGATCTACAAAAGCGGATGACACGAGCATGGATGACATGAACCTTTCTGCGGTCCATGTCATATGCAATCAATGTTATATCCTTCCCAACAAGGAAAATAAAATTCCATTCTGGGTGAACTGTAATCACTCTGTACTCCTCATCACAAAGCTCAGAACCAACTTTAATATTCATGTGTCCAAACAGTTCCTCTGTGTCCACAACATGCTTCAAACTTCAGTTATCAGTACCATAGTCTTTAAGTATCCACACTAAAAGCCAATACCTATTACGAAAATTAGCACAGCACACACACAGGTGACCCTGAGCTTGATGGATATACATTTTAGCACCACCTGGTTTATGAATTGTCCTCCATGTCTTTCCCTCCATATCCACAGTAACTATCATAGAGTACTCAAGCATATGCATAAAACCATTAAGAAAAACACTTCTTGATTTTGAACGTAGAACAATACTACCTCGCCCCATTTAGATTCCTTAAAGATCCATGCTATAGTTTTAGATGAGTAGATCTCCACACCTACGCACGTACCCTCCACCTCAATAAATTCAATCACATGGAAGTACGAGTACGTTGGGTCAAACATGCCATTTGTGGGTCACCGGATTACAGACAACATAGCGACGTATTCCATCAGGCCCAGCACACCAACAAAGGATGAGGCCGCTGAAAGGTGCTAATGGCTAGAGGAGGGGTGAATAGCCTATAAAAATTTCTACAACAACACTAAGCAAAGCGGTTAGACAAATATGAGGCGAATCAAATGTTGCGCTAGCCTACTAAAAATACAAGCCACCTACCACAATTCTAGTTTCTATAGTCTCTAAGCACACAAAAGCTATATCACTACACTAAGTTAGTGAGCTCTCAAAGACTAACTAAAGAGCCTCACTAACCACTAGAAACAACACAAGCTAGCTCTCAAAGCTAATTACACTAAAGAGGATAGCTACACTAAGAATGTAAATACATGAGAGTGGTAGGAGGATTATACCGCCATATCGAGGAATGAGCCGATCACAAGATGAAGTCAATCAATCACAATAGAATCCAATGAAATCCTCGGAGACAATGATGACACAAGATTTTTCACCAAGGTTCACTTGCTTGCCGGCAAGCTAGTCCTCATTGTGGTGATTCACTCACTTGGAGGTTCACGCGCCTAACCCACAATCGAGTGCCGCACAACCAACACAAGATGAGGATCACACAAGCCACGAGCAATCCAGTAGAGTATCTTTTGGCTCTCCGCTGGGGAAAGGTTAAGAACCCCTCACAATCACCATGATCGGAGCCAGAGACAATCACCAACCTCCGCTCGATGATTCTCGCTGCACCAAGCCATCTAGGTGGCGACAACCACCAAGAGTAACAAGCAAAATCCACAGTGAAACATAATCACCAAATGCCTCTAGATGCAATCACTCAAGCAATACACTTGGATTCGCTCCCAATCTTACAAAGATGATGAATCAATGATGGAGATGAGTGGGAGGGCTTTGGCTAAGCTCACAAGGTTGCTATGTAAATGCAAATGGCCAAGAGAGTGAGCTTGAGCCGGCTAAGGGGCTTAAATAGGAGCCCCCTTGAAATAGAGTCATTGGCTCTCTGTCAGCAGATTTCTCGGGGCGGCCGAACACGGTGGTCACGCTGACCAGATGCACCAGCCCCATCGTCCGGTCACTGCTAGCCATTCACGTGTCCCCCACGTTCAACGATGATTGCTCGATTCTAATGGTCACTTCGCTCGTGCACTGCTTAAGTGATGACCGGATGCACCTCGCCAAGACCTGACGCGGCCGCCCAATGTCCGTTCATGCAACCCTGCATTGCCTTCACACGGTGACTGGACGCACCGCTGTGTTGACCTGACTAGCGCCCAAGCCGAGTCCTATCACTTCCAGAGAGCATCTAGAGCCACATTTCTGTGACCAGACGTGCCCACTCAACCTTGCCCTGACGTTGCCCAGCGTCCGGTCCTTCTCCTGCTGCACGCTAAGTTCAAAAGCCCCTGCGTCAGCGTACGTCAGATGTGACTGGACACAGGCCCTGCGCGTTCAGCCACATTTACTGTGCTACGTCTGGTCAGGATTCAGACAGATACCGAGCACGCCTGCTTCTCTGTAATTGATCAGACACTGGATCACCGAGTTTGGTCACAACGACTTCAGCGTTCGATTAGTGCTAAACAGCACTACCACTTCTCCAACTTCGCCACCCTTGAACAAATGTGCTAACCACCAAGTGTGTCACCTTGTGCACGTGTGTTAGCATGTTTTCACAAACATTTTCAAGGGTGTTAGCACTCCACTAGATCTAAATGCATATGCAATGAGTTAGAACATCTAGTGACACTTTGATAACCGTATTTCGATATGAGTTTCACCCCTCTTAATAGTACGACTATCTATCCTAAATGTGATCACACCCACTAGGTGTCTTGATCACTAAAACAAAATGGCCCTATGGATTTCACCTGTGCCTTGAGCCCATTTTATTTTTCTCTTTCTTCTTTTCTAAGCCTAAACTCTTGATCATCACCATGGCTATCACCACCACCATCATGATCTTCATTGTTTGCTCCACCACTTGGAATGTACTACCCTATCTAATGATCACTTAGAGTACAAGGGTTAGCACATAGGGTTTCATCAATTTACCAAAACCAAACTAGAGCCTTCAATCTCCCCCTTTTTGGTAATTGATGACAACCCTTTCACAAAGATATGAATTAAAATTCAATTGAATCCATGTTGTTTGCCCAAGCATATTTACCATGTGTAAAGGATATGGACAAGTTTCATGAACCTGAATTGGTAGCATTAGCTCCCCCTACATATGTGCTAAGAGTTTGGATTGAAGCTTGCACATACGCATGGATAGGCAATGTGGGAGAGTAATGTCTACCAAATGATGCTAAAGTATAAGAGATGGACCTTTGAAGTGTGATACCAATCGGAGTGCACCAATGTTGATGGTAGTTAGCATTCATCATAAATCGTCAATATAACTTATATAAATGCATAAAAAGGATCACCAACATAGGTCTAGGGGTTTAAACTAATAAATTCCATAAGTTGTGGTGAATCTGTGTTTGCAGGAGGATTTACTTAGAAAACCATCAAGGTGGACCCAAACGTCAGATTTAATCGTAATTATCTATGGCGAAAATAACTCCAGAAGACTCTAGAAGACTCCAGAAGGCAAACCACTGAAGCAGAGGGCAGGTGGCTGCCAGGTGGGGCCAGCCGGCCTATGGGCCCCGCCTGTCAGCCTCTCCTTCGAATGTTAGTTCTCCACCGCCTCCTAGATTGCATCTACGCCGTTCTTTCAAGTCGATTTGATCCGAGGGTCCAAAATTGATGCTCTGGCCTATATATAGCAGCCCCTATGAAAGGTCCTTGTTTGGTTTTGGTAATTGAGTGACAACCTTAGGTGGACTAATATGTGTTGGAGTGAGATACACAGGAGATTAGTCCACAAATACATGTGTGTGAGCAATACTTGCCATGGAGGTGAAATGGCTTGTACTTATTGCAAAGCTTACACATGTGGTGATGAAGGAGCTCATTGCATATGAGACATGACATGGAGTCATGTGACTAAGGTAGAGAAGATCAAGACAAGACTTGGCTTGATGGACTAGTTGCAAGTGTGAAGGGCAAGTTGGAGGCTTTGGAGCGATGGACCGCGTGGCGGTGAAGCTTGAGCAAGACATGGCACCGATGGACGAAGGCAACGGTGAAGAGCAAGTGAAGTCAAGATCAATGAACCAATATGGTCAAGTGATGATATGGAGTGGATCATATAATTGTTGATCATGTTGGTGCATGTGTTGCATCAACATCGAAGGAGATGAAATGGAATGCGCAAGGCAAAGGTATAACTTAGGGCATTTCATTTCACCGGTCATACGTGTGTAGAGAAGTTTATGACCGGGTTTACGATAGATGGCCTGTAACACCCCAGGTGTTAGCCACTGGCTGGACAGTGAGTTTAGACTTAATTGAGCAATGTCTTGTGATGATCATGAGTTTGAACCACAATATTGGAATGGTGAAAAGTAAGTTGAAGCCTCTTCTCTTTGAAAGGAGTCCCAACTTAAGCTTGGACGACACACCTTTGCTCGCATGTTCACCCCTTTTCATATATATGCTTAAGTAATGGTAAACATGCCTCTTTCATGTGCATCACCTCAGGAGCAAGCTCCCTTGAGCATTGGAAAAGTTTCATGAAGTCTGGAATCAAAAGGTCACATGGAATGCCAAATCATATTCTTGCTTGGATTGCTTTGGTAAGTGGATGAGAACATGTGATGCAAACAAAACCTTGCAACCTTGCCCAATTGACTCTAATTGAACTCTACAACAAGGGTTATTAATGGTTCATGTTGATCAAGTGCTAAGAAAATGCTCCAATGCATCCAAAATGTTAATTTAAGCTTTATCATGATGCCGCTTTGACCAAGATAAAGCAATGGCTTATGTACCAAATATGAAGTTTGACCCTTAATAGAACTTGTAGTTTAGTTTGTGTGCAACAAACTTTGTTTTTGGACCCAAGTCTAAATCAACCTCTAAGTACCCCAAATAGTGGCCTCATGATTGGATATAGTGTTGTTTTGGTCCCTCTGGATTTTTCTAAGTCCCTGATCGACAACATTGAGTTGACATGTTTGCAACATTTTATCGTCTAAATTCGTATGGCAACTCAATTGGATTTCTTAATATGTGTTGAAGTACCCTTTGTGAGAGAAACAACAAAACAAGGATTAACTATTTCTAGGAGTTAACTGATTCAGTCGGATAAGAATCAATCATCACATTGTGCATATGACCTAGCTATTCAAGTCTTGATCTTTATGTGTATGATGGTCATATAGTCGAAATCAACTATCTCTGGTGTGACTCCTTATCTGCTGACTTCGATGGCGACCACCTGTTTGTGCATCGACCACAATTATTGTTGTTGAGAGTGAAGACATGAAACTTTTTAGTGTTGAGAGACAACTGATTAGTTACCAGTTGGAAGGTTAATCTCTAGCTAGGTAACGACTCCTTGGTAGATACGAAGGCTATGTCTCACAGAGCAATGTTAAAAGAAACAGCAAAGTCGGTCAGCAATGCAAGTACCACTTTCTTCGCTAGACCCTGTGTCGTCAAGTTAATTCCATCTTGGACACTCACGCAGATAGTACAAGATGTTTTATCAGCTAAGTGAAGGGCTAGAGAAGGCACGTTCTTAGTTGAGGTTAGCATCGTTATGTATATGTTGCTACAAAATGTAACGGAACCGCCCAAATTATAAGAGCACAAGTACAAAAACAATCACCGAAGTGATCAATTTGTCATACTTGAACCCATATAACTCCGGTAGTCCAACGAAATCATGAGGAATTTCAAACCAACCAACATATAGGCCAAGATCATAGTGATTCAACATAACAAGTCACATGTTACATCTATTTCACAAGTAGTTCAACATACATCGGAGTTCAACATAGTTATTACAACTTAAGTCAAAAGTAGCGGAAGCAAAGTAGTTTGAAACTAACATCACCCTTATTTCAAATACGTGCCAGTACCAAGGTCAATTCCAATAAAAGCATTAGAGACAAGATAACTCAGAAGGATCATACCCATGATCACACTCCACCACTACGGTAGGAGCCATCCAATTCTTGCAGTAGCCATGATACCTCACAACCTGCAACAAGTGGGAATAAACCTTGAGTACGAGAATGTACTCAGCTAGACTTACCCGTCACAAACCAGAAATAAAGGACACCAAGGAGTATGCAAGGCTGATATATAAGTGGAGCTCGCATGACAACATTTTGCATAAAAAGCTTAATAACATACATAATCAATTATTGCTTAAGCATCAAGTTAATCATCATTTACCTGTCATCTAGATTAGCACCTGTACTATAGCAATCACTTGATTAAGGAGCAAACAATATTAACCATAGCAGGTATAATAAGGCCATCATCATATTCATCATTCCTGAACCTTCCATCATTTAGTGTATCTACTATGGAGATAGACCTGTCAAGTTCTCACTAACCGGGAGAGACGGTGACTCGAATTGATTTACAACTCAGCTGAGGGGGTATTCCTAACACTCACCCAGCAAACCCCGCTAAAGGCAGTCGTAGATCACCTTTGGTACAACTCAGAAATCATGGGCCCGATCAGCGCTGCACTCTCAGGGATATCATGCCACCAGGACGATCAGGACCTCCAGGTAGCTGCCCTTGGACACTAGCAATTTGCAATGACTCCCCTCCGAGGCGCACTCAAACAGACCGGCTTCCGGCCTAAATTGAGCTACTAGGCTTCGTGGTCGGCATGCGTTCAACATGATAAAGGAAAGGCTCCAAGAATCGGTCCTTAATCGACAAAGACGAGGATAGATCCACACCCAAGACCTCCATGCCTTGTTGCTTCACTATCGTCATCCCGCTCGGTCTCTTTTCAGATTATTAACACGTGGTTCTTTTCCATGATAGCAAATATAGCCAACCGTGACCAGATAGATCCCTACATTTTGCAGGTGACAGGAAATCATCCGACTTCTACTGGTCTGAGCATGGCTAAGCATTTACTCGATCCTGAACCTAAATAGGATTCAAGATATACTTTCTGGACAAGGATAGGATATATATGCAGCAAGTGTTTCCAACCAACTCCTATAACTTAATGCAGCAATACATATAACATATATACCCAATTGATTTCATAAAGTAGGAGACTTATAATGCTCCGGGGCTTGCCTGGGATTTGACACAAGTCAGTGCAGTTAGCTTGCACCGTCTTGGTGACATCTCCGGTCCTAGCACTTGCTTAGTTCTTCCATCTTCAGGATAGATTCATCAAACACCGTCATCGGGTTTGGCTCCAACATCTCGTCCTTCACGTGGTGCATCTAGCGTACCTAGATGAGATGCAAGATGCAAGTGCATGAATATGAAGAATAGTACCATGAGACGCATCACAAATAGCAAGCAAGACAAGCATAGTTTACACTAAACACACTTAAGTACTTTGCGATGCTTAACTTAAACATCACACAATCTATCGTGCTAAGATAGCAAAGAAGAAGACAACACCAAGCATGACACAAGTTTCCCAAGATCTCAGGTGCTCTAACTCAACCATCATCAAAGGTATGAGCCACACTTAGCAACACATGAAGTAAACACATACAACTAGAATCTGTCAATTTCTGGACTGCAAACAACAGCTGCATAAATAAATCATATCTGGAGTTTTATAAATCCAAATGACATGAAACAAGACATTCTGGAAAGCTTATAAAATTGTATACATCTAATATTCAGACATCAAAGCATGCTTCACAATTTATGTAGGTCGAAATTACACAATTATAGAAACTGGTCCTAACAAGATAGAGAGCAACCAATCCTGTACTCTAACTTTAAACAGCTGTAACTCAAAAACTACTTAGCCAAATGCCCCCAAATTTTAACAGCAACTAGATCATGTAATTTACCACAACTTTTCTATAGACAAGATGCCCAGAAAACATTATTAACATGGGGTAATTTACATTGCCCCCAGAACTGTCCAGAAACTAAAAATTGCAAGAAATAATTATTAACTTATGTTGCAAACATATAATTGGACAAAATTAACTTTACCAACATGTCACACATGACTAATGAACATCAGAAAATATAGTGTCCACCACCAAATAAATTCTTTTAATATATTTCTTAATTTATTTGGATAATAAGGTGGTTTAATGAACATACACCAAAAGTGCACAATAAATTCCACAAAAATTATAGTAGCTTGAATATTATCTCAATAGTCTATTGTACAAATTTTAGGCCATTTGAACAAGCATAGCAATCTCTAAGGAAAATACCAAATGCTAATGCAAGAAATCATGTGAGAGCAAGATAAACCAATAACTCACTCATATAGCAACCAGTGACTATGAAATTTTTACCACACATCAAACATCATATGAGTAGCATGCCATAAAAATTTCACTTCATTTGGAGCCCTACATCTGCAGATATGAAAAAGACAAATACGACTAGCATTAAAAACCTAACTGCCTAAATCTATTTTTTATAGCTAAAACTTTAAACTAAAACATGACATATTATAGATCTACTGCATAGAAAATTTCACAAGGATTCCAAAAAGTCCTCATTTGCTATTTTATGATTTTTCTAAGAATTACTATGAATTTCCAAAGTTCAGCCACTTAAATGCAATACTAATTCCGAAAAAGAAAAGGGAAAACATTATGCAGAGTGAACACAAAACTTTCTTCTAATTAAATAAGCCCATATTTGTAAATCCTTTGTCTCTAGAACTTTTGCAAAGTGAACACCACAAAGAGTTTCAGTCTTTCACTTATGCCCTTCTTCTTCTTCCCGATGACACAGGACGGAGGGGATCAAGGAGGAGGGCCGGTTCCAGCGAGGTGGGGCGGCGCCGGCGGCTCGGGAGGGTCGCCCGTAAGGTCATCGCGGCACCCCAGGGCTGCGTCTGGCCCTGGCTTGGCCGACAGCGGCCTCCGGCTGCTCGGCTGCGGCGGGTCGTGCGCTAGCGCCTGCGCGCGTGGCTGCGGCTACCGGCCTGACCAGCGACGGCAACGAGCGGCCAGCCAGCGGCAGCAGCTGGAAGGTGCGGCATGAGGACGGTGGTGGCTGGGGGCGAGCGGTGGCGTGGTGGAGAAGCACGGCAGCGAGGCGCTCCATGGCGCATCAAGCGAGAGCAAGAGACGGGAGTCAGGCCGATGGCGAGAGAGAATGAGAGAGCGAGGGGGCAGGGGTTGGGCTCGGCCTCTCCAAACGACGAGCCGAGGGCGAGGTGGCACGCATGCGAGCACGCACGAGAGCCACGTGGCACTGGCTGAGAGACGGTCGGCCACGGCACCACGAAGCCGATTCAAAACTTGATAAGGAGTTGCCAATTCTACCTCAAAAATATGCCTGAAACACTATTTTCGTCCCTTCATAACTCTGAATCCGTTCCGTTTTGGCATAAGCGGTAGTTACCAAAGTTGTAGAGCTACGCGAGGTCTCAAACTTTTCTTAAAGTCTCAAAGTCTAATTCAGCATGGTTGGAGAGATACAAAGCTCCAAATTAGGGTACCCGAAACTGAATCAAAAGTTTCAGTTCAAGCCGACTGAAACTGCTAACTTTTCCCACCTCTATTTCCCAAACCAATCAATGAAAAGCTAAACCAATTCCACAATGTTGTAGAGCTATATGAGGACGACAACTTTTCTTAAGAAAGTCTGGCCAAATTTGACATGGTTTGCAAACTAAAATTCACCAAAGATGGCCTCATGAAAACTAAAAACCGAAAACTGTAGTTCCAACACTTAGCCGATTTTTGGAGCTTCAAAACAGCACTGAGTTCAATCTTTGAGCCTCGGTTTGACTTGCTTCCAAGCTGATCTAGCTCTTCGTCCAAAAACAAAGTTTGTTCTACATATCATGAACTACAACTTTCCTTTCAGGTCCAATATCAAAACCAGTATAGAACCTACAGTTTTACTTTGACCAAAGTAGTATCATGATAAAGCTTAAATTATCCTTTGTGATCCATTGGAGCATTTTCTGGACATTTGCTCAACATGAACCTTTCATGACTTTTGTTGTAGAGTTCATCTAGAGTGCTTTTTGCAAGGTTGCAAGGTTTGCTTGATGATCTATAATTCCCTTCACTTAACAGTGCAATTTAAACACTTAGTAAAGCCATTGAAACAAAGACATAACTTATCATTTCATGTGACTTTTTTATTCCAAACTTCATGAAACTTTTCCAGTGGTCACTAGAGATAGGGATGGATATGAGACACATGAAATAAGCACCTTCAACACTCACTTGCATTATCAAGCATGATCATCAAGCATACACACATTGAACCACAGGATAACAAGGTTAGCATACACACATTGAAACACAGAATAACAAGGTTACGTTGCATATGTTTCAAAGCGATGTTCCAGATGTTTCAAAGCACATTCCAGATATGCATGTTTCACATGTTGCACTAGTATGTTTCATATATTTCATATGTTTCACTAGTGCATTACATATGTTTCATTCTCATATATGAACGAATGATGCTTAGGCTCATGCAATGCAAGTGTCAAGATGCAAGCCTAACACCAGGGGTGTTATATTCTGTAACGTCCCACCTCTACGAGGCAGGGCCCGCTTACATCTAGCAGCTTTTCTAGGACATAGACTGCCCTCACAGACCCACACAAGTCTTTTCTGCGCACTTTGTCCTCACTCGTGCGTACCGGGGAAGGATTTCCCAGTCGGTCACTCATCCTAAAATTGCTCTAGGCCAAGCATGCTTAACCTTAGAGTTCTTTGGAGATGGGCTTCCGGAAAAGAAGTTGCAACTTGTTGGTATGAGTATCCTATTAATCCTGTTAAACCGTGGTGATACGACCATGCCAGCGTCGGCGATCTCGTCGAGCTTTTCCACCTCTTCACCGACCTCTCCGGCTACATCTCTAACCCCTGCAGGACCGATCACACGTAACCGCGCTAAGATACAACAAGAGGTGCACGCGCTACTTTATGAATTTCAATTAAACACTAATAAGAACTTTATGCTACCTAAATCTTGTGTGTTAACATTGCTTAGGTACACAAGAGAGAACAAGCAGATTACATCAGGAGCGAACCAGAACGAAGAACCAAGCTCAAGTCAGTCCAGCGTGACAGGAGTGTCAAGAAGGAACAGTCATATCTTTTGACTTCCAAAGGATATGAAGGTCATTCAGGACTTGTTGGAAAGCTCTTGAAGTCTATTTTCCAATGCTTCTAACCCCGACCAGTTTGAAGTTTTCCTCAAGGCGTCTGACCAGTTTTAGTGTTGACTGGTCAGAGGGTCCACAGTCTGCCTGAAGTCCAAATCTTCGTATTAAACTATATCTTTCTACAAAGTTTCATAAAGCAAGGTGCACATGGTGTGAAAGCTTATCCAGTTAGCTTTCAAACGCATCCAGCCGCACATCATTTGAAGTTTCCTAGAAGGAGTTATTGTCAAAACACTGAGGACTGTGCAGAGTCAAACAGCCACGCAGAATCAGCACTGGAGCCATTTCGAGGAGGTCCTTTCACACTAGCGACGAGTTTATTTTTGCTTCATGTTTTCACCTATTCTGAAGGGTTGTTCCATCTATAAATACTCCCCTATGCCTCAGATGTAAAGAACTTTTGATAATTTGAGATAATCCCAGATATATTGCAGCCGAGTTGCCGAGTGCTTACTCAACCCTTGTTCTTCCTTATTCTTCCTGGACTTGTGAGGAGATCTCTCTGAGATCCACTGATTCATGCTCTACGGGTTCCAGTACGGCTGCCCTGTCTTATGTGGATTAGCTCCGGTTGTGGTTCTGCGATCGTTCAGAGATCGAGTCGAAGCCTTCACGGTTTCGGTGTCTCTCTCCCCGTCGCTTGGTCGCATCCAACCTTGGCAGGTATAAAGCTAGTTATCCGCTGTTCTACAGCAAGTTATCTCTGTGTTCATCAACCTACTGTCGTGAAGATCGGGCCAACCTTGTATCGATATCCGATCGGTACTTATCTGTGGTATCAGAGCTATCGTTGTCACAGTAGGTTTGTTATCATCCACTTATATATCCATCCTTCATTTACATTTGCTACTGTTTTCATCCATCATATATATATTTATGATTTGTTCATGTCCTATAGTCCACTAAAAAGCCACAAAAAAATCCTATAGCCATTTCGTGGTACTGTTTCTTTGTGTTTATTTCGTTCATCTTGTTGCTAGTCACCATCATCGTTGTCCTTCCACCGTACTCTCATTTTATTTTTATCCGCACCCCTCATATGTTATCTTGTGTTTGCTGAAGAAAAAAATCTGAAAAAAAGGTGTGAAAGAAAGAGTAAAAGAAAAAAAAGAAGATAAAAAAAAGAAGAAGAAGAAAAAAAAGTAGAAGCGAAGAGAAGTGTAAAGGGGTTGTGCTACGGTTTCTGAAAACCCAAGTTTTATATCTGTAAATTCAGTTTGTGGTGCACTGGATAGCAACATACATATCTTATTTTGAACGATCTGTATCACCTTGTTACAGTACCATAGCCCTCCTTGTTAGCCACCTATAGCTCCACCAAAACCTAAACCGGGACAATCGATTCGTAATCCTTACGACCTCTCAACCACCTCCATTGAGGCTGCCACACCAGCACCATTACAGTCCTTGAGATCAGGAAAGAACTTGGGTAAGTAAGAGGTGAGATTGTGTGTGTCCATAAATTTTCTATTCCACTTTCTCTTGCTGTCCCTAACATGGCAGGATCAGATTCAAGTGTCCATGGTGGGAACCGTAGAGATAGGGAGCCCCCTGTCTCACGGGCCGAACTACGTCATGTGGCTAATTCACTTGTGGAGGCAATGGAGAGGATGCTTGATGCGCGTCTTCCCATGGTGGGAGGATGAGGGCCACCTCGCCCTCATGAAGACCATCATCGAGAGGAATCTGGAGATGAGAATTCTGGTTTCGGCCATGGATTCAATCATTTCGGGAATGGCCGTGGAGGACATGGTGGTGGTCGCCGTGTTGATTTTGATGATCAGCGTGGTGGCCATCGTGTACATGGGCATCGTGTACACAGGCATCGTGTACGATTTGAAGATGAAGAGTTTGACGACCATGATGAAGAGGAAGGGCCTTATGGTGACGAAAATCCCTTCGGTCATGGCGGGGAATTTGAGCGGCGTCGGTATCATCGCCGGCATGCTGATTTTGAAGATAGGGGATATCGCCATGGTCGTCGGCAGCATGAAGAACCGGACAATATTGCTCGTGTCAAGTTAAGTATTCCAAAATTCACCGGCAAGGAGAATGCAGATGAGTTCCTTGAATGGGCTGAGCAGTGTGATCAAATTTTTAGAATTCATAATCTTTCATATCAGCGCCGTGTGAACCTTGCTTCAATTGAATTCTCTGGTTATGCTCTCACTTGGTGGAATCAAATTCAGGAGAATCAGCTTGAGTTGGGATTTGGGTATATTAACACCTGGGAAGAGATGAAGCAAGTAATGAAGAGACGATTTGTACCTTCGAGCTATCAGCGAGATCTCAGGAACCGATTGCAAAAGTTGAAGCAAGGGAAGAGATCGGTTGATGAATATTTCAAGGAAATGGAGTTGCTGTTAGTGCGGACTGGAACCAGAGAAGATCCAGAGTCTAAGATGGCAAGATTTCTAGAAGGTCTCAATGAAGAAATCTCTGGTTATGTGGAGATGTTTCCATATCGTAACTTGCAAGACCTCGTTGATCAAGCTATGCGTGCAGAGAAGAAAATTCAGCAGGAGTCACGAGGGAAATCTTTTGGCAATCATACCATTGCTGCTCCATGGCGCAAATAGCAGTCCAATGCCTCTTATGGTGGGGGACGATCTCAAGGAGCTGCAGCTAGGTCTTCTCCATCAATTGCTAATTCAAAGATGGCGGTTTCCACAGCATCATCACCAGCAAATCAGCAGCGGTCTGCTGCAAATTCAGTAGCCCCAGCCATTGCTTCTGGTGCCACTTCTTCCACTCGAAGCAGAGAGATTGAATGCCATAAGTGTCATGGCCGTGGGCACGTTGCTGCCCAATGTCCAAGTAGAAGGACCATGTTGTTGAATGAGAAAGAAGAATGGGAATCTGAAAGTGATCTCGAAGATGATGGACCGATATTCGATGAGGAAGTTCAAGAGGAAGAGAATGAGATTCAGCCTGATGAAGGAGAACACAACTGTTTATTTTCTCTTCGCGTGCTGAGTGTCACTGCTGAAAAGGAAGAGAATGGGCAGCGACATAATCTTTTTCATACCAGAGGCATGTTCAAGGATAAGTTATGTCGAATTATTGTTGATAATGGAAGTTGCAATAATATTGCTAGCCAAGAATTAGTGGACAGATTGGGATTGAAGCCGCGGCGTCACCCTAAGCCATACAAGATGCAGTGGCTTAATGATTGTGGAACGTTGCGTGTAAGTCATATCGTGACTGTGCCTTTCTCTGTTGGTAAATATAATGATCATGTGGAGTGTAACGTGGTGCCTATGCAAGCATGCCAGCTGCTGCTAGGTAGACCATGGTTATATGATTGTGATGTTCAGATTTTTGGAAGAACCAACAAGTTGTATTTTGTGTACAAAGGAGAGCAAATTTCTTTGCTTCCTTTGACACCAGAGGAAATTTTAAAAGATGATCTCAAGAAAAAACAGCGAGAGAGCGAGAACCACTTAAGAGTGATCCAGAAAAATAGTGAGGGAGAGTTTCCACAGCCAAATAAAACCCCACAGCTGCAAAGAACCCAGAAACCAGGGAAAGATGGGTTAGTCATGATGGCTAGGAAAGGGGATCTAAAGGAGTTGAGTGAACCTAATGCCATGTTCTTTGTACTCTTGTACAAGGACACTCTTTTTGCTACTAACACCTTACCCTCTACCCTGCCAAGTGTTGTTTTTGATGTGTTACAGGATTTTGAGGATGTGTTTCCAGACGAGGTGCCACCAGGGCTGCCACCCAAGAGAGGGATCGAGCATCAAATTGATTTGGTTCCTGGTGCTTCCCTTCCAAATCGTGCTGCCTACCACACCAACCCGGAGGAAACCAAGGAAATCCAGCGACAAGTGGAGGACTTGATCAAAAAAGGGTATGTGCAAGAAAGCCTTTCACCTTGTGTTGTTCCAGTCCTTTTAGTTCCTAAGAAAGATGGATCTTGGTGAATGTGTATGGACTGCCGAGCAATTAACAACATCACTGTGAGGTATAGGCATCCCATTCCAAGATTAGATGATATGCTTGATGAACTTAGTGGTGCTATAATTTTCACTAAAATTGATTTAAGGAGTGGTTATCACCAAATTCGTATGAAAGAAGGAGATGAATGGAAAACAGCCTTCAAGACAAAATTTGGGCTGTATGAATGGTTGGTGATGCCCTTTGGTTTGACAAATGCACCTAACACATTTATGAGATTGATGAACCATGTGCTTAGAGCCTTTATTGAAAAATTTGTTGTTGTTTATTTTGATGACATCTTAATTTACAGCAAGTCTCTTGACGATCATGTGGAACATATCCAATGCATGCTTGCTGTCCTACGTGAGCAAAAATTGTATGCTAACCTTGAGAAGTGCACCTTTTACACCGACAAGGTAGTTTTTCTTGGATTTGTTGTTTCATGACAAGGTGTGGAGGTAGATGAAGAAAAGATCAAGGACATACGAGAATGGATGCCTCCACAGAACATGAGTCAAGTGAGGAGCTTCCTTGGGCTTGCTGGTTTCTACCGGCGGTTTATGAAAGATTTTAGCACTATTGCTGCCCCTATGAACGAGCTTACTAAGAAAGAAGTGTCTTTCAAGTGGGAAGAAGCACATCAAAAGGCATTTGATGAGTTAAAGCAGAAGCTAACAACAGCTCCAGTCCTTGCACTTCTAGATTTTGGTAAGACATTTGAGATTGAATGTGATGCAAGCGGAGTTGGGATTGGAGGTGTGCTCATGCAAGAACGAAGGCCAATTGCGTACTTCAGTGAAAAGCTAAGTGGTCCAGCTCTTAATTATTCAGTTTATGATAAAGAACTATATGCTCTTGTTCAGAGTTTGGAAACTTGGCAACACTATCTTTTCCCTAAAGAATTTGTGATACACTCTGACCATGAATCTTTGAAACATCTTAAAGGTCAACTAAAACTGAACCGAAGACATGCAAAATGGTGTGAATTCATTGAATCTTTTCCTTATGTGGTTAAATACAAGAAAGGAAAGGAAAATGGTGTAGCTGATGCTTTGTCCCGACGTCATGCTTTACTTACACAACTTGATGCTAAAATTCTTGGATTAGAAAGTATAAAGGAATTATACGCTACTGATTCATACTTTGCTGAACCATATACAAAGTGTTGTGATGTCAAAGGATGGGAAAAATATCATGTGCATGATGGATTCTTATTTCGAGCTAACAAACTGTGCATTCCAGATTGCTCTGTTTGAATTTTACTTGTGCAGGAAGCTCATGCAGGTGGGCTTATGGGCCATTTTGGAGCCAAGAAGACAGAGCAAGTGTTGGCCGACCACTTCTTTTGGCCAAAAATGAGAAGAGACGTAGAGAGACATGTTCTTCGCTGCGAGTCATGCCACAAAGCTAAGTCTCGTTTGAACCCTCATGGACTTTACACTCCTCTTCCTATTCCTAGTGCTCCCTGGGAAGACATATCTATGGATTTTGTTCTTGGGTTACCACGCACTAAGCGGGGAAAGGATTCATTTTTTGTTGTGGTTGATCGATTTAGCAAAATGGCGCATTTTATTCCTTGCCACAAGAGTGACGATGCTTCGCATATTGCTGATTTATTTTTCAAAGAAGTTGTGCGCTTGCATGGAGTGCCACGTACTATTGTTTCTGATCGAGATACAAAATTTTTGAGCTATTTCTGGAAAACTTTATGGGGAAAACTCGGGACACGATTGTTGTTTTCCACGACATGTCATCCGCAAACGGATGGACAAACTGAAGTTGTGAATCGAACACTATCAACGTTACTGCGAGCTATTCTCAAAAAGAATTTAAAACTTTGGGAAGAAAGTTTGCCACATGTTGAGTTTGCATACAATAGGGCAGTGCATTCGACTACTAAATTTTGCCCATTTGAAATCGTATATGGGTTCACACCCACTGCTCCCATAGATCTTTTGCCTTTACCTGTGCAGGAACGGATGAACTTTGATGCAAGCAAGCGAGCTGAATTTGTCAAGAGTCTTCATGACCGAGCTCGAACCAACATTGAGAAGATGACCAAGATATATGAGAAGCGTGCCAACAAGGGTCGAAAAAAGATGTTATTTGAAGCAGGAGATGTAACACCCTGGTGTTATCTTGCCTGTTTAGGCACTAACCTTGCAGGAGCCTAGCTTGATCCACTCCTATCATGAACCTATCCTCTTGTTGGTTAAACCAAAGTGATGAAACATTTATTTTGAACCAATGCAACATCCCGGTTTCACTAGTGCAACATCTCTGTTCAATTATTGAAACATAACTTGTACCTAGGTGTTATCATGCATGGCATGATATGGCCATGTGTACCCTATGCATGTCCTTGCCTTACATGTTGGTAAACATCTTTGGGGATGAATGATCATCATGTAGCAAGACCCTGAAACATAGTGATGAAACATATGAAAAGATGTTTGTATTCTATGTTCCCATTATGTGTTAACTAGGGATGTTATGTAAATGATACTTGGGATGGTCTAACATGCTCTATGGTACCTTAACTATGTTTAGGATACCTAATAGGGCAATGCTTAGGTTGACCAAGTTGCCTAATTAAGCTTCTAATCCTTAGTTTGACCCTAGTTGACCAAATGACTCCTTTTGTTCCTTGATTTAAAAAGTGCATCAAGATGACCTTGCATGTTGGTACACCCTTAAGCAAAACTATAGCAATTTTATTGTGGAGCAAAAGTATTTTAATGATCCTCTCATGAAAATACTTGGAACCTGCTCAAAATAGGGCCACAAGGCTGAATTGGCATGTTGTTTAGCACTTAGCCATTTTAGTTAAGTCCTAACTGCTATGCAGTTCGAGGTGACCCTCTTTGGAGCACTATAACTTCCTAACTAAGCCAAACCAGCTCGAGCTCCAATTAGAAATCTTGCAGTACTCATGTAGTTCTCCAACTTTGTTAATTACACCATGACCTAACTCGAGCCGGTTTGGGAAATGATCAGTGACGAAAATCGCCCGTCAGTCGCACTGATGAACTGAAAAACCCGGAACCATTCAGTAGCTACAGTGCCGACCGGCTTCAGAGCTTTGCTGCCGCGTGTGCGCCACGCGCCGTGGCTGTCCCAGCGCCGCTGCTTGCTGTCCATCGAGAAGAGGAGCACCCCCCTGCACTGCCTGAGCCGCGCCCTCCTTTTCCTTTCTCGCCCACTCACGCCTGGGGCGGAAAACGCCATCTCCTCCTCCGCCAAGAGCTCCGGCGACCCCGTACGTCTACGCAGCCGTGGCACTGCTCGCTCCACCCTAGCCGTAGCTCAGTCGTAATCTCCTCTATCTCGTCCGCGCCTTGGATGGTCAAGCCAAGCGAAGGTGAAGGCGTAAACGCCGATTTCACCACCGCCGCCGGAGGGCACCCTCGTCACCTGCCGCGGCGGCTCGTGGCCAGGATGCTGTGGGAGGTCCCCAGCGATTCCACCTTGCCTGTGGATGCGCGCAACCCTAGTGATGCTCCAGAGCCACCGTTCGCCGCCGTTCCGCCGCTCCTCCGGCCAGAGCACGGACACCGGCCACCGGCATCGCTTGCCTCCATGGCCAGCGGGCCTGGGGCCACCTTGAGCCGAGACGAGTGGCCCCTCGGGTGCGCACGGATCTCCTACCGCTCCTCCACTGCCGCTCACTGCCGGAGCGCCGCCCCGGCCGGCCGGAGCCGCGAGCCGGCCACTCCTCTGTTTCCCGGCGAGGTGAAGAAGATGACCGACACCTCCCCCTCTCTCTGTCTCTCCTTGTGTTGATGACAGGCGGGCCCGGCTAGGTAACAGGTCCCACTTGTTGGTTTAAGATAGCGGTTGTCTGGGTATGTATTCGGGTAGAGCTAGCAAATTAAGTTAGGGTTGTTCTAATTCTGTTTTTGAATTTCAGAAAAATTGTAAATCTTCAAATATTCATATCTCATGCTAGGAGACTCCAAAAATAGTAAAAGTGGACTTTTTGGAAATCTTGAGAAGAGATCTATGCAGTGGAGTCATAAAATGTTATATGTTTGTAGATGTTTTCTGATGTCTTTATTTAAGTTTTAAAAATGCTCTATAAATGCCTTTAAACTTGACCAGAGCCAGATCTGGAGTTTTAGAACTTCAAAAATGGTGATTCTTGTTTTGTTAATTTTGTGATGACATGTACTTGCTAGGAAAAATATTAAACACCCTAGTTGTTCACTGTTTTCTTAGGGTTTTGATTTGACCTTGTTAAATAAGGAAAATTTCATTTTTATTACTTGGCATTTTATATCTTGAGTTGTGATGCTCCAAATGATGTGAAATTTTTATGGTAGTCTTGTCATGATATGTATGTACTGTGGTATAAATTTTTTGGTCACTACTTATTGGATTGTCTAGTTATTGATTTAACTTGTTTAGGGCTTGATAAATAGCTTATAAATAATATATAAATGATAAAATAGAAAATGTTGTCCCATCACCTTATTATGATGTTGCTCTACGATTTTGGTTCATTCTATGGCCATGTATTCACAGAAAATATTGAGTTTTAGGTTTTACCTGTTCTCACATGATTTATTTCAATAGTTGATTGTCTTTTTCATAGAGGTTGATGTACTTATCTAAATGGCTTGAAATTTGTACAGTAGACTTTTGAGAGCATTTGTGGACCCCTGTAAATTTGGTAGAATTTATGGAGCATCCTTATGATGTGGTCATAATTCCACCTAATTATCTAAATAAATTAAGAAAATGTATTAAAAGAATTTGTTTAGTAATTGACACTATGTTTTCTGGTGTTCTTTAGTCATGTATGAAATGTTGGTAAAGTTGGTTTTATTCAATTATATGTTTGCAACATAAGTTAATAATTATTTCTTGCAAATGAGGTTTCTGAACAGATTTGAGAATATTGTTAATTACCCTATGCAAATGATGTTTTCATGTCTTGTGTGCTATAACAAAGTTGTTGTGAATTTCATGATCTAGCTGCTGTTAAATTTTGGTGGCATTTGGCCTTATGGTTTAGAAACTACAGCTGTTCTAATTTGGGTTCAGATTTAGGTTGCTCTCTGTCCTTCCAGGACAGATTCTGTACCTTCTGTATTTCGACCTAGTAAATGTTAGAATCAGGTTGAGATGATTATAAATGAAATATAGATAATTTCATAAGCTTTCCATAATGTCTTCTTGCAAGTCATTTGGAGTTGTAGATCTCCAGTTATGACTAAATTACTCAGCTGCTGGTCTGATGTCCAGAAGGTAGCAATTTCTAGTTCTAATACTTTGATTAACTTTGTCATGCTTGGGTATTGAAGTGTGACTCATATCTTTGATGATACTTGGGTGGCACCCTGTGATCTTGTGAGACTTGTTTCTTGATTGATGTGCTTGCCCTCTTCTATGTTATGTCTTAATGATGATTAAGTTAATTAGCTCTAGGTGTTTATGTGAACTTTGGTATGCTTGCATGATTACTTTGTTTATTGCACTTCTATGCATTCATACATATGCATTATTGCACCTCATTTAGGTACGCTAGCTGAAACACGTGAAGAACGTGATGTGGAGCTAACCAGAAGATGGTGTTGGTGGACCTATCTCGGAGAGGGAAAGATCGGACAAGTGCTAGAATGAGGGAATGCTCGCCAAGCGAGTTTCATCTGACAAACTCTGACTTGAGTCGGATCCCAGGCAAGCCCCGGAGCATTATAAGCCTCCTATCTTCAAAGCAATTAATTATATATATATGTTATAAGTATTGTTGCATTAAGTGGTAGGAGTTGGTTGGAAACCCTTGCTGCATTATATCATTCCTTGTCCAGATATATGAATCCTTGAATCCTACATGGACTAGGATCGAGTAGATGCTTAGCCCTGCTTTAAGCGGTAGAAGTCAGGTGATTTCCTGTCACCTGCGAGATGTAGGGATATTCATATATGGCACGGTTGGCTATATTGCTATCGTGGAATGGAACCATGTGTTAATAAAATGAAATGAGACCGGGCGGGATGACGATAGTGAAGCAACAAGGCATGGAGGTCTTGGGTGTGGATCTATCCCCGTCTGAGTCGTTTAAGGACCGATTCGCTGTACGTCCTTGAGTCATGTTGAACGCAGTCTAACACTTAGTTGGCCGGATAAGTCGTTCCGACCGCGAAGCCAAGTAATATGGTTCAGGCCGAGAATCGAATGGTAGGTTGCTTCTTGGAGGAGAGAAAGGATGTGCTTGGGGACATTGGCGTGAGACCAAGGGGGGGTTAGAGTCCCTATCACCTGGCAGAGTGTCGCCCTTGGGGTCGCGACATCATTCGGACCCGCGATTCCTGAATCATATGAAAAGGTGGCCTGTGCGACCCTGGCAGGGGTCTGCACGGTGAGTGTTAGAAATACCCCTCCAGCTGGATAGGAATTCGATTCGAATCGCCGTCGCTCCCGGTTAGTGAGCACTTGACTTGAGCAGCGGCAACGTAGATTCCATTAAATTGAACGGATGGTTAATTGGATAACGATGGAAAGGTTGCCTCAATTTATACCTGCTATGGTTAATATTGTTTGCTCCTAATAAAGTGAGTGCTCTAGTATAGGTTCTAATATAGATGACAGGTTAATGATAATTAACTTGATGCTTAAACATTAATGATTACTTATTCATAATAAGCTTTTATGCAAAATGTTGTTAAGCTAGCCCACTTTATATCAGCCTTGCATGATCCTTGGTGTCACCTTATTTCTGGTTTATGACGGGTAAGTCTAGCTGAGTACCTTCTCGTACTCAGGGTTTTATCCCCCCTTGTTGCAGGTTGTGGTATATCGTTGCGACTACAAGAGTTGGTTGGCTCCTGCCGTAGAGGCGGAGTGTGATCGTGGGCATGATCCTTCTTATTTATCTTCTCTCTAATGCTTTTGTTGGAAGTCGACCTTAGTACTGGCATGTATTTGAAATAAGATAAATGTTAGTTTCAAATTACTTTGCTTCCGCTACTTTTTAACTTAAGTTGTAATAACTATGTTGAACTCCGATGTATATTAAACTACTTGTGAAATGGTTGTAACATGTGACTTGTTATGTTGAATCACTACGATCTTGGCTGGTATGTTGGTTGGTTTGAAATCCCTCGCGATTTTATTGGACTACCGGAGTTATATGGGCTCAAGTGCGAGAATTTGATCACTTCGGTGATTGTTTTTGTACTTGTGCTCTTATAATTTGGACGGTTCTGTTATAGGAGACCTCGTTTGGGTGCATCTATGCAAGGATAGATTTCCTGAACAACGCAAGAGCAAGTTGCAGCCCCGAGCTGATGGTCCCTTCAAAGTGCTTCGCAAGATCAATGACAATGCTTATGAAATTGATCTGCCAAGTACTTATGGTGTGAGTACAAGTTTCAATGTGTCCGACCTCTCTCCATTCTTTGGGTTGGAAGAGTCGAGGACGACTCTTTTTGAAGGGGGGAGGATGATACGACCATGCCAGCGTCGGCGATCTCGCTAAGCTTTTCCACCTCTTCACCGACCTCTCCGGCTACATCTCTAACCCCCTGCAGGACCGATCACACGTAACCGCGCTAAGAAGATACAACAAGAGGTGCACGCGCTACTTTATGAATTTCAATTAAACACTAATAAGAACTTTATGCTACCTAAATCTAGCTCTTCATCCAAAAATAAAGTTTGTTCTACATATCATGAACTACAACTTTCCTTTCAGGTCCAATATCAAAACCGGTATAGAACCTACAGTTTTACTTTGACCAAAGTAGTATCATGATAAAGCTTAAATTATCCTTTGTGATCCATTGGAGCATTTTCTGGACATTTGCTCAACATGAACCTTTCATGACTTTTGTTGTAGAGTTCATCTAGAGTCCTTTTAGCAAGGTTGCAAGGTTTGCTTGATGATCTATAATTCCCTTCACTTAACAGTGCAATTTAAACACTTAGTAAAGCCATTGAAACAAAGACATAACTTATCATTTCATGTGACTTTTTTATTCCAAACTTCATGAAACTTTTCTAGTGATCACTAGAGATAGGGATGGATATGAGACACATGAAATAAGCACCTTCAACACTCACTTGCATTATCAAGCATGATCATCAAGCATACACACATTGAACCACAGGATAACAAGGTTAGCATACACACATGGAAACACAGAATAACAAGGTTACGTTGCATATGTTTCAAAGCGATGTTCCAGATGTTTCAAAGCACATTCCAGATATGCATGTTTCATATGTTGCACTAGTATGTTTCATATATTTCATATGTTTCACTAGTGCATTACATATGTTTCATTCTCATATATGAACGAATGATGCTTAGGCTCATGCAATGCAAGTGTCAAGATGCAAGCCTAACACCAGGGGTGTTATATTCTGTAACGTCCCACCTCTACGAGGCAGGGCCCGCTTACATCTAGCAGCTTTTCTAGGACATAGACTGCCCTCACAGACCCACACAAGTCTTTTCTGCGCACTTTGTCCTCACTCGTGCGTACCCGGGAAGGATTTCCCGGTCGGTCACTCATCCTAAAATTGCTCTAGGCCAAGCATGCTTAACCTTAGAGTTCTTTGGAGATGGGCTTCCGGAAAAGAAGTTGCAACTTGTTGGTATGAGTATCCTATTAATCCTGTTAAACCGTGGTGATACGACCATGCCAGCGTCGGTGATCTCGTCGAGCTTTTCCACCTCTTCACCGACCTCTCCGGCTACATCTCTAACCCCTGCAGGACCGATCACACGTAACCGCGCTAAGATACAACAAGAGGTGCACGCGCTACTTTATGAATTTCAATTAAACACTAATAAGAACTTTATGCTACCTAAATCTTGTGTGTTAACATTGCTTAGGTACACA
Organism: Saccharum hybrid cultivar R570; assembly: GCA_038087645.1. Lineage (NCBI taxonomy): Eukaryota > Viridiplantae > Streptophyta > Magnoliopsida > Poales > Poaceae > Saccharum > Saccharum hybrid cultivar. Next base: position 40,923,220 of record JAQSUU010000307.1, on the reverse strand, counting down.
AGAGAGAACAAGCAGATTACATCAGGAGCGAACCAGAACGAAGAACCAAGCTCAAGTCAGTCCAGCGTGACAGGAGTGTCAAGAAGGAACAGTCATATCTTTTGACTTCCAAAGGATATGAAGGTCATTCAGGACTTGTTGGAAAGCTCTTGAAGTCTATTTTCCAATGCTTCTAACCCCGACCAGTTTGAAGTTTTCCTCAAGGCGTCTGACCAGTTTTAGTGTTGACTGGTCAGAGGGTCCACAGTCTGCCTGAAGTCCAAATCTTCGTATTAAACTATATCTTTCTACAAAGTTTCATAAAGCAAGGTGCACATGGTGTGAAAGCTTATCCAGTTAGCTTTCAAACGCATCCAGCCGCACATCATTTGAAGTTTCCTAGAAGGAGTTATTGTCAAAACACTGAGGACTGTGCAGAGTCAAACAGCCACGCAGAATCAGCACTGGAGCCATTTCGAGGAGGTCCTTTCACACTAGCGACGAGTTTATTTTTGCTTCGTGTTTTCACCTATTCTGAAGGGTTGTTCCATCTATAAATACTCCCCTATGCCTTAGATGTAAAGAACTTTTGATAATTTGAGATAATCCTAGATATATTGCAGCCGAGCTGCCGAGTGCTTACTCAACCCTTGTTCTTCCTTGTTCTTCCTGGACTTGTGAGGAGATCTCTCTGAGATCCACTGATTCGTGCTCTACGGGTTCCAGTACGGCTGCCCCGTCTTGTGTGGATTAGCTCCGGTTGTGGTTCTGCGGTCGTTTGGAGATCGAGTCGAAGTCTTCGCGGTTTTGGTGTCTCTCTCCCCGTCGCTTGGTCGCATCCAACCTTGGCAGGTATAAAGCTAGTTATCCGCTGTTCTACAGCAAGTTATCTCTGTGTTCATCAACCTACTGTCGTGAAGATCGGGCCAACCTTGTACCAATATCCGATCGGTACTTATCACCTGGGCCGGGATGTTACACAAAAGGATTTGTTCAGGACTCTATTAGATGAAGTGCCGAAGGATAGTCAGAAATGGTCCCTTGTTGTTTTAGAACTGCCCCTCCACGTGGGGTATGCCTTGTGCCCCGCAACAACAGCCCACAAGTCCCAGGCTTGTGCATCGTCAAGTTGGTGTCTAAATCAACGGTTGAGGTTGTTTCCTAGGAAGCATGTAAGGAAAACCTAGACTCTATCCTCAACAAGAAAGCTACCGCTGCTATAAGAAAAGTTAGAAAGTGCAAGACACACACACACCACAACGCATGAAGCAAAGAGAAGGGAGAACAAGAAATCTGTCCAGATTTCGTGGCACTGGGCTGGTCATCTTCAAGCCGATGATTAGTGACTCAAACGTGGTTGGATTGGCCCCAAACTTGGTGATCTCATTCCTCGCTTAGGAGACCTCGATGTCTTAAGTTGGTTTAAGGATTGGTTAAGTAAATCATCGGATTTGAGAGATGTTTTGTCAGTTCAGTTCTCTACAATTTCAGAACAGAGCAGTTTTGGTAGATGATTTGTTTGGATAGTCAAACGGTGTCCGTTTGAGCTGAATTTTGGTTAGTAGTTAGAGGACCCTTAGGTCTATATGCCTACCAAAATTCGTGCACAACGGAACATTAGTTTTTGAGATATGAGCAGAAAACCAAAGGGTACAGAATCTGCCATTTCTCTGTTGACTGCTATCATCCCTCATATTAGAAGGTTGTGTTTGTAATTGATGCCAAGATTAGCAACACGGTTAGTGTCTTGCCGTTAGATAATGCCTTAGATGCCGAGAGGAGACTCCTTGCACCCTCTGTGCCTTGCTTTTGCCTCTCATGTCAATAATGTTTGATCAATCAAGGTGTTTTACAAGTCAACTTGAGCCATTGCGAGTCAAAAACAATTTGAAAAGTGTGAAACAACAAATTTCAGATTATAATTCAGAGCTGCTGTTAAATCCTACAAAGGAAGCTTCTATGTTAAAGGTAGTCTAACAAAGCTATTTTGCTAGCAGCGCAAGTCAGCACAACGTACAAGGATGTCATGTGGTGGGCCTTGGAAAAGCACAAAGTCCTAACTAAGTACGTTACCCTTATCAAGGATATGTATAGGGATGTGGTGACGTTTGTCCGAACATGTGATGGCGACACCAGTGACTTTCCAATTAAAATAGGACTGCATCAGGGGTCAGCTTTGAGCCCTTATTTATTTGCTTTGGTGATGGATGAGGTCACAAGGGACATACAAGGTGATATCCCTTGGTGTATGCTCTTTGCTGATGATGTGGTGCTAGTTGACGACAGTAGGGCAGGAGTTAATAGGAAGTTAGAACTATGGAGGCACACGTTAGAGTCGAAAGGGTTCAAACTTAGTAGGACTAAGACCGAGTACATGAGGTGCGATTTCAGCGCGACTAGGCATGAGGAGGGAGACGTTAGCCTCGATGGGCAAGTGGTGGCCAAGAAGGATACTTTTCGGTATTTAGGGTCGATGCTACAAAAGGACGGAGACATTGATGAAGATGTCAGGCATAGAATTTCAGCCGGCTGGTTGAAATGGCGTCAAGCTTCTGGCGTCCTCTGTGACAAAAGGGTGCCTCAGAAGCTGAAAGGTAAGTTCTATAGGACGGCGATTCGTACGGCGATATTATACGGTGCTGAGTGTTGGCCTACAAAAAGACGACATGTCCAGCACTTGAGTGTAGCAGAGATGCGTATGTTGCGTTGGTGTTGTGGGCACACAAGGAGGGATGGAGTCCGGAACGACGATATTCGGGATAGGGTTGGGGTGGCACCAATTGAGGAGAAATTGATTCAACATCGGTTGAGATGGTTTGGACATGTCCAACGGAGGCCTCCTGAGGCGCCAGTGCGTAGTGGAGTTCTAAAGCGGGCCGATAATGTAAAGAGCGGTAGAGGTCGACCTAAACTAACTTGGGACGAGTCCGTTAAGAGAGATCTTAAGGAGTGGAATATCCTCAAGGATTTAGCTATGGACAGGAGCGCTTGGAGATTGGCAATCAACGTGCCTGAACCGTGACCTCTTTTTCTCTTGTGCCCTTTATGTCCCTTTATGTGTCTCCCTGTTTCTCGTCTCTTTTGGGTTTCATCTCTAGCCTACCCCAACTTGCTTGGGACAAAAGGCTATGTTGTTGTTGTTGTTTGTCACAAGTCAGCACAACATACTGTGCAACTGCAGCATGAAGGAAATTATACTCAACCTGCTTGGTAGTAAACTATTTCTCTAGTTTGGTGAATACTTGCAACCTTTGTTGTCCTCTAGGCTTCGCTATCATCCTTCTTCAGCAAGGATTTGCAATGCAGAATTGTCCTTTAGTACCTTCATGTGTGTTTTTACCCAAGAGGTTGCATTAGATTCAACCGAGGTAACGATTGCCGCTCAGTTTTTGTGAAGTGGCATTGAGCAGACTAGGTCAGCTATCACATTCACCGTTCGCTCAACAGACTCAGATAATATAATGTTGTTATCAGAGAAAGAGAACTACACACATGGAACATTATGTAGTTTTTCCTCAGTTCGCATCTGAGTGGTTGAGCGGTTACGACTTGCACAGACATTGTCTATTGGTTAGTCAGTTTCCCATAGCCTCATAGAATGTTTACCCATCTATGATCTCATCCCTTATGGAAAGTTGTACTCTAGCCACTTTGGTAGAGGACTGCTTTTCAAACCATGTGAACGATTGTGGAACCATTATAATGAGTAACTTTCAGAAGCCTGCCATCTAGTGCAAAGTTCATATAGCCTATGCTATATTCCCTAGAAAAGCAGTTATTTGTGAGTAGTTAGTTATAATCCAACACACTCTCTGTATACCAAGAACGAAGTACGGTGCTGTCTTGGATTCCTCCCAAAGTAACAATGCTTCATGTAAGTCAATGAAGGAAATTCTTTAGACAAAATTTATCATGAAGGGCAAGTATGAGAAAGTTGCCTTGACCAAATTAGTCTCTCTAATGCTTGAAGCTAAGTAGCCACTGCTATCGCTGATGTTGGAAAATGGATGACATGCTTCTCTTCCCTTGAAAGTCTTTCGCCCTGAATCTTGGGGCGAGATTCCCGTAAGGGGGAGGGCTGTAACACCCTAGGTGTTAGCCACTGGCTGGACAGTGAGTTTGGACTTAATTGAGCAATGTCTAGTGATGATCATGAGTTTGAACCACAATATTGGAATGGTGAAAAGTAAGTTGAAGCCTCTTCTCTTTGAAAGGAGTCCCAACTTAAGCTTGGATGACACACCTTTGCTCGCATGTTCACCCCTTTTCATATATATGCTTAAGTAACGGTAAACATGCCTCTTTCATGTGCATCACCTCAGGAGCAAGCTCCCTTGAGCATTGGAAAAGTTTCATGAAGTCTGGAATCAAAAGGTCACATGGAATGCCAAATCATATTCTTGCTTGGATTGCTTTGGTAAGTGGATGAGAACATGTGATGCAAACAAAACCATGCAACCTTGCCCAATTGACTCTAATTGAACTCTACAACATGGGTTATTAAGGGTTCATGTTGATCAAGTGCCAAGAAAATGCTCCAATGCATCCAAAATGATAATTTAAGCTTTATCGTGATGCTGCTTTGACCAAGATAAAGCAATGGCTTCTGTACCAAATATGAAGTTTGACCCTTAATAGAACTTCTAGTTTAGTTTGTGTGCAACAAACTTTGTTTTTGGACCTAAGTCTAAATCAACCTCTAAGTACCCCAAATAGTGGCCTCATGATTGGATACAGTGCTGTTTTGGTCCCTCTGGATTTTTCTAAGTCCCTGATCGATAGCATTGAGTTGACATGTTTGCAACATTTTATCATCTAAATTCGTATGGCAACTCAATTGGATTTCTTAATATGAGTTGAAGTACCCTTTGTGAGAGAAACAACAAAACAAGTCTCATCACTTTTGGAGCTCGTTTCAATCTTCAAAGTTAGTTCCATAGTCAGCAAGGATTAACTATTTCCAGGAGTTAACTAAGTCCTTATCAATTTATTTAGATAATAGGGTGAAATAAAGAACATATAATTTGAGTACACAGTAAATTCTGAGAAAATTACAGTAGTTCTTACATTCTCTCAATAGTCTACTGTATAAATTTCATGTTATTTGGATGAGTATAGCAACTTCTACAAAAATGACAAGCTAGTAAGGCTTATAATAGCATAAATGGTTTAGCCTAGTGAAAAGTGTTAAACAACATATTTCATATTTTTCTTATGATCATCACAACACAAGAACATTGTAGAAAAAGTTTCATGTTTATTAGTTACATATATTTGTCACAATAAATTCCACAAAAAACTAGCATTTATTCAAAATAAATAGCAAAGTCATATTTCAAACATGTTCACTTTAGGTGCAATATTTTTCCAAGCTACAACATGTCAAGACAAGACCAACAAAATTAGAATCACATTTTTCCAAACTCAAGTTATGCATTTCCTAAGTTTATTAGGGAATAATAAAATAAATAGCAAACAATTATTTTACTATAGAACATGGTAAGTTTCATATTTTTATTAAATACTACTCAGCAAGATGAACTCAACAAAATTTGGTTCACTCAAAATGGACATCTCTAGCTAAAGATATGATTTTTTTAAAGTTTGCAAGCATTTCTGAAAAAGAACAAAGAAAAACCAAAACTACAGTCGCTAACAGCTAGGACCCAGGGTCAACCTGACCCCACCTGTCATAGACATAGAGACAGGGGATGATTTTGACCAGCAGGATCTCACCGACGGTGAGATTTTCGGCAGTCGCGTCACCACCATCTCACTAAGCCGCGTCGATGGGTGGGCTTGGCCGGTCCAAAAGCTCACCGAGGTGGCTCGCCGGCAGCAATGGTTGACGACGGAGGTCGCGCGGCGGTACGCCGGTGTTCTTTGGCCATGGTGGGCTCGGCAAAGCTCGATATGAGCTTTAGGATGACCTACTTGACGATCTAGGGTTAGGGTTTGGGCTTGGCAGAGCGCCGGTGAGCTCGGCCGCATGCGCATGGAGGCATGGCGGCGAGAGCACGGTGGTGTGCAGTCGCGTTCTGGCTTCATCTTGCCGGCATTGGCCGTAGGGTCACAGCTCTGACTAGGTCTAACCCTAAGCAACTATAGATGAAAAGAAAAAGAGAGAGAGCGCGAGCGAGCTTCATGACGACGAGCTTGATAAGGTGGCGGCTATGGCAGACGTGCACTGCGCGTCGGCCCGTTCCGACGACGGCAAGGCGGTAGAGGTAAAATGGTCACCGGCTTGAGCATCTATGACCTACAGGGGTGACGAGACAAGAGAGAGGAAGAGCGGAGATGCTCTGGTCCGAGCTGGCCATGATGAGCTTGGAGCTCGGCGGCGCTCCGACGAGGCCGCGGCGATAGAAATGGCCTACGGCCTTTACCTTGGCTCAAAGGGCTTCGCTAGCGGGTCAACGAGGTAGAGCGGAGTAAGGCGGAGCTAGGTGTGAGAGCAAATGAGCTGTGGTGCGGTGGTGGCGATGCTCTACGGTGGCAAAGGCACGGCGGCGATGGGGGTGCTCGGTGTCGCCGCTGCGAGCGCGAAAGCAAACGAGAGGGAGGGAGAGGATGGAAATGGACAGCAGCAGCAGCGATGCCCTCCTCTTCTTCCCGCTTTGGCCTGACCAGCCGGGCCAGCGCCGGGGTATGGCCAACACGTGGCACACGCGGCCTGAGCCTAGTCGGCCACGACGCTCAATTTGAATCGGCCATCAGGCCAGATTCAGTCCGCCCCGGCCGACTAAAACCGATGACTTCTCCTACCTTTATCTCCCGATCTAGAGTGAGTTTGTGAAAACTATAATAACCAAAGTTGTAGAGCTATGTGAGATCGTCAACTTTGCTTATACAAGTTTGGTCTAAATCGGCCTAGTTTACAAGCTACAGGTCACCATAGTAGGGTAGGATGAAACTGAAACGTAGTTTACACTTAGTAAAATTTCTAAGTCCCAAAAAAGCCCCCATTTCAAGCTTGTGAGCACTTTTTGACCAATTAGGCACTGATCTAGGTCAAGGCCCTTAAACAAAGTTTGTTCCTTATCAAATTTACTACAACTTTTGTTAAGGGTGCACCAACATGCAAACATTCTATGCTACTATTCAACTTAGGTCAAACAAAAGTACTCTAGAGGGGTTTTCTAGTCAACCATCACTTAGAAGCACAATTAGGGTAAGTCATGAACATGAACATTGTTCCATTTTTCATCCTAAGTGTGTCTATGGTGTTTTAGTGGCCAAACAACACTCACTTGCATTACCAAGCATGATCACAAAGCATACACATGTTGCAACATAATATAATGAGAGGTATGTTTCATATGTTTCATACATATGTTTCACATGTATGTTTTATATGCTAATGCTCATATATGAATGAAGATGCTTATGCTCATGCAATGCAAGTGCAAATGTGCAAGCTTAACACCTAGGGTGTTACACGCCACATATATGTGCTGCTTCTACACTGGAAGTACGCAAAAACATGCTTTCCATCCACCTCAAAATGTTTTACTCCAACACTGGGGGTGAACACAAAAATATGTTTGATAGGTTTATCCACTAAATAAATGCACTAAGTTCTCATGAATATCTCTCTTGAAAAGTTTTGTTGTAGAAAAGAGACATGGGGCTATGCAAAAGAAAAAAATGAAAAAAGAAAGAAAAAAAGTTGAAAAAAATGGATACAAAGATGTCCGGAGTATTGAAAACAATGGGTACAAAGATGCCCACCATGAAAAAAAGAGAGATAGCCCCTGCTCTTGCAAATATTTGAAGTTTCAAGAGAGAGATATGTTTCAAGGAGCACAGTAGTATTAGGTTAGCCACCAAATATTCCACACACATGCACATCTTGATCTAAGAGTATGACATTTCCCTCCTTGGATCCAGGATTTGACTTTACAATATATGCAACGCAAGTATGTCTTCATATTTTTCCCTACCTAAAGCTCCACATAAGCTTTTTAGAAGTACGAAGGAAAAGAAGGCATTACTAAGTTGTGCCTTGGTGAGGAATCATACACCATTGAGTGATTTGAGAGTACCATTTGAGGGGTAGTAAGTGAACTATGCTTTCTTTGTGAAAATATTAAAAACTCCAAGTTGCTAAGATGTGAATTTGGGAAAATGACTTCGCTTCGAGAGCTGTTCCAGTTTTCAACTGCCCAAGAATATATGGTAGACAATACCACATATCCCACCTGTATGAGGAATGCTTTGGAATCACCTTTATGTTAGCTATATATCTTAAGATGTTACGCTCATGTTTAGTCTTTAAACTTTACTCGGGACGAGCAAAGGACAAGTGTGGGGGAACTTGTTGATGGTCATTAAACTCCAAATATAACCATCAAGTATAGTATAATTTGACGTTAAATGAATGACAAACTATAGTTATAGGGTTTGATTCTAACAAGTTCCATGAGTTTTAGTGCGCTCACTTGTTTTGTAGGATATTTAATTTTTCAGCAAATAAAACTATCTCAAATGATAAATTGGAGTGCACCATTGCTAAGAGCTCGTTGAGACGATCGGAACAGATATATTACTTGCTATATTTGGAGCTCGAGATAAAAAGATATTAATTTCCCAAATTAAAAGGAGTGATGATGTCATCGCTGACGTCAGCACCCCCAACAGTGCCATGTAGAGCCAACGGGCGCTGGGCACGTGGCGTCAGGCGGGCCCAGGCTCAGGGCGCGTCAATGCTCGAGCAAGGCGCAGCGGCTCCGTACGAGGGAGCAGGCGGGCAACGCGCGCCAATCGCGAGCGACCGCGTGCTAGGCACGGGGCCTAGCTGTCCTAGCAGAGGGAAGCAGGCGACTGGCCCAGCCCGTCTGGTGCCGACGTGTGGCACCGACTGCTGGTCGCTTGTGCGCGCACACGCAGGCGGGAGCGGCTCGTTGACCCATAGGCGGACATGTGGCGACGGCCGGTTGGCGCGCGAAGGCGGTAGCACGGTTCAAGCGCAGTTTGCCTACCCAGTCACGGTTGGGCCACCTAAATCGGCCGGCCCAGCTGGCCGAAAGGCCTATTTTCTCCCTAGAAAAGCTGACAGTGCGCTGTTTTGTCGGTTTGACTCCGGTTCGAGGCCCAAATGGCCAGTTCTGGTCCAGTTTTCTGCACAAGTCGGTTGGGAGCCTCCTCGGCGACCAAGTAAAGTCCCCCACCATCCAAGTAAGGTCGGTTTGATCCGATGATGATTAATAAATGTGGCGCAGATGGATGATGTGGCAATTTCTTGGCCACTACTCCATCTCCCCCCTATATAAGGATGCCCAGACCCCCTCCAGGAGGCAATCTTATTCGGGATCGAGGCATACAACAAGAGAGATATCTCCACAACACTTTCAAGATGTAGAATTAGATTAGTCAAGAGTTAGGGAGAGTCGAGCTATACTCAGGTTCTAGAGAAATTTTTGGAGGTCTGTTATATCTTTGTATCTTACCTTTGCAATACTTATGCTTTAAATACAATTGTCTTCTCTATTTACTTTTATGCTATCATGTGTATGGTTAGTATAGTTATCATACCTTGGCATGGGATCTCCGCTCGCATCAAGTGCTTGAGTTATTATATGTGACTAGAGTAGTAATTAATAGTGTAGACATGGTGTCTAGACTATGAGTTACCTGAGATTGTACCCAACCCCACGGATAGTTGTGGTAGCCCCAGGTGGTGACAGCCCTGATGGCCGACGTAGTCCACCACGTTTGGGTTGGTGTTTGCAGGACCATAGTTAGAGCTTCCTAGCCCCTTTCTCATCCCTTTCTGTGGCTTATGTTCTGATGTCCCAAAGTGCTATTGTGTACGATCGCTATATCTACCCATGCTTTAGTTACCATCTAGTCTAAACTAGAATAGAACCAAAGTAATAGAGAAGTATTTAGGAACTTAAACTCACCCATTGTCCTCTCAATCTAGCTAAGCTATTCTTCATTTTACCATGGAATTCTCCTATGTGTATGTCATTACTCATAACTCTTATCATTTATCACTTACCCTCACTATAGTCTAGTTGGTATACTAAGTTAGTAGATACATGATGGTGAACTATCAGCTTCTTTAACCATTGCTTCCCTGTGGATAAATATGATCCTCTAGAATACTCTCGAGTAAAAGCTATAACGGTATCCGTGCGCTTGCGAAATTTTCTATGTACGTTAAAAAATACTAAAAATTGGTGAGAACATCTTTGTGGAGGAGGAGCAGGAAGATGCCGATTGGGGTGATCCCAAGCCGACTCCACCGGCTGCCCCTCTCGAGCCTGCGACGCCTACTTTAGCTCATGGCCTCGATCCCTCTTCTTCTACTACATGGGGTCCATTCGAGTAGCCTCCTCAGCCTACGCCGGCTACACCTGAGGAGGCCCCAGCTATTGTTGAGGGGGAGGCAACTTCTTCAAGGGAGGCACCACGACACATTCAGTGTCGCCACCCACCTCAGACCATGATCGGCGATATTGACCAGCGAGTCACACGGTCTAAGTCATATCACATCTCATACTTCGCTCACTCTACTTTCGTTGCTTCTTTTTGAGCCTCGAGATGTTGGACAGGCTCTATCTAATTCTGATTGGGTCAATGCCATGCACGAGGAGTTAGAGAACTTTGAGCAAAACCAGGTATAGGTTTTAGTACCACCTCCACCAGATTGCCACCCCATAGGTACAAAGTGGGTTTTGAAGAACAAACAGAGTGAGGATGGGGTGGTAGTGAGAAACAAAGCTAGGTTGGTAGTTTAGGGGTTTTGCCAGAAAGAGAGTATAGACTATGAGGAAACTTTTTCTCCTATTGCCCGTTTAGAAGCCATTAGGTTTCTTTTAGCCTTTGCAGCCTCGAAAGGGTTCATGCTGTATCAGATGGATGTGAAGAGTGCTTTCTTGAATGGGTACATACAGGAAGAGGTTTATGTTAGGCAACCCCCTAGCATTGAAAATCCTAAGTTTCCTAACCATGTTTTTAAACTCCAAAGCCTTGTATGGTTTGAAACAAGCCCCGAGAGCCTGGTATGAGCGTTTGAAAGCCTTCTTGCTTGATAAGGGATTTAAAATGGGCTCTGTTGATAAAACTTTGTTTCTCCTCAAGCAAGGCACTGACACTCTCTTGGTTCAGATATACGTGGATGATATCATTTTTGGTGGCCCTTCTCATGCACTTGTTGCCAAGTTTGCAGATACTATGAGCAGGGAATTTGAGATGAGCATGATGGGAGAATTGACTTTCTTCCTCGGGTTGCAAATCAAGCAAACCCGAGAAGGGACGTTCGTGCACCAAGGCAAGTACACCAAGGATCTACTAAAAAAGTTAGATATGGGTGAGGCTAAGCCTCTTTCGATGCCCATGTCAACCATGATGGCCCTAGACGCTGATGAGGAAGGAGAAGACGTGGACCAGAAGGAGTATCGCTGCATGATTGGGTCATTGCTGTACCTGATGGCGATGAGACCGGACATTCAGTTCATGGTCTGTCTGTGTGCGCGCTTTCAGTCTTTGTCACGTACGTCTCATCGTCAAGCCATCAAGCGCATCATGAGGTACCTTCATTTCACACCTGAGTTTGGACTTTGGTTTTTGGCCTCCTCCTCTCTTTCTCTTTGTGGGTATTCTGATGCGGATTATGCTGACTGTCACGTTGAGAGAAAGTCCACGTCAGGGACTTGTTAATTTATTGGATCTTCTCTTGTGTCTTGGTCCTCTTGCAAGCAATCCAGCGTTGCTCAATCCACCATAGAAGCTGAATATGTCGCTATCGCTGCTTGCTGCTCCTAGCTTCTTTGGATTATAGCTACCCTGAGTGACTATGTCTTAGAGTTTAGGCGAGTGCCTTTGCTTTGTGACAACACCAGGGCCATAAGTGTAGCTAGGAATCCCATTCTCCACTCATAAACCAAACATATAGAGGTGTGCTTTCATTTCTTGCGCGACTACAATGAGAAGGGTGATATAGACCTGCGCCACATTGACACCCAAAACCAGCTTGCAGATATCTTTACCAAACCCCTTAACCAAGCCCAGTTTGCACGTTTGCGAGGGGAGCTTGGGGTTTGTTTCCCTTTTTAGAAGAGGGGAATAGTTAGATGTTGTATACTAGTTTTGTTTTCTTTGTAGCATAGCTTCTGTTTTTGTATTTTGTAACATATTGCATTGCATTACATCATGTATATTAGAGCATTTTGAGCTTCATGATTATAATTGTTAGATTGAAATTATGTTCTATTTGGGATGTTCTGTATCTACATGATGGTGCTTTTGGCTTAGGCTCTTATTGATCTTTCGATGCATGTTATGAGCTAAGCTTGTTTTATAACTTGCGAACATGATTAATACCTATTGAAACTTGAAATCTGTTCACCGCTGAGATTGGCAACTAGCATGTGTAGGACTTGTTGAGATCCCTGATGCTATCACTTATATGCTAGGTTGCTATGTCTCCTACTTTGAGACATTCACTTGCTTGGACAACTTCAATATTCTTGTACTAAAATTTGAAAATCAAGCTAAGTGATGAGAAAATATCGAGATGGGTCTGTACTGTCCCACGTCAAGGTATCGGGATGACTTCCAATTGCACATTTGGATGAACTTGAGCCTTGTAGTGGCTGCCGAAACCATTATCTTAAGCTTCTAATTGTCTATAACATAGGCTTGGCATGGTTGCTAAGTTAGGCCTGATAGTACCGATAACCTCTCGCACACACATGTTTTGACTAATTCTTGTGTTAAGCTGCGAACTCTAATAAAATTAAACTTTGATGAAAACACAAGTCTTAGTTTAGTCTTTGACATGTTGTGTGACCGCTGCTTGGGGTAGTGTTGGTATTTCTTAGCGTAAGCAGAAAAGTCCGCAAGCGCACGGATATACCGTCGTAGCACTTCACCCACAAGTATTCAGGGTATCGTAATTTTCCAAAGGAATGGATGTGTAAAGTCTCTTAGCTAGTTCGCCCAAGATAACAAGAGGAAGGATAGCTCAGGTAGTGAGGTTTTTCTAAGGATAGAGAACCTAAGTTAAGACAACTTTGCCACTATAGACTTACTTCGGGCACCGGCATATACTTCGTCTGCCAAGTACCTCCAGCTTTCCAGCTCTATGCCGAACCCGAACGTAGGGGATTACAAGGGACGGACAAGGCTATCACCACCTGCCGCCTACCTGTCAACTTGGGGAACGAGGTAAACGAAGGTAGCCTCTAGCCTAGACACCACGTCTACACTATCGACCACTACTCTAGTGTTCCAAAAGGGTTATCCGTCTTTATCAGGGCTCTCTACTAGAGTATCCGCTACAAGAACGGACGATGAACCTGCAAGAATATAGTGATCAAAGAAAACTTTTCTTTAGGACTCACCACCAAATATAAACACGAACCTATACTCCAAGTAGTACTTGATTCATTGAGGTACAAGTATAGAGGGAGCCGACAACCCAGGCACTCCGTCCACTTGATGTACAAGGGTCGCCAGGTACAAGAAGTAGAGGTAGCCAACACTCTAGTACTCCTCTAACTCTTAGCTCACTCACTCCTTATTCTAATTCTAGCTAAAACCTAGATAGGAATGAAGCCCCTCTTCTCTCTTGCTCTCTTATGTTGTGTATTGTAGAGGAGGGGTACCCCCCCTATTTATGTAGGGGCTAAGGCGGTGCTTCGAAGCTATTCTTGGCAGAGGCAGGGCTGCACCGCCTTAGCATGGAGGCATGCCACCGCCACGTCAAAGGAGAGGCCAGGAGGCACCAGGAGGGGAGCGACCGGTCCTTAACCACCGCCTCTAGCCACTGCCTTTGCGTGGCAGGCCGTGGGCTGGACCTACATTGCTCCCTAGTGGTGCTTCGCCCTGTTAGAGTTGAGTTTGGTGGCGTCTTTGTCACTCCTTTACATGAATGAATGTCGAAAGCGCCTTTTTAGTGAATTTCTTTATGTACTCATGTTTGTGACCTGCAAAAAAATGTGTTTGCACAAAAACTCGTGGAGAGTGTGAGTTAAAAACCCCTAGTTCTATGTTTTGATGTTCACTTTTGTATATTTCATGTAAATGTTGGCGGTAAATGAAATGAGTTAAGCACCGCCAACAAACTCTCCCACACTTAGTCCTTTGCTTGTCCTTGAGTAAAACTCTAAGGACTAAGATGGTTTTATCTCCTTGATATGAAATCTGCATACAGGTTATTCTGAGCTTCACCTGCACCTATGAACATTCTGAGTGTCTACCATAGAATCTTGAGTGATTGGATAATGAAATAGTAAGGATTCAAATCTTCCTACTCTACTCTTGCTTAGAAACTTGGGTTTTGTTAGATTTTGAAGAAATGTAAATTTTAGCTTTGCTCCTCAAAATGATTCACTCGATCGCTCAAATGTGTATAGTCCTCACCAAAGGCTTTTGATTGCCTTCTTTTCATCCTACCTCTAAAGGTTTTCTGGTGGAGTGTTGGGTAGGTATGAAAGTGAGGCATACTTGCACCACATAATGTTGCTAAGTCAAAAACCGGATCCAAGGAGATGCAAGTCATACACTTTGATCAAGAAGTGCGAGTGTGTGAAATTCTAAATATTTTTTTGCACTCCTTTGAATCATGACTCCCTTTTTGATAAATGCCTTTTATTTGAGAGTATGGGCTTTATTTTCTCTTTTTTTAGGCGGGCATCTAAGTACCCATTGTTTTAATATTCGGACACTTTTATGTCCATTTTTCTTCTTTTTTTCTCTCTCATGCTTCTTTGGCATGAGATTTTTTAGCATAGCCCATACTTCTCTTTTGGCATATGAAAACTTGAGAGAGAGAGAGACTCATGATAAAAGAATGGAGTTTTATTTTGGTGGGCGAAAAAGCATGTTTGTGCATAACTCTCAGTGTAAGAGTCAGCAGTTTATTTGTGGGTGTACGTGAATCTTGATCATGGGTGCATGATGAGAATCTCGACAAGGGTCACAACAATTTGACAAAGCTCAATGTAAATACAAGAAGCATATGACTAAGATTTTGTATAATGTAATATGTCATATGGCCTATGTAGGAATTATAATCATTTGAGGAGCATGCTATTTGAGATTTTGATTTTGTAAATAGATCCCAAGTACTTTGCAAAAGTGAGTAGGTTTCATTTCCATCCTACTATATCTCATATTCCAATCACTTAGATAAAATGGGGTCCTATGATAAGTTGTTCACAAGTGTAAGAATATTGGCAAGGAATAAAGAGTATGCAAACTTTTAATCATAGGATGACATGGAGATGGAGTGTCATTTTTTTGTTGCAATTTTTTAAAATTTATTCAATTTTATTCTTTATTTATTAAATATAAGAAGTGAGGTGCACAAACCAAATTTGAAAATGGCACCTTTTTGTGCAACTTTTTGGGAGATGAGTGTTTGATCGTGTCTTCTCCCCCACACTTGTTTTTGTACCTATCTTATTTGTAAATAAAAGAAAACAAAAAACAAGTGTAGACAACAATTCTACTAATAAGCTTTATTGAATTCGAGATGTATTTATTTTGAGTTAGGGAATTTGTTAAAAGCAATTAATTTTATTACATCTATTTTTTCTTTGGGATTATATCAAGGCTCCAAGAAAACTTTTAATCATTGACCGTTTACCTTAAAAGCATTACCTTCGTCATCTTGAATTGTGATCGCGCCATGTGATGACATGTTGATGACGGTGTATGGTCCTTTCCATTTGCTTCGAAGTTTTCCTTCACCGAATAGCTTGACTTTGGAGTTGAATAGTAGTACCTTATCTCCTTCCTTGAACTCTTTTTGCTTGATTCAGAGATCGTGCCATCTTTTGGTTCTTTCTTTATAAAGCTTGGCACTATGGTAAGCCTTTTCCCTCCATTCTTCTAGCTTGGCAATTTGCTTTTCTCGGTTTCTGCCAGCTAGTTTTATGTCCATGTTCCAGCTCTTTATTTCCCAATGAGCTCTATGCTCTGCTCGACTGGTAAGTGGCAACTTTTTCCATAAATGAGCTGGTATAGTGACATGCCGATGGGGGTTTTGTAAGCTGTCCTGTATGCCCAAAGTGCATCAGGTAGCTTGTCCTTCTAGCCTTTCCCCATCTCATTGATCATTTTCTGTAGGATGTTTTTGATCTGCTTGTTCGACGTCTCTGCCTGACCGCTTGTTTGAGGATGATAGGGTGTGGCTATGTTGTGCCTTGATCCAAGCTCCTTTAGGAAGTTTCGGAAGGTCTTATCAATGAAGTGAGACCCTCCATCACTTATGACCATCTTAGGTGTTCAAAAACGAGGGAAGATCACTTCATGGAACATCCTTCGGGCATGCTTGGCATCAGCAGCTCTACACGGTAAGGCCTCCACCCATTTGGATACATAGTCAACGACTACCAGGATGTACTCGCTGTCGTGGGATTTTGGGAATGGTCCCATGAAGTCAATGCCCCATACGTCAAATATATCTATTTGAAGGTTGTAGTGCAAGGGCATTGCGTTGCGAGAGGTGATGCTCCCATGTAGCTGGCATTTCTGACACCTTTGGATGAATTCTTTGGTGTCTTTGTACATCGTAGGCCGGAAGAACCCACTGCCAGATCTTGGCTTGTGTGCGGAATACTTCGTAATGGCCTCCGTATGGTGCTGCATGGCATTTTTCTATGATTTGCATCCCTTCTGCCGTTGGTACACACCTCCTCAATAGTCCATCAGAACACACCCTGTACAGGTATGGGTCATCCCAAAGGTGACGTCTGCTTTTGACTTGCAGCTTTTTCTTGTTCTCCATCGGTGGTACGTATCCTGTGACCATGAAGTTTACTATGTTCGCGTACCACGGGTTGGAGTCCATCACCTTTAGTAGCATGTCATCACATAGGAAGTCATTTATTGGTAACTCCTGCATGTTAGTGACTTGCATACGTGACAAATGATCCGCAATAGTATTTTTGACTCCTTTTTTATCTTTTATTTCAAGGTTAAATTCTTGGAGTAGAAGTACCCATCTTATTAATCTAGGTTTAGCGTCTTTCTTAGTGAGCAAGTATTTTAATGCAGCATGATCAGTGTAAACGGTAACCATTGCTCCAGTAAGACCTAAACTTATCTATAGCAAAAACAACTGCTAGCAGCTCTTTTTCGGTAGTGGCATAGTTAAATTGTGCTCCAGACAGTGTTTTGCTAGCGTAAGCTATCGCGTAATGCTTCTTATCTTTGGTTTGGCCAAGGACCACCCCAACAGCATAGTCACTAGCATCACACGTGATCTCGAATGACAGCGACCAATCAGGAGGTTGGATGATTGGCGCTGAGATGAGTGCTTTCTTGAGGGTAAGGAAAGCATTTAAGCACTCATCGGTGAACTCGAAAGGCGCATCCTTAGCTAACAGGTTCGTGAGGGGTCTAGTGATGTGCGAGAAGTATTTGATAAAATGTCTGTAGAACCCCACATGACCTAGGAAGCTATGGATTCCTTTTACGTTCATAGGGGGTGGTAGTTGCTCGATAACCTCAATCTTGACTTTGTCTGCCTCGATCCCCCTCTTGGACACAAGGTGCCCAAGGACGATGCCCTCTCAGACCATGAAATGGCACTTTTCCCAATTAAGTACCAGGTCCTTTTCTTGGCATTGTTGCAAGACTTTGTCTAAATTCTCAAGACAATGATCGAAAGTTTTCCCATAGACCGAAAAATTGTCCATGAAGACTTCCATGATCTCTTCATCAAGTCTGAGAAAATAGACATCATGCACCGTTGGAACGAAGCGGGTGCATTGCACAATCCAAATGACATTCATCGATACGCATACGTTCCATACAGGCATGTGAATATGGTCTTGCTTTGATCATCGGGGTGGATGGGAATCTGATGATAACCCGAATACCCATCAAGGAAACAGAAAAAAGAATGCTTTGCCAACCGCTCTAACATTTCATCAATGAAGGGCAGTGGGAAGTGGTCTTTCTTTGTAGCCAAGTTGAGTTTTCGGTAATCTATACACATCCACCACCCCGTGATGGTTCATTGTGGGATCAACTCATTTTTACTATTTTCAACGACCGTCATTCCTCCTTTCTTGGGTACCACCTGGACAGGACTAATCCAATCACTATGTGGTATGGGATAAATAATCTCTACGTGAAGAAGTTTGAGGACTTCCTTCTTCATGACTTCTCTCATCGCATTATTCAGCCTTCACTGAGGTTCTCTAGACGGTGTGCTAGAGGGATTGATTGGAATGCGATGGGTGCAAAGTGTTGGACTTATCCCCTTAAGATCTTGAAGGGAATACCCAAAAACAAACCTATGTTTCTCAACAATAGTGATGAGTTTGGTTGTCTCCTCTTCAGTAAGCTTGTCGCTTATGATTACAGGAGTTTTGGTGTCGCCATTAAGAAAAGCATAACGTAGGCCAGCGGGTAGGGGTTTAAGTTCAACCGGAGATCGTGCCTGTATTTCCTCCTTAGGAAGGTTTATGGTCTCACCTAAGTCGTCCTCCTCTTCAATGAAGAGTTTGGCATCTTTCTCTAAGGCTGACTTAGGAGCTTCAAAGGGTAAAACGGACATGACCTCCTCAGGCAGTTGTGGATAGGGGAGAGATTCTGCCAATGAGTTTTTGGCTCGAGTGATAGGAATGGAAAAAGTGTCTCTCCCTAGCTTTATGTCTAGGTCCCCTGATGTTGATGACTCGACAAGGAGTTTTTCAAGGGGATGCCCTATCATGATGTCGAAACCTTGAATGTCAAAGATGTGGAAATCAAGGGTCATAATGACATCGCCATGATGTATTGTTGCACTATGTAGAATTCCACGTCCCATCAAGCTAGAATGTGGGGCAACTCTAAGAGATTTGTTTGTTGGAGCAAGAGGTTCATTGCCAAAGTAGGCAGATGCAAAGGATGCGGACATGATGTTTGCCCCAACAGTTGGATTGTATTGCACATCCACCAAGTCATCATGAATTTTGCATTGAATGGTTAAAGAATGGGTGCGAATCTAAATTTCTTCAGAAGAGAGCTTCGCTTCTTCTGCCCATTCGCTGCTCATGATGGCAGTCAACTCCCAGATGGATTCCCTAAGGAACCCTTTGTCTAAGGGGTCAAGGGGAGTGACAGGAACTGGTGGTCTCTTTTGGTATGAGTATTTCGAGGTATTTCCAAAATCTTTATAAAATTCGTCCTCGAAAAATGGAAAATCCGAAGGTTGGAAACCTTCCTTCGGAGTTTTTGGTTCGGGTGAGTGTCTTTGAGTGGGAGTTATGGGTTCAGACTTGGCCGAAGAGACCTCCTCACGGCTTGATTCAGGCTCTACATAGAGGGGTTCTAGGGGAGGAGTGTTTTCTAGAATGCGATCTAGTAACGCTTCTCCTTCTGCTATGGTTTTATGGTTGAACGAACCTCCGGCAGCGATATCAAGCTGTAGGGCAGATTCCTTGCTAAGACCTAACCAAAAATGTTGTAACAGCACATGGTTTGGTATAGATAAGTCTAGGCCAGAGCATGCTAGGAGTGAAAATCTGGCCCAAGCTGCACCTATGGTTTCTTTCTCTTTTTGTTAGAAATTGAGAATCTCCTGTCACAGGGAAACGATTCGAGATATAGGGAAGAACGTGAGACAGAATTTGTTCCTCAATTCTTCCCAATCTCCTTTTACCTTCCCTACGTTATGGGCATACCATTGTTTTGCCCTCTCATCAAGAGAGAAGGGAAACAACTTCCACCTAAGAGTTTCGTGTGACATGCCCGAAATGGTTAGGCAAGCGCAGAGCTACTCAAATTCCCGTAGGTGACGATATGGGTTTTCGTAATCTAACCCCGAGAAGGTTTGTTCCTGAACCATGGCTATAAAGCCTGGGCGGAGTTCATAGCTAGAAGTAGTGATTGGCTTCGAAGATTGTGGTGGCTCTAAGAACTCGCCCTTGGGAGCAGAAAGTTGATGAATTGTGGTTTGCTCCATTGGAAAAATAATAAAAAGAAAAGAAAGGTAAAATAAAGGATACATGGACGAACTAGGTTCAGAGATAATTACGACAACCATTCCCTGGCAACGGCGACAGAAATGCTTGTTGGTATTTCTTAGCGTAAGCAGAAAAGTCTGCAAGCGCACGGATATACCGTCGTAGCACTTCACCCACAAGTATTCAGGGTATCATAATTTCCCAAAGGAACGGATGTGTAAAGTCTCTTAGCTAGTTCGCCCAAGATAAGAAGAGGAAGGATAGCTCAGGTAGTAAGGTTTTTCTAAGGATAGAGAACCTAAGTTAAGACAGTTTTGCCACTATAGACTTACTTCGAGCATCGGCTTATACTTGGTCTGCCAAGTACCTCCGGCTTCCAGCTCTACGCCGAACTCGAACGTGGGGGATTACAAGGGACGGACAGGGCTGTCATCACCTGCCGCCTACCCCTCAACCTTGGGGAATGAGGCAAACGAAGGTAGCCTCTAGCCTAGACACCATGTCTACGCTATCGACCACTACTCTAGTGTTCCGGAAGGGTTATCCGTCTTTATCAGGGCCCTCTACTAGAGTATCCGCTACAAGAACGGACAACGAACCCGCAAGAATATAGTGATCAGAGAAAACTTTTATTAAGAACTCACCACCAAAGATAAACACGAACCTTATACTCCAAGTAGTACTTGGTTCGTTGAGGTACAAGTATAGAGGGAGCCGATAACCCGGCACTCTGTCCACTTGATGTACAAGGGTCACCAGGTACAAGAAGTAGAGGTAGCCGACACTCCGGTACTCCTCTAACTCTTAGCTCACTCACTCCTTATTCTAATTCTAGCTAAAACCTAGATAGGAATGAAGCCCCTCTTCTCTCTTGCTCTCTTGTGTTGTGTGTTGTAGAGGAGGGGTACCCCCCTATTTATGCAAGGGCTAAGGCGATGCTTTGAAGCTATTCTTGGCAGAGGCAAGGCTGCACCGCCTTAGCATGGAGGCATGCCACCGCCATGTCGAAGGAGAGGCCAGGAGGCGCCAGGATGGGAGTGGCCGGTCCTTGACCACCGCCTTTGCATGGCAGGCCGTGGGCTGGACCTACATTGCTCCCTGGTGGTGCTTTGCCCTGTTGGAGTTGAGTTTGGTGGCGTCTTTATCACTCCTTTAAGTGAATGAACGTTGAAAGCGCCTTTTCAGTGAATTTCTTTATGTACTCATGTTGGTGACCTGAAAAAACGTGTTTGCACAAAAACTCATGGAGAGTGTGAGTTAAAAACCCCTAGTTCTATGTTTTGATGTTCACTTTTGTATATTTCATGTAAATGTTGGCGGTAAATGAAATGAGTTAAGCACCGCCAACAGGTAGTTCACCTTGTATACACTTGTTAGCACTAGGTTGATTTCCTGCTTATACATGCTATTCTTGGAATGACTTATAATTTGGAATGGAAGGAGTACTATATAAATAAAAACTAGGTTCTCAACTTGGATGTTCTCAACTTGTGTCTATACTTCAATCTCAACTTTTGTTGAAGAACGTTTTTAGTATAATGAACATATAAATAAATACATATTATATATAATATAAGAAAATATATTTTTGTTATCATGTCCAGAACGGTACACCGGTATCACCTAGTACCAAAATATTTTGTTCCAAAGAGGAAGCCGGAATGATCTCCATAATGGAATTGATATGCAGGGCGGATACACACCTAGGGTGCATTGACGGAGCCTCATGGAAGCGATACTAGGCGTCAGCCCCCCTTGGTCTGAAAAGTTTCTGAACACCATGTTTGCTAGCTGCTGATCTAGCCAGTTGCAGTGCTCGCAGTCACATAGAAGTGCTAGGCACCTAGTAGCTCAAATGGCAGAAGACTACAGCTAGTGTTTTTGTCCATTCACATTTATGATTTAACTTCCCATCTTAGACATGAAAGTAGTACTGGTACATAGTATAGTGCACCAATGTGAGAACTCGGCCATTGGCACTACTAGGATACTAGCTGGCACCACCGGGAGCTTGTCTGTTGCGCCTACAGCGAGTTTCTTTCTCATCACATATTGGCTCCTTAGCTAGAGCTCTCACGATTCCCCCCTTGATTCTGGTTCACACTCCGCCACTACTAGGGTGGCTCAAAAATCCTTTTATACCTCATTAATTCTCTACGTTTCATATAAAATAGTCTAAATTTCATTTTATAACCCATTAATTCTCCATGTTTACTTATAAATTATACAAGGTGTGTCGGTGTTTTGTAAACCGGACTAGTAAATTTATACGATTGACGCGCTGCTCTAAGAAGACGATGGTACCATCCAATAGACACGAGGATTTATGCTGGTTCAAGCCGAAGCCCTACGTCCAGTCTCAGAGAAGATCGAGTGCGTGTTCCTCGCTTGAATGCTCTGAAGTTCTTAAAATGGGGGGTGCAAGAATGGTGAAAGAGGTGGTGGAACCTATGCTAGATGAGGGGCAGCCTGAAGAGAAGCTCCATGAGCCCTACAGCTATGGTGAATGGATAGAATGATAGAGGATGAAGAAGTGAAGATGTCCCGAGATGGGTGCCTTGGCTGCCCTTATATTGAGTTCAGAGCCAGGGCTCGATACAAAGAGGAGGTTCCCCCGACCGAAGGGTCGTGAGCCTAAGGGAGGTCCTAACTAACTTGGCTTGGAAGCTACGCCATCTTCTGGTGTTCGTCTGAGCATGGCCATCGTCATGGTCTTGTGGCCACGTTGCGACAGGGTGAGACGTGGTGCTACTATGCCGGCCGTGGCAAGCACTATAGGCACATTGGTGGTTCGTCAGTCGTCCTGTGCAACACGGTGTCCATCATGGTCTTCGTCGTTGTCTCTAGGCTCCCCGGGGCATCGTACCCATAGTAGGTAGCCGCCCAGGTTGTCATTCATCTAGTCGCTTCACGGGGCTGAGGGCCACGACCCCGATCATCGGGGTCGGGGCTTCCATCCGGTTTGGGCGGCCTCCGTGCTGAGACCCTTGTCGTGGCTCCTATCTCGTACTGGATAGGATGGTATACCTACCTTGTTGGGCCGTATCCGGTTGGTGGTCATTGTAGCTATCATTTCTGCCTCGAGGCGGTATTGTCTTATCCATGCAGCGTGGCACGGGATTGGCATTTGGCCGGGCTGAGGTGACTATTGTCGCCTCGGTCCTTGTGAGGTTAGTGCATCGTGCTAGCACCTGTCAAGGCAGGCTTGCCTTGGCTAGGCACGACCTCTTTCCATCTCTTCTGGTGGTCATGATGGGGAGAGGTCGCATGCCTTGTGAGCATGGTGAGACCAAGGCAGGTGGAAGGGGGCATGGATAACCCCGACCCTAGCGCCTAGCCTGACCTGTTTGGCTTTTGCCGGGCCTCAGTCGTTTGGGCCTTTGTCTATTGTTGTGTGGTGAGCCATGCGGCCCACTATCTAATCGATGCCTTGAGATACCCCGAGGTTATAACCCTGACAGTAGCCCTCGAGCGTTTTTGCGATCATGAAGTGATCATGAAAGTGCTGGTATGCACATACATCATGGCGCGGACTCACGGTCACAGCTTATTCAAGCTTTGTTGCTCGGCTCCCTGCTGGTTGGTGTATTTAATGCGGTGAGCGGCCGTCGCATTTCGCTTTGTCAGGCCATCCTGATGATGTCGTACTCGACTATCATGTCTGTGGGCTGTGCATCAGGGTTTGCGGGGCCGAGTGGTCTCGTCGATGCTGTACCGGTCTTGCCTTTAGGATGACCTAAATCTTTCATGATCTTTCATGCCTTCTACTGCTCACCACGCGGCGAGGGAGTCCTAGGCTATTCAATCCACTCTTGGGCTTATAAGTGAGGGCCTTTCTCCGTTCGAGCTACCTCTGGCATCGAATTCCCTTTGACCCCTTCGAGGGGTTGAGCTCCAAAGGGGGAGAGAGAAAGGTTTTTTTAAGGGAATCACGTGGTTCTCGGGCATGCGTCCTGCTGGAGACCATTCATGGTGACCAGAGGCCATTATTGCCAGTTCCAACAATTGATGCTAGAGGGGATTTTGTGAGTCAGAGGGTGAGGGGCAATATGTCCACCGTATCGGGTTATCTGTGACATTGGTGTGCCATCTCATCACCATTTCTTGTTCCATGCCTAGGTGGCTCGTGTGCTTGAAATGGGCAACGGCTGGTGTCACTCCCAGCTCCCCTTGGAGGCCTACGCGCTGGTTGTTGTCCCACCCAGACTGTCGGTGGGACGGGAGGAGGATGAAGCAGTGCTTCCCCGTCACTCCACCCCTGATGGGGTAGGATGGTGACACGGCCGCACTGCTGCTGCTAGCCACTCTTTCCTATGAAGCCAGAGGAGTTGCGATGGCACTCCAGCACGTTGTCCCTCAGAGGGCGACATCATTCCTGGCGGCCCTTGGCCCTAGGGTGTCAATTGGCATCACTATCGAGGTGACACCTTTCATTGACGTTTTTTGCGGCGCGGCTGCTTTTGTTCCTGCTGGAGGAATTTCCTTTTAACGCTTATTGCAGCCTACACCATGAGCCCCCAAGCCATGGGTTTGGGGTTGTTCCTTTGACCCTGGCTCGTTTGGAGAGGCTATTTTGTCCTGGTGTTTCGGGGGATCGTTTTCCCGACCTCATTTTGCACAGTCGCAGGGTTTCTTGCGGTCGTGCATCAACTCGTAGGTCTTGGACCCTTTCGCTTTTTCCGCGTGACCGAGCCATGATCACGTTTTGGGTTTTGCATTGCGCGTCACCTTGGCCTTTTGCGCCATTGATCTCTCCCGAAGAGATCGTGGACCCCTGATGGTTTATTAGTCTCTCGAGCAGGCCTTACGTCTAAGACCTGGGACGCAAGGAGGAGTTAGCCGTGGCTTGGCCCTGGCTTCCTTTGGGGTCACGGGGACCCTGCTTCGTCTTTCCCTGACATCCTTGCTGACCCCGAGAGGTCGTGTTGCCTTGTTGAAGGCGGGTTTGTTTTCACCCCATGTGGGGAGAGGCATGTCCACTGTAACCACGTGGTCGGAGCGGTGCGCCTCATCGGGGTCCATGGGTAATTCGAGTGGGACCCAATATCCTCCCCAATCGACGTGGAGTTTGGTTGTGCCTCACATGAGACGTCCCATAAATCGTCGGCCATCAATCCCGTTGGTCCCCAACCACCTCCGCAGTGGCCAGAGGGCAAAATGCCTCCCCCCTAGAGGAGGTCAACCCGAGAGACTTCGTAGCGAATGACTCGAACACAGGGAGAGATGGTCATGTGGCTCTGCACCACCGATTAGAGCCATGGGGCCCATCTCCTCCCTGCCCCTATCCCTTTTGTGGCCTCGAGTCCTTCTAAGGACTGGCCTAAGAGTGAGTTTCCTAAGTACGATGCGGGGTCATGATCGCGGTGGGCCACTCGGCGCATAATCCCCGAGGGGCGGTCGGCCTCCCCTGGTCACATCGTGGCGTGATGGCGATCGCTCGCGAATGGTCGTGAGCTGCGAAATGCAGAAGCGTAAATTGAAATGATAGGGAGAAAGTGGGGGTGTGCGCAGCTTACTTGATTCGCGCCGTCGTTTGGGCGACCGTCGTTCCGCCTCTCTTCCGATCGCTTCACCTGCTCTGCGGGATTTTCCAAGTGGTTAGTAAATGTAATCATGCGCGCATGCGCTTTGAGTGCCCTTTGTGGTTACAAATACACTTGGAGTGGAACTACGAGGATGCATTCGTCTTGAGTCACCTGCTCCTCCACTTCCCTGTTCCCGCTCTTGCTCATCTGGAGTTTCCTCCCTACCGGTGAGGATGAGTCATGGCAAGCGGTGGCTAGGAGAGCCATCCGGTGCCAGCGGGGCACCGCCACCTATCCGTCCTTGCCTGTGTGATCAAGGGTAAGTGTGTTTGGATGATTCTTGAGTTTGAGGGTCTAACCTATGTTGATCCTGTGTGGCTCGTAGGGCTGCCTCCCGTGCCGCGCCCGCTAGGGCTGTCAATGCTGTTCGCGCCGTGACCCCGCCCACTGGGGGGTCGAGCTCGTCGTCGTCTTCCTCGAATGATCGCTGCGAGTTCCGTGAGCTCATCCTCGGGGTAGACGTGGCTCGCCAGCGCTTCTCTGACACCACCCGTGAGGTGAGCCGGCTGGAGCGCTGTCTTGAGGCCATTCGGGTGGCCCTTGAGGCCTCAGAGAGGGAGACCGCTGCCGCGCAGGCGGCGGCTGACGACGCCCAGGCCCACATCATGGGTAAGGATGCTTCTACATCTTATTGTCCCGTTCGTTGTTCGTCGTCCCTGACCTTCCCGCCTTCTTGTTGCCAACGTTGGAGGAGCAGCTGGCGGCTTCCCACCATGAGACAGAGGAGGCCAGCCTCCGGGAGGTTCTTCTGATGGAGGACCGTGAACGCGTGGTGGTGGCTGGAATCCGACAGGGGGCCGGCATCACTCTTGCCACCCTACAGCTTTGCACCGATCAGGACTTTCGTCAGGTGGCACACGGGTTTCCAGATCACGCCAGCCAGGCGGAGCAAGCAGAGATGGTTGGTGGCTTCACTGCTGCTGTTGCCGCCGTCGTGGCCGCTGTAAATGTGGAGGATATCCTTCGTGGTGGTGGCTAGGGGCCCTAGGTTGTACCTAGGGTCCTTCGATGAATGTAATCTTTTAGCTTGTATCTCGTGTTTCTTTTTCCTTCACGCATCGGCTGCTGATCTTGTGTGTTTGAACGCCGTGGTCATGGCCTGACCAGGGGATCAACCCACATAGTCTGGCTAGGTGCAGCTCAGTTTTCGTGACCTTAGTGTCTTAGGAGCGCTCCAGCGGTAGCGCGCCTGGTGCCGTTCTCTTTTCTATAGGTCGTGACAATTTTTTCAGCGAGCATCGATATGTAGTGCCGCGGTTTAGCCCCTGCGTGTGAGACATGTCATTGGTCATGCACCAATCAATGTGGGTCCCTTAGGGGCATACGTGTCATTTGAGCATCGCTCTGACATACGCTTATTAGGTTGGCTCATGATCTCTGGGCATGGAAGAAGTTCTTTGATGACTACGTACAAGATTCTCAGCGGGCCAAGAGTAATTATGACGCGAGCGTCAGGTGTCCGCGCCATTGATCGTGTCTTTCATTATTCGCAGCACTTGGCACGGTGAGGCCCAGCGCGCGCACAGCTGGTCGAGTCGAGGAATGTGCCGTGACGCGAGTTCTCTGGTGTTCGTCGATCGCGCCATCCTTACGCGGTGTCATCGCCTGCCTCGTCGCGTGCCATGGCCGGGGTCACAGAGTGTGGCCTTCATGTGCTTCCCTATCACACAGGGAAGTGGTGTTCGAGCTGAGCCCTGGGGGCTAGCATGCGGCGGTCGTGATGTCGTAATTCTCCCACTCGCAGAGGTGGGCCTGCTGAAGGTCGCCTCCTATGGTGATGACTCTGTGAGGGCCGGGCATCTTGAGCTTTAGATAGGTGTAGTTGGGGATGGCCATGAACTTGGTGTAGCATGGCCGACCCAGGATGGCATGGTAGGAGCTAGGAAAGTCCGCTATCTCAAAGGTGAGCATCTCCGTGTAGAAGTTGGCTCGACCCCTGAACGTTACGGGTAAGTCGACCTGACCGAGGGGGATGGCTTGGAGCCCAGGTATGACTCCGTGGAACGGAGTGTCGGACGATCGTATAGCTGACCGTTAGAGCCCCATGGCGTCATAGGTCTCGGCGTAGAGGAGGTTGAGGCCAATCCCGCCATCCATGAGGACTCGAGACAGGCGGGACTTGCCAATGATTGGGTCGACGATGATGGGGAAGCGTCCCAGTTGTGGAATGTGGTCAGAGTGATCCTTTCTATAGAAAGTGACCGTGGTTTCTGACCATTTTAGGAAAGCCGGGACGGCATTGCCCAGGGTGACCATGTTGACCTCCCTAGCTATGAGCTTCTGCCGACGTCTAGACTCGTATGCCATCGGTCCGCCGAAGATCATGAGGCACCCTCTCGGGTCGGGATATGCATCCCCCTTCTCTTCGTTATCAGCGGATTCAGATGGCGCTTAATAAGGTCGCACTCTTCGAGTGTGTGCTTGACTAGATAGCCATGGTTGCAACATGGCATCTTGACAATCTTATCAAAGCTGACATGGCTGAGCTTGCTAGTTTTCTGCTTGTGGATCCTATCAACGGCCGCAATGAACTCGCTGTCGCGGCGTCTCCAACTGTCCTTTCTGCCTTTTATTCACCAATTGTGGTCCTTGGCCTCATTTGTGGGGGTTCGGCTTGCACCTTACCCTTGTGTTTGCAGAAGATTGCAAGTACGGCCTCCTCACCGGAGGCGTGACTTGTTGCGAGGTTGAGCAACTCCCGCGCCGTTCACGGTTTGCAGCGCCCGAGCTCGTGGACGAGTGCTTCGTTGGTCATGCTGGAGATGAACACCCTGATCACTTCTGCATCCACGATGTCGGGAAGCTCATTGCACTACTTGGAGAAGCGGCAG
The DNA here is from genome assembly GCA_038087645.1 of Saccharum hybrid cultivar R570. NCBI lineage: Eukaryota > Viridiplantae > Streptophyta > Magnoliopsida > Poales > Poaceae > Saccharum > Saccharum hybrid cultivar. The sequence continues at coordinate 40,894,912 of JAQSUU010000307.1, read as the reverse complement.
ATGTACTCGCGTAGAGGTTCTCCCGCCTTCTGCTTGCAAGCCTTGAGATCCCAGGAATTCCTAGGGCGCACGTACGTGCCCTGAAAGTTTCCCATGAAGATGCGTTTGAAGTCTGTCCACGAATGGATGTTGTTCACGAGGAGATGCTTGAGCCATGCTCGGGCACTTTTTGTGAGGTAGAGCAGCAAGTACTGTATGATGAAGAGGTCATCGTCCGCCCCGCCTACTCGACAGGCGAGACAAAAGTCCTCTAGCCACACGATGGGGTTGGTGTCCTTGGAATACTTGACAATGTTTGGAGGCGCGTAGAAGCGCGCCGGGAATGGCGTTTGCCGGATTCTTTTTGCGAATGCCTGTGGTCCGCAGGCATCCAGGCTTGGGCTGCGTCGGGCGTCCCGCACCCTGGGGTGCTGGCCATGGTTATCCGAGTCGCTATCGCCATAGTGTAGCTAGTCTTTGCCCTCCCAGTTGGGCCTAGGGCGCCCGATGCCTTGAGTTGGACGGGCATTGTGATTTCCAACATGACGGCTGCACACTGGGGAGGGTTCCTGCCTGTGCACTGCATCGCCATCGTCTGGTTGAAGCGCACTCGGTGTACGGTGCCCCTCGGGGGCGCCGTATGCCGATGAGATGTGCACGAGGCTGGCTTCGGGATGCCACCTCTCCACGGAGCTTTGGGCTTGCTGCACCACCGTGGTTTCTAGCAGGTTCCGCAGCTCCTGATGGACGTGCTTTCCCTCATTGGTTGAGGGTTTAGGGACCGTTCGTAAGATCATGGTGGCTGCTGCGATGTTCTAGCTGGCGAGAGGGAAGACTGGTGTCTCCCTTCTGCCCTATTGGATCTGGTCGTAAACACAGCACGCTCGTGCCCGCGCCCCCTTAGCGTCGAGGTGTTGAGGGCTAGGGCACTCGTGGTCACGATGTGCATCGGCCTAATCAGCTTCTCGCGCCCTAGCTCGCTCCAGGCGCTCCTAGTCGTACTCGGCTTGTTCTCCGGGGGTGCGAGGAATCAAATAGGCGTTGTCCTCCGTGTCCTCTGTCGGCACTGCCCCATCCTCCGAGAGGTGCAACATGTTGCATTCCCTCAGCGGAGGGTAGCTTTCCTCGGAATCAGACTTGAAGTTCGTGTTCTCAAGGGTTGCCAGCAAGAGGTCGTAGAGGGACTCCGAGTCCCACTCCATCATCCCCACAAACCCGGGGGAATCTGGCGTCGCTGTGCGGCCACTGCGTCTAGTCAGCTCTCGCTCGAAGAGAGTGATTGTGTCCCTCATCTCGAAGGGTAGTAGAGTGCTGGGGTTCCAGAATTTGGCCTCTGGCGGCAAGGGCCCGCCTCCGGAGAGTTGGGCGAAAGCGTTTGCCAACACGTAAAACATGCGTTGGCTCAGCTCTGGCTCGAGGGTCGCCCCAAGATATGCATCGATCCTGCACGCTAGCGCACCAGAATCTATGATCCGCCTCCGGCTTGCACCGACCCGTGATCAGGCGTCGAGATGTGCGGTGGAGCCGCATTCGCTTCGCTTAGCCGTAGCTTGATCGGGGATAAGACCATTGACGGGACCTGGCCTACCGATATCGGCGAACTCAAGGCTTCCGAATCGATGCGGCCGCCGGGCGCCGCGCCAAGAGCGAGTTCGATGTGAGTACAGGGAGCCATCACTTCCTTCTCAGTAGTCGAGAGTGCGCGACTGTCCACTACCTGGCGCGCCAACTATCGGTGTTTTGTAAACCGGACTAGTAAATTTATATGATTGCCGCGCTACTCTAAGAAGACGATGGTAGCATCCAATAGACACGAGGATTTATACTAGTTCAGGCCGGAGCCCTACGTCCAGTCTCAGAGAAGATCGAGTGCGTGTTCCTCGCTTGAATGCTCTGAAGTTCTTACAATGGAGGGTGCAAGAATGGTGAAAGAGGTGGTGGAACCTATGCTAGATGAGGGGCAGCCCGAAGAGAAGCTCTAGGAGCCCTACAGCTATGGTGAATGGATGAATGGTAGAGGATGAAGAATGTGAAGATGTCCCGAGATGGGTGCCTTGGCCGCCCTTATATAGAGTTCGAGGCCAGGGCTCGATACAAAGAGGAGGTTCCCTCGACCGAAGGGTCGTGAGCCTGAGGGAGGTCCTAACTAACTTGGCTTGCAAGCTACGCCGTCTTCTGGTGTTCGTCCGGATGTGGCCATCATCATGGTCTTGTGGCCACGTTGTGGCAGGGAGAGACATGGTGCTACTGTGCCGGCCGTGGCAAGCACTATAGGCACATTGGTGGATCATCAACCGTCCTGTGCAACGCGGTGTCCATCATGGTCTTCGTCGTTGTCTCTAGACTCCTCGGGGCATTGTACCCGTAGTAGGTAGCCGCCCGGGGTCGTCGTTCGTCTAGTCGCTTCATGGGGCTGAGGGCCACGACCCCGATCATCAAGGTCGAGGCTTCCATCCGGTCTGGGTGGCCTCCGTACTGAGACCCTTGCCATGGCTCCCATTCCATAGTGGGTAGGACAGTATACCTACCTTGTTGGGCCGTATCCGGCCGGTGGTCATCATACCTGTCATTTCCGCCTCGAGGCAGTATTGTCTTGTCCGTGCAGCGTGGCATGGGGTTGGCATTTGGCCGGGCTGAGGTGACTACTGTCACCTTGGTCCTTGCGGGGTTAGTGCGTCATGCTAGCACCTGTCAGGACAGGCTCGCTTTGGCTAGGCGCGACCTCTTTCCATCTCTTCCGGTGGTTGTGATGGGGAGAGGTCGCATGCCTTGCGAGCATGGTGAGACCAAGGCAGGTGGAAGGGGTCATGGATAACCCTGACCCTAGCGCCTGGCCTAACCTGTTTGGCTTTTGCCGAGCCTCGATCGTTTGGGCCTTTGTCTGTTGTTGCGTTGCGAGCCATGCGGCCTGCTATCTAATCGATGCCTTGAGATACCCCGGGGTTATAACCCCAACAAGGTGGAACCACATTATTTGAAAACAAAAAATTGCTTTGGTGTTGATTATGCGTACCTTCACTTTGATGACATGTTGATGGTCGGATTTAGTATTTAGTGACCATCAACAAACACATCCCACTCATCTCCTTGCTAGTGATTGATCCAAGGTGACGACACTGAAAGAAATCTAGTGCATCTGCATCATTGATTTGCATCTAGTGGCACTAGTTCATCGATTGAGCCTTGGTTTTCTTGTTACTCTTGGTGGTTGCAACCACCTAGTTGCTCGGTGGATTGGAGGAATGTTGAGGGGCTTTGTGGTGATTGTTTGCCGCCTCCGGTCAAGTTGATTGTAAGGGCTCTTGTGCTCATCCCCGCGGGAGATCGTGAAGAGTAACTCTAGTGAAATGATCGTGGCTAGTTGGAGTGCTCCTTGTTGATTGATTCTTGCGGCACCCAAATTGTGGGTCTAGCTTAAGTGGCTAGTTAGCGCACAAATCATCACATTGAGACTCACCATAATGAGGATGTAAGTTGCCGACAAGCAATTGAAACTCAGGGATAAATATTCGCTTGATTTAGTATTGAACTCCACACTTGTGTATTTACATTCGTATATCACTTGTGTGGTTGTTGATTATGTTAGTAGCTCACTAGAGTAGTTGTAGTTTTAGCTGTAGAAGTAACTAGTTGTAGTTGCTCTCTAGTTTAGCTCTCTAGTGTCATTAGTTTAGTAGCTAGCCCTTGTGTAGTGAAGTGCTTTAGTGTAGAATTGAATTGCTACTAAACTTGTGTAGGGGCTTGCTTTGGATGAACTAGAGCTAGGCAAAGTAGTTGCTATTAGGGCTTATTATTGTTCTAACAACTTTGCCCTATTGTTGTGTATTTTGTAGAGAAATTTTAATAGGCTATTCACCCCATCTAGCCATCTAGATCCTTTCACCTATGAATAAGGACTTGTGCAGAGTATGATGGAGCTAAGGACTTGATTTTAGTGTGATCTTTTAGTTCTATGGCTAGAACCACAAGTTGGGTGAAGTAGAATCTTGCTATGTTAAGGTTGATACTTTAAATTTTTAGAAGTCGAATTCAGCCCCCCTCTTTGGGTCATTCAGTCCTTTCATTGGTTAATCCAAGACCCTAACATATCTACTAATTGATGAACATGGAAGTGTAAACACAACAAAAGAAAATACACAAATAAGAATGACATAGAAGCACAATGTTTTAGGTTCGGTCATTTGTCTACATCTTCAGGGCATGACTACGAGTGGTCCTCCTCATAAACCACAACTACACTAGCATTCAGGCGCTCCCACGACCTCACTGCCACCCAAACCAGCCACAAAATAGTCTCATTGTTACAACTTGCCCTCATATTTATGCCACTTGGGATACAGAGTCCAACTCAAATTTTATCCTAACCCCTAATACAACTCAAGTCAAAATGTAAGCAAACTATATACATATTCAACAAACATCTAACATTTTTTTGTGATGAGTAACTATCACGCTTTCATGGTAATAAGAAAATAGCTTTCGAGAAAACTAGCAAAGACGACCATCAAAGTTCTTATCAGGAAAGCCATCAGGGAGCATGCATCACAGGGCTGCCCAAGGTCATCTCTAGTCACCTTCAATTGTCAAACCACGAGATGAACAACATATCAGGGTCGAAAAAAGTAAGGTAAGAGAAAAACAAAGTAGTAAAGTATTGATTTGTTTGATCAGGTGTATACCATCGGCTTTGACCCTTCAAACTTATAAAGTGGAGAGGTATTGGCCCAATAGGATTCAAAACTCCTACAAATTCCATGTAAAATTATAGATTCTAACTTTGGTTAGGTCAACAAAACCAACTCGACTAGTTTTAGAAAATTGGCCTAGCTGTTTTGCGAAGTGGATCTTCTGATGGCCATAACTCTCTCATCCAAATACCAAATAGGACATTCCATTTATGCATTTCAATCTTCTTTACGAGATGTAGGCAATGGTGAAGTTAATTCTGTGACTTCACATTATGTGTAAAACCATACTTACCAGTTTTCTAGATCAACCAGTGTTGGCAGTTTTGATCTACACATACCCCCATTTTTAGTAAAGCTTGCATACTAAAAGCAATATCCTAGACCAAAATTATCTAAATACGATTACTGACATCGATGCGTCGACCATGTTTTACTTCTAAGGACAATGAAACTTTATCGGCGATATAGCTCGGTTTTGCTCAAGATGACAACTTCTATCTTGTGCTTCTATTCATACATTCTATGTGAGAGATAAGTCTAAGTACATACCACCTCAACTGTAAATACATGGAATGCTGCTCAACAAAGTCTCTCACATTGTTAACTAACACTAGATACATAGAGCTACCAAACTGCTATCAACCACAATTGGTCCTTGCAATGCCTCCAACATTTTAGCATGATGCAACAAACAAAATGGCTCAAATAGCATCCACATGTTACTATGATCATCAACTGAGAGGCAAATACCCAACACAATAATTTAAGTGGCTCAAAGGATGAGTATGGTACAATTACCTTACAAATAGCAAGGATACATTTACTCTTTGAGGTATTGATGATGATCTTAAGTTCCTTGACTTTTCTTTCAAGTTACTAATTTTGGCATGTAGGTAAACTAGCAAAGGCGATTTAGAAATCAGACTGGCGTATCTGATACAGGACAAAATCTAGCTATGCCTATTTTGAGAAAACGACTGTTCCGCTTTTTCCAGAGCATATGATTCACAAACTCAACCATTATTTTTTGATGATATTGAAATATCCATTTTCCAATGTTGTAACTAGATGCCTACTGTCCTAGTAGCTCCAAATTCTTATGCCTAGGTATGACATATAACAACTGTATCGAATACATCATCTAGGCATTTATCAAGATAGACATTTAGTAATTTATCTAAACATTGGAAACTTTAGATATAGTATACCGCCGGTAATGAATCATCAAAAGACCAAACATGTTTCACACCCATAGATTCTAAAATTTCTAGCCTAAATGCAAAAAGCTTCATAGTCACAAAGTAGCTCGATTAAAATCAATAAAACTATAACTAATGCTTTCACCATATCTGTAAGCCATTTCCTTAAATAAAACATCCATTGGTAAATTTGCTCAACTTGAAAATATCCCCCAAAGCATTGAAGCCCTCAATGTGATCTAAGTAATTCTATGCCGGGGATCTCTACTTTAGGACAATGATCATGAACATTCATCAACCGTATATATTGCTAAGAGCGATAATATAAACTATCGCTAGAATTGATGCATCCTTGTGTAAGTGTGATCAATACAAATGCTAAAGTATAATATGAACAATAAAGCAAAATTATCTCTAGCACTTCAAATTTTCTTTGGGTTTTGAAATTAATGACATGACAACATCTGTTGCAATTAATCACTAGAAAAAACAATTTGATAACCCCCGGTAATATCACTATATAATATTAAAAGTGAATGATTTCTTCTAACCTTTTTTTTATTCTCAAAATACCTTTGTGCCCTCTGATCCATGTCATGTATCTAGAGGCTGTTTGGTTGGCAGCCGAAGCTTGCCACCGCCACGGAGCCTGCGCCACACTTTTGTGGCGAGCGTTTCGGGCGCCACACTCGCCACGGCACAGTGCAGGCAAAAGCTGTGGCGAACGCATGACGAGGCGAGGACCAAACACCAGCCTTTTGTCTGTGGCTGCCGAACTTGAGTCATGGTGAGTTATGGCGAGCATCCAAACATCCCCCTAATCTGGACTTATGACCAATGCTCATACGAGTTAAAACGACTCGCATGCAACGATGGTAGAAAACCAAATTCCAAAACATATTGGGTCCCATTACAGCACAAGTGCATGTTTGCTGGTAAATACTCTTATCATCCAAGGATCAAAATATGGATACGAGAGATAGTCAAATGTACCAGAAGATGGGTTTCATGATATATGCATTAATGGCATAGGCAATGACCGCTAATCTTGATGTGATTAGACGAGAACCTTTGGCTTTGTTTTTTTTGGCACTTCTCTTTTGCCTTTGTTGCGTCTTGTTCATATCCTCTGTCTTTGCTACCACTTCCCACACATTTTCTTTTTGAAGTTCTTTTTTTCAAATTCTATTTCTTATTTTGTTAACTCAACACTCTATAAAATTCTTTTTTGGGGGTGCCGGTACTTAATTTGCGCCATTTGGCACTACTCCACTCACGACCCATATAACAAGCTACACCAAGTAAATCCGGGGACGAAAAAACAAATTTTATGAACTTTTTTTTTTGTGGGGAAACTTTATGAACTTTAACTTAGAATAAGTCAAATATATATACAAGTTTAAAATATATATATCAATAGATTTGTACGGAAAGTGTCATTAAGATAATATTGATTGTTCACAGAATGACAACCTATAATCAAAGAAATTAAGAGTATGTTTGTTAAAGATTTTTTTTGGTTTCAAATTCTACGTGGAAGCTAATTTTGTAACTAAAAATGTTACTCTATGATTTTGTAAAATAAACTCTGTTCATTCTAGAGAATCACTTCTCAGAATCAACAATAGTAAAAAACTGTTTGGCAGAGCTCTTTCTAAAAGGTGCATTGGGTGGGGATTTAGATTCTCCTAAAAACGATCTAGATTCTCTCTAGAAACGTTTCTCTATTGAATTAGAATTACTTCGTGAAACTGTTTGACTAACTCGTTAGATTCCTGTCTTGAACAAGGGCGGAGCAAAAGGGGGCTGGCAGGGGCCATGGCCCCCCTTAAAATGACAACAAATTTTTTTATGTAATATATAATTCAATAATCTACATTTGAAAGATATAATAAAAGTTTTTGTCATATATTTTTTTATGTCTTATGGACAACAAAACCACACAAATTTGTATTTTATATTATATTCTACTCCACTATATATGAATATCTCGAAAATACTAAGCCGGCAGGTTTCGAGATTCATGAGTCACCACATGCACCTCGTTGTCGATAAACATGGTCACGTACCACGAGATTAATAACATTGTTGAATCATCAAATATTGGAATAAATTTAGAAAAATAGGAGCAGTGCATAGATGACTAACATTGGTGGTCATATTCCAACATAAAAACCTAAACGGATGAGCTACACTTAGTATATATCAAATCTCTTTGAGCGGGTCCCTTATGAATAATTCGTGGCTTTGCCGTCAATAGGCACGGTCGTCTACCACAAGTAGAATAGCGTGCATGATTAAATCGTTAAATACTGGATAAATTAAAAAAATAAGAGCTTAGTCCCGATGCAAAAAAAATCTAAGCAAATAAGCTACATTCAATTCTTATATGCTGTAACTCTTCGACCGGCCCCTCTTATACATAATTTCTGACTCCGCCACTGGTCTTGAAACTAAAACTAGAGGAGAAACCAAACTTTTGGTGTTTCTTTTGAACTAGTAAAAAAACAAAAATCGGTTCTATGTGATGCTCTCTAAAACTTTTTTTTTTTGGTGTTCCAGTAATTCTACTGAGAATCGTAAACGTTCTTCGCTGCCAAACCCACCTTCAGGTTTCTATTTTTTGGCGTTTGCCTGGAAGCTGCTCTAGAGCTACGTCAAACAGTCAAACAGGCACTTTGAGTAAAGATAATTTTGTGTGATCTTTTAATAAAGTGAAATTAAGAATGCATTTTGTTCTCCCGTCCGCTCCCTCCCTCTTGTGAGGGCTCGGCGACCGCCACCGCCGCCGTACGCCAGCCAGGTGCCCAGGTCTTCTTCCGGCCCTTTGCCGGCCACGAGCACTCATCAGGTACGCCTACCCCTTCTGTTCCTCCAACTTAAGCTATTTGTATTCGGGTCTGATCTAAACCCTATCCTACTAACTTCATTTATTTTGTGGCAAAAATTATCGGGTTTACATGTTTACGGATGCCCCACTGGGTCCGCCCCTGATCTCTTATTAGGAAAATCGGAAAAAAAGTTTGGTTTTACTAGTACTAGTACATGGCTCTTTCCCGGCGAGGCTAAGGCCGCTATCTTGAATTGTGGTTTCTTCTCTTGTAGCTAATGTTCTTATGCAACCCAAGTATATATGATTGGTAGTTAACCGTTGACTATGTTTTGCCAGTTGTCTGCGATGGGGATCAGCAGGACTGAAGTTAATCTGCTAAGGTTGCTTGATTCGGCTCTGCGGCAGCAGAACCAGGCTAAGCTCATCCATGTAAGCACAGGTGTTCCCTAGATTAGTAACAAGCTTATGTCAGATGACCTGATCCTTTTGCCCTTCCCATACAAGTAATTTGGAATTGCATGGCAGATTTGAACTAGATGACACCATGATTTATACAAATAGTTAAGGAAATGTGGGGCCATTTTCCAGTGAAAATTACAATCAAATCTTGAATTATTTGCTGATTTATTGGATGAGATACCAACCCTTCCAATGGCTTGTTAATTTGTAACTTATGAGCCAAATGGGTGTCCGTTTTACCACATTCAATTTGGTTATTCTCTTAGCATTTGTAGCCTTTATTTGCAGCATTGTTTTCAGGTCGTCCGATTAATCGCGATTAATCGTCCTGGTCGCCCCAGGGACTCGATAAGGTTTCTCGACTCGACCAGTTCGACCAGAAACCTAGTCGTCCGATTAATCGTCGATTAATCGCGATTAATCGTCCGACCAGGCCATGGACGACCAGTTTGGGAACTTCTTGTTGGGCCTGTTTTGACTGGGTGAACTTAGTGGGCCTGTAGTTCGGCCTGTTAGGGTTGGATATATGCTGGCAGCGGGCTGTATGGCTGCTATGGTTTGCTAATTTGTAGCTATTTGCTAGTGCAGCAGTGCTGCTGTTAAGGTGTGTCAAGATCAAGACTGCTTTAGTGTTGCTACTTGCTAATTATGGTCTTCTTTGGTTCTGTAGGCTTGCAGCAACAATTCAGCGAAGAAATGGAGTTTGGGACAGGAATTTGGACCTCTGGACAGTGTAGAAAAGAGAAGAAAACAACTCCCACAAGTAAGTCACTAGCTAAACACTAATGCAGTCTTGATGCTTGCTTTATTGTGTATACTATATAGTATATATATAGGTCTATATATATAAATATATATGTCCTGATAAGGTGGACGATTAGGTGGACGACCAGGTCGACCAGGGTTCGATTAATCGACCTGGTCGACGACTAAACGCGATTAATCGTCCGGTCGACCCCAGGGCGACCAGGTTCGACCAGCCGACCTGAAAACAATGATTTGCAGTATATCACCACATCCCAGGGACTTTTAGAGCAGCTGGCAGAAGAAACAACAGAAGGGATATCAAGGTATTCATGAATTTGGACGGACTATAATGTACATGTCACCAAGCTTGTATTAGTTGAGGATCCAGAGTGCTATCATCAGTATGATTCTATTCATTGGCCATTAGTCCAGTTTAGCCGTTATTTGTTAGTTCTGATTAGTTATTATACTTGATGTACATTAATCATTCTCCTACACTGTAGTGCTTAAAGGCTGCGTGTAACTGTTAAGTAAGTTGCTAACCTGTCTGTTAATCCATTCCTATCTTGCACTGATTCATCTAATAAATGCATTAGGTGGCAACCTATATTTCAGGATCAATCAAAGAAGTAGAATGAAACTCTATTTTTAATAAATTATCTGGCTTCTAATATTCACTAATGGTGTATTACTGTATTCTAGAATAATTGAATTTGTGTGCTGATGAATGAGGTGTCGCCACCAAGGATACTTCATAATAATATTTCAAGCAAGGATTCAGTAAACAGTGCTGAATGATGAGTAAATTAATCAATTTTTTTTTCTAGTGCAGTTCATCGACTCATTGATCCCCTTTAACATGTTCATTCTGTGGATACCAAAATAAGTGGCTATTTATTCAATTTTATTATTTTGGTACCTCACAATTTTTAAGTGTTAAATAAGGTAGATCTTTCCTCGTCTTATGTTTACTTTAATGTACTTGCTCACTTTACAAGCATAGTAGGCTTGTGCAGACTCTAGAATTGTATATTTTGTTTTATGTCTTTGGATTCACCAAACTTTCTAGCATTTTCTTCACCGGTTTATTCAAAATAATTAAAATACTTTCTAGTATTTTCTTCACTGTTGGAGTATATGTAGGCCCATGAGGCCAAGGCCCATGTGGCCCATGTATGGAGACTATATAGCTACCCTTCTAGGGTTAGCCAAGTAAGGGATTTCACTTTCTCCAACATGGTAATCAGAGCATAGGGTTAGGTTTCCTCTTCCCCTGCCTCCCAGCCGCCGCCACCCTGCTGGTGCCGCCCGCCGGCCCAGCCACCATGGCCGGCGGCCCTCCCCTTCCCCCTTCCCTCTATTCCCACTTCCCCTCCTCTTCCTCTCCCACCTGGGCCCAAATCCTGGCTGGTGCTGCCGCTGCTGCTTCTCCCAGCGCCGCCGCTGCAGCCCACCCGCCCAGACCCGGCGGTCCTCCTCTGGCCGCCCCACTCCCCGCCGGCCAGCACCTGGCCGCCGGCCAACCTCTCCCCGCCGGCCAGCACCTGGCCGCCGGCCAACTTCTCCCCGCCGGCCAGCACCTGGCCGCCGGCCACCCCCTGCCTGCTGGCGGCTATCCTCTGGCCGGCGGGCAGCCCACTGGAGCGACCGATCCCCTACAGCAGCGCCCCTCCTCCCCCTTCCCAACTGCGGCTGCTGCTACTACTCATGGCGCCGCCGCTGCCAGTGCCCTTGCCGCTTCCTCTGAACTGGGCACGGTGGGGGATGGCACCGAGGATGCAGCGCCGGCAGGGGTCGTTCAGCCGCTCCTCTCCACTGGCGACCCCACTGGTGCCGGTACTGGCGCTGCTGCTGCTTCTCTGGACCTTACTGGCGCTGCTGCTCCTTCTCTGGACCTTCTCGGTCTCGGTGGCTCCCATCTTTTGCGCGCCCCGGGGCCGGATTCCACTCTCGCCGCCGCCCTCGTGGCTGCCCGTGCTGCAGCCGCGGAAGGCCAAGCTCGTGTGCGTGCGGCGGCTCTCGTGTGGGAGCGCGAGCGCGACGCGGCCGACACTTTGGCTCGCCAGATCGCCGAGGCGGAGCAGCTCCTTGCTCCACCCGCCTCCCGGGACGTCGCTGCCACCTCTGCCTCGCCCAGACGTCCCATCCACCACACCACCGTCCTCTGGCATGACCCGGCGGACCCGCTCGTGGCCCAGCTCCACTACCAGGCCGGGGGTGTCCAGAACATTCGCCTTCTCGTCCCGGTCGTCCTCGAGCCGGAGTCGCCCTCCTACGCCCGCTGGAGAGATTTGGTGGTTCTCACCCTTCGCCGCTACGCCCTCGACGACCACGTCCTCGTCGACGCCTCGGTCGCCGTCCAGACGCCGTCGTGGCTCCGTCTCGACAGCATCGTCCTCTCCTGGATCTTGGGGACGATCTCTCTGGACCTCCACGACCTCGTCCGCACCTCCCCTGACGCGCGTCGGGCGTGGCTTGCCCTTGAGGGCCAGTTCCTGGGCAACGCCTTGGCCCGGGCTCTGCGCCTCGACGCGAGCTTCCGCACCTTCGTCCAGGGTGACCTCTCCGTCGGGGAGTTCTGTCGTCGGATGAAGGCCATGGCTGACTCACTGGGGGACCTCGGGTGGCCCGTGGAGGATCGCATCTTGGTCCTCAACGTCCTCCGGGGGCTCAGCGACCGCTACGCCCACCTGCGGACGTGGATCACCCGTCAGAGGCCCTTCCCCACCTTCCTGGAGGTCCGTGACGATCTTGTCATGGAGGAGCTCACACAGGGCCTCCAGCCGAGTTCTACTGCTTCCCCGGGGGCCTCCTCGACGGCTCTGGCAGCTACCTCGCCGCGCCCGTCTGGTTCACGTCCGTCTGCTCCACCGCCGTCGTCTCTTCTGGGTCCCCCTCCCTCCGGGCCGAGCGGAGGTGGGGGGGGGGGGGGTCGTGGCGGACGTCGTCGCCGCGGAGGGGGTCGCGGGGGTGGCCGGGGCGCACCTCCACAGGCCTCGGCACCCGGTGGCCCACAGGGGGGGGCACCATGGCCCTCCTTCCAGCACCCGTGGTCTGGGCGCATCTCCATGTGGCCCTACCACGCCACCGGGACCGTCTCGCGTCCACCGGTGGCCATGCTCACCGGCACACCTCCCGCTGGTCCTCCACTCGGCGGCTTCCCTGCTCCACCGCCTGCTGCTTCGTGGGCTCCTCCTTCCGGACCTTCCGGACCTCCACCGGGGGTCGCCGGATGGGACCAGACGGCCTTGGCTCACTCGTTCTCCACCATGGGTCTGACACCTCCGGTTGGACCCGAGTGGATCGCCGATTCGGGGGCCACCTACCACACTACTCCTGACCCCGGTATACTTTCGTCGATTCACTCTCCCTCTTCCTCTCTTCCTTCGTCCATTATGGTCGCAAATGGTTCTTGTATTCCAGTCTCATCTGTGGGTACCGCCGGTGCTCATGGCTCCTTTCGCCTTCCTGATGTTCTTGTGGCTCCCTCTATGGTTCATAACCTTCTTTCTATTCGTCGTTTTACAGCTGACAATTCTTGTTCTGTGGAATTTGACTCTTCTGGTCTTACTGTAAAGGATTTGGCTTCCTGGCGTCCTCTGCTCCGATGTGACAGCACCGGGCCCCTTTACACCCTTCGCTTCCCGACGGCGCATTCGTCTTCTTCGCCGTCCCTTTTGTCAGCTGCCTTCGCCGCTTCTACTTCCTCTACTACTTGGCACCGGCGCCTCGGCCATCCTGGACGTGATGCCCTGATACAGCTCAGTCGTAGCTCTGGTCTTCCATGTACTCGAGCTCATGATGAGCAACTGTGTCATGCGTGCCAATTGGGCCGACATGTTCGTCTTCCTTTTTCTAGTTCTTCTCCTCATGCGGCCCGCATTTTTGATCTTGTACATTGCGACCTATGGACATCTCCTGTTATCAGTATTTCTGGTTATAAGTACTATCTTGTGGTTGTTGATGATTTTTCGCATTATTCATGGACTTTTCCTCTACGTGCGAAGTCGGATACTTTTACCACGCTCCTTCACTTCTTTACTTGGGTGTCTACTCAGTTCGGTCTCACCATCAAGGCCGTCCAGTGTGACAACGGTCGCGAGTTTGATAACTCCACCTCCCGAGCTTTCTTCCTCTCTCACGGTGTTCAGTTGCGCATGTCTTGCCCATACACCTCCTCGCAGAATGGCAAGGCAGAGCGGATGATTCGCACCACCAACGACACCGTGCGGACTCTTCTGTTTCAGGCCTCTCTTCCTGCTCGCTTCTGGGCTGAGGGCCTGCACACCTCCACATACCTTCTTAACCGCCTTCCTTCCGCTGCCTGTCCCGCTCCCACCCCTCACCACGCCCTCTTCGGTACCCCGCCTCGGTACGATCACCTCCGCGTGTTTGGGTGTGCTTGTTACCCCAACACTGCCGCCACCTCTTCTCACAAGCTGGACCCTCGCTCCACGCTCTGTGTCTTCCTCGGTTACTCCCCGGATCACAAGGGGTACCGATGCTTCGACCTTGCCTCACGACGTGTTCTCATCTCGCGCCATGTGGTGTTCGATGAGTCCGTCTTTCCCTTTTCCGGCACCTCTACTCCTCCGGTCCCCGACCCACCCACCATATTTCCCACTGATCCGGTGGTCCAGCCACCTTTCTTGTGGTCTCCTGCAGGTACCGCTTCACCGCGCTCCGCGCCGGCCACCGGTCCCGGCACCCCTGCGAGTTCGGGCCCCTCGTCCTCCGGCGCGGCCCCGTCTCCTTCCGTTGGTGCCGACCCGGGGCCTTCGTCCCCCGCTTCGGCCCCAGGGGGGTCGTGCCGGTTGCCGACGCCGGATCCTGTCTCGGCACCCGCCCCGGCGCCTCCGTCGAGGTTCGCCGCGCCGGTACGGGTTTACCAGCGCAGGCTGCGGCCACCGCCGCTCGCTGTCCCTTCTCCACCGGGGACACCGACACCACCGCCACTGTCTCCGCCGACCCGTGGCGCCCCGCCGGTCTACCACCCGCCGCTGCTTCACCGACACCCGCGGCATGTTCACCCGATGGTGACACGACACGCGGCTGGCACCCTGCCGCCTCGTGTCCTCGAGGCTTCGACCGGCGACGCGGTGGTCTCTCCGGTACCCTCCTCCGTCCGCGACGCCCTGCTGGACCCTCACTGGCGCCGCGCGATGGAAGAGGAGTACACCGCGCTGCTCGCCAACCAGACATGGGAGTTGGTGCCCCGGCCGCCGGGCGCCAATGTCGTCACCGGCAAGTGGATTTGGACTCACAAGCGCCGAGCGGACGGCTCTCTCGAGCGCTACAAGGCTCGATGGGTCCTCCGGGGTTTCACTCAGCGCCCTGGCGTCGACTACGATGAGACCTTCAGCCCGGTGGTCAAGCCGGCCACAGTCCGTACAGTGCTATCGCTGGCGCTTGCTCGGTCTTGGCCCGTCCACCAGCTGGATGTCAAGAACGCCTTCCTCCACGGCCTTCTTACTGAGACGGTGTACTGTAGTCAGCCGGCGGGGTTCGTCGACACCACCCGTCCTGACATGGTCTGCCGGCTCAACAGGTCCCTCTATGGCCTCAAGCAGGCACCTCGGGCGTGGAACCACCGGTTCGCTACTTTCTTGCTGACCCTGGGATTCGTGGAGGCCAAGTCTGATACGTCCCTGTTCGTCTACCACCATGGGGCCGACACTGCATACTTGTTGCTCTATGTTGATGACATTGTCCTCACCGCCTCCAGCGAGCCACTTCTCCGGCGGATCATTGCAGCTCTCCAGCAGGAGTTTGCGATGAAGGACCTGGGTGAGCTCCACCACTTCCTCGGTGTCACTGTTGAGCACCGTCCTGCTGGGCTCCTTCTTCATCAGCGGCAGTACACTCGGGATATCCTGGAGCGGGCTGGGATGTCTGACTGCAAGCCCTGCTCCACTCCGGTCGACACTCAGGGCAAGCTGTCGGAGGCTGAGGGACCTCCGGTGGCCGACCCCACTGCGTACAGGAGTCTTGCCGGGGCCCTTCAGTACCTCACCTTCACCCGGCCGGACATCACATATGCAGTTCAGCAGGTCTGCCTCCACATGCATGATCCTCGGGAGCCTCACCTCACGGCTCTCAAGCGTCTCCTCCGCTACCTCCGGGGCACACTCGACTACGGCCTCCTCCTACACCGGGCCTCCTCCACCGACCTCGTTGTCTACACCGACGCTGACTGGGCCGGGTGCCCGGATACTCGCCGCTCCACCTCCGGCTACGCCGTCTTCCTGGGCGGCAACCTGGTGTCTTGGTCGTCCAAGCGCCAGCCGGTGGTCTCCCGGTCCAGTGCCGAAGCGGAGTACCGCGCCGTGGCTAACGGCGTGGCGGAGGCCGCCTGGCTCCGGCAGCTGCTTGCTGAGTTGCACACTCCACCCTCCAGGAGCACACTGATCTACTGCGACAACGTCAGTGCGGTCTACCTCTCCACCAACCCCATCCAGCACCAGCGGACGAAGCATGTCGAGATCGACCTCCACTTTGTCCGTGATCAGGTGGCCATGGGCGAGGTGCGGGTCCTTCATGTCCCGACGACCTCCCAGTTCGCGGACATCTTCACCAAAGGCCTCCCGTCCTCGACCTTCGCCGAGTTTCGCTCCAGCCTCAACATCACCAGTGGCTAGTTGCGTCTGTGGGGGGGTTGTGTGTGTTCTTTCTTGTTTCAGCCTCGAACTCCGCTGCGACGGTAGTTCAGACTGCGGGGGGTGTTGGAGTATATGTAGGCCCATGAGGCCAAGGCCCATGTGGCCCATGTATGGAGACTATATAGCTACCCTTCTAGGGTTAGCCAAGTAAGGGATTTCACTTTCTCCAACATTCACCAGAGTAGTGATTTTTTACATCTGGTATTTTGGTCATCACTTGTGTTATTACTGCAACTCTGAACATTTGTTAATTCGTGAATTCCTGTTGATTCAGTGTTTCAAAAGCAAAACTGAATGAGTATTCAGACAAGATTGAAGAACTTTCTGCAATGCTTTCTCCTGAAGTGGTATGATTTTTTCGTTATCCTGTTGTCTGACTGCTGTATAAAGTATGAGCATGGGTCTCCTCGAGGCCCCACAAAAATGTGCACTGCTATTTTTCATTGGTTGGTTATCTGATGGACTACATCTATATGGATGGGTGTTTATGGAGTTGTTCTTGCCTTCTTGCGATTTGGAATTAGTATATTATCTTTGCGCAAATCAACCACGACAACAACAACAACAACAACAACATAGCCTTTTGTCCCAAGCAAGTTGGGGTAGGCTAGAGATGAAACCCAAAAGAGACGAGAAACAGGGAGACGAATCTCTTGTGGGTTTCAAATCCATGAGAGTGACTGTTTTTTTACTGTTGGTTCGCCAGACCTTAACACACCCTCCTCCTTTACCCGGGCTTGGGACCGGCTATGTTGAGACGACTTAAGAAAGTCTTCCAGTCAACATAGGCGGAGTTGCAAATCAACCACGAGTCTTATACAAATTAATTCCTGCCATACCTTTTAAGTTTCATGTTAAAATTGTTATTAGAATTTTCTTAATAACATTTTTTAGGAAGGTATTGAAGGAAGTAATCAAATTCAAGGTCCCATTTAAGGCTGAGGTGTTACATAAAAAAAGGACAGACCCAGTGCCAGAGGCTCCCACACGAGTGGGGTCTGGGGAAGGAAATAACCGAAGCAAAGTCTTACCCCCGCAGAAATTCTACAGAGAGACGGCTTCGAACCCAGGACCTGATGACTCAGCGAGCTAGCACTCACCAACTGCACCAGGCCTGCCCTTCACTGAGGTGTTACATCTTATTCGAAAATATATCCTTGGCTATAACTATCGTACTGTCACAAAGATTATAAAGTTGATTAATGATCAAATTCTTAGTAATATTATACCTTCATGAAATGTTAGTATGTTACGAATACTTATTTGAGATCTATTATCAATATCGTTCACTTTAATAGATATGGGGTGCATAGAGTGTACACTGTACACCCAGTTTAGTGCTTAGAATGTTTAAATATTATGTAGTATTCCGCTGTTATAGAGTGTTGTTTGGTATTGCGGTTGTAAATTATCAATATTTAGGTGCCTTGTTGTTTAGATGCAGAAGTATGATTCATGATCTGTAGCACACATATTGGCACTTCTCATAATTATATTTGTACTGGTTTAGCCAGATGATGCAAAAGCAGTTAATGAAATCAAAGGACACAGTCCTAATGGGCACGACGTTGGTAGTCCAACTGTCTTATCATCAGGATTAAGGAGGAGATTGATGTAAGTTAACTATGTTCACATGCATGTGAAAAATTGCAAAAGATCCTTCTCCTTATGGTAGGTCCATGTAATTCTTATGAATTTTTTATTAAGTGGTTCTCAAGTGGAGGCTGAACAAATTGTCAGTGAGAAAGAAAGAGATGCTGGAGCACCTATTAGATTGGATGGAGCAGCTCAGGCTCGAATTGACAAGCATAGGTACCTTTAAAATTAGTTGATTTTCATGTTAATCATCATCTCTTATTTAAAGTACCTTCAAAATTGGTTGATTTTCATGTTAACCATCATCTCTTATTTACCTGGTCTTTTTGTATTATATCTAGTGGTTTGATTTTATTTTCTTTTTTGCCTATTGGCATATCTACAACCTATTTTTCAGTCTCTTCAACTGTTCTCATGAATAATGTTGCAGAGGCTGTGTATGATTCGGATGTTTCTTGTTTCACAAACTGAATTTCCATTTTTATCTTTCCCGAACGAGCACCCTGTGCAGTGAAGCGTTTAGGCTTGCATTACATAAATGGATGAATGACATTGATTGTACATACCGTTTCACCTTTGTATATGCAGACTGCTGCAAGAAGGTTTGATTGATGAAATGGTTGAATTAGCACACCAACATATTCTGATTAGCTTCCATATTTTTCTTCATGGCTGGACACTTACAGTGAATGTTCACGGTATTGATATTGCAGATACTCGATTCAACAGAGACAGCTGTGGAGCATAGCTTGGCAGGCACTGGCCATGCAAATGCTCGTGCAGTGGAGGTTTACTCCTTGACCTCTAAATCGACTTGTTTGCAGTGGCTTCTGTTTTTCCTAATGATCTGCATGTTTACCATGGTGGTTCTACTCATACGGATCACATGAGGCCCAGGGACTCATGGCACAGAAGTTTTGCTGCCTAGACATTGTCTTGTAAGCTTCCAGCAGATCATGAATGATGCTGGGGCTTCCTCTGCATGTTTAAACTGCTGTGAAAATATAGTAGACAGCGGCTACCGATTAAGTTGTGTGAATATTCCCTTCCGTTCTTTTCATAGCTGTATTGAGTTGTCAGTTTTGTTCACTTACTTCTGTCCAGTTCGTTCCATGTGTGCGCCTACTGAGTAGAAATAATATGGCGAAATTGTTAATGGAACCTTTTCTTTCCTTTAGCAACAATTTAGGACTGGCAAGATCCTGCGTCTTTCGTTTAACCCTATATATTTCGTTGATTGTGATGGCTGAACCCCTGAAAGGTTCTAGGGCCACCAAACAGGTATTGATCAGTAAAGGAGAGTTGCTGATAACTGGGAATACCAACCAATATATGCAACAGTGTGCAGCACCCTGAACTGTTGAAATGGTTTTTCCCAGAAAAAAAAATGCTGAAAACGAAAGCAGCATGAAAATTTCCAGAAATCTGTTTGTTACTGATGATATCTTCAAATTTCTTGTTCGTCACCTGTAATCTGTGGGGTTCAAGTTGCTTAATTTAAAATCTGATTCGTTTATCTGAGGACAAAATCCAGATATGTTGATTGATACTAGCTATATGCAGGAAATTAGGTGTAGTAAATTTTTGCAACTGGTTAATCCATCTGGCCACATCACAATCGAAGGTTTTTTTTTTGAACATACATCACAATCGAAGTTGTATTCGAAGAAACGGAGCGTCAGGCGTCACCGAGTCAGCTAGGAAACAAATTATCAAAACCACCATCTCAAGAGTCGACACAGAGATCTAGATGGCGTCAACAGTCCAACAACTACAGTAACCGATCAGTCCAAGTCCAGCAAAGCGGCTGCATCTTATCACAATTGCATAGGCGGTCACCTTGATCCCTTTATATACATAGCAGATGGCACATTACCATCTCAGCTGTTCACAAGAAAAAAAAAATCTGAAGATTCAACACATGAGCCGCACGAAGAACACTGCCCTCGCCCTTGTGCCATGGCTCATGCTGCTTGCACTCTTCATCACAACGGCGACGGCCTCACTCCGTGAGTCCTGCAGAATATTCTTTTCACTATAGATCGATTGATTCATTTCTTGGTATTCATAGGACTTAGACATGCCACCAAAGATGCTGTTAGGCCATCAGTCATGCTCATCTGCTGTTAGCATGTTGGCATCACCTCACAGCTTATTCCTGATCCTGATACTGATCATGGATGCATTTCATTTCATTTCAGCATGCCAATGCTGCTGGCTGGTGCAGCATCCGAAGGTGACCTGTGGCCACGCCTGCTGCGGCGACAACTGTTGCCCACCCACCCCACCACCGTCTGCCCGCTGAATTCGAGGAAGATCCTCAGGCCTGTGCCTGTTCATAGATCATAAACATTATGATGATACAGAATAAACTCAGCTGGAATGTTGTTGTAGTATCCCACTACTTTTCTGTGATCATATCATATATGCAACAGCATGCATGGCAATAAAACATCTCTTTGGTTCCATCAGGTGCTACAACAAAAGGAGTATTTACCACATCCTTAATATATGCCCCGGGAACTAACTGATGGTAAACAGATATTCAGAAATGAGTATAATTGCAAAGGGGCATTTCACCAATAAATTAAATTAATATTATATATATCAAGCATAGTTTCCTAATCTCACATGGCGACAGTGCAGTCCTTTCCTAGACCTAGAAGTCAAGAGTACAGTCTATCTAACATGGGCACAAGCATCATGCCCCAGCACATCAATTTGAGAATCAAGCAGAACCCATCATTCTAAGGTACATGAACACCCAGAAAGCTAAAACCCACATTCCACAGCAGACCCCGCAGCATCCACCGCCACAAGAGGCAACTGCAGAGCTCTTGCTATCATCAACACCGACAAGAAAGCGGCACTCGCCCATAGATGGATCAAGGTAAGTTATCATCCCAAGCCCACCAAAATCGCAACTCTTTGGGTCCTGCTTCTGCTGCTGATAGTAGCTGTCGAAAGCATATGAAACATTGCCCTTCTCCCCGATGCCATAGCATGAACCTCCGTAGTACAGAGTGGTACAATCAGCCATGCTGCAAGCAAGCTTCATGTGATCTGAAACACCGTCGAGATTCTGAGCAGGGTTTGCGACACACCAACGTGATGGAAGGTAAGGAACCTCTTTGGCATTCTTCAGTACTGAATTTCCCAGCCCAAGATTCAGGGGGTATTTGGCTTGCCCATCGAAGGAGAAGATCCCCCAGTGCCGCTCAAAGTTTCCTGGTAGTATGCTCTTCCCCTCTTCATCGAGAAGGCTGAAAAGATATACATCAGCTGGAGGCACACCAGGTCGGAGTGGAGTTCCCTTGTTGCTTGTAACACGATTGATAAGCCCTTGATTGAATGCCCTTGCTGCAGTTAAGTTTGCACTTGGTGCTCCCTCAGTTGGCCAACCTATCTCACCAATTGCAATAGGTAGGTTCCCGTAGCCAATTTTACTGAGAGCAGAAACTAGTGTGTCAAAGTTCCCATCAAATGCATTGTAGTACACATTCGGACCATCTACTACTGGGTGAGTAGATCCCTCGAAGAAGGCATAATCTTGTGGGAAATCTGAACTTTGGTAAAGACTGAGGAATGGGTAGATATTGACGACGAATGGTGCCCCACTAGAGCTCAGAAAAGCAGCCAGCTGGGTCATTATCTGAGTCAATTCAGTCCTGAATACTCCTTGAGATGGAACAGAAGCACTCTGATATGCATCTGCATTGCAGGGAACTACTAGCTTTACGTAGCTAGCAAGATTGGCTTTCACCAGCGATTGCTGAATATTTGTCATTGCTGGAATGATATATGATTGGAATTGACCCTGGTAGCTTGTCAGGAAAGGCTCATTGCCCACAGCAATGTATCTGTAAAAAATGCAGAGTTAGTAGCCACGAAGAGATCAACCATTTCGGAGTCAATCTTGTATGGACACACCACATTCATGATTGCAAGTGAAATTTGATGAAAAAGTATGTAACTTTGTAAAGAACACACAAAAACAAATCACTTGCAAGCTGTAAGCAACTACGCATCGTTAACCCAAACTCAACTATACCAGTTTTGTTGAGCAGTACATTCTGCAATGATCCCAGAACATTTTATTAACTATTTGCACATCACTCTTAACCTCTCACTATTATTGGTGTCTACGGATAAAAATGGTCAGTTTCGCTTTGTGTAAACAAAGGATAACATGATTTGTGTTAGGCAACTCAAAGGATGAAATTTAATTTTTGTTTGACATAGTATGCAATATGAAGAACAATAGAGTGATTGCTTGCTTCAAAGTGACAGCAGCTCAGGGCCCTTGCGTTTTACCATCAACAGACACATTCTAAAAGAAACACTATATTGCTAAGGGAAGCACTCTGAAAGACAAGCAGAAAGAATGCTTGAATAGAATAGAGATGTACAAATTGAATTCTATGATAAACACTCAAAATAAAAAAATGAAACCAGATATGTCACTGCAAATTCAAACAACTAGACCCTATCTTAGCAATGACACTGAACTGAACAGCTGATGAGCAAATGGACCAGCTTCCTCTTATAATTCGAATTACAGTACTCAAAATATAAGCAAAGGCATTAAGAAAAAGATTACCTTCTGCACCAAAGCAATCAACTATTGGCTCAAATATGGGAAAAACTTTCCACTAAAGCTAAATAAACTAAAGCACTGCATCTAGAAATGTTTCATTCAAATAGGAAATACCTGAAACATCTCATCCTCATGTCCACGAAACAAGAAACATACAAAAGGTTCATCGTCGGCTCCACAAGAATCAAAGGAGCTCAACAAAGCGAATACTCCACTGAAAGCTAAAAAGTGACACAACATATACCTAACTCAAGTAAATTGACTACATAATCCTAGGTTGCCCAACCAATCACTAAGACTGAGGAAGCAAGAATCAAAAGGTTGTACTTCAATGCTGCAATGAGAGAGATCCAGAGAAAGACTGGGGCTCACCGGATGTCGACGCCGCCGCGGCCGACGTATCGGGAAACGTTCTGCGCAACCCAGTCGTCTGCAGCCGCCTGCGACCCCGCGATGCTTGCGAGCTCGCCGTTGGTAACGCCGACCATGACCTGGATGCCGCTGCCGGCGAGCGCGCGCAGGACTCCCGGGTCGGCGTCGAAGAGCTTCACCTTGCTGATCCGATTCGCGCGCATCAAGTCCACCACCACGCCGGGCGGCGCGCGGTGGTCGGACACGGTGCCCCAGTTCACCCCGATCGCCGCCTCGGCCCGCCACGCGGCGGCGCAGAGGGCCGCGATGAGGAGGGCGGGCAGCAGCGCGAGGCCTCCGGCAGCCATTGCGGGGGGCCTGAAAAAGGTGATCTTTGGAGGATTGGGAGGGGGTTCGTGGATCGAAATTGGATCTTTGGGGTGGGATCGGGGGAGTTTTTTTTTTTTTTGCGACGAGGGATCGGGGGAGTTGGTAAGACAACTGAGAAGAGGATGGAGAAGAGAGTGAGCCGATGATTGTGTGAGGTGGGGACGCTGGGGTGAGCTTGAAGCTTCTCACTCATCAAGGGGAAAAAAAGGACAATTTGGTAAAATGGAGGCAGGGTTTTTTTTATCGGCCGAAAGTCGTTGATATTTTCGAAATTTCCTTTCTATCCCTAGGATCCGATAAAATTTGATATCAGCTAAATTTTTTCCTTCTTTCTTATTTCTACACAGACAATCAAAAATCAGCCATGCGACGGTCCGACACTTATAATGATTTATTCTTGTTTTGATTTGTGAACAAGTGATGTTTAATATCTTAGGAATAGTTTCAAGTCAAATTCTATAAATTTTTTGAAAAAATATTAATTTTTTTTAAATTTAGTCCGATATTTCCGATATATCTTGTTTATCCTCTTTATCCATAACGTCCAATAAATTTTAATTTCTGATAATGAAAACCTTAAATGGAGGTACCTGTGAGTCTCTGACGTGTCCAAAAGATCCGTTTGGCTGGGACTGGGAGTACCGAGGACTCAGGTCAAAAGGCCTTGGTGACTGTTGTAAAAAAAAAGGCCTTGGGGACCAAAAAAAAACTGTCATGTGAGTTTACACTATTTTCATGTTAATGTTTTTTTTTAAAAAAAGACACCTACGCTAACGTAAATGATAGCAACCTCAACAGACTCTTTATATTCTTTCTAATTTATTGTAGAAATGCTATAGATTTTTGATAACAAAGTATCCTGACTCTTTAATTGGATTTCTAAATATTGACCTCCATTGTTTCGGATTTCTTGCTAGCTAAAGATGAAAAGTGAGAATAGGGTTTTCTAGAGTAAGTACGCACAAGATATAGAAAAGCTATCGGAAAATACAAAGATTTTTACTCAGATAACTCTCCAAATAATGATTTAGAGAGTAAATTTTTAGAAAGACTCTTAAAGATGTTCTTACAAAGTAAACCCGGATCGGCTTTGGGGTCCACCACACAAAGTCGCTGCCGGGTTAGCCAACTTAGCTAATACATGAACTACCTTATTGCAATTTCGACTAACAAAGACAGAAAAAAATTCATAAATGTTTCTCATCATCTAGATGTCTTGGACGATTGCTCCTATATGAGACCTATCCAAAGTTTTTTGCCATGAGCTTTCGTACCAAGTTTAAACATTTCGAAGCAATTACCACTTTTTTGAAGTGTTGATCATAGATGAGCTTAGCCCAACGGACAGCCAAGGCTTTGAGTTTCAGCTATTTCTGGTCCAGAGACTCTACAAATAACTTGGTTTTGCAGCCAAGAAACTTCCATTGTGGTCCCGTATCATACATCCAGCTCCCATGCTTTTCTGATTTTGCGAAAATAGCATCATCAACATTTGCCTTAACCTAATCCTCCAGTGGTGGAACCCACCGTTTGGTAGATGCATTAGGCTCACACCTGTTGGAAAAATTAGGAGCACTGTCACAAAGTGTTACCACTTGAATATATACTTATTTTTCAACGATTCGATCCGGACGAATAATATTTCCCCATTTCTATCATCCCAAATATGCCAGATAATTATAGTAGAGATAGTTGCTTCTTTCATCAATGCATCAGCCAAATATCCCCATTACCACTTTGGAGAAACTAGGGACTTAAGTTTATGATTTATACCACACAATTTCTTCATTTCACCTCCATATTTCTGCCACATATTGACATTGGATGAATGTGTGATCCACTGTTTCTACTTGTTCACAGAAGCAGCAAGCATCAGTGGTAGGAATGTGCTAGCATAAAAGTTGTTTTCTTTTAGGTAAACAGCCCTGACTGAACCTCCACAAGACTATTTTCATTTTCTCAGGGTCATGTATCTTCCAAATGTGTTTCCGGTCACTAGTGACTTTGTTGAATATTGGATGTTTCTTCCTTGCCATCAGTGCTGAAAAACAAATGCTTTTTTTTATTTTGGCAACATACATGTTGATTTAACAGTAAAAATACCTTCTTGTGTTTTCCCAAGCCACAAAGTCTTCACAAAAATTATGACTTAAAGGAATTTTAAGTATGGCACTAGCAGTCTCCTCATGGTAACAAGCCTGCAGTAACTCCTCATTTGATTGACTATGTTGTTCATCAATTAGAAAATCCACCTTAAGATCTTTTGTTAGTGGTATGATTGGTTGGGCAAATTGTGGTAAAACGCCAGGTATCAAATGGAAACACCGGATAAAGGTATTTTCCTTCCATTACCAACTCTTTATACAATTCCACTCATCAATGTTTTCTTCCCAAAGTTGTAACACCCCTGGTGTTACGAGCTTACTTAGCACATGGTTAAGGTCTAAAAGAAATTAACTAAACAAGTTTTTCGGAGGTTAAATTTAAAACACACATGAAATGATTCCCGAATCTTATATGACGCGCTTTTGTGGTGTGTTGCTCTAGTTAATATCTTAGAGAGGGTTATTTATACGTGTCTATATTTTGCTAGTTCGCTAATTTAGTAATAAACAAATAAAAATATATAGAAAGATACATATACACTCACATATTTCGTTTTGATAAGCATGCTGCTATATTAATTAAGGTAGTGTACAAATTTATTTCTCTTCGAGTAAATCTCTATAGATAAATATATACATAAACGTATATATGCATATGTGTGTACGTAGGTCAGTGACAAAGGAATAATGGCATATTTATAATTACATAATTACAAACATATTTAGTTAAAAAAAAAGGGAAGAAAGTTGCACACTCGCACACGTACTGCATGCCTGCTTGATTGGCCGCTTGACCAAATTTGCCGCACGTTGCTCCCAAGTCACGCACATGGTGTTGCCCGCTGGCCACGTCCTGCCTTCTTTGTCTCGTCGCACTGTGCCCGCGCGCGCCATTATTTGCGTTGCGCTGGGGCTGGGCAGCTTGTTGTGCCCCTGCGTCCACGCTGAGTTAATGCCGGATCCTGCTGCATCCCGCTGGCGCCTTTGCCGTCCCAGCACTCTCAGCGAGAAAAGTAAACAGAGCTCATTTCCCATTCAGATGCATGTAGCCATTCAGATGCTTTTAATTGGCACAGACCTGTCGGTAACGTTGTTTCATCCCAAGTATGATTCTAGTCTTCTGGAATTGCAATTGTTGAATGTAGAGACTTGCACGGTCTTCATCGGCCTTCAAAGCCTTCAAAGCTCTCCCTGTTGAGTGTTGTCCCACCACACTACCCCAGTACTGGCACAGTGGCAGTACACGGATGCAAAGTAGGGTCATTGTGCAACAGTGCGTGGGATAGGACGTTGACTCATTGATGGACCGGCGACGACGACGACCCGACGACGACCATGACCTGGCCACAGACTAAAGCAGTTAGCTAGCTTATATAATCAGGATCGATCAGATGGCCACAAGCGCGGATGCCGTGGCTGTGCACGCCGGCAAGAAGAGCTCCGCGGCTATCGCTTCTCGCTCGTCCTCTGAACCGCGAGCTCCCGCAGGCTTGAGCGGGTCCTAGGGTGGAAATGCGGCCCTCAATCGCTATCGCCGGCCACCCACCGGGCGGAATCGGCGCCGGCCGACCAGTCCCCCGTAGTGTGCTCTGCTCTCTGTCCGTGGAGAGAAATAGAAGGTAAGACCAGGTTCCAGTTGCGAAAATACTAGAGAGAAAGAAATAGTGGGAGAGGCTGTTTTCGTCTAAAGAAAGTATATGGTTTTCTTTGTAAAATGTTGCTATCTTATATGGTTAGATCTTCTAAAGTCCGTAGATTAGTTACCAAATTGTAAATTCCATATAAAAACGTAGATAAATCTGAAAATAGAAAACTCGATTATGTTAGGTTTATATTACTGAGATCTACATCCTGCAAGTGCAAAAATCACAGCGTGCTTGTATATTAATATCGGTGTATTTTTATATTACTTGATGAAATTATAACGAGTTCAAAATAAATTTTGTTTGTGTTGTACTAAATTTATAGGCCGCATAAATGCTCCAATTTTATAAGGTTTATACAGCCGGTTGGTCTTTAGGTGATGTGGGTGCAGTAGAGTTATCTTGTCCAAAAATTGTGAAACCAATTTTTTTTAGACTTCTAAAATCATGATCTAGCAACTGGTATATCTTGTTCACATAGTTTCTATAATATTTTTAGGAGCGCTATAAGTAAACCAAGATGCTTAGTATCATTAGTATATAAGCTTGTGGGGATTTTTGGGATAACATGAAGATAGTGCTAGTTTTGGAACTTTTACTGTTGCTGCCTAATATTAGTATATGCTCTCTGTAATTTTTGTAGCTCCATAATAATTAAATTGTTAGGTAGCTAATGAACCCTAATTTGAATATGTGTTTAATCGATAAAAGAAATAAAGAAACTACTTGAATCCGTATAATTAAAATACTTGTTGGGGAAATAGCGTCTGGTTCAACAACGTGGGTGCATAGCCT
The DNA here is from genome assembly GCA_038087645.1 of Saccharum hybrid cultivar R570. Lineage (NCBI taxonomy): Eukaryota > Viridiplantae > Streptophyta > Magnoliopsida > Poales > Poaceae > Saccharum > Saccharum hybrid cultivar. The sequence continues at coordinate 40,866,871 of JAQSUU010000307.1, read as the reverse complement.
AGTACGTTAGTCGCTGAGCTAGTTCTTAGCTTGAGAGGCGAGAGCGTATTTTTGGAGTTGCGATTATTCGTTGATCGTTTACGTCTCTGCGTTGCATTCACGAGTGTCATAATAATAGGAGCGATGATGGATCTGGAGTCATCCGGAGGTAGCACAATAGATGGTGCCTTGGTGATCGTGCCCCGGAGATGGAATACTAACATTTGGTTATATATTATCCAGGCAAGCCCCGGTGCATAACCCCTATTATTCTGCACTTTATTTTATGGTTGTGCATTAAGTTTTAAGGAGTTGAATGAAACCCACTTGCATATATATATATATATATATATATATATATATATATATATATATATATATATATATATATATATATATCCTGATCCCATAAGTCTTACTAGTATATCAGGATCGTGTAGATTGCTATGCTACAGGACTCCGGTAGAAGTCGAGTGATTGCCTGTCACTCGCGAGAGATAGGAAATATATTATTGTTACTATTATCATGTTACTATCATATAGATTATATATGGATAATAATTGGTGCCGGGCGGGACTGTACTTGGAATTGTATATGGACTTGGTTGGGCAATTTGAGCGAGGCTCTGGTTGCAGTTATCCCGCCTGTGTCGATTAAGGACCGTTCGTTGCACTGGATCCCTGGTCAAGTCACAGATTTATTATCCCGAGCATATACTAGCGGATGGGGGGCTAGGAAGACTTGTTACTCTCTTGTCATAGGCTCCGGCTCTTTCCGGACCGACTGATTGGAGGCGGGGATAGGTGGAGGTCTTAGCACCGTATTGAGGCCGGGCCTCAAGTACGGAAGCTAGGAGTCCAAGTTTGGACGGGGACCTGGAACCTGTGACAGGAGTGGAACGGGTTGGTCTCGCTCGTGCCTGGGGTACGAGCGAGGCGTGTGTTTTTTGGGTACCCAGCTGGGCACATTGATTCGCGAATCATCGTTTCTACGTGACGGTACGGCTTGACTGCACTCTGGCACCGTAGTAAGAACTGAAAGATGAAAGATAGAAAAATGGTTCTGATGGTTCAACCTTTACTTGAAAGTAGAACAGGTGCTTACCTAGAATGGTTGGTTAATGAACTACCGATGGCTGCTAATAAAAGTTAAATATAAGGATTCACCTTTAGTAATGCTTCCTGCAGTTGCAATAACCCACAAGCCAGATAGCCTTGCATATCCTTGGAGTCTTTTCTTTCCTTCTGACGGGTAAGTCTTGCGGAGTACAATTGAGTACTCAGGGTTTGTTCTACCCTGTTGCAGGTGACAGGTTTTTGGAGCTGACAATTGTGTGTGGAAACCTCCTGGTGGGCTCAGCGAGGATTTCCTTTACGTGCGGGCGTAGAGTTTATTTAAACTTCCACAAGAAAATGTTTTCAAAGAAAAAATTCATAACGTGTTATTATTTCATGTAATTAAATGTTCTTCCTGATAATGTTTAACTTGACCTTAAATGATTTTCATTCCGCTGAAACTCTGATAATATTTTACATTCCGCTGTTATAATCAAATAATGAATTTCTCTGATGTTGTAATACAAGTGTTGTAAGAAATGGCAAAGATGTTGTAAGCTTTATCTCTCATCTATGATCCTGATGGAAAATGTGGATTTTCGAGTTCTCCCGTTGGGTGTGCTCGACGGAATCGCAGAGTTTAGTGCGCTCCCTTGGGTACTTAGGGTCTAATGGAAGACGAGTACTCTTAGGAGGGCACTAGATTAGGTGGTTCTGCCACAGGTGGTATCAGAGCATAAATGAGGAAATAAAGCTTCAAAACCCTTTTCTAAATTAAAATTGGACAACACATTTTTGCAAAAAGTTAGGGCGTTTGCATACGAAGTTATATAAGTAGCCCTATTACTATAGTTAAGTATTCGGAATAAGTTTAAGTAAGCTTTCGTCTGGTGAACTAACTGGTGCGTAGCGTGCGGTCCTAAAGTTAGACGCGCTGTATTGCTATAGTCATCGTGCGAGTCCTACTTGAGGTACTCTGTTCGTAGGTACCACGCGCTCTTGTCCAGGAGTTACTGTTGTACGGTGGCTTCGTGTTTCGCGTTCGCTCGTGCTTCACGACTGTCGGGGCTTACGTTTTCGGCACTCCTTCTGCGCCCTTGTCGGACCTCTGCCCTGCAACCGTGCTAGTCCTTATGGCCTCGGACACCGCTCACCTCGTGTGCGTAAAATCCTATTGTTGTACTTTTACTGGTTCCCACGCATGGCTCGAGGGTGGTCTGCGTCAGGACCACTGGCCGCTCCGCCTTTATAAAGGGGGCCAAGCCCAGCCACTTGGTATCACCACTCGGTGCATTCCAGCTCGCTTAGCCCTTTTCTCTTGAGCAAGCTTCTCCTCAAGCTTTCCTTGCAACCACCACCCACCTAGGATGGCAGGAGTTTGGGTTAGTAGCTACTGCCTGAACACCGAGGGTTTCCCCAAAATCCTGTATGCCACCCTGCAAAAGCTCAGAGTCAAGGATCGTCCCGAGTATGAGGGCCGTGAGTACATGAAGCATGGCACTAAGTGATGTCAGGTCACCGTCTACATTGGCAAGAGTGATGAGTTCCCCGACATCACTGAAGCCTGGAATGTGACCGCAACTGGGTTTTGCTTCGGCGACACCTACCAGGTTGTGGCCCGCAAAGCCTTGCGGCATCTATGCCAGATCTTTGAGCAGCCCATTGCTCGTACCCCCATGCGGTTCTTTCCACCCTTGGACAAGAATCGACGGGTATGGAGGGCTCGCATGGAGGCCTTGCAGGGTCGGGACGTGCAAGAGGACAACCCGACCGTAGTGCACCAGACCACGTACTTGCTCGCTCTGGATGAGCAGTACGACCGGCAGGCCTCGGAGCTGAGGGAGTGTCTTCGCCGAGCTGAGGAAGCCGAGATCTTCTCCAGGATGCTCGAAGTGCAGCTTGCTGAAGCGCACGCCAATGTGGCAGCCGCAGAGAGTCGAGAGACTGCCATGGCGGAAGCACTCAAGGTGGATGAAGAGCGACATGCCCAAGAGCTGGAGGACGCCTATCTCGTCACCAGGGCCAAGCGTAGGACGCTAGCCACAGAAAGGCAGGAACCCTTGATCTTGGAGGGAATCCCTATCCATCCGCCGGAGAGAAGGAGAACCGGCATTGTAGCACCTCCGCCCACGGAAGCCTCGGAGATAGAGCCTTTGCTTCCCCTCACCCAGCCACCATCACAAGAAGGAGCAGATCCACAACCTAGTGCAGTAGAAGAACCCCAAGAGCCTAGGAATGAAGCCGTTTGGGCCGACGAAGTAGATTAGTTGTCCTAGGGGAGATGTAACCGTCGCTAGTAGTGCTTTTCATCGTTGTCCTTCAGTATGGTAACCTTTCCGTTGTCTTTCGTTCGTTGTTGTTAAGACCGCCTGGTTGTACGTTCCGAGCGATGTGTTGAGTGTGGGAGGGTGATTGCCTGTATGTGCACCCGTGTAAGGCCGTTGGTAATGAGTATTTGCTGTGTTTGTTACGTCAATTTTCCTTAGACCTCGTTCGATTTGCTTAGGGTTCTTGAGAAGACAACAAGCAGATTAATCGTGATTGGAGAACAGAGGACGCTGTATCACTAATTGTGGATGTCCCAGCAGAACACTTAGATTCACTTGACTTAAATCCGCCTTGGGATTTACTTTACTTGTTCCTTATTTTGAAAGGAACCCTTGTTGCCTGATTCTTTCCTTACAATACTTTTCTAATTCTGTGGTCTACGACCCCACTGCCTTTACTGCGAGTAAGTTGGTAATAGTTGCCTGGTTAATAGCTTATGGTGCCGCGACGGAACCGAGGGCCACCTGTGGATCGCGACCACATGTTTGTGACGCTCGGCGCGCGCTGGTATCGAGGTTGTTGACCAAGTGCTTTTACCAAGTTACACCTTAGTACTGCTCTTGCTATAAATATTCTCCTTGGTAAAAATATCCTTGTGTTCAAACGGGAAATCCACAACGAGTTGATGTAGCGGTGCTCTACCCACGTAACAGGGGTAACACAATTTTTGAAGAAAGGAAAAGAAGAAAGAGAAAAGCTACAGGAAAGTTAGGCCACACATAGGTCAGAGGAATTGCATCGCCCGACTTGACGTCGTTCCTGTGACCGGTTCGGTCACGCTACATACGCCGGGTCGCTGTCACTGCATGCCCTGCAGACGCCATCTGTGGCGGGGCCCACATGTGTCACTCTCGCGTGACCGCGGCGTTGTGCCGCACTCGCCTCCTCTTGTCGCATAGTACGCCCCTCTGTTCCCGGCACCCGTGTCGGCCCTCGATTTTCGCCCTCGTCCCCGTACCGGACCCCCCCCCCTCTTTTCTTTTCTCTTAGGCACCATCCCTATTACGCCTCCTGGTCGAGCGAACCCTGTCTCCTCCTTTCTCCTTTGCCCCACTCAAGCTCGCACAGGGAGCGCACCATGGCTGATGCTCTCCCCACCTCGTGATCCCCCAGTGATTCCCCTCTACGCCACCCCCACTCCTGACGCACTGCACCACCACCTCCGTCCACCAAGCTTTTATAATGCCACCTTGCTTGCCTCTCCTCCATTCCACCCCCAGATCCGAAGTAGAGCTCGTAGAATCAATCCCCTCTGTCCGTGCTTGGGTGGGAGAAGCTCGAGAAGCAGTCAGGAAGAAAGTGGTTGGAGGCAGAGCTACGAGATTCAGTCGTTGCTTGCAGATCTAGGGTCGCTAGTCAGAGGTGATGGTGTAACTCGAGAAGAAGGGATCTGGTTTTCGTCGAAGAAGTTCAAGATTCACCTCTGGTTAGTTAGGTTTTAGGCTTCGCAATGATCTATTTACCAGTCTCCAATTTCTGGCTTTGTTGGGCATACGCCATGTTCTGGATAATCGTTTTCCTTCTACTTTTTAATTGTCCCCGTCTCCGTCGGTTTCTAGAGAGGTTATGAGTTGCATCAGATTGTTCTTAGCCGTGTGTCTCTAGATCCCTGAATGGTTTAGTATTTGAAGTCGTGTAATCTCCTATGTAAGCTCGGATCTGTGAAATGTAATCACATTTCCCTCTTTTGATTCTTGTTTGGATCTCGGGACGAGATCCTTATTAAGGGGGAAAGGATGTAACACCCCTGGTGTTACTAGCTTACTTAGCACATGGTTAAGGTCTAAAAGAAATTAACTAAACAAGTTTTTCGGAGGTTAAATTTAAAACACACATGAAATGATTCCCGAATCTTATATGACGCACTTTTGTGGTGTGTTGCTCTAGTTAATATCTTAGAGAGGGTTATTTATACGTGTCTATATTTTGCTAGTTGGCTAATTTAGTAATAAACAAATAAAAATATATAGAAAGATACATATACACTCACATATTTCGTTTTGATAAGCATGCTGTTATATTAATTAAGGTAGTGTACAAACTTATTTCTCTCCGAGTAAATCTCTACAGATAAATATATACATAAACGTATATATGCATATGTGTGTACGTAGGTCAGTGACAAAGGAATAATGGCATATTTATAATTACATAATTACAAACATATTTAGTTAAAAAAGGGAAGAAAGTTGCACACTCGCACACGAACTGCATGCCTGCTTGATTGGCCGCTTGACCAAATTTGCCGCACGTTGCTCCCAAGTCACGCACATGGTGTTGCCCGCTGGCCACGTCCTGTCTTCTTTGTCTCATCGCACTGTGCCCGCGCGCGCCATTATTTGCGTTGCGCTGGGGCTGGGCAGCTTGCTGTGCCCCTGCGTCCACGCTGAGTTAATGCCGGGTCCTGCTGCATCCCGCTGGCGCCTTTGCCGTCCCCAGCACTCTCAGCGAGAAAAGTAAACAGAGCTCATTTCCCATTCAGATGCATGTAGCCATTCAGATGCTTTTAATTGGCACAGACCTGTCGGTAACGTTGTTTCATCCCAAGTATGATTCTAGTCTTCTGGAATTGCAATTGTTGAATGTAGAGACTTGCACGGTCTTCATCGGCCTTCAAAGCTCTCCCTGTTGAGTGTTGTCCCACCACACTACCCCAGTACTGGCACAGTGGCAGTACACGGATGCAAAGTAGGGTCATTGTGCAACAGTGCGTGGGATAGGACGTTGACTCGTTGATGGACCGGCGATGACGACGACCCGACGACGACCATGACCTGGCCACAGACTAAAGCAGTTAGCTAGCTTATATAATCAGGATCGATCAGATGGCCACAAGCGCGGATGCCGTGGCTGTGCACGCCGGCAAGAAGAGCTCCGCGGCTATCGCTTCTCGCTCGTCCTCTGAACCTCCCCGCCTTGGACAACTACGCCCTCGCCTCCCTCGTTGCTGCGCGCTCATAGAATGCCTCTTCCCCAGCCGCGCAACCCGCCAGCATGCGCTACCGCCATGAGCCGCCACCGTCGTCCACGGCTGCATGTGGGTGCAGCTCTGCGGTCCGTCCCCAGCGGAACCGCGAGCTCCCGCAGGCTTGAGCGGGTCCTAGGGTGGGCATGCGGCCCTTAATCGCTATCGCCGGCCACCCACCGGGCTGAATCGGCGCCGGCCGACCAGTCCCCCGTAGCGTGCTCTGCTCTCTGTCCGTGGAGAGAAATAGAAGGTAAGACCAGGTTCCAGTTGCGAAAATACTAGAGAGAAAGAAATAGTGGGAGAGGCTTTTTGGTCTAAAGAAAGTATATGGTTTTCTTTGTAAAATGTTGCTATCTTATATGGTTAGATCTTCTAAAGTCCGTAGATTAGTTACCAAATTGTAAATTCCATATAAAAACGTAGATAAATCTGAAAATAGAAAACTCGATTATGTTAGGTTTATATTACTGAGATCTACATCCTGCAAGTGCAAAAATCACAGTGTGCTTGTATATCAATATCGGTGCATTTTTATATTACTTGATGAAATTATAACGAGTTCAAAATAAATTTTATTTGTGTTGTACTAAATTTATAGGCCGCATAAATGCTCCAATTTTATAAGGTTTATACAGCCGGTTGGTCTTTAGGTGATGTAGGTGATGTAGGTGCAGTAGAGTTATCTTGTCCAAAAATTGTGAAACCAATTTTTTTTAGACTTCTAAAATCATGATCTAGCTACTGGTATATCTTGTTCACATAGTTTCTATAATATTTTTAGGAGCGCTATAAGTAAACCAAGATGCTTAGTATCATTAGTATATAAGCTTGTGGGGATTTTTGGGATAACATGAAGATAGTGCTAGTTTTGGAACTTTTACTGTTGCTGCCTAATATTAGTATATGCTCTCTGTAATTTTTGTAGCTCCATAATAATTAAATTGTTAGGTAGCTAATGAACCCCAATTTGAATATGTGTTTAATCGATAAAAGAAATAAAGAAACTACTTGAATCCGTATAATTAAAATACTTGTTGGGGAAATAGCGTCTGGTTCAACAACGTGGGTGCATAGCCTAGTACGTTAGTCGCTGAGCTAGTTCTTAGCTTGAGAGGCGAGAGCGTATTTTTGGAGTTGCGATTATTCGTTGATCGTTTACGTCTCTGCGTTGCATTCACGAGTGTCATAATAATAGGAGCGATGATGGATCTGGAGTCATCCGGAGGTAGCACAAAAGATGGTGCCTTGGTGATCGTGCCCCGGAAATGGAATACTAACATTTGGTTATATATTATCCAGGCAAGCCCCGGTGCATAACCCCTATTATTCTGCACTTTATTTTATGGTTGTGCATTAAGTTTTAAGGAGTTGAATGAAACCCACTTGCATATCAGGATCGTGTAGATTGCTATGCTACAGGACTCCGGTAGAAGTCGAGTGATTATCTGTCACTCGCGAGAGATAGGAAATATATTATTGTTACTATTATCAAGTTACTATCATATGGATTATATATGGATAATAATTGGAGACCGGACGGGACTGTACTTGGAATTGGATATGGACTTGGTTGGACAATCTGAGCGAGGCTCTGGTTGCAGTTATCCCGCCTGTGTCGATTAAGGACCGTTCGTTGTACTGGATCCCCGGTCAAGTCACAGATTTATTATCCCGAGCATATACTAGCGGCTAGGAAGACTTGTTACTCTCTTGTCATGGGCTCCGGCTCTTTCCGGACCGACTGATTGGAGGCGGGGATAGGTGGAGGTCTTAGCACCGTATTGAGGCTAGGCCTCAAGTACGGGAGCTAGGAGTCCAAGTTTGGACGGGGACCTGGAACCTGTGACAGGAGTGGAACGGGTTGGTCTCGCTCGTGCCTGGGGTACGAGCGAGGCATGTGTTTTTTGGGGTACCCAGCTGGGCACATTTATTCGCGAATCGCCGTTTCTACGTGACGGTACGGCTTGACTGCACTCTGGCACCGTAGTAAGAACTGAAAGATGAAAGATGGAAAAATGGTTCTGATGGTTCAACCTTTACTTGAAAGTAGAACAGGTGCTTACCTAGAATGGTTGGTTAATGAACTACGGATGGCTGCTAATAAAAGTTAAATATAAGGATTCACCTTTAGTAATGCTTCCTGCAGTTGCAATAACCCACAAGCCAGATAGCCTTGCATATCCTTGGAGTCTTTTCTTTCCTTCTGACGGGTAAGTCTTGCGGAGTACAATTGAGTACTCAGGGTTTGTTCTACCCTGTTGCAGGTGACAGGTTTTTGGAGCTGACAATTGTGTGTGGAAACCTCCTGGTGGGCTCAGCGAGGATTTCCTTTACGTGCAGGCGTAGAGTTTATTTAAACTTCCACAAGAAAATGTTTTCAAAGGAAAAATTCATAACGTGTTATTATTTCATGTAATTAAATGTTCTTCCTGATAATGTTTAACTTGACCTTAAATGATTTTCATTCCGCTGAAACTCTGATAATATTTTACATTCCGCTGTTATAATCAAATAATGAATTTCTCTGATGTTGTAATAAAAGTGTTGTAAGAAATGGCAAAGATGTTGTAAGCTTTATCTCTCATCTATGATCCTGATGGAAAATGTGGATTTTCGAGTTCTCCCGTTGGGTGTGCTCGACGGAATCGCAGAGTTTAGTGCGCTCCCTTGGGTACTTAGGGTCTAATGGAAGACGAGTACTCTTAGGAGGGCACTAGATTAGACGGTTCTGCCACAAAAGTTCAAGCTTCTCCTGGTGTATGAGGCATTATGAGTGCAACTTGCCTCCTAGAAAGAGAAATCATGAAAGTATTTGTTTTTAAGAACCCTAGCACATAAAGAATCAGACACAGTAAGTAACCGCCAGCATTGCTTTGCTAGAAGTGCTTGATTAAATAATTCCACAACTCTAAAGCCCATTCCTCCCAATGCATTTGGAGCATTCAGCCAAAATTTCTTATTTTCGTTCTTGATGCCACACCAATAATTAGAGATGATTGGTCCCATTTTATCACAAATGCCCCAACAATATAGGGATAGCTTGGACAACAGATTTAAGCAAAACTTCTTTCTAAGCTCTACATAATTATTTATTGATCCATATATCCATAAACTCTTCTCCACATTCTTTCTAGTAGAAAAACAAAGGTGTTGATTTTTTTATATTTTAATATAAGTCGGCATACCTAAATAAGTGGATTGCAAAGCCTCATTGTAGATGTTCAATTCATTCATTACTCAGGACATCGATTCCCAAAGAAGATGGATGACTTTTGTAAATTGACTCTCTGTCTAGGCCCTTCACTATAAAGCTAAATTACTCATTTCAGTGTTGAGACACTTCGTTTACCCCCTGTAAAAAAGATGCTATCACTGCAAATAAAAGATAGGATATTGGTGGTCCTAAAATTCCATTCCTTACTCCTCTCAAAGTGTCTTCTTCTTTCTTTTTCAATAATGATGACATACCAGAAAAAGATATGGGCTGGTTGGATCTCCTTGCCGAATGCCACTTGTTGGATAAAAAGGTTTGAGTTAGTTCACCATTAATCCTTATAGCATAGTTCACCGAGCAAGCACACCGCATAACCGTAGATATACATAAATCATGAAAAACTAGCTTATTTAATACACTAGGTAAATAAGCCCATTCCACCCCGTCATAAGCTTTCATCATATCAATTTTCAAAGCAAAGAAAGGTGTCTTTGATTGTTGTCTCCTTATTGTGTGTAAGCATTCATATGTGATCCACAAATTATCCATAATTAACCTTCCTGTCACAAAAGCATTTTTCTCTTCAGAAATTATATCTGAAAGGAAAACCTTCAAACGATTAGATAGAACTTTGAGGCTATTTTGTAAAAAATATTACATAGACTGATTGGTCTGAAATTATTTAGATGTTCTGGTTTGGGCACTTGAGGAATGAACACAAGAGTCGTTGTGCCACATAAACCTTCCATGATCTCATCTTCTAATATAAATCCCAATATCTTGTTGATAAAATAGAGCTGGAAACCCATCTGGTCCTGGAGCTTTTGTCGAGCCCATTTGAAACAGTTCCTCTTTGATCTCCTCAGCAGTATATGGTTTGCATAATTCTTCATTTATGCTTGAATTCACTTTTGTAAGAACCGCATCAAGGATGGCTTCACTATTAGCATTTGGTTCAGAAGAGAACAAGTTCATGTAGAAGTCCTTAGCCATACCTTTAATAGCTTCTTGATTTTCACATTTTGTACCATCTTCCTTTGATAAATATCTTATTTTGTTATTTCTTCTACAGGATGATGCTCTTGCATGAAAAAGTTTTGTGTTTGGATCCTTCGCTTGGAGCCAGTCCACTCTTGGTTGTTGTCGAGAGCCATGATTTCCTCCCTTTCGAACAACTTACAAAGCCTTTGTTCGATATTTTTATTTTTCCTATGAAAAAATGTTGTGGCACTTGATAGAGATAGCCTCGACAAGCGACTTTGAAGCTTCTTATTCTCCTTATGGACAGGCCCAAAGGAATCTTTGCTCCATTTGTTTCAATAAACCAGTCATTCTTTGCAAGTTGTTCCATGTGGATTGGAGATTTCTAGGGCCAGTGTATATCCATCTTTCTAGAATTGTTCCACTGCATCCTTGTAATCTGGAGCTCTAGACCAAGCTTCTTCATATTTGAATTGTTCAACGGTATGTATACTCTGTGATCCTTGATCAGGTTCACCAATTACTACTTTAATTGCATAATGGTCTGGTAAAGAGTCAGATATATATGATTTTCATGTTAATGTTAATTCATGGAATAGTGCTCTGGAGTTTGGAGAATGTAGAATATCCAAATAAAAATTCAAAATTTAAAACTTGAAGTAGTATGCACCCCAAGAACTACATAGTTGGTAGTGGTGCGGACACACCCTGAAGAAAGTGATTATGATCAAATTTTCACCATACGCATCCTTACAATAAAAACATATGCACCCACAAGGCAAGCACATTCCCTCAAACTTTTTTTACTCTGTTCCTGCCAATAGACACGTGATTGCAATGTTTGCAAACACAAGCACTATGCAAATACTTTGTTGCTAAATGATTGCACTTATATTTACGTTGTACTCCATGCGGCTATTTCCATGATAGGTCTTATTTTTTTGGTTTTCTTGTACTCCACTGTATGATTTTCCCCAAAGAATCATCCAGGCAGCCTCCTGCCTCGTCCTCGTGCTTGACACTGTAGTGCCGCTGCTCGCTGACTCCACCCTGTCATGCCCGCTCGCATGCTCCCGCCAACCCCCAAGCGGTACTCACTACAAGAAACCTGTTAATTCATGACGAATTCTCGGTGACAGATTTGAGACCGTCACTGAAATGATCATCTTTTTTCCGTCATGGATGTGCACTGATGGATATTCCTGGCCCGCTAACTCATGACAGTTTTATTCAAATCGACATTTGTGATTCCATTGTCTTGGATGAGTCCTGTATTAAGATCGACATTTTATCATGTACATTTGATTTACTTTTTGGTCAATTTTTTTGCATTGCAGAAGTCTGGTCCCATTTTAATTTGTGGGAGAAGCTTCAGCTCGGGCCTTCCTTGGCACTAGAACCATTCCTAAGGTATACATTTTCCTGGTCACATTTTCTTCTGTATGACATTTTGGCAACTAGCTGTTGCTTACTGCTTCAACAATCTATTTATTGAATTGCTTGTTCACAACAATATTCTTTTTTATGTTCAGTCATGAATCGTATGCATGAAAGAATAAATAAAGCAAGACTGAATTAACAGAACACTCGTGGATTAGTTTTAGTATAAAAATGACATGCTTAAAAAATCATTTTGATCTTTGTTGACAAACTGTAGATGCAGATTGGTAGTAGCATGTCTCCAACTGAAGTTAATTTAGTGCCCATCTCTTGAAACAAAGTCAAATTTCTGTTTCTATGGCAGGTTCTTTTATGCATCAAGCATCTATGCGGCTGTGCCTGCATCTACCTTGAATTTAAGGAGTTGGAAACTGAGTGGCTGGAAACTGTAGTTAGAGGAGTCAGATGCTGATATCGAGGACTTAATAATTACCATATCTTTGGACCACAGTATGTGTCAGATAATTGTCATATCTTTGGACCTCAATATTTTTCATCTTGTGACCATCCATTAGCAATATTCTTGATGTAATTGAAACTAATGGTGTTCGCTGGTGGATTGAGTTCTTATGTAATTGAAAATGAGCTTGTCTATATGGGCTATGTGTTTGTTGTATGTGATATAATAATGGGCTGTATGTTATATGTGCTATAATAATCGATTAAAAAAATAAATTAAAAAATTGGCTGAAAACAAAATGTAAATGAGCTTAAAATAGATTGCAAATGGGCTGAAAATAGGCTAAAAATGGCCCATCTTTGATGTTGGGTTGTTAATAAATGGATTGGGATGGTGATGTCATCACCCACATCATCATCCATGTAAGCAGTCATGATGATGTGGCAATTCATCCATGACGGTTATTTTTCATCAAAGACAATGGGCTTGGGCTGGGCTAACTAGGCCTCGGGCTTCGATTTTGTTAATCCGTGATGGTTTTCGGAAAACCGTCACACAGGTTAATCCGTGACGCTTAATCAATGATGATATCTGAAACCATCACAGATGCTGCATTGTGACGGTTTTTTGGTGATCCATGACGTAAATTTTCCATTATGTATTAACAGGTTTCTTATAGTGACTGCCTCCCCTTCATGGCCAGTGAGCTTCGATCTCATGGTGGCAGGATCCGAATGCAAAGGGACAGGTGAGCTCATGCCCAGCCTCCTTGGCCACTGGTGAGGCGGTGACATGCGAGCACGAGTGAGCATGAGCTCGGCTTTCGGCGCAACCTTTCACGAGCCAGTCGCCATGCGTGGGCATAATGAGCTTCACGGGTGTGATCTCGGTCGCCAGACCCATGGGTGCAAGCCAACAGCGGCGCACGTCCTCGGTCACTAGAGAGTTGAGACACATGGGCGCAATCTCAACCACTGGCGTAGGCGAGCCATAGCGGGTGTCGCGCTAGCTACAGGGTGGGCAGGGAGGGGCCATCACACTTTGGTGGAGTTGTGGGAGAAGAAGAGAGATAGAGAAGCAAGGATTCATTCATGAAAGAAGAGGGAAGGTGAAGGGTTATTAAATGTAAAAATGCCTATGATGTTAACTTGCCACGTAAGCAAAATGCTACCAACGAAGCGCGGTATAGAGTATGGACCTAACCTGAACTCGAAAATCAATGTAAAGAAACCAAAAATGCATTTTGGTGAACTGAAAATCATTGTAAAGAAACCAGAAATGCATTCTTGGAGTTGAGAACTTAAAGTGCACACCCTTAGGGTACATACAACGGGGCTTTTTGAGCCGTCTGCGTCCTGAAAAATTTACAAAAACATCCTTCGCGAGGAGCAGATGGGGTGGTGTCGTCGTCTCGTGAGACGCCGGCTTCGGCTCATGCTCCGAGGACTCAACTATGGACGAGCGGATCTTGTGTGGGAGTTGAACAGAAAATGAAGTGGGCGAGAGCGACGCAGCCGTTCCGAGAGAGTACGTGAGTTCCGAAAGTGTTTTTGTTAGCTTCTTGTCTTCTTCCAAAGAATGCACAAATTAACTGAAACTTATAAAATTCATATAAAATCAAAATTGAATCCAAAAGTTGTGATTCGAATTTTATTAGGTTCCTTTCGACTAGAACTATAATTTAGAAGTGATGCAGCACATATTACACCTTAAAGGCTCTCTGTATAGTTTATTTTGTGGAACCATTCGTATATTTCTTTAAAAGTTGTTTTGCTCAATAAAAATTGCAAAAGTTAAGTAACCTAGTCGTATCAGTCCGACACTACGGGAAAATATATTCATGTTTGATTGTATTGCCGAAATTACTGGTCTAAAAAGTATTATAATCAAATTATGCTTGATCTATTTTGTATCAACTAGCAAGACACTTACAGGGATCATACTTAAGGATGCAAGTGGGGCAGCAACGGCTAACCGCCCCCACGTCCGCTAAGCCGCAAAGGCTTCACGGGCTGATGCGGCAAGCCCGCATAGCAAGACACTTACAGGGATCATACTTAAGGATGCAAGTGGGGCAGCAGCGGCTAACCGCCCCCACGTCTGCTAAGCCGCAAAGGCTTCACGGGCTGATGCGGCAAGCCCGCAAGGTCCGCACGATAAACGCGGGCAAGATGTGGGTTCGGCTAGCCCACTTATTAGCACACCCACACACACATGGAGCCAGACCTCCATGGAGCCAGAGCCGGTGCTGCTCTCATCGCTGTACGTGCCTGCAGGCACGGCGGCGACCATCCGAGGACCGAGCGAGCGATGGACCAGGCTGGATCGACTCAATGATCGATCGTCCTCCGCGTGCATGGTCGAACACGGACAGCTCGCGCGATGCCGAATGAGACGGATGCTTGGGCACCTGTGCTTGTGCTCGTGATGGCCGCATGATGCGCCGATGCCCAGCGGATGTGGGTGGCCGCTGGGATTACGCGGGCCGGACCCTTTAGCCCACTCTGTATAAGTGGGTTAGGTTTTAGCCTCATGTGGGTTGGTGGCACAAGTAGCCCACCTTGCATCCTTAATCATACTCATATTTAATCGTGGATCCATGCAAAACATTAAATAATTTGTAGACGGTTAAATAGACAACCCATTATATGAGCTGTCTTTTGAGTTATCTGATAGCAGATTGTCTATGGGTTATACGTGCCATTATATGAGCTGTCTTCTGAGTTATCTGATAGCAGATTGTCTATGGGTTATACGTGCCATTAGAAGTTCCTATGCCGCTAGTGCATTTAACTCAAGAATAAATGTTAGTGCCTACGTCTTTATTTGTTCCACAAAAATCTCCACTCTTGAGCACCAATCCAGGTCAGTGATTGACGACGTCAACAACTAATATAACCGCCTTTTGCGTGCATTGTCAAAATGCAATCTCACAACCCTTGCTAGTCACGAAAGCAACTTTTGGAACCTGATGCAATCCCACTGAGTTTTACGCGAAGTCCTCCCAGCATATTCTAGAGCAACACGCGGAAAAGTCAAAATTTGATGTGCTTGTTATAACAAAGTTGCTAGACGACTAGTGTATAAGAATATATACAATATAAATTTGAATTGGTTAAGGCTAATTGTTATTTGAAGCTAGATAAAAATTAGCCGGTGCATGTATAGATTGAATCTGCACCTAACAGGTGTATATATCCTTAGCAATGAACTATTAGTTCTCGTTAGCTAGTTTTGTTTGGCTAAGAGCAACTCTAAGAGAGAAGCTACCTGTGGTTCTTGGAGTCTAGAAATTTTCGGAAGAAATAGGTCCTCAACAGCTTTTCTATCCAGCATTCCAAACTAACAAGTAATCTATCCTAGGCATCTCGCTCGCTAGAGAAAGGTGAATGCACCCACTGGCTAAAAATTAACCCACCCATTAGCTGCTCTATTTAGATGTTGGACTAGAGTTTTAGCTGCTAGTTATTAGCCCATATGATCCAAATGAACTCTATGGAAAACAAAAATAAGAGAGAACTAATAACTACTAAATTGATGTAAAAAATGTAAACGACAATATACACCAATTTAGTAGTTTGTCTATGATAGTGGTTAGTTAGATCAGTCTTAGTGGAGGTTTCATATGTATTAAATAAGCCAATATGGCAAAGTATAAATAAAGAGAGAGATGGTCAAAGTTTTATGGAGTGAAATGAGTTCCTTGAGATGAAACTAACCTACACTTTTTTCATCATAGAGAGTCGTGGAAACTAAGACATGAAATCTCCACTGAGGCTGCCTTAGAACTATACCGGCGATCCATCCAATCAATGCAATAGTTCGACATATAAGCACAGTAGTATGGGTGTCATGGGGTCGAAACCGCGGCAAGCATTGTTGTTCGTCGGGTGTCAGAGTGTGTGTCTCTGGTTGGCTCGGGGGACTCAAGAACACAAGAATCACAGAGGGGACGCAACGGTTTATCCTGGTTCGGGCTATCGGTGCCATACGTCCAGCAGCAGATGATCCTTATACTTAGGAGCACCCAAAATCTGGGGGTTACAACAGAGTGGAAGAGAGAGATTTGGTAGGGGATCGCTCGGTGCTGATCCTAAGAAGCCTCACCGCCGGTGAGGCCTTCCCCCTCGTTGGAGAGGAGGAAGACAATAGAAGCGGGGGAGGAGCTCTTGGTGCCCCTCTCTGGGTTGCTCTGCTCTCAGTACAGAGCTCGACCTGTTCGGTGAGGACTCGAATGATCTATCTCGGATCGCTTGGGAATCGTCCTCCCCCCTCTTAGGGTGGCAGTTTGTGGGAGTTGAACCTATGGTCTACATGCGCCGGAGTCCAAGAGGTCTTGTAGCGGCGTCGTGTGGACCGTGGTGATGTCGTGGAGCCGAAGAAGCTCTGGGTGTTGTCCGGCTGCTCTGTTCTGACACGCTGAGTGTTAGGCTATGTTGGCTTGGACCGGCCTCCACCAGGTGCGCCTTCTGGAGGCTTCTTGGTGGTGAAGGTAGCCGGCTTGAGGGGTTGACGCGCGGGCCCAGAAGCCCCCGAGCCCCTGAAGCCAGTGGAGGAGTTTATCTTCTTGCGTCACACTCCTTGCGTGACCCTATCGGAGGAGCGGTTGACAGCGCAGCACCTGTGGGGCAGCACTGGGGAGCCCCCAAGCCTTGGTGGCTCTAGGCGCCTATCTCGAGCCCGAGCCTTGGCTAGCGCCGAAGGCCGGGAGGGAGCCAAGGATCAGGTCCAGACTCCCGTCGATCAGGAGCCTGAGGCTCGGATGAGCTCCCAGTCCCGAGCAGAGGCGGCGGGCGTGTTCGGGCTTGGCCCAATAGCTTAGTTGGAGGGTGCGCGCGAGCGTACCCGATGGGTATAGCCCCCGAGCCCCCGGGCGATCCTGGAAAGGTCGGTTGGGGGTCTCCCGGTCTGGAACCTTCGATCCCGAGGCTTAACATACCCCTATGTTAAGATCTCGTCAATGGGTCAAATATAATTCTGTATAGTATTGGATCCATTTTCACCTGGACTCTAACAAAATCCATTTCTGCCTTATATATATATATTTATCAATTAAACGGTAATTATTTTGGTCTTTATAAAGAAATTTGTACAGATATTGCAGTATCACATTTTGCTACAAACAATTCAACTCTTGGGGAAAAAGTATATCTGTGCCTTAGTATATATATCAACTCTATTTAGGTGAAGCTAGCTAGCTAGCTAGCTAGCTAGCTAGTAGTAGAAGATACGGAAGTTTTTTTTTTAGATGAACTAGAAGATACGGAAGTTGGATGGTGATCCCCATCAACCAGCATACACAAGTCTCAACTTGTGTGAGACGAGTTAGCCACATGCATGTTGCTGTTAGCCATCGATCAGATTGGCTGCTCGGCGTTCCTGTGCCTGATGTCGGAGGATAAGCGACCAAAGCGCAGGATGACGCCCGATGTGGATCTCATCTTCCGAATCCGACCCCGTCCACCACGGGCACGCCACATATGCAGAGGCCTGCATGCTAGCCACGAGCTATAGCTTAGCTAGGCCGGCTGGACGAGACAGGACAAGAAAGAAGCAACATACTCCCTCCGTCCCTGAACAGATGTCGTCGTAGGATTCAAAAAATGTACCGTAATGAAAGTCATTTTAGCTTCCTAGCATGGGCCCCACTCTATATCACAGTACAGCCATCACTTCCCTGCATCCCTGTCGTCCACTATCACCGAACAAAAAAAATAAAAAAAAACAGGCTGTGGAGGCACCGAGGAAGCTTATCCTTTCGTTTCCTTCCGCCTCCCGTGGAGCTCTTGGCTTCTGCCCGTCCGAGATCGAGCGGCAGCCGGCGGGTTCCCCTTCAAGAGCGGCAGCCGGCGTCCAACGGGCTCCTCTTCCCGCGTACCCGTACTGCGCCACCCACCACCGGCCTCGCAGTCCAAGATCAACGGCGACACACCACGGAGTTGGCGCAGATCTGGGCGAAGCTCCATCCTGGCGCCCAGGCGCGGAGGCAGGGCCCATCTCCTCGACAACCGGCGCTGTTCCGGTCGCACCTTCTTCGCCACTAGTCGTCGCCTCCTCCGCCAATCGCCTCCGCCGCCGCTGCCGCCTCCCCCGCCCGCGCCTGGATCCGGCCATGGTGGGACGCCGCGGAGGTCGCAGCGTGGTCACGAAGGCCGAGGGTGGGTGCCACCCGCACGCCGGCGGGGAGGAGGTGCCCTTGCCTGAGCCTCCAGGAGGCAGGAGCGGAGGTCGTGCTCCTCTGCGGGATCTGGACGACGAACTGCAGGAGCGTGGGAGGAGAGAGACTAAACGCGTGGGAACCGATGGAGTACTAGGGGCATGCAGGTCTTTTGCCGTCATCCTTGTTAGTCGTGTCCGGTACTAGAACGTCTACTATTGTGGGACGGAGAGAGTACTCCTGTCATGGCCCATTTTGATAATGGCTTCACGACAGAAATTAAGGAGAAAACAAAACACTTGCATATCAAGCAATCAAACGATGGTGGTTGTTAAAATGGCAGTTCTAGTTTGTCCGAGTTTGTTTGTACGAGTATGTTTGTTCCTATTTCAAAAAAAAAAAGTATGTTTGTTCCTCGCTAAAATCTTTTGCGCCACGCTAATGTGCGGTGCGGTATCAATTGTTACTATTGGCATTTGTTTTAATATAGTTTGTCCGAAATTATTACTATATATATCAAAGAAGAACTCGGTGCGGTAAATCTTTTTTTTTCATGTCCACTGAAAAAAGAGCGTGTGGAATTGGTTGGGAAAAAAAATATACCGCACCCTGTGTTTGCTTTAACGGTACGTAGTAATTCCACAGGTACTACTTTTTAGCGAGGGGCACATATTCTTTTCAGTGGACGTGAAAAAAGATTTACTACAGCTAGATGAGCAACAAAAATATCAAGCAAGCTAGCGCACCATACAGGGGCCGGCACTACGTTAATTTATTTTTTCTTTCGCTGATTCGTCTGTCTGCACTAAGCGACGTTAAAGTGAAATTAGTTTTGTGCTAATCCATAACTATCAACAACTAGGCAACTACTAATTAATCTACTAGATGACATGTAAACATCATGGACGAACGCCAACTTGGACAGCAACCGGTCTTTGGATTTATGTTCGGCAACTTTAATTTGTTTTTGTCCAACAAGGGTCAAAACTGATCGGTTAAAAACCATACCTATCCGTTACAGATGATATATCACTCACACTCTTGCTACTTCATGATCATGAAGGATTTTTTTTAGATCTTATTGCATCACTGATCTCTTGTTGATATGACTGCTGTTTTTTTAAGCAGACTGCGCATGTCGTCATACAAAGTTTCCACTGACTTGTGCTTAATTATTAATTAGCACTGATGTTTTTTTAATTGTAGATCTTAGCAGTGATGTTACAACGCAATCACATAAAGATCTTTTTGGGGTCCCTCCAATAATTGTTGATAGAAAAGGTTAGCCAAATAATGAAAAGAGAGTACTTTGATAGTGAAGTAGTTCTAAAATTTTCAACGTCTTGATATATGAAGCATACAAGATAGCTCAGACCAGCGGTAAAACTCTTATGTAGACATGTTCAAACTGTAAGTACATACATATCCAGGTGATATCATGTGAGCGCTCTTTTTTTCATATATATTCAGCGTTGACAGCAAACGTTTTTCTTTTTGGTCAAGCATACAACTTTGGATGGAAATATCATGTATCAGACATGGTCAAAAAACACACCGAAAGAGAGCTCCAAGCGCCTCAATTTCAACCATCATGATGATATCGACTTTTATCGGTTGTTTCATGCCCGTCTCTTTCTTCGTCACCTTAACATTGAAATGCCAAGACAGAGCATCCAAATCTATCACCAACAGCAGACAGCACAAAACAGCTAAACGATACTCCTGAGTAATATAAAAAGAAAATGCTGTCCGCCAGGCGCCAGCTGTTGATTTAAATCCTACTCTATTTCAAAAGCTACGAACGGAAGCTTGATAAATTTCACTTAGCGTATGACTTTCCTAGTGATTTCCTAGGTACTGTATCAAATAATTAGTATAACAACCATGCTGACTGATAAAAAATGGGCGATGAGATAATAGATAGGCCCCAGTTTCAATAAGCTTAGGCCATCTAATTGATACTGTAAATGATAGTATGGTAGCATAGCCCAAAAGAACACATTTTGGTATGCAATCAGCTTAATTAGGGAGAGAAGAAAAATTGGGAAAGAAAGAGAGGAGGGAAATATGGAAAGAGGGAGAGAAGAAAAATTGGGAAAGAAAGAGAGAAGGAAAATATGGACATAAAGAGAGGAAGAGTGACTTGACCTGTGTTGTGGACTTGTGGTGTGGTGTGGTGTGTTGAGATGAGCTATCTAGCTATAATCAAATGTGTGGAAACTTGTGGCACACTAGCACCGACCAGGGCCTACCAGCCACTCGCTGATGTTGAGGTTCCACGGACACCAGCCAGCTTCAGCGTGAGCTGGGCATTTGGGACAGTGCGTCCCGTGGATTATTCACACATTTCAGTAGCCGTACTGTTTGCTCATTGATTGGCTGTTTGTTTTCTTCCATTTTGCTAAGCTAACCTTCCTATGTCCAGAGCCTTCTCTGCGGCTTCCTCCCATACGTGGTTACATATTATTGCCTGTCGTCCTGCTTATTGCCTGCCTGCCTGCCTGCCTATAAATAAGGTGATGGCCATGTATCTTGTGTCTCATAACTCACAAGAGCTTGCAGCAGCTCCTCTCGTCTTGCTCATCAATCATATCGAACAAGATATTCTTGACTCCAAGTACAGTCCAGTACTGTTCTCTGTTGTACGGCCAGGAGCCCAGGACAGGATAGCTCTGTGAAGAATTCCGTGCAACAAAGATGGGCAAGGTTGGTCGCTCAACCTGATCCTGCGCAAGAAAGACCATGTCGTTTTTTCATTGCTGCTTCATTGATTTGTGCGCCTGGATGTTTCAGTTCTGAATTTGTTCTTCAATTTCTCGCTGCAGCAAAAGATTGTGCTCAAGTTGCCCCTGGATGACGAGAGGAAGAGGAGGAAGGCCTTCAAGGCTGCTGTGGGAATGAATGGTAAGATGAACTAACAATCACTGCGATTTGGTTAGCATATCTGTTGGAAATAGAATTAGACAATTAGTAATGGTTGTGAAGTGATCAAGCCCCAAGTTCTGACAAGTGAGTACGATTCCGCAGGTGTGACATCCGCCACGATGGAGGGCGACAAGATCATCATCATCGGCGATGGTGTGGACCCCATCACGCTGACGACCATGCTCCGGCGCAGCCTCGGCTACGCGGAGCTGCTCAGCGTCAGCTCCGGCGACGACAGGAAGAAGGGCGATGGGTATGGCTACGGGAGCGGCGTTGGCATGATGTACGGTGGTGGCGGTGGCATGGGCTGCGGCGGCGGCGGCGGCGGATTTGGTGGTGGCAAAGAGGGCAAAGAGGGAAAGGAGGGCAAAGAGAGCGGTGGCGGCGGCGGCGGCAAGGGCAGCAGCGGCCATGCAGGCTACGGCGGCCACTACCAGGCGATGCCGCCGGTCTCGTACCCTGCCTACCAGCAGTACAACCCCATGCCGTCCTACCCTGCCGTCTACTCCTACCCTGCAGCTTACCCGCAGCAAGAACAGGACCCGGGATGCAGCATCATGTGAAAAACTGTAACGCAACATCGCGCAAGTTAATCTGAAGGTGGCCAAAACATGGAGATTAACTTGGTTGGGTTCGTCAGGACAAGATGCTGCCTTGACCTGTCTGTGCAAGGCTGCTGCATGATGATCCAGGATGGATGTGATGCTTAGCTTTGACTGTGAGCATCATCATCCGTGTAATTATGTACAGGGTTGGCCAGCAAAGGTGGGAACAGAGTTTGAATGAGGTGTTCATGGAAGGGGAGGCAGAGCTGTGAAGGCAGCCTAGTCTTACGCAAGATTGTGATGAAGGGCAGACTGAGTAGCAGCAGCAGCAGTGTTTTCTTTTCGTTTCTTTCGTTTTTCGTAAAGAAGTTGTAGTGTTTGTTGAAGAAAAGGAGGCAATAAAATGAGTATATATTTATACATTATCTGTGTGTTTGCAGATTTGAGTAAGCAACTATATGTTCATATAGATCAGACTTTGCTCGTCATGTCTTCAGTTTATTGATGAATTGACCGGATTGTTTGTAAAGTAGAGTAGATTCAAATCAAATTATGGAAGCGATCAGTTTGATTCTTCCATTCTCAAAGAAATTTGGTTACCAGAAAATGGGGACCAATTTGTTCTGATAAACGCTAAGAACTGAGCATTTCAGTTTTTTGTTTTCGGTTTTTTCGGTTTGGTTTTGGTTCTAACCGGATGGACTGAACATTTTTAGCATAGCTTAGAAATAAAAATGTACATGTTCTAAAGTAAATTTGGACAGCAGTTCCCCTATTTTATTAGATAATAATAATTGATAAGAGAACAACAATAATATAGTAACACAAATACATATGAATTCAAATATGATGCATCACAAATAAACCAAAACATAGTCTTACAAAATGCACTAAGTGAAGCACAAGTTCAATTAAGTGGACCTTACATGTAATTGGGTAAATATAATCTTTATTTTTCTCACCCTTTCCCACATAACAACTCTCACTGAGGCCCGAGGGCGACCATCTCCTTCCTCCGCTACCCTGTCCCATGTGCTAGGATCGAGCACGGCCACGCCCGGCGAGCTCAACGGCTGTTAGGAAAGGCGGCCGACTAGAGGAGGAGGGTGAATAATCATTTTCTAAAAGTATTTGCAATACTTAGTTAAAATAAATATGGAATTAAACTAACGGTCCGATATGACTTCACCGCTTGTACAACAACACACCTTATGTACAAAGAAAAGCAAGACATCAACTAGGGTGACTTACAAGAGCTCCTACATAATTCTAGTTCGCAAAGTCAATCAATCTAAGAAACAAGAACAACAAGCAAGCATAAGAGCTCCTACTCATACTAGTGAGAAAAGGTAAACAAGCTTACACTAGTACAAGCAACTGCACTAGCAAGAGAAAAGCATGTAAAGAGCTAGTGTAGAAGATGCAAACGACAATGTAGAGGAGTGTGTTGTTCTGGGCCTGGCCTTTGAACACTGAGTCGTCGCATGATAGTCAATAACCCGAAGGGAACACAAAGCGAGGTGACGAGCGAAGTGTGATAATTGGTTAGGTTACTGGAATTCTGATTTTATCCTCTTCATTCCCCTTACATCCCTCTTCCGGGTGATATTTATACAAGCCCGTAGGCTTTTACATGACCAAAACATCCTTACAACCACCCTTGATTTGGGGCATATCCTATCCAGGCCGGGGCGGATTGGTCTAAAGGGTGACTACCTTCCTCGGATGCTGCCGCCCCAAGACCACACCTGGCCCTCATCTGACGTCACGTGTGGGGATCGGCGGCAGCAGACCTCTTTGAAAGGTCCTAATGGCTAGAGGGGGGTGAATAGACTATTAAAAAATATACAACAACACTAAGCCAAGTGGTTAAATAAATTTGCGGCGAAGCGAGTGTTGCGCAAGCTTACTAAAAATGCAAGCCACCTACCCACAATTCTAGTTGCTATAGTTTTTAATTCACACAATGCCTAAGTCACTACTCTCTAAGTTAGTGAGCTCTCAAAGACTAACTAAAGAGCCTCACTAACCACTAACAAGACACAAGCTAGCTCTCAAAACTAGTTACACTAAAGAGCTTAGCTACACTAGAAAAGTAAATGCAAGAGAGGTAGTGAAAGTTATACCGCCGTGGTAAGAGACAATCAATCAATCACAAGAGAATCCCGGGACAATGAAGACACAAAGATTTATCCCCGAGTTTCACTTGCTTGCCGGCAAGCTACGTCCTCGTTGTAGCGATTCACCCACTTAGAGGTTCACGCGCTGTTGACACCAGATTTTGGTAAAAGGGATTCTGCAACTATGGGCCCAGGTGTCAGGTCTAGAAAAAGCTGATCAGGGGGATCGGCTAATGCAAATGAAACCGATCAAGATAGATTACGTCGACCAGAATTATTCATGCCAAGATCGGAGGAGCCAAAACACATCGGACTCTATCAAAGAAGGGAAAGATTGGAGTCCAAGTTATCTTTTTCCTATTTTCTTTTGTAAGCAAGTCGTGTCCAATAAGGACTCATGTCAAGGTTCCGGGCTATAAATATTAAAACCTCGACCATTGTAAATATACAATCAATCAATACAATCAACCCTTTTCGGCTCTGGCCAAACCCTTAGGAGTAGGAGTAGAGTAGATTCCGACGAAATCTTCAAATAAGCAGGGCTGCATCGGTTGGGTCCGACCTCCGGTTTGCTTGTAAGTATTGCCACGGTTTATATCTTGTTTGTAAGGCTGTATCGATTAGGTTCGAACTCGTGCAAGCTTGGTATAAGCTAGTTATCGGTTTAGATTCTATTTGTAAGGCTGCATTGGTTAGGTCCAACCTCTTTCAGATAGTCGATCTAAGCTAGTTATCGATTCTATTAGATTTGGCAATCTAGTAGATTCATTAAGTTATCGATATTGTTTATTTAAATTGATTTATTTATTATAATAATATCACTGCTCAATCAAGATTTACATATTGCTAGCTTCTAATATCATTAAAATCCACTGTTTTAGATGCTTTTATGCTTATTTCTATCAAAACAGTCGATTTAGGTTTACATCGGCAAATCTGTCGATCTTGATTGTTACGTGTTGTGCGTTCGAGGTATCTGTGCAATTATTGGTGAATTTGAGATTAGAGTAGGCTTGACCTGATGGCTTGTTATGGTTGTATCTTTGGACCCCACTGTCAGGTTTATTAGATCAGGTTTTCTTTGATCTTAGATCTATTTATGATTGAATGGATAGATCTCGTTCGTGCTTCATGGACCCTGTATCGGCTAAATAGCCGATCCAGTTGCGTTTTCACCGGTAGCATGTACGCGTAGTTCGACTAGTTGCTGATTACTCTTTTATACTCGTTTTATATACTTAGAACACACCGTTATTAAGGCTGCATCCTCGGGATTCCCACTGTTAGCGATGTTCTGAATATATCTAGCAATAGGAGGTTAATTAGTGCTTGACTGCTATTCATGCATGTTACATATTTTTGAACATATCTATCAATGTGTATCGATTAAGTTAGATCGGCTGATTATATATTATATTTAATGATTACTTTAAATAGCCGTTCTGATCTCATTATTATTGTTGTAAGCTTTATTGTTAGGAGTTGACTTTGTAGTCAATTTTCTTTGATCACCGGCTATCTTATGGCCATATATCATGGAACTGTCTGGGAACAAATCTGCAGGTTCCATAATTTGACGTTTTCTTTTCCTTGTCAATTACAGGATCAAATTGACTGGCATGCCTTGGTTCGTTTTCATCCAAACCAGCTTGTTGAGGCTTAGGGAATCTCGAAGACTCTTGCTTCACACGATCCTGCAGGCCTCCCAAGTGTGTGTTGGCATAGGAACACATTTTTATGTCAACACACTTTTTGGCACGTCCGATGGGACCACAATCGTCGTCATGTCTACATCCGTCGGCAATGAAGCTATTCTCAATGTGACTTTTGAGGAACTTCCTGAGGAATGGCATAATACTATTGAAAGAGCAATGCAACTGTTCAAGAACAAGTGTATGTTATCATATGCCAAAGACCATGAAGGGAAGATATACCAGAAGACTTATTTGCCTAGAGTACTCCTTGACGGACAACCAGATCCAAATGACGCTGCAGCTCGTCATGCGATGTATGAGACCATCACTCAAGCTATGATCACAACGCTTGCCAATCATAATGATATATTCTTGGCGAGCTTGTCAAATTCTTTGAAGGAGTCTTTGGGTGCGGGCATACAATCCTGAGGACCAGCATATTATAATCATAATACGGGTCCTAGAAGAAGTGATGCAACTGCAACAAATGTTACTTCGGTCTCAGTGGTCAAGCATTAGGAGGGGTACCCATATAGCAAGGAGGTGTATCTGCTCAACAAGGAGGAAACGGGCAGCACTCTATGCAACAACCGATGGTTGACTATAGTGTTTGTCAATCGGCTGCAAAAATTGCTCCTGGGTACAGGAGAATTGTTAGGGATTTTAATGCTCCACCTTACCAGGGAAAAGTTGCACCAGGAGAAATCCCTCTAGGGTATCATTATGCTAGTGATTTTTATACTCTAAATGCTATTGAGAATCTTAGGTATCAAAATGTTCCTCAAGGAACCCAAGTTTTTGGACAGCAAAGCCATGGCAATACAAGTACACAGAATCTTGCGGTAGCCCAGGTAGATGAGTTGATGGGTAAGGTGACTGAGATGATGCAGAGGCAGTTTGGTTTGAAGCCAAAGAATTCAACAATTACTTATAAGAAGCCATATCCATCATGGTATGATCAAGTGGTGTTACCTCCACGGTACAAGATTCCTAATTTTGTCAAATTCACTGGGACTGGATCTACCTTGACTATGGAGCATATTAGTCAATATTTAGCTTAGCTTGGGGAATTGTCTGATGAACCAGCGTTCAGAGTATGGTTTTTCCCTCTGTCTCTATCTGGTCCTGCCTTCTCGTGGTTTGCATCTTTACCATATGATTCTATTGTGGCATGGGAAGATCTGGAATCAAAGTTCCATCAATACTTCGATTCAGGAGTTACAGAAAAAGGGATTGCAGATTTAGTCGATGTCAGGCAGGGAAGCAGCGAATCTGGAAGCCATTATATTCAAAGGTTTAGAGATGTCAGAAACCAGTGCTACTCACTGATATTATCAGACGCAGAGTTGGTTGGTATTGCAATTCGAGGTTTATTGCCAGCACTCAAAGAAAAGATTGGTAGTGACTATCCAAATCTTGCAGCATTGGCCAAGAAATTGGCGAGCCTGGATACCCAATACAAATATTCAAGATTTAATAAATCTCAGAAAGCTGCAAATGTTGGTTTTAACTTTGATCCAGTCTTTCAAGAGGTTGGTAGTGAAAGTGAAAGTGAAGATGAAGCCAACGAAGTTGCTGCCGTTGATTGGGCTTGGAAGCATGCAGAGTACATGCCTTGGGCTAAGTCTAAAATAGTTGATAATGAAGATGACAAGACATATAGTTTTGATATTACTAAAGCCGATAAGATTTTCGATTACCTGCTTGATAAAGGTCAAATTAAATTAACAGGTAATCATAAAATACCTTCGGCTGAAGAACTTAAGAAAAGAAGATATTGCAAATATCACAATTCTTCCATGCATACTACCAATGATTGCAAAGTTTTTAGAGAGTTAATTTAGAAGGCCATTGAAAAGGGCAGGATAGGACTTGAAAAGAAGAAGGGTAGCAGTATGGGTATTGAAGGCCATCCTTTTCCCACGAATATGGTTGTTCCATCTTTTCCACGAGGGAATTTTAAAGTACTTACCTCAGAAAGAGCCAAGAAACAGATATCGGCTGAAGAATATAGGGAGATCAAGGCAAAATAGAATCGACAAAATAGCCGATACGATCAGTTTGAAACTTCTAAAGCTAGTGCAGCACGCAGACGTCCTACCTCTCGAATCTTGTTGAATAAATGGCAGCGTCAGAAAGAAAAGGAACAGATTCGGCAAGAAAGAGAGTATCAGGAATGGCTTGAGGAAGAAGAGTACAGAAATTACCGCGATAAAGAAAGAAAAACAAGAGAGGAGAATGAATCTCATTGGAATTGTCCTTTCTTTAGACATTGTTGGAATGAAGGTTTAAAGCTTCCTACTCTCAACAATTGCCCAGAGTGTAGTGATCAGTATTGGGAGTACAGGCAAGCTAGAGCCAACCACCGATTTGTACATGATCGTATGGATCAGCGCTTAAAAATAGAAAGTGTTCATGATCGACTCAGGAAAAGAATTGCTGATCAAGATATAGTCGAACAAGACATGGGTGGTTATGAACAAGAAGAGCATATCTGGCAAAAGAATCAATGGTGCCCTAGAGGTTTGACTAAAAGCTAGAAGAGAAGAGTTCAACGCTTGAGGAATGATGAACAGCAAGAAGCAAAGAAGAAATCCAAAATCTGGCAAGTCAAACAAGCAGCCGATAAAAACAAAGGTAAGCAATCGGCTATGATAGGAGCAGCATTCATGTTACCTGCTGAATTTAGAGCTACAGAGGAAGAGATTGAGGATTCAGATGATGATGTAGCTGTAGTTCAGTGGATTTATCAAGTACAGAGTGCTACATTTAAAAAGCCAGAGAGATATTTGCATTTAAAGGCTCTGTATTTAAAAGGATTCATTGATGGCAAACCTATGACCAAAATGTTAGTTGATGGCGGTGCTGCTGTCAATCTAATGCCATACACTACTTTTAGGAAGCTCGGTAAAAAGCTTGAAGATTTGTGCTCAACAGACAGAGGCTGACAAATTTTAGTGGGAAGGCATCAATGACTAAGGGGGCAATGTGTGTGGAATTAACAATTGGAAGCAAGAGTTTGCCGACTACTTTCTTCGTCATTGATGCAAAAGAATCATATAGTACACTCCTTGGCAGGGACTGGATTCATGCTAACTATTGTATTCCTTCTACAATGCACCAAAGCTTGATCCAATGGATTGGTGATACAGTTGAAGTAGTTCCAGGGGATTCATCAGTTAGTATCACCTATGTTAGTCCAGATGAATGGAATTTTGAGGGAGTAGAATGTTTTTCTGGAAAGATTCACGAAGGAGACATCATCAAAGTTTTTTATGATGATCAACAACCAATACAAGCAATCGGCTCTGAGAGTTTTTATTAATGGATTCACTGGTTGGTGACGATGAAGGCAAGATGGGCAAAGGTTTTACGTCGGCCGATGAATTAGAAGCAGTAGATATTGGACCTGGTGATAGGCCAAGGCCGACATATATTAGTGCCAAATTAGATCCTGAGTACAAGAAAGAGTTGATAGCTTTATTAAAAGAATATAAAGATTACTTTACTTGGGGATATTATGAAATGCCTGGTCTTGATCGGAAATTAGTGGAACATCGTTTGCCAATCAAACCTAGATATTAGCCGTTCAAACAAGCTCCAAGAAGATTGAAAGCTGAAGTTATGGAAGATGTGAAAAAATAAATCACTAAATTGTATGAAGCAAAATTTATATGACAGTGCCGATATGCAGAGTGGATTTCAAGTGTTGTCCCCGTATATAAGAAGAAGATAAGAGAAAATCCAAAGAAGTGGCATACAATTCTTAGTGAGACTCTTTGGTCTTATCGGATGGCTTGTCATGGATCTACTAAGTGTTGACTTTATGAATTAGTCTACGGGCATGAAGCTATTTTACCTTGGGAAATTAATATTAGTTCAAGACGGGTGTTACATCAAGATGAGTTGAGAGCTGATGATTACAGAAATCTTATAATGGATAATTTGGATGATCTGAATCTTCATCGGCTAAAAGCTTTACAGAATATTGAGGCTCAGAAGCTCAGAGTTGCCAAATATTACAATCAGAAAGTAAGAGAAAAGAAATTCGCTGAAGGGGAATTAGTTTGGAAAGTGATATTGCCTATTGGGACCAAAGACAACAAGTATGGAAAATGGTCACCAAATTGGGAAGGGCCCTATCGGATTACTCAAAGTGCTCCTGGTAATGCTTATTTCTATGAGACATTAGAAGGAGAGAGATTTCCCAGAGCAATCAATGGAAAGTATTTCAAGAAATATTATCCTAGTATATGGGTAGACTTACTATAGCGATCGCATTATTGCATCAGGCTCTAATAGCCGATATGATAGTATCGCTTCTAGTTGAAAAAGAAATAAAAGGTAGCTCTGATAAAGAACAACAGCCGATGCGATATGCATCGCCGAGCAAAGACAAAAACACGATACCAGTTAAGATCAAGGTTTCCAAAATATCATAAGAAGTTTCAGCAGATTACTTTTGTTACATCAGTTTCTACCCTATTACAAGCTAATTTTCAAAGACTTTATTCACAATGTCTTCGGTGGGGGTGACGTCAGCAACGGCGTTCGCATGATCGGCAAACTCCTCCACCAGTTCGTTGAAACCTTCATCCATGCACTCCTCAACGAAGGTTGGGGTGAGGGAGTCTGCCAATTGCACCCCATGGTGGAGTTGGGCCACCGCCAGCGCCGCTGCTGCTCCGGCGTGGACGCCATGGAGGGCGATCTCCTCGGCATGGGGGGCCATGTCGTTGAGGCGTTCCACCACCATGCCGCCGCGCGCGTTCACCGCACTGGTGGCATTGACAATGGCAGGATGGAGTTCATCGAGCTACGCCCGGAGACCTGCATAATTGAAGCCGATTCAGAATTATGAACGAGAAAGTTGAAGGTTGATCAGCTAAAAAGGGTTTAGCAGACATGATGGATGGTGCCTCATGCTGGTTGAAATTTGAACAAGATATAAAGGACTGATCCCAATCTATAAGAGTACTCAATCCAGTCATGCTATGGCAAGGTATTCCAAAGAAAATTGAATTAGATTTATCGGATTCAGAGTCAGAGTCTCTGCTATGAAATGGATTTGGTGCAAAGGAACTAGGTTTCAACAAAAGAAAAGACAGTTACCGGCAACCATGGAGTCTGAATCTGCCAGTTGCTGCTTGACTCGGGCAAGTGCATCCTCTATGCCCTAGAGCACTACCTCCGTAGCCACCAGCCGCTCCTTGAGGTCATGAGTTTTCTTGCACTCCTCACTGTAGTCCTCCATGGCTTTCTTCCAATTATCGAGGAAGCGCCAGGCGTCGTCACGGCCAAAGTCGTCCCGGGGGTCTTCAGGAGATAGTTTGGCATCAGCGTAGTTCACCGCCACTGCCTCCACCGGAGGGCGGGTGCTATCAGAAGCAACCCGCAGTGGCTTGCTTGGCCCTGTTTCATCAACTTGGGGAGCACTATTGCAAGGAGTTAAGGTTGAGAAAACATGAATCAAAGAAACAAGATGGAATTGCAGCAATGGTCTTACCCGAGACGGAGGCGCTGGGATGGCTGGTTGACCTCCTCGGAGAGGTTCTCCATTGGGTGCTTGCCGTGGCTGTCCTGACCCACCATTACTAGGGTTTCTTGAGGGAGCAGAGGTGGTTGCGGCTCTAGAAGTAGAAAGGTTTGAAGCAAAGTGCAAATGAAAGCGTGGATTTTCCTTGGAACTGTCAATCACATTTATAGATTCAGGAGTTGAAGAGGCGAGGCCGGCGGTGTGCTGACTGGGTGTGTTGAAACAGTACGGACCCAAAATTTTTATTAACTAAGGATTTGAAATTTTGCCTAAGGTAACATAAGGTGGATCGGCTAAGTCTGCCAATAAGGATGTTGCCAATACTATGTAAGGGTTATCAGCGATGACCTAAGTTTGATCGGCTAAAGTTGCTGATACAAATATGAACAGAGACAAAGAAGTTTAGAGGCATGATCAACAAATGACAGTAAGGTTGGAGTTTATACATTAATTGTTACATGCCATAATTACATATCCAATACAGATTTAACCATGTTAAGAGCTTTGAGGCGCATGTTATCTACATCGGTAATCTGTTGGTTATCTTCATCTGCTGTCCCTGGCACTGGGTTCTTCTTCTTGGCTTTAATACTTTGGAGATCAGATTTGAGCTGTGACATTTTCTTTTTCTGCTCACTTAGTGCTGTTGGAACTCTTGCCAAATTGTCTTCCTCGAGCCTGATTGAAGCCTCAACATCTTTCAGTTTGGACAACAATCGTTCTCTTTCTTCATTAAGAGTTGTCAGTTTTTGAGTGATCTTGGCAGGAGAGT
This sequence comes from Saccharum hybrid cultivar R570, assembly GCA_038087645.1. NCBI lineage: Eukaryota > Viridiplantae > Streptophyta > Magnoliopsida > Poales > Poaceae > Saccharum > Saccharum hybrid cultivar. The sequence goes on along the minus strand of JAQSUU010000307.1, from coordinate 40,834,756 downwards.
CATTTAGCTGATCGATTACCCTTTTAACTGATATCATGTTTTCAACACACTGGTGTTCCTGAGTTGGTAGATCCTTTTGGGCTTCACGAGCTGCAAGTCTGGATAGAGCCTTAGAAAATTTTGGCTCGTGGCACTCAATGTAAGCAATAGGCTGAAGAATTTCTTTTAATTGAGGAGTGAGTTCATTCTTGATTAGACTGTAGATGCTTCTGATGGCCCCTGCATCTTGCACTAGAGTTGCTGTGTTTGTTTCCAGATGTGGGATCAACAATTGAAGTTGATTCTTGATGTTCTCAGAAAGGGGATGAACAGTGTTGTCTTTGGAAACAGAAGTCACTTCTTCCTCAATGTAATCTTCTAGTACAAATGGAATGTAAGGAGAAGAACTTTGTGCCTGCATTATTCAAGGAGAGTAAATTTCTGAAGGAACTGCTAAGCAAGTAATTCGATTAGTACCTAATCATCTTGATTGGTATTTGGATTGGGAATAGCAGATGAACTTGTGAGGAGTTGACCTTCTAAAAATAAATAATTGTGAGAGATAAATATTGACTATTTCAAAGTTCATCGGCTAAATTTTAATTACCTGGGAGGGGTCCAGGAGATTTATTCAAGATTGTATCTTCTTCATCAGAGAGAGATATGCCTTCAAATGGATCAGATTGTTGGACTTCTTCTCCTGAACTGTCTTCCTGAGCGGCATCCTATTCAAGAGTAAATTAGTTGATATGATGATGGAAAGAAAATCTAGGCAAGGAAGATGGTACCTCTATTGCAGCATCGGCTAAAGACTTTAATTGTTGTTCATCAGCCTGTGGCACAGGTGTTTTCTTAGCTTTTGATTTGGGCTTTTTAGAGGTAGATCTTTTATAAGTAGAAAGTGGTTGGTCCTCCAAAGCATCAGTTGCTTTTCTCTTCATTATTGTTCTCAGAGATGGTGCATTCCAACCTAACCTCGGATAAGGACACCATATCTTATATGCAACTGTTAGAGGAGTTGATTCAACAAGATCCTGTGAAATGAATTGAGTAAGAAATCTTTCCAAAAATAAGTAAGAGAGGAGCAGGCAAGAGAAAGTACCTCAGGGTTAGCTTGGAAATCAGGTTCCAAGATGGAGCAGTAAGAGAATGCTGCTGAGCAGAACAAGTGCTGATGCCATTCTTGCCACCATATGTTGAAGGAAGAAGAAGAGAAAGGTTGGCGGTCCCATTCTGTGATAATTTCAATAGGGAGAGATCTTTCAAATTGTGAAATTCTGTTGAACTCTAACCCTGAGTTTACTGCCTCCCTTGGTTTAAGCTTATTAGCAAAGAAAAGACAGGGAGGAAGCTGACCAAATCCCATCTGCTAGCAGATATTGAAGGATTATGAAATTCATAAGAAATTGGAGGCTTCTCTCTGCCATGTCTGACTTCTGTTGGTAGCAAGCATGGTTTGATCATGCAGTTCAAGATTTTCAAAGATTCTTCATCATTGTTTTTAGATTGGAACCTGAAGGAGAAAGGCTATTCAAATTCTAGAATATCAGAGTATATAAACCATTCCAAGATGTCCTCTGTAAGACCTTTGTAAAATAACTTGAAAAAATGGCCAACATAACTGCAGATCATAATTGCCGATGCTGCCTCCCCAAAAGACATGCATCAGCGGGTTTTGTTGCTTTCTGATAGCTGCCTTCTTCTTCCTCCTTGAAGTCAAGGAATGGGAACTTTAGTGACCTCAAATCTCTAACCATGTATTTCTGCAACTAGAGATTAAGCCAGAGTTGTAGCAGCCACCAAGGGCCAGTGATTGTTGGGATTGTCTCATTCTTCATCAGATGTTGAGAAACTTGGTTCATCAAATGATAAAGAGAACCTAACAGATATTTGCCGAGAGGGATATCTGAATTCACTGATATTTTCTCTGCAAGTGCTTGATAATTGAATGTTGGGGTGCAGGATTGCCCACAGAAGAGATACCTATCTAGCAACATGTTTAAGAAAGCTACATGCTCCCTCTCAGTCACATTTTTCTGAGTACTGTTGTGAGTGGCAATATAGTTGGACCAACCCCCAATTCTTGTGCTTTCAAGCTTGTGAGAAGCTTTGACCATCAGATTATGAGGATTGAACTGCCCTGTGATATTGAGGCCAGTAAGCATGTGTATATCAGCCAAGTTTGGAGTTGCTGGTCCATGGCCAAAAAGGAAAGCATTGTAGGTGCTGGACCAAAAGTAAGAAGCAGCTTTCAGTAGAGACTCATTTTTCTTCATGTTGGATAAGGAAAGAGAAATGCACTGATCCAGATTGCGGAGAGTCTAGTCTGTTTGCTTCTTAGCTGCAACTTTTATCAACCAATTTCTCTAGCCTTGGATCTTGGATGGCCAATTTCTGAAAGAAGTTCTCTTATCCCAAATATCTGGATCCATGGTGGATTGCTTGAAGGGGGTTTTGTTGGTCTCATCAATAATGACTTCAGATGGATCTGGGTTGCCCATTGGGCCCAAGAAAAAGCTAGTTGGGTTGTCTGCTAGAGGGATTGCGATTTTGTTCTTGAGGTCCTAGAGCAAAGTAAAGGCGGAAGAATCGTTCAAAATGTGAGCAGTAGCAAAGGGAGAATAAGGCAGGAAGAAGATAATTACCTCAGGTATGTTGTCGATTGACGCCATGATTGAGAAGATTCAAGCACAATTGTTGGGTGAAGCTCTCGGTGGACCTCGATTTCGCTAAATGAAGAAGCAGTTAGGGTTCAGAGCCGAGTAAAAGAGAGAAATGGCAGATTGGTAAATATATTGAAAACTCGGCTGAGCGGCTAAGGGAATGAGATCGACAATTTTGGAATGAAACCATTAGGTGTTAGGTCTAGGAAAAGCTGATCAGGGAGATCGGCTAATGCAAATGAAACCGATCAAGATAGATTACGTCGACCAGAATTATTCATGCCAAGATCGGAGGAGCCAAAACACATGAGACTCTATCAAAGAAGGGAAAGATTGGAGTCCAAGTTATCTTTTTCCTATTTTCTTTTGTAAGCAAGTCATGTCCAATTAGGACTCATGTCAAGGTTTCGGGCTATAAATATTAAAGCCTCGACCATTGTAAATATACAATCAATCAATACAATCAACCCTTTTCGGCTCCGGCCAAACCCTTAGGAGGAGGAGTAGAGTAGATTCCGGTGAAATCTTCAAACAAGCAAGGCTGCATCAGTTGGGTCCGACCTCCGGTTTGCTTGTAAGTATTGCCACGGTTTATATCTTGTTTGTAAGGCTGCATCGATTAGGTTCGAACTCATGCAAGCTTGGTATAAGCTAGTTATCGGTTTAGATTCTATTTGTAAGGCTGCATTGGTTAGGTCCAACCTCTTTCAGATAGTCGATCTAAGCTAGTTATCAGCCCTATTAGATTTGGCAATCTAGTAGATTCATTAAGTTATCGATATTGTTTATTTAAATTGATTGATTGATTTATTTATTATAATAATATCACTGTCCAATCAAGATTTACAGATCGCTAGCTTCTAATATCATTAAAACCCACTGTTTTAGATGCTTTTATGCTTATTTCTATCAAAACAGTCGATTTAGGTTTACATCGGCAAATCTATCGATCTTGATTGTTACGTGTTGTGCGTTCGAGCTATCTGTGCAATTATAGGTGAATTTGAGATTAGAGTAGGCTTGACCTGATGGCTTGTTATGGCTGTATATTCGGACCCCACTGTCAGGTTTATTAGACCAGGTTTGCTTTGATCTTATATCTATTTATGATTGAATGGATAGATCTCGTTCGTGCTTCATGGACCCTGTATCGGCTAAATAGCCGATCTAGTTGCGCTTTCACCGATAGCATGTACGCGTAGTTCGACTAGTTGCTGATTACTCTTTTATACTCGTTTTATATACTTAGAACACACCGTTATTAAGGCTGCATCCTCGGGATCCCCACTGTTAGCGATGTTCTGAATATATCTGGCAAGTGTAAGAGGTTAGTTAGTGCTTGACTGCTATTCATGCATGTTACATATTTTTGAACATATCTATCAATGTGTATTGATTAAGTTGGATCGGCTGATTATATATTATATTTAATGATTACTTTAAATAGCCGTTCTGATCTCATTATTATTATTGTAAGCTTTATTGTTAGGAGTTGACTTTGTAGTCAATTTCCTTTGATCACCGGCTATCTTATGGCCATATATCATGAAACTGTCTGGGAACAAACCGGCAGGTTCTATAATTTGATGTTTCCTTTTACTTGTCAATTACAGGGTCAAATTGACTGGCACGCCTTGGTTCGTTTTCATCCAAGCCAGCTCATTGAGGCTTAGGGAATCTCGAAGACTCTTGCTTCACACGATCCTGCAGGCCTCCCAAGTGTGTTGGCATAGGAACACATTTTTGTGTCAACACGCGCTAATAGGCATCACACGCCTAACTCTTAATCGAGTGCCGCACAACCAACACAAGATGGGGATCCACAAGATATGAGCAATCCACTAGAGTATCTTTTGGCTCTCCGTCGAGGAAAGGTCAAGAACCCCTCACAATCATCACGATTGGAGCCAGAGATAAGCACCACCCTCCGCTCGACAATCCTCGCTGCACCAAGCCGTCTAGGTGGTGACAACCACCAAGAGTAATAAGCGAAATCCGCAGCGAAACACAATCACCAAGTGCCTCTAGATACAATCACTCAAAGCAATGCACTTGGATGCTCTCCAATCTCACCAAATGATGAATCAATCAAGTATGATGAGTGAGAGAGGAATGACTAGACTCACTAGGGTGTGTTCTCAATAGAAGTGGCCAAGAGGTGAGCCCAAGCCGGCCAACAAATATATAGGCAACCCTCAAGCCACCCAACCGTTACACACGTGCCGTCGGACCCGGCCAAACGAGGCCGTCAGACCCAGGCAGGGTCTGGTCCGACACCCTGCGCGACCACTTCCGTGATGCCACGTGTCCTATTAAAATCAAAACGTCCATTGCCGCCCAACGGCTCTCCACAGCACAAAGAACGTCGCCATCAGACCCTGCACAGGGTGAGACCGACGCAGTCCAGTAAGGTCCAGAGAGGGTTAAATCGTCAGACCCCGGTCCGACATCCACTGTCGGACCCAAGTTGTGGTCCGACGCCACCACATGTCGCGCCAGCGCAGACCTCGCTCTCTCCCGCGTGATGAACAGTGCGCTCGGTCAGTCCGACACCATTGATTTTCTCGGTCTGATGCTTAACCCTCGCTCTCGGTCTCTGTTAGCACGCGCAAGGGGACCGTCAGACCCAGGGAGAGCTTGGTCCGATGCCCTGGAAACCTAGGGTCCGACGCCCCTGACTCCACTCTTTTCAAACGCGACCACTTCACCCTCGTGCATGTGTGCCAACTCCAAGTATTCCACCACATGTGTACGTGAGTTAGCAACATTCTAAGCCAAAACCCAAGGGTGTTAGCACTCACTAGAATCTAAAAGCATATGCAAAGAGTTTGAACATCTAGTGGCACTTTGATAACTGCATTTCACGACGAGTTTCACCCCTCTTAATAGTATGGCTATCTATCCTAAATGTGATCACACTCTCTAAGTGTCTCAATCACCAAAACAAAAAAGCTCCCAACAATTGTACATTTGCCTTGAGCCTTTTTATTTTTCTCTTTCTTCTTTTCCAAGCTTAAGCACTTGATCATCATCATGGCCATCACCATCATCATGATCATCATCCATTTGCTCCACCACTTGGATTAGCACTAACCTATCTCATATACACTTGGAGCCAAAGGTTAGCACATAGGGTTTCATCAATTCACCAAAACCAAACTAGAGCTTTCACTCTTTTCGTCTCACCCTGACGATGCTTTTGCCTTCGTCTTCATCAGACTCCCCTTTTGCCTCTGGTTTGTTTGTCTTCATTTCGCCTTCTTCTTGTTTGCCCTCCTTTTTGCCATGTCCTAAAACCTCCTACAACCATGTTGCGCTCGCTCCTAGCGAAAAAATGGTGACATAGGCAAAGAGAAATACCGACTGTCTTTCGCGAGACATGCTCTCCTACTCGCCTTTGAGCGAACTAGAGAGCCCGCCTCACCGTTGCTTTGTACGCTCGGTCAAATGGTGGTAATGGTGAAGGGCGGAGAGCGGGTGCCTGGAAGGCGTATCTCCACCCAACAAGGAGATACAAGATTTTTCCTCCGAGGTTTGGTGGCTTGCCAACCACCTACTCCTCGTTGGGGCAAGTCCAAGGATCTTTGTTCATGCGGTAGCTTACCAGGCCCGCAAGCTTGTACTACCCCGCAAGGTAGGCTCCCAAGTGAGTGCTAGACTATGAGCAGTCAATCAACAAGGCACTCCGCAAGCCACCGATCAACTAGAGTTGCTCTTCTCCTTCCTTCGGCAAGGATGAGCACAAGAGCCCTTACAAATCCTCTTCTGGAGCTATCGCACAATCTTCTTGCGGTGTTTCACAGAGTCGTAATCATCAATCCATCTAGGAGGTGGCAACCTCCAAGAGCAAACAATCAACCACGCTTGCCAACTAATCTCTAGTGCTGTAGATGCTATCTCTCTCAAGCAAATGCACTGGATCACTCCAATCTCACTACGAATGCAATCTCAACTTAGCATATGTAAGTGGAGGACTAACATTTGCTCTAATGTGTGTGGGCATCATCCACGGGTACCAGCAACATCAACTCACTCGGTCACACCTATTTATAAGCGACCAAGCCTAACTAGCCTCTAGAATTTCTTGAAAAAGTTGTTTACTAAGAGCATCTCCAATAGTTTAAAAAAATAAATGGTAAATCAATGAGTTTTCCTAGTGGCTAAAAAAGTTGGGAGCACATTTGTTGGGTTTCTCCAACCGTTTCTAAAATCTCGCTCCTAAAATGTAGAGGACAATTTGGCATCAGGAATCCCAAAATATTTCCAAAACATCCAACCACTTTTATACTTTCTTTTCTCTTGTACATTTGCATTGGAAACTCCGTCCTGCTTCTTATTTTTCCCCACATGCTCTTCCACCTCTAGATTGGCCGATCAATACATGCGTATAGATTTCCGCACGATTGGATTAGTTTTCTTAAGTGCGGAAAGATTGAGAGTTGAGATATATAGAGACTCGTCGGAGAGCAGTTTTTTTTTTAATCTTGATAAAAACATCATGATTGGGAGGAGTTTTCAAAACTCTTAGATATACTCTTAGGAGGGCAGCTGGCCGAAGCTAGCTTTTTTTTTAAAAAAAAATCTTAAGCTCCGCCAAATAAGGCTATAGGTACGCAAAAATAGTGTCATTTAAACTAGCGTGCACATGCAGTTGCATTCTCTAGCATAGGGTAGCTCTAACCGCTAAAACCAAACCTTGTGGTATTCCTGGAGCTGGAGGCGCCCTTGCTGCAGCCGTTCTCGTCGAGAAGGCTTTTCATCAGATCTTCAAATCTCGCTGGGCTGTCAGGCTTTTTCGGGGACTCTGAAACTCCACTCTTTGGGCCGGCCTCAGGGTAGAGATAGGCCACTAGATCAAGCGGGCCCATTCTTTGATCGACTTGCAAACCAACAATACTAACTAGAGAACGCCTCTCTTGCCATCAAATGAATGAAGCCTTTAAACCTGCAATTGTCCCGCACACCGAAAAAAAAACTGATCAAGAAGTGAGAAAGAGCTCCTATCGTGATGTAGCACTTGACATTGAGAATTGGTAGCGTGCTAAAGAGTAGAAGAATCTAGCATTCGACAAATTGAGCCTATTTATTATCCTTCCTCACTATAATCTATATGGCGCAGAAGGGATTTGGGGGCTGATGTATATCGGAGCCTATAAAAATTATATTGTTGCCCAATCACAGACAAATAACATCGAACGTTTTAAATCGTTGCCTGAGCCAATCAACTTTAAATGGTTATAAACTAAATATGTGCCCTTAACACTACAGAAATGATTCGTGGAGATGCCTGCTTTTTTCAGTAGGGACAGTCACTCACTAGCCGCCTCTATAGTGCCGACGCTCAGGTGCCACTAAGTCAGCCGCCTCTACAAATAGATTAGTAGTGGCGGCTGGTACTGCCAGCCGCCCCAGAAAATGGACATTGGACTTGTAGAGCCATCCCTACTAATGCCCTAGGTATATGTAGCTCAACTCTTCTTCTTTCTCTTCGGGTCACTCAATGTTACTCGACAAGAAAGGAAGGGGGCCTTGGGCTACCTCCCAAAAATTACTCTTTTAATGGGAGAAGGTTTTGATTTCGATTCCTTTGGTAGAGAAGGTCGTAGAAGGTAAGAAAATGCTATTCTAAACTTTTTTTGAAGTTTTAATAGTAGGTTAATGATTAATTAGAGTTTATATATTTTTTTCTCTCTTGTATGGTGGTTGAGCCATTTATGGTGTGTCATATATGTGGGACCGGGACCGGCCCATGCCTACCTACTGGGCCGAAACGATGAGGAATGAGGCACGCATTAGCACACATGGTGATCAAGTTATCCCGTAGATAGCCGACGTCCCCGCAAGATAGGATCAAACCATTATGTTATGCTTTCAATGTAACAAACTAGGAAATACATCTATTAGCTGATCGGATCAACTGTAACCCTACACCCTGGCTATATAAGGAGGGGTAGGACCCCTCGATGTGGATCCCATCTTTACATTCTAGCGCATAGCTACAATCAGCACCCCTTGTAACCGAGCATACGAATACAAAGGGATCCACTTCAAACTGGACGTAGGGTACCACGTACCTAAAACAGTATAAACCTCTGTGTCTTGTGTGCTACCTATCTGATTTCCTGTACGCGAATACGCTGATCGGTATTGCCAGAGTAAAAACTTCCGACAGTTGGCATGCCAGTTAGGGGTCTTTTGCATATAGGGTCATCGTGTTTCAGATGGGCCTCATCTTCAAGATCGGCGATGACATGGAGAAGATGCAGCTGGGCGACAAGATCACCTTTGGGAACCTAGACTTCATCGCCAACCAGCTCGGGAACTTGCGCTGCAAGATACCAAGCCGCATGTGCTGGAAGAGGAGCAACCGCCCCCCGTTTGCATGTTCGTTGCCAGGATGGAGGAAGCTGTGGAGGGAGGACCGCTCACCCTCGCCCACCACATGAGCCACTACACTCGGGACATCTTCGCCAAAGCCGGTCGGGAGGAGCTCCTCGAGATCGCCTTCGAGATCTAGAAGGATCCAAAACTGGGTCCTCGACGCAGATCCATGACCACTACCAGGCCATATCCTTCCCGGCTTTCCATCCGGGCTCAGGAACATGATGGCAATGTACTCAAGCTGGCTTCGTCAAGCTACGTGAGAACCTCCTGAATACCCTTTCAAGGGGTTTGAAGATCGCAACCCAGATCATTCTGACGGGTCGTGCAGCGATGACTACTTTGACCCCCCCGATTCATCGGGATGGTGACCATTCATAGCATGAGCGATGGGGACACCAAACAGGAGCAGGTGGAATCGGCTGGCGCCGATCGCGACACCAACAACCGCGAGATGAGTTTCTTCGCACTACTGGACAGGCCAAAGACATGTTTACTCTTGGCAAAAGCTTTGCCGAGAGCCCCTCTCGGCAAATGGCTGCCGGCAAAGCGGTGTCCGGCAAAGGGGCCTTTGCCGAAGGCCACGGCGGCTCTCGGCAAACAGAAGTAGCCGTTAGGAGCTTTCCGCCGTTACCGGCCCCGGCTCTCGGCAAAGAATTTTTCAAAATTTTTTTACTTAATTTCTTTGCCGAGAGCCCAAATGCCCGACTCTCGGCAAAGATTTTTTTTTCTTTTTTTTTACTTAATTTCTTTGCCGAGAGCCTAGGTGCCCGGCTCTCGGCAAAGATTTTTTTCTTTTTTTTTTACTTAATTTCTTTGCCGAGAGCCCAGGTGTCCGGCTCTCGGCAAAGATTTTTTCCTTTTTTTTTGAATAATTTCTTTGCCGAGAGCCCCGGTGCAGGCTCTCAGCAAAGATTGTTTTCTTTTTTTTTTTTTGAATAATTTCTTTGCTAAGAGCCTCAGCGCCTAACCCTCGGCAAAGATTTTAGTTTTCTTTTTTTTTTAATTTCTTTGCCGAGAGCCGGCCAAGAGAGCTCTCGGCAAAGCTGTCATTTCGTTGTCCACTGTCCAGCTTTGCCGAGAGCCTGCCTTAAAAGGCTCTCGGCAAAGAGCCCAAAGTGACCAATTTTTTTTTTGTTTTTTGTTTTCAATCCCTGCAAACACGACAAATGTATATATATGTCTATATTATCCATCACAGATATACCACATCCAGCACTATATATATCACATCCATCGCATAACTCACATCCAGCACCATGTCACAATTGTTCACATAAATCACATAAAACTGTCTCAAATACAAGTCCACGTGCATAACAAGTTCGTGCATAGTTCATCCACATGCATGCATACCAAAACAAGACACGAAACTACCAGTGCTACTCACTGCACCGGCCGCCCTTGACAACCTTGTGACAGCGGTGATGGAAACACTTGGTCACCCTGAGCACTAAGAAGTGGGTTGTTCGAACCCGCCGACGGAAGCTGCACACATGAGAAGAGTTTGCATCAGAGGAGATTGGTTGATTAGCTAATGTTGCAATTCCTTGCATGTGTGACTCACAGGAGTTTGCATCAGGGGAGATTGGTTAGGATGCGTCGGTGGACCCATTAACCCTGGAGGCACGGTGGATCTCGTCGAAGATTGCATCCAGGCGACAATTTCCACAATCCTTTTGTCCTAGGCCTCCCGCGTTGCCCGCTCGTCCGCCAACTCCAACGCCAGCTCGGCGGCCCTCCGGTTTGCTTCTTCCACATTGGCCTACAAATTGGTGCAAAGCTAATGATACAATATTGCAAAGGAAATAAAGTTGTGTAATGATCAATGTACGACGAGTGACACAGGAATAACCTCAAGTACTTCGACCCAGTGCTGTGCAGTGCTAGGCCGCGTGCGTATCTCCGGGAGTGAGGAGCTGCTTGTGGTCCGTGCTCGGATCTGGGAGAGAGTGGGAGTAGAGGCCGTGTCGATCACGCTGTCGCCAATCCAGAAGCGGTCATGCTTCTTTCCTTGTCCAATCCTCATGACGGTCTCTGCATCAATGTTGTCGGTCCGTGGATCGTACTCCGGCCCATGGATCGACCTTGACGCCTCCGTGTATGCCATCATTTTCTCGTAGGCGGTCGAGCTTGTGTATGCCTCAGGCGGGTCATCCGGGTTGAAGGAGACATCGGACGTCGCCTTGCCCTTGTGTGACATGGACCATGCGGCGAAGTTGGAGCACTCTTGGCCTTGATGTGCCGCCGACTGCAAGAACAAAAACAAGATGATTACAATTCTTTGCCGAGTTGAACGAAAGCAAGAAGAATAGAAACATGACCACGTACCCATGTTTTTTGTATCTAGAGAGGTTGCGGTTGCCTTGATGGTGTGGTATGCCTTGCATGCATGCACGCCGCTGCCGGGCAGCCTCGTGCTGAGCGGCCCACTCCGGACTTAACCACCTGTCCACCATCTTCTCCCAAGCCTCGGGGCACGCATTGCACCACCAAGGAATCACCTACACGTCATCAAGTAGTGACATATTAGAAAATCAAGTCAGTCATTCGTACGTAATCTCAAAAGCAACCAATTTGAATGTTCTTTAGCTACCTCAAGGAACTGTGGTTTGGTGAGTGTAATGTCATTTTCTCGGATGTCCTTCTTGGTGATCTTTTGTCCAAGCTTCGTCGCATGGTAATCTATGATGGCCTGGAGTCGTGCCTCGTGATGGACGTCGACGACGCATTTCCTGCAAGCTCGCCTAGCCACTGCCTCCGCCGTGCCCTCTAATCCGTTGTCCAGTTTGAAGTAGTCCTGCGTATACAGACACGATGCATTAGTTATTTCAAGTAGAGTACAATGAATGCGTTGTATTGAGCCATGTAGTGCGATTTTTATCTTACCCAGAACTCATGAATGACGAGCGCCCCCACGTTGCCAAATTCCGCGTCTGGCTCGGATTCGTAGTGGGCAAACGTGTAGGCGGGCTCGTCCTTCCCAGCATGCGTGACTATGCCAGGGAAGTGGGTCCTGCATAGGAGACCTAGGATGCCATTGACATGGCAGGAGGCAGTGTTCCCCGACACAACCTCCCACCCGCTACACAAGTGATTAAGAAAACATATTAGTGTCTTTCGATTTCGAACAGCATATGAAGTAATAGTGATAACATGCAAAGTCACTTGCCTTTGCCCCACTGGATGAATCACTGGGCGTAGAGCTCTTTGCGGCTTGTTAGGAAGGGTGGAGGGACCTCGCAGGTAGACACCTGACGAACTAGAGAAAGTAGTAGCTCCCTCCGCGACGCCCTCCTCGTCCTCCTCCTCCTCCTGCGCCACTGCCTCCTCCTGCGCCACCTCCTCCTCCTCCTCCTCCTGTGCCACCTCCTCCTCCTCCTGCTGGTGGACTGCGCTCGTGGTCCTCGAGTTCCTCCTGCTCGTGGTCCTCGTCCTCCGCCTCGTCGAGGTCGTCCCCTGCACCTCCTCGCCCCCGCCGCTGGAGACTCCAGAGCCTCTAGGGTAGAACGAGCTCAAGTTCCTCTGACAGCCCCCTGACATTTTTTCAGTAACCTGCAATTAAAAAGAAGAAAGAAGTAATTAGATATAGATGTAAAATAAATAAAACAAAATTATGAGACTTACAAAATTACAAAATAAAATATGTGTTTCATCTTAGCAGTTATCAAAATATTTTCATAGGAAAAGGTTTCTGCCTGGAGCAGCCACTGCATATATTTAACTGTTGTGTGTTGCTGTCGAAATGTAGAACTGAATGTCTCTTTTGAGTAAGTTGCTAGATGGTGGATCTCTAAAAAACATGGTGTAATAAATACTCTAATACATGATGTGCGTGTGCAATTAGTTTAATTCACCATCAGCTAGCTCTCTGTAGTGCTGAACTGAGATAGATTTGCTGACCTTGACTGTGCTACTTTGGCATATATGTATATGCTTTCTTCTGCGTTAATTTAGCAGTATATGCACCAGTGGTGAATTAACACCTTTTTGGTTGATGTTAGAATTCTGAGCAGTAGTTTACTTTCTCAATGATTTCTTTATAGTGTCATCATCTGCAAATACTTTAGAACAATATATCTCTGAATAACCTAGCAGACATGAATGGTACAGGAAAAAGTTTACTCATTGATGTAAATTTCCAATCAAGGGCTACTTTCAGCTATAAATAATTGAACAAATAAAAAGGAGCTGACAGTTCAGTTGAAATTTATCAAGCAAAACATTCTTTGATTTTAAGACAGAACAACGATCATGATTTCAAGCAGTCAAACCAATTAACCTCGTGACAGTGACTCGATTCATCGTCAACTAAGAAATGACACTGCAATTAACTCCAATAAAAAGGAGGTCTGCAAATTAAAGTTTTAGATCACACAGTTTCACAAGTTGCGGCACAAGCAGAATCACATCCTATAGAGACAAGAATAATAAGGAATAGCTGACCAAACAACCTAAATAGATAACCTCTTCATCCCCCCAAATTAATCTAATATAGTGCCATTAACTCCAATAAAATGAGATGGGAAAAATCACAGAAACTTGAATATCACAAAGCACCCAAAGGGATCCGACTCCACACTCCTTTTTTTCACAATCGTGAGCACAACAAAATAGGAGAAAAAACATTAGAATACTATTGCTTCTACATGAATACATCAAACCCTAACACTAATTTTAGTACAAAACAACCTGCATGTAAGCCTATATCTCACACAAAAAATCAAATCACATAGCAGATCTGACGAGTCAAAAGACCACATACTTGCAGATTGAAGCTTCGAACATCAATTGGAATCAGCAAATGTGAGCACACATGGGGTAGTACAATGCCTGTAAAGGGGGAAATGGAGAACGACCCATTCAAATAACATCAAGATTCAAGAAAGCGAAGCAACTGAAAAACCCCAGTGCCAATCCGACCTCTGCCGCCGGCGATGGCGGCATGCCGGAACGCCTCCACGCCTGCGCCCTCCGCCGTCCGGCGGGCCGCGGCACAGCCCCGCAGCAGCGTAGCCGCCCCATCGACCAGCAGCAGCGCCTGCTCGCCTACGGCCGCCTCATCGCCGTGGCGCGGCCTCTCAGCGGCACCGCCCAGCCTCCGGCCATCTCCCTCACGGGGCTTCGCTGAGGCGACGGCCTCTGCTGTGCTGTCGATAGACGTAGAGAGAAACAGGAGAGGGAGAGAGATATTTGGCAGGTGTTGACACTTCTAACGTCACTACTAGAAATAAGACTAAGAGTCTATCCCTAGCAATGATGCCAAAAATGCTTTTGATATATGGTAATGCAATTAGGAAATAGGATCCGCAAGCGCACGGATATCGGTGAGCATTTCACCCGAGATGTATCCTTGGGTATCGTATTTATATTTTTACCATTAGGAGAAAGAGTGCATCTGACTAACCAAATCTATTACTACTAACCTTTAGGCTACAACCACTGTGACTCGATGTGAGTGATGTATAGAGAAGACTACAACCGTACTCTTCTTCTAACCTTGGTAAGGATGATCTATTGTTCTATTGGGGAGGCTCACGGAATCTAGACACCACAAAGGATGTTCGACCCGCACCTATAAACCCTATCGATCCTGCTAACGGGATATGGAATACAAAGGTAACTCGGAATTGTCACGTTCCTCGCTACTACCACGGTCCGGCTAGACGAGGGGATATCTATGAGTATCCTAGCTTAAACACCACGTTTACGCTAGAGATGATTACTCTAAACTCTACGCGAAGAGATCAAAGTAAACTCATAAACCAAAGAATAATAAAACAAAGAACTTACTAGAATTTAGAAGTCGAAATACTGAAGAATCCTGAGAACAAGCCTCGGGTTAGGAGAACTTGATCCCGCAGGTACAACCTCGGAGTAGACACCGACAGGCCGGCTTCCTCCGAATTACACCTCCACTCTATCTCTCTCAATCTAGTAGAACTAATTCTACTTTCACATGGATGCTAAGCCCTAAGAGGTGGGAACCCGAGAGGGATCCTCTCTCTAAAACCCTAACTTATGATTTGCAACTGAATAATGAATTGGGGTCTTCTCCACCAGGGGCCAGGGGCCTTGCTTATATAGCCCTTTCAATTGAATCTGGACCGTCGGATCAAACCGACCTTCATCTCACGGTTTTCCTTGATCCTCAAAGGCGGTGGAGCATAATCCGCGAAGTGGAAGCTGATTGGTCGAGAGGAGGGGGCGGGCGCCCCAGGGACTAGGGCGGGCGCCCTGAGTCCGGGCCCGTTCCGTCTCCCGTTCGTTCCCGTGGCTTCTGGAATCTTCTAGATTACGGAAAATTATGTTTTCGGTTTTTATCCCGTCATTAATCCGACATGTGGGCCTTTCTTCCATATTTCCTGATAACCCCCTGCAGAAATAGATAAACAGCAAAACTCGTGGAATTCTGTTAGATCAAACCCTAATTCTAGGTGTTGCTTGCATATAGGTCCTTTTCTTTATTTATTTGATAGTTATAATTGATACTTAAGAACTGTCAACAAATACCCCCATACTTAGGCTTTTACTCGTCCTCGAGAAAAGGTTGGTTAATAAAACATCTGAGGTTGAAACATTCTTTCATATCTGCAGGGTGTTGTAAAATTCCACTGTGCACTATAGTCAGGGAAGTATATAGTCAGAGTAGAGAGCCTTTCTTCTTCTCAACCCTATCACTTGGAGTTTTTATATATTTTTGAAAAGAAAAACTTAGCATACCTTTATCCTCATAGGTGCTCTCAGAGTCACTCATTATCTTTTATATATATATCTCACTGAGGCTGTTTTGATTTTGCAAAAATAATTCTTTAAGCATACATACCTTGTATTTATTGAATGGTCAAAACGGGATCCGAGGAGAGGAATGTCATACTCTTAGATCAAAGATTTTGAAAATTAAAAACTTGTCACTCTTACTGGCATATTGCTTATTAGAGGGACCATGGGCTATCATCTTTTTTTTTCATCATATTTTTATCATATCTTTTTTTTTTGGTGGATACCGAGGTACCCCTAATTCTACTGCCGGACACTTGTCCATTTTTTCTGCGAGGTTGTCGAGCACTTGCTCCTTTTTATTTCCTCGATATATTTATAATTTTGCATAGCCCATGCCTCTAACGCAATAATACTTCGGAAGAGTGAATCTTTCTGAATAAAAATGTCTTGATCTTAGGAGTATGATAAATCTCTCAACAAGGGTTTAACTTGTTTTGAACAAACTCAATACAAAAGCAGATAGCTTTAATTAATATTTTCATTTTAGCAGGCATATAAAACTTGAGGATGGTAGCTAAAATTTTGAAATTTTAAAACAAATTCTCCAAGCAATAAAGATAACAAGAATAAGGTACTCATACCCTTACCATCTCTTATCCCACAATGACTTTTAGCAACACAGGGTTTTGAAATAATTTGAATAATTGCAGGTTTCCAGGAAATATCACAGAGTGAGATTGATCATGATTATAAGCATTTTTATCCTTTTAATTTATCATGTTTAGAGAGATAAAATTCTGCACAAACTAAAGTGAGTATATAAGTGTGTAATAAAAGTGTGCAGAGTGTGTACCTGGTTCATGGAGTGGTGCGATCGAAGTGTGTGACATGTCAGGGAATCTCCCCCATACTTGTTTTCTGCTTTCTTGTACAAAAATAAAGTAGAGACACACAAGACATACTAATAATAATATTTATTAATCTTGAGGCATTTATTACAACCAAACCGAATATATCGAATCTAACTTTAAACAAACCTAATCGAATCTAATAACTAAGATGCAAAGCCTCAAGATCTAATCTAGATAATTTAGTGACGCTCACGCCTCCTAAGCTCATACTCTAACTCTTTGTTCCTTTTGTTGGCGTCGGCAAGGTCATCTCGTAGCTTTAGGATCGTAGTGTTATGGTTGGAAATCTTCCGATCCATAGCTATGTTGGAGCTCTGTAATTCTATAATGCTATTCTTAATTATCCGTAGCTCCTCATCCACATCTGCAATGGTTCTGTGGCGCTTGGGAGGTGTCTCGAAAGCATTGAGAGCATGCTTGGGTACTTCCTTCGAGCAGTAGGGGCTGCGTAGGCGCGGTAAGAACTGGGCGAGCAAAGTAGGATTGGGTAGAGCTGCGTTGACGTGGTGGCATGGCTTCTAGCTGTCGCTCGGTGTTGGCCGGGACGAGAGCGTAGGCGTCGGGATCTTCCTTGGGCTTCTTGTTGAGGTCGTAGGGAACGACTTCCCAATCGCCGTGGAACTTCTCGGCCATTGGAGCAGCTAGGAATTAGGCTAGATCTAATTTGAGGAAGGAGAGAAGGCTTGAATGAATTGGTGCTAAAAGCTGACGCCAGGGGTCTGTTTATTTAGGGGGTAAAAACTGCTCTCGTGGATGGTTGGGACTCTTCCCGCCGTCATGTTTGCGAAACAAACCGAGGACGGAATTTTCTAGAAAGCACTAGGCAAGGTTATCGCGTGGGAGAAGTCTGGGGCCGAGGGGAGACAGGGGCAGGGCGCCCGCCCTCATCCTCAGGGCGCCCGCCCTGTGTCCGGCTCCTCTACGAGCCTGCTTTCTCGAGCGTGTTTCTTACCATGTTTTTATCCCGAAAAATATATACTTGGCCCAAAAACGTCAAATTAAAAGCGTCGGGCTTTAATTTTTTAATTGGAAGGTAAAAATTGATCACATCTATTTCTTCTAATTCTTTATTGGGCTCTAAAAATAATTTAAGACGTTGACCATTTACCTTGAATAACGTACCTTCGTCATTTTGAAGTGTGATAGCTCCGTGGGATGATGAATGAATTACCTTGAATGGTCCTTCCCACTTGCTCCGGAGCTTCCCATGCCCGAAAAGCTTCACCCTGGAATTAAAAAGTAATACCTTATCTCTGGGTGAGAACTCCTTCTTCTTGATCCTCTTGTCATGCCATCTCTTGACTCTTTCTTTGTAGATCTTTGAATTGTGATATGCTTTCTCCCGCCATTCTTCCAACTCTGATAATTGCATTCTTCTATGCTGTCCGGCGATATCCAGGTCCATATTCCATCTTTTTATGGCCCAGTGTGCCTTGAACTCAAGTTCAACAGGGAGGTGACAAGTCTTTCCGTACACCAATTGGTATGGAGACATTCCAATTGGGGTCTTGTATGCTGTCCGGTACGCCCAGAGTGCATCGGGTAATTTGTCCTTCCATGCCGTTCCCATCTCATTCACTGTCTTCTGAAGAATGTTCTTGATTTGCTTGTTGGAAGTCTCTGCTTGGCCACTTGTCTGAGGATGATAAGGAGTAGCGACGTTGTGACGGATTCCATGTCTTGATAGATAGTGCTCGAAGCGCTTGTCAATGAAGTGTGATCCTCCATCACTTATCACTATCCTGGGGACTCCAAATCTTGGAAATATGATTTCCTCAAACATCCTCTTTGAACTGATATTGTCGGCATGCTTGCAAGGTAGTGCCTCTACCCACTTGGAGACATAATCAACCGCCACCAAGATGAACTCACACTTCTTTGATGGAGGAAATGGACCCATGTAGTCTATTCCCCAGACATCAAAGAGTTCAATCTGAAGGTTGTTGGTGAGTGGCATGGCATCCCTTGTATTTATGTTTCCGTGCCTTTGACATGGCCCACATCTTCTGATATATTGCTTCGTGTCATCGTACATCGTAGGCCAGTAGAATCCACATTGCCAGATCTTTGAATGTGTACGGAATGCTCCATAGTGACCTCCGTATGGTGATGAGTGACATCTGTCGATGATCTTCCATCCTTCCTCAGTAGTCACACATCTTCTGAGTAGGCCATCAGCGCATACTCGGAAGAGATATGGCTCATCCCATATATGTGAACGACTTTCCTGAATAAGCTTTTTCTTGTTTGCTCCGGGGGGTACATAACCTGAAACCATAAAATTAACAATATCTGCATACCAGGGGTCAGATCTGTTAATCCCGTAGAGCATGTCATCCCGGAGTGAGTCATTAATGGAGGTTTCCTGTGAATTCTTAAAGTACATTCTAGACAAGTGATCAGCAACAGAATTTTCTACTCTTTTTTTATCTTTTATTTCTAAGTCAAATTCTTGGAGTAATAAAATTCATCTGATTAAGCGGGGTTTAGCATCTTTCTTAGTGAGCAAATATTTTAGTGCAGCATGATCAGTGTAAACAATTATCTTAGCTCCAACTAAATAAGATCTAAATTTATCAATGGCAAAAACAACAGCCAGAAGCTCTTTTTCAGTGGTTGCATAATTAAGTTGAGCTCCTGTCAAAGTTTTACTTGCATAAGTAATTGCATGATGCTTTTTATCTTTAGTTTGTCCCAAAACTGCCCCCACAGCATAATCACTAGCATCACACATAATTTCAAAAGGCAACGACCAATCAGGGGGTTGAATGATTGGTGCAGAGATGAGTGCTTGCTTTAATAAATTGAAAGAAGTTAGACATGCATCATCAAATTCGAAAGGAGCATCCTTGGCTAGCAAAAGAGTAAGTGGTCTCGCAATAAATGAAAAGTCTTTTATAAATCTGCGATAAAAACCAGCATGGCCAAGAAAACTTCGAATTCCTTTTATATTCACAGGTGGAGGTAGTTGTTCAATTACTTCAATTTTAGCTCTATCTACCTCAATACCTCTTTCAGACACTAAGTGTCCTAGCACTATTCCTTCTCTAACCATAAAATGACATTTTTCCCAATTAAGGATTAAGTGCTTTTCTTCACATCTTTGCAAAACCTTATCTAAGTTCTCAAGACAACTATCAAAAGTTTTTCCATAAACTGAGAAATCATCCATGAAAACTTCCATAATCTCTTCAATCATATCAGAAAATATAGACATCATGCATCTTTGAAATGAAGCTGGTGCATTACATAACCCAAAAGACATTCTACGATAAGCATACGTTCCATATGGGCATGTAAAAGTGGTTTTGCTTTGATCATCAGGGTGGATAGGGATCTGGTGATACCCTGAATATCCATCTAGAAAACAGAAGAACGAGTGTTTTGCTAACCGCTCAAGCATCTCATCTATAAAAGGCAAAGGAAAATGATCCTTTTTCGTGGCTTTATTAAGTTTTCTATAGTCTATGCACATCCGCCACCCAGTGACGGTGCGTTGCGGAATTAGCTCATTCTTATCATTAGTAACAACAGTCATGCCTCCCTTTTTAGGCACGACTTGAACAGGGCTTACCCACTCACTATGCGGCACAGGATATATAATCCCTGCATGCAGCAACTTTATAACTTCCTTTTTAACTACTTCTCTCATCGCGTTGTTGAGTCTACGTTGGGGTTCCCGAGAAGGTGAAACAGAAGGATCTGTCGGAATGCGATGGGTGCAAATCATAGGACTGATTCCTGTAAGATCTTGGAGTGAGTAGCCAAAGACTGAGTGATGTTTTTCTAAAACGGTCATTAATCGCAAAGTTTGTTCCTGAGTGAGTTTATTACTAATGATCACAGGAAACTCTGGATTATTGTTTAGGAAAGCATAGGTAAGACCGGGTGGTAAAGTTTTGAGTTCTATGGGGGGTCTAGGTGTTTCTGCAAACTCATCTAAGGGTTTAGGTACAGAAGGTTCAACCTCTTCTTCAGTGAAGAAAGGAGCTTCCTCTTCCAAGTCTGGATCTTCTAAAAGTTCTAGAGATGTAGCCTTTACCTCCTCCATAGGATCAGGCAAAAGATATGGCTCGGTCTTATTATTCAAGGAGTGAGTTATTGTAATTGGAAGTTTAAAATCCTTTCCCAAAGAAATGTGGAGCTTTCCAGTTTGACCTTCATAAAGGAGTCTTCTAAAAGGTTGTCCAATCAATAGGTCGAAGTCCCATGTATCAAAGATATAAAAGTTCAAATGAACCATGGAGCCTTCTACCATAAAGGGTAGGACATTAATAATTCCAAGACTGGGGACTAATTGTCCCGAAGATTCCTTCATGAACTTTGTTGTGGGGGTTAAAATTAATTTTCCAAATAATTTAAGTGCAAAAGCTTCAGACATGATATTGATCCCCACAACAGGATTATAGAGAGCATCAAATTGATCAGAATCATAAGCACAACGTATAGTGATAGGAGGTGTATCCAAACGGATAACTTCAGAGGAAAGCTCTGACTCCTCCAACCATTCGCTACTCATGACTGAGATAAGCTCTCTCAATTGATATTCACTTGGTAAACAAATGCTATAATGGCCGCTTTGGGGTTTGTCTATAGAATGGTAGTTTGAAATGTTTCCAAAATCGGCAAAAAGATCGGATTCTATATCCAGCATGAAATCAGGTGGTGGAATTTCTTCCTTTTGTGGCTCAAAACTTGGGATAGCTGAAGTAGGTGAAGAATTCGGTAGAGTGTCTACTTCGGCTTCGTAGGTTTCATCATGGAGGGTATTATCCATCTCAGCTTCTAGGATTCTATCTAGGATCGCTCTAGCTTCATCAGTAGGGATACGAAAGAAAGAACCTCTAGACATTGTATGTAGCATTTGTTTATGATCTTTCTGAAGACCTCGAAAGAAATGAAAAAGGAGAATAGGGTCTTCAATATTGAGTTTTGGACCAGATTCTAAAAGATCAGAAAAACGTTTCCAGGATTTCCCCAAAGTTTCATTATCTTTTTGTTTAAAAGATAGGACTTCGAGTCTAAGGTCACCAGTACGGTCAAGGGAATAAAAATCTAGACAAAAGTTGGCTCTTAAAACTCCCCATTCACCTTGCTGTTGACTTACCTTCTGACTATACCATCGTCTAGCTTCTCCTCTTAAAGAAAAAGGAAAAAGCTTCCAACATAAAGTCTTATCAGAGATGCCATCAATGCGAAGGCAATCGCATGTCTGCTCAAAATCTCTAATATGAAGGTAAGGATTTTCGTCTTCCTTTCCCGAAAAGGATAGGTTCTCAATCATGGCAATTAACCTTGAACTTAACCTATACTGGGATGTTTGGATAGGCTGTGATGACTCCCATGGTAAAAGGTCAGTTTCCGAAGGTGTTGCAAATTGATAGATTGATTTAGAATCTTGGTTCTCCATAAGGTAAGAATAAAGAAAAGATAAAGAATAAAAAGATAAAGAAAGATAAAAGTATAGGTACAAGCTAGTAGTAAGATTCAAGGTTATCTCAGCAAACCGTCTTTTTCCCCGGCAACGGCGCCAGAAATGCTTGTTGACACTTCTAACGTCACTACTAGAAATAAGACTAAGAGTCTATCCCTAGCAATGATGCCAAAAATGCTTTTGATATATGGTAACGCAATTAGGAAATAGGATCCGCAAGCGCACGGATATCGGTGAGCATTTCACCCGAGATGTATCCTTGGGTATCGTATTTATATTTTTACCATTAGGAGAAAGAGTGCATCTGACTAACCAAATCTATTACTACTAACCTTTAGGCTACAACCACTGTGACTCGATGTGAGTGATGTATAGAGAAGACTACAACCGTACTCTTCTTCTAACCTTGGTAAGGATGATCTATTGTTCTATTGGGGAGGCTCACGGAATCTAGACACCACAAAGGATGTTCGACCCGCACCTATAAACCCTATCGATCCTGCTAACGGGATATGGAATACAAAGGTAACTCGGAATTGTCACGTTCCTCGCTACTACCACGGTCCGGCTAGACGAGGGGATATCTATGAGTATCCTAGCTTAAACACCACGTTTACGCTAGAGATGATTACTCTAAACTCTACGCGAAGAGATCAAAGTAAACTCATAAACCAAAGAATAATAAAACAAAGAACTTACTAGAATTTAGAAGTCGAAATACTGAAGAATCCTGAGAACAAGCCTCGGGTTAGGAGAACTTGATCCCGCAGGTACAACCTCGGAGTAGACACCGACAGGCCGGCTTCCTCCGAATTACACCTCCACTCTATCTCTCTCAATCTAGTAGAACTAATTCTACTTTCACATGGATGCTAAGCCCTAAGAGGTGGGAACCCGAGAGGGATCCTCTCTCTAAAACCCTAACTTATGATTTGCAACTGAATAATGAATTGGGGTCTTCTCCACCAGGGGCCAGGGGCCTTGCTTATATAGCCCTTTCAATTGAATCTGGACCGTCGGATCAAACCGACCTTCATCTCACGGTTTTCCTTGATCCTCAAAGGCGGTGGAGCATAATCCGCGAAGTGGAAGCTGATTGGTCGAGAGGAGGGGGCGGGCGCCCCAGGGACTAGGGCGGGCGCCCTGAGTCCGGGCCCGTTCCGTCTCCCGTTCGTTCCCGTGGCTTCTGGAATCTTCTAGATTACGGAAAATTATGTTTTCGGTTTTTATCCCGTCATTAATCCGACATGTGGGCCTTTCTTCCATATTTCCTGATAACCCCCTGCAGAAATAGATAAACAGCAAAACTCGTGGAATTCTGTTAGATCAAACCCTAATTCTAGGTGTTGCTTGCATATAGGTCCTTTTCTTTATTTATTTGATAGTTATAATTGATACTTAAGAACCGTCAACAGCAGGTGACGAGTGGATACGGGTAGGTGGGTTCACACCCAATAAAACTCAGAAAGGCAAGGGTATACCGCACAAATCTAAAAGCAGAATCAACGGTTTTTTTTGCATTTTCTTTGCCGAGAGCCCCCGATCTGGCTCTCGGCAAAGTTTTTTTTGCATTTTCTTTGCCGAGAGCCCCCGATCTAGCTCTCGGCAAAGTTTTTTTTTTGCATGCATTTTCTTTGCCGAGAGCCCCCAATCCGGCTCTTGGCAAAGGTTTTTCCTCTTTTTTTTTTGCACTTTCTTAAGAAATTTCTTTGCCGAGGGCTATTTCTGGGCTCTCGGCAAAGAATTTTATTTTTTTATTTTCGCATCCATTTTTTTTGATAGCATGTTACAATACTAATAGCTTAATTTTAAAATTTGATACTTTTTTAATGCTTTTTACTATATATTTTGAGTTTAGTTCATTTATTTACATTTCTCCGAAAAATGCAAGTTTGAACTAAACTTAGTGATTCAAAAGATGATATTGATTGTATTTTGAGACCAAATCCAGGAGCACTCATGAAATTTCAAACATCTCGCACACGGAACATGGCGACAAACTTTGCGATGAAGTGTATTTTAATTATATAAAATGCAAACAACTTCCGAAAATCATGAAACTTGACGGCACGTCTTGAAATCACATGTGAAGGCTAGGATAAAAATTTAAAAATGTTTCATGCACGTTGCCCCTTTTACGAGGGTTAGAAACCTAGACATCTCCTTTGTTGATCACTGTTATTGCATGTGAGATGTCTAGGTTTATAACCAGCTTAGTTTGCAACATACGCGAAACGTTTTCAAAATTTTATCCTAGCCTCCACATGTGATTTCAAGACGTGCCGTCAAGTTTCTTGATTTTCGGAAGTTGTTTGTATTTTATATAATTAAAATACACTTCATTGCAAAGTTTGTCGCCATGTTCCGTGCGTGAGATGTTTGAAATTTCATGAGTGCTCCTGGATTTGGTCTCAAAATACAATCAATATCATCAATATCATTTTTTGAATCGCTAAGTTTCACTATTGTATACACCTGCAGTTCAAACTTGCATTTTTCGGAGAAATGTAAATAAATGAACTAAACTCAAAATATATAGTAAAAAGCATTAAAAAAGTGTCAAATTTTAAAATTAAAATATTAGTATTGTAACATGCTATCAAAAAAATGGATGCGAAAACAAAAAAAATTAAATTCTTTGCCGAGAGCCCAGAAATAACCCTCAGCAAAGAAATTTCTTTGCCGAGAGTGTATTTTTTGCCGAGAGCCTAACTGAGGACCCTCGGCAAAGACTGACGGCGGTTAGCCTCGTCGGTCCTTTGCCGAGGGCCTTATTTGTCGAGAGCTGGGCCCTCGACAAAGGATGTCTTTACTGAGAGCTGACCTTTGCCGAGGGCCTGGCTCTTGCAAAGAACAAATTTGCCGACGGACGTTCTTTGCCGAGAGCCCGGCTCTCGGCAAAGAGATCTTTGCCAAGAGCGCCTATTTGCCGAGAGCCCGGCTCTCGGCAAAGAGCTTTTTGCCGAGTGCCCGTGTTTTTGCCCTCGGCGAAGATAATCCCTCTCGGCGAAGGCTCTGTTTCCGATAGTGTCGACCCCCATCGAATACCAGCGTTTCCTAAACAACTACGACGTTCTCCTTCTCTAGTATGCCGAGCAGGAGGGAGATGACGATGGCCTTTCGCATCTACGCGAATGCTATATGAACACTCCCGATCATGGCGGCCACCAGGAGAAAAAAAAAGGAGGCGCACTCCAGACCGTACCCCCTCGCACGACTATGTCAATGTCGACTACGAGGTCTCTTATGAGACCAGCCAGGATGTATGGGCCCAGCTCCTCAGCAACAGCGACATGCTCGCCAATGAGAATAGGCATCTTCGCCAACAACTCGAGGAACAGATCGGGGCGCGTGGACACTAGGTCCACAATGACATCCTCAGGAAAGGCCGACCGCATCCGAGAGCCGACCAAAACTTGGTCGAGGCCCTTTGAGAGGCGGCCGATATGCCGCAACCCTCAACTGAGGAGGGATGCCAGACACTCCAGAGGATCCAGGAGGTGATTGCGGCCACGACAGAGCAGATCCCCGAAGTGAGCCGCGCCCAAAGGGGCAAGCACGCAAGCTCGCTGTAGACCGTGGCCAGTAGCTAATTGGCGTCGAGCGGTGTGTGGCCACGGGGCTGTCCGTGCTAGCAGGCTGGGCCCGTGTACGCGCTCGTCTCTGAGGCCACTGGCGAGCGGGCGGCGGAGGGCGAGGTGAGGCTGTTTGTGGGCCTCCCCGCGGATGTGATGGTCTCTGACAGCCCGGTGTGAGCCACCCAAGGGCTGTCTCGGCGGCGCTGTGATCTCTCAAGCTACTCGGGCTGCCAATGGCCGCTGCGTGGGTTAGGACCGCCGCTGGTTGACGCCATTTGAGATGCGGCCGTGAGGCTATGCCCGACGCCACGCCCAAAGGGGCCATCACCGCCTGGGCATGCGCACTGGCTGCCTGCGCCACGCGCATGAAGGGCCACCGTGACCTCCTTCGTCACGCTGGTCACGGGCCGCCGCTGTCGCACCGCACGCACGCACGCGCCGGCGAGCCGAGTGACATGGTGTCCGCGGCGAGCTCGTCTTGGGCATTGGACACGTGAGGTGAGCTTGGCTGGGGCACAAAGATGCCACGACCGCGATAAGCTTGGCCAGGGAGCGTGATGGGCACGGATAGAGAGGGCCGGGGAACACTACCGCAATCCACTTTCGGCGCTCGGCAAAGAAGCCTTTGCCGAGAGCCAAATAA
Source organism: Saccharum hybrid cultivar R570 (assembly GCA_038087645.1). Lineage (NCBI taxonomy): Eukaryota > Viridiplantae > Streptophyta > Magnoliopsida > Poales > Poaceae > Saccharum > Saccharum hybrid cultivar. The sequence continues at coordinate 40,808,444 of JAQSUU010000307.1, read as the reverse complement.
AAAACACTCGACAAAGCCTCTGCACTCGGCAAAGAAGGCTTTGCCGAGCGCCTGATAAACGGCTCTCGGCAAAGAAGTTTCTTTGCCGAGTGCTAAAAAAAAACACTCGGCAAAGGCTTCTTTGCCGAGTGCCAAAGTAAAACATTCGGCAAAGCAATTTTTCAAACCACATTTTGATGCCCTAAACGAATTCAAATAAAAAAGTTTTCAACTATAAAGTTTCATAACTTCTTATGATCTACAAACTTATATTGGTCATTTCTTCATTCGACAAAGTAATAATTACGTTGTTCATAAAATCTATGTCTCTCATGTAGTTTCATGAAACTACAAGAGAGATATATAAGATTTGTGAACAATATTAGCATCACAATTTCGGATGGAAAAACTTCGTAAATGAAGTTTGTAGATCTCAAAAGGTTATGAAACATTGTAGTTGACCACTTTTTAATTTGAATTCATCTTGTCATGCAAATCTACGTTTGAAATTTAAAATTTTAAAATTTTAAAATTCGAATTTTTCAAAAGACCTCGGATGGAAAAACTTCCTAAATGAAGTTTGTAGATCTGAAAAAGTTATGAAACATTGTAGTTGACCACTTTTTCATTTGAATTCATCTTGTCATGCAAAACTACGTTTGAAAATCAAAATTTTAAAATTCAAAATTTTCAAAAGACCTCGGATGGAAAAACTTCCTAAATGAAGTTTGTAGATCTCGAAAAGTTATGAAATATTGTAGTTGACCACTTTTTCATTTGAATTAATCTTGTCATGCAAAACTACGTTTGAAATTCAAAATTTTAAAATTTGAATTTTTCAAAAGACCTCAGATGGAAAAACTTTCTATATGAAAAATGTAGTGCTCGAAAAGTTATAAAAACTTTGTAGCTGACAACTTTTTGATTTGAATTCGTTTAGGGCCTCAAACAATCAATTTTCACTTTGTTTAGTATAATATTTGAGTAACCGAAACGACATACAGACGCATGTGAGTGTGTAGTTCAGGTGGCAGATGAGGTATCGCGTGAGGGAGAGGTCACGAGTTCGAATCCTGCCGACTGTGTAGCCGCGACTTACGACTTACGACTTGCGACTTCGACGGAGACGGGCGGGCGCTGGCCAGTGCGCCTCTCCCCCGATTAAAAAATATTTTTTTCAGGTTTTTTTTCGCATTTTTTTATTTCGCGCTTTGCCGAGCGTCGGGCTCTCGGCAAAGGCTTTGCCGAGTTCCCGATAAACGGCTCTTGGCAAAGAAGGCTTTGCCGAGTTCCCGATAAACGACTCTTGGCAAAGAAGCCTTTGCCGATCGAATTTTCGCCGAGAGCGCTTTGCCGAGAGCTACGCTCGGCAAAGGCTTTGCCGAGAGCCTTAGAGGCTTTGCCGAGAGCCTTAGAGGCTTTGCCGAGAGCCTGGGGCCCTCGGCAAAGCAGCTGGCTCCGGTAGTGGAAGGAGACGACCGTCCACGCGAGCAGCTGATCTGGCAGGGCACGCGAGATGGTTGGTTTTGGCAAAGTTGTAAGAAATTTTCTCTCTTCGATGGTAAATCTGTAGGAGATTTTGGGAGGATGGTGTTTGAACATGTGTCGTCCGAGAGAGGCAAAAAATATAGAAGCCTGGGTCACTTAGAGCATCTCCAAGAGTATTTCTAAAATCTGCTCTCTAAATCATTATTTGGAGAGTCAATTAAGTAAAAATTGTTTTCTATATCTCTGTATTCTCAAATAGATTTTGTATATCTTGTTCGTAGTCTAGAGAGCCATCTCACTCTCCATCTTTGGTTAGCAAGAAATCAGGAACAGAAGATATTTATATTTGGATATCCAATTGAAGAAGCTGTTAAAGAATATTTTTTCATCAAAATCTCTATTCCTATGAATTAGCTAGAAAAGATATAAATAGTTTCTTAGACATGCTCTTAGTCTCCATACACAATTCTTATACAGCGCGCGTGCGCCGAGCGGGCTAGCAACGCGCGTTTTCTACTTTCGGCACCTGCCTCTTCTAACATCTGGCACCTTCTGTTTTCGTTCTAAAAATTTGAAACGCTGTCGCCATTTAAAATATTTTAACTAGCACCACCTATTTCCCCTTTCTTTCTGCTCAACGAGTGTTTCTTCTTCAAGCAAGAGGCGGAAACTCCTACGCAGCCGCAGGCTTGATTTGGGCGGCCCCAACTGATCTTCCCCATCCACGGCTCCAACTGATCTTCCGCGTCGACGTGGAGGCGAAGAGAGCCCTAGCGAGTGGCGAGTCCACATCCTGCAGCTCCAATCATTGGTTTGTCGCCTAACTGGTCTTCTCGCCATTCCCGCTCCAGTCTAGAGCTCGGGGTCATCTGAATCGTCCACTTGCCCTAGGCCTCGTTTAGTTCACCGATTCGGTGAACTAAACACTGTGCCGAATCACTGTTTATCTTTTGTTTTTATTGGGTAATAATTGTCTATTAATTAGGATCAAAATGTTCATCTCGCAAAGTACAACAAAACTGTACAATTAGTTTTTGATTTCATCTACATTTAGTATTATATTTTGATGTGATGGGGAATCTTCTTTTTGCATAGTGGAATTTGGGGTAAATTTGGGAACTAAACGAGGCCCTAGTCTGTTCGTCAAGGAGCCTGCACTTGCGTCCACCCCTCGCACGCAGGCAGCGTTCCTTCCCTCTCGCGGCAACAGTGAAGATTTGGGGCGGATTCGTTGCCGGCTAGGCCTCGATTTGGGGTGGATTCAGCGACAAGCTCGATTTGAGGCGGAGGCGGAGGCGGTGGAGGCTGATTCAAGTGTGCTTCGGGCAGAGGAGTGAAGGGCCCTACGAATCCGCCGCCCATCGAGACCCAGCATCTGCAGTCAGGACCGAGAACAAGGATCCGAACCCTACTGCGACACGATTGCTGGCCATGCGGCTGTGAGGACATCAACATCGTCACCGGGGACGGTCTCGAACGATTCCAGCTCCTCTAGGTACGCGCCACCGCTTCATCCGCCTGCCCCTCCCCGCTCTTCGTCCCTCTGCTCCCGTGGGGTGCACGTGCGAGATTTGTGTGCGTTGTGCCGGTCGTTCAGTGATCCCCGACGTCGTGTTCTGCGGTCACCAGGACATTGGTGTCGACTCACGCATCGTGGTGGTCTCCCTTTTTGCAGTCGATGCCTGGTTAGGCACCCGCAAGGTCCTGGGCAAGGCGGTTGCTAGTTTCATTCTTGTTTCTGCTTTGTTGTGTGCTAGCAGAGTAGTGGGTTTCACAGTGAGATGTCACCCTGCTAAAAATTTAGAAGCAAACCAGACATCTGCAACATCTGTTTCAGATTGACCTTATGTTTGATCGATAAGAATAATTATGTATTGCAAATCTACAGGGTGAAATTTGTAGTCATCATATAGTATTAAAAACCGAGAAGACGAACGAACCATTACCCAAAATCACTTGTTTCTCAGTTTGGAGATATTCTTCCTCAAGGTATTTTATGAGGGTTTTAATTGCTTAGACAGACCATTAGCTCCATCCTCTGCTGACACAGATCTGGTGATGCGATTAAAAATGTTCAGCCACAGAGAAGATGCTTTGAACAAATTAGATTGAAAAATAAAAACCGTACCTGTCACCAAAATATTTTCAAGTTACCAACAAATGCTTTGATACAGTCAATAGAAGTGCTTAGCTCTTCCTAGAATTCCAAAAGAAAACTTCAGTAGAATAACTAATATTGGTGTGCAAAAGCTCGTAAACAGAAAGCCTCAATAGTGTATCATTTCTTCAGAAAGTAGAAGTTAAATTTAGTACCACAGATGCAGAAACATGATACTTCATCAATTTCGCAAAGCAGAGTCCACATCTATCCAATTCTTCGCCGCAGTCAACATAAGAGGAATGTATGTCAGCAAATATTTTGAGCATGTAACTTCTGAGAATGATTATTAGTTATCAGAATGTGTTGTTCGGGGGTTCAGAGAGAGAGCCTACTTACTTGACCTGCTTTTCCCTTGGTTCTTCAAACAAGGACTGCAATTTCCTTGTATCTTTTCAAAAAGCTGATCCATGTACTGACAGTGCTTGCTTCTAATTTGTTGAAGCTATGGATCTTGAAAGTTCATCTTCCTGGGCATATGTCAGAAAATAAAAAATAGAACAAGTGAACTGTGCTAACACAATGCATTTCTTGAACTAGAAACTGACAAATACAATTATTGACTTACCTCTATTTTTTTCAGGTCATGGTCAGTGGGAGCATTTCAAGAAAAGAACGCTTCTGGACAAGAGTGTTTTTGGTTATTTCCTCCCTGTTTTTATTATCGAGGTATAGTCTGGTACTCTTCCTACGGTATTTGCTAACTTTGTACCTCTGGTTATAAATTGACTAATTTTTTATTGCTAAGATATTTTTCTGATTCAGTTCAGAAAGCATAGCAGATTTAATATTCCTATGTTATTCAGAATTTTTAACAGTACAATGAAACTTGCTAGGAAAGATCGAGTCAACTAAGTTTGTAATCATCGATATCATCACAGTTTGCACAAATTTATCTTGTTGTCTCAAAAAAAATCTTAAGGTTGTATATAGTTACCTGAAATTTGAAGAGATACATCTTGTAGCTGGGACTTGAGGGCATAAATTTTTTGTGATCTGGTGTTTTTGTGCGGATAATATTGTTTTGCCATAATTTTTACAGCTACATGTTAATAATTTATAGCATATATCAAAATATATTACATGAGTGTAAAACAATTGCAGCCAAACTATATTTTTTAGCTATCTATTTTTTAGTTTTTTGTGTTGTTTGGATCTGCTAGCTAAAATAACCACCTAAGACTCTGCTTGGATTCAATACCACCCAATAGTTAGCTAGTTTCTATAGTTGCTAATACTGAATAGGAAGCTGTGCGTTCCATATATGTTTCTGTAGATGTCCAAGCAATAGTGCCAACATATACGTCAGCACATGCATTGGCTCAGCAGATATCAACATTTCAATCTAACTTGCTTTCTCTTTAGTCTGACCAGAAAAGATATATCGATGAGTTGTAAGTTAACAAAGCATTGTCTAATAATTTCTTTCCTTTACCATATTTCCTGTCCAAGTCCAAATACATATAAAATCAAAGTTTTAGATGTTTCATTTAATGTTTTTTCTACTACGTACTTTTACCGTGTACCAACCTATCCATGTACAAACAATTGATTCTAGGTATCCAACTAACTGATTTTCCATACAAATTAGGTCGACTCATTTCTATGTTGATTGAAAGAAAGAGCTCCTGTGACTTGCATTAAAAAAGATATCCAATTGACGATTCACAACAGTTATTTTTCTAGCTTGCAGACAAACTCTGAGTGGTAGTTCCAACACCCATGACTTATGCTGTGTTTTCACATCTTGATTTTTGTATATGTGCATAGCTGCTGCCTTGTTACTGTTCATGAACATAAATAAGGTTTCACTATGGAAGTATCAGCATGCTGAATATCTTGTCTTCCCTGCAACCTATATATTCACTAGAGCTCCTGCAACTCATGATCATCAGGATTGCCTATATCCTCCTTGCCTCTAAGAAGTTCACTAGCCGCAAGATTTCCTCTATTAGGACCTATGAGCACTTTGTGTTACCTTACCTGATACTTGGAGCACACTATGATAAAAAGGAACAAACTCAAGTTAGAAAGTTTCGTGGCTGCGCCATGCAAACATTTGTGCATCAATAAAATACCATATTATTAGTATCTAATTACAAAAGTTGTAGATATATGAATATAAAGTTAGAAATATGTTACAACAAAGTTCTGAAACTTGAAGTGCAAAGTTTAGAATTACAAAGTTGTGAATCTTAAAATACTATGTTTCAAATATGCTCGTATAAAGTTTTAAAAGTGCTGGTATAACGTTCCTGGATTTTAAAAGTAAAGTTTTAAATTACAAAGTTTTAAATCTTAAAGTATAAAGTTTTAAATGTGCTAGTATATAGTTCCTGAATTTAAAATATAAAGTTTGAAATTACAAAGTTTTAAATGTGCTAATATAAAGTTCTTGAATTTTAAAAATAAAAATTGGCGTTACAAAGTTCTAAATCTTAAAGTAGAAAATTTTAAGTGTGCTAGTATAAAGTTTTTTAATTTTAAAAATAAAGTTTTAAATTACAGAGTTTTAAATCTTAAAGTACGAAGTTTTAAATGTGCTAGTACAAAGTTTATAATGTGACAATTTAAAGTTATAAATTTTGAGTGTAAAGTTTTGAAGCTAGTAATACAAGTTTATAATGTGATAGTTCAAAGTTTTGAAATCTAGCGGTGTAAAGTTAGTAATATAATAGTTCAAAGTTTATAAATTCTATAGGTAAAGTTTTGAACCTAGCAACATAAAATTTATAATATGATAGTTCAAAATTTTAAACCTAACAATAAAAGTTTGTAATGTCATAGTTCAAAGTTTATAAATTATGTGTAAAGTTTTAAACTTAGTGGTACAAAGTTTATAATGTGATAGATTAAAATATTGAATCTAGCAGTATAAAGTTTGTAGTGTGAAAGTTCAAAGTTTATAAATTATGAATGTAACATTTTGAACTTGGCAATTCAAAGTTTATAATGTGATAGTTTAAAGTTTTTAAAATTAGCAGTACAATGTTTGTAATATCATAGTTTAAAGTTTATTAATTCTGAGTGTAAAGTTTTGAACCTTACAGTACAAAGTTTATAAGGTGATAGTTCAAAGTTTTGAATTTTAACAGTACAAAGTTTGTAATGTCATAGTTCAAAATATATAAATTCTGAGTTTGAAGTTTTGATAGATCAAAATATTGAATCTAGTAGTACAAAGTTTATATTGTCGTAGATCAAAAGTTTATAAAATCTTAGTTTAAAGTTCTCAACCGAGCATTATAAAGTTTTTAATGTAATAGTTCAAAGTTTTGAAACTAACAGTTTAAAATTTGTAGTATCATAGTTGAAAGTTTATGAATCCTAAGTGTAAAATTTTAAACCTAGAAACACAAAGTTTAAAATGTCATAGCTCAAAGTTTTATACCTAGAAGTATAAAGTTTGTAATTTCAAAGTTCAAAGTTTATAAATCCTGAGTTATAGTTTTGAACCTAGCAGTGTAAAGTTTATAATGTGTTAGTTCAAAATTTTAAACCTAGTATGAAGTTTATAACTTCATGCATTTTTAAATCTTTTTATCTTATCTTTGTTTTTTCAGGGTATTTATTGACAACTATTTTAGTACTGAAGAACAAAAGCCATGTGTGCTTTTATATTAGCTATTTGCATCTCGACAAATTAGATGTACTCATTTTCCTAGTTTTTTAAACTTCATAACCATTTTTCTATTTTTCTGTCGGTTGAATTGTTAATCCTGTATAGTAAATATGTCCGTGCGTTGTTACGGATTTTTTTACGTTCATTTAGGTTGCTGGAAAATAATTGTGGTTTTTTTTCCTGATTGAATTGGCTGAAGTGAACTATCGGTTACTTCTTCCAAATATTAAAGAACAATAACCAATGGAATCTGTAGATAGTTTAGCACACATGATAATATATTCGACCAGTTTTTTTGTTGACTAAACATTAGAATTTTTATAGGAAATTCATGCTTAAAAACTAACCTTTTGTATTTCTAATACATTTAAGGAATTCTAGGACCCCAAAAGGCATGTTGTCTTCACATTCATTATCCTTGTATGTAAGTAGTTGTCCCCGGACTTTTTTTTTTTCTGATTTCATATCCATTCTGTACGTCCAATCAATATCGTCAGTTAACGAATCCATAATGTTATTGTATTATAGAGTTATGTATGTGTAAAACGATAATGGATTTAATTATTGTGATATTTACCATTAAAGATGGCAAGTTCTAATTTAATAATATATATGAAAATGTACTATTCAGTGTAACAAATAATTTTATCTCAAAAGAAAGGTTGCCTTTTGTAAATTGGAATATCTTCTAACATTTTTTGACTCCACAGAAAAATATTTTCATTCCATCTAGACCCAGGGCATACAGTAGACATAGCTTTTGGTAAGTGCTCAGCAATCCATAAAAGTTTTTTTTGACATATCTTGCACTCGGGTTGTATTGGTACATGGGATCAAGAGGTGTAGGGTCTAAAATGTAGATTTTTCTATTTTCTTTGTCAAGGGTGAATAGACCAAATTCCCGGCCGCCTTGCGTTGGGATAAGAATCTGATATAGGACATAGATTAGAAACGACATAAAACTATTTTTGACAGGTATATTTTCGGACTGTAATAGTCAATTTTTATTTTAATATAGAATACACTAACTATTAGTAACTGTTCTGATAGGTATACGAGAGTGTTCTTACCAATTTGCATGATGAAACACTATAGTTTATACCAGACCAGCAACGAACGGAATCTATTAGTTGATCCACATCTAATTTTTTCCGCTCTATTATACGTATAAAATAATAATCCGAGAAGAACTGAGTTCACACCTTGTTCAGGGCACCGACGAACAAGCGTAGCTGCTTCTGCTGGCCGGTCCTGCGAGGGGCCTCCGACGTATGACTTGACGATGAGGAGTGCAGTCGGACGGTGATGTGTTTGTGATGGGAGGTTGGCAGCCTGACGGCGCTCTGTGTTGGTTGAGCAGCGCGGCAGCCTGGCGGTGCTTGCTTTGCTGATCGAGGGTCTGAACAACCAGGACAAGAACTCACGTGAGATTGAAAAAGTAACATGCATGAGATTACCTTTTCTCACGTAAACAACCAGGACTTTATGTACGTGATATATGTTTTGCATCCTAATTATCTTGTGATTGGATTAGTGCCTCAGATGCATGTGGGCATACATGTACGTAAGGGCCTAGAGCGCAACCAGCGAAGCACGCAAGGGAAACGCATGTGGATCCATAACGGATTCTTTTTTTTTTCTTTTTGGTAGGATACGGATGATTTGAGAAGTAACGTGAGAACGTGTCCATAAGAAAAAATGTTAGTACGGGATTTTTTTTTGTAGTGCACAAACAGGAGTTCATAGCAAACGAAAAGAGACATCCGAGTAAATCGGGCAGAATAAAAAAGACAAGGAAAAAATTGGAGTCCACGAGCCCTATCCAAAAAAAAAAAGATATGTGAAAAATATGAGACGTCACGGCAGCAACAAAGCGTATAAAACATAAGATATATAAATTTTGAAAATAGTACTTTTACATCTATTTGGATATCAAACCATCTCTCCGCCCTTTTTATTTTCAATAAACCCGCTATCCCGAAAGAGAATAGCTCGTGGAATCCAAATTGGCCAATTGGCTCAGAATCTAGACAAGAGAAAACTAGACTTTAGAAGCTAAATAGGCCTCAGGATAAAACTAGATAGGAGAACCGGGCTGCAAGGAAGAAAGACTCGCGTAGGTAAGTCACAGCAACTCGCGTAGGTAAGTCGCAGAAGCGCGCGTCGCTGTCCGTCCGAGCGCGCGTGTGTAGCGATGGTTGCTACCGCGCACGCGCCGACCAAGAGCTCCGGTATGGTGGAGTTGCTCTAATTGGTTGCTGTGATACTTGCCGTTGGTTTGAATTGCCTGTCAGAAGTACATTCGTTAGAATTTGTGGCTGGATTCGTTTTGCTTCTTGGAATAATGTTGATGTTCACTGTCAGGTGACTATGGTTGATCATTAACTTCCATGTTCTTTGGCTGGGTGTGTATTACTAGTACCTTGTGAAATAACAGTTTGATATAGCTAATGACATCACCAATGCATGAACTAGATTGAATTTTATATGCCAAATTACTTAATTTATGCCATTGAGGCAAACTGGAAGTAGTGACTAGAGATTCACCGAAAGTTTTCTTAGTTAAGATCAATGTTCTTAGTAATTGATTATTTGTTGTTTGCTCTATTTTTTCATGTAGGCATGCAACCAGAAAATCTGGCCAAAAGATAGTTGTGGAGGACTTGACACAGGAGTTATTGAAAGGGTCAGGAAACGTGGGGAGCCAAAGAAGAACGTGGGACCAGGTGTCGTGTCATCGTTCCAATATCGGAATCCACTAGTATCGATATCAATAATCCCACAATCCTCGATGTCTGCTCGTAGTGCCACATGGCACATCATACCAGTCACATTGAAATAATAGAACTTTTTCTGTAGGGAATTTGAGTGACATAACTTTTTTAATCACTCCATACTAAGTCATGTTGCTAGTACTGGCATGACCCTTCACAACCACGCCACTATTTTTGTGTGGTGAGGCTTTTCTCAATGATAGCCATTCAAAACAAACGACTATTGGTGTAGCATCTATTGAACATACGAGCTTGATGGTTTGGTCCTTGAGCAAGGGCATACATTAGTTCACTTGCCTAGAACAACACAAATAAACTGTGACAATAGAAACTTGTTATTGCATCGGTTTACAATTTTTGTGGCAGTAAGCGCGTAGCAATTGCAATACCATTGAAAAATATAACAAAAAAGCACAAAAAACTGTGGCAATGCAAACATGTTATTTTCCTTGCATCGGTTCACTTGCCTATAATAATACAAATTAACCGTGGCAATAGTAACATATTATTGTATATATCTATTTGGGATTCTCGTTGCTATAAGCACATAGCAATCGCAACCCTATTCAATATTATGATAACCACAAAAACCGTGGCAAAAGGAACCTGTTATTGCATCCATTTAGAATTCTCATTGCAATAAGCACCTAGCAATTGCAACGCAATTGAAGATTATTGCAACCCAAAACAACCGTGGCAATAGTTGCAATCAAATTTAATATGGTTGGAATAGCAGCAAACAATTGCAACGAAAATGAACACTAATGCAACTACAAAGTGTCGTGGCAATACTCTCAACCAATTGCATCACAATCCTAAAACGGTTGCTGTGGCTCATACCTATTGCAAGGAAAGCTACACATATTGCCACATAATTTTATTATGGCAATATAGTCACATATTATCACCATTTTACTGAAAGGTATGGTTACAATACCACCTACCTATTGCACCCAAATTAGTGTCTCATGGCATTAGATTGGAAATCTTGTAGTGCATGAACTGAGACAGATCTAAGTCAAACCAAATTAACTTTTATCAAACCGATAGAAAAGAATATTAACAATCATGGCACCAATGTAAAGAATACTCACTACATCCCTTAAAACAGTTCGTTCTGGAGGTTGGTGCTTTTGCTGTGCAAAATGGCCGGGGAGCGACAGGGGTAGTCCTACGGGATGCTGATGGGACTTTCCAAGGCGGCCGAGCTCGATGGTACAACCATGGCCTGGATGCTCTGATGATGGACGCTCTAGCTTGCCAAGATGGAGTACATTTTACTTGTGAGCAAGGAGTCCCAAGGGTGCCGATGGAGACGGACTGCCAGGAGTTGGCCAACATGTGGGCGCGGGGAGGCAATCAAAGATCACATGTTGCGCCAATTATTAGAGATATCATAGAGCTTAGTTCAGGTTTTAATGATTTTACTTTGATGTATGCTTCTCGATCTTGTAATCGTGTAGCTCATGTGCTAGCAAAGCAAGTCACGGATGTCGACAGGTTGGGTGAGTGGCAAGTAGCCTCAACATGCATCTGTTGACCGAAGATTGTAACCTTGCTGTTCCTTGATGAAAGAAACGAGTCCTGAATCGGAAAAAAAAGTCTTTTCACAAAGAAATTCGTTTGAGGTGGTCCACCGTTTCTGAGACGAGTTTGCCCCCACATTAACGCAGCCTCAGCCTCATCGTTTAGCGCATGCAGTCATACATTAAGAGCATCTCCAACAGAACCCCTACTTGACCCCCTACTTCAGATTTAGGTAGCGGAGGCCAAAAAATCAACTCCAACAGGCCCCCTACTAGACACCCAACATTTGTTGGCCTCCTACTTTTTTCCCCTCCATCCTCTATTTCTGTTGGCCCCCTACTCTCCACCGTGTAAAATCTGGATGAGAGGTGACAAAAGAGTCCCACGTGTCATTGACTACTAAAACGAATTTGAGTAGTATGGTTTATGTAGTATTGCTGGAGTTGGAAGAAAAATATAAGTAGTCTTAAAATAGGTGGCTTTCTAAATAGAGAAGTAGGTGTGTGTTTTAGGTAGTATTGCCGGAGATGGTCTGCTCTTCGTTTCCAGCGCATGGAATACTTCACCCGCCTGGCCTCTTCCGCTTCAGCTATCCGGCCTCATGCGCGCGGCCTCTCATGCGTGTCATGAAAAAAACGCCAAAAAATTTCCAAAAACTGCAGAGCGAGGGATCGACCCGCGGCCGCTCGCTTGAGGTCTCGCCTCGGTAACCGATGGAACAGAGATACAGTAGATACTCGTTGAAGGAATGCGCAGGATGCTATTTAATAGGGTAAACACGAAAAAATTGACTCCAGCTAATCACCTCTTGGTATGCTAAATTATGCCAAGACGAACTTATTTCTGGATGGAGGGAGCATTAGGAGTAATATATGATCATAAGATAGCAAGCCCGCATTTCCATTTGTGGGTGTCGGACGTTGGCTGCGGCAGCTCCCTAGTATTTATGACGGCTACGGAGCCGCAGTCGTAGGTAGCGTTGCGGTCGGTGTTGATGATGCCCTCCGCGTTCTCTCTGATGATGCCGTCCAACGTCATGACGGCGCCGTCAATCTTCTGCCGCTCATTCTTGAAGAGCTTCTCGTCGAGGAGGCTTCTGTTTACGTGCTTCTCGTCCGCGTACCCGTACACGACATACTCCTGATCCTCCTGCTGAGGCAAGGATATGGATGACGGTGTCAGGTTGAAGCTGGCGATCTGGTCCCTTTCTTTGAAGAGGCCGACGGTGATGTTGCTGTAGTAGATGAAGACACGCTCGCTTGGGTTCTTCGCCTCCAGGTAGAACCTGAAGATGTATTGGTTGCGACCAGTTCCTAGTGATGTGTATCTCTGCACATAAACATTGCTTGGAGCGACGGTGAGTTGTAGCTTTTTGGGGTGGAGTATCAGGCCCACCGCCTTGACAACGACGATGGCGACGAGCACGGTGACCACCAGCGCCACCGCGGACCGCGTGAAGAACAGGCAGCGGAACCGGAAGGTATTGCACACGCCCTCATCACCGCCGCTGTCTAGATCTCCCATGTACGAACTATGAAGTATGTATATATTTTTGCTCAGCTATATCTTAATCTGGATCATCTATATGGCTAGCTATAAATTAGACTGGGTGGACAACATGCAATTCGCATGCACGCACCGTACCCGGCCACTTCTCTAGCTAGCTAGCTATTTATATACTTGCATTCCATCGCCTGGCGGTCGACGCGCCCCGTTGAATCGTCATATGTGCGTGAAATATAATCATGACGTTGATAGAGTAGCTCGATCATGGGATGCAAAAAGCAAGTACATGATTATATATTCTCTTTCCAAAAAGAAAAGATAAAGACAGACTGGATATCGGATTTAACTTTTCCTTTAACACCAGGTACTTTATACTTTATTCTCTGTTTTAATTTGTCCCCTTTGGGTTTGTTGGTGTTTTCATTTGGAGTCCACACTGATCTCCTCAGATCATTTAGAATAATATGGACCTCGCAATCCAGCTCTGACGGCTCCTCTGTGTAGATAATTTTGTCTGCGCGGGAGCCGGAGCCACCAGGAGCCAGAGCAGGAGCACTATGAAGCCTGGCCAAACGGTTTTGGCTTCTCCAGAAGAGCACTGCCAAACACCCACTATATACACGCAATCAACAGCCATTTTCTCATAACACGTGGAATAATTTGTATAGAAGAGGGAAAACGAGCTTCACAAAGCATAGCCACGGCTTTTCAGCGTTATTATTACAAGTCATAAAAACGTAAACGTACAATGAAAGCCTAATTCAACTCCACCATAAACTAGTTGTGGGCTGGGAGCTAAATTCCTCATTATGGTTACCCGACAACGAGAGAACCTTCTTCCAGGAGACCAGGACACAAGCATTGAGCTAGCTCTTTCCAAAGTAAAATAAAAATACGAGAACACTCTCCTCTGTCCCCTTCGGGCAGTTGGAGGACTTGTCCACTTCTTCATAGGTCTAGTTTCTAGTAGGTACGGTCCCAATTTTCTATATTGATTTAATTTCTTAGCAGCATCTGTAAGGAGGTGGTGATGATGGTGCTTACAAAATAAGATTTCTTTGGTCTCTCTCTAACTCAATGGCATCTGATATAGCGCCAATGAAGGGCTTATGAGGGTAGGTTCCACTAGATTTGTAGGTTCACTTTGGTTCACCTCTTTTGGTGTGCCCAGACTACAGCACATGGGACCTTTAACAATCAGATACTGTCACTAACAAGGTTATTTGGTTTATACTCCCTCCGGTCTATTTTATCTGGCGCACACACATATCAAGATTCAAACTTTAAAAACTTTGACCAATAATTAGGCTAATAATTTTTAACTATTATAATACAAATTTTATATGATTAGATTTGTAAGGAATTATACTATCCAATGATTATAAGTTTATAAGCATAAGTATAATATAAAGCAAATGAATGGTCAAAGTGTAATCTTGGAGACTGTGTCATTCTAACTTGCGCCAGATAAAATAGACTGGAGGGAGTAGTACATATTCGTTGACATCTCAGTGACGATAACCCTATCGTGACACAAGGTGCATCTCTAAGCACCTTTTATGACATTACAAAGTAAAACCCCATCCATTTGATGGCAAGATCATTTTCGTGATAAACATATATGACGCTCTAGATCGTCATAAAGAACGTCAATACGTTGAATAGGACACCATGATGACATGGCATTGTTAACGTGGTTGGTGACATGACTAATGGCATGTCATACATGTTGTGACGAAATTTATCATCATATATAAACCATAATTTGGTCCAATTGGCCCATATGACATGGGGTATTTTTTAGCCTAGTTATGTAGGCTTATACCATACAAAGTCTATTTCACTTTGGGTCAAATCCATAGATGTGCATTTGTTGTTTTTCTCCCGAAACCCATTTTTGTAGCACAATGATACAATCTAACCCCATTAGTTTAGCACATGACATATTATTTTACCAAATAATTTATGGGCCCTGCCCATTCAAACAATATCACGTTTGAAGCTAATTTCAAATACATACAGCCTACACATTTACACATATCACAGAACATCAATTTCATATACATACAACCCATACATTTGTAGTCAGGATCCATTATCTCTTAGCAATTTAATGAAAGCACCACCTATCTAGATGTTGAATAGTGAATAATGCAAACTAAAAGAATCAGACTTTTCACCTGCTATTGTGCCCTTATCGTTCATATCGACAGTCTATGCAACCTCCTCGCACGAGCATAGCTCCTTCAGGATCCTCTTGCACATGAATTCCCCATCCACATCCCACCCATCAATTTTGATATTATGGTTGGAGCGGTTCGAAGCAAAAGCTCTATGGCAAGGCTTTCTCAGCAGCTAGCACAGTAATACACAACTAGCATAAACTCATATCATACCGAAGAAGCTTCTTGAAGCAAAAAAAAAAAATTTTAATGAAACATGTCTCGTATGAAACACTATATTGAGCCAGTAAAATCAATGTACTATGTAAATGTAAGAAAATAGCAAGAAAATGTTGTTGAAGAAACTATGATGATACGCACGTAATGGGAGCTCTCACCATCAAGTAACAAGGAGCTAATAGTAAGTACTATTGGATTTCATCTTAATATGAAGAACCACACCACCAAATTTCTAAAATAATAAGAAGGTCTAGTTTTGTCCTTGCA
This sequence comes from Saccharum hybrid cultivar R570, assembly GCA_038087645.1. NCBI lineage: Eukaryota > Viridiplantae > Streptophyta > Magnoliopsida > Poales > Poaceae > Saccharum > Saccharum hybrid cultivar. Next base: position 40,792,721 of record JAQSUU010000307.1, on the reverse strand, counting down.
ACTATATTATTATTAGATGTATTAAGCACAACCTAAATAAGATCAAAACTATCATATACACTAAAGTTGTGGGCGTATGTGTATATTTCTTTATGTGTTCTATATTTCGTGCATTAGATGCATCACATGCCATACATCATATGCATTTTTTTAGCATCCATGAAAATTTTTAGCTAGTTTTAAACTCTTTTAAATCTGATTTCACATTAAAACCTAATTTTGAGCATGCATTTTGTCAAGGAACTTTAAACTTCACTTGAGCACATAAGCTGGGAAATTGCATGAATAAATATTACTTTATAAACCAAAAATTTAGATGATTTTTACTAGATTTTCGGAAACCAACTTGGTGCTAAACAACTTAGGCAAAAACTCAAATATAGCATTGTGGTATAATTTTAATTTTAGAACTACAAAAGCTATGATGCCAGATCCAAGAAAAATGGGTCCCACTTGTTTTTTAGCATCTATTTAAAAAAAATACAAGATTTTTAGAGGTACCTAGGTCCTTTGTTTTGGATCAACAAAAAAAATAGCTTAACAAAACCTCAAATATAGCATTCTAAGAAGAATTTTAGTTTTAAAACTATAAAAGATATGATACCAAATCCAAGCAAAACGGGCCGTCCTTGATTTTTTGCATCTTCATAAAAATTTGTCAACAATTTTAGAGATCCCTAGATCCTTCGTTTTGCAACACGAAGAGAAGGTAAAAAAACACTTGTTTCACACCAAATATGGTGTGATTTATGACTCAGTTACATATCAGCAAATATACCTGAAAAAGGCCCCAAGTGACGCAATACGTACTTTTTTTTTCAAAATATTAATTTTTGGAGTAAAAAAATCCGGGCCATGGATGCCCCTTATATAGATGAATAACTGGCACGAATAAAGACATGGAGCCCACATGGACAGCTCCTGTGTAGTATTGAACGGACAATGAAAAATAATCATTACGTATGTGTATGCATGCTTTACGGTGGTTCCGGTGTTGTAGGCTTTTGTTGACTCTCGTGCATATTTTTCCTACTAATTAAGAATTTAAGATCCTATCTGGTTCACCTAAGAAGCTAGAGAACGTTTAGGTGGCTTCATCTTTCTAGTAAAAAACGGCTACAGCTTCTCTCAAAGAGCTGTTCGGCTGCAGCTTCTCACACAGAGCTGAGCAGTGTTTAGCAGGGCTTCACCCGAAAAGCCAGAAAAACCAGAGCTAAAGCCGCCTGTGAAGTTAGCCCCGCCAAAGAAGGCCTGAGCATTGATCAAAAGCCAAGTGACTGTGGTGGGATTCGATGGTTCGTTAATTCGTGATCACTCAAGTTGCTCCCAAATACTTGATCTAGAAGATTCCATTCCGTGCGCATGTACCTGACCGATCGAAATATTATATATAGCTCCGATCCGAGATCCGAACCATCTATCTAAACAAGCATCAGTACCGTTTCTTATCACTGCAGCCTGTAGGTGCAGGGCGTACACACATGGCGAGTAGCAGCCGCAGCAGTAGTACCCTAACACCAGGCGATCCAGCAGACGTGAAAACTCGAGAAACCGCCGGAAGCGCAGAATGGAGGCCAAAGCATTACGTCCTGGCTGGCATGGTCATCATCCTCGCGGCCAGCACCGTGACCATCGTCACCTCGGTCGTCCTCCGCCCCGCGCGCATCCAGTTCTCCGTCGCCAACTTCACCATGTCCAAAGCCGACAACGCCCAGCTGGCCTTCGTTTTCGACCTCCGCGCCTACAACCCCAGCCGCCGCGCCGGGGTGATCTACCGCCACGTCGTGGTGAGCATGCAGCTGCAAAAACACCAGAGTCCGAGCGTCAGGAAGACATCGGTGCCCGGGATTGTGACGGCCCCTTTGCCGCTGTCCCAGGGGAGGAGTGCAAACAGGAGCATGGGCGTCAATGGCACCATTGATAACGACTTCTTTGCTATCTACGGTAATGCGTCCACGACCATCATGGTCATTGCACAGGTTCAGTTCGAGGTTGGGCTCGTCAAATCGAGGCTCTACAGTATTAGGGTCTTGTGCACGAGCATCGACAATTTAGGAAACGGCATGCCGCCCGCCAGTGCCAACTGCTCTGCCTGATCGAACAAACACAGCTGCTACGCCAGCTTTGCTTTGCATCATTAATCTCTCGGTCAGTGACCGATTTATTTGTTGCATATAGAGTTGTCTTTCCTTTCTGTTGTTTCTGGATCTGCGTGAGAAGATCTTCTTCTTAAGCCGAAATACTCGGGGCTGTCTAGCCACCGCAGATCGAGTTTTTTTTTCTCTGTTGTCGTTGCCACTGTATTTTCTTTTTTTTATTTGTGCATAACCACTGTATGTATTAATCACGTTGCAATTTAGATTTCAATTTATTTGCTGAGTTACCCTTTTTAAAATTACGATCTTCGTTTGATTCTGTTTGGGTGTAATTTTAACTAAAGACAATCTTGTAAAGCTTAATTGTAGAGGTGGTGATAGTTGTTTTGCTAAAAAAAGCAAACTATTCAGCATCTTTTTCTCGATTGCCACATAGCACGCTTTGTTTGGAGGGTACTTTTGAAATTGCTTTTGCTTTATATCCTCCAAGGCACCCTGCTGATTTTTCGATACTTGACTTCAACGAGTAGGTCACAATTTGCACTTTCAAGTTTTTGTAGAAGTAAACCTAAACATTTGGTCTATCTGGTTCAGTTGAAATCTTTTTAAGAAAAAAGATACAACATTCTTATTTCTATCTTAGAACAACTCATTGGACATATTTCTGGTCCATTCTACACAAGGAATATGATGGATCGATGTTAAAGTGCGCAAGGCATATACTACAGACAACAGTAATGAAGATCTTTACCGGACATAGATCACCATTTTCGAATAGGCCTATATTGTTGTCTTTTTTTACATCTTAGGAGATTGCTTTTTTAAGCTCAGTCTAGAATTGTAATAAATTAGGAGATTGCTTTTTAAGCCAGTCTAGAATTGTAATAAAGCTTGGTTGAGTGCATAACTTATCTTTTCGATAATACTAGACTTTATTAAAAAACCCAAGAATAATACATCGAGTTAATACAAAATCTAGCAACATACTTCCAGCCTCTGCCTAACAAGAAACATGAAGCCAAAATAATAAAAGAGATCACACTCTAGTGAATCCGTAAATTAGATACCCATGTGCATGGAAAAAAAGGTCCAAGGCCACCTGCACCAATTGTCATCAGGCCTCCATAACCAAAACTTGTAAGTTCGGCTTCTGAAGGGATAGACCAACTATGAAACCAATGGGAAACTATAAATATAATGGTGGCTTTATTAAAAAATTTAGAACAATACATCGAATTGCAAGATACTTTTAGTCTCTGTCGTCTAACAAGAAGCACAAAACCAAAATAACAAAAGAGATCACACACTCTTGTGACTATCAATCCATTAAACTAGACACACATGTGCATGAGAAAAAGGTCCAAGGCCACCTGCACCAATTGTTATGAGGCCTCTATATAACCAAAATGTACGTCCATCTTCTGAAGGATAGACCAATCACTAGTGCAGAAACTTCATCACCGCTGGTTTGTAACACCCCTTCATAGTCGGTTTTCGCTGGCATTTGTGAAAGTGGGCTCTAATGACAATAGTTATCACTGCTGGTTCGGTGTATGATCCGGCGGTCATGTTGTTTCCATCACCGCTGGTCCAGCGTTCAATTCGGCGGTCATGAAGCGCTGCGAGGGTCCTGAGCGCCAACTAGCTAACCCAGGTGTCGTCCACTCAACTGACCTGTCTTAGCCTAAACTGACACCAAGGATCTTCAGGAGAGTGCCATCCACACCTCCTCTTTAGGATCTTTTACGGTTGAGTTGCACCACATGAGCCAATCATCTAGCGACTCACATATCATAATCAGCTTATATTGAAGAATTCAACAGTTTGCATAAACATCATTGACCATAAAAGAAGATGGAATTAAAAAGTAATCTCCATCATGACAGCTAATTATTTCATTTATCAACCCATACTCTATCTAAGTTTTACTCTCAATCACTTTCGTACTGGCATCAGGGTAACTACAGCTTACAGGGGACGCTCATCCCGAATCTCTGCTATGCTTCAACTTCATTGAGCTTGGCTCAACGGTCATCAAGTCAAAAATACCTGCAAAACAACTTACCAGCAGCACCGTGAGTACATTGCGTACTCGTAGGGCTTATACCAACATATATATTTGGTGGGTGCAGGGATTTAATAGGCACTTATAACTTTGCATAAAAAGCATGGCGTGCATTAAAAGATGATATACTCATGATCCATCAATTCTTAACATCTATAGCTATGTTGACAAGTAACATGCGAGAGTAATATTAAGTGATCAACATCACATGTTATTGAAAGGATCTGGTAAGTGGCCTAGAGGGGGGTGAATAGGCCTTTTTCTTGAAATTTAGTCAACTTCACGAAAATTGTCAGAACGCAGAACCTCCGGGAAATTACGCAAAGGTTCCGGGACGCAGAGCCTCTAGGCCAAAGTGCGGAGCCTCCGGGGATTAGAGTATAAAATCGATCTGCAGCGGAATACAACGTATGAAAATCATATCGAATATGATACCAGCCTTCCTAGGGCGTATGTTGGCCTATCCAAACTGGTGGTTGCGCCTAGTTGTTGAAGGATTCGTAGATTGGGATGAAACCCTAGAGATCAATTCAAATCACAAGTAATAGCAACAACAACAATCACAAGAGACAAGAGGATTTATCCCGTGGTTCAACTCGCCACAAAGGCTTGTCTACGTCCACGTTGTTGAGGTTAGCCACAAAGGCTATGGAGTCTCTTTCAACTCGCTCCTCTTCTCCAACCTATCACCAAGGCAATAGGTTAGAGGGTTCCACTAAGTCACAAAGGGTAATACAAACATCCCGGTGCTCAGCCACAAAGGATTGGGAGCTCCCGGGTGACCACTAGTCGTTTAGGAGCCAAGCTTCAAGAGTAACGAACACACCAAGCGGCTAGGGTTTCACCAAGTGCACAAGAACAGAGGAGAAGGATCTTCTCAAGCTTTCTCACTCTCTAGAGCCAAATCCCTCAAGGAATCACAAAGATTTGAGCAAGGGAGTTGGGAGCACTGAGCTTGGAGACAGAGAGAGCTTCTGTTTGAGTCTGAGTGAATGAGGAAGAAGATGACCATTGGGGGCGAAGGGAAGAGGTATATTACCTCCCACGTCACCCACAAAATGGTTAGGTTAGACAGACCCCGGAGCCTCCTCGTTAAGTCAGGGAGGTTCCACGCCGTGGTGGTTCCGCGCTTGGGCACGAAGGTTCCGCGCAGGCCAGAGCAGATAAGGTTTAAGCTCGGTTGGTTTTTTGTGGCTGGGATTATTTGAGATGAAGATGGAGTTTTGAGTACTTGGTTCCACCCAGCACACCATTAGTACCCCCTTGATAGTATAACTTGTCCTATAACTCAATTTCAAAATATAAAATGAAGTAAACTAGCTCTTTGAGCCTTTGCAAGCCTCCCATTTGAATTGGGGGGCCTCCTCCTTTGTTTGTTTTCACCCCGACTAATTATACCCTTTTAAACACTTAGAGAAGCCGTTAATCCTTTAATTTTGTCATCAACATTACCAAAATCCACTTCTGGCTTGATTGCACTTACAATCTCCCTATTTTTGGTAAATGTTGACAGCACAATTAAAGCTTACATTTGATTTAAAAGATTGAGCTTTTGATAGTCATGAATACAAGTGCTCCCCCTTAATATATGCAAGATTAATTTTGAATTTAAGAAAATGTCCCCTCAAGACATGCTTTGATTATATTAAGAGCAAATGTGAAAGAATCATTGTATTCATGCCATCGTGGGGTGCAAAAGATCTGTGTTAAATAATATCCGTGATGCATATGACAATTTAAGCACAACAGAAAGTTTTCTAGGTCTGTAGACCGTGGAATCTCCATGCAGGAGTGCGGGGCCTCCGGGCCACGGAACCTCCGGGCCTAAGCGCAGAGCCTCCACATTCTGCACACTCAGAACACTTCCACAGATAGTAAACCATCAAGAGAATAAAACAAGCACCATACAAATCTAAGCATGGTAGTAATAGATGAATATAAAATAGTTCTAGCATCCTATTACAAGCATAGGGTTCCAAATCCATGTCCATGACCACTGTTGGTATTTCTTAACGCATACAGAAATAATTCGCAAGCGCACGGAATTACCGTTGTAACATTTTACCCGAAAGTATTCAGGGTATCGTATTTTCCATAGGGAATGGAGGTACTCTTCTAGCTAATTCATCCAAGGACAACATAAGGGTAAAGTTGGAAAGGGTATAGATGGATTTCTATGGCTTAGGGTCAAAGGATAGATAAACTCTACTTCTACTACTTCTACTTGCTTACTTCGTGCACCGGATAGCACCTAGTCTGCCAAGTGAGCCCGGTCTATAGCTCTATGTCAAACTCAGATGTGGGAGATTATGAGGGATAGACAGGGCTGTCACCACCTGCTGCCCACCCCTCAACCATGGGGAACGAGGCAAACGAAGGTAGCTTCTAGCCTAAACACCATGTCTACACTATTGACTACTACTCTAGTGCGCCGGCAAGGGTTATCCGTCTTTATCAGGGCTCTTCTACTAGAGCATCCGCCACGGGGATGGATGACAAACCCACAAACAAATAAGAGTAATGTTTAACTAATCAAAGATTTTATACTATAGAAAACATGAACACTCACTTAGCGGGAGAACCCATTGAAGTAATGATGCTCATCGAGGTACAAGTTGGGGAGACACCAACAAGTTCGGTGCTTCCCCGAGCTCTCCCTCACATCTCTCCCTTACTACTCTAGCTAGCTACTAGGGCCTAAGCCCTTTGGAGTGTTGCTCTAACTCCAGTGGAATGCTCTTTGCCTTGTGGTGGTGTTGTGAGTAATAGGAGTAATAGGAGCCACCAGAAATGCCCCTCTATTTATCCTCGTGATGGAGCTTGTGAGCCATTGATCCAAACTGCCATTTGATGGAGGGTTATGATTCTCCTAAAGTGTGTTTCCATGCATGGGAGCATGCAAGAGGCGGTGCTGAAGCTAATTCTGGCGTGAAACCCAGTCTCCACTGCCTCTGCATGGCTCCATGCAACCGCCATACAAAGAGGCACTAGCGGAGGGGGGGGGGTCGAGTGACCCCAGGGGTCGGTCACCCCCTGACCAGGCCCTCTCGCCACCGCCTTTGTATGGTGGGCTCTGAAGTGGGCCTGGACCGCTCCTCGATTGGTACTTTGCCCAGATGCTTTGATTTGATGGGCTTTTTCTATTTATTCCTTGGTGCAAATCAACGTCGGGAAGCGCCTTTTGGTGTATTCTCTCATGTATTTGTGCATATGTCCTGCAAAATAAAAAATCTTCCAAATACATGTGGAACTTGGTTAGTGGTAAGTGCATATGTGTTTTAGTTTGTTAATTTCTCTCCTTTTTATGTCTTAATTGGTGGTAGGATTTGGTGGTTAAGGATCGCCAATAAGATCCCCCGCACTTAGCCCTTTACTCGTCCTCGAGCAAAGCTTGACAAAGGTAATCATGAGCACAACATCCCAAGATATATGGCTTACATGAAAGTTTTTCCAACACATTCTTTATAAAAGTGGGATTTGTGACGTTGGCTAACATGTTTCCTTGGGTTGTTGAAAAGTGGAAGAGTTCTCGAAACAAAGTTATCTTCCCAATTTCACATCTTCGCAACTTGGAGTTTTGAAAGTTTTTCTTAAGAAAAGCATAGTTCACTTTATACTCCTCAAGTGGCACTCTCAAATGACTCAATGTGTATAAATCCTTACCAAGGTATGGCAATGTTTTGCCTTCTTTTGTTTTCTCCTACTTCTAAAAAGGTTTATGTGGAGCTTTAGGTAGGGATAAATAGTATAGCATACTTGTATTGCATATGTTGTAAAGTCAAATCGAGGATCCAAGGAGAAAAGTGTCATACTCTTAGATCAAGATGTGCATGTGTGTGGGAAAAAGGTCAACTAAAACTATACTCCTTTTGTAGTTATGATCTCTCTCTATAACTTGTTATTTTGAAACATGGCTATCTTTCTTCTCTTTTTTTTCAATATATGAGCCTTCATGTGCTCATCTCTCTCTATCTTTTTTTTATACTTGGACTTTCATGTGTCCATTTTTTAAGGTTTTTGCATAGCCCATGCTTCTCTTTTTTTTCTAAACCACATATTTAGAGAGAGTTCTTTTATTTTTTTAGAACATGGAGTATTCGCCTAACAAATATTTTTTTGTCTACTCGCAGTGTAGGACCAAAGTTTTTTGTGGATGAAAGCATGTTTTTGCGTACTCCTAGTGTAGGAGCAGCATGTCTATGTGGAGTGTACGTGATCTTGATCTTGGGAGCATGATAAATCTCTCAACAAGGGTCAACATGACTTGACCAAACTTAACACAATAACAAGTAGTTTATGTAGAAGGCTTGAAACTTGCAAGATGTCATATTTGGCCTTGGTAGGAATTGTTCACCAAATGAGGAGTACGTGATACTATGGTTTTATATTTTTATCAAAACAAATTCTCCAAGTACTTTGAATAGAAATGGTAGGATTTCTAAGTCCGAACTATATCACACCTCACAACAACTTAGTCAAGATGATTGCCCTATTAGAATATTTTCCCACAAGCATAAGTATATGGTACAAACTTTTTGCAAGCTTCTATCTTAAACATGTTATGAACATGTCACTTTTCAAAATTTTAAATGAAGTGTGGTACATAGGGGTATGTTCATCAGGAGGAGATAGTAGGGACAAATTGAGTTTAATTTTAAAGATCAAGATCTATGTTTGTTCAAACTCAAATTGGAGGGAGTTGAGGGTTGTTGCACAAACCATCGTTGAAGAGGAAGGAGTTAAGGGGGATCAGGGATGGCTTGGCTGAACTAGAAGTTCAACCAATCCTCTCTGAAACTTTCTATCTTGCCCTTCATGCATGATGGACCATCTAATGGTTGTGCAACATGTTGGTGGGAGATATCGAATGTGTGTTCATTATGCATGAGAAATCTCCCCACACTTATTATTGTACCTGCTTTTATTTAACAGAAAAACAAAAGTCGAACCAAATAAGGGCTCTACAAGCTGTAATACTGGGGAGCCTGTGATTTATTATTATAGTTATTATTACTATTGTTATGATTACCATTATAATATATATATAGTTTATGCATTTATTATTTATTTGTTCACCCAACTTTTTAACTTTTTAGAATAACTCAAACAAGGCCTATGGTAAAGTTTGCAAAGAAAACCCAGCCTTGATTCATCTCCATTCTTAGATTACTTCTATTGTTTATGACAGTAATAACTCAAGGATCATTAATCAAAATTAAACACCATATCTAAATTTTGATTAAAGAAGGTCATTTTAACCTAAGCACCATGTTTAATTTTAAAAGACCTATGGATGTACCCTGCAGGATACACCCAAACCAGAGCATACATCATAAACAAGGGAAGCATGAATTTGTATGGGCAATTTAATTCTTATGGAGACAAATATGATTCAGGGAGTTGGTGAGTATTTTTATTTACCTTTGCATACCTGAGCATTCTTACTGGCAGCATATGAGGATGGAAACCTTGAGGTTGCTGCAACGGTGGCTTGATTGCATGAAGTCCAGCTCCGGCGAGCAACAAGGCTAGACCATACACATGGTTAGTGTGTATGGGCCATGGGCCTTGGTGGTAAGCAGCAAAGGTATGAAAGAGGAGAGTCCTCCTCTCTCTTCTTTTCTTTCTCTTTTTTCTATCATATATATATATTTCCCCTCTTTTTTTCATCTTTGTTTTTTTTCATAATATGTTTTATAGCAAGATAGAGCTAACATCATCATTTCTTTTTTTAAAGCAAGATGATCTTTGGTGTGTATGGAACTTGGGACTCTCACCATCCTCCCCCACACTTGGACTTTTGTGTGAAAGTCAAGTGTGCAGGATCGGGGTCTCCTTTTTGAGCATGTTCCATTACCAAAGATCATCAAAGCATGTAGTCGATGCAGCTCCCATGTTTTTAGGTATCATATGTCCCTGTTCTTCTTGATCTTAACCTGAAAGGGTTAACACACAAGAATACCCGAAGGTGCATACTAACTTGATAACAAGTTCTTGCTTTTTATTAATAAGAAAGTTATTTTTTTATGATCCCTTTTTTTATGATAATCTAGGGTATCTCCTGGTAGTGCTTTGTTTATGGTCATAAGCTTGACCTTGGGCACTTTATCTTGCAGCTAACAATGGTGGTTTAGTTCCCAACTTCACCACCAAGTATTTAGCATTATCGTTCAAGCTGCAAGGTTAGTACCACAGTGCAACTATGGGATTTGCAATATTTGTGATAAATGTATGCATCCACAACCATCCTTCCAAAGAGTTTGTAAACGAGGAGTGATAGGTGGTTGTGTTCCTCATAGGAGCGTGGGGTACTAAGCAACATGTCCATGGCACAAGAGTTTTTGTTCCTAAGGGATTTATCGTGTAAGATTAATGTTGAATTTTGTCCATCATCGAGAACAAAGTTTGGATGGCTAGAGGGACATGGCTTGGGTTCGAGCGAGGGTGATGATGAAATGAACGGGGTTACGAACTTTACCTCCTCGAATAGGTCATTGTTGGGATGATGCTCCGCCATTGGGATATCTAAGTGAGTGGCGGAAGCAGTTTTCCCAAACTCTTCACTAAGGCTCCCATGGGAAGATTTTTCTTGAAAAAGCTTTTCGGAAGAGCAGCCTATAAGAAGCTCAAAATTGAGGATGGCATAGATGTGGAAGTCTAGGTGAACCTCGGTTTCATTAATTTTAATTGGCACGCCCCTAGCAATCCCATAACATTCAAAGATGAGTCCTGATGGACTTTTGAAGAGTTTATTTGTCAGGACTAGTGGCATGTTACCCAAGAGGTTTTTTGCAAGGAATTCTGACATGATGGTTGTCCCAACTATGGGGTTGTACAGGGCTTCTACAATAGTCCCCTTTAATGAACAAGGCATGGTCGTGGAAGGTGAAAGAATTCGAATTCCTTTGAAAGAACGTTTTACTTCCAACAACCATTCTTTTGATGGCTCTATTTTAGGGGAACTTCCTCCGATGGATGTGTAAGCTTTTTGTGCCCAAAATATTTTGAGGTATTGCCAAAATCCCCCAATTCGATAGGGAACTCTGAAGGATGAATTAATCTTTCCTTCAGTTTTTGCAGTTCGGATGAGTGTTCATGAGTCGAATCTAAGGATGCTATGTGTTTGGATTTGACTAATGAGGACTCCTCAATACTCAACATAACTTTTGCCTAGAGGGGTTTGGTTCTTATGACAGAAGAAGCATGTATATCTATGAAGTTCTCAAGGAATTTTACTTGTTCCATCATAGGTTTGTGTGTGAAACGACCTTCGACAGTCATGTCTAGGCATAGGTCAGCATGTATGTCGGTACCCAAACAAAAGAGTCACGGCAATATGCTATCGAGCAAAGACAAGTCTAGGTCGGTGTGTAGTAATGCTAAAAACCAGACCTAGGCTACAGCTATAGACTCCTTGCGCTGCTCAAAGTCGAGGATTGCCCTTGGTAGAGAGTCAATATGGGACATAGGGAAGAATGCAATGTCACGGAACCGTCCAAATTATAAGAGCACAAGTATAAAAACAATCACCGAAGTGATCAAATTCTCACACTTGAGCCCATATAACTCCGGTAGTCCAATAAAATCACGAGGGATTTCAAACTAACCAACATACAAGCCAAGATCGTAGTGATTCAACATAACAAGCCCCATGCTACATCCATTTCACAAGTAATTCAATATATATCGGAGTTCAACATAGTTATTATAACTTAAGTTCAAAAGTAGCGGAAGCAAAGTAATTTGAAACTAACAACACCCTTATTTCAATTACATGCCAGTACTAAGGTCGACTTCCAACAAAAGCATTAAAGACAAGATGGCTCAGAAGGATCATGCCCATGATCACACTCTGCCACTATGGCAGGAGCCAACCAATTCTTGCAGTAGCCATGATACATCACAACCTGCAACAAGTGGGAAATAAACCCTAAGTACGAGAAGGTACTCAGCTAGACTTACCCGTCAAAAACCAGAAATAAAGTGACACCAAGGATCATGCAAGGCTGATATAAAGTGGGATAGCTTGATGTAACAGAACCGCCCAATTATAAGAGATTAAGTAGGAAAATCATCCAACGAGCGGACAATTTAACAAACTTAAGCCCGTATAACCCGGTAGTCCGTGAAATCCCGACGGATTTCAAACCATTTCACATAACAGCCAAGATCGTACTAAGTTTAGCGGTCACCATCATAAGTTATATAAAAGTTCGCGGCACAAAATACATCGGAGTTTAAACATAGTTATTACAAACCAGGTTTGAATAAAAAGTAGCGGAAGCAGTAGTTCAAATCACGCACACACACAGCGTTCGAAATAAGTGCCAGCTTATGATCATCTCTAGCAAAAGCATTAGACGAGAAGTAGCGAATGACCATTGCCCATGGTCCTAAGCTTCGCCCATCGCAGGATAGAGGCAGTTGATACAGTAGCCGTAATACATCTGCCCATCTGCAACAAGTGGGAACAAAGCCCTGAGTACGAGAAGATACTCAGCTAGACTTACCCGACAAAACCAAAAATAAAATGACACCAAGGATCATGACAGGCTTTCTTGTGGGGGTAGCTGACTCATTTGCAAGAAAAGCATTTTCAACTTAACAATTCTTTTCCCAAAAAGGCATGCGATAAGTTACTCTTTATTACCCTGCCAACTATGTTTGCACCTGTGCTAGAGTAACATGTAATTAAGCAAGTAAGAATTACCAACGATCATTAACAATAGTTATCATGTCATCTTCCACATAACTATCCAAGTGTTTCATCAATATTACTACGATGAAGTAGCTCAAGTCAAGTGTTCACTATCCAGTGAACGATGGCGATTCGAATCGATTATTAACCAGCTGGTAATTTATTCCTCACACAAACCTCACTCACCCGCTAAAGTGAGGTATTGGTCACCGAGTCAACTATTCAGGTAAAGTCACGAGCTTGCTAGGAACCACATGTACCCGAGGGCCGTCCGACTGCTCTTTGGCCTTATCATCGCGCCCCCGTTTCCTGCCACTATTGCTCCGGTACAGTGTGTTGCGGGCAATCCACTCGGCCCGAATAATCTCCCAGCTTCGCGGTCGAAAGGTATATTATTCGGCCAGCTAAATGTGAGGCATGCGTTCAACATGACTCGAGGCCCAACAACGGTTGGTCCTTAATCGACTCAGATGGAGAACACTATAGTTTGAAACCCTGCAAGTCTCCACCCGGTCTCAATTGCAGTTCAACACTTAGTTATCCTCATATGACACATCTTTCACATAGATCCAGGTAATCTCCTATAGCTCGCGGATGATAGGCAATCACCCGACTTCTACCGGTCTAAGCAAACTAAGCAATTATTGACCGCGGACACCAAGGTAACAAGGATCGGGTAAAGCAAGGTGAAACAAGGTATAATGCAGCAACGGTTGCAAACAATTCCTAAATGTAATGCATCAATTAAGTAAAACCAATAATAAATTATTTGCAAACCGAGGGAGAAATGCTCCGGGGCTAGCCTCTCTCAAAAGAGCTCGGACGGTGGTCGGGGCACTCTGGAAGATCTTCACCGACCTCCTCTTCAGCTTCGGTCGCCTCCTGCTCTTGCACCTCGGACTGCTCTTCCGGGTCCTCGGGAACTGCTACCGGGATCACTTCCTGCGATCCTGTATGATGTAGAAATATAAGTGCTCATGCCTAGGTGCATTGCAGGGATGACATGAGATGTAGATGAGCATGTTACTTTATTTAAATTACGTGGAACTTACGACTCTTCTACAAGGTAGTCTAAATCATCCAAGAACATGTACTCATAAACTACCACAACTATTCTCTATCAGGCAAAGGCACCTTGACACTTAAGGTGCTTCAAAGATACACCAAAGTAAGGTTTACCAACTAAGCTAGCAGCAAAGGGTGACTTTAAAACCCTAGTTAGCACTAGGCTTGAACAACAACACCTATTTTGGTAGCACAGAAAAATCTTAGAAAATTACAGTGCACCCGGTGACTTGTACACGCGCGCGCAAGAAGAGACAGACAGGCGGGCCCGTGAGGCAACCGGACCCCACACGTCAGCCACACCGAGGCAGGGGGGCACTGACCGCGCGGATCTCACCGACGGCGAGGTCGCCGGCGACGAGGTCACCACCATCGTGATCACCATGCCAAGGCGGTCACGTTGGGGCAAACGGTGTGACCGGAGGAGCTCGCAACCGAGCTTGCCCACGGCCATGGCGGCTCAGCGGCGCTGCTCATCGGCGGGAGCGCGCCTCCGGCCATGGGGTGGCGCGGAAAACGGCGTCCGAGCACCGGGAGAGCGGGGGGAACGGAATGCGCGCCCGAGTAAAGGAAAAGCGGGAGCGGAGGGGAGGTTTCCACGGAGCGGGAATCCTCGGTGAGCTCAGCCAGAACTCCGGCGAGTGATTCGCGCGGATGGGGAGCTTACCACGGGCGATTGAGGTGAGCGCGGGCTGTGCCAGAGGGAGAAGGAGCTTGGGGCAAGATGGAGCGGCTTGCGGTGAGCTGGGGCTGCCGGAACGCGCGTGTCCGGTGATGGCGCGCGGTGGCGAGCGGCTCTCCCGCTCGGGTTCTCCGGAGGAAGGAGGAAGGGAGCGAGCGAGCGGCCGAATGGATGGAGGCCAAGCGCGCGCTGTGCTTTGAGGTGGAATGCGCGGGGGCCACGGGCGGCCACGCGGAGGGCGTCGCCGACATGCGGCAGCCACGCGACGAGCGCAGTCTGCCGCGGGCGCCAGCGAGCGCGGGCACGCGGGAGGGAGAAGACGGCCGGACTGGGCCGGGCCGAGGCGGGGCGCGAGCGTGGGCGCGTGCACGCGGAGCCGGGCCGCTTCCAACAGCGGGCCGAAAACGAGGCGGCGGCCTGTTTAGGTTAGAATTTGATTTTCCATTTTCTATTTTCCAACAAATTTCAAATACAGTTTTCAAATCCCATTTCGAGCAAGAAAATGACCTTTTCTGAGAATGGCACAAAAATAAAAGTTGCTTAGAATCTAATTCTCTACAACTTTTATTAAGGGGCCAACCTCAAAACTCTTATAGATTTTGATTTTTAGAATAAAAGCTAATTTAGGGAGGATTTTTGAATATTTTCAAATAACATTTTTAAAACAAATTTTTGACAAAACTTTGAGTAATTTAGTGGCTCCAAAAATTTCCCTTATAATTCTAAGTGATATGAAATTTATAGTTGCACAAATTTGATGAATGTAATTAGCACATTATCACAACATGTTATGCAATACTAGTTTCCACACTTTTATTTTACTAAAGGTACACCCTAAGTACATATGATTATGAATGCCATGACATGTTATGCTCATGATTTGAAATGTTAATGCTTGCGTAACACCGGGGTGTTACAGCCCTCTCCCCTTATAAAAATCTCGTCCCGAGATTTGGGTTACGAACCATTTATTATAAAAATCTTCGTATGCTTTTTGTAGGTATTCACCCATTTCCCAAGATGCATCCCCTTCATCGTGGTGACTCCACTGTATCTTATACGTTTTCACCACACTGTTTCGAGTAGCCCTCTCCTTAGAATCTAAAACTCGAATTGGCTGCTCACGATACACCAAATCTGACTTAAGTTTTATGCCTCGAGGTTCAATTCCTTCCTCTGGAACGCGCAAACACTTCTTGAGATGTGATACATGAAAAACTGGGAATATAGCACCCATTGCTTCAGGTAACTCCAATTTGTAAGCCACTGGACCCTTTCTTTCCAAAATTTTGTATGGTCCTACAAATCTGGCGGCAAGCTTTCTGCGTACTCCAAACCGCTTCTTCTTCATGGGTGTGACTTTTAGATAAACATAGTCACCAACTTCGAACACAAGTGGTCTTCTTCTTTTATCCGCATAACTTTTCTGACGTGACTGAGCTGCTCTCATATTTTGCTGAATGATGTGAACTTTCTTTTCGGCTTCTTCCACGAAGTCAATACCGTAATACCTTCTTTCCCCTGGCTCAATCCAGTTTAGAGGTGTTCTACACTTTCAGCCATACAGAGCCTCAAAAGGTGCCATCTTGATACTTTCTTGATAGCTATTATTATAAGCGAACTCTACTAAGGGTAACCATGACTCCCATGAACCCTTGGAAGACAACACACAGGCTCTTAACATATCTTCTAAAACAGCATTAACCCTTTCAGTCTGACCATCTGTTTGAGGATGATAGGCAGTACTACGAATCAAACTAGTTCCCAAGCCTTTATGCAAGTGCTCCCAAAAGTGAGCAGTGAACTATGACCCTCTGTCAGACACTATAGTCTTCGGTATTCCATGCAACCTCACAATCTCAGCAATATACTTCTCGGCATATTGAGGTGGTCTATAATCTGTCTTGACAGGCAAAAAGTGGGCTGTCTTAGTAAGAGGATCCACGATTACCCAAATCGAATCATGGCCTTTCTGAGTAGTGGGCAAGCCTGTGATGAAATCCATACTTATATCATCCCACTTCCAACTAGGTACTGACAAAGGTTGTAACAATCCGGCAGATTTCATGTGAATAGCTTTCACTCTACAACATGTGTCACATCTGGCCACATAAGCTACAATTTCTTTCTTCATCTTTGTCCACCAATAGCGAGGTCTTAGTTCTTGGTACATTTTACTACTGCCAGGATGAATGGATAACTTAGAGAGATGAGCTTCATCCATAATTTTATTCTTAAGCTCTTTATCCTTTGGAACAACAAGACGGTTGTCAAACCACAACACGTCCTGTTCGTCCACTTTGAAGTGTTTTGAGGGTTCTTCTCTAATTTTCTTTTTGATGTGAAATATTCCTTTGTCTGCTTTCTGGCCTTCTATTATCTTACTCTCCAAGGAGCAACTGATCTGAATACTATGTAACACGGCTGGGTGCATCAGATTAAAACCATCTTCGAGCAAGGGTTGCATATTCAAGCAATGTGACTTTCTACTCAAAGCATCTGCTACTACATTGGCCTTCCCAGGGTGATACTGTACATTCAAGTTGTAATCTTTAATTAATTCTAACCATCTTCGCTGTCTCATGTTTAATTCTGGTTGGGTAAAAATGTACTTGAGACTCTTGTGATCGGTGAAAATATTGCATACATTACCAAGTAAATAGTGCCTCCAAATCTTTAAGGCATGCACTACAGCGGCAAGCTCAAGATCATGTGTCGGATAATTGATTTCATGTTTTCTCAACTGACGGGAGGCATAAGCAATGACTCTTCCTTCTTGCATCAGAACACAGCCTAATCCTGTTTTGGATGCGTCGCAGAACACATCAAAAGGTTTCTCAATGTCTGGCTGCGCAAGAACTGGAGCAGTGGTTAACAGTTTCTGCAAGGTGTGGAAAGCTGTCTCACACTCCCCTGTCCACACAAATTTGTGGTCCTTCTGTAACAGACTTGTCATCGGTTTGGCAATCTTCGAGAAGTCTGGTATAAATCGGTGATAGTAACCAGCTAACCCTAGGAAACTCCTAACTTCTGACACTGTGGTTGGAGTTTTCCAATCCATAACCTCTTGCACTTTGCTCAGATCTACCAAAACTCCATTCTCGAATAGAATATGACCAAGGAAAGGAACTTTCTTCAACCAAAATTCACATTTGCTGAACTTAGCATACAACTTATGATCTCTTAGTCTGGTCAAGACAATTCTCAGATGCTCTTCGTGATCTTTCTCATTCTCAGAGTATACTAGAATATCATCAATGAAGACAACTACAAACTTGTCCAACTCTGGCATGAAAACCATATTCATCAGATACATAAAATATGCAGGAGCATTTGTTAAGCCAAAAGACATAACAAGATACTCGTACAACCCGTATCTGGTAGAAAAGGCAGTTTTTGGGACATCTTGCGGCCTAATCTTTATCTGATGATACCCTGATCTTAGGTCTATCTTAGAGAACACTCTGGCTTTAGCTAACTGATCAAACAAAACGTCGATATGAGGCAAGGGATACTTATTCTTGATAGTTACAGCATTAAGAGGTCGATAATCCACACACATTCTTAGAGTACCCTCTTTCTTTTTCTTCACGAACAAGGCAGGACATCCCCATTCAGACTTACTTGGTCGGATAAACCCCTTCTTTAATAATTCCTCCAGTTGCTTCTTCAGCTCAGCTAACTCGTCCGGAGGCATCCGATAGGGTCTCCTTGAAATAGGAGCTGTCCCGGGGATCAACTCAATTCCAAACTCAACATCTCTATCTGGAGGAAGACCAGGTAACTCATCTGGAAACACATCTGGGAACTCACACACTACCGGGATCTGGTGAATAGGAATGACTTCCATGGCACAGGTTATACTTACAAGGTCCGTTCGCCTGGGTAATGGCACCTGAAAAGTACCCTCTGTCTAGGGATCCTTAAGGGTAAGCATTCGACTGCCTGTATCTATGACTGCTCCCTAGTTCTTCATCTAGTTCATTCCTATTATTACATCCAAAACTAGTCTAGGCATAACTATCAGGTTTATCCGAAACTTTCAACTACCTAACTCAAGGGTTGCCCCTCTAACCATCTGATTGGTTAAAACATCAGCCCCTGCTGAACTTATGTGATAACCATAATTCAATTCTATGCATAGTTGTTCATGCTTCCGTGCAAATGCTTGACTCATAAAAGAATGCGAGGATCCAGAATCAAATAGAACAACTGCAGGGTGATGGTTAACAAGAAACTTACCGGCAGTTACAGGCTCTCCCTCAGGAATCTCATCCACGGTGGTGTGGTGTACACGAGCAGTGTAAGTCTGTTGCTTCTTTTTAGGCGGATAAGGGCAGAACTTTGAAAAGTGGCCTGGCTGACCACAATTGTAGCAGGGCCCCTTCACTATACCAGCAGATCCTATAGCTCCCTTGGAATTGCTCTGTTCGGCAGCTGCGGTGATCTTTGCTGGCGGCACGGCCATCTTGTACGGCTTCTGTGGTCCCTTGTAGTTCTAGGTCTTATGCTATGGTGGCCTAAACCTTGCACCTGGTGCGGACGGACGATAAGAAGAACGATTTGCAGTGAAAACTCTGGACTGTGATGGTCCTGACTCAAACACCATCTTGCGATTCTTGGATGTAGTGTAGGCGTTGTTGTTCTTTTCTTGTTTCAAACAATCACTGACAAAGTCATTGAATCTGGCGTGGGTATTGGTACCCACATGCTTCATCATTTTCGGACTTAACCCTCTCTTGAAACTAGCAATTCTCTTGGCATCTGTGTCGACCATGTCTGGAGCATAACGGCACAAGTTGTTGAAGGCATGCAAATACTGCGTCACGGTTTTGGTACCCTGATTTAAAGCCAAAAACTCTCCTAACTTCATCTCAACCAGCCCTGGTGGAATGTAGACCCCACGAAAAGCTTCAGTGAACTCTCTCCATGAGATTTGTGCATTTGGGGGAAAGGTGGTGCGGTGATGCTTCCACCACATCCCTGCGGGCCCTTGTAACTGATGTGTAGCATATTCTGTCTTCAGAACTTCGGTCAGCCTCAACACGCGGAACTTATCTTCCATGGTGTTGATCCATTCTTCCGCGTCAAGTGGCTCTGTTGCTTCCTTGAAAATAGGTGGCCTGGTATCCATGAAGTCCTTGAAGTTGCTGTACTGGTTCACCCCATGGCCACCACCTTGATTATTACCTCTCTGAACATTTTCGGCGATGGTACGCAGAAAATCTTCCATGTTCTTCTGTGATTGCTTGGCATTGCGCTGGCTTCCAAGAAACTACGCAAAGAATACCTCTGCAGTGAGCGGTGGAGGAGGTGGAAAATGTGGCTCTGGCTGTGGCTCATGGTGGTTGACGTTGTTTGCACCACTCCCACCAGCCCCTGCAATGTTACCACCAGTTTCGGCAGCCTCATACGTGGCACGGTGAGTGTTTGCCATCTGCATATTCCAGCAACAAGTAATAATTAAGCGAAGTTGTAGTAATTGTAATTGAATGAACAATCATGCCATACTGAATTCATTGGAGAGAGCAAGTCATACAATAAAACAGAGGCACAATAATCGCATTCCAATTAAAACAACATCACTAATCAAGTTACTTCGAATGCAACATCGCGTCCAATACAACCACGTTGCCAGCATACATACACTGGACTTTTATGCGTTCGGGCATCGCATATACAACCAAGATCCAAAAGATCGCCAGTCTCAAGATCGAACAGGATACAACAAGATACATGGAAACCAAAAGAAGGCCATCGCGATAGAGCCTAGCTACTAACATAGGATACTAGCCTACTCCTCGGGGCCGTCGTCGAGGTCGGAGGCATCACCATCGCTACCATCAGTAGCGGCGTCGTCGTCGTTAGAAGGTGCGGCTACAGGCTCGTCCTCGTCGTCGATGTCCATATGAGCGGTGTTCGGAGGAGCATACGGGCCTACCCCGTTGTAGAGTGAATGAAACTCTTCATGCAAGTTGGCATTATACTCCTCTAGCTCCCCGACCCTCTGCCTCAGAAGGTCACTCTCGTTCCAGGCTTCATTCCTTTCTTGAACTAGTTGTCCCATCATGCGGTCTGCATTTCTGTTGGCCTGAGTCAACGTCTGCACCCGCTGCATAGCACTCTCACCTCTCTCGAGAGCCCGGTCTCGCTGCAAACTCATGTCGGCCAACTGCTCCTGCAAGCTAGCTATAGCACGTGCTTGCTTCTTCTTCTGCTTCCTTGCTTCAAGCCGGTCATCACCACGCAGACCAGTCAAGGTCCAATAGGTACTCTCAAGACCCTGGTATGCTCTGATGGCTGCATACAAGGCACTCATGGCGTGGTTGTCGCTAGCCCGTCCTTCACTTGGGCCTCTAACCAGGGCACTTCCTTGTGGTTGCACCCAAATGGCATCGCGAGGATCATCTCTCGGAAAAGTACTAGCCAAGGCTGCTGCCAACTCGTTGGGAAACCTGCTCATTATGTCTCGGATGACACGAAAGGCTACGCCCTCTGCACCCTCAACTGGAGTGCGTCCCTCAAACTCCAAATGCCAACCATCCCATTCTGGTGCATCACCAAGAGCAGGGACGGTGATTTCCACTACTGCAAGTCCATGCTCAGCTAGCTGGCTCTCACTCCAAGAGTATACCGGCTCTTGACCCTCCGGGTACCCCACATCATGGAGCACTCTCCAAAGCAAGGTGGGCATGCCAAACTCGCTTAGAAAAGTGTCCGTGCTGCGGCGCTCCCGCGGGGCCATCTGGTGACGGGGTGCTCTTCCGCCAGTGGACTTACGGGTAGTCTGCTTCGTGCGGGCCATCTGTAGCACAAGTTTTAATTATCCGGTGAGAACATATTTTAAGTCGATATCACTTTTATCAAAATGGGATAATTCTTTTATAAGGGGAGGAATGCGTGACATGAATGAAATGCACAAGCAATATGATGCATGCACGTGTCTTACGTTCTCACAAACTTAGAAAATAAGAACATCTAACGATGAATTCGGTGGCATACAAACGATCCCTCATATACGTAACTAATCCGTTCTACACGAAAATGCTGTTATGTACCTGCAGAAAATTCATTTTAGCCCAATTCCCATGAATGCATGAAAGCAGTAAATTTACCTACACGCTGTACACGAATCCCCAGATGCGTGTACAACGGTAGCAACTACCCAATCACATCATCCTATTGACGGCATCGCCTCAACGGACGAAACACCCACACATGCGATACTTTCATAAAAACATGTGTGGAACATGTAATTATGCTAATATCATATAAGCACTCTCCCTAGATCGGCGGTGTATCCGATCATGCTCTCACAACTCACACTTACCGAAGCGTAGAGGTAACTGATCCATACATTACCACTCAATTAAGTGGCACTCATACAATAGCACGCCGTATGAGCAACGAAAAGAGAAATATGGTGCAAGAACCCCAAGTTAGTACTTAAATAGCCACCTAGAGTCCTTAACTGGGCATACAGGATATGACCACTGGCACACTTTTAGTTTGAAAATCACGCTTTTAAACAGAATTTTGTTTTAAATACACTTATGAACAGTATCATGCTAAACCATGCTTCGATACCAGCTGTAACAGAACCGCCCAATTATACGAGATTAAGTAGGAAAATCATCCAATGAGCGGACAATTTAACAAACTTAAGCCCGTATAACCCGGTAGTCCGTGAAATCCTGATGGATTTCAAACCATTTCACATAACAGCCAAGATCGTACTAAGTTTAGCGGTCACCATCATAAGTTACATAAAAGTTCGCAGCACAAAATACATCGGAGTTTAAACATAGTTATTACAAACCAGGTTTGAATAAAAAGTAGCGGAAGCAGTAGTTCAAATCATGCACACACACAGCGTTCGAAATAAGTGCCAGCTTATGATCATCTCCAGCAAAAGCATCAGACGAGAAGTAGCGAATGACCATTGCCCATGGTCCTAAGCTTCACCCATCGCAGGATAGAGGTAGTTGATACAGTAGCCGTAATACATCTGCCCATCTGCAACAAGTGGGAACAAAGCCCTGAGTACGAGAAGGTACTCAGCTAGACTTACCCGACAGAACCAAAAATAAAATGACACCAAGGATCATGACAGGCTTTCTTGTGGGGGTAGCTGACTCATTTGCAAGAAAAGCATTTTCAACTTAACAATTCTTTTCCCAAAAAGGCATGCGATAAGTTACTCTTTATTACCCTGCCAACTATGTTTGCACCTGTGCTAGAGTAACATGTAATTAAGCAAGTAAGAATTACCAACGATCATTAACAATAGTTATCATGTCATCTTCCACATAACTATCCAAGTGTTTCATCAATATTACTATGATGAAGTAGCTCAAGTCAAGTGTTCACTATCCAATGAACGATGGTGATTCGAATCGATTATTAACCAGCTGGTAATTTATTCCTCACACAAACCTCACTCACCCGCTAAAGTGAGGTATTGGTCACCGAGTCAACTATTCAGGTAAAGTCGCGAGCTTGCCAGGAACCACATGTACCCGGGGGCCGTCCGACTGCTCTTTGGCCTTATCATCGCACCCCCGTTTCCTGCCACTATTGCTCCGGTACAGTGCGTTGCGGGCAATCCACTCGGCCCGAATAATCCCCCAGCTTCGCGGTCGAAAGGTATATTATTCGGCCAACTAAATGTGAGGCATGCGTTCAACATGACTTGAGGCCCAACAATGGTCGGTCCTTAATCGACTCAGATGGAGAACACTACAGTTCGAAACCCTGCAAGTCTCTGCCCGGTCTCAATTGCAGTTCGACACTTAGTTATCCTCATATGACACATCTTTCACATAGATCCAGGTAATCTCCTATAGCTCGCGGATGACAGGCAATCACCCGACTTCTACCGGTCTAAGCAAACTAAGCAATTATTGACCGCGGACACCAAGGTAACAAGGATCGGGTAAAGCAAGGTGAAACAAGGTATAATGCAGCAACGGTTGCAAACAATACCTAAACGTAATGCATCAATTAAGTAAAACCAATAATAAATTATTTGCAAACCGGGGGAGAAATGCTCCGGGGCTTGCCTCTCTCAAAAGAGCTCGGACGGTGGTCGGGGCACTCTGGAAGATCTTCACCGACCTCCTCTTCGGCTTTGGTCGCCTCCTGCTCTTGCACCTCGGACTGCTCTTCCGGGTCCTCGGGAACTGCTACCGGGATCACTTCCTGCGATCATGTATGATGTAGAAATATAAGTGCTCATGCCTAGGTGCATTGCAGGGATGACATGAGATGATGATGATGAATGAGATGTAGATGAGCATGTTACTTTATTTAAATTACGTGGAACTTACGACTCTTCTACAAGGTAGTCTAAATCATCCAAGAACATGTACTCATAAACTACCACAACTATTCTCTATCAGGCAAAGGCACCTTGACACTTAAGATGCTTCAAAGATACACCAAAGTAAGGTTTACCAACTAAGCTAGCAGCAAAGGGTGACTTTAAAACCCTAGTTAGCACTAGGCTTGAACAGCAACACCTATTTTGGTAGCACAGAAAAATCTTAGAAAATTACAGTGGATTACTATCATCAATTCTAGCATGCCACAAAAATTTTATTGCATTTGGATTACTAGAACTGTCTATACAAAAATAACAAGCTAATTCCTAAAAACGAGCCTAAAAATACTTTGTGTTATGAAAAGTATCAAACAACAGATTTAGCATTTTTCCTACTTTCTACACAGTAAACAATCACTATACAAAAATTATCATATACATGTTTTATATACTTTTTGCTCTTTATCAAAATAACAAAAATCATCAAATAAAAGCACTTGCACTACACATCCAAGTTTCTCTACAGAACATGCATGTCACATATTTTTCCTAGGAAGCACATTACAAAAGAAGATTAACGAAACTGGAACCATATTTTTCTGAGCTTTCTATGATTTATTAAGCATTTATCAAGAAAACAACCATTTCAATAATTAAATAAAAACTCTACAGAAAAATATTTCAAACTTGACATGCAATATTTTTATACCATAGATCTGGTCCTAAGAAGTCTAACAAAATTTGTTTCACAATTTTTGGAGCCAAAATGAGCAAGTTATGAATTTCTAAAGTATTTACATAAACTCTGAAAAAATCATTTTCAAAAATCCTTTTAAACATCAGCCGCTGGACTGCTAGGTGCACCCGGTGACTTGTACACGCGCGCGCAAGAAGAGACAGATAGGCGGGCCCGTGAGGCAACCGGACCCCACACGTCAGCCACACCGAGGCAGGAGGGGCGCTGACCGCGCGGATCTCGCCGACGGCGAGGTCGCCGGCGACGAGGTCACCACCATCGTGATCACCATGCCAAGGCGGTCACGTTGGGGCAAACGGTGTGACCGGAGGAGCTCGCAACCGAGCTTGCCCACGGCCATGGCGGCTCGGCGGCGCTGCTCATCGGCAGGAGCGCGCCTCCGGCCATGGGCCGGCACGGAAAACGGCGTCCGAGCACCGAGAGAGCGGGGGGAACGGAATGCGCGCCCGAGTAAAGGAAAAGCGAGAGCGGAGGGGAGGTTTCCATGGAGCGGGAATCCTCGGTGAGCTCGGCCGGAACTCTGGCGAGCGATTCGCGCGGATGGGGAGCTTACCACGGGCGATTGAGGTGAGCGCGGGCTACGCCAGAGGGAGAAGGAGCTTGGGGCAAGACGGAGCGGCTTGCGGTGAGCTGGGGCTGCCGGAACGCGCGTGTCCGGCGATGGCGCGCGGTGGCGAGCGGCTCTCCCGCTCAGGTTCTCCGGAGGAAGGAGGAAGGGAGCGAGCGAGCGGCCGAATGGATGGAGGCCGAGCGCGCGCTGTGCTTTGAGGTGGAATGCGCGGGGGCCACGGGCGGCCACGCGGAGGGCGTCGCCGGCATGCGGCCACCACGTGGCGAGCGCAGTCTGCCGCGGGCGCCAGCGAGTGCGGGCACGCGGGAGGGAGAAGACGGCCGGACTGGGCCGGGCTGAGGCGGGGCGCGAGCGCGGGCGCGCGCGCGCGGAGCCAGGCCGCTTCCAGCAGCGGGCCGAAAACGAGGCGGCGACCTGTTTAGGTTAGAATTTGATTTTCCATTTTCTATTTTCCAACAAATTTCAAATACAATTTTCAAATCCCATTTCGAACAAGAAAATGACCTTTTCTGAGAATGGCACAAAAATAAAAGTTGCTTAGAATCTAATTCTCTACAACTTTTATTAAGGGGCCAACCTCAAAACTCTTATAGATTTTGATTTTTAGAATAAAAGCTAATTTAGGGAGGATTTTTGAATAGTTTCAAATAACATTTTTAAAACAAATTTTTGACAAAACTTTGAGTAATTTAGTGGCTCCAAAAATTTCCCTTATAATTCTAAGTGATATGAAATTTATAGTTGCACAAATTTGATGAATGTAATTAGCACATTATCACAACATGTTATGCAATACTAGTTTCCACACTTTTATTTTACTAAAGGTATACCCTAAGTACATATGATTATGAATGCCATGACATGTTATGCTCATGATTTGAAATGTTAATGCTTGCGTAACACCGGGGTGTTACACTTGACAACATTTTGCATAAAAGCTTAATATAGATAAGTAATCATTAATGCTTAAGCATCAAGTTAATTATCATTAACCTGTCATCTATATTAGAACCTGTACTAGAGCACTCACTTATTTAGGAGCAAACAATATTAACCATAACAGGTATAAATTGAGGCAACATTTAAATCATCATCTAATTAACCATCCGTTCTATTTAATTGAATCTACGTTGCCGCTGCTCAAGTCAAGTGCTCACTAACCGGGAGCGATGGCGATTCGAATCGAGTTCCTATCCAGATGGAGGGGTATTTCTAACACAAACCGCGCAGGCCCCGCGCTAGGGTCACACAAGTCACCTTGGTACAGTTTAGGAAAGCGCGGGTTCGACTGATGCCGCATCCCTAAGGGCAACACTCTACCAGGATGATAGGGACTTTAACCCCCTTGGTCTTATGCCAGTGTCCCCAAGCACATCTTTACTTCCTCCAGAATGCGCACTTGACCCCCCGATTCCCAGCCTGAACTGTATTACTCGGCTTCGCGGTCGGAACGGCTTATCCGGCCAGCTAATTGTTAGACTGCGTTCAACATGACTCAAGGACATACAGCGAATCGGTCCTTAAACGACTCAGATAGGGATAGATCCACACTCAAGACATCCATGCCTTGTTGCTTCACTATCGTCATCTCGCCCGGTCTTCTTTCATATTATTAGCACATGGTTCTTTTCCACGATAGCAAATATAGCCAACCGTGCTATATATGAATATCCCTACATCTCACATGTGATAGTAAATCACCTGACTTCTACCGCTTAAAGCAGGGCTAAGCATCTACTCGATCCTGGTCTACGTAGGATTCAAGGATTCATATATCTGGATAAGGAGTGATATTGATGCAGCAAGGTTTTCACTCAACTCCTATACGTAATGCAACAATACATATAACACATATATAGTATTTGCTTGGAAAAGTAGGGAGTCTTATAATGCTCCGGGGCTTGCCTAGGATCTGACTCAAGTCAGTGTTTGTCAGATGAAATCCACTTGGCGAGCATCTCCCATCCTAGCACTTGTCCAGTCCTTCTATCTTTGGGATGGATCCGCCAACACCATCTTCGGGTTTAACTCCACATCACGTCCTTCACATGGTGCATCTAGTGTACCTAGATTAGGTGCAACAATGCATATGTATGAATGCATAGAAGTGCCATAAACAAAGTAATCATGCAAACATACCAAGGTTCACATAAGCACCTAGAGCTAATTAACTCACTCCTCGCTAAGGCATAACATAGAAGACGGCAAGCACATCAATCAAGACACAAGTTTCATAAGATCGCAGAGTACCAACCCAAGTACCAAGTAGCAACACATACTTATGTAACTCAAACTATGCTTAACAGAAAGTTTAGATTTGCAATCAGCATAAACAGTCTAGAAATAAAATCATTCCAGGAGCTAAACAATTCCAAATGACATGAAAGAGGACAATCTAGAAATCTTATGAAATTGTCTACAATTTATTTATAAATATCTAAGAATAATTTTATCATTTACCAGGTTTAATTAGCAGATACACAGAATCTGTTCTAAAAAACAGAGAACACTTCTAAAGCTGACTCAAACTTTGAACAGCTGCCATTTCTACACCATAAGTACAACTGCTACCACAATTTACCAGCAACTAGTTTAGGAAGTTCTTAACAACTTTGTTTTAGATCACCAAGCCTGAAAACATCATTATCAAGGTCTAATCTACTTAGCTACCCAAAACTGTCCAGAATTGGCAGATTTGCACAACAAAATAATAAGTGATGTTGAGAACATCACAATTGACACAACCAACTTCACTAACAGTTAGAATATGTTTAAGTAACCCCAGATCAGGTCATGTCACTAGCATAAATATTTATTTAATTGCCCTTTTCTATTTATTTTAAGTGCATAGGCATAAATGGCAATAAATATAAAGGTTTCCCAGAAACTTCTAATAAAATTACAGTAGCACATACATGCTCCCAGGAGACTACCATATAAATTTCACATAAATTCAAGCACCACAACTCAAGATATAAAAATAGCAAGCAACAAAATGTAGATTTTCTTATTTATCGAGGTCAAATTAAAACCTTTAGAGAACAATGAACAACTAGTGTGTTTAATATTTTTCCTAGCAAGTACATGTCATCATAAATTTTAAAAAATAAGAATCACTATTTTTGGAGTCCTAAAACTCAAGATATGGCTCTGGTCAAGTTTGTAAGCATTTTTGGAGTACTTTTCAGGGTTAAATAAAAATAACAGAAAACTTCTACAAACATATAACATATTATGACTCTACTACATAGATCTTTTCTCATGGTTTCCAAAAAGTCCACATTTGCTATTTTTGGAATTTCCTAGCATGAGATATGGAATTTAGAAGATTTAACATAAAATCTGAAATTCAAAATACAATAAAACCGAACTTCTACTGAAATGCTAGATCCAACCGAATCAGTACCCAACTTTGCCACTCGTTGCGCTGACATGTGAGACCCGCTGCATAGTCGGGCCCATTTGTCATAGAGAGAGACAAAGAGACAAGGGCGCTCTTCTTCCTCTGTCTGCCGGGAAAAACAGAGAACGGCGGGGCCGGCCCGACCGACGGGCAGGGGCAGCGCTCCGGCGGTGAGCGGCGATGGCGGAGTGGTAGGAGGTCCGCGCGCATTGTCGGGTAGCTACGGCTCGGCCAGAGGTGGCTCATGGCCACCTGGCCACAAGTAGGTGCGGCCGAGCAGCATGGCGACGATAGCGTGGGCTCGACGGCTCATACCGGCGGCGATTGAGTGGCGGCGTGCATTGGCGGTGTCGAGGCGCATCCTTGGCTGGTCGTAGCACAACTAGTAGGGATGTGTGGCCTCCTGGCCACGTGCGCGGGCAGTCCAGCGGTGGCCATGCTGACAGCGGCGACCGTGGCCGGTGCTTCTGGCGGCGGGAGGTGGCGGAGAAGACACCACGGACTTGCACACACACGTAGGGCTGCACTGCTCGGCCGAAGAGGCACTGGAAAGGAGAGAGAACCACGGCAGCGTGGCATCGGCCATGGCGGCCATGGCACGCGGGCGCCGGTGCATGTCGGGGCACGAGAGAGCACGCGGGCGAGTGAGGGACGAGTGAGGAGGCAAAGGCACTTAGGGCAGCTGGAAATAGCCGACAGGGCGCATACGGGCTGGGACGCGAGTCGACAGCCATGGCAGCAACGTGGTGCGCGACGACCATGCAGGGTAGGCGCGTGTCCACAGGGGCCCAACATCGAGCACGTGGTGTGCATCGCTGTATCCAACTTGGAGTCCGTTTTTGGGCTGGATCTGGGCCGAACTGGATCTTGGACCTAAAAGCAAAGTTGTAGCCCACGCAACACTCTACATTTTTCTATTTAAGGTATATAGTCATTAGGGCCATAGATTAGTGGATAATTAAGCTCCAAACCAGCATTGTCAATGCATTGACCGCGATTAACCATCTTCCAAAAATGATGATCAAAACAAAGTCCAATTGATGCCATCTCTTCGTATGCTCTTCTATATCATGTATTCTATAACTTTTACTTTTGGGTCAACTCAAGTTATTTAGTAAATTTTGGAGAATGCGACATGGCAATGTCAAGGTCATTTAAGCGACAAAGGACCATCTTGCTGTTTTAGCAACAAATTTTGGAGATCCAAATATACTCCAAATGTGATGACACTTGATTCATTATTTCCACCATGAATGGTACTTCAACTCATATTAAGGAATCTAATTGAGCTACCATATGAAATTGGAAGATAAAATGTCACGAACATGTTGACTTGATGCTGCCGATTAGGGACTTAGAATATTTTTTTCCAAAAACAGCAGCTGATCCAATTTTGTGAGCTCTATTTGACTAGGTTAGAGGCCAAAGTAGCTCTTGACCATTAAGCAAACTTTGTTCTACACAAGATGAACTACAACTTTTGTTTAAGGTCAAACCTCATAACTAGTACAGAAGTCAAACTTTCACTTTGGTCAAAGCAGCAACTTAATAAAGCCTAAACTAGGGTTTTAGGCCAATTGGGGCATTTTCTTGACATTTGCTCAACATGAACCCTTCATGACTTTTGTTGTAGAGTTTATCTAGAGTCCTTTGGGCAAGTTTGCAAGGTTTGGTTGATGGTTTATAATTCCATTCACTTAATGGTGCAATTCCAATAGGAATAGAACTTATCATTTCATGTGACTTTTTGATTCCAAACTTCATGAAACTTTTTCAGGGGTCACTATAGATAGAGAGTGATGTGAGATATATAAAAGAAGTGACATCATCACTCACTTGCATTACCAAGCATGAGCACCAACATACACACAGTGAAACACAAATAACAAAGGTATGTTGCATACGTTTCAAGGAGATGTTGCAAGCACATTCCATATACATGCTTCACATGTTGCACTAGCATGTTTCATGTGTTTCACTAGTGCATCACGCATGTTCCATGCTCCTATATGAATGAATAATGCTTAGGCTCATGCAATGTAAGTGCCGATTGCAAGCCTAACACCTGGGGTGTTACATGCAAGATAAAACTTGTCTTTAAGTTCATCCCAGTCCCCATTCGTACTTTCTATGGCATGTGTGTACCAATGCTTCACCTTCCCCTTGAGGGAGAAGGGAAACAATTTCCACTTTAAAGTTTCTTGTGCCATGCCTGAGATACTTAGGCATGAACACATCTCCTTGAACTTGTGCATGTGATGGCAGGGGTTTTCATTATAGTGCCCTGAGAAGGGTTGTGCCCGAACCATGGCTATTAAGCTAGGGCAAAGTTCACAGCCGGATAAAAAGTTTGGTTTTGGTGGTGGCTCAGAGAACTTGCTCTTTAAAGCTGATCGGTATTGGATAGGAGTGGTTTTCGTGGTGAAAATATTTTTTTGTGTTTTTTATAGAAAGAAAAGATACAAATACGAGGATGAACTAGGTTTGAAGGAAATACAGCAACCTTCCCCGGTAACGGCGCCAGAAATGCTTGTTGGTATTTGTTAATGCATACAGAAATAATCCGCAAGCGCATGAAATTACCGTTGTAGTATTTCACCCAGAAGTATTCATCGTATCGTATTTTTCACAGGGAACAGAGATACTCTTCTAGCTAATTCATCCAAGGACAACATAAGGGTAAAGTTGGAAAGGGTAGAGATGGATTTCTATGGCTTAGGGTCTAAAGATAGATAAACTCTACTTCTACTTGCTTACTTCGGGCACCGGGTAGCACCTGGTCTGCCAAGTGAGCCTGGCCTGTTGCTCTACATCGAACCCACACATGGGGGATTACAAGGGATAGATAGGGCTGTCACCACCAACTGCCTACCCCTCAACCATGGGGAATGAGGTGAACGAAGGTAGCTTCTAGCCTAGACACCACGTCTACGCTATCGACTACTACTCTAGGGCATTGGCAAGGGTTATCTATCTTTATCAGGGCCCTTCTACTAGAGCATCCACCATAGGGATGGACGACGGACCTGCAAACAAATAAGAGTAACATTTAACTAATCAAAGACTTTATACTATAGAAAACACGAACACTCATTTAGCAGGAGAACCCGTTGAAGTAAAGATGCTCGTCGAGGTACAAGTTGGGGAGACAAAGACAAGTTCAGTGCTTCCCCGAGCTCTACCTCACATCTCTCCCATACTACTCTAGCTTGGTACTAGGGCCTAAGCCCTTTTGAGTGTTGCTTTAACTCAAGTGGAATGCTCTTTGCCTTGTGGTGGTGTTGTGAGTGAGGGGGTGCCCCTCTATTTATACTAGGGGTGGAGTAATAGGAGCCATCGAAAATGCCACGTCAGCGATCCTCGTGATGGAGCTTGTGAGCCATTGATCCAAACCACCATTTGATGAAGGGTTGTGATGCTCCTAAAGTGTGTTTCCATGCATGAGAGCATGCAAGAGGCGGTGCTGAAGCTAATTTTGGCGCGAAACCCAGTCTCCACCGCCTCAACATGGCTCCATGCTGCCATATGAAGGGGTGGTAGAGAGGCGCTAGTGGGGGGTTGGGCAATCCCAGGGGTCGGTTGCCCCCTGACCAGGCCCTCTCGCCACCGGGTTCGTGTGGTGGGCTCTGGAGTGGGCCTCCTGGACCTCTCCTCGGTCGATACTTTGCTCGGATGCTTTGATTTGATGGGCTTTTTCTATTTATTCCTTGGTGCAAATCAACATCGGGAAGCGCCTTTTGGTGTATTCTATCATGTATTTGTGCATATGTCTTGCAAAATAATAATCTTCCAAATACATGTGGAACTTGATCAGTGATAAATGCATATGTGTTTTAGTTTATTAATTTCTCCCCTTTTTATGTCTTAATTGTCGGTCAGATTTGGTCATTAAGGACCACCAATGACCACAAATTGCCACACAAAGGCGAATCAAAGTGTTATTACAGACCACTAAGATAAAGAGAGTTTGAAAAACGACCTTCAACTCTCACAACTCATAACTAAATGATGACTACTGCCACCACAATATAACTGCAAGGCGACCACACGACCCCACGAGCACAAAAAATCATCTCAATCTTGCCTCTCTCCCCCTTTGTCAACTGGTGCCAAAAAGGGAAAAAGAACAAGAGAGGCAAAGCACTAGCTCACTCATCCCTACTCTAGTCACTGCCAATGTCACTGTCATCATCATTTGTAGGGTCGGTCAGCCTCTTGTCACTAGAAACTGTCCTCTCCTCGGACTCCTCGTCACTGTCACTCACAACAGCCCTGCCAGCTCTGTGTGTAGTAGCTGTGTGCCTCTGTGGCCTAGACTGCTTCTCTCACTCCTAAGGATATTAATCCTCTCACCTAGTGTCTCCGGATCCTATGGAAAATCCATCTCAGGCTCATCCTCAATAGTGTCCTCATAGGGTGGAAACACTGGAGGTGGTGGAGTCTCTCTAACCTCGAGTCCTAGCTGCCTCTTCATGTCATTTATGTCCTTCCTTCCTTCATATGCAGCGTCCACAGCATACTGATGTTGGCATTTCTTAGCACAATCACCAAGTGAGGAGGTTTTAGGAGCATCACCGGCAATGGCGCCAGAAATGCTTGTTGGCATTTCTTAGCGCAATCACTAAGTGAGAAGGTTTTAAGTCCATCACCGGCAACGGTGCTAGAAATGCCTGGTTGCCATTTCTTAGCACCATTTCTAAGATTGAGTTAACCTTAGTAATGCCACCAAGAAATACCAACCATTATAGTCCTTAAAGATTATAGACAAAATCCACAAGCGTACGGAGCTATTGTTGTTTCATTTCACCCAGAAGTATTCAGGGTATCGTTATTTATATTTTCCCAAATTAGGGCAAGGTATAATGTATCTAGGATGGGCATGAATAAGATTACATACTTACATAGTGAACCTTAGTTCATGACAGGGGTAAAAATAGTATTTCATGGATAGTGGACACACATCTGGGCCAACCTCATGGATAAAAGGAAAACAAAGAATAAAAAAATGTTCCTAAGTGGAGCCGATATGTTCTAATATAGCCATGCAAAGAACAGTTGATAATCATACAATGAATATGGTTAGAGCTAGAACTAAGTGTGAGATAGATGGGGAGATCCCCGGGCTTGGTCTGCCAGGCCATAGAGACTTTACGAACTCCTACACGAATACCCAAATATGGAGGATTACAAGGGACAGACAGGGCTATCACCACCTGCCACCTACCCCTCAACCATGGAGCACCGTCATATTCAAATATTCCCGTGCACCCGAGCACCACACCCGTGTATAAGGAAACTACCCATACCGCCCTAGGACTCCAACCCTATGGATTGACAAGCAAGAATATGGGCAGACCCGAAGGAACAATGAACCGCCACCTCAACCCTAGTTCTACTTCTACTCATACAAGTCATATGAATGTTGAAGCATAAAGTTGAACATGTTAAGATCTAAACTATGCACTCGTTCATATATCACGATTATAACATGAAGACAACTATACTCTAGTTCATATGCATTGCTATATGAATGATATAAGAACTTGAACTTGGAAGAACTCTTCATAGTATTATTCATACCAAGGTAGCTCTTTCTTCCAAGGAGACAAGCTCTCCAACTAGCTCTTGCTAGCTCCAAAGACTACTAAAGCTAAGAACTAAAAGAGTACAAGAGGTGGTGTGAGGTGTAGCTACAAATGATGTTGTGTTTTTTAAGGTGAGCTCTACCCTCTTATTTATACTAATCCATGGTTGGTTTGGTGCAGGTATTTTAGGAAACCACCATGGACCGACTATGCATGGCGGCATGCAACCACCTACAGAAGATGGGCCCCGATGGCGGTGGTGGGGGTGCGGGCGCAACCCTGCTGCAGCCGCACCAGGGCTGGCCCCCCTCACCACCGGCTTCGTGCTGTGGGCTGCTGGTTGGGCCTAGACCATCCTCATGTCGGTGCTCGGCCCAGATATGTTGTGTAGGTGGGCTTCTCTATTCATTTCCTTTGCGCCTTTCTTCATTACGCCTTCTGCTTTGCGCCTTTTGCTTGCTTTTGTTCATTTTCCACTTGTATTTGAATGTGTCCTGCAAAACATGTTTTCTCAAATACAAGTGGAACTAGGTCAATAGTAAAGGCATATGTGTCAAAAGCATGTCTATTGCTCCTATTTTAGATAATAATTGGTGGTCAGAAATGGTCATTAGTGACCACCAACAAATGCCCCAAGCTTAACCTTTGCTCGTCCTAAGCAAATAGCTAAGAACTTGGTTGTTGATCAGGAGTTGCTACTATGCCGATACAATTCACAAGTGTCATGTCTATAACAAAGTATTCTTCTGCAATTCAAATAAGTTGGCATTTTTATCCACCCTTTATCTTGATCCCTGTGGGGCGTATGGCTTTTCCAAGTTCTTAGGCGGTTGCAAGATAGAACGGTTATAACAGAATCACCAATCATTCATTGTTCGATTAACCATCTAACCAGATATTTTTATGAGCTTTTGCAAAGAAATGTTAGTTCCTCGAATGATTCTCTCAATCGCTTAATGTGTATGATACCTCACCAAAGACATTTGAATTTTGCCTTCTTTTTTCATATCCTACCACTAAGGCTTTTGAGTGGAGTTTTGGGTAGATATGAAAAGTGTGGCACACTTGCATCACATATTTTGCTAAGTCAAAATCCAGACCACAAGGAGATGCAAGTCATACACTTTGATCAAGATGTGCAAGTGTGTGGAATTTTTATAATGTTCCTATTCTAAATATTTTTGGTACACCTTGAATCATGAGTCTCACTCTATTTGGATGAATGCTTTTATTTTAAAAGTATGGACTATCTTTATTTTTTTCTTCTCTTTTTTTTCTTTTCTTCATGCTCTTTAGCATGCATTTTTTTCTCTCTCATGCCTTTTGGCACAGACATTTTTTTCTTTTCTTTCTTCTCTTTTTTTAGCATAGCCCATATCTTTCTTTTTGGCATATGAAACTTGGGAGAGACATCATGAATAACGAATGGAGTATTATTTTTGGTGGATAGAAATGCATGTTGTGCGTAACTCTCAGTGTAAGAGTCAACAATTTATTTGTGGGTGTACGTGTGTCTTGATCATGGGTGCATGACGAGAATCTCAACACGGGTCACAACAATTTGACAAAGCTCAATGCTCAAACAAGTAGAATATGACTAAGGTTTGCATTTGAATATCATGTCATATGGTCTTGGTAGGTATTCATAATCATTGAGAAACTTTTGATTTTAGTATTTTTGAAAATGAAATCTCCGGATATCAAGTCTCTCTTAGAATAAAGTCATAGTAAATTCTATTTGTACCATATCATAACTCGCAACAACTTAGAAAAGGAGCATGCATTTGCAACCCATAAGTTTTCAAATTTTCAGGATGACACATTTTTAGCCAACAAACTTAAATCTTCAAGAATACTAAGTTATAACCTAATCATAGATGAATTATAGACAAAGCAACTATTCATCATTTCAACATAGGAGAAACTAAACATTCCTAAGACACATATGAGAGTGGAATAAATATTTTTGGTATTTTTATCATATTTTTTTAGTATTTTTGAATTTTTAGATTTTTTTATATATGCTAATAAATAAATAAATGCAGAAAATAAATTGTGAAAATTAAAAGATACAAGGCACCTCTACAGGGGTCCTCCCCCAAGCTAGCTCAAGGCCTAGGGTCCGGGAGATGCTTGGTGATGACTACGAAGATGGTACATTACTTATATTTTATTGTATATATTTTATTTTGTTTACTCATCCATATCTATACTCAATGAGTTTTGATTCAATGATCAATTTTAAACATCATGTTTGAATTGATCAAGGTAGACTAATCAACCTAAGCACCATACTTAATTTGAAAAGCCTATGACAGTATGATCGATCACTAACCATACTTCAAACCAAAACATACTTGTATGGAACAAGGTGAGTTTTATTCTAGATATATGAAGGGTGATCTAATTGTTTTTATTTTAGCATGTATTTTTCATAATTTATAAAGAAATTTTAAGAATTTTTTCATTAAGCATAGTATATAGAGAATAACTACCGATTTACCTTCAACAAGGGCTCAGCATTTTAAGTCCAATGAGCAGGACTCTTCTCCATTTAGTTTTTGCTTGATGATGGAACATCCGTGCCCGGAGGATTAGGAACAGATGATTGTACCTTCTTTGGTTTCCACACCATTTTGTTTGATTTTGGTGGTGTGGTGGTAGACTTTGGAGCTTCACCTTTTTGTTTCCACACTGTTTTCTTGGGTGGTGTGGAAACAATCTTCGGAGTTTCTTCCTTTATCTTTGGGTTGTTCTTTTTCTGCTCTGGCCTATTTTTGTTTCTTTATTTTTCTTGACGAGGCTGTCCACCAGTTGAGGTTGTATCTCAACCTCTTTTATGCCTTGTGGGTTCGGCCCATGCTTGATTCTTATCATGGAGCATTGTTCCTGCCTAGGCCAAAAGTCAAAACTTCTCTTCCTTGCCATTGATGTTGAAGCGGATTTCTCTAGCACCAACATCAATTTATGCTCCTGCGGTGCTGAGAAATGGTCGCCCAAGGATGAGGGGCAATTCTTTCGTTGTTTCCATGTCCAGCACTACGAAGTCAACTGGGACGAAGTATCCTCGGATTTTCACCAGGATATCTTCGGTGATCCTAGCTGGATAATGGACTACGGAGTTTGCCAGTTGGAGCATCATTGGTGTAGGTGCTAAGTGTGTGAAGTTTAGCTTGTCAAAGACAGTCTTGGGCATAACGCTCATGCTTGCCCCAAGATCGCACAAGGCATGATCAAATTGCAGGGTGCCAATGGAGCATATGATAGTAGGGCACCTAGGGTCCTTCTTCTTTTCAGGCAGATGGTTGAGTATAGCAGCGCTACACTCTTCTGTTAGCTTGACGACTTCTGTGGATGGCAATGGTTGTTTGTTGTTGTTGATGTCCTTGGTGTACTTTACATAAGAAGGTAATGCAAGACGTCCATTAGTGGGACGCTCACATGGATCTTCTCTATCATCTCAACAAAACGACTAAATTGCTCGTCCACAGCCTGCTTCCTTTTTCTTATGGGAAACGGCAGGTAGGTCGTGTCGATGAAGTCCTCCTGTGCTGTTTCCTCTTCTTCACGATCTTTTTGGGTTTTTGTTATTGGTGAGGGTCCTTCCTCTTGTTGTCCTTGTGCTTTTCCTATCTTAATGTTAGGGTTTGGTGGATCACGAGTGGACTTACCTCCCCTCGTGGTCACTGTATTAACTTTTTCAAGGAAATTCTCAGGTTGCCCTAGGATTTTCCCTTCATTATTAATAGGAATAGCAGCAGCGATTTGAGCTAATAATTTTGTTTCTATCATTTTGTTAAAGCTCAATTGATTTTGAACAGAGGTAGACAAACCATTTATTTTAGTATTTATGTTTTCAAGAATTTTATCATTATATGAAAGCTGTTTAGTGAGATTTTCATTAATCTTTTCCTGGCCTAATACCAGTCTCTCAAGGTAGGTTGATTCGAATTATAATTTGAATTAAAGTTCAAATTACCTCTTTGCGGGCGGGACTGATTGTTCCACCCGTTATTACTTTGCTGTCGGAACCCGTTGTTGATATACGTGGCATCTTCATGGGTTTCGGGGCAGTCGTTCCCCAAATGTCCGACTTCTCCACAGACCTCACATGTCATGTGTGAGTCCATGGCCTGGACGGGCCTTTCATGGCTTCCTTTTTAGCAGCACGGTCGTCCAGCCTTTTCATTAATAGATCTTTTTTTGTGGCAAGCATATCCGCCTCCTTCACGGAATGCATACATTTTTGTTGTTTGTGCTCCTCTCCCCAGCTTTGGTTGGCCACCATCTTTTTGATGAGGACCTTAGCTGCATTTGTGGTGAGGGAGAGGAATGCTCCTCCAGCAGCGGCATCAACGTGCCCCTTCGACATGGACGTTAGTCCTTCGTAGAAGTTCTAGAGCACGAGTCATTCTTCCATTCCATGGTGCGAGCAGGCCTGGATATAATCCTAGAGCCTTTTCCACGCCTCAGGGATGGACTCGAGTGAACTCTACTGGAAGTTTGAAATTTTCCCCCTCAGGGCACTGATTTTGCCCAGGGGGAAAAACTTCGCGAGGAATGCCGCAGAACATTTGTCCCACGTGTCGATAGGTCCCTTGCTTTGGTAGAACCACTATTTTGCCTTCCCCGCGAGGGAGAAGGGAAACAAATGGAGCCTGATGCTAGCTAGTGCGACGTCTTTGATGATGATGGTGTCACATAGCTCAAGGAAGTGTTGAAGGTGTGCACTCGCGTCCTCACTCGGCAAACCACAGAACTGATTTGCCTGCACCATCGTGATTAGGCCAGTCCGGAGCTCAAAGTTTTCGGTGCCCATGTTGACAGCAGGCCCAATGGGCATGTTAGCAATAGCGGGAGTGGAGTAGTCACGGAGTGACTTGGCCATGGTGATAGTAGTGGATGGTGCGGGGGTGACTGGTTTGACTGCCAGCGGAGTAGCAGAAGAAGAAGAGGCATGAGACCTGTTCTTCCTTAGGAGTGCCTCTGGATTTGGCAGATCAAAACCACTCATACACTATCCTATTTTCATTCCACAACAGAGGAAGAAAACAAGCAGAATTAGCCTATATAAACTATGGCTACCATTACATGCATGTGATCATTATTCATGTTATGCTAGATTTTCTATTTTGAACCTATGCCCTCCTCAGTAACGGTGCCAGAAATGCTTGTTGGCATTTCTTAGCGCAATCACCAAGTGAGGATATTTTAAGTCCATCACCGGCAACAACGCTAGAAATGCTTGTTGGCATTTCTTAGCCCAATCACCAAGTGAGGAGGTTTTAAGTCCATCACTGGCAACGGCGCCAGAAATGCCTGGTTGGCATTCCTTAGCACCATTGCTAAGATTGAGTTAACCTTAGCAATGCCACTAAGAAATACCAACCATGATAGTCCTTAAAGATTACAGACAAAATCCGCAAGCGTACAGAGCTATCGTTGTAGCATTTCACCTGAAAGTATTTAGGATATCGTTATTTATATTTTCCCAAAGGAGAGTAAGGTATAATGTATCTAGCATGGGCATGAATATGATTACATACTTGCATAGTGAACCTTAGTTCATTACAGGGGTAAAAATGATATTTCATGGATAGTGGACACACATCTGGGCCAACCTCAAGGATAAAAGGAAAACAAAGAATAAAAGAATGTTCCTAAGTGGAGCCAGCATGTTCTAATATAGCCGCGCAAAGAACAGTTGATAATCATACAACGAACAAGGTTAGAGCTAGAACTAAGTGTGAGATAGACGGGGATATCCCCGGGCTTGGTCTACCAGGTCATAGAGACTTTACGAACTCTTACATGAATACCCGAACATGGGGATTACAAGGGACACCGCCTATCCCTCAACCGTGGAGCACCGTCATATTCGGAGGTTCCCGTGCACCCGAGCACCACACCCGTGGATAAGAAAACTACCCATATCCCCTCGAGACTCCAACCCTACGGATGGACAAGCAAGAATATGAGCAAACCCGAAGGAACGATGAACCACCACCTCAACCCTAGTTCTACTTCTACTCATACAAGTCATATGAGTGTTGAAGCATGAAGTTGAACATGTTAAAGATCATGACATCTAAACTATACACTAGTTCGTATATCATGATTATAACATGAAGACAACTATACTCTAGTTCATATGCATTGCTATATGAATGATATAAGAACTTGAACTTGGAAGAACTCGTCATAGTATTATTCATACCAAGGTAGCTCTTTCTTCCAAGGAGACAAGCTCTCTAAGTAGCTCTTGCTAGCTCAAAAGACTACTAAAGCTAAGAACTAAAAGAGTACAAGAGGTGGTGTGAGGTGTAGCTCCAAATGATGTTGTGTTTTTGAAGGGAGCTCTACCCTCTTATTTATACTAATCCATGGTCAGTTTGGTGCAGGTATTTTAGGAAACCACCATGGACCAACTATGCATGGCAACATGCAACCGCCTGCAGAAGATGGCCCTGGATGGCGGTGGTGGGGTTGCGGCCGCACCAGGGCTGGCCCCCTCACCACTGGCTTTGTGCTGTGGGCTACTAGTTGGGCCTGGACCATCCTCATGTCGGTGCTCGGCCCAGATAGGTTGTGTAGGTGGGCTTCTCTATTCATTTCCTTTGTGCCTTTCTGCATTACGTCTTATGCTTTGCGCCTTTTGCTTGCTTTTGTTTATTTTCCACTTGTATTTGAATGTGTCCTCCAAAAGATGTTTTCTCGAATACAATTGGAACTAGGTCAATAGTAAAGGCATATGTGTCAAAAGCATGTCTATTTCTCCTATTTTGGATTATAATTGGTGGTCAGAAATGGTCATTAGTGACTGCCAACAACTGACACATGAAAAACATGTTGTTGAGCAACTCCCTGAGCTTGCTCCCCCTGGATCTATGGTGGCAAGATGAAGGTCTGCTGCTGCTAGCTCTGTGAGTGTGTCTAGCATCTGCTGCAACTAACATGCCTGCTGCCCTAACAAGTGCCTCCCATCCTGTATGTACATGATGTAAGGGGCATGGGGTAGAACATTTCTAGCATCATCTAGTGAGGTACTCAACTCAATCCAGATGAACCTACTCATAGAGAAGGCATCACTACCTAGAGCCATCCTAGCAAGCAAGTTCTTTGCATACTTCCTCAGTGAAGTTGAGTCACCTCCCTTTGGGTTGATAGTCTCTCTAAACAGGTTGTTCATGACATAATAGAAAGACTTCAGACCCACTGTCCTTCCATCAGCTAGGTCTCTCCTCTCATAAGAAAAAAATGATATCCTCAGGCTTCAACACCATCTCTGTCTAAATAGTGTTAGAGTACCTGTCACCATTCCCAAAGCCAAGTAGACGAGCAAAAGTGGTAAACTCAACTTTGTAGTGAAAACCTTCCATCATCCAATGGAAGGTTTCATTCTCTACCTCATGAAAGAATGTGGCATGAAACTATGCTAGGATCTCCTAGTTCTAGTCATACTTGAAGCCCATGAGATGCTCCATCCCATGCTCAGTAACTGCATCCAGTACTCTCCTAGAATCTAGAGTGTCCATGCTCTCAATGTGCTCCCAATCCACATACTTCATCTGCACTATATTCTTGTCCTTGGTGATAGCTGTCTTGTAGAAGTCAAACTAAAATAAGGACCAAAACCTATAGTCAATGCCTTTGTCATTCAATTGGCTGCCCTAGCTCTCTTGACTTGAATTCCCAAGTTCTGGTAGTTGTTGTGTTGCCTCTGAACTGCATGGTCATAGATTACTGGCTCTCTTCTCACTGGAGCTCCATCATGCTGAATCATGTAGGACTGATCATACTCTAGGAAGCAAGGGGGTGTGCCTAGATCACCAATAGCAAGAATAGTCTTCCCCTCCCTTCCTCTGTCATCAGTAGGACCAACTGCTGAAGGACCAAAAACGACGACCAGAGGGGGGGGGGTGAATGGGAGCCAAAAAATTTCTTATGAAATATTTGGCCGCTGTCCCAAATTCACCGCCAAACACATGAACGAACCAACATGATGTCCATGACCAAAAAGAATGGGTGGATGTTCCCTAGGAACACAGCGGGACACCACAAAGCCAACGCAAAAGACGAAACTCAAAATGGAGCTCAAACAATCAAGAGAACATCAAGATTCAACATTCAAGCCCCCTATCAGACATGCCTGAGAAGCTTGTTTAGAACCAGAACAAAACTCAGACTCGTAGCTCCTATCGGACATGTCCTGTGAGCCTATCAGACATGTCCAAGATGCACTGAACAACACAAAGCTACATCGGGAGAAAAATCGAAAAGCCTACCAAACGGTGTCCAAATAACATGAGATTTTAGCCACAACCAGTAGACACCTTGAGGTAGGTCCCTACCAAATTTCAACTCCAAACTCGAAAGTTTATCTACCAGACATGTCCGATATGCCCACCAAACATGTCTAGTATGCACGAGTAGACTTCGGGAAAAATCGATTTCAAGACCAAAACTCAACCAAACCAACTCGGATCAACTTGCAACTTTGCACAAGGATTCACCAGGGAGTATGTAGGCTACCTCCAAAGGATCATGGCCTAAGACAAACCAAAACTCCATGAATCAAAGAAAAGCGGTGCAAGAGCAAGTTTTCTCCCCAAAACGAAATCAGCCCGGATCTGTGAGCTCGTGTGGAATTTGAGGAT
Organism: Saccharum hybrid cultivar R570; assembly: GCA_038087645.1. Lineage (NCBI taxonomy): Eukaryota > Viridiplantae > Streptophyta > Magnoliopsida > Poales > Poaceae > Saccharum > Saccharum hybrid cultivar. The sequence continues at coordinate 40,749,820 of JAQSUU010000307.1, read as the reverse complement.
TTCCTTTGGTGAAACACTTCAACACACGTCCTTGTCCATCTAGAAAAAAACAGGACAACTCAAAACCCACCAAAATTGATGAATCAAAGCAAAACAGGGGAGGGGAGAAACAAGAACATGAAGAACACAAAACAAAAATCACAAGACACAACTCATGATCTGAATCCCAGAGGACAAGGTGAGGTAAAGGCCTCACTTCCCACTTAGGTTTGGAGTACACAGATTCGATCAATTCATCTGTGGATCACAATAGTCTAGAGGGAGGAACCCTAGCATGGAAGAAAGAAAATGCCGACTGAAGTGATTGGGTGGAGTGGAGGCAGCCCCATCTAATTTATAAGCCTATTACATAATTCTACTAATGCCCTTAGATATTTTGAGCCAAACCACTTGACCCAAGGGCATAATTATCCAACTCTTTTTCTGTTGATCGGATGGCCATGCTTCCTGCATAGATTTGCTTTGCCTTGATGCAACCTTTGTGATTCTGCCACGTGCCACCCCGTTCCTCCTCGGAACCTCCGCCTAGGTTTTGTGGCCCAAACCCGTAAACCGTCCACCGATGGTTTTGAGGCCCAAATCATCAAATCAGCCGCGAGTAGCGTGCTCCATACACGTCCACCGCAACTCGACTCATGTCACCTCCATCCTTGACCGCCCCAGCCACCAAGTCTTCCAGAGCCTTCGCTCGACTTGTACGTCCGTCGTCTTGACTCAGTCAACACGGTCGCTCCTCCATGTACACTTGCGCTTGTCAATGTCCCTAAGTGTTAGCCACCGTGGCTGGTCACCCGGCCTCCTGGTCCGTCGGTCCAAGCCTCACATTCGTCCTTCACCGCTCCCAGTCCATCGGCATGGCACGTCCCTACTTGACCTTCACCTCGCCGTTGACCACCGCCTCCGAGCTCCACACCTACGCACCACTAGCCAAAAGACATGTTGCACAACCCAAGACACGAATCATGTTGACAATCACTCATGACAAATCCGAACCACAAGGGCACATATCAACCTTGTGTTTGCAATCTCTTCCTTGATGAGTGTATTGCCAACACCAACACACAATAGCTGAGATAAAGAAAAAGAAGAAGAGAAAAACTAAAAACTCACCCAAATGACCAAAAGCCAAAGAAAAGCTAAAACTAGGTCATTTAAAATGAGCAAAGAGCAAATCTTAGTCCCCAAAGACATGGGCAACGGCTCAACGCAACCAAGCAAAACACAGCTAGCCCTCATGAAGAGGCAACGGGCTCAACACCACTAGCAAAGCTCAAAACACCTGAAAACCACTAGATCCTCAAGAAGAGCCAAAGGCTCAACACATCTAGCAAAAGCAACTCAGGTGCAACTCCCCTTGAACAAATGTAATCTCCCAATAAAAGCATGCACTCAACAAGATGAATGTATAAGCTCTCCCCTTGGAGTTGTGTGATCTATCTCTCCCCCTTGTTGACACATGCACACATCAAATTCTGAAAAACTATCACTCTCCCTCAAAATATGCTATGAATGCAAGGGATGCAGAAATGCAGAAGATTCAGGAGTATAGCAATCAGATTGAAAAGATGCTCTAACTGGTGCTATTATGTGTGTGTAGTAACAAATACAAGTGCTAGCAAATGCTCAAACTGATCAAGTGAAATGAAATATGACACTTAAGCAATTTTGATCAAGTTTAAGCAATTCAAAAAGGAGTTTGCCACTAAAAGTAGCACATAGCAGGTATAAGCAGGAAATCAACCTAGTGCTAACAAGTGTATACAAGGTGAACTACCCCAAGCAGTGGTCACACATCATGTCAAAGACGAACCTAAGACTTGTGTTTTCATCAAATTTTAAATTTTATTAGAGTTTGCAACTTAACACAAGACTTAGTCAAAACATGTGTGTGTGAGAGGTTATCTGTACCGTCAGGTCTAACTTAGTAACCATGCCAAGCCTATGTCATAGACAATCAGAAGCTTAAGACAATGGTTTGGCATCCACTACAAGGCTTAAGTTCATCCAAATGTGCAATTAGAATCCATCTCGATACCTTGACGTAGGACAGTACAGACCCATCTTGATCTTTTCTCATCACTTAGCTTGTTTCTTAAATTTTAGAACAAAAATCTCCAAGTTGTACAAGCGAGTAACTCAAAGCATGAGACATAGCAACCTAGCATATAAGTGATAGCATCAGGGATCTCAACAGGTCCTACACTTGCTAGTGCCAATCCTAGCGGTGAACAAATTTCAAGTTTCAATAGTTGTTAATCATGTTCACAATTTAAAAACAGCTTAGCTCATAACATGCATCAATTGATCAAAAAAGAGCCTAAGCCATAAGCACCATCATGTATAAACAAAACATCCCAAATAGAGCATAATTTCAATCTAACCATTATAATCATGAAGCTCAAAATGCTCTAATAAACATGATGAAATGCAATGCAATATGATATAGAAAACTAGAAAACAAAAGCTAAGCTACAAAGAAAACAAAACTACTATACAACACAAATGTTCCCCTCCTCTAAAAAGGGAAACAAACCCCAAGCTCTCCTCGCAAACGTGCAAACTGGGCTTGGTCAAGGGGTTTGGTGAAGATGTTTGCGAGCTGGTTTTGGGTGTAAATATGGCGTAGATCTATATCACCCTTCTCATAGTGGTCACACAGGAAATGAAAGCACACCTCTATATGTTTGGTTTTTGAGTGAAGAACAGGGTTTTTAGCTACACTTATGGCACTAGTGCTATCACAAAGCTAAGGCACTCGCCTAAACTCTAAGCCATAGTCTCTCAGAGTAGCTATCATCCAAAGCAGCTAGGAGCAGCAAGCAGTGGCAGCAACATATTCAGCTTCTGTGGTGGATTGGGCAACGCTGGACTACTTGTGAAAGGACCAAGACAAAAGAGAAGACCCAATAAATTAACAAGTCCCTGATGTGGACTTTCTCTCAATGCGACAGCCAGCATAATCTGCATCAGAATACCTGCAAAGAGAAAGAGAGGAGGCCGAAAACCAAAGACCAAACTCTGGTGTGAAATGAAGGTACCTCATGATCCGCTTGATGGCTTGACGATTAGACATGCATGGTGAAGACTAAAAGCGTGCACATAGACAGACTACAAACTGAATGTCTGGTCTCGTTGCCGTTAGGTACAATAATGATCCAATCATGCTGTGGTACTCCTTCTGGTCCATGGCTTCTCCTTCCTCATCAGCGTCCAAGGCCATCGTGGTCAACATGGGCATTGAAAGAGGCTTAGCCTCACCCATATCAAACTTCTTCAGCAGGTCCTTGGTGTACTTGCCTTGGTGCACGAACGTCCCTTCTTGAGTTTGCTTGATTTGCAACCCGAGGAAGAAAGTCAATTCTCCCATCATGCTCATCACAAATTCCCTACTCATAGTATCTGCAAACCTGGCAACAGGTGCATGAGAAGAGCCACCAAAAATGATATCATCCACGTATATCTGAACCAAGAGAGTGTCAGTGCCTTGCTTGAGGAGGAACAAAGTTTTATCAATAGAACCCATCTTAAAACCCTAATCCAGCAAGAAAGCTTTCAAACGCTCATACCAGGCTCTCGGGGCTTGCTTAGCTTGCTTCAACCCATACAAGGCTTTATGGAGTTTAAAAATATGGTTGGGGAACTTAGGATTTTCAAAGCCAGGGGTTGCCTAACATAAACCTCTTCCTCTATGTACCCATTCTACAAAGCACTCTTCACATCCATCTGATACAGCTTGAACCCTTTCGAAGCTGCAAAGGCTAAAAGAATCCTAATGGCTTTTAAACAGGCAACAGGAGCAAGGTTTCCTCATAGTCTATACCATCTTTCTAGCAAAACCCCTGAGCTACTAATCTAGCCTTGTTTCTCACTACCACCCCATCCTCACTCTGTTTGTTCTTAAAAACCCACTTTGTACCTATGGGGTGGTTTTTGATTGTGCATGGCATTGACCCAATTGGAATTAGATAGAGCATGTTCAACATCTGGAGGCTCAAAAGAAGCAACGAAAGCAGAGTGAGTGAAGTGTGAGATGTGATATGACATGGACCGTGTGACTCGTTGGTCGATATCGCCGATCATGGTCTAAGGTGGGTGGTGACACTAAATGTGTCATGGTGCCTCCCTTGAAGAAGTCGCCTCCCCCTTAACAGCAACTAGGGCCTCCTCAGGTGCAGCCGGTGCAGGTTAAGGAGGCTGCTCGAACGGACCCCAAGCAGTGGAAGAAGAAGGATCGGGGCCGTGAACTGAAGTAGACATCATAGGCTCGAGAGGGGCAGATGGTGGAGTCGGCTGGGGATCACCCCAATTGGCATCTTCCTGCTCCTCCTCCACAAAGATGCTCTCACCAATCTCCTAATCACCTGCACAATCAAAGACAGTAGTGGAACAAGGCATGGTTTCATCGAATGTGACCTCACAAGTCTCCACAACTCGGTTAGTTTCAAGGTTAAGAACACGATATGCATGAGAGTGAGAAGCATAACCAAGAAAAATACCGTCGGAAGACCTAAACTCAAACTTATCCAAAATACCTTGTTTTAGGATGAAGCACTTGCATTCAAACACTCTCAAGTGGCTTACCTTGGGTTGTCGTCCGAATCACAACTCATAAGAAGTCTTCTTCATGAAAGCTCAAAGGAAAATTGTGGCAGAACCACTTGAATTATATGGCCCACATGTGCCTACCATTGTCTTTTAGACTTCTGATAGCTGCACATGCAAGCCAGACAACTCTGGTAGTCTGTTGGGTGTCCTCTCGAGGAAACCCAAATCATCCACGTTTTACAACTCATACAGGATCAACAAAGGAGTTGTTACAATATTACAACATTTGATATAAAATATCATACATTGGAGTGTGGAATAATATAACATTAGTTTACAAAACATGTAGATGTTGAACTTTAACCTACTCTTCAAAAGATGAGTAGACAACGGAAACATCCGAGAAAAAACATCTAAGGTAGAAGAGGTAGCCAGAACATGTCGAGCCCACCAATATGACCTCACTATGCTGCTCAAGTTAGATCCTGCAACAGGGGTTAACAAACCCTGAGTACTTGAGGGTACTCAACAAGTCTTACCCGACTAAAGAAAAGACTCCAAGGATATGTAGGCTTAAAGGTAAGGTAGAAGCAAGAAGTAACTTTTGCAGAAAAGCTTAATACAAGTGAATCCTTACTTTCAATCCTTTAGCTGTGTATTAAGTTATTATCAGTATCCAATTAGCACCTGGTCTAAATCAATCACTTCTTTAATCATCAAAGCTCAGGTTCAACTCTTATCATCTCTTATTCATTAGCATCCATGTTTCATTGATTAACTACGATGCAAGTCAGAGGGTCGAGTCTTCATCTCCATGAAGCAACAGTGATTCGAATCGATTGGCCCAACTAGGATTTCCTTACCACACGATATATGCAGATCATAGACCTATATATATATCAACCTTCACTCAGATCCTCCAAAATGTGAACCGATCTAGAGCTATCCGAGAGCACAGTGCCCACCTCTCTACGTCGTTCGTCCCTGACAGATTCGCAGGAATGGGTACATGATACTCTCACCATCTCCACACTCCTAGTGCACGGTTGTCGTTTCACATAATGGAATAGCCAAGATATTAGGCTTACTGGAGTATGTGGCCAGTACTAGCAAAGTCTCAACCACACATAGGCTTACAACTGTACAGTCCTCAATTGACCTAGGCAGAGGCACTACATTGAGACTCCATTCTCAATGCAAGCCAGTTGTGGACAAACTACCTGCCCGGTCTCAATTTAGATACACAACATTAATAGGGTAAACTCATGAGCCATCAGTAGAGCTGAGGAGAACATGGTAAACCTATTCTCGCGAATGATGAAACCATCATTCGACTTTTATCGAAGTCTAAGCACTACTAAGCATAAGAGGAAACGTACTATTTATACTAGCAGGATATAACTGAGGATATCTGTATAACAAGGTAATCATGTAGCAACGGTATAGATCAACTCCTAATTTACTTAATGCACATCTCACAAGACTTAAAGTGTAATAAAGATTTATAAAAGCTATAGAAGGGTGGTATGCATCGGGGCTTGCCTTCGTTGTAGAGAAGGTTAGTTTCCTCAGAGTGGTCCAATAGACACCAACACCTTTGGTGGATAGACCTGCTCCGAGACTTGATCGACACGAGCCTTCTCACTCTCGTATACACTACACGTAATAAATGATGCACTTCTTAACATGATGGAATGCATGCTATGATGCATGATGTATGATGAGGGACATACTAGTGCATAACAAAAGATAAACAAGTTAAGGAAGTTGAGTACATCTTTCCTTCACTAAAGAACTAGGGTTATTATCATAAGAGCATTTTCATTATTTAACTAATTAGTTAATTAGTTATTTAGCATGGAATGTAACACTTATCATATGATACTAGTGAAGCATGGCAAGCTATATAACTTAACATTTTACTAAGTGCAACCATGAAAGTAAGCAAGAATTACAACATGAGCTAAACACATGTATTTACCACTAAGCATTTAAATAAACATTTTATTTATTGATTAACATTAATAAGTTAAACATAAGCATAACATGGAAAAGAATTAAGTTGCCAAGGAACAGCAAAGGTTATGTGTTCCCAAGTCTACAACCAATCCAAAGGGTCACTTAAGTCATTGTAGGATTTATCCTAATTATTTTAACATTTATTAATTAATTATTCAAAGGCATGTAATTATGCATATAGCCAAAAGTTATCAAAACAGTAACATAATTTTTTTAAAGGTATATCTAAGCATATAAATCATTCATACAAAGTTTCATGATTTTTGGATAATTATTTTATTCTATAAAAATAATGTAAGTTGCATTTATTAATTAAAAGAGGTAATTTTAAATCATGCAAAATCTAATCATTTTCATCATTCAATATTTTTCCTAGATAGAACACAATATGGACAGCTCACACAAAAATTTTCATGACTTTATCATCTCTAATTATTTTTCTATGAATTAAACAAAGTGCAGCACAAAATACATTTTCTAGAAATAAAGAAAATCATTTACACGCTTTTCACCCGACCTCACTCGGCCCACCTCAGGCCCATCACGTGGACATGAAAGGCCCGAGGCCATCTAGGCCCATCGCGTGCTAGGTCACGGCATGGCCGGTAGAACGGCGGTGCTCTCGTCGCCGACGAGGATCCCGGCGGCGAGGCTTGTACCTAACTGCTCGCCACAACCTCTCGCATCCACCTACGAGACCATCCGAGCCTCTAACGCAAAGGAGCTTGCATGACAGCAACCATGGCGACTTGGAGCTACTCCGGCGTGGTGGAGCGGCGCTGCTCCAGCAAGAGCGACCCGGTAGAGGTTAAAGCAAAGCGGCTACGTGATCAGGGTGGTGCAGGCTCAGTGGCGGAGAGGTTTTCTAGCCCGACCGGTGCGTGAATCCGGAAACGGACACGTCAGTGAGCACCACGGCCTCACGACGAACTCAGAACTGCCCTAGATTGAGCGAGAAGCCTACCTGAGTAGCCTGGCCACGGCGAGCGGGTGTGTGGTGGTGCTGCGGACGGCTAGGAAGAAGAAGGCAGCACTCGGTTGCTCTGTGCAGCTAGAGGCGAGGCGAGCAGGCCTAGAAGGAGTGCCAAGGCAAGGCGGAGCTTTGTGTGGAAGCAATTGGAGCGAGGTGCTCTGATGAGGGTGAATTTTGCGGGCGAGGAAAGATCACAGGCGGTGAGCGGAGGAAGAAGAAAGAAGAAAACGGTGTCCATCTCGACCTTATCTCGGCGGGTGAGAAGCAGACGCATTCGACAGCTCTTGCTCGAGCTTGGACACCGTGGCAGCTGCGTGTCGACTCGCAGGTAAGCGGCGTTGAAGGGCGGCGGCTCATCGGCAAGCAGCTGCGTGGCACTGCTGTCGGTGCTACTGTTCATCGACTGAAACAACCCTCTCTCTCCCTCTCTTACTCCCAATTTTTCAAAAGAACATGAGGATCAACCTTAAGCAATTATGTTCACCCATCTAAGCTCTCCAACATTGCTTAAATGATCAACATGAAAAACTAAGTAGTTTTGGAGATTTTGAATTGGGAAGAGGGTCACACTGAAACTGTTTTACTGAAATACAAGTTCAGAGTTAGAACAGGTTAAAAACCCCTTACTTCCTCCTTCTTTTTCTCCCAAAATTGTGTAGAAACTTGATAATCTCCCTTAATTAAAGTTGTTCCCTGACCAAAGATCTTCAACTTCTATTAAGGGCAAAATACCAAAGAATCAACATATTAAGAGATTTTGAATGACAAATCAGGGTATAGTGAAACTGAATGAGGGATTTTAGTTTTAGGTTTTTAAAACTGTTTTGGTTAGCAAACTTTAGGAATTAATTTAGGACTAAGCATAGGTCACACATTACTTCTAAAAGCATATTAGCAAAGCTTAAGCATTACACCAATCAATGAAATAAAAGTTGGGCATATTTTATTTATGAAATTTCATTTAATAAAGTGCCAAATATTATGTGGTAGAACCACCTGAATTATATGGCCCACATGTGTCTACCATTGTCTTTCAGACCTCTGATAGTAGCACATGAGTGCCCTATAACTCGATAGTCTGTCGGGTGTCCTCGGGGAAACCCGAATCATCCACTTTTACAACTCATATAGGATCAACAAAGGAGTTGTTACAACATTACAGCATTTGAGATAAAATATCTTACATTAGAGTGCAGAATAATATAACTCTAGTTTACAAAACATGTAGAAGTTAAAGTTTAACCTAAACTCCAAAAGATGTGTAGACAGCGGCAGGATCCAGGACGAAACATCTAAGGTGGAAGAGGTAGCCAGAACATGTCGAGCCCACCGACATGACCTCACTAAGCTGCTCAAGTTAGAACCTGCAACGGGGGTTAACATACCCTGAGTACTTAAGGGTACTCAACAAGTCTTACCCGACTAAAGAAAAGACTCCAAGGATATGCAAGCTTTTGAGGTAGGGTAGAGTAAGAAGTATATTTTGCAGAAAAGCCTTCTAACCGTGGATCCTTACTTTCCATATTATAACTTTAAGATTATTAAGTAATAGCATTCTATATAAGCACCTGATCTAATCCAATCACTTCTTAAACCATCTCATCATGTGATCATGAGTATCATAGTTTCATTGATTAACTACGATGCAGGGCAGAGGATCGAGTCTTCTTCTCCGAGAAGCAATGGCGATTTGAATCGATTTGGCCTAGCTGGGGTTTCCTTACCACATGACATATACAGGTCTAGGTTTGAACCCGGATCCAAACCCAAACTTACATATATCAACCTTCACTCGGATCCTCCAAAATGTGAACCGATCTAGCGCTACCCGAGAGCACAGTACACCACCTCCCTGCGCCACTCCTGGTAGATTCACAGGATGGGTACACGCTACTCTCACCATCTCCACACTCCCAGTGCATGGTTGTCATTTCACATAATGGAATAGCCAAGGTATTAGGCTTACCGGAATATGTGGCCAGTACTAGCAAAGTCTCGAATACATAACAAGCCTACAACGGTACGGTCCTCAATCGACATAGGCAGAGGCTCTACATTGAGACTCCATTCTCAATGCAAACCAACTGTGGTCAAACCACCCGCCCGGTCTCAATTTAACATTATAAACATGATCATCCTTATATATCAGGTTTATCAAAGTTTTAGGCTAACTTGCTTTATCATCTTAAACATCTAAGCAAGGCTAAGCATATAACAACTATCATGTTTCATTGTGTGACATGGGATAAGTAATTGGTAGACAAGGAAGATATGCAACAACGGTATATCATTCAACTCCTATTACTTAATGCAACAAACATAGACTTATGTGAATAACTTTTATAAAATACAAGAATATGTTATGCACCAGAGCTTGCCTGCTTGCAGAGAAGTTAGTTCCCTCAGAGAGTTCCAATAGGCACCAACACCTCTGGTGAATGGTCCTACTCCGAGACTTGATCAACACGAGTCTTCTCACTCTCGTACACACTATACGTAATAAATGATGCTTTGCTTAACATGATGGAATGCATGCCATGATGCATGATGATGAACAAGACATAGCATAAAAGGGACATTTAGAAAGGATAAACATTAATTATTTACTAGAGTACAACTTCACTAAACACTATTACTTTACAAGCATTTTAGTTAATTAAACCTTAAGCTAAGTAGCCATCAATATGTGAGCAACACTTATCATATTATACTAGTTAAGCATGGCAAAGTATAACTTAACATTATACTAAGTGCAACCATGAAAATTAAGCAAGGATCATTACATGATCTAATCACATGCATTGATTAACCAATTAGATAAATATCTATTTTATTTACTACTAGCATGTTAACCATGGACATATCATCATATAAGGAAGGTGCCAGGGAACAGCGGGGTAGAGTGTCCCAAGGTCTACAAACAATTTCCAAAATACCCAAAGTCATTCAAAGAATTATCCTAACTAATTTAACATTTAGTAGCCAATTAATTAAGGGCATATTATTAAGCAAATAATTAAACATCATCAAAACAGTACCATAAATTTAGGAAAGGTAGATCTAAGTATATAAATAACTCCTACCAAGTTTCATGATTTTTGGGTAGATATTTTAATCTATAAAAATCATGCAAGAGGCATTTATTAATTAAAAGAGCTAATTTCTATTCATAGCAAAAGTATAGAAAGGTACCATTTGATATTTTTCCTAGATTAATAATATCATGAACAACTTACAAATTATTTTCATAATTTTTCCAACCTTATTTATTTAGTTACAAATTTTACAAAGATTCATCAAGTAATAGGTTTTTAGAAAAAGAAAAAGAAGAAGCTCTCTCTCTCTCTCTCTCATTTCTCTTGGCCCAGCCCAACAGCGCAGGCGGCCCGTTCCCTTCTCTCTTCCCCTATTCTCTTGACCAAGCCCAAACCGGCCTAGCTCTAGGCCCCGGCCTATGGCCAACAAGCGGCCTAGGCTCACCTCCTCCTCTACTGCTCAGGCCGTCCCGACGGCGATGGCTCGGGCTGGCCGGAGTGCAACGCCGGCGAGGTCTTCGGCAGCAACAACGGCACCATCGGCTTCCCTTCACTTAGGCGACCCTAGGCATACCATCGGTTGGATGGACAAGAGTTCACGGCGAGCTTGACCATGCCCAAGGCGGCATGGCAAGACAGAGCATGGAGACACCATGACGTACTGGACGCTAGAGCATGCTAGAGGCTAAACAAGCAACGTAGTTAGCATCAGTAGCTCACCAAAACTTCAGAACGGTTGCCGATCGAGACAGGGACGCGACGTAGATAGATGGTCGGCGGTGGAGGTGATCTCGGCGGCTAGAACCAAAGGAGATGACCCCGTTCCCTTGCGTCCTGTATGGTGGAGATGAAACAAAAGAGCCAATCATGACTAGTGAATCAAGGTAGGGCGGAAACAAAAGAAAAGAGGGATAGAGTTGCTCCAGAGGAGCCCGTCCTCGGTGAGATGGAGCTCGGCGGCTATGGTGGGTTGCCATGATGGGAAAGGCACGCACGGTTGCGTGAAGCGATGAGAGGTGAAGCTAGCGGCTTGGGCAGGTGCGCAGGAACGAGGTGAAGGCAAGGACGAGAGCAATTCAACAGCAATGCAGTGGAGGCGGTGAATTTCACCGTCGAGGTGATACTGCATGGTGGCGGTGGCTCGGGAAAGAGAAAGGAAAAGACGGCGACTGGCTTGACGATTTTAAGATGGAACGAAACTCAAGTGAAGCCTCCAGACGCGCCAGCTCCAGTTCGAGCTCGACACGCAAGTAGCTGCGTGTTGCCGTGGGGTGAAGCGATGATGAGCGGCGGCAGTTGACTATGAAGCAGGCAGGCTGCTGCTCCCCTGCCAAACCTAGAACCCGACTGAAACTGCCCTTTCCCCTTCTGTTGTCCCAAATCCATATAAACACTCGATGACTTCCCTTAATAAAAGTTGTTCCTTAACAAGAGGTTTCCAACTTTCATTAAGGTCACCACACCAAAAGATCAATGGATCGAGAGATCAAGAGCCAAGAACTAGGGCACAACGAAACTGAAAAGCTAACTTCAGTTAGGGTTTTTAGAAATAATTTTTTAGCTAACTTTAGGATTTTATTAGTGCATGACCATTTATCATATACATCAACCAAAATCACAGCATCATAACTCAACTATAGGACCAACTAATAGAACAAGAATTGGACATATTTTATTCATGAAAAATTATGTATTATTTCACCAAAGTTTGAACTTTATAACTAATCCAAACACTTAGCCGAAAATGACTAATTATAAGAATTAGTTATAGGATTCAATCTTTGAGCTCAATATTAAACATACTAGACTTGTAAATATTACAAAACTTTAATTCCATGAGATAAAGCCTACTTTGAACTATAAAGTTTATATTAACAAAATATTAATTGTTTAAGCCATTTCTCAAATAGAAATTCACAAAGATCCTTAAGCATTAACATTGGCATTTGTTTCATGTATCAAGTGAAACATATTATAAACAACCTATGAAACATTAACTTGAAACACATGAAACATTGCCTAGCTAACATGTGAAACACCTTATTATATGCAACATAGGAAACACCACTATGAAACATAAGCAACATGGTCATGCTATTATGAAACATAAATCACTTTAATAAAACATATGAAACATATGAATGTTGTTTATGCAACATAGGGTGCATGTATACAACAAATGTTTGTTGGTTATGCTTGATGATGCTCATGACCCAGTTTTAATTGCTTTTAACATCTGGGATGTTACATATTACACTTTATAACTAAGGACAATCACTTAACCATAAATGATTAAGTATAGAAATTAGTTATAAGATTCAATATTGGGACTCAATTTTTAACATATTTAAATTAGAAATGTTTTCAACCATAAATCCCACATTGTAAAGCACAATTAACACTACAACTTGTATTTGAACAAAATTTTATTTGCTTAAGCCAATTCTCATATATAGAATCATAAAGAACCTTATCATCTATTGTTGCATGAAACATGTGAGACATATGAACAAAGCATAGCTAACATGTGAAACACCTTATGGATACATATGAAACATTGTAAAGCAACACATGAAACATCTTATATGCAACATAGACATGCTACTATTGAAACATAGCATATGTACATATGAAACACCTTGTATGCAGCATGGGAAACACTATAAAGCAACAAGGAAAACATGACCTATGAGACACTTTTCATGCAATGTATGAAACATATGATTACTATACTTGAAACATAGGGTGCATGTATGCAACAATGCTTTGATGATGCTCATGACCAAGTTTTAGTTGCTTTTAACATCTGGGATGTTATAAAAATGCGATTGGAAACATGGCATGTAGTGTTGATCGCTTTGGCCCAATATCTCATAGGAGTCCTATGCTCATCGAGCATCATCCTAGCCATCTCAGCAAGGATCCAATTCTTACGCTCAACAATGTCATTTTGCTGGGGGACATAAGGAGAGAAAAACTGATGCTTGAGGCTCAAAGAAGCACAAAAGGTCTCAAAATGAATATTCTTAAATTCTGTGCCATTGACACTACGAATCGCTCTCATGGCATTCTTAGGGAACTCATTTTGCAACCGAAGAATCAAATCCCAAGCATGTGAAAAAGCCTCATCCTTACTCTCCATGAAAAACACCTAAGAGTAGTGAGAAAAATCATCCACGATCACTAGAACGTACCACTTCCCACCATTTGACCGAACCCGAGCTGGACCAACTGTGTCCATGTGAAATAACATGTCGGGTTCCTTGGTCATGATTTGGTTCATAGGTGGGTGAGAAGCGGCAACCATCTTCCCATGGCGACAAGGGTGGCAAACCAAATCCTTCTCAAGTTTCAACTTGGGCAATCCTAGATCAAGTGAGCTCAACCTAGCTAGTAAGTCAAAGCTCAAATGACCAAGTCTCCTATGCCACTTCCAAAGCTTAGAGGAGGATCCAGCCACCAAACATCGAGAAGGGCCAAAGGCGTGAGAAAAATTAGCTCGAAAGACACAGCCAAAAGGGACAATATGACAAACAAGATTTCCCTAAGAATCAAGAACTTGAGACAAGCCGGTCTTAAAACGCACTTCAAAACCATCCTAAAGGAGTTGTGAAACTGAAAGCAAATTGAAATACAAATTCAAAACCAAAGCAATATCCTTCAAGACAAAACTCTCGTTGACCCAAATGGTCCCACGAGAAAGCACCTTACCTTTGCTATTGTCCCCGAATGTGATGTACTCCTTACATTGCATGGGGTCGAGGTTGGAGAACCATTTTGAACTTTTGATCATGTGGCGCGAACAACTGGAATCAATGAGCCACGTGTTCTCTAGGCCCCCGTGCTCAGTAGTGTCGTCATCAATGGGAATCAAATCCTTGCTAGCCTTCACCTCGACATTGACCGCCATGGTGCAAAACCCTCCATGGGTGGAACAGGCGATGAAGCAGAGCCCGGTCAGCTTGTCCTCGTGCTTTCTCTTGGACTCATCGTCGCTCAAGGGGCAAGAAGAGCGGTTGTCATCGGTGTCATTGTAGAGGTCGCTGAGAGAGGCAAGGAAGGCACGCTTCTGGGCCTTGGCCTTCTTAAGGTACATCTTCTTGAGCGCCTCCTTGTCGAATCCTCCCTTCAACTTGTGCTTGCCGGAGGTGTACTCGTGCTTGTCCTTGCGCTTGCTAGAGTCGTACTTGTCGGAGGAGTGCTTGTTCTTCTTAGGGCAGTGGGTGACAAAGTGGTTGGGGTCTCCACAACCATAACATCCTTCCTTTGGATGACCACCATGTTGGTGATTCAAGTGGTTGTTGTGAAACTACGAGAATCAGCTGATGACCAGTGCCAGCTCGTCGTCCCCAAGGGTCTCCAACTGCTCCTCTGTGACAAACACCAAAGAAGACAAGGCAAACCAAATCTATGAAGGGTTAGCTGAAGAACTTGAGCTGTTACCTGAGACCAAAGCCATAGTCGGTGCAGAGGGTTTCTTGATCTTGGCTTGGGTCTGGTAATCAATCTTGGTAGACTTGAGCTTGCTGAAAAGCTCATCCACGGTGAGGGTGTCGTAGTTCGTGGACTCAATGATAGCGGACACCTTCACAGCCCAAACCTTCTGATCTAGGGCATATAGTAACTTGAGTGCCCTCTCATGATCATCATAAGGTAGCTACGGTTTGTTTGCCCACATCTTGTTCACAATCGTCTGAAAGCGAGAGAACATGGCATCGATAGACTCTCCATCCAACTAAGAGAAGTTCTCATACTCTCGCTTGTACATCTCAAAGAGTCTGGTTTTGACATGTGCGGTTCCCTCATGATAGGTCTGAAGCCTCACCTAGATCTCTCGAGCAGTCATACAATCGGAGACTCTCAAACTTAGAAAGCGAAAGACTCAAAAAGAGAACACTGCGAGCCTTGCTATTTTCATTGTGTTGATCAATTTGATCCTAAGTGTTGCGAGCATCAAGCACAACATAATTAGCATTCTCACAAATTTGCCAAACTTTCCAAACAATCCCCTAAAGATGCGCCGATACGTGAATCTTCCAATAGGGGTAGTTTGTTCCATCGAAGAATGGTAGCTTGCCGAAACCACCACTACTAACTTCTAACCTTTGCGCAACGACGAAAAAATGTTGCAATAGGCCCAATTTGGTTGCAAAAGGTAGATGTTGCAACCAAATCACGTTCGTTGCCAATGGTTGCAAAAAGTCACGTTGCAATAAGGTATTGCAACCGTTGCTAGTTTGACGTTGCAACTGTTGGGGTTTCCTGCAACCATACCTGTCCGTTGCCAAGCATGGCAATAGGATGTTGTCGCAACGTTCACGGTCGTGGCAATATAAGCACTTGCCACGCACGTCTTCGTAGCAAGAGGTGGTACATGCAACGATCAATAACGTAGCAATAAAGACATTTGCCACGAACAGCGTCATTGCAAGTACACCATTTGCCACATAATCTTATTCGTTGCGAGAGATCATACATTATTGCCATGATCGTTGTGCCATGGCAATAGTATCATTTGCCACGTAATTTTATTTGTTGCGAGAGATCATGTTATTGCCACAGTTGTCATGTTGTGGCAATAGTACCATTTGCCACGCAATTCCATTCGTTGCCATATATTATATTGCCACGCAAGTGAGTTCGTTATCATATATCATATTGCCACGCATAGTAGCTCGGTGGCATAGTTTGTATTGCAACACTAGTAGCATTTGATTTGTGGTTTAATAAATCGTAATTGCAAAAAAAACAAGAAATCATAACAAAAGCAATTGCACTCACATATATTAATTATAATCAATGATTCAATAAGTTGACAAAGCATTGAAATAGTAGCTAAAATCATAAACGAGTGGACAGTTCACTCATTATTCATAACTTTTTAAAACTTGCAGCAGTACAAGACTTCCTAGCATCTATGCAGCCCCTCGAGATTTTCCTAGCAGCAACATGTCATCAGCTCGGCTATGTCCTTGTTTGATTAGGAGCATCCCACTCAAACCTTGTCCACCTACTGACCAAAAGAATAAGATTGGGATATTAGAAAAATATTAGATTTACTACATCATGCACAAAATGTAAAGAGATTCAGATAGAACATGGTTGTAATTAAGCAAAAGAAGAATTAATCAAAACTATGAAATAAGTGCTGTCAATTTAATTAAGCAAAAGTAGAACTAAAAATTAAAAAATGCTATACGTACAACCATTTTGCTGTCAAAGTATCTTAATTGTTAAGGCAGCAGCAGTACAGTTGCTTAGAAAAATCATAACAAAAGTTCTGAACAATGAAAAATTATATTCTTTAACAATACGGAAAGCCCATGAAATTCTCTACATCTTTCTAGTTATTTGTAAAATCAGATTCTACAGTTATCAAGGTCGAAAATCAAAAAGGTCCACTGCTGTGCAGAGCAAGGTCAAAACCTAACAGGCTACATCTAAAATTCATAACTCCCAATTCTCCAGGGCTAAAATCATGAACTTTCACAACGACAAACATCTCTAAACTTTCTACAACTTTGGTATTATCAAGTTTCACAGAAATGGGAATTTACTACATGGAATAATTCACCCAATCAGAACTGCACAAGCTGCAGTTTTCAGCACGTATGATAAATGTATTTCCTACATTTCCTAGTTCTACGAGGAAGGTCACATTTGATAAACTTTCAGCAGTTGATGCAAGAGTGCATGATATCTAACTGAGTTACTAACTGGGAATGGTGAAATAGAATTAAGTCCTTAACTAATTATTTACATATTTGGTGTAGGTGCAACCTTTCTTGCATTAGATGTGTCTAATAAGCATGCAGGGACAGCAAAGATAAATGCAGACCAATGTCTCAATAAATTGCGGATTGGCGCACTCTATATTTAAGAACACAGCAAAACACGAATTAAACCCAAATCATATCTATTTCTCATGGCATGGTAGTCTTAGTGCAGGTCTGTCCAGAAAAGAGTTATGATAAAATGAGCACAATTTAGTTTCCAATTAGCTGATAACATATTGTAGCTGTTACCTTCTTTTTAGGATTTCTTGTTCTATTCATCAGTTGTTGTTGAGTGATATATGTCTTCGGTGCTGCCACATTTGCAGTGTTTTCTTTGAAAAGATTTCTGGTGACAATAGTAGTATTTTTACTGGAGCGAGTAGTAGGTGGTGCTACATCTTTTTGTACGGTGACAACGCTTCCTGACGAGTCTACAAACATTAAATTGTTCGATCTGTTTTAGCTAGAGTTTAAGGTACATAGCTCAAGATTACTTGAAACATAGTGTAATAATGTCATTACCTGCTGTAACGCATCTTCATTCTCATAATTTACATGTTCTCCAGTCTCATTGTCCTCTTGTGTAGTTGGTGCAATTTGTATGCTGTCATTGTTTTGCGAGGTGCGGAGCCGACGCTGGCGGCGGCGTCGAGGAGGCATCAGGCACTAGCTAGCATCGGTGATGAAGTTTCAGTGTCGTATAGATATAGGTGGGCTGTTTGCTAGACCCTAGAATGGGCTGCAATTTTGAACCAGGCCGAAATAATTTGGCCGGTTTGGTCTTCTCTCGGGCCGGGCCGAATTTGACGAATTTCGGTGAAATTCGGATGATTCGGGCCAAATCCCAGATCAGAATCAACTCTAACAAACCCAATATCCAAATCAGAATCAGAATCAACTCTAACAAACCCAGACGAGCTAACTGCAAATAACAAACACACATCCTTAGGAAAAAAGATCCATGTCAGTTCTGCAACTTTTGTTCTATTGCTCATTTTAATAGAGTGGTGTGGCACCCTGGCTGTGATGATTGGCTCTATGAGCAGCACAATACAGTACGGTATTCTGTGTTAAGTCATAACTAATAAGCCCCAAGTATGGATGGAAGTAGTGATTAGTAAAAAAAAACATATTTGTTTGCAGAGGGATTCTGCAGCAGCTTTTTAATTAGCAGAATCGAAGCATGAACTGAATAAGAAGCACAATAAGTACAATATGCTTTTCACCTGCTTTACCAAATGGTGAATTTGGCACAATCTGGCCACTGCGCATCTGAGCTGCCCAATAGCACTCGCCTCCTCCTGCACCCACGGATACACAGCCATTCAATCAGACGCCACAGAAGCAAGACGAACAAAAGAAATGATACATTCATCACACGGAGCAAGGGACACGGATCAGGAACTGGCGAGTCCGGCCAGGCCAAGCGTCTGAAGCGCTTGATGGCCATGATGCGGTCAGAGCTGAAGAGCGTGCCCTCGTTGCGCGCATACTCGTCGTGCTATGACAGGATGCGGTTGGGGGAAAAGCCGTCGGTGGCTTCCCAGAGGTCGTCGAGGTTGTACTCAGTGAAAACCGGCACGCCGCTGTCGTCCACTCGTCATTGTCGGCGGCGCCATATTCTGCACAGTGAATAGGACACGGCCGTCAGATCAGAACCAAGGATGCGAGACAGCAGCATTTTATAAATGGATCCGAGGCCACTGCCACCTGATCTCATCGAGAGGAGGAAGGGGATCTCGTCATCCACGATAGATCTCGTTGAGGAGGTGGGTGCTGTCGGCATCGAAGCGAATGTAGTGGTTGTTGTCGGCGAAGACGGATAGCCGCCTCCGCGCCCTTGCCCCGCAGCCGCCGCGCCCTCGGCCCCGCAGCCGCCGCCGCCGCGCCCTTGGGTGAGAGAGGTGGCTGAGGAAAAAATGGAGAGCCCGCCTGCTGAAACCTGAGTGCTATATGAACCACAGCTGGCCCGGCAGAATTTGGGCCGGGTACGCGGGAAACTGATTTGGGCTGGGTACGCGGGAAACTGATTTAGGTTGAATTTTTTCACATCAAAGCGGGAAGCTAATTTTGGTTGAAATTTTTGACACTATATATAAACGGGAAGAAACAGTAGTAGAAATTACCAACCGCGTAGGAGAAAAGGGAAAATTGATTTCATTTTCAGAAAACAGAAAAGTATAAAATAAATTTAGAAAATAATCTTCCAACACAAGTGATTCACTATTTTTTTATATTTTAAATGAGCAAGTCATGTTCGGATGGATGTCGCTCGGCCATCAGTTTTTACACGCATTCGTGAACTTAGTTTTCTTTACAAGATGATTTCAAATTAAAAAATTGTCAAGTGCAAAGTTATATAACTTTTCGAGATCTACAACTTTCATTTTGGTTGTTTCTCCATTCGAGGTTGTTTGAAAATTTGAAATTTCAAATTTAGGAAATTCAAATGTAATTTTCCTTGATAAAATAATTTCAAATGAAAAAGTTGTCATCTACAAAGTTCTATAACTTTTCAAGATCTGCAACTTTTATTTTGGTTGTTTCTCCATCCGAGGTCATTTGAAAAATTCAAATTTCAAATTTGAGAAATTCAAACGTAGTTTGACTTGACAAAATAATCTCAAATGAAAAAGTTGTCAACTACAAACTTCTATAACTTTTCAAGATCTATAACTTTTATTTTGGTCATCTTTTCATGTGACTTTGTTTGAATAATTCAAATTTGAATTTTAAAAAATGACTACTTCAAACAAAATTTTGAAAGAGTAAATGATTTCATCTAAAAAAGTCATCAACAACAAAGTTGTAGAAGCCATCAAGATCTACAACTTTTATTTTGGTCATTTGTTTATCCGACAAAGTGATAGTAACATTGTTCACAAATTTTACTTCTCTCTCATATGGTTTCATAAACTATAAGAGAGATATGTAAATTTTATGAACAATATTACTATCGCTTTATTAGATGAATAACTGGGCAAAATAAAAAGTTATAAATCTTGATCAGTTTTACAACTTTTGTGTTTATGACTTTTTCAGACGAAATCATTTACTACTTCAAAATGTTATTTGAAGTTACCATTTTTTTAAATTTAAATTTTCAATTGATAAAACAAAGTCACATGAAAGTTTAACAAAAATAATAGTTGTAAGGACACAATAATTTGATAGAGCATGATTTTAGAAAATTTTAGGAAAAAGAATCAACTCATTTAGAGTTAGCATGAGGGAGAAAAACTTGTTACAAATTTTTACTACAGATTAAAAAGAGAAAAGCTTGTGTTCATATTTTTGATTTTCCAGTATTTAAGCAATTTATTTTCCTACTAAAAACTCATATGAAAAGGTCATGCCCGAATGATATGTATGGTCTGAGCATTAGTATATATATGGTGTTTTGGTGTTTTTTTACTTTTTTTTAAACAAAGTTTACGTTTATGATGTCATCGTGACTTTGTTTCTACGTGACTGAACTCTGCCCGTAACGTGAGGAACATGTACGTGTATATATACTAATAAAGGAGTAAAGGATCTAGTTTGGTCACGAAGTCCCAGACTCCCAGCAACTGCAGTGGTAAGTTTTGTTTTTCTCCATTGCAAGGTCTTGAGTTCGAACCAACCTGCAGCATAACTTTTGCTATTTTTATATTTCTTACTCCCTCCATCCCAAATTATAAGTCATTCCAAGATTCTTGGAGAGTCAAAGCATCTTAAGTTTGACCAATTATATAGAAAAAATTACAAAGATTTATGACATCAAATATATATACTATGAAAATATAATTAATAAAGAATCTAATGATACATAGTTGATATCATAAATCTTATTATCTTATCATATAAATTTGGTCAAACTTGAGATGCTTTGACTCTCTAAGATTCTTGGAATGTCTTATAATTTGGGATGGAGGGAGTATTAATTTAGAGAAACCAAGAATAAAAGATGTTAAATAACCAAGGGTTGCACAATAGCGGGGGGTGCAGCGGTAAGACGTGTGTTTCTTTTCTATATATGAGGTTCTGGGTTCAATCCTATTTTTTTCATATTTTATTTCTTTTTTCAATTTAATTTTTATTTTATTTAGAGAACCCAGGAATAAAATGTTGAAATAGCCAAACGTAAAATATTTATTTCATATATTTCCTTTTCCAATTCACTTTTAGTTCAAATAATTTAACAAATCATCTTTTAAGTTTGATTCTTTTTGCAATCATATTTTTTATTTTTCTTTGCACTAAATATTGATAGTGGGCCTATTGTTTTGAGCTAACTAGAGTATGATGAATTTAAAATCATACAATGTGACGATCTGGATAAAACTGTCATGAGTTAGCGGGCCGGGAATATCCATTGATGCACATCCATGATGGAAATAAATTCGTCCCGAGAATCCGTCACAGATAAGCAAGTTTCTTGTAGTGTTTTTTTACTTAACCATTTTTGCTCGAGAACCTTAGGTATTGCAACGATTTAATCTTTTGTTGCTATATGTACAATGTTTTTGCAACGCAAGAGACTATTACATACAACAAAACATAATCGCTGCAATATAGACATGTTAATAATTTGTATATGCTTTTGTGGCTACTAATGACAAGAAGATAATTATGGTGTAGTGGTTAGTAGCTTTCCCTTAGAGTTAAAGATCTTAGGATCGAAACTTGGTTACACATCTTTTTTTAATTTTTTTTCCTAAAAGTGTCGTGCTCCCGAACCATACTTATTGCAACAATTTATTTTTTTTCGTTGCTATATGTACAACTCTTTTGCAACACAAGCGACTGTTACATACAACGAATCATATTCGTTGCAACATAGATGCGCTTTCGCAACCATCAACTAAAGAGTTGCAATATCATCTCAGTATTGCAACGCCAATAAAACCACCCGCAACGCAAATCAAATCGTGGCAACAGTGACCACTTATTGCAACTGGTTTACAATTGGTTGCGATAGCACTTACTTATTGCAACGATCTTTGGGCTCACGGCCACGAAATAATTTGTGTGGCAAAAATTCCGCCTATCGCAACCGAAAGTGCGAAAGGTTGTGATAACACCCCTTATTGCAACCAAATCTTGCCGTTGCGACAAAAAAGCGTGGCATAAGGGTCAGAAGTTAGTAGTGCACGTTCCATGTTGCCTTCATGGATCACGGATTGATTAAGGTGGAATGATCCTTAACTGGCTCTAATACCAATTGAAGGACCAAAAACGGCGACCAGGGGCATGAATGGGAGGCAAAAAATTTCTTGCGAAATATTTGGCTGTTGTCCCAAATTCATCGCCAAACACACAAACCAACCAATGTGATGTCCATGACCCAAAAGAATGGGTGGATGTTCCACAGGAACACGGCGGGACTCCACAAAGCCAATGCAAAAGACAGAACTCAAAATGGAGCTCAAATGATCAAGAAGCGAACAGCACGATTCAGCGTTCAGGCCCCCTACCGGACATGTCCGAGATGCACTGAACATCACAGAGCTACTTCAGGAGAAAAATTGAAAAGCCAACCAAACGGTGTCCAAATAACATGAGATTTTAACCACAGCCACTAGACACCTTGAGGTAGGTCCCTACCAAATTTCAGCTCCAAACTTGAAAGTTTATCTACCAGACATGTCCGATATGCCCACCGAACATGTCTGGTATGCACGAGCAGACTTCGGGAAAAATCGATTTCAAGACCAAAACTCAACCAAACCAACTCGGATCGACTTGCAACTATGCACAAGATTCACCAGGGAGTATGTAGGCTACCTCCAAAGGATCATGGCCTAAGACAAACTAAAACTCTGTGAATCGAAGAAAAGCGGTGCAAGAGCAAGTTTTCTCCCCAAAACGAAATCAGCCCCGATCTATGAGCTCATGTGGAATCTGAGGATTTCCTTTGGTGAAACACTTCAAAACACATCCTTGCCCATCTAGAAACAAACAGGACAACTCAAAACCCACCAAAACCGACAAATCGAAGCAAAACGGGCGAGGGGAGAAACAAGAACATGAAGAACACAAAACGAAAATCACAAGACACAACTCATGATCTGAATCCCGGAGGACAAGGTGAGGTAAAGGCCTCACCTCCCACTTAGGTTTGGAGTACATAGATTCAGTCAGTTCATCTATGGATCACAACAGCCTAGAGGGAGGAACCCTAGCAAGGAAGAAAGAAAATGCTGACTGAAGTGATAGGGTAGAATGGAGGCAATCCCATCTTATTTATAGGCCTATTACATAATTCCACTAATGCCCTTAGATATTTTGAGCTGAACCACTTGACCCGAGATTGTAATGGTCCAACTCTTTTTCTATCGATCGGACGGCCATGCTTCCTACACAGATTTACTTTGCCTCGACGCAACCTTTGTGATTCCGCCACGTGCCGCTCCATTCCTTCTTGGAACCTTCGCCCAGGTTTTGAGGCCCAAACCTGTAAATCGTCCACCGATGGTTTTGAGGCACAAACCATCAAACCACCCACAAGTAGCGTACTCCATACGCATCCCCCGCAACTCGACGCGTGTCACCTCCATCCTCGACCACCCAGCCGCCAAGTCTTCCAGAGTCTCTGCTCGACTTGCACGTCCATCGTCTTGACTCGGTCAACATGATTGCTCCTCCATGTACACTTGCGCTTATTGATGTCCACAAGTGTCAGCCACCGCGACTAGTCACCCAGCCTCCTGGTCCCTCAGTCCAAGCCTCACGTTCATCCTTCACCGCTCCCAGTCCATCAGCACGGCATGTCCCTACTTGACCTTCACCTCACCATTGACCACCACCTCTGAGCTCCGCACCTGCACACCACAAGCCAAGAGACACGTTGTACAACCCAACTCACACCATGGTTAGTTCACAAACTCAACCCAAGACGCGAATCATGTTAACAATCACTCATCACAAATCCGAACAACAAGGGCACATATCAACCTTGTGTTCACAACTGCAGTGCCTGCAGCACCTATAGCCCTGCAAGCACCACCGTGCCCGGTACCAGAACCTCTCCTAGATGGAGCTTTGCGACTGCCTCTGTGAATGCCCTAGTTTGGTTTTGGATAATTGATGAAACTTATGGACTAATCCTTGAGCTAAGTGTGTAGACAAGAAAGGATGGTCCAAAGCCAAGTGATGGAGCTAGATGATGGTCATGGTGATGGTGGTGACCAAAAGATGGTGATCAAGCTCTAAACTTGGAAAAGAAGAAAGAAAAAACAAAAAGGCTCAAGGCAAAGGTATAATTGATAGGAGCTTTTTGTTTTGGCACTCAGGACACCTAGTGGGTGTGAGAGTGTTTAGGATAGATAGTCATACAATTAAGAGGGGTGAAACTCATCATGAAATGCGGTTATCAAAGTGCCACTAGATATTCTAACTCATTACATATGCATTTAGATTCTAGTGGGTACTAACACCCTTGAAAATGCTTTGTGGAAATGATAACACACGTGCACTATGTTGAGAGACTTTGTGGTTGGCAATACAGAAGCAAGGGTGAAGTGAAAGGAGTTGGAAACGCTGGTCACGGGGTGACCGGACGCGTCCTACATTGGGACCGCACACGTCCGGTGTTTAGCCCAAGCGCAAGCAGAGGTGCTGGGATGACCGAACTCTGGTTCGACGAAGTGACCGGATTGCGTCTAGTCTGGCTGATGTGGCGCGCTAGAGCGAAGTTGAGTAGGATCAGACACAGGGCATGTCAGGTCACCTGGGACCGAACGCATCCGGTCATCATTTTCACGCTCTGGAACCTCTCGGTGTAAAAATACACCCTGACTAGACTCCAGGTGTCAGTGCGTTCGGTCATCAAGCAAAACGTCCGATCGATGGTTCGAGAGCACAAAGGAGCATGCAAGCGGATGCTAGGACGGTGCGTCTGGTCCCTATCGAACGCGTCCGGTCCACTGCTGACCATCACGCAAAGAGTAACCGTTGGGCGCCAATGGTTATTTGATTTGAACAGGGACACGTGGCAGTGCAGGGGCGACTAGACGCTGCGAGCGGATGCGTCCTGTCGCCCTGTCGGACGCTTCTAGTCAGTGCGTAGGGAACTCAATAATTGGGCCAACGGCTCTATTATTTGGGGGTCTCTATAAATAGTGGTTGGCCGGCTTGGGCTCATACTCTTGGTCATTTCTATTGAGAATATATCCTAGTGAGCCTAGCCATTCCTCTCTAACTCATCTTGATTGATTCATCATTTGGTGAGATTGGAGAGCATCCAAGTGCATTGGTATGAGTGATTGCATCTAGAGGCACATGGTGATTGTGTTTTCGCTACAGGATTCACTTGTTCCTCTTGGTGGTTGCCGCCACCTAGATGGCTTGGTGTAGCGAGGATTGTCGAATGGAGGAAGGTGCTTGTTTTTGGCTCTGATCATGGTGATTGTGAGGGGTTCTTGACCTTTTTTTGATGAGAGCCAAAAGGTACTCTAGTGGATTACTTGTGTCATTGAGTTACCCTCACTTTGGGTAGGTTCTTGCGGTGCCCTAGTGTGGGCTTGGTGTGGTGCCAATTAACTCATGAACCACCAAGTGAATAGTTGACACAATGGGGACGTGGCTTGCCAGCAAGCAAGTGAACCTCAGGATAAATCTTGGTGTCATCTCTTGGTACTCATATTGTGATTGATTGTCTCTTGCCATGAGCGGTATAATCATCCTACTCGTCTCCCTTGTATTACATTGTTTCTTACATGTTATAGTTGAGTAGAGTAGCTCTTTTGCTAGTTTAGTTGAGTAGCTTGTTTAGCCACTAGATAGTTGTTTGCTACCTCAACTAGAGTAAGAGTAGTGACATAGCTCTTGTGTGTGTAGAGATTATAAAGAACTAGAATTGCGGTGTAGGTGGCTTGCAACCTTTGTAGAGACAGAGCAAAATTGCATTTCACCATTTAGGTTACTAATCCCTTGCTTTAGTGATTTTGTACAGAATTTTTATATGCTATTCACCCCTCTCTAGCCATTTAGGACCTTTCAAGTGGTATTGGAGCCGTGGTCACAATTTAATCAAGGCTTCACAACCTTCGGTGTCAAAAGATGGCTCAAATAGTGTTCAACCATGTTGGGGCAAACCACCGCACTTTGATGGCACATGCTTTGATTATTGGAAGAGAAATATGAAGATGTACTTGGGTTCAATCACTGATCAAGTGTGGGAAGTGACCGAGAATAATTTTGTGATTCTTGCTCCCACCAACCTCACCAACAATGACAAAGCAAACAAGCAATGCAACACTATGGCTCTCAACACCCTAGACAATGCAATTGATTCAAAGGTGTTTGAACAAATCAAAGATTGTGAGAGAGAAAGTGAAGCATGGAAGAGATTGGACAAGACCTATGAGGGCACACCAGCGGTCAAGAGTGCAAAGTTGTACATCCTCAAGGATAAGTTGACAAGCTTCAAAATGAAACATGATGAGAGCATTCCGGAGATGTTCCATACATTGCAAGTGATTGTCAATGATCTCAAGGCTTTGGGTGAGAAAGTGCAAGATGATGATTTCTCCCATTGGTTCTTGATGTGCTTACCTCCTAGGTTTGAGACTTTGAGATTGATCATCATTAGAGGAGGATTGAAGGACATAACCCCTAACCATGTACTAGGTGATGTCATGACACAAGAGACATACTGTGTTGAAATGGAGGAGGTTGACCAAGAGGACAAGAATGATGATGACAAAAAGAATAAGAGTGTGGCATTCAAAGCTAGTACATCATCTAAAAGCAAGAGCAAGTCCAAGAAGAAAGAATCAAGTGATGATAAAGATACTAGTGACATGGATGATGAAGCTATGGCTCTCTTTGTGTGCAAGTTTGACAAATTAATGAAGAAGGGCTATGGTGCAAGAAAGAGAAGGGACAACTACAAGAACAAAGATCAAGGGAGAAGGTGCTTTGGATGCAAGAGCAAGGATCACATCTTGGCGGATTGTCCATACTATAGTGACAATGAAGAAGATGAGAAGAAGATGGAGAAGAAGGAAAAGAAAGAAAAGAAGGAGAAGAAAATGTCATTCAAGAAGAAGGGTGGCTCCTATGTGGTGACTTGGGATAGTGATACTTCTTTAGATAGTAATGATTCTAGTGATGATGAGAAGACATCCAAGAAGAAGGCACTTGCAAGTATCGCCATCAATGACAAGCCTTCTCTCTTCGACACTCTATCATACTTCATGGCTAAGTCCACTAAGATACAATCCGATGATGTTGAGTGCGATAGTGAGAGCGATGATGATGAGTACTCTAGGGAGGTTCTCATGGCCATGATGGAACAAGCTCATGAGTGTCTTGAGCTAAAGAGGAAGGAGTGCAAAGACTTGCGTAAGAAATGCAAATCTCTTGAGCAAGCCTTTGATGAGCACAATAATGCTACTCATGAGAGGCTAATGGAAGCCCATGAGAAGCTTGGCAAAGCTCAATCTAAGCTTGAAAAGACTCATTCCTCTCTCCTAGAGCAAGGCAAGAATGAGGTTGTTGTATCATGTGACATAGGATTGACGTGTGATATTCTAGATGAATCTTTCAACAAGCCTATTGTTGTTGCTCCTACTAACCCTTCTTGTAGCACTTCCACTTCTACTTCACCTTTGAGTGATGGTTTCACATGTGATACCTCACTAATGGTGGAAAATGAAACCCTCAAGAAGGAGGTAAATGAGCTCACTCATGCCTTAGGCAATTCCTATGGTGGAGATGCCCGCTTGCTAAAGTGCTTGGGTAGCCAAAGGTTTTCTCTCAATAAAGAGTGATTAGGCTATACCCCAAGAAAGGCAAGGCGGCTTTTGCTACTCCCAAAGCTTGCTTGTGAAGGTCAATGGTCGATTTTGCAATAGATGCAAGTAAGTTGGGCATGTAGAGCAATATTACAAGAACAAGAACAAGGAACCTAATGTATCCTCAATTAAATTTGATTCTTGTTATTTGCTTACCAAGGGTGTCAATGGTGTGAAGGCTAAGTTCATTGGTACACCCATTGTGAGCTCAAAGAAGAATGCCATTTGGGTACCAAAGAGCTTAGTGACTAACCTTCAACTCCAAGGTACCAGTTATGAAATTTCTATGTTATAGGCTTTATTAGCACTTATCTTTTTGTTATTTCAATATCTCCATATCTGCTTGTCAAAATGAGGTGAAATTTTTATGGTACCCTCCTGGTAGCATGTAATTACCTCTGTAATGTTATTACAATTTTCTGGGTACATTTTATATGTGATGCCATTTATGCTTATGCACTCTAAATAAATAGAAAAGAGTGATTAGATAAATGTTTATGCTAGTGCTACGACTTGATTTCTTGTTACTTAAAGATGATCTAACTATCAGTGAAGTTGGGTAGGTCATTTGTGATGTTCTCAACATCACTTAATATTTAATTGTACCAATCTACCTTTTCTGGACAGATTTGGTGGTTAAGCAAATTAGGCTATGTTAGTGTTGTTTTCATGCTTGCTGATCTATAGCAAAGTTGTTGAGAATTTTATGAACTAGTTGCTGGTAAATTTTGGTAGTATTTGGACTTATAGTTTAGAAATGGCAGCTGTTCCAAGCTGGGTTCAGTTTTGGAACTGCTCTCTGCCTTCTAGAACAGATTCTGTACATGTGCTATTTCGACCTGGTAAATGATGAAATCATGCTTAGATGTTTATAAATTAAATATATAAATTTCATAAGCTTTCCAGAATGTCCTCTTGCAAGTCATTTGGATTTGTAGAACTCCAGCTATGAAGTTTCTTAGCTGCTGCTGTTAACATGTTGGAAATACTAATTTTCTAGAATCTTGTTATGTGTGTGTTTAGTCTTAACTTTGTGACACTTAGTGGTTTCTTAGGGATGTTTAAACATGTTAATATCAGAGAGGAGATTTGCACCTAAGCTTAAAGTGATTTGAATAGAGCACCACATGACTTGGTTTGTGCTTATGATGTTGCTACATCATTACATCCATCTGTGCATTATTCATACACGTTCATAAATCATCATGTCATCCTTGGTGCATACATGAAATTCATTGGGTGCATATACATGCAATAGGTGTGCCGAGAATCATGGCGACCATAAAGCTCTGCAAGGCGTGAACCCTAAAGTTGGAGTCCGTTCGGGAGACGGAGGTCTAGTCCGACGTAGCCGGAGAAGATGTGGGACCCGTTCTTGAAGCCGAACTTTGATCTATCTTCTTTCGGTTAAGGCAAGCCTCGGAGCATTATAAGGCTCCTACTTTGAAAGCAATTATCTATATATATACATGTTATATATGTATTGTTGCATTATGTTATAGGAGTTGGTTGGAAACCCTTGCTGCATTGATAATGCTCCTTGTCCAGCAGATTGAACCTTGAATCCTATGTAGACAGGATCGTATCTATGCTTAGCCCTGCCGAATTAGACCGGTAGAAGTCGGGTGATTTCCTGTCACCTGCGAGATATAGGGCTTTACCTGGTCACAGTTGGCTATATTTGCTATCGTGGAAAAGAACCATGTGGTAATATGAATGAAAGACCGGGAGGGGTCTTACGGTTGTAGTGATGCCGCCTGTGACGATTAAGGACCGAGACCTGGAGCCTTCTATGTCATTTTGCATGCATGCCTGACATTTAGCTGGCCGGCCTAAGGTTGCCGACCGTGAAGCCTAGTAGCTCAACTCAGGCTGTGAAGTCAAAAAGTGGAAGTCGCCTCGGAAGGGAGCCAGAGGGTCCAAGGGCAGGTGAGTTAAAAGTCCAGAGCATCCTGGCCACTGGTATCCCCAAGAACGCGGCACTATTTGGGCCCACCCTGAGTTGTACCAAAGGTTATCTATGGCTGCCTTTAGCGGGGTTTGCCGGGTGAGGGTCAGGAATACCCCCTCAGTTGAGCTGGAATCGATTCAAGTCGCCGTCTGTCCCGGATAGTGAGAAACTTGACTAGTTATCTCTAGCGTAGATACACTAATTATTATGATGGTTCAGAATTGATGATAAGGATGATGATGAAAGCCATGATTAAACCGGCTATGGTTATTATTGCTTGCTTAGCTTAATCAAGTGATTGCTATAGTACAGGAGCTAATATAGTTAGTAGGTTAATGATGATTAACTAGATGCTTCAGCAAATAATGGTTACTTATTTGTTTTATGTGTTTCTGCAAATGAGTCAAGCTAGCCCACTTTATAAAGCCTTGCATACTTTTTGGTGTCACTTTATTTCTATTTTTTGTTGGGTAAGTCTAGCTGAGTACCTTCTCGTACTCAGGGTTTATTCCCACCTGTTGCAGGTAGCAGGTTTGTACTTGTTGCTGCAAGTATTGTCTTCGCCTTGTGGGCGTGAAGACTAGACCATATGGGCATGGTCTCTGTAGTATCTCTTCTGTTATGATTTTGTAGGATGTGACTCTGTACTAGCAGTATTTGACTTCAAATGGTTTCAGAAGTTATGTTGCTTCCGCTAATCTTTACTTTGGTTTTGTAATAAATTATTTCATACTCCGATGTATGAGAGCTACTTATGAACTATTGTAACAAGTGCTGTGTTATGTTAAATCACTACGATCTTGGTTGCTCTCGGTTTGGTTTGAAATTCCTTGTGATTTCGTGGGCTACCGGAGTTATATGGGCTCATGTTTGAGAATTTGATCGCTTCGGCGATTGTTTTTGGACTTGTGCTCTTATAATTTGGACGATTCCATGACAACTGGCATCGGAGCAAGATTCAATAGTTAAACACGTCATTTGTGTATTTAAACAAAAGCCTTTGTGAAAAATCTTAATTTTATCTAAAGAGTACCAGTGGTCATATCCTTTAGGCCCAAATAAGGACTCTTAGGTGGCTTATTAAAGTACTAACTTGAGGGTTCTTGCTTGTTTTTCTGTTTCGTTGTCCATATGGCGTGCTATTGTATGGATGTCATCCGCTTGGGTGGTAATGTATGGATCAAAATACCTCTACGTCCTGGTAAGTGGGAGTTATGAGAGCATGACCGTCCAACCGTCGGTCTAGGGGAGAGTAGTTGTGGTTACTAGCATACTTACATGTTCAATCATGTAATTATGAAAGTACTTAATTGTGGGTATATCTATCGGGTAGCTTTGATACTAAAGTATATATATCGGGGATGTATGTATGGAAAGTATTTAGTTTACTGCTTTTCTTGTGTGATATATTGGGAACTATTGGGCTAAAATGCAATTTTCTGTAGGTACACTAACAATGTTTCCTGTAGAGCGACTAGTTATCGTTATTGAGAGAACGTGTGTATGCCACCGAACTATACACTAGAATTTTTAAATTCTTCCTAGCTTTGTGAGGACATACGGTTCGTGCATGCACCATGTTCGCATCATACATTGCATTCTGCATTACTCCCTCCCTTATAAATTGCTTATCCCATTCTTTCAAAATTTTCTTCCCTCTAAATAGGTTTTCCCGTAAGCGGTTGTATTTCTTTCACGAAGAATTGTGGTAGTCAACCAACCTAGTGGAGTGGCTAGTAGTGTCAGCCTTGAAACCCAATTCATACCTGGCCCGTGGAAGAGAGCAAGACACAATTTCATGATGTATCTACTCGAGCTGGGACACATTTTGATCTACAACTCGCCTCCCCATTGCTTCTAACCTTGTATCTATCCTTGTTTGCTACCCCATCTTTGGATGATACTATTTCTACACGTGAGGATTCCTCATGGGTGTGTGTTCGGTAATGGTGTTACGATTAGTACTCCATGGTGCCGCGATGAAACTAGGAGCCTCCTGTGGCACTGACACAAGGTTGTATTGCTTGGCACGCGCAGGTATCAAGGATTGCTAGTCATGATCCATTATGGAGCTACACCAGTGTGTTATATTCTCGTGAACCTTTCCTTGGATATTGTTCCCTATCTTGTCAGAAGATCAGTACCTCAAATCAAGATATTTTCTTCTTTTGAGATTGGAATTTGGATAGTTGGTTACAACCTCTTCATCATGCTTATATAATTCGTCAGCAACCTTCTGACATCATCAATGCTTACTGGTTTCACCTACTTGTAGATGTCTCATCAGCTTTGCTCTAGCAGTCGGAGTCATGGCAATACGGAACCGCCATCATCTCCTCCGCAACCTACTTCTGCTGAGTTGCTGCAAATGCTTGCCGAAGGTCAGCGTGCCTTGGATGAGAGTGTCAGAAACCATGTCCATCAGGAACCTGAGCCTGTCTAGTACAACAATTATAAGGATTTCTTGGATACCGAGCCTCCTATTTTCCGAGAAGTAGAAGAACCACTTCAAGCAGACGAATGGTTGAACACTATCGAACAGAAGTTCCGTGTGCTCAAGGTGACAGATGATATGAAAACAGAATATGCTTCGCAACAATTGCAAGGACCTATAGGCATTTAGTGGTGTCATCATCAGAATACTCTGTGAGAATATGGTTGTAGTTTGGGATCGGTTCAAGGAATTATTTCGGGGACATTACATTCCTTCTGGTCTCATGGCAATTAAGCACACTGAGTTTGTGAAGCTCACCTAGGGAGACAAAAGCGTAACAGAATATCTACATGCTTTCATCAACTTGTCAAGATATGCTCCAGAATTTGTTAATACAGAGGTTAAGAAGATCGCAAGTTTTAAAAGGGGGCTGTGTCCCAAATTGATGAAGGCCATGTGCAACAGCAAGTGTGCAACTTTCAACGAGTTTGTCAGTGATACTATCCTTCAAGAGAACTGTAATGCTGTATATGCTACTTCTAAGAGTCATGAGAAATCTTATGAATCCCAAGCATCTTCGTCCAATACTCTTGTGGTGGTTGCACCGCAGTATCATTCACCGGGCATATCCACCAGATATCATCCATATCAAAAGAAAGGTCAGGTCAAGAAGAATACTATTAAGCAAGGAAAATCTAATGCTCCACCATGTAATCGACAGTGTTAGAATTACAAAATGTCTGGTCATTGGGCTAAAGATTGTCCTCTTCCTTACAAGAATCTAGAAGAAAACAATAGGGAAGTGTGTAAAGGACATGTTCAATACACCACGGTGGAATCCATCCCTTTGGGTGAAATTATTATGGCTGGTGTATTCTTAGTGAATCAACAACCTGCAATTGTGTTGTTCGATTCAGGTGCTTCCCACTCTTTTATCAATTCAACATTTGCAGCCAAGCATGGTATGAAGGTCATTACTTTAGATAATAGTGGTTATAATATTAGTGCTGCCGGAAATAATATTTCAACCAACCAGTTGTTCTTAGGAGCAAAGATCAAGATAGAAGGACGTCTGTATGATCTAGATCTTATGGTATTACCAGGATTGGGCCTAGATGTAATCTTAGGTATGAAGTGGATGAGTGGAAACAGTGTTCTGATCGATACCTCTACGAGAGTGGTTATGTTGAGGGATCCAAAAGATCAATAAGCTTTTCTAGTGCAACTTTCTTGAGTTGTTAGTCCTTAGACTATAGTTAACGCTATCATAGCAAAAGCAAAAGAGATTGTAGATGTTCCTGTAGTGTGTAAATTTCTAAATATTTTTCCCAATGATTTGCTAGGATTACCTCTAGATCGTGATGTAGAATTCAAGATTGAGTTAATTCCGGGTACCACACCAATTTCCAAAAGACCGTATAGAATGCCGCCGAATGAGTTAGCTGAACTCAAGACCCAACTTAGTGAACTTTTACAGAAAGGGCTGATCTGTCCTAGTTCTTCTCCATGGGGTTGTCCTACTATCTTTGTGAAGAAGAAGGACCAGTCTCTGCGTATGTGTGTAGACTATCGACCACTCAATGCAGTCACTATCGAGAACAAGTATCTGTTGCCTCGTATTGATATCTTGTTTGATCAGTTATCTAAAGCAAAGGTATTCTCGAAGATTGATCTGAGATCTGGTTATCACCAAATTAAAATCTATCCTGAACACATACCAAAGACAGCTTTCTCTACCAGATATGGACTATATGAATATCTTGTCATATCTTTTGGTCTGACCAATGCTCCTACACATTTCATGTACCTAATGAATTCAGTATTCATGCGAGAGCTGGACAAGTTTGTGGTGATATTCATTGATGATATCCTCATCTATTCTGAAAATGAAGAAGAACATGCCGAGCATCTGAGAATTGTTTTATCTAGATTACGTGAACATAAGCTCTACGCCAAGTTTAGCAAATGTGAATTCTAGTTAAAGAAGGTACCTTTCCTCTATCATGTATTGTCTGGTGAGGGGATTTCAGTGGACCCAACTAAGGTACAGGAAGTCTTGGATTAGAAAACGCCGATGACAGTTCATGAAATTTGGAGTTTTCTTGGATTGGCTGGCTACTATCATCATTTTATTCTAGATTTCTCTAAGATAGCTAAGCCTATGACTCGACTACTTGAGAAGGATAGGAAATTTGATTGGCCTCTGGAGTATGAGCAAGCTTTCCACACTCTATGAACTTTATTGACATCAGCCCTGGTGTTGGCACAACCGGACATTGAGAAACTATTTGATGTGTATTGTGATGCATCAGGTACTGGTTTAGGCTGGGTACTTATGCAAGATGGCCGAGTTATTGCATATGCTTCATGTCAGTTGAGAAAACACAAAGTCAACTATCCAACTCATGATTTGGAGTTAGCTGCTGTAGTGCATGCTCTGAAAATCTAGAGACACTATTTGCCTAGAAATGTGTGCAATATCTATACAGATCATAAGAGTCTCAAGTACATATTTACTCAACCCGAGTTAAATATGCACCAGAGAAGATGGTTGGAGTTAATCAAGGATTATAACCTTTAAGTACATTATCATCCTGGTAAAGCAAATGTAGTTGCCGATGCCTTGAGCCAAAAGTCTCATTGCAACTCTCTGATAGAAGAAGATTTTCATTTGTCTCATCTCTTACATCCTGTCGTACTCCATCATATCACCGTTGATTGTTCTTTGAGAAGTCACATCATTGAGCTACAAAAGACTGATACTAGTATATTTTACATCAAGAGAAAAATGAAGGAGCAAGAAACCAAGCACTTTCGAGTGGATGACAAAGGAATTCTCTAATTCAATGATAGACTTGTCATGCCCAAGGACAAGAAACTTAGAAACCAAATCATGGCTGAAGCCCATTCTTCTAAATTATCCATCCATCCTGGCAGCAGTAAGATGTATCAGAACCTTAAGCCTATTATTGGTGGACCAAGATGAAGAAGGAAATTACAACCTATGTCGCTAGGTGTGATAATTGTTGTAGAGTTAAGGCCATGCACATGAAGCTTGGTTTACTTCAGCCTTTATCTATCCTAGGTTGGAAGTGGGACGACATTGTTATAGACTTTATCGTCAGATTACCAACCACACCAAGAGGTTTTGATTCTATTTGGGTTATAGTTGATTGTTTGACAAAATCTGCTCACTTTATCCCTGTGAAGAGTAACTATCACCCATACCAATATGCTGATATTTACTTCCAACAAGTTGTACGTCTCCATGGAGTGCCTAAGTCTATTGTCTCTGACAGAGGGCCATAGTTTACTGCTCGTTTCTAGGAGCGCCTACATTAGAATCTTGGAACTAACTTGATCCACAATTCTGCCTATCATCCACAAACATCAGGGCAGACTGAGCATGTGAATCAGATTCTTGAAGACATGCTTAGGGCTTGCATCATCTCCTATAATGGCTCCTGGGAGAAATGGTTGCCTCTCGCTGAATTCTCTTACAACAACAGTTATCAAGAGAGCATCAAGATGGCTCCTTTTGAAGCTTTATATGGTCACAATTGTAGAACTCCTTTGAACTAGGTGGAACTAGGAGAAAGAAGATTCTATGGTATTGACTTTGTAAAAGAAGCTGAGGAGCAAGTCTGTGCTATACAGAAAAATATGGTAGCCGCTCAGGCTAGAAAAAAGAGCTACGCAGATAAGAGGAGGAAACCTATTGAGTTTGAAGTAGGTGACCATGTCTATCTGAAGGTGTCCCCTATGAGAGGAGTACAGCGTTTTAGAATAAAAAGAAAGCTTGAGCCTCGATATGTTGGACCCTATCGGATCATCGAGAAAAGTGGAAGAGTAGCTTATAAGCTTAGTCTACCTCGTGAGTTGGGAGCTATCATTCCAGTGTTCCATGTTTCTCAATTGAAGAAATGTCTCCGTCTTCCTGAGGAAAGAGTAGAAGTGAGACGCATCAAATTGAAATATGATCTTTCTTATGAGGAGAAATCAGTATATGTTCTGGATACTCTGGAAAGGGTGACTCAAAGTTGAGTAGTCAAATTATACAAGGTGGTTTGGAGTAACCACGGTGAACGTGATGCAACTTGGGAAAGAGAGGATTATTTAAAGGACAACTATTCTGCTTTCTTTGAAAAATGGTATGACTTTCAAATCTCGGGACGAGATTTTTATAAGGGGGAGGGCTGTAACACCCCTGGTGTTAATTAGCCTCATAATGCATTCTTAATGCATGATCATGGCATCCTAATCTCTTATCATGAGCATAGCATCATGTTTGATGAGTAAAAGTGTTGAAACATTCAT
Source organism: Saccharum hybrid cultivar R570 (assembly GCA_038087645.1). Lineage (NCBI taxonomy): Eukaryota > Viridiplantae > Streptophyta > Magnoliopsida > Poales > Poaceae > Saccharum > Saccharum hybrid cultivar. Next base: position 40,712,989 of record JAQSUU010000307.1, on the reverse strand, counting down.
TTGAAACATAAGTATGCAACATACTCAATTATGCTTGTTTCATAATTTGTGTTTAGGAAAAATGGTTAGTGCAACATGTAGATGCAACATGTGTTTTTCATACCTTGAAACATGTCAATATTGTTAGGGTAACATGACAAGCTTAAGTCTTGTAACAAGGTCATGAAACATGTGAAACATGGTTTTGAAACAATTGCAACATTTGTGGTTTTCTATGTGTTTCCTTTATGTGTTGCTAGGGTTTTTGTGTAGATGACACATGTGATGCTCTAACATGATCTCTAGTAGCTTAACTATGCTTAGGACACCTACTGGAGCACTGTTCATGTTGACCGAAATGACTAAATTGCCCTTTAGGTGGAGGTTTCACTTTAGAATGACCTATAGAGTGACTCTGTTTGACTAATTAAAAAGTCCAACCTAGAGACCTTTTATGGATGTGCACCCTTTGCCAAAGTTGTAGCCAATTTATCAAGGAACAAAAGTCTCAATAAGACCATCTCATGAAAATGGCTAGAACATAATAGGGCCCACAAGTCAGTTAGAGGACTGCCCAACACTTAGCAAAATTTTTCTAAGTCACGCACTGACTTACAGTTTTAAGGTACCCCACTTTAGGGCTCTGTAGTTCCAAACCCAGGCCGAACTAGCTCAAGTACATATTGACAAAATTGGAGACCTAGCGTAGCTCTACAAGTTTGCTAATATGACCTATCACTAACTTGAGCTGGTTTTGGAGTTAAACGTTGACCAAAATCGGCTGTCAGTCGTCACTAGACAGCACAGTTTTCACGTGACCTACTTTGGAGAGCTGTAACTCCCAAAATAAGCCGAATTAGTCCAAGATCCTATTGACAATCTTGTAGTACACCTATAGCTCTACCATTTTGTTAATGGTGCTTCTCTCTAAATCCGACTGGATTAGGTGCTAGAGGGTCATGTAAGAGGTGGTTTCAGTCGGTTCCTCGTCTGAATGAAGATGGAGGGGGAGATGCAGTGGCCGACCGGGCTCAAGCCCTGCTCGCCACTTGGCAAGCCATACGCCGGCGCGTGTCCACCGGCCGAGCCACGGCATCCTACTTGATCGCCATGATGTCATGAGCTTGTCCCCTCTCTCATTTCTTCTTCTCCTCCCCTCTGTACCCACCACGAGCTCGCCGAGCTCGTGAGCTGCCATCGTCGCGCCTTTGCCCTATCCCAACCGCACAAAGCTCCGCTACAACCCCCTTTACCTCGCCATCCCCTCCGTGGAACCATCCGAGCACCGGTGAGGCCGCATTGCTAGGTTCTCGGCCACGGTGACCTAGCCAGAGCTCCTCCACGTGAGCGCTCGACCGTGGTCCCGCCTCTCCATAGCACCTCATCCTCTCTAGTTTGCTTTGTAATATCCCTAGGGCTCCGTAACGGTGTCATTGCCCTCACAAGACGCCATTATGGCCGGTGACGGCCGGCGCACCTCGGGCAGCGCCGCTGCACCCACCATCATCGTTGGCAGCCTCTTCCACTATAGCTAGGGAGTCCTTTTTCTTCACCGGTTGACGCGGGACGACGAGCTGAGCGCCCTGGTACCCTCGGCCGCACCGAAGTTGTCACCGGCGGCGAGACCTCGCCGTCTATCCCTTCTCCCCTGCTCTGCTCCCTATGGCATGCGGGTCCCATGTGTTGGCACCCCTCCCCTGTCTTGGCTCTGTTGGGCCAGCTCTTGGGCCGAACCGGCCATGGGCTGAGAAGCCCTACTGGGCCGGCCCGAAGTAGAGTTAGGGTTAGATTTAGTTTTGTTTTAAAAACAGATTTTTGAATGCAACTTTGAAATTTCATATCTCAAGTTTTAGAGCCCCAAATGATATGGTTCAAAATGTGTAGTGCTCTATATGACCTCTAGTTTATTTAGAAAATATAATATGTGGTATGTTGGTTAATAATTTCTGAGGTTTGTAATTAATCTTGTGATGCACTTTATTTAACCATGTGTTTTAGTAATTTTGTATCTCTCTGTGTAGTAATTCAATTGCCATGAAATTTTTGTGAGATGCTATTCATGGTATAAAGATTCTCTAGTTAAATTTTTAGCCTTATTGAAGGTCATTTGCTCCAGTTATGAAATTTCTTTGTTATAGGCTTTATTAGCACTTATCTTTTTGCTATTTCAATATCACCATATCTGCTTGTCAAAATGAGGTGAAATTTTTATGGTAGCCTCCTGGTAGCATGTAATTGCCTCTGTAATTTTATTAGAATTTTCTGGGTACATTTTATATGTGATGCCATTTATGCTTATGCACTCTAAATAAATAGAAAAGGGTGATTAGATAAATGTTTATGCTAGTGCCATGACTTGATTTGGTGTTACTTAAACATGATCTAACTTTCAGTGAAGTTGGATAGGTCATTTGTGATGTTTTCAACATCACTTAATATTTAATTGTACCAATCTACCTTTTCTGGACAGATTTGGTGGTTAAGCAAATTAGGGTATGTTAATGATGTTTTCATGCTTGGTGATCTATAGCAAAGTTGTTGAGCACTTCATGAACTAGTTGCTGGTAAATTTTGGTAGAATTTTGAGTTATAGTTTAGAAATGGCAGCTGTTCCAAGCTGGGTTCAGTTTTGGAAGTGCTCTCTGTCTTCTAGAACAGATTCTGTACATGTGCTATTTCGACCTGGTAAATGATGAAATAATGCTTAGATGTTTATAAATGAAATATAGATAATTTCATAAGCTTTTCAGAATGTCCTCTTGAAAGTCATTTGAATTTGTAGAACTCCGGCTATGAAGTTTCTTAGCTGCTGCTGTTAACATGTTGGAAATACTAATTTTCTAGAATCTTGTTATGTGTGTGTTTAGTCTTAACTTTGTGACACTTAGTGGTTTCTTAGGGATGTTTAAACATGTTAATATCAGAGAGGAGATTTGCACCTAAGCTTAAAGTGATTTGAATAGAGCACCACATGACTTGGTTTGTGCTTATGATGTTGCTACGTCATTACATCCATATGCGCATTATTCATACACGTTCATAAATCATCATGTCATCCTTGGCACATACATGAAATTCATTGGGTGCATATACATGCAATAGGTGTGCCGAGAATCATGGCGACCGTAAAGCTCTGCAAGGCATGAACCCCAATGTTGGAGTCCGTTCGGGAGCCGGAGGTCCAGTCCGACGCAGCCGAAGAAGACGTGGGACTCGTTCTTGAAGCTGAACCTTGATCTATCTTCTTTCTGTTAAGGCAAGCCCCGGAGCATTATAAGCCTCCTACTTTCAAAGCAATTATCTTTATATATACATGTTATATATGTATTGTTGCATTATGTTATAGGAGTTGGTTGGAAACCCTTGCTGCATTGATAACACTCCTTGTCTAGCAGATTGAACCTTGAATCGTATATAGACAGGATCGTATCTATGCTTAGCCCTGCTGAATTAGACCGATAGAAGTCGGGTGATTTCCTATCACCTGCGAGATATAGGGCTTTACCTGGTTACGGTTGGCTATATTTGCTATCGTGGAAAAGAACCATGTGGTAATATGAATGAAAGACCGAGCGGGGTCTTACGGTTGTAGTAATGCCGCCTATGTCGATTAAGGACCGAGACATGTAGCCTTCTATGTCATTTTGAATGCATGCCTGACATTTAGCTGGCCGGCCTAAGGTTGCCGACCATGAAGCCTAGTAGCTCAACTCAGGCTACGAAGTGGAAAAGTGGAAGTCGCCTCAGAAGGGAGCTAGAGGGTCCAAGGGCAGGTGAGTTAAAAGTCCTGAGCATCCTAGCCACTGGTATCCCCGAGAACGCGGCACTATTCGGGCCCACCCTGAGTTGTACCAAAGGTTATCTATGGCTGCCTTTAGCGGGGTTTGCTGGGTGAGTGTTAGGAATACCCCCTCAGTTGAGTTGGAATTGATTCGAGTCGCCGTCTCTCCCGGATAGTGAGAAACTTGACTGGTTATCTCCGGCGTAGATACACTAATTATTATGATGGTTTGGAATTGATGATAAGGATGATGATGACAGCCATGATTAAATTGGATATGGTTATTATTGCTTGCTTAGCTTAATCAAGTGATTGCTATAGTACAGGTGCTAATATAGTTAGCAGGTTAATGATGATTAACTAGATGCTTTAGCAAATAATGGTTACTTATTTGTTTTATGCGTTTCTGCAAATGAGTCAAGCTAGCCCACTTTATAAAGCATTGCATACTCCTTGGTGTCACTTTATTTCTGGTTTTTGTCGGGTAAGTCTAGCTGAGTACCTTCTCGTACTCAAGGTTTATTCCCACCTGTTGTAGGTAGCAGATTCGTACTTGTTGCTGCAAGTATTGTCTTCACCATGTGGGCTTGAAGACTAGACCATATGGGCATGGTCTCTGTAGTATCTCTTCTGGTATGCTTTTGCAGGATGTGACTCTGTACTAGCAGTATTTGACTTCAAATGGTTTCAGAAATTATGTTGCATCTGCTAATCTTTACTTTGGTTTTGTAATAAATTATTTCGTACTCCGATGTATGAGAGCTACTTATGAACTGTTGTAACAAGTGTTGTGTTATGTTGAATCACTACAATCTTGGTTGCTCTCGGTTTGGTTTGAAATCCCTCGTGATTTTGTGGACTACCGGAGTTATATGAGCTCAAGTTTCAGAATTTGATCGCTTCGGCGATTGTTTTTGGACTTGTGCTCTTATAATTTGGATGGTTCCATGACAATCAAAGTGCCACGAGATATTCTAACTCATTGCATATGCATTTAGATTTCCTTTTGTTGATGCAAAAGTGGATCTGCAAACACAAAGGGCTAATACCCAATCCAATATCCAAAGCGTGCCAGTTGATTTGACCTGTTAATCGACAAGGATGAAAATTCGAGTACTTTGGTCCTGACAACAGCGATACGCCCGGAAGCCACGGCCAAGAGGTACTCACACGGAACTCGAGGATCGTCAAAGGTCGCACTGAAGCAATGCAGCTCATCGAATTGATGAGAACTCACAAAAAGAAAAATATGCAAATTGATGAAGTCGCCGAAAAGTAAGTAGATGCAAATAGGAGTAAAATTGGTTTGATATTGATTGATCGATTTTACATTGTCCCTCAGTCTATATTTATACCCTGATCTGAAGAAACATAACCAGACACGACTAGGACACCGAATCCATATCTAAGGAAAAATGTGACTCTTACATGAATCATACTCTAACAAATATAGAAAAGGAAATCAACACCTATCTACTTCCTTGTCCACCTTGATTACGATGAAATTTTCATCGACCTCCTCTCCATCGGCATGCTTTCCGTCATCACAAGCTTCATCGGCAGTAGTATTCAAATCTTCCTTCATCGGCATCGACAATAACATCTCCGATCTTGCGAACAATGCCTCTGAGTCTAAGTCAAACGACAACCTTTCCATCGGTTACCACCATTCATCGGCAACAATCCTCACAAGCTGATCTTCATCGGCACCCTTCTACCAGCGTAATACAATAACTTTCCTTCTACCGATTAGCCCACTCTGATCATTTTGACATGTGCCAAAAACAGTGTCAACACATGCCCCCAATTTCAGAGTATAAAATCATTGATGTTCCAAAATTTACTCCAGACAATGATTGCCTTCACCCAATTATCTTAACTCATCCTCCAAGCATGACATAATCTGTTACCAAATCCAATCAAACCCAGCCCTGATTCACGCGTCTCAGTAAATATCGCACAATCTTCAACCACTCTCGTTCTGATTATGGTTAAGATACAAAAACAATAGTCCATCAGCAAGAACCTAACACAGTGACGCTGCCGATCTCGGAATTAGAATATCTTGTACCGAGATTTCTTCCGAGTCATGATTGCTTGCCATCAAACCACCTGCACAATCCCTTGATTATCGTACGAACAGTTACCATATCCATCTGAACCACCTCGACCTACACGCGCGTGGCAGAGAGATAAGTCCAGAATGCCCCTATTCCAATCGGCCTATAAATAAATCTCTCCAAAATGCTCGTCTTCTACCCTTAGACTCCAACCTTCAACATTCTCTCTCTCCGACGGCGACCCCGACGAACAACCGTGTGACCCCAACCAGCAAGAACCTTCCCCAGTGGCAACCTTGAGTCTCCAGCCGCGTCTCTATCCTTCTCAAGATAATGGCAATCAACTTCGACGTCCCTGCGGTTTGTTTCACCTTCATCCCCATTTACTGCAATTCCTTTTGCCCTTGCAAGTTCATATAGTTGGTGATTTTCTTTCTCTTTTCCTCTGTTCTTTTGATCCTCCAAACTTAGGAACTATGCAACAAGTTAGTCATCCCAACCAATCAGCCGCACATCCAATGTTTAGGCCCAATGGGCAACCCAGATCCAACCGATTTGATCAATGCAGAGACTAACAGAATTCCCTTCAGAGCCCAAAATTTCTCTTTAAATTTATGGAAGGATACATTTCGATCTTGGCCTAAAACCACTAAGGGGTGGAAAGATTGGTATCTGAGGGTAATCGGGTCGATGCAAGTGTACTGGGCAGAGCGAAAACTAGACCAATGCATCAAACTGTCCATTGCCGATATGCAAATGAATGAGTCGATGATGATTGCTGCCGCTTATTTCTGGTCAGACACAACAAATACCTTCATGTTTGGACATGGCCCAGCTACTCCCACTCTTGCCGATGTATACATGCTCACCGGCTTAGATATTTCAACTACCGATGATGCCTCCGTTTACGGCAGAAAATCTGAGTACAGGGTGAATACCCGCAACATCGGTGGTTGGACAGGGTATATCCAAGAATACAGGAAGACCAGGACAGCTAGTCAGAGGGAACACGCCACATTCCTAAACATGTGGTTAGAAAAATTCATTTTTTGTGGTTGATCGGTAGGGCCAACCAATGCTTACCTCCCCGCAGCTGAACTACTGGCCAACGGTGTAAGGTTCCCTCTTGGCCGATATCTCCTGAGCTCCACTTATCACCTCTTACATCAAGTGTCTCAGAAGCTTCTGCTTGGTGAACCCATCGGCAACTTAGTAGGCCCGTGGTGGTTCATTAACATGTGGCTGAATGCCCACATGCACAAATGCTTGCAATGGGATTTCTTTGCTCAGCAATTCCCACAAGATATCGCCAAAAACTATGAACTTGGAGACGAAGAATCGGCAACACGCCCACCCCTCAATTTTGGTGAAGCCATAATAGTTCTTCCTGGAACAGAGGCCAACGAAGATTAGATCGGCTGATTTTTCCAAAGCTTTTACAATGGTCTCTCCCGTGATCATCGGGCCTGGATGCCCTACATTGACGAAGAAGCCAGATTCCCCCTTCTCTTCAATTTCGCCGATGATGCCTTGAACAAGGATGATGAACTTATGATGGCCATCATTACTCCCCGGGCAATCCCAGTGAATACATTCGGCAGTGGGAAAAATACCAACATCACCTATGAATTCTACAATCCATCGGCAGTATCACGTCAATTGGCCTTTGGACAGCTGCCAATTAAACTTTGCTTTGCCGATGTGATTAAGCCAAGAGAAACAATCACCAGCGGATCGGACTGGAGCAAGGTAGTACAACTCTCCCCTAATGTTGACACTATAGATGTTGATCTATCCACCTGGGTGCCAGCCTCTTTCATCATTGAATCATATAAGTTATGGTGGCAAGAGTGGAAGGGACAATTATTTGCAGCATCTGTTCATACATATCGGCATCTGATGGATCCTGAGCATGTCATACCTGATGATGCAGTAAGTTTCTTTTAAATTTCTTTTTTTTCTCTTTTTTTCACTTTTAATCTCATCGGCAACTAATTTTCTTGTGATAGGTCGATGACCCAGCACCATCCACGAGCAGGAGTGGGAGACCCTTTGAACTTCGACCTATATCCCCAATATCACCGATCGGCTACAATGCCCCTACCCTGGCTGTTCTGACTCATCAGAGAACCCGTACCAAGAAAATCACTACCAAGCCAAAATTAGCTAAGGCTAGGGCCACTCCATCGGCTGCCGCTGCGACTCTGATAGAAGCGTTCAAGGTAACAACCCTGTTTATTCCAACCCCTGCCGATCTCAGACTGTACTGACACTAATTTCAGGATGTAAGAACTACAATTGGATCATCATCGGCAACTCCTCTTACATCAAACACTACCATCTCTGACAAACTTTCAGAGGTATTCCTTCAACTCTACATTTAACTTATTAAATATCATATCTTACACCTGTCTTGCAGCAACAAACGAGTACATTGGCAAGTGTCCTAGATGTCCAATCTTCACAACCAACAAGTGCCGATGCCCCCAGCCAACCGTTGCTGAGGCCCAAACAAAGCGCAAAGCTTCAACAGACACCGAGGCACAGCCAAAACGGTAGAAGTCCGTACCGATCCCAACACCTGATCTAGCACCCCCGAGCCAACCAGAACCGGCCGATGCAACTGAGCAAGTAGTCGACCCTTCTACACAGGGCACGTCATCGGCCATCGTATCCCAAGGACCAATTACTGATGAGACCACAGAGGAATTGCCATCAATCTTAGCACCAATTAATCCTGCAGCTAAAGATATCCCATCGGCAAGCTCAGCCGATCCTTCACATGGCACACTCCAGATTGCTTCCTCCAGTCAAAGACAAGAAATTACCTTGAAGCAAGTAAGCCGACTAATTTAGCCGATTTATAATATTCATACTTGTCCTCGACTGACCCCTTTTCTTCTTTCAGAAACAAGACTCTCCAGACAGTTTATTCTCCTTTGCCATCGATGTTTCTGACGATGAGGGGGAGGAGGCAAGCTCTTCACTCGCACTGGGGACAATATCGGCATAAGTCAAGTCCAAGCTAGAGGCTCTACTGAACTTGCTACAAAGACACCGCCCAGTTGGTAGATGATTCGGACCCTGCAAAAGCAATTTTCAAAACAATCCGTGGCTAGGTCCCTGCCAACATCGAAGAGGCACTCTTCCCAGCAGCCCACTTAGAAAGCCGACAACTCCAATATCAGAGGGCTGCTCAATGGATTGCCGATAGAGCTGCTTAGGCTCAGCTTAAAGAAGAGATGCTACAATTGAAGCAGACTGCCGATGAGAAGCACAAGAACATCGGCAGTTTGAAGACCTCGGGTGCCGAACTTAAGCAGAAAATCTTGGACTTATCGGCAAAGAGAATGGCTCTACTGGCTAAACTGAAAGAAGTCGAGGCAGCTCTAACTCATGCCAAGCAGGAAGAAAGCCAGTTACCCGATGCTATCAAGGCTCTCCAGCAAGAAAGAGATATCCAAGCTCGCAAAGCCCTGGCAGTGAAGAAAAAACTTAGGCCAGTGGAGGGTTCCGCCGATGAAGACATCAAAGAGATAGAGGAAGCCAATCAGATTCGCCTACGTGCAATATCGGCCATCCAATCTTTATTAATTTTGTAAATCCTATTTATTGCATCGGTGCTTTAGGAAACACTGATACCCTTGTCTGATTTTGGCTGATAGGACCGTTATCGGCACTTATACTTTTATGCATCCATCCAGATACTAGGGTAATATTTCTTTAAATATTTTCCGTTTAATGCTCTAGGAAAAACAACCCCTTCGAGGGTTTCTAGAATATATGCGTTGCCAGGAACAGATTGATTTATCCGATAAGGACCCTCCCAATTAGGAGACCACTTGCCAAACTTTGAACTTTTAGTCCCAATCGGTAAAATCAATTTCCAAACCAGATCTCCATCGGCAAACTCCTTTACCTTCACCTTCTTGTCATACCATCTGGCTACCCTTTTCTTATTTTCTTCGATGCTAACTAAAGCCCTCAACCGATGACCTGCCACGTCTTCTAACTCGTCTTTCATAAGAGTATCATAGTCATTGACTGTCAGCTGATCTTGAGAAAATATCCACCTAGAGCCAGTTTTAATTTCCCAAGGCAATACTGCATCGTGTACGTATACTAACTGATAAGGCATTACTTTGATTGCACCATGACATGCCATCCGATATGACCATAGGGCCTCATTCAATACTGTATGCCACCGCTTAGGATTTTCTTTAATTTTGCGCTTAATGAGTTTAATATTTCCTTTGTTAGAAGCCTCAACCTGACCATTAGCTTGAGCATAATAGGGAGAAGAATTCAAAACTTTAATCCCCATATCAATAGCAAACTCATCAAATTCTCCCGATGTAAACATAGTACCCTGATCGGTAGTGATAGTTTGAGGAATACCAAATCGGTAAACAATATACTCTTTCACAAAATCGATCATACTAGCCGATGTTTCCTTTTTCAAAGGAATTGCTTCAACCCATTTTGTGAAATAATCGGTAGCAACAAGTATAAATTTATGTCCTTTGCTCGATGGTGGATAAATCTGACCGATGAGATCGATAGCCCATCCCCGGAACGGCCAAGGTTTAATTATAGGATTCATGGCCGATGCAGGCACTCTTTGAATATTACCAAACTTCTGACACCCCTGACATCCTTTAAAATATTTAAAGCAATCTTCAAGAATAGCCAGCCAATTGTATCCATTCCTTCTAATCATCCATTTCATCTTGAAAGCCGATTGATGTGCCCCACACACTCCTTCATGAATTTCACCCATCAAGCTTTTCGATTCATCACCGTTAAGACATCTGAGTAAAACTCTATCTATAGTCCGATAATATAATTCATCATCGAGGAGCACATACTTAGTAGCCTGAAATCTTATATGTCTTTCAACCTTCTTAGATGGATCCCTTAAGTAATCGACAATCTCCGTTCTCTAGTCATCGGTATCGACTGCCAATGTCAGCACCTCCTGGATAGGCTGATACCCTGAAGCATGCTGAGCTAGCCGATTAGCTTCTTCATTATGCAATCGAGGAATATGTTCAAGATGAAAATCTTTAAACTCTTTCAATAATTGCAAACATCTCTCATGATATGAGATCAAAACTTCACTTCGGCATTCATAAATCCCAGCTAATTGATTTATAACTAGCATAGAGTCACCAAAGATCTCGACAGCATCGACACGTATTTCCCTAAGTAATTCCAACCCTTTTATCAAAGCTTGATACTCAGCCTGATTGTTTGTCGATGTAGCAACAATCGGCAATGAAAACTCATACTTCCTTCCTTGAGGTGAAATCAACACAATGCCGATACCTGCTCCTTCACCACACGTAGACCCATCGAAGAAAAGTGTCCAAGGAGTAACTTCCAGAGAGTCCACTGTACTGCAATGCTGAGTGACAAAATCGGTCATAACCTGCCCTTTAACTACCTTAGCTGATTCGTAACGTAGGTCAAATTCTGACAATGCTAAAATCCACTTGCCGATTCTACCACTTAATATCGGCATCGACAGCATGTATTTGACCACGTCATCCTTGCATATGACAGTGCATTCGGCCGATAGCAAATAATGCCTCAATTTAATACAAGAAAAGTATAGACACAGACATAGTTTTTCGATGGCCGAATACCTTGTCTCAGCATCCACCAATCTTTTGCTCAAATAACAAATAACACGTTCTTTCCCTTCAAATTCCTGAATAAGAGCTGAACCGATAACAGTATCATCAGTTGACAAATACAACCTGAAGGGTTTCCCGTGTTGGGGTGGAACTAGCACTAGAGGGTTTGTCAAGTACTTCTTAATTTCATCTAGGGCCAACTGCTGCTCAGCTCCCCATACAAATTCCTGATCGGCCTTCAATTTAAGCAACAGACTGAAAGCCTTGATCTTGCCCGATAGATTAGATATGAACCTTCTAATGAAATTAATCTTGCCGATCAAAGATTGCAATTCAGTTTTATCAGCAGGAGCAACTACCTTGTTAATTGCATCAATAGACTTCCTACTAATTTCAATAGCTCTCTGATGCACCATAAAACCCAAGAATTGACCTGCCGATACACCAAATACACATTTATTAGGATTCATCTTCAATCCATGCTTCCTCGTGCACTCCAGTATCTTTCGTAGATCGGCTAGATGTTTTGTGATATCCCCAGACTTAACCACTACATCATCAATGTAGATTTCCACTAATGTGCTGATGTACTCATGAAAAATAAAATTCATAGCTCTCTGATAAGTAGCATCGGCATTTTTCAAACCGAATGTCATGACTATCCACTCAAACAACCCCACATGACCTGGATATCTGAAAGCAGTCTTGGGAATATCTTCTTCAGCCATGAATATTTGATTGTAACCTGCATTACCATCCATGAAGCTGATAATCTGATGTCCGGCTGTAGCATCAATCAACAAATCAGCAATAGGCAATGGATAGCCATCCATCGGTGTGGCTTTGTTGAGGTTCCTGAAATCAATACAAACATGAAGTTTCTCGTTTTTCTTATAAACAGGAACCACATTAGAAATTCACTCCGCATATCGACACTGCCAAATAAACTTTGCCTCAATTAATTTAGTTATTTCAGCCTTAATGTCAGGAAGTATATTAGGGTTGCATCGGCGTGCTGGCTGCTGATATGGTCGAAATCCAGATTTGATAGGTAACCGATGTTCAACTATCGATCGGTCTAATCCAGGCATTTCAGTATAATCCCAAGAAAAACAATCTTTATATTCCTTTAACAAATTGGTTATTTGCTGCTTACACTTGGAATCTAACTTAGCGCTAATAAAAGTAGGCCTTGGCCTATCACCATTACCAATATCTACCTCTACTAAATCGTCAGCCGATGTGAACCCCTGACCTAATTTTCCATCATCGGCAAACATATCCATTAAAACTCCTCTTCAGAACCGACTGCTTGGATCGGTGGAATTTCATAGTCAGCAACTCTGAGGAACTCTTTCTCCCAAACTTCTCCTGATATGCATTTGGTTCGCTCATAAGTATCTGATTCTGCCGATGCGATGATATAAGAAGAATCACCAGGGACAACCTCAATCTTATCCCCAACTCATTGTGCGAGGCATTGATGCATTGTGGAAGGAACACAACAATTGGCATGAATCCAGTCCCTTCCTAGAAGCAGATTGTATGCACCTTTACCATTGATAACAAAGAACGTCGTCGGCAAGGTTTTGCTGTCGATGGTCAACTGAACGCATACTGCCCCTTTAGCTGGTGACACATTGCCTTCGAAATCTTTCAGCATCATATTGGTTTTGGTCAAGTCTTGATCTCCTTTACCATGTTTCTGATACATCACATAGGGCATAATATTAATCGCAGCTCCTCCGTCGATAAGTATCTTAGATACAGGCTGCCCATCAACTCTGCCTTTCACAAATAAAGCTTTGAGATGCTGTCTCTCATCATCAGTAGGTTTCTCAAAAACAGCCATCATTGGATCTAGTGCCAGCTGAGCTACTTGATCGGAGAGAACAACTTCTTCCTCATCATCAGAGGGTGCCAGAAACTCCATCGGCAACATAAATATCATATTAATATCTGCTGATGGGCCCTTACCTTTGTGTTTCACCTACCACTACCGATGTCTGGGCCCCTCATTGGAAGAGCTTTCCTCTCGGTATAGGTTCTCCTGATGCTCACGCTGCATCCTCCTTTTCTGTGTCTTTGCCAGACCCTCAGGGCACCATCGAGGAAGCTTAGTTTTCGAAACCGGCTGATAACAGATCTCAGTTGATTCTACACGACGTATATTAGGGTCCCTATAGAATATTTCTTCATCGGGAACTCTTGCGTTTGCCATCTCCTCAAGCTCTTCTTGATTCCTTAGAAAATATCCAGCGTGCTTACCAAGCCTTTCATGTACACTGAGTCTGCCCCCCAGCCGATCATGCACTGATGCTCTGCCTCTGATCGGCTCATTGATAGATAAGCCCTAATTACCAGGCTGAAACCTCCTTTCTAGCCGATTGGCCCGATAGTAACCATTACACTCAGGGCAATTTTCAACAGTTGGCAATTTAATGCCTTCTTCCCAGCAATGGATGAAAAACAGGCACCTCCAATGATCTTTATGCCGATGTCACTCTTCCCGACGTCTCTCTTCTTGCTGTGGTTGATATCAGTCCTTACGCCGATGCCAACCCTCCTGCTGCCTTTCTTCCTGCTGCCGTCGATGAGTAATCACAATGTCAGGTCGAGGAGGTTTTTTGGAACTACCACTTTCTCCCAGTAGACCCTTGCTTTTTGCGTCATCGGTAGTTATCCGATGTTGGGGATCCACTGATGCATTTTTCTCAGCAGCCTCTGATGTCAATACCTTGGTCTTACCCTTGGCATCCAACATATTTGCTAGAAAAGGATGCTGATCGATTTTCATCGGCTTCTGGGTCTTGGAGTTGCCAAACTTAATTCTCCCAGATTCGATGGCCGATTACAACTGCTGCCTGAACACCTTGCACTCATTTGTACTGTGTGAAGTTGCATTGTGCCATTTGCAGTACTAGATCTTCTTCAACTCTTCTACCGATGGAATCACATGATTGGGTGACAGCTTAATTTGACCTTCTTGAAGCAAAAGATCAAATATCTTATCGGCTTTGGTGATGTCAAAGGTAAACTTCTCTGGCTCTTTCTGACTAAAAGGACAAGATATCGGCCTTTTATTCTTAACCCACTCAGCTAAGCCAATAACTGGTTCTTCATCAGAATTAGAATCTTCTACCTCATCAACAAATGTCACTTTTTTGCTCCAATTCTTTTTAGGCTCAAAAACCCTAGTGCCTTGATTAGAGATCCTTTGTACAAGATGACCCAGGCTTTCAAACTCTTGAGAAGCATACCTGTCCTTGAGATGTGGCAATAACCCTTGAAAAGCCAGATCGGCAAGCTGCCGATCATCCAGCACCAGGCTGTAGCACTTATTCTTTACATCTCGTAGCCTCTGCACAAAGATTTCTACTGATTCATCATTAAGTTGCCTCAATTTTACTAAATCGGTAAGCTTCTTTTCATGGATTTCAGTAAAGAAATACTTATGAAATTATTTTTCTAGATCAACCCAAGTAATAATAGAATTTGGTGGCAATGATATGAACCATGTGAATGCCGATCCAGACAAAGATGATGAAAATAATCGAACTCTTAATTCATCTCTGCTAGCTGTCTCTCCACATTGAATAATGAAGCGATTGACATGTTCCATCGTTGATGTATCATCTTGTCCAAAAAATTTGGTGAAATTTGGTACCTTGTACCGATTTAGGAGAGGAATTAAATCATATGCTGGAGGGTATGGAGTCCGATAAGAATAAGTATTAACTTTGGGTTTTATCCCAAACTGATCTCTCATGATTTCTGCTATCTTATCGGCCCAAAAAGCATCAGCCTCCTACTGATGAACTGGCTGAATTTCTACAGGAGGTACCTACTGATATCCCTCCACGTGTCTTTGTGGCACACGATCTCCAGCAATCGGCATATTTGCCACTACTTGTGGCCCACTAACCTGCTGGAAAGGATCCATCGGCTGAGCTGCCGATGCCTGATTCTGAAAACCAGCTTGCATATGACCTTGCTGAATTTCTGCAACTTGATAGTTCTACTGAACTGCATGCTGAACAGGTAACTGTCCTAACCAACCATTATTAGAACTCATCGGTATAAAGCTTGCTGATGGCTGGTAACTTGCTGACATTGTTGGATAACAATTAGCATAACCAGCTTGAGGCATGAACTGCACCCCAGGTTGACTCATAGTAGGGGCCTTCTGCTGCATCGGCAGTAGGCTTGCCGATGGACTTGTATTGGGTGCTTGAAACGAAGGCACCTGGAAACCTCTTGAAGTTGGTTGCACAGTAGTTGATGTGGCATATTGAGGTACCTGAGTCATCGGTGAAACGGGAGCAGCCGATGATACAGGAGCTTTTCCTGCTATGTCAAACACTTGAGGCAACCCAGAGTTGATGGCAGACAACTCCGGAGGCATACCATATCCCCACCAATTAACAGGAATCTGGCTGTTCTGAGACACAGGCCCTGACATAGCTGATGCCGATAGATCTGTATTGAGCTGAACTCGTCCTCCTAAAAGCACTGGACCTGATCTTATCGGTGTAGATTGAACATTAGGCAAACCTGCCGAAACTGGAGGAGAAGTAACTTCTGTACCCGCAATGGCTGAGGGAGCCGATGAAGCATTGACTGATGCCGGTTCTGGTTGGTGATAAGCTGGCCCAACGTAAAGTGGTGGTACTTGTCCCTCTTTAAAAGTTTGAACCACAGCATTGTGAACAATATTGGACAACACATTGGAGTGGTTAATCAAAGCATGATTTACTACAGAATTAACCATCTCTTGAAGTTTACCAGGATTAGAGTCAAAGGTAACCTACTGAGGCAACGGCAGATCTTGCTTCTGGATGACTTCTCTGCTCCTGTTCAAGCTGAATGATTTCAGGCAGAGCTGCCTGTAATCCTCCATAGCATGCTTCTGATCTTCCTTAAGATCTTCTTCCGATATCGTGATGACATTCCCCGTGTCGATCTCAGGATTGAACATATTGATCGTGTTGATTAGTCCCACCGGGTGTGCCAAAAGATGTGTTGATGCAAAAGTGGATCTACAAACACAAAGGGCTAATACCCAATCCAATATCCAAAGTGTGCCAGTCGATTTGACCTGTTAATCGACAAGGATGAAAATTTAAGTACTTTGGTCCTGACAACAGCGATACGCCCGGAAGCCACGGCGAAGAGGTACTCACACGGAACTCGAGGATCGTCGAAGGTCGCACTAAAGCAATGCAGCTCATCGAATCGATGAGAACTCGCAAAAAGAAAAATATGCAAATTAACGAAGTCGCCGAAAAGTAAGTAGATGCAAATAGGAGTAAAATTGGTTTGATATTGATTGATCGATTTTACATTGTCCCTCAGTCTATATTTATACCCTGATCTGAAGAAACATAACCAGACACAACTAGGACACCGAATCCATATCTAAGGAAAAACGTGACTCTTACATGAATCATACTCTAACAAATATAGAAAAGGAAATCAACACCTATCTACTTCCTTGTCCACCTTGATTACGATGAAATTTTCATCAACCTCCTCTCCATCGGCATGCTTTCCGTCATCACAAGCTTCATTGGCAGTAGTCTTCAGATCTTCCTTCATCGGCATCGGCAATAACATCTCCGATCTTGCCAACAATGCCTCTAAGTCTAAGTCAAACGACAACCTTTCCATCGGTTACCACCATTCATCGGCAACAATCCTCACAAGTTGATCTTCATCGGCACCCTTCTACCAGCATAATACAATAACTTTCCTTCTACCGATTAGCCCACTTTGATCATTTTGACACGTGCCAAAAACGGTGTCAACACTAGTGAGTACTAACACCCTTGAAAATGTTTTGTGAAAATGATAACACATGTGCACTATGGTGAGACACTTTGTGGTTAGCAATATAGAAGCAAGGGTGAAGTGAAAGGAGTTGGAAACGCTGGTCACGGGGTGACCGGAAGCATCCGGTGTTCAACCTAGGTTCGGGCAGAGGTGCTGGATGACCGGACTTTGGTTCGACGAAGTGACTGGACCCAGGTAGGTTACTATTCCTACATCCGGTCTGGCTGATGTGGTGCACTAGAGCAATGGTGAGTAGGATCAGACGTAGGGCATGTCCGGTCACCTGTGATCGGACGAGTATGGTCGTCATTTTCACGCTCTAGAACCTCTCGGTGTAAAAATACACCCTGACCGGACTCTAGGTATCTGTGCATCCGGTCATCAAGCAACACGTTCGATTGATGGCTCGAGAGCACCAAGGAGCACACGAGCGGACGCTAGGACGGCACGTCCGATCCCTATCGGACTCATCCGGTCCACTGCTGACCATCGCGTGGAGAGTAGCCATTGGGCGCCAATAGTTATTTGATTTGAACAGGGACACATGGCAGCGCAGGAGTGAGCAGATGCTGTGATCGGACATGTCCAGTCAGTGCGCACGGAATTCAATAATTGAGCCAACAGCTCTATTGTTTGGGGTCTCTATAAATAGTGGTTGGCCGGCTTGGGCTCACATTCTTGGCCATTTCTATTGAGACTACATCCTACTGAGCCAAGCCATTCCTCTCTAACTCATCTTGCTTGATTGATTCATCATTTGGTGAGATTGGAGAGCATCCAAGTGCATTGCTTTGAGTGATTGCATCTAGAGACACTTGGTATTGTGTTTTCACTATGGTATTTGCTTGTTACTCTTGGTGGTTGCTGCCACCTAGATGGCTTGGTGCAGCGAGGATCATCGAGCAGAGGAAGGTGCTTGTCTCCGGCTCTGATCGTGGTGATTGTGAGGGGTTCTTGACCTTTCCCTGGCGGAGAGCTAAAAGGTACTCTAGTGGATTGCTCATGTCATTGAGTTACCCTCACATTGGGTAGGTTCTTGCAGCGCCCTAGTGTGGGCTTGGTGTGGTGCCAATTAGCTCATGAACCACCAAAAGAACGGTCGACACAACAGGGACGTAGCTTGCTGGTAAGCAAGTGAACCTCAGGATAAATCTTGGTGTCATCTCTTGGTAAACATATTGTGATTGATTGTCTCTTGCCATGAGCGGTATAATCATCCTACTCATCTACCTTGTATTACATTGTTTCTTACTTGTTATAGTTGAGTAGAGTAGCTCTCTTGCTAGTTTAGTTGAGTAGCTTGTTTAGCCACTAGATAGTTGTTTGCTAGCTCAACTAGAGTAAGAGTAGTGACATAGCTTTTGTGTGTGCCTAGAGATTATAAAGAACTATAATTGTGGTGTAGGTGGCTTGCATCCTTTGTAGAGCTAGAGCAAAATTATATTTCGCCATTGAGGTAACTAATCCCTTGCTCTAGTGATTTTGTAGAGAATTTTTATAGGCTATTCACCCCCTCTAGCCATTGAGGACCTTTCACTCTGTCTCTTCCTTGCTGCCCACTGCCCTGACCGGTGTCATCATTGCCTCTAGCAAGCTCTTAAACCACCAAACCTCTAATCTCATGATCGACAGGGTCAAAGGCATGCTTGGACCTTTTCTCACTCCTCTGGCTTGATCTCCTTCTATCTACCGACACTACTATAGAAAGTCAATTCACCGCCGGGACCTTCACCAAGGTTTTGAGATAACCAGCGGTGATACGTATCACCACTGGCTTATGACCTATGGGGCCCCTCCTAGTCGAATAATCGGCAATGATGAATGCTTTCACCACTGGCTCGGCGTATGATCCGGCGGTGAACAAGATGCCAGGCTTTGCCACCGTATCGTATGACAAACCGGCTATGGAACGCTTACCACCGCCAGCCATTGATCTAATGCGCGACATGCAAAGAAGGCATCAGAGATAACAAGTTTTCACCACTGGTGCCAAGATTGATGGGCCCTACACCGTAAGATCCAGCGATGACACTTATGTAGCACCGTCGGCTCATCGTATGGTCCGGTGGTGGAAATCACAATAATTGAAGATGACTTCCTGCCCTTTCATGTCGGCGATGATAAGAAAGTTTTACCGCTGTTTTGTTCGGACACTAAATTCCATGATCTACGATCTGGCAGAAAAACTTAAAATCACCACCGGTTGTCCAATTAACCCGGCGGTGATAAAGGGCTGTAAGAGCAATGAAAACCCCATTTCCCTCTTCTTCTTCACTCGATTAACTTTTCTTCAGCCGTGGCTGCCCCCACCATTTTTGGCAGCCGCCAAGCTAGTGAAGGCTATTGATTTTCGAAGGATGTTCTATATTGGGTGGTATGTAATTAACAACCCTTTTCGTGTAGCTACCTTAGTTTGATCATGTGGTTAAATTGTGATCGAAAATCATCCTTCTTCATTTTAGAATGCTTCTTGATTTCGGAGGCGGCTTCTCTGATTCTTGATTGTTGCGCGTGCACCAAATTACCCCACAGTTAGTATGTATCCTATAGTTTTGATTGTATTAAATTGAATGACACATTAGTTAGTTCAACCTATGTCGATCAGTAAAGTTGCATTGTGTTAATCACAGATGGATCATGTGGATGGATGTACTTGCTGCCCTGTTCGTGGAAGGCATTGACTCTTTTGTGAATGCGGCCCCTGTGGTTAAATTGTGACAAAAAAATCATCCTTCTTCCTAAGGGAGTGCTTATTGATTTCTTCTGATTGTTGATTGGTGCGTGCACACCAGATTACCCTATGGTACGGTCAGTTTGTATCATCCAGTTTGCTTGTATTAAATTGAATGGCTATAGTTGACCTATGTCACTAAAGTTGTGTTATTCACAATTGGATCTTGGATGGATGTACATGGAAACTATGACTGCCGCGTTCATGGAAGGCATTGACTCTTTTGTGAAAGCTGCCAAGGCATATGCAGGAAGTAATGTTCCAAGTAGTAAAGGATACATACACTGCCCATGTGTTGATTGCAAGAATGAGAAGGCATTTAGGATCCACGACGTCGAGCAGATACGATATCATCTGCTAAGTAGAGGTTTCATAAAAAATATAAGGTTTGGAACATGAATGGCGAGGAGGGTGACAATTTACCTGAGGAAACCGTCCAAGGACCCTTGCCAGAGACTGCAGCAAATGAAACCATTCAGCAAACCATCTATGAAACAGTCGGTGAAACCATGCAGGAAACCGTCCATGAACCAGTGAGTGAAACCGTGCAGGAAACCATCAATGAAATAGGTTGTGACACTTTGCTAGATACTGAAGTGCCTGATGCTCTAGACAAGATGATACGTGATGGGGAGCTAGAGTTCCTTGATGCAAGAAATTTGAAGAAGTTGGATGTTGACGGTAGATAAGTGTCAATTTTAACCATCAATGAAACATGAAAAAGGACCTAAACATAATTACCACTTAGATATAGGGGCTTTACTGACAGAATTCCACAAGTTTTGGTGAATGTCTATTTCTACAGGGTGTCAGCTGAAAAGAACCAAGGAAGGCCCACATGTCAGGTTTACATAGAGACAAAAGGGCTACACATAACTTTTCTATAATCTGGAAGGTACGAGAAGACTCTGAAAACAAATGGGAGGCAAAACAGGTTCAGAAGCTGGGCAGCCGCCCAAGGGGTGGGGGCGCCCGCCCCACCTACAGAGCCAATCAGGCTCCGTCTCGTGAATCATGCCTCCACCATCTTTGAGGATGAATATTAATCGTAGATCAAGGTCGGTTTGATCCAAGGGCTGTGGTACTTCCTAGAGGGCTATATAAGCAAGGCCCTTGGCCCTTGGAGTAGGCATCCCCCTAAACCCTAATTCATTATCTCCCACCCGGGATTAGGTGAGAGGTGTCCCATGAAAGGATGACCTCTCTAGGGGATTAGGTCTAGCTTCTTCAATGTAGTAGATTAGTATCTTGGGAGAGAGGGTCGAGTTGGGATCTTGCTCAAGGTTCCGGATCTAGTCATGGAGGCTTGGTAAGGCCTTATATCTTTAGTGACCTATCCCATGTGTGTCATATTACATAAATCCTATCATTTCATATATCATTTACCCCTGCTATAGTCAAGTTGGTTTGCTAGGTTAGTAGATACATGATGGTGAATTATCAGATTCTTTAACCCTTGCTTCCCTGTGGTAAAATATAAATAATGATACCTGGTTTACTCTCGGTAAAATGCTACAATGGTATGTTCTGTGCGCTTACGGAATCCTTCATATTTTAGTTGCACTTAATTTATACCAACAAGCATTTTTGGCTCCGTTGCCAGGGAAGCAATTGGCGTAAAGATTTTGATAATGATCTTGATGTCTACTAATTTAGTGCATCACTAGCTTTAGTAGGATTACCCTTGTTCTGTTGAGTTATGGAATAGACAGGACATCAGATGCCATTTTGACCTTTCGGCAAGTTTCCACAAGAAAAGAAAAAAAAGAGACATTGAAGAACCTAGGGTGCCTGAACATTCATGACTCATCAACATTAGAACCCTGCCATCTCAAAGGATTGTGTATACATATATATTATTCTAACCATGTGCAGATTGGAGAAAAAGGTCATCGTCACAAGAATTCAAATCACATCTCAAGTGACAAACATGGATGTTGCACTACTCACAAATCCCAAATTGTGAGTCATGGTAAGTTTGATCAATAAAGGTGAGATAGTCTTGCTCATGGACTTTAAAATTAATGGGTAGTTGTCTTTTTAATTGTGCATCTCAGTGCATGTTTACTTTATATCATTCATGCATCCTCTATATTTAGTTTATTATGTTCTCTCATCCATTGCATGTTTAGTTCCTTGCATGCACTCATATCGCCTGCATCTAAAAATAAAAATATTCCTTACCATGATCATGCTCTGTCATCTCCATTTGAGTAAATCTCTATAACACTTTCATGTTACCTTTGTCTGCTATAGTATGCTTTGGTTTAGAAGTGCTACATATGGCCGTATGAGTGCTTCTAAAGGCTTTTAAATTAAGCATGGTGCTTAGGTTAAATAGCCTTTCTTAATCCAATTGGACATGGAGTCTAGTTTGGTTATTGAACTGAAAATTGCTAGAGTAGACAATGGTTATTTTGTCAGACTAACCCCTGCAGAAAACTCTCAAATCCAATTTGGGTAAGTCAAGAGATGAACTCACTTCGAAGATGAAGCAAGACATATGATGAACTCCAACAACTTCGCACAAAAGACACATCTCATTCATCGTCCAAGGAAGAATTATAAGTATCAAATATCATTCACATTGTCTTTTGCTGCAAGTTACCTTTGCCTTGAACCATGTTAAAGTGCCATAAAAAAAAGAGATTGTTAGAAAACATGATAAATAAAGTCTATGCTAAAGTAACTCGAAAACCATCTCTTAGTTAGCATGGATGAAATTCAAATAAATAGTGGATAATAGCCCATAGTTTGAAATTGTTGCAATCCTTCGGGTATGTGTCCACTAATATTTTGCAGGAAAGAAAGATATTATGATGTGCCTATTCATGGTTTGGTTTGACAAGCCACCACTTTAGTGATGAACAAAGAAGAGACGAGTGCCATACGAAGAATCTACAACAAAAGCACTCACTTAATGGAAGTGGATGAACAAAGCAACATGTCATAAGCAGTGTTGAAGACAACCTAGCATTGAGCCTTCCCAAAACTCAAGCTAGGATGCCGATGAGGAGCAGGGCACAACTCACCTCATTTTAGCAACAAAAGACCTACTCTCATTGTTCTTGAAGACACCAGTTTGCATGTCGGCAACAAGGACAAGGATGACATGATAACATGCACCCTTGTGTCAACCAATCACCAATCAAGGGTTGACTATCGACCAAGCCTTGAAAGACCATGACTATGGTTGCAAGATGATGTCCCTAAGCCATTAGAGATGAAGCCTGCATGCAAATATTGATGAAGCTCTTTCCTTTATCATAAAGATAGATGGCGTATCATTAACTGAGCAACTCTTCGCCATGCCTCTAGAAGACAAAGACCATCAAGGAAAAACTCGAGTCTACATCTCCAATGAACATCAATTCTTCAACCAAGATCCAACGAAAATCAAGAATGATTGATGAGAGAAGATCATGCAGCCACCTGCAACCTCATCCCCTGGATTGGATAGAAGAACAGACTATTAGGGAGAAGTCTTTGCTCATCGGACTTAAAATCAAGAGCCCTCTCCGACAGATTTAAGAATAGATGACAAACAATGTCTAAGGACATGGAGTTACACCACACTTTGAGGGATGATTCAACACTCACACTTGGCTTCAAGTGACGAGTGACAGCAAGGCTCAAGCTTGGGGGAGGAAGGCCGCTGACTCCTGTAATGATGATCTAGTAATGCTCTTCCTCTTCTCAAGTCCATGTCGCTCTGGCACTCTGGTTTGCAATCCCTCCACTCATAATTACTTTCTCTTTATAAGTTTGAATGTTTCTATAAATATCATATACACAAATCAAACTTAAGACAAAGTAAAATCAATCCTTAAGAGAAGAAGTAATGATGAGTAAATATTCTATGCTAATTAAAATATTCAAGCCAACTTTTCTGTAGCATAGAAAATGACCTTTTAGCTCTATGAACAACGCTACCCTTTTGATTGTTTGTATATTCCTTCGAGTATGTGTTGTCCACTAATCTTCTGTAGAGAAGAAATAATAAGTGGAGCAAAAGGTCTGGACACAATAAGAAAAAGAGAGAAGAGGAAGAAGAGAGAAGGAGTGCAATTCTAGAAGACATGATGCTCATGAACAAGTCAAGGAGAGAGGTGAATCGAGTAAGGCAAACTCCTAGAAGAAGGAAACGACCACTAGAAGCATCTACTCTTCATCACAGGGTCCTCCAATGATAAAGCTTCCACAATTAAAGTTTCACATCAAACTGCTGGACAAGCAAAGAACATGGGTGACACCTTCCTTAGAGTTACCATCTCAAGAGGTGCAAGGTTTGTACCTTCGGGATAAGATGATGCACCTAAGGAGTGAACATGACAAGAAGTCCTGTTTGGAGGACTTGAATCACTGAACCCTCACCACAGAGAATTCAAAGGATCAAACAGATAGAAGGACAATCTGTCCCCTGTAGGAGTGCTGTCTCAACCGTCATCATCATAAGCACTCCGATAAGGGTAGTACACCTTCACTACCTGTCAGCTACATTAAGCAAGACTACATCTACATCCAGCTTGGGGGAGAGCATCCCCCATGTATCTAGCTAAGTATTTTCTTACCTATCTATTTACTTATATATTTCTTCTTTGATATATGAAACAAATAAAAGGATGCATAACCTTTAGAAAGCCAAATAAATGTTTCCCTTTCTATATATTTATGTATGATCTTTAAGTTTGCTAAATAAATATAGGAGAGTGTGCAAAGTTTTACCTTGCTAAAGTGAACCCCTAGAATGATCTCTTACATGGAAATGATGAATAGTTGCTCTGTCGTAATTCCTTTCAAGTACCTAGTTTTCAACCTCGAACTCTCCCAAGTTTTGGAACACAATTGTTTTGATTTAAGATTTTCTCTGAACCTAAAACTTGTGGGTAGCGAATGCTTGATCTAAGTCTAGGTAGTTGGCAGATATGATATGGGAAGGTTTGAGCTGCTGTTTATCTTGTTCCTAGAGATACTAGAGTTCTAGAGAATTTATCTTTTGAAAACTAAAAATATCTGCATGATGAGTTCCTATATGACGAGAGTTTAATTCTTACCACAACCATATATACATGCTTACTAGATTAGGAAAGACTTTCACTTGTTAGCTTAGCTGCTTGTAAGCGTTGAGTGTGGTCAGTCCGTGTTAACCCTAGGGGATTAGTCATGCGGTTAAAATCAAGATTCATGTGCACTCCACCTACTTATGTTGCTTCTACCCTGGAAGTACGCATTTAAATATTTTCCATTAGACACAACCCAACAAGTTGTTCTGCTCCTACACTGGGAGTGAACAAAACCTTTTATCCATTACTAGCCCCTTTTATTTTAAGCTCCAGTATTTACATTGCTACCTCTTATCTATGTTTCCAAAAAGATACTTGGGAATTATTCCACCGTATTCAGTTGCTTAAAAAAAGAAAAAAATGAGAGAAAAAAGGGGAGAGTGAGAAAGAAAAAATAAAGAGAGAATAAAGAGGACAAATGTCCCAACATAGAGAGATTTTCAGCAACCCAAGTTCTCTTCAAGTTCTTCAAAGTTCAAGAGAGGTATAAATTTCCTTCAAGGAGCAAAAGTAGAATTAGATGTTCACCATTATTCTTCTACCCCCTTATTTCCACTTATATCTTACATCCACCATCATTTCCACTACATATCCACTCAGCCCATATTTAGGATCACACACATGCACATCTTGATTTGACTGTATGGCCAGACTTGTCCCTCTGGATCCATGGTCTGACTATGCAATAAATGTTCACAAGTATGAATTCCTTGTCTCCGCACCTATGAGCTCCATATAAACCTATTAGAAGTAGGATGAGAGAGAAGGCATAATGTTACTATGCCTAATGCCAAAAATACAACATATCTTGAGAGAAGAGAGAAGGCACACACCATAAATGCCTTGGTAAGGATACAAAAATACCACAGAGGAGAGACATGAGAGGGTCATACACAGGAATCTCTAAGTTTTATTTGAAAATCTTGCAAAAACTCTAGAATAATAGTTGATCAAAGAGCTTGAGACATGGCGCTTGACTCGACCATTCTATCTTTCAACTACTCAAGACCCAAGTGAAGGCTACAAGCCCCATGGTAAAAGGTAATATGAGTGGATTTGAAATCAGGATAGTTCGTTCCAATCTGGAGGAGAGTTCTTGTTTGAACGCATGAGTACTTTTGAGGCATGAAAGCATTGTAGCAACTCCTGATCCATCACTAAGTTTATCTTTGCTTAGGGACGAGCAAATGGTAAGCTCGGGGGAGTTGTTGACGGTACATAAGTGTCAATTTTAACCATCAACAAAACATGAAAAGGACCTAAACATAATTACCACTTAGATATAGGGGCTTTACTGACAAAATTCCACAAGTTTTGGTGAATGTCTATTTCTGCAGGGTGTTAGCTGAAAAGAACCAAGGAAGGCCCACATGTCAGGTTTACATAGAGACAAAAGGGCTACGCATAACTTTTCTGTAATCTGGAAGCTACGAGAAGACTCTGGAAACAAACAGGAGGCAAAATGGGCTCGGAAGCCGGGTGGCCGCCCAAGGGGTGGGGGCGCCCGCCCCACCTGCAGAGCCAATCAGGCTCCGTCTCACAGATCATGCCTCCACCATCTTTGAGGATGGATATTAATCGTAGATCAAGGTCGGTTTGATCTGAGGGCTGTGGTGCTTCCTAGAGGGCTATATAAGTAAGGCCCCTAGCCCCTGGAGTAGGCATCCCCCTAAACCCTAATTCATTATCTCCCAGCCGGGATCAGGTGAGAGGTGTCCCATGAAAGGATGACGTCTCTAGGGGATTAGGTCTAGCTTCTTCAATGTAGTAGATTAGTATCTTGGGAGAGAGGGTTGAGTTGGGATCTTGCTCAAGGTTCCAGATCTAGTCATGGAGGCTTGGTAAAGCCTTGTATCTTCACTTCAACATTCTATAAGACTTATACTTATTCTCTTATTTACATGGCTATGCTTACTTTGAATATATCTTGCTAGTTGAGTTTATCATTCCTTTTGTGTGCTAGTTCATAGAGCACTTAGCCTTCTAGTTTGTCGACTAGGCTAGGTAGCCGAGCCTTGTGTAAGCGTGGTGCTTACACGATGCTCTGCCTATGAGTACACCCTGTTCCCTAGCTGTATGGTTGTTACGGGAGGTGACAGCCCCGTCCATATCTATTGAGCAGGTTCTTAAATTATAGGACCGTAGTCACGTCAGAAGAGTATCCTTTGTGGTGCTTTCTCTTGTCTAGTGGCATCCCAAAGTGCACAAGAGTGTGGTAAGTCTTAGCATAGTTGGGTATACCTTTACCATGTGATAAGAATATCATAGAAATCTACCTCACCCGTTGACCTCCCAAGTTAACTAGTTGCATATCTTTAGTGACCTATCCCATGTGTGTCATATAACATAAATCCTATTATTTCATATATCATTTACCCCTGCTATAGTCTAGTTGGTTTGCTAGGTTAGTAGATACATGATGGTGAATTATCAGATTCTATAACCCTTGCTTCCCTGTGGTAAAATATTAATAATGATACCTGGTTTACTCATGGTAAAATGCTACAATGGTATGTTCTGTGCGCTTGCGGAATCCTTCATATTTTAGTTGCACTTAATTTATACCAACATTGGAGCAAATGAAAAAGGATGCAAAAATGCTACTGTTCAATGGTTCTTCTATGACCAAGTTACAAGCTAACCTTTTGCTACTTGAGATCAAATCAAGGAATGGTCTGTCAGACAAAGGATTCGATGATTTGCTAACTCATTTGAAGACCAAGATGCTTCCATGGCAAAATGAGTTACCGGAGAGCACATATCAGGCGATGCAAATGATCTGTCCATTGGGGCTGGAAGTACAAAAGATTCATGCATGCTACAATGATTGCATATTGTACTGCGACAAATATGTGTTGGTGCTTCTTAGCGTAAGCACAAAAGTCCACAAAGGCACGGAAGTACCACTATAGCACTTCACCCAGTGGTATTCAGGGTATCGTATTTCCACGAGGAATGGAGGTGTAAGTAGTCTTTTAGCTAGTTTGCCTAGGAGGACAAGAGGAAGGATAACTCGGGTAGTGAGGTTCTTCTAGAGATTAGAGGACCTAAGAAAAGATAACTTTGCCACTACAGACTTGCTTTGACCACCGACTTATGCTTAGTCTGCTAAGCGATACCGGCTTGTAGCTCTACATCGTATCCGAACTTGGGGGATTACAAAGGACGGAGAGGGCTGTCACCACCTGCCGCCTACCCCTCAACGGAGGATACGAGGCAAACGAAGGTAACGTGTAGCTTAGACACCACGTCTACGCTAACCGTTACTACTCTAGCATTGGCCAGGAACTTCTGTCTTTATCAGGAGTCCTCTACTAGAGTATTCACCGTAGGGATGAATGACAAACCTGCAAGCTTGTAAGAACAAAGATACCTTTCTTAAGAACTCGAAATCAAAAGATGAACATGAATGTCTTACTCCAAGTAGCAAGACGATCGTAGAGGTGCAAGTGTATAGGAGGAAACCAACAAGTTTGGCGCTCTGTCCACCCGATGTACAAGGCTTGCCGAGTACAAGAAGTAGAGGGAACCGCTACTCCACTATTCCTCTCACTCTTTCCTCACTCACTCCCTACTCTAGTCTAGCTAGAAGCTAATGGAAATGTAGGTGCTCTTGCTCTTCTTCTCCAAGTGTATGATGATCTTGAATGTGGAGAAGGGATCTTCTTATAAAGGCTTTGAGGAGGTCAGTTTGCTTGTATTTTAGGAAAGCACCACATGCAACCGCCTCCCCCAGCATTGAATGCACCGCCTGAGCAAGGTGGGCTAGGCGGAGCTAGGGGCAGTGCGCCCGCACCATGGGTGCGGCCGCACCCTAGACCAGCCCACTCGCCACCGCCTTGCTCTGGTGGGTTGCTAGCTGGGCCTAGATGACTCCCATGCTGGTGTTCTGGCCCAAATCTAAAGTTTGGATAGGGTTTGCTTATTGTTTTGCTTGAATGGGCCTTCTTCGTTGTGCATTTTGGTGTATTATCACATGTTGTCCTGCAAAACATGTATATACCAAAACTCGTGGAGAATGTTAGTTAAAAACCCTATTTCTAAGTTTTGGTTCTCATATTTGTTTATTTTGTTTAAAATGTTGGTGGTAAAAATATGACTTAAGCATCGCCAACAAGCTCCCCCACACTTAGTCCTTTGCTCGTCCTCGAGTAAAGTTCTAAGGACTAAACAGGTTCATATGCTTGATTTGAAAATCTACATACAAGTTATTCCAAGCTTCACCGGAACCTGTTTACTTCTAAGTGTCTACTAAAACATCTTAGGTAATTGAAAAATGGAATAGCCTGGATTCAAATCTTCTTACTCTATCCCTACTCAAAAACTTGGGTTTTGTATGGTTTTGAAAACATAAAGATAGCTTTTGTTCCTTGAACGATTCTCTTAAGTCACTCAAATTTGCGAGTGGTTCCTCACCAAGGCATATTTCAAAGTTTTGCCTTCTCTTTTGATCATCCTACTTCTAAGAAGCTTATATGGAGTTTTTGGGTAGGGATGAAGATTGTGAGGCACACTTACCTTGCATATGTTGTAAAGTCAAATCTCGGACCTCACCTGAGAGAAGAGTCGTACTCTTAGATCAAAATAGTGCAAGTGTATGGTATTTTTGGTGGAAATATACTCCTCTATTTGGTATGATATCTTTTTCTAGCTTTTCTTTTGAGACATGGCTAGCTACTTTCTCTATGAGCCTTCATGTGCCCTTTTTTTAATGCTTTTGGGACCTTCATGTGTCCCTTATTTTTTTCTATACTTTGAGACCTTCATGTGTCCCATTCTTTTTTGACATTTTTTACATAGCCTTGCTATCTCTTTCTAGAAATATGCTAGAGAGATCATATTCTAGAGCATGGAGTATTTACTTTGCTGGTGATGGAAAACATGTTTTAGTGTATTCTCAGTGTAGGAATAGCTGATTATTTGTGGTGTGTACGTGAGTTCTGATCTTGGGAGTATGAAACATCTGTCAATAGGGGTCCCAAGACTTGACCAAACTCAATACAAAGTAAGAGGCATATATGGAAGGTTTTTGTCATGTATATGAAAAAGATATATGGCCTTGGTAGGTATTTGAATATCTTTCAAGGAACATGCTATTTGAATTTTGTTTTGTAAAATAAATCCCAAGTACTTTGCAGGAAATGAGCAAGTGTCATGCATCCTACTATATCTCATTCATCAATTACTTAGAGAAAATGGGTTCCCTATTGATAAGTGTTCACAAGTTTCTAAGGAATATTAGCAAGGAATAAAAAGTATGCAAACTTTTAATCATAGGAAGACATGGAGATGGAGCATTTCTTTTTAATTTATTTTAAAAACTTGTTCAGTTTTTAAAGATTTTATTAAATATGGAGTGAGAGTTGCACAAACTAAGTTTGAATTTGACCACCTTTTGTGCAACTGAGTCGGAGGTGAGTGTGGTTCCTCCCCCACACTTATTTTCTTACCTGTTTTTATTATGACACAAAAGAGAAAGAAAACAAGTGCAACACAATTTTTCTAATAATAAAACTTTATAAAATGATAGGTGCATTACAAGATTGGAATTTAAACATGATTGGAATGAAAAACTTGAAATATAAAGATGCACCTAATTTTTTTTGGTGGGAGTGGTCTAGAGAGGTTCATCTAAAGCATCTACCACCCCTGCTGCCTTAGCCACTTTTGCTAACTTCTGGTTGAGCTTGAAGCGCAAGCTGTTGATGTCATCAGTTAGATCTCTAATCTTGAGGAGGTTTGTGGCTAAGCTGTCGTTAAGGCCCCAAAGGAGATCTCGCAGGCTCTCATTCTCAGAGCTAAGAGAGGCGATGGAAGGACCCTTAGAAGGTGCATCCTCCTTGTCACTACTCTCATATTGCCCTGCAGGTCTTTTGATCAGCAGAAGCTTTCTAAATCTTTTGATCCTAAGGGGCGCACCCGAGGATCTGATTCTTTTCCTGATAGAGCCGGCTTGCTTACCAGCTTTTTAGCTAGTTTGCGCATGAGCGCCTTCCCGTAACCTCCATTAGGTTTGCGCATGCCTACCACGGTGTAGGAAAGACTAGGCCTAGCGGTATGCATGGACGAGCTAGCGTGAGAGACCGTATTGCCCAAAGGTGTTACAAAAGAGCACTTGCTAGGTTCGCTAACTTCGGGTGCCTTCCTCTTGAGGCCGATGGTGCCGGTAGTTGGACGTGTTGGTGCCGCCTTCTTCTCCTTGGTGCCACCAAGGAGCACCTTGGAACGCGCCGTGGTCTTGAGGCTCGAACCACCACTCATGGCATAGCTAGGTGGTGCCATGATGGCGAGCAGTGCTTTGGTGATTAGCCTTGCTTCTTCCCTCACATAGGAGCTCTTGGGCACTAAGTCAATGGACGTCGGGATGCCATCTAGGTTGTAGGTGGAGCAAGAACCCATATACAAGGCAAGGGCATGTCTGGCCATTGCTTAGCTTTTTGGAACTTGAGTGCTAAGTGGAGGGAGAGAAGAATGCTTGAAGCTTGGTGTGAAGAGAGGGAGAGGCTTGGGGTGGTTTATATAGGAGCTCGGGCCTCTACCGTGAAGGAAACAAACCAAGCACCGCCACAGACATGATTCCCAGAGGATCAACGAGATGTGGAAGAAGATTGGAGGCGACAGGAGCCACGGGTGGTGCGGCCGCACCATGGGTGGGCCTGCACCCCCAGGTCCTCCTCCTGGCCTAGATTTTCTTCCAGGTGCGTGTGCATGCATGGTGATCCTAGAGATGCTGGTGTCAGATTTTTATTCACTAGGATCAGTGAGTGATAGCCAAAGACCATGATCATGATGAATTAAAAAGGATATTCAAAATAAAAGTCACATGATCTTGTAATTATGAATGGATATTCATGTGATCATCATGTATCAAGCAAGATTGAGCAAGAATCATGGTTTGTCAAGTGAGGTCATAAATGTCATTTAGCCATGATTGCTTGCTTAGAAAGATAAAGAAATATTTTATATGAAAGAATATGTCAATGTTATTATTTTTAAATTTTCATAAGTTTTGAATGAATTTATCAAAAGTAATTAAATCTATTCTATCTAATTCTTGGTTAAAGTCCATATTGTGAGAAGGCTCAAGGAAAATTTTCAAACGTTGACCATTGACTTTGAAAATGTTACCGTCATCATCCTGGATAGTGATTGCGCCATGTGGCAATGTGTTGATGACGGTGTACGGTCCTTTCCATTTGCTCCTCAATTTTCCTTCACCGAATAGCTTGACCTTCGAATTCAAAAGTGAGACCTTGTCTCCTTGCTTGAAATCCTTGAGCTTGATTCGGTGATCGTGCCATCTTTTGGTTCTTTCCTTATAAAGGCTAGCACTGTGGTATGCCTTCTCTCGCCATTCTTCTAGCTTGGCTATTTGTTTCTATCTATTTCTATCGGCTAGCTTGAAATCCATATTCTAGCTTTTGACTACCTAGTGAGCTCGATGCTCTAGCTCAACAGGCAAGTGGTAGCTCTTTCCATAAACTAGCTGGAATGGTGACATGCCGATGGGGTTTTGTATGTTGTCCTGTATGCCCAGAGTGCATTAGGAAGCTTGTTCTTCCAACCTTTCCCCATCTCATTGACCATTTTCTGTAAGATGTTTTTGATCTGTTTGTTTGAGGTTTCAGCTTGGCCACTGGTTTGAGGATGGTACAGAGTGGCAATGTTGTGCTTAGCTCCAAGCTCTTTCAGGAATGCTCTGAATGTTTTGTCTATGAAGTGAGATCCTCCATCGCTTATCACCATCCTTAGTGTTCTAAAGCGAGGGAAGATTACTTCATGGAACATCTTCCTTGCATGCCTAGTGTTAGCAACTCGGCAAGGTAGTGCTTCCACCCATTTTGATACATAGTCAACAGTGACGAGGATGTACTCGCAATCTTGGGATTTTTGAAACAGCCCCATGTAGTCAATGCCCCACACATCAAATATTTCTATTTGAAGATTGTAGTGTAGGGGCATTGCGTTGCAAGCGTTGATGCTTCCTTGGAATTGGCACTTCCAACACCATCGGATGAACTCCTTAGTGTCCTCGTACATCGTTGGCCAGAAGAATCCGTACTGCCAGATTTTGGCTTGTGTGCGAAATACTCCATAATGGCCTCTGTACGGTGCTGCATGGCATCTTTCAATGATTTGCAGCCCCTCCGTTGTTGGCACACATCTCCTCAGTAGGCCATCCGAACATACACGGTATAGATATGGATCATCCCAAAGGTGACATCGGCTTTCGACTTGCAATTTTCTCCTGTTTTCACCCGGTGGTACATAGCCTGCAACCATGTAGTTTATGACGTTTGCATACCATGGGTTGGAGATCGTCACCTTGAGAAGCATGTCGTCATGTAGGAAGTGTTGATATTAGATACGCACATGAAGGAATTCAAGAAATAATTATCCACAAGCGCACGGATATCGGTGAGCACTTCACCCAGGAGATAAGTCCAGAGTATCGTATTTGTTTTATTCGCAAGGAGAAAGCGTGCGATGACTAACCTAGTCTTTACTATTACCCTTGGGCCGCACTACAAGGTGGTGAAGATATAAGTGATTAGAGAGAACTACGACGACAGTCTGGTTCCAACCTATGGCAAGCTATGACACTATTGGTCTTAGGGGAAATACCGATGGAAAAAAGACACCACAAAGGATGCTTGACAAGGGTACTTAAATCCTACCAAACCTTCTGATGGGAGGGAGACTCCAAAGGTAACAATGGGATTGTCACGTCCCATGCTACTACTCACTAATCCGACCAGCTAGGGGATATCCACGAGTATTCCTAGCCCAAGCACCACGCTTACGCTACAAATGATTACTCTATTCCCTACGTGAAGCGAATAAAGTAAACTCATAAACCAAAGAACAATAATAACAACGTACTTACTTAGTATTAGAAGTTGAATTGCCGAAGAATCCTAGAACCAAGCCGAGGTTAGGAGACTTGACCCTGTAGATACAAGCTTGGAGAGGAGACACCGACAGGCCGGGCTTCCTCCAATCTTCTACCTCTACTCTAACTCTCTCAATCTAGAAGAATAACTCTAATCTCACATAGAGACTACAAAGCTAAACTCTCTTGTATGTGCCCTAGAGAAAGATCCATTCAAGGGACCCCTCTCAGATGAATTCTCTCTGGGAAATATGAATTAGGGTTTCTAAACTCTCTCCTCTAGGGGCCAGGGGCCTTGCTTATATAGCCCTCTAGGAAGCACCACAGCCCTCGGATCAAACCGACCTTGATCAATGATTTTTATTCATCCTCAAAGGCGGTGGAGGCAGGATCTGTGAGGTGGAAGGTGATTGGCTCTCTCGGTGGGGCGGCCGCCCCTGGGGCTAGGCGCCCGCCCCTGTCACAGTGACAGGTGGGTCCCACCTCCCAGGGTTTGGCTGCCTGAACCTTCTAGATTATATTTTTTCCATCCGTGGCCCTTTCTCTCTATGTAAACCTGACATGTGGGCCATCTTTTATTATTTTCAGCTGTCACCCTGCAAAAATAGATATTCACCAAAACTCATGGAATTCTGTCAGTTAAACACCTAGTCTATGGTGGTAATTAATTTTATAGTATTCTTTTATTTAAGTTGACGATTAAAAATGATAGTTAACTACCGTCAACAAACTCCCCCACACTTGGACTTTTACTCGTCCTCGAGAAAAGAATGGATTACCTTAGGCATAATCTCTAGCCAAGACATCAACAGTAGATTTATTCCTTAGTCATACCTGTACTGCGGGATTCAAAGTGTCCACCATACCATTTTGGGCAGTTGAAGAATGGAACAGCCTGAAACTGAGCCCCTTTCTCCTTTCAACCTATCATTTGGTGTTTTTGTATGTATTTGAAATAAAAACATAGCTTACCTTCTACCTCATGTGGTACTCTCAAGTCACTCAAGATATGTGGTATTTGTAGACCTCTCTGAGGTATGTATCATGAATGCCTTATAGCACATCCTATTCTACAAAAGCTTATCTGGAGTTGAAGGTATTTCAAGGATGTAGCATACTTACCTTGCATATATTGCCCAGTCAAAATGGGATCCAAGGAGGGGAGTGACATACCCCTAGATTAGGACGTGCATGTGGTGTGGTTTCAAAAGAATAAATATAGTAGGAAATATTTGTGGAAGGTAGAGGGGGTGCAAGATAATTCTATAATGCTCCTTTACAAAAGATTCACTTATTCAACTTTGATTTGAGGAATTGCAACTTGAAACTTGTACTTCACAAAAGGCAAAATCAATACTTTATTTTTCTTTCTTCTCTCTTTCTTTCTTTTTCTCTCTTTTTTTCTTCTTCTCTTTTTTTAACAATAATATACTGAACTTTAATGGAACATTTATGAGAGGATGATAACATTCTGGAGCATTTTTAGAATCATGGCTAGCAATCAAGAAAAACTATAGGAGATATATTTTTTATTGTTTACTCCCAGGGTAGGAGCAGAACAAATTTTTGAGTGGATCTAAATAGGTAATATGGTGGTGCGTACTTCTAGTGTAGAAGTAGCAAGGGGTGTAAAAATTAGTGTGAATCATGATCTTGGGAGCATGGCCCACCTCTCAACAAGGGTCTAGCACGGGTTGACCAAACTCAACACAAAGTAAATAGCTTATGAGCTAGTTTTTTTATATATGTAAGGCTCTACTAGGCATTTATTCTTACCACAGAGGAGAAGCATAGCTAAAAATTTTAACATTTTTGTAAAAGAAATTCTCCAAGTGACAAAGTATCAAAAATCAGGTTCTCATGATTCTACTATCTCTCACTCCTAGGATATGGGGTCCCTAAAAGTTAAGTTCCCAACAGTAATAGGACTCCTAGGAAAGAATCATGGTGTGAGTCTATAAAGAGATCATGACTAAAATAATCTATCTTCTTTAAATTCAGCATTAAATAGGTTGTACTTAAGAATTCATAATGCGAATCATAACAGAAAACGTGTAAGGAGCATACCTGACCATGGTCGAAGGATGGAGCGAGAGGGCTTACCACCTGGGTGCCCGCCCCTAGGTCTAGGCGGCCGCCCCACTTGGGGTGGACTTCCGAAGTCAGCTTCGACGTGCAAAGTCCTCGTGTTATGTATCTTCAAGATTTTTCATTTGTGCGGTAAAATCTGTTCATTATATCGTCGGGCGCCTCCCCCACACTTATTTCCTATTTTCCTTTATACAAAGCATGGTGGAGACAAAAGCACAAGAAAAATATATCCAACAATAATAATAAACCAACTCTTTATTCAGTATCATGTAAGGCACTTTGTTTTACAATGAAAAGAATTCTAAATAAAAGAATTAATCTAAGCAAAAGAATTTAAACAATTTCGTGACTAATCTCGAAGGTGCCTTATCAACTACTAGATGGACTCAATCTACTTCTTCTGCTTAGGAGGCTCTAAAGCAGTTACGCGCTTTTCTAGTTTCTTATTGTTCTTCTCTATGTCCTCTACTTTCTCGTGTGTGCGAAGAAAAAATCTACTCTGAAGGCGTAGAGTGGCTTCTATAGAGGAGATAGTAGCTTGCTGAGCCTCTATCAGCTTTTCTAGATCAGCTAAAGTCTTGTGACGCTTGCGCGGAGCTTCAGCATTAGCAAGGGCATGTTTAGGAGCTTCCTTGGGTGGAAGGAATTTGACTTTGCTTGGATGAGCGCGAACCCCTTAGAAGTAGGTGCGTTCCCCAGTGCTGTACTTGGCGCAGACGATCTCTCCTTTCTTGTTGGTCTTCACACCAACAAGCGTCTCATTGTGCTTCGGTGGCAAGAGCTTGGTTCTAGCAGGTAGCTTGACAACAGACCCCTTCGACAGTTTATCTTCTAGCAAGATGGGCTACGGAGATGCTATGAGAACTGGCTGAGCGAAGTAAGATTGGCTATAGCTATGAGGTCTTGGTGGAATGGCAGCGAGGGGTTGAGCATTGCTAACTGGGATAAGAACTTTGCAATTTGGATCTTCCTTGGGGATGGAGTTGAGGTTGAGACCGTAAGGGATAATCCTGTTGTCATGGTTGGCCATTGGAGCTTGGGAGAGAGAGCTAGCAAACTTCTAAAAAGAAAAGAGGAATGATCTAATGGAATGAGGATGGCTGACATCACGGGGCGTTTATATAGGAGGGTTCAAAGGACCAAAATGGCACCTAAACGGTATCTCGTGATAAAAACGCCCGAATAAGCAAGGAATAAACTTTTTTTGGAAGAAGAATGTAGAAGAATCGCGAAGGCAAAAGGCGGTGGTGAAACGGCGCAGGGGGTGGGGCGGCCGCCCAGCCCTAGGGGCGGGCGCCCGGCCCATGAGCCCAGCTCTGGTCCACTTTTTCGCAGTATTTTCTAAATATTTTTGCTACTTCAAAAAATATGTTGGGCCCCAAAAAATGAAAACTAAAAAGGTCGGGCCTAACAATACTTAAGTAATAAAGAAATTAATAACATCTAATTCTTCTAATTCTTTATTGGGCTCTAAAAATAATTTAAGGCGTTGACCATTTACCTTGAATAACGTACCTTCGTCATTTTGAAGCATGACCGTGCCATGTGATGATGCATCTACCACTTTAAATGGTCCTTCCCACTTACTTCGTAGCTTTCCATGTCCGAAAAGTTTCACCCTGGAATTAAAAAGTAATACCTTATCTCCTAGGGTGAACTCCTTCTTAATTATCTTGTCATGCCATCTCTTAACTCTCTCTTTATAAATCTTTGAATTGTGATATGCTTTTTCTCTCCATTCATCTAACTCTGAGAGTTGCATTTTCCTCCTTATTCCGGCAGCATCAAGGTCCATGTTCCATTTCTTGATAGCCGAGTGAGCTTTAAATTTTAACTCAACTAGTAAGTGGCAAGTCTTCCCATACACCAACTGATAAGGAGACATCCCAATAGGTGTCTTGTATGCTGTTCGGTATGCCTAGAGTGCTTCGGGAAGCTTGTCCTTCCATCTAGTACCCATCTCATTTACTGTCTTCTGCAGAATGTTCTTGATTTGCTTATTTGATGTTTCTGCTTGCCCGCTTGTCTAAGGGTGATAGGGGGTAGCAACGTTGTGATGTATTCCATGCTTAGACAAGTAGTGCTTAAAGCGCTTGTCGATGAAGTGTGATCCTTCGTCACTTATCACTATCCTCAGGACTCCAAATCTGGGAAATATTATCTCTTCAAACATCTTCTTGGAATTTATGTTATCAGCCTTCTTGCATGGCAGGGCTTCAACCCATTTGGAGACATAATCTACTGCCACCATAATGTACTCGCATTTCCTCGATGGTGGGAATGGTCCCATATAGTCGATTCCCCATATATCAAAGAGTTCGATCTGAAGGTTGTTGATGAGTGGCATGGCATCTCTTGTATTGATATTGCCGTGCCTCTGACATGGTCCACATCTTTGGATGAATTCTCTTGTGTCTTCATACATTGTTGGCCAAAAGAATCCGCATTGCCAAATCTTTGCATGTGTGCGGAATGCCCCATAATGTCCTCCATATGGTGATGAATGGCATCTCTCAATGATTTTTATTCCTTCCTCAACAGGTACACATCTCCTGAGTAGGCCATCTGAGCAGACTCGGAAGAGGTACGGTTCATCCCATATGTGAGTACGACTTTCCTGGACGAGTTTCCTTTTGTTTGCTCCTGGTGGTACATATCCTAAAACCATAAAATTAACAGTATCTGCATACCAGGGGTTAGATCTGTTGATCCTGTAGAGCATGTCGTCCCAGAGTGAATCGTCGATGGGCAGTTCCTGTGAATTCTCAAACTGCATTCTAGACAAGTGATCGGCAACAAAATTTTCTACTCCCTTTTTATCTTTTATTTCTAAGTCAAATTCTTGGAGTAACAAAATCCATCGTATTAAACGAGATTTAGCATCTTTCTTAGTGAGCAAATATTTAAGAGCAGCATGATCAGAATAAATAATTACTTTAGCTCCCACTAAGTAAGATCTAAACTTATCGATAGCAAAAAAAAAACAAGGAGCTCTTTTTCAGTAGTTGCATAATTAAGCTGAGGTCATGTTAAAGTTTTGCTAGCATAGGCTATTGCATGATGCTTTTTATCTTTAGTTTGTCCTAAAACTGCCCCCACAGCATAATAACTTGCATCACACATAATTTGAAAAGGTAAAGACCAATCAGGGGGTTGAATGATTGGTGCTGATATGAGCGCTTTCTTTAAAATTTCAAAAGATCTTAAACATGCATCATTAAATTCAAAAGGAACATCCTTGGCTAGCAAACGAGTAAGAGGTCTAGCAATAAATGAGAAATCTTTTATAAATCTACGATAAAAACTAGCATGGCCAAGAAAACTTCTAATTCCTTTTACATTCACAGGTAGAGGTAGTTGTTCAATTACTTCAATTTTAGCCCTATCTACCTCTATACATCTTTCAGACACTAAGTGTCCTAGCACTATTCCTTCTCTAACCATAAAGTGCATTTCTCCCAATTAAGGACTAAGTGCTTTTCTTCACATCTTTGCAAAACTCTATCTAAATTTTCAAGACAATCATCAAAAGTTTTTCCATAAATAGAAAAGTCATCCATGAAAACTTCCATAATCTCTTCAATCATTTCAGAAAATATAGACATCATACATCTTTGAAAAGAAGCTGGAGCATTACATAACCCAAAAGACATTCTACGATAAGCATAAGTTCCATAGGGACATGTAAAGGTAGTTTTGCTTTGTTCATCAGGATGGATAGGGATTTGGTGATACCCCGAATATCCATCAAGGAAACAAAAGAAAGAATGATTGGCTAACCGTTCTAACATCTCATCAATAAAAGGCAACGGAAAATGATCCTTCTTAGTAGCTTTATTAAGCTTTTTATAATCTATGCACATCCGCCATCCTGTGACGGTACGTTGAGGGATCAACTCATTCTTCTCATTCTTAACAACAGTCATGCCTCCCTTTTTAGGCACAACTTAGACAGGGCTTACCCACTCACTGTGTGGCACAGGATAAATAATCCCGGCATGCAAAAGTTTCAAAACTTCCTTTTTAACCACCTCCCTCATCGCATTGATGAGTCTACATTGTGGCTCTCTAGAAGGTGGAACAGTAGGATCTGTTGGAATGCGATGGGTGCAAAGGGCAGGACTAATTCCTTTAAGATCTTGGAGTGAGTAGCCAAAAGCTGATCGATGTTTCTCTAAGACAGCCATTAAGCAAAAAGTTTGCTCCTGAGTGAGTTTATCACTTATGATCACAGGAAACTCTGGATCATCATTTAGAAAAGCATATCTAAGACCGGTTGGTAAAGGTTTAAGCTCTATAGGAGGTCTAGGTGGCTCTACAAACTCATCTAAAGGTTCAGGCTCAGAGTAATCAGCCTCTTCTTCTATGAAGAATTGAGCATCATCCTCTAGACCTAAGTCAACTAAGAACTCTAGAGAAGTAGCCTTAAATTCCTCCAGCGGGTCAAATTCTGGATAAGATTCGGTCCTAGTACTTAGAGAATGAGCTATGGACATTGGGAATTGGAATTTCTTTCCAAAACAAATGTTTATTTTCCCTGTTTGTCCTTCATAAAGGAGTCTTCTAAAAGTTTGTCCTATCAACAGGTCGAAG
Organism: Saccharum hybrid cultivar R570; assembly: GCA_038087645.1. Lineage (NCBI taxonomy): Eukaryota > Viridiplantae > Streptophyta > Magnoliopsida > Poales > Poaceae > Saccharum > Saccharum hybrid cultivar. Next base: position 40,672,327 of record JAQSUU010000307.1, on the reverse strand, counting down.
TCCCATATGGGGAAGACATAAAAGCTCAAATGAACCAAAGTTCCTTCTACCTGGATTGGTTGGATATGTAAAATTCCTAAACTGGGGACAATGTGTCCTAAAAGACTCTTCATCAGTTTTGTAGTTGGGGTTAATGTCATGTGTCTCATTAAATGTTGTGCAAGTGAAACAAACATGATATTAATGCCTACAACTAGATTATAGAGAGCATTTATGTGATCAGAATTAAATGAGCACCATATTGGAAGAGAGGGTGAATCCAAATGGATCACATCAGAGGAAAGCTCTGATTCCTCTAACCATTCACTGCTTATGACCGACACTAGCTCTGCTGAAGTGCTTCTGTAAGAAATATCCTCAGAAGGATTCAAAGATTCTCTAAGGTGATTATGATGATTCTATGGTTTCTTTATAGAATAATAATTCATAACGTTTCCAAAATCAGAAAAAAAATCAGGTTCAATATCAAGCGTAAAATCAGGAAATGGAATTTCTTCTTCTTGCTCAGAACTTGGAATAGCTGAAGTAGATGGTATATCTGGCAAAGAATTTGCTTCAGCCACTTGAGGTTCTTCTTCTAGGAGATTATCTAATTTAGAGGATAGGATTTGATCTAAGATTAATCTTGCTTTTTCTGACGAAACATGCAAGAATGATCCTCCAAAAGTTGTATCGAGCAATTGCTTACTGTTTTTATGAAGACCTTTATAAAAATGTTGAAGAAGAATAGGGTCTTGTAAACTGAGGTCTGGGCCAGATGCTAAAAGAGTAGTGAAACGATTCCAGGATGAGGCCAAAGATTCACTAGGTTCTTGCTTAAAAGTCAGAACCTTGACTCTAAGGTCGATGATTTGGGAGATAGGGTAAAAATCTAGGCAAAAATTAGAACGTAAGGATCCCTAATCTCCTTGTTGCTTACCTACGGCTTTATCATACCATTGTCTAGCTTTTCCCTTTAAAGAGAAAGGAAATAGCTTCCAACGTAAAGTTTGATCAGACATGCCCTCTATGCAAAGACAGTCACATGTTTGCTCAAAGTCTCTAATATGAAGGTAAGGGTTTTTGTCTACTCCTCCTAAAAAGGATAGGCTTTGGACAATTGCAATCAACCGCGGACTCAGCCTATAGTTAGAGGTTTGGATAGGTTGTGATGACTCCCATGGCACTAGGCTGGTCTCCATGGGTGTAGAAAATTGAAAGATAGGAATTAAATTTGTGTTGTCCATAAGGATAGAAAAAGGCAAGAAGAATAAGGTAAGAAATAAAAAGGAAAAGATAAAAGTATAGGTACAAGGTAAAGCAAGACTTAAGGTTAACTTAGCTGACGTCTTTCTCCCCGGCAACGGCACTAGAAATGCTTGTTGATATTAGATACGCACACGAAGGAATTCAAGAAATAATTATCCTCAAGCGCACGGATATCGGTGAGCACTTCACCCGGGAGATAAGTCCAGAGTATCGTATTTGTTTTATTCGCAAGGAGAAAGCGTGCGATGACTAACCTAGTCTTTACTATTACCCTTGGGCCGCACTACAAGGTGGTGAAGATATAAGCGATTAGAGAGAACTACGACGACAGTCTGGTTCTAACCTATGGCAAGCTATGATACTATTGGTCTTAGGGGAAATACCGATGAAAAAGAGACACCACAGAGGATGCTTGACCAGGGTACTTAAATCCTACCAAACCTTCTAACGGGAGGAGACTCCAAAGGTAACAATGGGATTGTCACGTCCCACGCTACCACTCACTAATCCGGCCAGATAAGGGATATGCACGAGTATTCCTAGCCCAAGCACCATGCTTACGCTATGAATGATACTCTATTCCCTACGCGAAGTGAATAAAGTAAACTCGTAAACCAAAGAACAATAATAACAACGTACTTACTTAGTATTAGAAGTTGAATTGCCGAAGAATTCTAGAACCAAGCCTCGGGTTAGGTGATTTGACCTCGTAGATACAAGCTTGGAGAGGAGACACCGATAGGCCGGGCTTCCTCCAATCTTCTACCTCCACTCTAACTCTCTCAATCTAGAAGAATAACTCTAATCTCACATAGAGACTACAAAGCTAAACTCTCTTGTATGTGCCCTAGAGAAAGATCCATTCAACGGACCCCTCTCAGACGAATTCTCTCTGGAAAATATGAATTAGGGTTTCTGAACTCTCTCCTCCAAGGGTCAGGGGCCTTGCTTATATAGCCCTCTAGGAAGCACCACAGCCCTCGGATCAAACCGACCTTGATCAATGATTTTTATTCATCCTCAAAGGCGGTGGAGGCAGGATCCACCTCCCAGGGTTTGGCTTCCTAAACCTTCTAGATTATACTTTTTCCATCCGTGGCCCTTTTCTCTCTATGTAAACCTAACATGTGGGCCATCTTTGATTATTTTTAGCTGGCACCCTGTAGAAATAGATATTTACCAAAACTTGTGGAATTCTGTCAGTTAAACACCTAGTCTATGGTGGTAATTAATTTTATAGCATTCTTTTATTTAAGTTGACAGTTAAAAATGATAGTTAACTACCGTCAACAGGAAATCATTTATTGGTAGTTCCTTCATGTTAGTGACTTGCATACGCGACAAATGATCAACAATAGTATTCTCTACTCCTTTTTTTATCTTTAATTTTAAGGTAAAATTCTTGGAGTAAGAGAATCCATCTTATTAATCTAGGTTTAGTGTCTTTCTTAGTGAGCAAATATTTAAGTGTAGCATGATCAGTATAAACATTAGTGTTATGCTTCTTATCTTTGGTTTGGCCAAGGACCGCACCAACAACATAGTCACTAGCATCACACATGATCTCGAACGGCAGCGACCAATCGGGCGGCTGGATGATTAGCGCTGAGATGAGTGCTTTTCTTGAGAGTGTGGAAAGTAGTTAAGCACTCATCTATGAACTCAAAAGGTGCATCCTTAGCTAATAGGTTCATGAGGGGTCTAGCGATCTGTGAAAAATCCCTGATAAGCCACCTATAGAACTCTGCATGACCTAAGAAGCTGCGGATTCCTTTTACGTTCATGGGGGGTGGTAGCTACTCAATGACCTCTATCTTGGCCTTATCTACCTCAATCCCCCTCTTGGATACATGGTGCACAAGAACGATGCCTTCATGGACCATGAAGTGGCACTTTTTCTAGTTAAGTACCTGGTCCTTTTCTTGGCATCTCTGCAAGACTTTGTCTAGATTTTCCAGACGGTGGTCAAAGGTTTTGCCATAGACCAAAAAATCATCCATGAAAACCTCCATGATCTCTTTGATCATGTCTAAGAAAATAGACATCATGCACCGTTGAAATGATGCGGGCGCATTACACAACCCGAACGACATTCTACGATAAGCGTATGTTCCATACGGGCACGTAAATGTTGTCTTGCTCTGATCATCGGGGTGGATGGGAATCTGATGATATCCCGAATACCCATCGAGAAAAGAGTGCTTTGCCAACTGCTCTAACATTTCATCAATGAAAGGTAGTGGGAAGTGGTCTTTATTTGTTGCCGCGTTGAGTTTCCAGCAATCAATACACATTCTCCACCCCATGACGGTTAATGTGGAATTAACTCATTTTTATTATTTTCAACGACCGTCATGCCTCCTTTCTTTGGAACCACTTGGACAGGACTAACCCAGTCGCTATGTGGTATGGGATAGATTATCTCAGTGTGAAGAAGTTTGAGGACTTCCTTCTTCATGACTTCCCGCATCGCATTGTTGAGCCTACGCTGAGGCTCTTGAGTTGGTGTACTCAAAGGGTCTATCGGAATGCGATGGGTATAGAGAGTTGGGCTAATCCACATAAGATCTTGCAAGGAATACCCAAAGATTGACCTATGTTTTTCTAAAATGGTGATGAAAGCTTATCGCTAATGATTAAAGGAGTTTCTTTGTCGCCATTTACGAAAGCATAACATAGGCCTGCAGGTAGGGGTTTTAGTTCAACCAGAGGTCATGATGGTACTCCTCTTGAGGAAGATCTATGGTTTTGCCTAAATCATCCTCTTCTTCTATGAAGAGCTTTGCATCCTTTTCTAAGGACGATTCAGGAGAATCAAAAGGTAAAACCGACATGACTTCCTTGGGCGTGTCAGGATAGGGGAGAGATTCTAACACCGAGTTTTTTGCTCGAGTGATAGGAATGGTAAAGGTGTCTCTCCTAAGCTTTACGTCCAGATCCCCTATTTTTGGTGGGTCCATAAAAAAAATTTCTAGGGGATGCCCAATTAAGATGTCGAAGTCCTGAATATCAAAGACATGGAAATCGAGAGCCATTACGGCATCATCATGATGAACTGTGGTGTTGTACATAATTCCATGTCCTTTCAGGATCGACTATGGATTATTTCTAAGAGATTTGTTTGTTAGAGCAAGGAGTTCATTGCCAAAATAGGCAGATGCGAAAGATACAGACATCAAATTTGCTCCTACAGTGGGCGAGTAAAGCACATCCACCATTGTTCTGAGAACTTTGCAGCGGATGGTTGAAGGAGGGACGCGAATATGAATTTCTTTAGAAGAACGCTCTGCCTCTTCCACCCATTCACTGCTCATGATAGCGTTCAACTCCTTGATAGACTCTCTAAGAGATTCTTTGTCTAATGGTTCATGAGGAGTGACTGGAACTTATGGCCTCTTTTGACATGAGTACTTCGAGGTGTTTCCGAATTCTTCGAACAGGTCATCCTCAAAAAATGGAAGGTCCAAAGGTTGGAAACTTTCCTCTGGATCTTCTGGTTTGGGTGAGTTTCGGGTATCAAAATACCAGGGTACCTAACAAATGACAAAATACGGCACCCTGCGCATTCATTAAAGCCCCATCGTAGGGGGCCTAGTAAAACTAACCCACCAAAGGCTCTAACAGCATGTCAGTCGCTCGAAGCATGAAAATCAACCTCCATCCCACCCAAGCCTTACGGAAAGGTCTCGGGCAAGATAGGTGCCTCGAGCAACAGTATCCGCCTCGCCTGAGCCCCCATGACGTCATCAAAGCACCTAACCCCTTGGTGTACTTCTGCCTCGCCTGAGGGACACGCGGAGCCTTCTAGTAAGGCGGGGAGCCACGGGGGGCCCTAGCACGGCACCCACTCCCACCGATGGGACGGACGTGACCGTGCACAGCAAACAAGAGCATGGGAACCGCGCTCTGACCCAACATGACCCCGGTCATTCTACCACGACGATATCCATACCTCTACAGCAACGGGGGTGACGGCAACTATTCTGCCTAACTCCCTCTCTATGCAAATATGCACACGCACCGCCCATTCTCGATGGTACAAAGGCACATGAGTCAAAGCGTGGCCACAGTACATCGCATCAGTGTATGGAGAGGCTAGAAGCTTGACGACCATTGCATCTCTATGCTATAGGGAAAACTGCTCCCATCGGATAAGGAGGAAGATGGCAGTGCCCGAGGCCACCTTTTTTTGTCTTTCTCTTTCCTCTTTCTCTAGTTTTACCTTTTTACCACAACTGTAACCCGAGCCCTCTCCTTGTAAACTATAAAAGGGGAGGCAGGGGCCACATCTTGGGGAGACCAAACTCCCGCATGCCCTACAAACACACACACATGCACCCACTCTTGAAAGCTTGTAACCCCTACTACGAGCACTCCGGTGTAAGGCAACACGCGCAGCAGCAGAATTCACTGGACGTAGGGCTGTTCTTGTCCGAACCAGTATACATCCTTGTGTCCGCTTTGCACACCATTTGGGCCCAGACGCGCAGTCACAAATTCACTCATCACTCTGTCTAGACCCCCAGTTTTCTAGACACCGACAGTTAGCGCGCCAGGTAGGGGTCTACTGTGTGTCATGATCCGTTTCACCAGGCTTCGGATGGGCAATCATCATGTTCACTTTACTCTAGGCTCCGATATTCAGTTTGGGAGCCTGGATTTCCTCTGCATGGGGTGGATCAAGACCTGGTCCTGCTCCCTTCCGGGTTCCGATGAGCACTTCGGAGACCTGTGTAACACCCTAGGTGTTTATCACCAGTTAAGCAAAGCTTTTGGAGTTCAAACATGACATGTGAAGTGGTAATGAAGATGTCAAAGCCAAGTCTATGGAATAGAGTCCCAACTTAAACTTGAATATTGCACCATCGCTTACATATAGGCCATTTTCAAGATATATGCTTGGATGGTGTTATTGCAATATCTTCATGTGTCTCACCTTAGTACGTATCTATATTGATCCCTAGAAAAGTTTCATGGAGTTTGGAATTAAAAAGTCACATGAAATAATAAGTCATGTCTTTGTTCTATGATTTTGCTAAGTGTAGACTGAACTTGCAGTTTTTAGTTTCATGGTACCCACATTCGGCAAAGTTTAGTTTGCAAACCATTTTGATTTTGGGCAAACTCCTATAAGCAATGTTGGAGTACTCATATAGCTCTATCATCAGGAACAATTTGTTAGCCGAATCATCATTCAGTTTAGGAGATACGAAGTGGAGAAAAATGCAGTTTCAGTCAGCTTGGAACTAAGTTCAGTTTTCAAGTTTCATGTACCCCACTTTGGAGCCTCGTATCTCATGAACCAGGCCGAACTAGACTTTGAGACTTTAATAAAAATTGGAGACCTCGTGTAGCTCTACAACTTCTATTAGTGAAGTTTTTGCTAACTCGAAATGGATTATGAGATAGAGGGAGACGAAAAGGGTGTTTCAGTTGTATGTTTGAGGTGGTATTGAATTTTTGAATCGGCAGTAGCAGCAGCCATGGCCGACCACGCGTAGGGGTCTGCTGCCGCGTGGCCGACGCTCTCTCGCATGTCCACCACGTCGCCGTGCACGTCGATTTGGAGAGCCCGAGCGCTCACTTGTCCCTCCTGCTCGCTCACTCGCCCTATCTCCCTTGCCTCCTCTCATTCTCTCGCTCTCAGCTTGTGCGACAGCTGCAGCCATGGATGCCCGTGGAAGCTCCATGGCCACCACCATTCTCCCACCTCAGGCACCTCGAAGTCCAGCAGCCACCACCTCCAGCTCCGCCACCCGCTCCCGGTTCCCGTGCGCCCCTCCCCGGCCTCTCGTCACCACCGTAGCACAGTGCCACTGGAGCCACTCTCGTCGCCGCCGCTGGCTGCCATGGCCGGACCACCATGAGCCGCCTCGGGCCAAGCCAAGGGCACCGTGAGGTGCGCCTCGTGATAGAGATGCTCCGCCGCCACTTTCCCCCCACCGCCGGCAAGCCATCCCCGGCCAGTACAGCGAGCTCCCCGACGACCCCCTCTGTTGATTCACGTCAAGGACTTCGTTCTTGAATTTGACAAAAGGGAGGGTCATATATGCGAAGCCTTAGACTCATGTGAATAGTACTCCAGGGACTGATTTGTTGTAGTTTTTGCTGATTTTTGAAAATGCATAGTAAATCATAGAAAATTCGTAAAATAGCAAATGATTACTTTTTGGAATCGTTGTGAAATTATCTATGTGGTAGATCTATAATATGGCATGTTTTAGTTTAAAGTTTTAGCTGTAAAAATAGATTTATGCAACTAGGTTTTGAATGCTAGGTTCATTTGTCTTTTTCATAACTGTAGTTGTAGGGCTCCAAATGAAGTGAAATTTTTTTGGAACGCTACTCATGTGATGTTTGAAGTGTGGTAAAAATTTCATGAATTTTGGTTGTAGTATGAGTGAGTTATTGATTCATCTTTCTCTCACATGAATTCTTGTAATAGCAATTTGTCTTTTTCATAGAGGTTGGCATACATGTCCAAATGACTTGAAATTTTGATAGTAGACTATTGGGAGTATAGGTAGGCCACTGTAATTTTCATAGAATTTATTGTGCACTTTTGATAGGTGTTCATAATTCCGCCTAATTATCTAAATAAATTAAGAAAATGCATTAAAAGAATTTATTTAGTAATGGACACTATGTTTTCTAGTATTCATTAGTCATGTGTGATATGTGGTAAAGTTGGTTTTGTCCAATTATATGTTTACAACATAAGTTAATAATTATTTCTTGCAAATGAGGTTTCTGGACAGATCTGGGAACTTAGCAAAGTTCTTCATGATAATGTGCTTTGTTGTAAAACTTGTTTATACAAAAGTTGTAGATAATTTATGTATCTAGCTGCTGTTAAAATTTGGTGGCATTTAGCCATGTGGTTTAGGAGTTATAGCTGTTTAAAGTTAGGGTACAGAATTGCTTGCTCTCTGTATGTCAGGAACAGATTCTGGAACTTTGTAATTTTGACTTGTTTAACTTATGAATCATGCTGTGATGATATTATATTAAATGTAGAGAATTTTATAAGCTTTCCATAATGTCTTCTTGCAAGTCATTTGGATTTATAAAACTCCAGATATGATTAATTTATGATGCTACTGTTTGCAAAATCCAGAAATTGGCATATTCCAGTTATAGTTGTTGCTTCACCTTGACTTGCTTTGCGTATTGCTAAGTATGATTCGTGTCCTTGGTAATGAAGTTAAATACACCTGAGATCATGTGGAACTGGTATGTCATGTTTGGTGTGTCTCTATGCTATCTTAGCATGATAGGTTGGGTGACGTTTAATTAAGCAATGTGAAGTGCTTATTTGTATTTAGTGTAACCTTGTACTTACCTTGAATTGTGTGCGATGCATCATCTATTGCATTCCTTGTATTCATACACTTGCATCTTGCATCTCATCTAGGTACGCTAGATGCACCACGTGAAGGACGAGATGTTGGAGCCGAACCCGAAGATGGAAGGACCTTGGAGTGTATGCTTGGAGTGGAGATGCTCCGCAAGACGGTGCAAGCTAACTTGACTGACTTGTGTCAGATCTCAGGCAAGCCCTGGAGCATTATAAGCCTCCTACTTTTAAAGCAATTAATTATATATGTTATATATGTATTGTTGCATTAAGTGGTAGGAGTTGATTGGAACCCCTTGCTACATTATATCATTCCTTGTCCAGAGATATGAATCCCGAAATCCTATGTAGACAGGATTGACTCTATGCTTAGCCCTGCTTAATTAGAACGGTAATGTCAGGTGATCTCCTATCACCTGCAAGATAGGAAGTATTGGGTCACGGTTGGCTATATTTGCTATCGTGGAAAAGAACCAAGTGTTAATAATGAACTTAGACCAGGCGGGATGTTGATAGTGAAGCAACAAGGCATGGAGGTCTTGGGTGTGGAACTATCCCTATCTGTGTCGATTAAGGACCGATACCTAGAGCCTTCTATGTCATTTTGAACGCATGCCTGACATTTAGCTGGCCGGCCTGAGGTTGCCGACCGCGAAGCCTAGTAGCACAACTCAGGCTGCGAAGTCGAAAAGTGAAAGTCACCTCGAAAGGGAGCCAAATGGTCCAAGGGCAGGTGAGTTAAAAGTCCTGAGCATCCTGGCCACTGGTATCCCCGAGAACGCGGCACTGTTCGGGCCCACCCTGAGTTGTACCAAAGGTTATCTACGGCTGCCTTTAGTGGGGTTTGCCGGGTGAGTGTCAGGAATACCCCCTCAGCTGAGTTGGAATCGATTCGAGTCGCCGTCTCTCCCGGATAGTGAGAAACTTGACTGGTTATCTCCAGCGTAGAAACACTAATTATAATGATGGTTCAGAATTGATGATATGATGATGGCCTTATTATACCTGCTATGGTTAATATTGTTTGCTCCTAATCAAGTGAATGCTCTAGTACAGGTGCTAATATAGATGACAGGTTAATGATAATTAACTTGATGCTTAAGCATTAATGATTACTTATCCATATTGAGATTTTATGGAAACGTTGTCAAGCTAGCCCACTTACATCAGCCTTGCATCATCCTTAGTGTCACCTTATTTCTGGTTTATGACGGGTAAGTCTAGCTGAGTACCTTCTTGTACTCAGGGTTTTATTCCCACTTGTTGCAGGTTGTGATGTATCATGGCGCCTGCAAGAATTGGGTGGCTCCTGCCGTAGTGGCGGAGTGTGATCACGGGCATGATCCTTCTGAGCTATCTTGCCTCTAATGCTTTTGTTGGAAGTCAACCTTGGTACTGGCATGTATTTGAAATAAGAGTAATGTTAGTTTCAAATTACTTTGCTTCCGCTACTTTTCAACTTAAGTTGTAATAACTATGTTAAACTCTGATGTATATTGAATTACTTGTGAATTGGATGTAACATGTGACTTGTTATGTTGAATCACTACGATCTTGGCTTGTATGTTGGTTGGTTTGAAATCCCTCGTGATTTCGTTGGACTACCAGAGTTATATGGGCTCAAGTGCGGAAATTTGATCACTCCGGTGATTGTTTTTGTACTTGTGCTCTTATAATTTGGACGGTTCTGTGATAGCTGGCATCAGAGCAAGATTCAACATTAAACTTGTCGTATGTGTATTTAAAACAAAGGTTTTGTTTTATAAAATCAGTTTTATCAACTTATAGCTATATATATAGGTTTGTCAAATCTGAATTTTAAACCTAAGTATGCCAGTGGTCAATTTTCTTATGCCCATATAAGGATTATTAGGTGGCTTATATAAGTACTAACTTGGGGGTTTTAATTTATGCATCTACGCCCAGACCAATGTATGTATGTATGATGACTCTCCCACACTATGATACTCGGTGTGTCAGATTGGAGGTAGCCTTCATATATGAGATAGCCATATATGTCGCTAGTTTACTTTTATGCAACATCACACCTACGCTCAGGTAAGTGTGAGTTGTGAGAGCATGACTGAACATCCGTCGGTCTAGGGGAGAGTTAGTTTTGGTTACTGGATTATTTACATGTTACACACATGTATATATGAAGGTAATTAATTGTGGATGATTGATGATTCGGGTAGTTTTGGTGCTACATGTATATATACGGGGGTATATGTATATGGGAGTACTTAGAATTTTACTTTCCTGCTTTCATTGTGTGCTATATTTGGGGAATTGTTGGGCTGCAATGAAAATTTTCTGCAGGTACGCTAACTACGAATGCGTAAGTCGAATGTAGCTGACGACTAGCTATATATCGAGAGATTGCGTGTTATGCCACCGACATAGAACGTGATCGCCACCGTAGGTTGGCAATCTTGTGAGGACAAATAGGATGAAGCATGCATCATCATGATTGTTGATTTATGCATAGCTATGCTCCTCTCACCTTTGTTCTTTAGTAAGTAACTTGTGATTGATGTGATGCACTATCTTCCTTGTGTGGAGTCAAACAAGAATGTCTTGTTCCATGTTGCTTGAATAGGAAGTGCTTGAGAAAAATGTGTGCTTAGCCTTGCTAGAAATAAGTGTGGTTACATGCTTGAAACTATAGTGGTCCTCTAGTTTAGCCAAGTGGTGGATGTGTTGTTCATACAAGCATTTGCAATTGTTTTAGACCTCACTTAAGTAATTTTGATTCTCATGAACAAATTAAATTATTGTTGTTCTAAGGTAACAATGTTTAGAGTTACTAGAATAACATGTTTGTATGCTCCCTTGGTAAGTAGAACAAAGGCAAGCTTTGTTTTGCTTGTTGAGCATTGGCTGCTAGAACAGTTTCTGTTGTAGTGATGCTTTCGTGGTCATAATACTATTTTCTGTAGTTATAGGGAATACCAAAGTTATAGCTAACTTACTTATCTAGCTTGTCCTAAAATTTCATGACACTAGGCCTTATGGTTTGGGAGTTATGAAATTTAGAAGTTTGCTATCAGGTTTTGCTTATGATCTGAATAGATCTGAATGTTTGGTTTATTTGACCTGTGCGCATATGGAATCATGTCTTAGAGATAATAGAGAAAGTGTAGTACTTTTTCCAATCTTTCCAAAAGGTCTAATAGCACTACTGTTGGTGGTCTAAATCTCTAGTTATGAGCTTGCAAAATGGAGTGACAGAATCTGTCCAAATCTGGGCAGAGGTGTCTTCTTTGTCATGTTTGGCCTTGTTAGCTGTAGGATCATATTAATATGATAATAAGAGAGTTATAGAAAACTTAATAAGCTTTACATCAAGTTAAGGATCAGCATTGTTGGGTCCCTAGAACTCTAATTACGCATTTATGAAGTTCATGTCAGTTTTCTGTCCATGATTGTACAAATCTGAAACATTAGCATGTTTGGTCATGTTAATCTATGAATTAGCTTTTGGTTTGAATAACAAAAGTGTGGAAAACTTCCTAAGATTTCTAGAAAGTCTAGGATCACCTTTTTGGGATGTCTACAACCTTAGTTATGGTTGAAACAAATAACTACTATGTTGCTGTCCAGGTTCTGTGCCCATGCTAAGTTGGCTACCTTAGCTAGCATTTGTTTTGGGCTCAACTTATAGTTAGTACTTACTTTAGATAAAGCTTGTTATGGGTGAGTCTGGTGCTTAGTAATGGTTGCTTAAGTTAATTTGATTGAATATCTCAAATGCTTGACTGTGATGTTTGTATGTATGCTTGTTATCTAGGTAGTGCCCTAGTTGTCACCTCGTTTGTCCTCGGTGAGCACACGAGGGTCACATAGCTTTATCCTAGAACAACGTTCATGTTACGTAATTGTATGGTTGTTGTCTTCAATTAGGTTCTCTCTTAGGAGCCTGAGCATGTAGACTTGGTGGTTAGCCCTTGAATGTTTGTATCCATGCCTTTGCTTGACCGAAAGCCCAAAGTTTAGTTCTCCTATATGTTTGCATAAGCCGTGGATGTTTTGCAACCCTCTTTGTGAAGACCCTTGTCGACTGACCCACCAAGTTAACTTCCATCAACGCTAGCCTTTGACCATGGTTCGTACGTTGCCAGTTGTGGAGACCATACCCAAATCCATGTTGGACCTTCCGGTTACCTCTCCTAAAGGTTAGCTAGTGTAACGCAACGTCTCTCTACTATGGCCTCTAAATCGTGTGCTTGCAAATTCGTGCATCTACCTTATCAACTCAATCTATGACTACATATTGGTTTCTGCCCTTGAAATTTGCTTAATCTGTCCCCAACCTTCCCAAGTCTCGAGATGTTCATCAGTCTTGATCTCATGTTGTTGCTCAACATGGTTGAATCTCCTGTTAATCTTTTATCTGGTACTCCCCTCGGTGGACGCAAGTCGTGTGTAGAATTTAAGCAAGAGTCTCTTGCTTAGTTATCCTTAGCAATTGCGCGATGTTCTCTTGTGCTATATTTTGATCTTCGGATCATTTTCGTGTTGCTTCTAAACCTTGTGACTACCTTTACTTGCTATCCCTCCTTGGTATGGTGCTTGTTCAGACCACCCAATTTGTGCCATTTGAAATTCCTCATCAGGCGTATGTTCGGTAATAGTGTTATGATTAGCATTCTACGGTGCTGCGACGAAACCTAGGGCCTCCTTGTGACTGGGCGGCACATGGTTGTGCTACTGGGCACGCACTGGTATCGAGGTTGCTAGTCATAGCCCATTATGGAACTACATCGATGTGGGCTTTCTTGTGAGATGTTCCTTGGTTATCTCTCCATATCGTATTGTAAGATCCATATCTTAGACCGAAAGTAGTGGAGTTTCCTTCTGAAGTTGCTAAGAGGATAACCTTTGAAGAACAGGTCACCGACATAAACATTAACAGACGGCAATAGGTGGTAGACAAGTGACTCTACTTAGTTGTCCTAGTATTGACGAACGTCATTTAGTGAGCGAAGTATCTCATCTCTGTTGGATAAAAAGGACACACTACACTTACTGTTGGACAAGTCATCTGTTGGATAAGACTCCATCGTCACATTATGTAAATCTTAACCTTTTTATGCATAATGACCATACAATCAAGATCAGTCATCTCTGGTGTGACTCCTTATCTACTGACTTCAATGGCAACCATCTATTCTACATCAACCACGATTGTTGTTGTCAAGAGTGAAGATTTAAAACTTTTTAGTGTTGGGAGACAACTAATTAGTTACCAATAGGAAGGTTAATCTCCAGCTAGGTAACAACCCCTTGGTAGCTTCGAAGGCTATGTTTTACAGAGCAATAACCAATAAGAAGTCAATCAACTAGCCAACAACTTGAGTGCTACTCTATCTTCCACATCCATTGTGACCAAGTCAATTCTATCTTGGACAATCACACAGATAGTGTAAGGTGTTGTATCCGCTAAAGTGAAGAATTAGAGAAAGCATGCCTTAGTTTCGATCAACATCCTGGTGTCCCTAGGTGCCACAAATGGTTTTGTTTAGAACTCTATTGGATGAAGTGTTGAGCAATATTCAGAAACGGTTCATTATCTTTGTAGGAATGTCCTCCATGTGGAGTATGCTTTGTGCCCTACAAAAGCAGCCCATAAGTTCAAAGCATGTGCATCGTCGAATCAATATGTAAATCAGTAGTTAGAGGACATAGGGATCTATATGCCTAACAAAATTCATGTGAAAATGGAGTAGTAGTTTGTGAGATATGAGCAGAAAACCAAAGGGTACAAAATCTGCCATTCTCCGGTAACCGTGCTCAGTCCTCACAGGAGAAGGTTACGATAGTGGTAGATGTCCCAGTGTGGAACATGGTGGAAATCTACCGTTGGATGCTCCCTTAGTGGTCCCAAGGATACTATTGTACACCTTTTAGCTTTACTTTTATTTTCTCCCATCAATAATGTTGGAACCATCAAGGGTTCTATGAATAAATTTGCAAATCAGAAGCAATTTGAAAAGTGTCAAACAACAGATTTCCCATCTTAGAGCTACTGTTCGATCCTAACGAGGAAGCCTCAAGGTGAAAAGTTAGCCTGACAAAGCTAGTTTTACTACGCGACAAGTAACTCAACTTACGGTGCAACTAAGTCACGAAGGAAAACTTTACTCAACCACTTGGTGGTAGACTTCTCCCCGCGGTTTAGTGAATATTTACAACTTTTGTTGTTCTTAAGGTCTCGCTACATCTTTCTTTGGTAATGATTTTTCCAATGATGACATACTTTGGTACCTTATAAGTGTTCTTACCCAAGAGGTTGCATCTGATTCAACCCAGGTAACTATTGCCTTTGGATAAGAGAATCTTCTTAGGTAACATTTGGCAGAAATACGGAGCCAACAGAGTCAGCTATCACATTCACTGACCCCTCAACAGACACAGATAATACAGTGTTGTCATCAAAGAAAGAGAACTGTACAAATGGAATAGTAAGTAGCTTTCCATTAGTTGATATCTGAATGATTGAATATTTATGACCAGCATAGGCCTTGTCTATTGGTTAGTCAATCTCCTATAGCCTCAGAGGTTGTTTGTCATCTATAATTTCACCCATTTTGGAAGGTTGTACTCAAGCCACTTTAGTAGAGGACTGCTTTTCAAAACTTTGTGAACATAGAGTCATTTCAACAAGTATACTTCTGAAGATTTTGGTCTAGTGTAAAGTTCATATGGCCCATGCTATGTTCACTAGAGAAAAATATACTTGTGGATGGTTAGCTCATTCACCAAATGACCTTCGTACACTGAGAATGAAGTACTGTGCTGTCTTGGATTCCTCCCAAAGTAACAATGCTTCATGGAAGTCAATGAAGGAAATTCTTTAGGCGAAGTTTATCATTAAAGGCAAGTATCAGAAAGTGTCTTGACCAATTAGCCTCTCTAATGCTTGAAGTTCGTAGCCAAATGCTATTGCAAATGTTGGAAAATGGATAACCTGCTTCTTTTCCTTTGAAAGTCTTTCGCCCTGAATCTCGGGACGAGATTCTTTTAAGGGGGAGGGCTGTAACACCCTAGGTGTTTATCACCAGTTAAGCAAGGCTTTTGGAGTTCAAACATGACATGTGAAGTGGTAATGAAGATGTCAAAGCCAAGTCTATGGAATAGAGTCCCAACTTAAACTTGAATATTGCACCATTGCTTACATATAGGCCATTTTCAAGATATATGCTTGGATGGTGTTATTGCAATATCTTCATGTGTCTCACCTTAGTACGTATCTATATTGATCCCTAGAAAAGTTTCATGGAGTTTGGAATTAAAAAGTCACATGAAATGATAAGTCATGTCTTTGTTCTATGATTTTGCTAAGTGTAGACTGAACTTGCAGTTTTCAGTTTCATGGTACCCACATTCGGCAAAGTTTAGTTTGCAAACCATTTTGATTTTGGGCAAACTCCTATAAGCAATGTTGGAGTACTCATATAGCTCTATCATCAGGAACAATTTGTTAGCCGAATCATCATTCAGTTTAGGAGATACGAAGTGGAGAAAAATGCAGTTTCAGTCAACTTGGAACTGAGTTCAGTTTTCAAGTTTCATGTACCCCACTTTGGAGCCTCGTATCTCATGAACCAGGCCGAACTAGACTTTGAGACTTTAATAAAAATTGGAGACCTCGTGTAGCTCTACAACTTCTATTAGTGAAGTTTTTGCTAACTCGAAACGGATTATGAGATAGAGGGAGACGAAAAGGGTGTTTTAGTTGTATGTTTGAGGTGGTATTGAATTTTTGAATCGGCAGTAGCAGCAGCCATGGCCGACCACGCGTAGGGGTCTGCTGCCGCGTGGCCGACGCTCTCTCGCATGTCCACCATGTCACCGTGCACGTCGATTTGGAGAGCCCGAGCACTCACTTGTCCCTCCTGCTCGCTCACTCGCCCTATTTCCCTTGCCTCCTCTCATTCTCTCGCTCTCAGCTCGTGCGACAGCTGCAGCCATGGATGCCCGTGGAAGCTCCATGGCCACCACCATTCTCCCACCTCAGGCACCTCGAAGTCCAGCAGCCACCACCTCCAGCTCCGCCACCTGCTCCTGGTTCCCGTGCGCCCCTCCCCGGCCTCTCGTCACCACCGTAGCACACTGCCACTGGAGCCACTCTCGTCGCCGCCGCTGGCTGCCGTGGCCGGACCACCATGAGCCGCCTCGGGCCAAGCCAAGGACACCGTGAGGTGCGCCTCGTGATGGAGATGCTACGCCACCACTTTCCCCCCACCGCCGGCAAGCCGTCCCTGGCCGGTACAGCGAGCTCCCCGACGACCCCCTCTGTTGATTCACATCAAGGACTTCGTTCTTGAATTTGACAAAAGGGAGGGTCCTATATGCGAAGCCTTAGACTCATGTGAATAGTACTCCAGGGACTGATTTGTTGTAGTTTTTGCTGATTTTTGAAAATACATAGTAAATCATAGAAAATTTGTAAAATAGCAAATGATGACTTTTTGAAATCATTGTGAAATTATCTATGTGGTAGATCTATAATATGGCATGTTTTAGTTTAAAGTTTTAGCTGTAAAAATAGATTTATGCAACTAGGTTTTGAATGCTAGGTTCATTTGTCTTTTTCATAACTGCAGTTGTAGGGCTCCAAATGAAGTGAAATTTTTTTGGCATGCTACAAATGTGATGTTTGAAGTGTGGTAAAAATTTCATGAATTTTGGTTGTAGTATGAGTGAGTTATTGATTCATCTTTCTCTCACATGAATTCTTGTAATAGCAATTTGTCTTTTTCATAGAGGTTGGTATACATGTCCAAATGACATGAAATTTTGAAAGTAGACTATTGGGTGTATAGGTAGGCCACTGTAATTTTCGTAGAATTTATTGTGCACTTTTGATAGGTGTTCATAATTCCGCCTAATTATCTAAATAAATTAAGAAAATGCATTAAAAGAATTTATTTAGTAATGGACACTATGTTTTCTAGTGTTCATTAGTCATGTGTCATATGTGGTAAAGTTGGTTTTGTCCAATTATATGTTTACAACATAAGTTAATAATTATTTCTTGCAAATGAGGTTTCTGGATAGATCTGGGAACTTAGCAAAGTTCTTCATGATAATGTGCTTTGTTGTAAAACTTGTTTATACAAAAGTTGTAGATAATTTATGTATCTAGCTGCTGTTAAAATTTAGTGGCATTTAGCCATGTGGTTTAGGAGTTATAGCTGTTTAAAGTTAGGGTACAGAATTGCTTGCTCTATGTTTGTCAGGAACATATTCTGGAACTTTGTAATTTTGACTTGTTTAACTTATGAATCATGCTGTGATGATATTATATGAAATGTAGAGAATTTTATAAGCTTTCCATAATGTCTTCTTGCAAGTCATTTGGATTTATAAAACTCCAGATATGATTAATTTATGATGCTACTATTTGCAAAATCCAGAAATTGGCATATTCTAGTTATAGTTGTTGCTTCACCTTGACTTGCTTTGCGTATTGCTAAGTATGATTCGTGTCCTTGGTAATGAAGTTAAATACACCTGAGATCATGTGGAACTGGTGTGTCATGTTTGGTGTGTCTCTATGCTATCTTAGCATGATAGGTTGGGTGACGTTTAATTAAGCAATGTGAAGTGCTTATTTGTATTTAGTGTAACCTTGTACTTACCTTGAATTGTGTGCGATGCATCATCTATTGCATTCCATGTATTCATACACTTGCATCTTGTATCTCATCTAGGTATGCTAGATGCACCACGTGAAGGACGAGATGTTGGAGCCGAGCCCGAAGATGGAAGGACCTTGGAGTGTATGCTTGGAGTGGAGATGCTCCGCAAGACGGTGCAAGCTAACTTGACTGACTTGTGTCGAATCTCAGGCAAGCCCCGGAGCATTATAAGCCTCCTACTTTTAAAGCAATTAATTATATATGTTATATATGTATTGTTGCATTAAGGGTAGGAGTTGATTGGAACCCTTGCTGCATTATATCATTCCTTGTCCAGAGATATGAATCCCGAAATCCTATGTAGACAGGATCGACTCTATGCTTAGCCCTGCTTAATTAGAACGGTAATGTTAGGTGATCTCCTATCACCTGCAAGATAGGAAGTATTGGGTCATGGTTGGCTATATTTGCTATCGTGGAAAAGAACCAAGTGTTAATAATGAACTTAGACCGGGCGGGATGTCGATAGTGAAGCAACAAGGCATGGAGGTCTTGGGTGTGGAACTATCCCCATCTGTGTCGATTAAGGACCGATACCTAGAGCCTTCTATGTCATTTTGAACACATGCCTGACATTTAGCTGGCCGGCCTGAGGTTGCCGACCGCGAAGCCTAGTAGCTCAACTCAGGCTGCGAAGTCAAAAAGTGAAAGTCGCCTCGGAAGGGAGCCAAATGGTCCAAGGGCAGGTGAGTTAAAAGTCTTGAGCATCCTGGCCACTGGTATCCCCGAGAACGCGGCGCTGTTCGGGCCCACCCTGAGTTGTACCAAAGGTTATCTATGGCTACCTTTAGCGGGGTTTGCCGGATGAGTGTCAGGAATACCCCCTCAGCTGAGTTAGAATCGATTCGAGTCGCCGTCTCTCCCGGATAGTGAGAAACTTGACTGGTTATCTCTAGCGTAGATACACTAATTATAATGATGGTTCAGAATTGATGATATGATGATGGCCTTATTATACCTGCTATGGTTAATATTGTTTGCTCCTAATCAAGTGAATGCTCTAGTATAGGTGCTAATATAGATGACAGGTTAATGATAATTAACTTGATGCTTAAGCATTAATGATTACTTATCCATATTGAGCTTTTATGCAAACGTTGTCAAGCTAGCCCACTTACATCAGCCTTGCATCATCCTTGGTGTCACCTTATTTCTGGTTTATGACGGGTAAGTCTAGCTGAGTACCTTCTTGTACTCAGGGTTTTATTCCCACTTGTTGCAGGTTGTGATGTATCATGGCGCCTGCAAGAATTGGGTGGCTCCTGCCGTAGTGGCGGAGTGTGATCACAGGCATGATCCTTCTGAGCTATCTAGCCTCTAATGCTTTTGTTGGAAGTCGACCTTGGTACTGGCATGTATTTGAAATAAGAGTAATGTTAGTTTCAAATTACTTTGCTTCCGCTACTTTTCAACTTAAGTTGTAATAACTATGTTAAACTCCGATGTATATTGAATTACTTGTGAAATGGATGTAACATGTGACTTGTTATGTTGAATCACTATGATCTTGGCTTGTATGTTGGTTGGTTTGAAATCCCTCGTGATTTCATTGGACTACCGGAGTTATATGGGCTCAAGTGCGGAAATTTGAACACTCCGGTGATTGTTTTTGTACTTGTGCTCTTATAATTTGGACAGTTCTGTGACAACCTGGATCCCACCAGCATGGAGGGGGAGTGCGCCTTGCCATGCCCTGCTAAGTCACTTGGCTCACCTGCCAGCATCGACTCCATCTTTGAGTCGATGGTTGGCCTTTGCCTACATGCCAACAAGGCATAGGCTTCCGGGGGCATTCAGCCCCATGGTTTTGACCACCTGAGGCTGGAGCATCATCCTGATGTCATCATGGGGCCACGACCATCCTAGGAAGATCTCCATTGCCTCCATTCCATCTCCGCCATTGCTTTGTTGCAGCTCATGGGGGAACCACTGCTCTCCCCAGGGATAAGCACCGTGCCAGCACAAATGGATCTGCCACGCCACTACATGGAATCCCTCTCGGAGCTCCTCGCGACCATGGCGACATCATCAAGCGTCAACTCTGAGAGGGACGATGGCAGCTGGGCTGATGCTGATTTCTCTGGGTTCAATGACCCAGAGGCTCTATGCCAGTTCCTTTTCAGCAGCAACTACCTTCCTGAAGGTTTTGACTCCAACGACAGGAGCCACAACCCATCTCGAGAGTGCTTCATGTGTGATGGGGAGTTCTACGAAGGAACCCCCAATGAGAATGAGGAGGAACACACCTTGCCCAATGTCGTGACTTGTAACACTGCACGCACAGGCGATGCAACCATGCCACCACCCGTGAGGCAAGCACGGCCCTAGCTAGAGCAACTTCGTGAGCTTGAGAGAAAGCTCGAGGAAGAGCGATAGCAGCTAGTGCAACTGCGTGTGACCTTCGAGCAAGAGCTCGGGAATCATGACGATAGCAGCGTGGCTCGACGTAGAGCCCATGACGTCCATCACTACATCTGTGATGACGACAGCAGTGATCACCCACCAGTCTTCACCCGGGCGAGCCAGAATGTTGCCCGAACCATTGACTCCAGAGGCAATAAGCCCACGATGAACTATGTGCCCTTCTTGAGTGCACTACAGTGCATTAGGCTGAAAGCTCCGCATCTCAATGATGTGGGCCTAAGCTTGACTAGCCTGCACCGTCGGTGGCCTATGAGAAAGAAGCTTTGGACCACCCAAAACAATAGAAAGCAGGGGACAAGCCCTCATATGTCCACGCCCGCGTTAGCCACAACTACGACACGCGTGACATTCTCAACACATGCAAAAGGCACAAGGAGGATGGTGCCAGCCGTGGCTACCGCCCTTGATAGGGCGGCCGCTACGATAGCGGGGAGGACCGGAGCCCATCACCTGAACCTCGGGGACCACGGGCCTTCAGCCAAGACATCCGTAACGCGTCGAACCCGGCACGGTTCTGGCAACTTGCTAATATCACCAAGTACTCCAGGGAGATGAACCCCAAACTCTGGCTTGATGACTACCACCTTGCCTGCTAATTAGGTGGTGCAGATAATGATTGCTTCATCATTCGCAATCTCCCTCTATTCCTGGCCGACTCAGCGAGAGCCTAGCTGGAGCATCTTCTAGCCCGCCGCATCCACAACTGGGCCGACCTCATAAAGGTTTTTGTGGGGACCTTCCAGGGTACCTATGTCCGCCCCGGTAACTCTTGGGACCTCAGGAGCTGCCGCCAAAAGCCAGATGAAACTCTCCGCAAGTACATTTGGCGCTTCTCTTGGTAGTGCACCGAGCTGCCCAACGTGACCGACGCCGATGTCATTGGGGCGTTCCTCACGGGAACCACCTGCAAAGAGCTTGTCCATGAGTTGGGGCAAAAGGGCCCATGCACTACTAGGGAGTTCCTAGACATTGCCACCAACTTTGCCTCCGGTGAGGAGGTGGTAGGGGCAATCTTTCATGACAACAAGGGCAAGGAGAAGAGGCAGGAGGACACCGATGAAGGTGGCTCCAGCCGCAACTCCAAGAAGAAGAAGGCTAAGCAGTCGCGCAAGGCCTCCCTTGTCGCTGCCGCCGATCGCAAGAACCCCCGAGCCCCTCCCGAGGGTGGCCTAGGAGTATTTGACGAGATGCTCAAAAAACCATGCCTGTACCACCGGGGCCTGGTCAAACATACTCTTAAGGAGTGTAGCATGATGAAACGCTACTTTTCCGGAGGTGCCCAGGGGAAGGCTGACCCTGGCAAGAGGCCCGAGGAGGACAACGGCAATGGCAAGGAGAAGGATGATGACTTCCCTGCCATCAACAACTGTTTTATGATCTTCGGCGGTCCCGCGGCCTATGACTCTAGGCGCCAACGCAAGCTGGAACGCCGAGAGGTCTACGCCACTGAGCTGGCCACACCAGCCTTCCTCGACTGGTCTGGATCTACCATCACTTTTGATCGTGACGACCATCTGGATCGTGTCCCTCAGCCGGGCTAATACCCGCTTGTTGTCAACCCCATCATCAGCAACACACAGCTTACCAAGGTACTAATGGATGGAGGCAGCGGCCTCAACATCATGTACGCCGAAACCCTTGACGCCATGGGGATCAGCTAGACCGAGCTCCGCTTGAGCGGAGCACCTTTCCATGGTATCGTGCCCAGGAAGCGGGCCCTGCCCCTTGGGCAAATTGACCTACCCGTCACCTTAGGGAGTCCGTCCAACTTTAGGAAGGAAACCCTCACCTTCGAGGTGGTCGGGTTTCGCGGCACCTACCACGCCATGTTGGGACGGCCATGCTACGCGAAGTTCATGGCCATCACAAACTACACCTACCTCAAGCTCAAGATGCTAGGGCCCAACGAGGTCTTCACTGTCTGCACCACATACCAGCATGCCTACGAGTGCGACGTCGTGTGCTACGAGTACACCGAGGCCATCATCGAGTTCGAGGCACTTACCATTGACATGGACGCATGCGCCAAGGAGATACCCGACCCTAAGCGGTCTGCCGGCTTCTTCGAGCATGTAGAGGGGTCAAGGAGGTCCCTCTTGACCCTAGTAGCTCCAACAGCAAGATGGTGCATGTTGGCACCACCCTGGACTCCAAATAGGAAGCAGTGCTCGCCGACTTTCTCCACGTGAATAGTGACATGTTCGCATGGAGTCCCTCGGACATGCTTGGCATCCCAAGGGAAGTCGCCGAGCACTCCTTGGACATCCGGGTCAGCTCCAAACCAGTGAAGCAACGCCTATGCCGCTTCGATGAGGAAAAGCACAGGGCAATTGGGGAGGAGATTCACAAGCTATTAGCGGTCGGATTCATCAAGGAGGTATTCCATCCTGAGTGGTTAGCTAATCCTGTGCTTGTAAAAAAGAAATTGGTAAATAGAGAATGTGTGTTGACTATACTGGTCTCAATAAGGCTTGTCCTAAACATCCATTTCCTTTACCACATATTGATCAAATAGTTGACTCCACTTCAGGTTGTGAAGCCCTCTCTTTCCTTGATGCTTACTCTGGTTACCACCAGATTGTGATGAAAGAGTCTGACCTGCTCGCGACATCTTTTATCACTCTGTTCGACACTTATTGCTATGTAACCATGCCTTTTGGCCTCAAAAACACTGGAGCTACATACCAACACTGTATGCTCACCATTTTTGGGGACCTCATCGGGTGGACCGTTGAGGCTTATGTAGATGACATCGTAGTCAAATCCAAACAAGCTAGGAGCTTGGTTGCCGACCTCGATCAAGCCTTCAAATGCCTACGGGCCAAGAACATCAAACTCAATCCCGAGAAGTGCGTCTTTGGGATCCCGAGGGGAATGCTACTTGGCTTTATCGTCTCTGAACGTGGCATCGAAGCCAACCTAGAGAAGATCTTTGCCATCACGGGCATGGGCCCAATTCGAGATTTGAAAGGGGTACAGTGAGTCATGAGATGTCTAGCGGCACTGAGCCACTTCATCTCATGCCTCAGTGAATGAGGCCTACCCCTTTACCAACTCCTAAGAAAGACTGACCACTTTGCCTGGACACCCGAGGCCTAAGCGGCGCTCGACAAGCTCAAGGCACTGTTAACAAAGGCCCTGATCCTTGTGCCCCTAGCTGAGGGGAACCGCTCCTACTATACATCGTGGCCACTACTCAGGTAGTGACTGCCACCATCGTAGTGGAATGATAGGAGGAGGGTCACACCCTCAAGGTCCAATGTTCGGTCTACTTCATCAGTGAAGTCTTGTCCGACACCAAGACACGCTACCCATAGATCCAGAAGCTTTTGTACGCTATCCTCATCGCTCGGAGAAAACTGCGCCACTACTTCGAGTCACACCCGATCATGACTGTATCATCCTTCCCTCTGGGAGAGGTGATCCAGAGTCGTGAGGTGACAAGAAGAATTGCTAAGAGGGCATCATCTATGCTCCTCGAAAGGCCATCAAGTCCCAGGTGCTGGCAGATTTCATGGCAGAATGGACCGAGACCCAAACGCCACCAGCCCTGGTGGAGCAAGAGTATTGGACGATGTATTTCGATGGGTCACTGATGAAGAGCGGAGCTAGGGCGAGACTCGTCTTCATCTCCCCCTCGGCGTGCGCATGAGGTATATGATCTAGATCCATTTTTTTGGCCTCTAACAATGTTGCTGAGTATGAGGCACTTGTCAATGGTTTACACATCGCCACCGAGCTTGGAATTTGACGGCTTGATGTCCAAGGTTACTCCCAGTTGATCGTAGACCAAGTCATGAAGGAGTCAAGCTATCATGACCCTAAGATGGCAGCATACAACTAGGCGGTCCACCTCCTAGAAGACAAGTTCAACAGCCTCGAGCTCAACCACGTTGCAAGATGATTTAACGAGGCAGCAGACGAGCTCATGAAGCTAGCGTTCGGTCGGGCACCAGTTCCCGTCGGTGTCTTCGCCAGCAATCTGTATAAGCCCTTGGTCACTTACCAAGGGTTGGCATAGAATGGCAGCGAGATGCCCATGCCATCCTCGGGGGCTGACCTGACCCCGGCCCCAACTAACCCTAAGGTTATGCAAATTGAGGATGACCTAGACACAGGGCCTGACCCCCTGCCGGACTAGAGAATCCTATACCTTGACTATCTAGTGCACGACGTACTCCCGTTCGATAAGACCAAGGCCTGATGCCTCGCGTGCCGCTTCAAGTCATTTGTTTTGCTGGATCAAGAACTTTACAAGCGGAGCCCCACTGGAGTCCTGCAACACTGCATCCCCATCGAGCAGGGGAAGAAGCTACTGCAGGACATCCATGGGGGCATCTACGGTCACCACACAGCGCCACGCACCCTTGTCGGAAACGCATTCCGACAGGGCTTCTACTGGCCCACTGCCGTGGCTGACACGACCGAGGTAGTATGCTCCTATGAAGGGTGTCAGTACTATGCTCGGTAGACTCATTTACTAGCCCATGCACTCTAGACGATCCCCATCACTTGGCCTTTCATGGTCTAGTGTCTGGACCTTGTCGGGCCGCTCCAAAAAGCACCCGGGGCTTCACCCACTTGCTTGTCACCATCGACAAGTTCTCAAAGTGGATGGAGGCCTGGCTAATCATGTGAATCAAATTCGAGCAGGCGGTGCTCTTCTTTATCGACATTATTCATCGCTTCGGGGTCCCAAACTCCATCATCATCAACAATAGCACGCAGTTCACTAGCAAAAGTTCCTTAATTTCTGTGACGATCACCATATCCGCGTGGATTGGGTAGCCGTGGCACACCCCCGGATGAATAGGCAGGTCGAGCGCGCCAACGACATGATCTTGCAGGGCCTCAAGCCAAGGATCTTCAACCGGTTGAACAAATTCGGCCGTCGATGGGTCACGGAACTCCCAGCGGTCCTCTGGAGCTTGAGAACAACCCCGAGCTAAGCGATAGGCTTCACGCCTTTCTTCATGGTCTACGGATCCAAGGCCATCCTCCCCACCGACTTGGAGTATGGCGCGCCAAGGGTCAGAGCATACGATGACCAAGGGAACTAGGCCTCCCTTGAGGACGCCGTGGACCAGCTAGAGGAAGCACGTGACGTCACCCTACTCCACTCCACCAAGTACCAGAAAGCCTTACACCGGTACCACCATCGCCACGTGTGGGGTCAGGCGTTCAATGTC
Organism: Saccharum hybrid cultivar R570; assembly: GCA_038087645.1. Classification (NCBI taxonomy): domain Eukaryota; kingdom Viridiplantae; phylum Streptophyta; class Magnoliopsida; order Poales; family Poaceae; genus Saccharum; species Saccharum hybrid cultivar. The sequence goes on along the minus strand of JAQSUU010000307.1, from coordinate 40,646,402 downwards.
GAGGACCTGGTGTATCGCCTCAGACAGGACAGCAGGGGCCGCCACAAGCTAACACCACCATGGGAGGGCCCATTCGTTGTCACTGAAGTACTCCAACCTAGGACCTACAAACTAGCCACTACAGACAACGAAGTCCTCACCAGTGCCTAGAACATTGAACAGCTACGTCGCTTCTACCCATAGATTTCCAAGCTTGTCATATATTTAAATCTTGAAAGAATAAAAAGAGTGCTTACTATCTCTTACTTTGTCTAAACTCTGAGAAAGACCTGACCCTACCTTTAGTTAGCGTCAGGCCTCCCTTGGGAGCTGAAATGGGGGAACCCCCCAACACTATGAAATTTTCATAATCTTTTCAAAAAGTTTTCGTACCTGAGCCCTTACAACATTGTTTAAGTTAACGGATGTTTTAGAAAGCAAAGAGCCCCTCGGGACAGATCAGTCGGACTAAAAGAAACCTACACCCCAGCAGTTACGGTGCCTTTGGTCACCAATCTGGTCCTAAGGGATCGACTCGTACTTCTAAAAAATCTGTAAACTTAAACACGACATAGGGATCGGACAACCGCTCAAAAAACTTTGTGAAAAGATATCCACCTGAGCCCTCCGACGGCGACTGGGAAATGCAGGTACGTTAGAGTACAAGCATCCCTCGGGATGAGTTAATTGGACTATGAAAGAGCCTATGCCTCTATGGCTATGGTACTTTCGCCCATTAACCCTGACCCAGGGCGTCAGACTCAAGTCTAAATGCCGCAAGCCTAGGGGTACTAAGAGGATCAGGGCGAATGTGTAAAAACTTAGAACGAAAGATAAACACAAGTTTTCAAGAGGCCCCGAGGGCCATGGACTTGTTAAAAATCTTAAGTTTTTACACGGGCACCTTGCCCGACACTTTTTTATAGATCCAAAGGTGGGAGGACGACCTCTTCTTCGAACTTGGCCACTAGGGTCTTCGCCGGCTCCAACACCTCCTCATCAATGGCATCATGCTCCTCATTGGGGGCCTCAACATAGCCCTCATTGAGCGCCTTCAGGTCAATCTTCTCGTAGTGGGACCTGAAGACGGCAAGCACATGATGCACCCCAAGGTGAAGTGCTTCCTTCACATAGGTCCGAACCCGCTCGAAGGCGATCCCGAGGTGACTTCGCAGCGAGCTCGCTCTAGGGCGCACTTAGACCACCCCGAGCGCATCACATACTAGCTCGGTGGCGGCCCACAGCTCAGAGTGCTTGTGCTGTTCTGTCTCCAGGGCCCCCTGCGCCGACAAAAGCTTTGCCTCCACCATGGCAAGCTTACCCTTTTAGACCTGGTCATCGTAAGACATAAGAAGCATATTTCAAAAACCCAACGATGGGCGGGCAAAGGTACTTACCTTCTAGCTCCTGGGTCCTGGCCAAGTCCTGCTAACGCCCTTGGGCCATCATGGCTCAGAGGGATCCCACCTTGGACTTTAGTTGGTGGTTCTCCTCGGCAAGCCGAGAGGCCGCACGCATAGTCTCCTTCATCCGGTAGTCCATGGTGTTCTTCTCCCTCTGAGCTATGATGCACTCTTGGTGAGCCTCGTCGCGCTCACCAAGAGCATGCTCGCGCTCACGGCGGATGGAGTCAAGCTTGGTCTGGAACCATTCTGAGGCCCACAATAGCTTGTCGTTCTCGCCCTTCACCTCTTAGGACTCCTCCTGGTCCTTGCGAGCACGCTCGATGAGGGCCATCAGTTTCTCCCCTGACTCCTTAGCGTCGGTGACCACCTCATCATAACAGATGCAAAGATCCGCCATTTCATTGTTGAGGTCGGCCATCTTCTTCTAGGCCCCTGTGAGCCACGCCTTAGCCACGATAGTCCTCTGCGCTTCCTCCGACCAGCATCCCCAGGAGCCCTACTCATGATGGAGAAACTCTGACTTCGTCCGACTCTATTCGAGCAGTGCCTGTGCAAGGAGCCATGTCAAAAACATCAAAAGGCGAAAGCACCAAATCACAAGCATTGGCATAAATTAAACGTACCTGGCCAGCTGGGCAGATGTCATTGTGTAGGATGGACAATGCCGAGGTTAGAGCCTGGTTTAAGGTCTAGCACCCCGCTCGAATCCGACTCCAGCGTTCCAGCTCCTCGACATCATCTAGCATGAAAACCAGCGGCACCTCTGGTTGACTCCGATCCGACCAAGTGAGGCGTGGACCGCCCCACTCGAAGGGATCACGCCCCACCCACATGAGGGCCATGGGCCCCTCAACACGAGAGGGCTGAGCCACCTCGGCCATGTTGAAGTGCTTGCCGGATGAGACTGACACCACCTCCACTTCGACAACGTCGGGTTCACCCACAGCCGTTTCCTCTATCTGGGATCTGCCTCCCGCAGTGAACACCACCTACGCCGATGGGCCTGTTGGTATAAATTAATGCACACTCTACTTTATCCGCAAGCGCACAAATAACGTCTACCGATGTAGCACTTCACCAGGATGACCCAGTTTTAATATTGAACCCAAAGGAACGGAGTATGGTCTTCTTAAGTCTTAAGCTTTAATCCTTGAGTAGCTATCAAAGACTAAGAATTTTGAAGGTAGAGGGGATCACTAAGGCTGTCTAATTCTACTTCAAGTATGAAATGCTAATAGTGTTCTTGATGGGGAAATTATCATAGGAGGTCATAAGTAGAGTATGAATTCTCCTACCAATAAATTATCCTGCTAGTCCTACAAATGGGATAGTGGTCTATAGAAGAATCAACAAGGCTATAAGAGTCACCCTTGCGAACTACCACTGAAATCCGGAAAATAGGGTACATTCATGAGCTATCAAGTCTAAGCACCACGCTAACACCCTCTAACTCCTCTAATGCTAGCGCTACTAGAATTAAAGTACTCAAATGCGTCACAAACCTCAAGAACAATATATGAACAATAAGAACAACTTGAAAATAGACGTTGATTACCAGAGAGATCTAGATGCAAGATCTTGAAGAACTTGAATCCACAGGTACAAGATGTTGAAGAAGATCCGACATGCCAGAGCTCCTTCTAAATCTCCTCCTCTTCTCTCTCTCTTCTAGTTCTAATTCAAGACTAGATTCTATTCCTAAACTAGAGGGAGAACTAGTCTTCTTCTTGATCGCTGGCTCTTCAATCCTTCTCCTATGATTTCTAATTCTATTGGAGGTTTTGATCTGGAGAGATTGAATGAGGCCTGGGGGTCTGGAGGCTGCTTTATATAGCCCTGGGGGATCAACCGTGGCCCTTGGATGAAACCGACCTTCACGTAGGGTTGAGATGCATCATAGGAGGCGGTAGAGGCATCTTGCAAAGGAAGGAGCCGTGGTGGCGTGGGGGGAGGCCAGCCGGCCTAGGGTTAGGGCCTGTCGGCCCCACCTGGCAGCAGGTCAAGGTGGGCCGCCTTGTGGAGTCCTCTGGTGTCTTCTAGAATGTCCTTGCGTGGCTGTGACGTGGAGATAAGTCCGATAGGCATGGGTTCCTTCTCATGGAAGATATCCTTTTCCTGCATTTTCCTGTTTAATCCCTGAAAAATCACAACTCACCAAAACTCATGGAAATTGTCAGTAGAACCCCTATTCTAAGGTGGGAATCATATTTTTATCCTTTTTATATGTTTAGTTGACGATTTATAATGATAGTTAATTACCGTCAACAACTCCCCTACACTTAGTCTTTGCTCGTCCTCGAGTAAAGGTTGAATTACCTCAAGACATAACTTTAAGATAAGACATCAACACTAGACCTCTCCTAGTCATACCTATACTGCGGGATTCAATGTGTCTACCACAACACTTTGGGTAGTTGAAGAACAGACAGCTTGAATTTGATCACCTTCTTCCTGTCAGTCAAGTCAATTGGAGATTTTTGCACAAGTTTAAAATAAAAGCATAGTTCACCTTCTCCCTATGTAGCTCACTCAAGTCACTCATATGTAGTATTTATGGAATCCTCTCCAAGGCATAAATGACTGGTGCCTTAAAACATCCTATCTCTAAAAGCTATATCTGGAGTGAAAGGTATGATCAAGGATGTATCACTTTTACCTTGCATTTATTGCTAGGTCAAAACTCGGACCCACAGAGGGAATTGTCATACTCTTAGATCAAGATGTGCATGTGTGCAGTATATAGTGGCTAACTTATTTCTACTTTGCTCCTTTGAGTGTATATCTCTCTGTTTTGAAGAATTGAAAAATTATACAGAGGCTTTTAAGATCATGGGCTATCGTTGTTTTTATTCTTCTTTCTTTTTTTTAAGTACTTGCCTATCTTTTTATTTTTCTTTTATTTTTGCATAGCCCAAGTCTTTTTTTTGTAACAGAAAACTTATAAAGAGATATTGATCAAAGAACTTAGAGCATTTATTCAACCTATAAAATATTTTTAAATGGTAAGGCATGTTTTTGCGTACTCCCAGTGTAGGAATAGCAGATGTATGTGGAGTGTAAGTGATCTTGATCTTGGGAGCATGAAAAATCTCTCGACACAAGTCAACAAGGTTTGACAAAACTCAATACAAAAATAAAAGGCTTATAAGCTGGTCTTAAAAATTTATCATGTAAGGCTTTGGTAGGATATTACTCAACTACAAAGGAGAAGTGAAACTATTAATTTTGCAAGTTTAAAAATAAAAGTTCTCCAAGAACAAGACTTAAAGATTTAGGTTCTTTTATTCTACTGTCTCATATCCCACAACAACTTAAGCAATGCGGGGTCCCTAAAAAGGTTCCCAACAGTAACAAGACTTCTAGGAAAAGTGTTGTGTGAGTCTATCTTTAAATTATATCAAAGTAATTTATTCCTTTAATCAGGATTAATAGATCATGTGTTTATTCAGGGAATTCTTAATTTAATTCAAAACAAAAGATTAAATAGTGAAAAATAGAATGTATGGAATGTGTACCGAACCATGGACGAAGGAGGAGGCAAGGCATGGCGACAGGGGACCGGTCGGCCTGGCCCTGGGGCCGATCGGCCTGGGCTGAGGCCCAGTCGAGGCCCGCTTCATCGTGCGAGGTCTTGGCGACGTTTGCTTCTGTGTTCTTTTATTTTCGCGACCGAATCTTCTCTGGTAATCCCGTGGTCTTCCCCCACACTTATTTCTTTTAAGTGCAACATGTGGAGACAAGACAAAATATTCCAAATAATAATAAAGAGAGAAAACACTTGACTCTAATAAAACTTTATTGATATCATTTAAGGCACTTATTACATATCTAGCTAATAATAGAACTCTCACACTATAACAACTTGATAACTCTAAATAATAAATCTCACTTTTAATAAAACTCTCACACTCAAACGACTTTGTGCCTTATCAATCTACTAACTCATACTCTCTCTATTCTTCATCTTTCTCTAACTCATCAAGTCTATGGCATAGAGTGTTTGCAAGAGTTTTAGTGCTTTTCTGCCTGATGACTAGCTTATCGATCCTAGCATTAGACTTCCCTATCATGTCAGCTAGCGTAGCCATTAGGCCTCGAGTCTACTCGATAGTCTGATCAGTCATAGAGCTGGATTCTCTCAATCGGGTGAGCAGTTGCCACTACTCACCTAGCCTTCTATCTAAGGAGTTTATCATCTTCTCTTGATCATATATCCTCTTCTCCTGTTCTTGTAGCTTCTCTTTTTGATCTTCTATCTCCATCCCTTGCTCTTCTATCATCTTCTCCAGCTGCACTGTGGTAACTCTAGGCTGCTTAGGCTCATGAGAAGAGGAAGAAGATGATGAAGATCTCTTCGTAGGAGGAGTGACACGAATCTGATCTGTGTTGGCTCTAACTCCTTCGAAAGCAGGACGAGGAGTGGTAGATTTGTATTTGGCACAGGTTACATCTCCAAACTTGTTGGTCTTCAACCCCGTTAGCATCTCATTGGGCTTGGGAGGAAGAAGAGCAATTTCTTTAGACACGTTGAACTGGCGAGATCTGTCTGTGACAGTGTGGCGCGGAGGAGGTGGCTCTAGCCTAAGCGTAGAAACTTCACGGGTGTAGAAAGATTGTTGCAGAGGGTGCTCCCGCTGAGTTCCTGAGGATGCAAGGATGATCTCCTTTGATGGCATGGTGACAAGAGGCTTTGGCAAAACAACGGCGAGCAATTTTGGTGGAACAATGGAGAGAGCCATTGATTTGTTGTTGGAGTTGCGCTCATTGGAGTTGTTGCTGCGTTGGCTGGCCATTGGAGGAGGAAGAAAGCTTCACTACTGGTTGGAGGCTTTGTAGATGGAAAGTTATGAGTCTACGGGCAGGCAGGGGACTGGTTTTATAGTCCGGATCAGCTTCTAGAAGGGTTCAATCTAGATTGGATGGCTTTGGTACGAGGGACAAAAAATTCGCAGATCACGGTTGCATAACTGTCAAGAGGATAAGATAAGAAGGGACTCGAGAGGTGACGTGGGGCGAACCATGCCCAGAGGGGGCTAGTCGGCCTAGGGGTGGGGCCAGTTGGCCAGTCCTCAGGAGATCCCATGACCAACTTTCTCGTGGTGCCTAATAACTCTTAACTAACCTCTAAAAACTATCCCTCGGTGTACGAAACATATCAGAGGTGGCAGATATGTAATATTTAAGGAAAAACGAGGAATTGGATGACACCCAACTCCTCAGGACTTTTGTCAGATTCTAGAAAAATTTTAAGGCGTTGTCCATTTACCTTGAATAACGTACCTTCGTCATTTTGAAGTGTTACTGCTCCATGTGATGAAGTTGACACCACCGTGAATGGTCCTTCCCACTTGCTTCATAGTTTTCCATGTCCGAATAGCTTTACCCTAGAATTAAAAAGTAGTACCTTGTCTCCTGGAGTGAAACTCTTCTTCTTGATTCTTTTGTCATGCCACCTTTTGGTTCTTTCTTTGTAAATCTTCGCATTGTTGTATGCTCGTTCACGCCATTCATCGAGTTCTGAGAGTTGTATTTTTCTTCTAACTCCTGCGGCTTCCAAATCCATGTTCCGTCTCTTGATCGCCCAGTGGGCCTTGAATTCAAGCTCTGCTGGTAAGTGACAAGTCTTTCCGTAGACGATTTGATAGGGGGACATTCCTAATGGTGTCTTGTAGGCTGTGCGGTAGGCCCATAGTGCATCAGGAAGCTTATCTTTCCACATCGTTCCCATCTCGTTGACTGTCTTCTGTAGAATATTCTTAATTTGCTTATTCGATGTTTCTGCCTGGCCACTTGTCTAGGGGTGATAAGGAGTAGCAACGTTGTGACGGATCCCATGTTTTGATAGATACTTGCGAAAGTTCTTATCAGTGAAGTGGGTTCCTCCATCACTAATTACCATTCTGGGTACTCCAAATCTTGGAAATATGGTTTCTTCAAACATCTTCTTAGAGTTCTTGGCGTTCGCAGCATGACATGGCAAGGCTTCTACCCATTTGGAGACGTAGTCGACCGCAACCAAGATAAACTCGCAATTTCTTGACTTCGGAAACGGTCCCATGTAATCGATTCCCCAGACATCAAAGAGCTCAATCTGAAGGTTGTTGGTGAGTGGCATGGTATCTCTGGTGTTGATATTACCGTGCCTCTAACATGATCCACACCTTTGGACAAAGTCCTTTGTATCTTGGTACATGGTTGGCCAGACGAATCCACTTTCCCAGATTTTTGCATGTGTTCAGAATGCTCCATAATGTCCTCCATATGGTGATGAGTGACAGTGTTCAATGATCTTGAGTCCTTCTTCCACTGGTACACACCTTCTGAGCAACCCATCTGAGCATACTCTGAAGAGGTACGGCTCATCCCATAGGTGAATGTGACTTTCATAAATGAGCTTCTTTTTGTTCCCTCCTGGTGGTACATAACCTGCAACTATAAAATTAACAATGTCTGCATACCAGGGGTAAGATCTGTTAACTTGAAAGAGCATGTCATCCCTTAGTGAATCATTTATGGGCAATTCCTGTGGATCTTTAAATTGCATTCTAGACAAGTGATCAGCAACAGAATTTTCTACTCCCTTCTTATCTTTTATTTCTAAGTCAAATTCTTGGAGTAGTAAAATCCATCTAATCAAACGTGGTTTAGCATCTTTCTTAGTGAGCAAATATTTAAGTGCAGCATGATCAGTGTAAACAATCACCTTAGCTCCAACCAAGTAAGATCTAAACTTATCAATAGCAAAAACAACAGCCAGGAGTTCTTTTTCAGTAGTAGCATAATTAAGTTGAGGTCCTGTCAAAGTTTTGCTAGCATAGGCAATTGCATGATGCTTTTTATCTTTATATTGTCCTAGCACTACTCTAGCATAATCACTTGCATCACACATAATTTCAAAAGGCAATGACCAATCCAGTGGTTGAATGATTGGTGCAGAAGTGAGTGCGAGTTTCAAAGTTTCAAAAGCTTTCAAGCATGCATCATCAAATTCAAAGGGTACATCCTTAGCCAGTAGATTTGTAAGCGGTCTTGCAATATAAGAAAAGTTTTTAATAAACCGACGATAAAATCCAGTATGGCCTAGAAAACTTCTAATCCCCTTGACATTAACAGGAGGAGGTAGTTGTTTAATTACTTTAATTTTAGCTTTATCTACCTCAATTCCATGTTTAGAAATTAAGTGTCCCAGCACTATTCCCTCTCTAACCATGAAATGACATTTTTCCCAATTAAGGACTAAGTGCTTTTCTTCACATCCTTGCAAAACCTTGTCTAAATTTTCAAGACAATCATCAAAAGTTTTTCCATAGATAGAAAAATCATCCATGAAAACTTCCATAATTTCTTCGATCATATCAAAAAATATAGACATCATACATCTTTGAAAAGAGGTAGATGCATTACATAATCCAAAAGACATTCTACGGTAAGCATAAGTTCCGTATGGACATGTAAAAGTGGTTTTGCTTTGATCATCTGGGTGGATTGGAATCTGATGATATCCAGAGTACCCATCAAGAAAACAAAAGAAAGAGTGATTTGCTAAACGTTCTAACATTTCATTAATGAAAGACAGCGAAAAGTGATCTTTCTTTGTTGCCTTATTAAGTTTCCTATAATCTATACACATTCTCCAACTAGTGATGGTTCTTTGTGGAATTAACTCATTCTTCTCATTTTTAACTACAGTCATGCCTCCCTTCTTAGGCACAACTTGAACAGGGCTCACCCACTCACTGTGTGGCACAGGATAAATAATCCCGGTGTGCAAGAGTTTTAAAACCTCTTTCTTTACTACCTCTCTCATCGCATTGTTAAGTCTTCGTTGAGGTTCTCTAGAAGGTGTAGCATTAGGATTAGTAGGAATGCGATGGGTGCAAAGAGCAGGGTTGATCTATGCTTTTCTAAGACAGTGATTAGACGAAATGTCTCTTCTTGAGAAAGTTTATCATTTATGATCACGGGAGATTCCGGATCATTGTTTAAGAAAGCATATCTAAGGCCAGCTGTCAGCGTTTGGTCCCGTGGGGGTCCTAAGCCAACGAGTGAATCAAATGCTGCATGTCCCTAATCTGGATGGTGATGCAAGAAGGATACACGGAGATTTATCCTGGTTTGGGCAAAAGAAGGCCCTACGTCCAACGGGGAGAAGGGGGTATTGTATTTCCTTGCACCTAAGTGCTTGCGTAGGGGTTACACGCTGTGAGAGAGGGAACCGAGCCCAGGTCTCAGGGAAAAAGTGAGAGTACAAAGGAGACTGATTGAGATGTCGATCTTCTTTGGTGGGATGGAGACTGGTTTTTTATGTTGTCTGTTGTTCGTTGTCCTTCTGCCTGCCTTTTGTTGAGCCCCGGCCTCCCCTTTTATAGGGTAAGAGGAGGTAGGGACGCCGAGGTGCCTTTGAGGTGAAGTTTTGTCGATCCCTATGGGGGTGGCTGTAGCGACGTGCCCCGGGAATGGCCGGCCATCCCTGGACACCATGGTGACATAGAGGATGCGACGGTGAAAAGACTCCGAGTCCTGTGCCACATCGGCCTTTCTTCCTTGTTGACCGGTGGTGGGTCGAGGCTGGGTCGAGGCTAGGTCGAGGATGGGTCGAGGACGGGTGGATAAGGCCAAGTCCCCGAGATCGTGGGGTACGGTCCTTGTCGTATCCTCCCTCGAGGGTGATCAGTAGCAAAACAGTGCACGGTATGGTGCGTATAGTGACAGGTTTTCATCTCCCATCCCGGGATGGGCAGTAAAAAGTGAGATTTGACATCGGCACTGCTTCCACGCCGGTTACTGCTATAGCCATGATGGTAGGAAGTAGTGGGTAGTCGCATTAAATGCTCTGACTTTTGTCTTAGAGTTGGTGAATAAGGTGGGTCAAGCGGCCTGACCTGGGGTCGTGCGAGTCAGAGATTTTCCGATAGTCGAGGTGCCTTGTCGAGCGTGCCTCGTACGAGTCAGAACGTAGTTGAGGCGTCTCGTTGAGCATGCCTCGTACGAGTCGGAACGCGATCGAGGTGTCCCGTCGAGCATGCCTCGTACGAGTCAGAACGTGGTTGAGGTGTCTCGTTTGCTATTTTGGCTTGTATTGTTTGTGGGTAGCGGTTTTGTTTTTCTTAATCGTTGATTGTGGGTACCCCTAACTATAGGTACCCGATAGTAGCCCCTGAGCCTTTGGGTGAGTGTGGGTCACTCTCACAGAGGCTTAGCGGTTCATGAACTGGAGTCGTAGCGTTGTAACCTTTTCCGGTGGGTGCGTGCGAGCGCACCCGCCGGGTGTAGCCCCCGAGGCCTCGGTGGAGTGTTTTGACTCCTCCGAGGTCTTTTGTACGCTTTATTGAGGAATGCTCTCGTATCATAGCGTGTTCCGTCTTCTTTCGTTCGAAGTTTGGCTTTCTGCGGTCGAGCCCCCGAGCCTCGTGCATGTGAGGTCGATCAGAGTCTTGGCCGTCTTTTATCGTTTCGACCCTCACACTCCCTTTTTAGGAAAAAGGAGGAGGGGTGGGGAACGTCATACTACCCTCGTTGGGCGAGTTCCGACGGTCTCCGGTGAGCTGTTAATGGGGAATTCGAGTGTGAGCCCGTGCTCCATTCGGTAGGAGTCGGCTAGCGGCCACGGAGGCGCTCTCAAAGATGCCAAAGAGTAGTCGTGTGGATCTTGATTCCTTGCGATAGGATTCGAGGGCTCAATGCCTCCCTCCGAGGGGATTCCTCCGTTGACCTCTCTTTTAGCCTCGAATACATCTGGGGGCACCACGAGAGCATGGCTCGAGCCCTGACCTTGTATGGGCGCGTCCCTAGTCGTCCCTGACTCCGCTACTCGAGGGCAGCTGTCGAACCCTGGTTGAGGGCCAGCTTTCGATCCCTCGAGGTTTATATCGGGCTCAGAGCCCGTTACCCATGCGTCTGGGAATATCCGTCCATGGATCCTTCTCCTGCCCATTTTGGGCATGTCTTTTTAGGAGGGGAAGTGAGATCAGCGCGGTAGTGGGCGGCATGGTGCGACGGTTACGGAGTGTATGGCAGACACGTGCCCATATCTGTGGATTTTGAGGGAGCGGTTAGGTAAGGTCATTGAATGTGAAAACTGCTCCTACCTTTTCGCCCACCCATTGGCCCTCCATCAGGGTATAAGAGCAAGGCCCGGGGTTCCATTTACCCCTACAGGCCCTTTGCGTTTTCGCCTTCCTTGCCTTCTTCGCCCCCTTTGCCTTCTTTGCGCCCTTCAGCCACCGTCCAGCGCCACCGTCGTTCCTTCGCCTGCCGCGTGCCGTTTCTCCGACAACAATGGCGGGCAAGAGCCAGATCCTCCCTGCGGACGCTTGGGCCCATTCCTCGGTGACAGAGAGGAAGCTGGAAGAGTTGGTCCACGAAGGGCATCTGCGGCCAAGGGCGAGCCAGACCCAGCCGGAGTGGAGAGTGCCGCCGTCCGACCACCGGGAACTGGCGCCTCTAGAAGGCTATGTGGTGAGCTTCATGGCCTTCCACGAGAGGGGGTTCGGCGTGCCGGCCAGCCACTTCATGCGAGCGCTTCTCCACTACTACAAGGTGGAGCTGCACCACCTCGCCCCCAATTCCATCTCGCAGGCTGCCATTTTCACGGCGGTCTGCGAGGGATACCTAGGGATGGAGCCACAATGGAATCTGTGGCTCCACCTCTTCAGGGCGGAACACTTCACCAAGAAGGCGGGTGAGCGAGGAGTGCGGCGTGCAGTGCATGCGGGGAGCTGCACCCTCTAAGTTTGGTTGGGTCGAGGCGACCAATATATCCCAGCGCAGCTGATTTCGTTGAACAGCGGCTGACATGACGGCTGGTTCTACTTGCGCAATGATGGCGACCAGCTACTGAAGTTCTCCGGCCGGGTGCTGATGTCACGCGAGGAGAACTGGACGTACGACGTTGTTGAAGACGACAAGCCAAAGCTGGAGCCGCTCCTCGACACGTTGAGAAGACTCTGTCAGCGTGGGTTGATGGCGGGGATGGTGGCCGCGGCGTTCTACCGCCGGAGGGTGCTGCTGCTAACGCAGCGCCGACTCTGGCTCGACGAGATGACGCCGGAGGCGTCGTTGGAGGGGAGCCAGATGTCGCATGAGTCCCTCCCCCTCGACGAGGTCGCCCGACATGTGCGGTGGATGGTGGGGAGTTTCCGGTAGGAGGACATCGACAGGGTCCTGATGCGCCCCACCCAAGGTTTTGAGCCCCCTGGTAAGCGCTGTTTCTGATAGTCTTAAGTTCTTTCGCTTCTAGATTCCCTCGACTAATTCGGTCGAGGCCCATGTGCAGGATACGTCGGTGGTCAAGGAAACGCAGCCGCTGGTTTCGGAAGATCAGGTTGCTCGGGAGGCTCGACGCCTCTTGGTGGCCCAGAAGAAGGAGAAAGACGCTGCAAAAAAGCGTCAAGTCCATAAGGCCCTCGAGCAGGAGGCGTTGAAGAAGCACCGTCGCCAATAGAGCCTCGACGGGCTCTCGCTCGAGGAGTCTCCCTCCGAGACGGTCTCGGGGGAGGACGAAGACAGCGGCGACGACGACGCCGGGTCACGGTACGATACCGTGACTTCTCTGGCGCACCTCCCCAATGTGCGGCCCCTGCTGGAGCCCATTGGGGGGTCGACCTCCCAGGCATCGATGGAAGCCTCGGTGCCAATTGAGGGGGAGGGAGAGCCAGGAGAGAGAAGGGCCGGAGTGGGTCCTTCAGCGAGAGGAGCTACCTCATCTGAGGCCCCGCAAGAGGGGTCGGTGGCGCCGCTCCCGTGAGCCCGATCGCCTCGGGCTCAGCCGACGGTTGGAGTAACGGCGTCGGCGTCAGAAGCCAGGGTGCCATCGACGGGCGTGAGGACCCGAGGCCAACTAGCCTCGGCGGCACAAAGGTCCTCCGAGGAGCACCCGGCCGATAGGAGGCTCGACCGTAGGGCCGTCGCAGGTGCCGCCGGGTGGCTCGGGCCTGCCAGGGTCTAGGCCCCTGGTTCCCCTATCTAGGTAAGTTTTTCATCTTGTTTTTCCATCATTGGTGGTCCCGTCGTTTGTTCTGACACGTTTGTTTCTCGCTCTGCCATAAGCGTAAGGCGGAGCTCGCGGGTCCGACTCCCGTCAAGGCCCTCAGGTTGGGCGCCACCCTGATGATGCGGACGGCGGCCGATGACACCGCTTGGGTTGCCAAGTACCAGGTTGCGGCGGAGCGGCTCAGGCTGAGGGAGGCAGCTGCCTAGGCGGGGGCAAGCGCCCAGGAGGTCGCCGGTTCTGGTGCCGCTGTCCAGGGGTCAGGGCCGGCTGAGGTGGTCCCGGGCAACGCCGGGCTCGAGGTGCCCGACGCTGGTGGGTCAGAGCCTGGGTCGACTGCGACGACCCAGGTGACCGTCGAGGCCGCTGAGGCCGGGACATCCGTCCGCGACGCGGGGCGGGCGGATGTTGAAAAGTCGAAGGAGGTGGTGGAGGCCCTGCCAGAGGCGGGGCAAGAGGCGGTGCAGCCGGAGTCACAACCAGCGCGAGAAGAGTCATAGCCGCAGCAGGACCGGCCAGCGGAGCCGGTGGTCGAGGCGGAACGGGGGGCAGTCGTGCCACCGCCCATCATACAGGCGGTGGTGCCGGCAGTCGAGACGCCAGCCTCGCCACAAGGGTCGACCCCGGCCCTGATCGACCTCACCGTCGACGGCTCTCCTTCTAACAAAGGGAAGCAGAAGGCGGACGTCGAGACGGCCGAGGCCTCGGATCGGCCTAGTACCTCTTCTGGATCTCCTCCGGTATCACTTGTTCGAACTCGAGGAGTGTTACCCCCTTCGGAACACCTATTGCATGAGTGCATAATAAATCTCATGGATGCATAATGAAAGATGCAGTATGCTCGGAATGAAATGCATTACAACATTCTTAAAGCTCTATTCAAATCACTTCAAATAGTAGGTGCAAATTTCCTCTCCGGAAGAGAAGTACTTACCTAATCTACTCAACCTAAGATATAGCTGTTCTTCTTCGGTTAAGGTCCTAACACCTAACAATTACAAGAGTAGCATTACTTAGGTTACTACACCACATCCAACAGCAAAATACCACAGTAAAACATTCTGGACAGCAGCTACTTGCTTCTAACATAACTGGAGATTCCCAACTCCAAAAGATATGATCTAAGACAATCTGGAAAGCTTAAGAAATGCACTACAATTCATTTTCAGACCTCAACCCTAAATTCCTAAGTTTTCCATGTCGAATTTCATAAGTTCCAGAATCTGTCCTCTCTAGACAGAGAGTAGCCAATTCTGGACTGTCACTTAAAACAGCAACAACTCTCAAACTACTAGGCCAAATACTCCCAAATTTCGACACAAGCTAGTTTATCAAGTTTACTACAACTTTGGTGTCTACAAGTTTTCCAGCAACCACCTTTATCAAAGGTCAAACCTAGAAATACTACCAGCTGTCCAGAAAACCTAAAATTGCAAAGATTAAATATTTATTGATGTGGCAAAAGTCCCCTAAGACTAAACTAATGTTACCAAAAGTTCACATGGGTTACAAAAACACCAGAAAGTAAGGTGTGCCCACCTAGAATATTTATTTATACTCATTTCTTAATTTACTTAATTAATTAGGTGGAATTTTAAACATATATGTAAACTGCTCCTAAATTTCTACAAAAATGACAGGAGGCTCTATGAACCAAAAAGAGACTACTGTAAAAATTTTAACTAAAATTAGTCACAGAAACTCCCTATACAAAATTCACAAGCCCAAAAGGCTAATTTTTGCATAATTAGTAAATCATATTGAAAAGTATCAAACAACAGATTTCATAATTTTCTTGGACACTCTAGGGTACCAATACATTCTCCAAAAAGTTACAAGAACATTGCACATGTAGAAAAATTACTAAAATTCATTCAATTATTTCCTAGAATAACAAGATAGCCTTATAACTTGAAAAGTACTTAAGCACTAATGCCCAAATTTTTACCAGAGCTAGGGCAAGTATAAATTAACCTAACCACCAAATTTCATAATTTTTGGGATACTACAGCTTAAGTTATACTTTTAACAAATTTGCATGCATTTCAAAACACATTTAAAAGATCTATTTAACTCTCCAGAAAACTAATATCACATACTAGATTTATATTTTTCTAAAATACTACACATCATGTAGATCATAACAAAATTTATCTCATGATTTTTGAGCAAGTGAAACCCTAGATCTACAATTTCCAAACAACCACAAAAATCTGTGACAAAAAGAAAAAAGAAAACAAAACTGAACCCTAACAGCTACAGTGTCGGGCCGGCCCGGTTCACCAGCGCGGCCCAGCCAGCGCGCGGCCCGACCTGGCTCCCGCCCGCGCGTGGCAACCGACAGGTGGGTCCCCGCGGTCGGTGACAGAGGGCAGGGGAGCGCGCGAACCGCGAGCTCCGGCGAGCTCAAGCTCGTCGGAGGGGAGCTCGCTCGGGAAAACAAACACACCCACGCGTTCCCCGTCATACGGTGCTTCGATTCGTGCAAGCAGGAAGGTTTGGGTTGGAGTGGGAGGGGCTCACCACCGGGAACGGCGGCCGGTGAGGGTCGGTGACGGTGCGCCGCCGCCGGTGAGGCCGCACGGTCACATCTAAACTCGGTACGAGCTTTACTGCAGCTAGGCAGAGCGATTGAGGTAGAAAGGGGAGACGGAGAGAGGCCCGAACTACCCTGGCCACGGTGAACCTGCATGGCGGAGCTCTGGTGACCTCTCGGGAACGGGCGGAGGTGGCAATGCGGCTCACCTCGGGCTCAATCAAAGCCACCGGTTGGTCGAGGAGGTGTAGGGCGGTGAGGCGGAGGGACAGACGTGATTTGGTGGGCGGTGGTGCGGTGGAAACGCGCGTGAGCTCGCCAGAGTTGGAGCAGCAATGGCGGCTCGGTTCCTCCGTTTTGAAACCGAATGAGGGAGGGAGAGGGAATGGAGGCAGCTTCGACGCGTCATGGCGGTCTTGAAGGCGCCGTGGACTGACTGGTGGGGCCAGGGCCGGCGTGCGGTCGCCACCGCGTGTCCACGCGTCGGCGAGGCCCTGTGGCCGGTCGGCCACTCCCCCTTCTCTGACGAAACTGAAACGAGTTGAAAGGTGCCGTTGGTGATCGACTGACAGGGCAACTTCGTCGACGATTTACTCCTAAACCAGCTCGTGTTAGTGAAACCTCCAATTAGCAAAGTTGTAGACCTATGTGAGCACTACAAGTTTGAAAAAGGCATCATGAGCTGGTTCGGTTTAGTTGGTGAGATACAGTGCCCTCAAGTGGTGCTCGGTGAAACTGAAACGCAGTTTCAGTGATAACAGCCGACTGAAACCTTAACTTCTTGACACTATATCTCATAAACTATTGAGAACCAGGCTTGGGTGATGTTAGCAATGTTGTAGAGCTACATGAGGACTACAAGTTTGTCAATATGAGTGGAAGCTGGTTTGGCCTGGTTTGCAAACTACAAGCTTCTAAAGTAGGCCACAGTAAAACTGGAGGGTCAATTGAAGACTTAGAAAAAATCTAAGTGTTGAGGCAGCCCCTCTAGCTGACTTGTGGGCCACTTTTGAGCATGTTCTGGTCAGTTTCATGAGATGGTCATATTGAGACTTTTGTTCCCCATAAAATTCCCTACAACTTTGCTTAAGGGTGCTCCTCCATGCAAGGTCTCTAAGCTAGACTTTTTAATTGGTCAAACTAGAGCATCCTAAGGCTAAATGGTGGTCAACCATCTCTTGGAGGGCATTTTTGTGATTTTGATCAACATGAACCTTGCTCCAAGAGTTACCCTAAGTATAACTAAGGTGTTGTAAGACATAATTGGCTACTCTACCTTTTTGTTACACCAACTATCAAGTATCACATGATGTGAGCCCAAACAAAACTTCTAAAAAGAACAATCACATTTGTTGCATTACATAAAATAACATGAATGATGCATGCTTATGCTTATGCAAATGCAAATGCAATGCAATTATGGAGCTAAACACTTGAGGTGTTACATTCATGACCTGGTCGATCACGAGCTAAGAGTCACCTCGAACATCAAGGTGTCGGACCCCTAGTTCGATGGTGATTCATAGGCCCGTGACGCGTGCCTCGTATTCGGCGATGTTGTTGGAGGCGGGAAAATGAAGCCGGATGATATAGCGCATGTAGACTCTGAGGGGTGAGATGAAGAGCAAACCCGCGCCTGCTCCCGTTTTCATCAACGACCCGTCGAAATACATGGTCCAAAGCTCGGCCTGGAGCTGAACTGGAGGAAGTTGAGTGTCGGTCCACTCCGCCAGGAAATCTGCTAGTACCTGGGATTTGATGGCTTTGCGTGGCGCATAAGAGAGGGTCTCGCCCATGAGCTCGACCGCCCACTTGGCTATCCTACCCGAGGCTTCCCAGTTCTGGGCTATCTCTCCCAGAGGGAAAGATGAGACCACAGTCACCGGGTGGCCCTCGAAGTAGTGACGGAGTTTGCACCGCGTTAAGACGATGGCGTACAACACCTTCTGGATCTGCGGGTAGCGAACCTTGGTTTCTGAGAGCACCTCGCTGATGAAGTAGACCGGTCTTTGGATGAGCAGGGCATGTCCTTCCTCTGCCCTCTCGACAACAAAGACCGCACTAACTACTTGTGTCATTGCGGTGACATAAAGTAGGAGGGGTTCCCCTATGGTTGGAGGGACGAGGATCGGTGAGTTGGAGAGCATAGCCTTGAGCTTTGCAAGGGCTTCCTCGGCCTCGAGGGTCCACGAGAAGTGTTCTAATTTCTTTAGGAGACAATACAGTGGGAGCGCTTTTTCACCGAGGCGTGAAATGAAGCGACTAAGGGCCGCAAGGCAGCCCGTGACCCTCTGCACGCCCTTCAGATCTCAGATAGGGCCCATTTTGGTTATTGCGGTGATTTTTTCTGGGTTGGCCTCAATGCCACGTTCAGAAATGATGAACCCTAGGAGCATGCCTCGAGGAACGCCAAAAATGCATTTCTCGGGGTTGAGCTTAATGTTCTTTGCCCGGAGGCACTTGAATGCAATGTCGAGGTCGTTTATCAAATCACTGGCCTTTTTGGTTTTGACAACGATATCATCGACGTAAGCCTCGATGGTTGGTCCAATGTGTTCCCCAAAAACATGTTGCATGCATCGCTGGTACATAGCCCCTACATTCTGGAGACCGAAGGGCATAGTAACATAGCAATACATGCCGAATGGGGTGATGAACGAAGTCACGAGCTGGTCGGACTCCTTCATTTTGATCTGGTGGTAGCCGGAATACGCATCTAAGAACGATAGAGTTTCACATCCCGCGGTTGAATCAACGATTTGATCAATGCGTGGCAAAGGAAAAGGAACTTTTGGACATGCTTTATTTAAACTAGTATAGTCTACACACATCCTCCACTTTCCATTCTTTTTCTTAACTAATACAGGGTTAGCTAGCCACTCGGGATGATGAACCTCCTTGATGAATCCGGCCTTCAATAGCTTGTGGATCTCCTTGCCGATGACCTTGCGCTTTTCCTCGTCGAAGCGGCGCAAGCGTTGCTTCACCGGTTTGGAGTCGGCTCAGATCTCCAAGGCGTGCTTGGCGACTTCCCTAGGTATGCCCGACATATCCAAGGGACTCCACGCAAAGATGTCGATGTTTGCGCGGAGAAAGTCGACGAGCATTGTTTCCTATTTGGGATCGAGGGTGGTGCTGATGCTCAACGCCTTTTCCTTTGGGTCGGTGGGATCGAGGGGCACGAGCTTGACGTCTTCTGTGGGCTTGAAGTTGCCGACATGGCGCTTGGGGTCGGGGATCTCGTTGGCCAAACCGTTGAGGCTCGCCGCCAAGGTCGCCGACTCCAAGATGGCTTCTTCGTGCTCGACGCACTCCACGTCGCACTTGTAGGCGTGCTCATAAGAGGGCCCGACAGTTATGACACCGTTGGGGCCCAGCATTTTGAGCTTGAGGTAGGTGTAATTGGGGACTGCCATGAACCGGGCGTAGCATGGGCGCCCAAGGATGGCATGGTATGTTCCATGGAATCTAACCACTTCAAAAGTGAGAGTTTCCTTTCTAAAGTTGGCGGGAGTGCTGAAACAGACAGGCAGGTCAACCCGCCCGACGGGCTCTGCTCGCTTCCCTGGCACGACTCCATGGAAGCCCCCGATGCTGGGTTGGAGGTGCGCCCTCGTGATCCCCAGAAGGTCGAGGGTCTGGGCATAGATGATGTTAAGACTGCTGCCGCCATCCATGAGCACCTTGGTGAGGCGTGTGTTGGCGATAATGGGATCAACAACAAGTGGGTAGACCCTAGGATTGGGGACGTAGTCTGGGTGGTCATCACGGTCGAAAGTGATGGCCACCTCGGACCAGTCAAGGAAGAGGGGGGTTGTGAGCTGCACGGAGAAGACCTCTCGACGCTCCCGCTTACGCTGCCGTGGTGAGAGGCGCGTTGAGGGTCCTCCGTATATCATGAAGCAGTCATGGATCTCGAGGAAGCCCTCGTCTTTGTTGTCTCCCTTGGGATCTTCCTTCTTGTCATCTTTCTTGACGCCTATGATTTCAAAGTATCTCCAGAGCATGTGGCAGTCCTCGAGGTTGTGGTTCGTGGGCCCTTTGTGGTAGGGACATGGCTCTTTGAGCATTTTGTTGAAAATGTCCCCGCCAGGGGGCCCTCGAGGTTTCTTGCGATCAGCAGCAGCAACAAGGTTGTCGGCCGGGGCCTCGACCTTGCCCTGCTAGTTCTTCTTCTTCTTCCTGTTGTTCCTCTTCGAGCCCCGGCTGGAGCCCGCGGGATCCTCTTCCTTGTGCTTCCCCTTGTCCTGATCGCCACCAAAGATGGCACCAACCGCCTCGCCGGCGGCGAAGTTGGTGATAATATCCATCAACCCGTTGGTAGTGATGGGAGTGCTGCGACCCAACTCTCGGACCAACTCTTTGCATGTGGTACCAGAGAGGAAGGCCATGATGACGTCGGAGTCAGTGATGTTGGGGAGCTCGGTGCGTTGCTTGGAGAAACGCCGGATGTAATCTCGGAGGGATTCACCCAGCTTCTGTTTGCAGCTTCGAAGATCCCACGAGTTGCTGGGGCGCATGTAGGTTCCCTTGAAGTTCCCTCTAACACTCTCACGAGGTCGTTCCAGTCGTGGATTTGTTGAGGTGGGAGGTCCTCGAGCCAGGCTCGAGCGGTGTCCAATAGGAACAGGGGGAGTTGTCGAATGATGACCCGGTCGTCGGTGGCCCCACCCAACTGACAGGCCAAGCAGAAATCAGCGAGCCAAAGTTTGGGTTTGGTTTCGCTGTTATACTTGGTAAAAGTCATGGGGGCGGAACCGAGCCAGGAGTATCATTTCGCGAATGGCCTTGCTAAAGACCCGAGGACCCGATGGCTCGGGTGAAGGGCTTCGATCTTCTGAGCTGTCGTAGCGCCCGCCTCTGTGCTCGTGGTAGCCTCGAGCTGCACCGTCACCATGTTTGCGCCTCCGGCGCTCGACGATGTTATCACGGGCATCTCGAGGTTCACGATTGTCGACGATGCATTCACGGACAGAGGCCGCCTTGTTCCATTAGGCGTGCTCGGGATGAATCGAGGCCTCTCTCTCCTGACGGGAGGGCTCCGCGGGTTGCTCCAAGGCGAGCCCACGTCGCCTAGAGGCAGAACTCTCGGCCTGCTACATGGCAGCGGTCTCGAGGAGTCCTCAGATTTCATCGCGGGCCCGATGGGCCTCGAGGTTCGATGGCTCGGGCATGTTACGAAGGAGCATGGCGGCTGTGACCACGTTCTGGCTGGCTTGACCGAAAACTAGGGGCTCGACTGCCTGATCCTCGATGATGCGATGATTGACGTCGCGAGCTCTCTCTCGAGCTCCTCCGCCATGTGCCCGTGTCATGCACTCTTGCTCGAGGGTTTGCTGAAGTAGGCATAAGTTTTCTCATTCCTCGTCGAGCCTATCCTGCAACTCATGGATTTGCTCGAGCTGCATTCCTTGATCCGCAAGGAATTGAGCCTCATCCCGCTCAGCAGGGAGCTCGACCTGAGGTGGCATGTTCCTTCCTTCAATGGCTGCCTCATCCTCCAAATCCAACGCGATAGCTCCATCGATATTGAAGCACTCGCGAGTCGGGTCGTAGGTGTCATCGGCAGAGTCGGAGTCTGGAGCACCAAAATAGTAGTACAACGGGTGCATGTGAGGCCGTGCGTCTCTAGGGTCGTGATGTCGAGAAGCAGTTGCACGGAACTCCGTCTCTGGGGTCTCCATGGAGTCCAGGTACTCGGAAGCTGGTGTGGATGCAACGAGGTCGAGGGTGGAGCGTAGATGGTGTCCGGGGAGTTCCTCGTAAGCGCTCATGCTAGTGCTTACAGAAGAAGCATACGCCCGGGCAACCGGGTCTAGTCCAAACGGGAATGCTGATGAAAGCGTTGTTCCTCGTGCCGGCGTAGTCAAACTGGGTGGTGGTGGTGTTGCGCCAAGCGGTAGAGCAATGGGACTCCCTATCGGCATCTTACCCTCAGCCAAGCTCATCCTACACAGATCGTCAGTGAGGAAATCCGTGTCAGCGTCTAGCTGAGAGGCGCCGGATCGGGGAATACCATCACCATCCGCAAGGCGATGACGGCGGTTGCGCTGGGCTCACCGTCGCCTAGCGGCACGTGCCTGACGAGAGCGATGATACCGGCGTAGGGATCCCCCAGGTTGGGAGAGTTCGTGGTCACCGTCGATCGGGTGCCTAGGCGGGAGGAGGACCATGTCGTAGCCGTGGCCAAGCAACATGAACTCCAAACTCCGAAACCAGATCACCGTGGCCAACGGGAGCGGACGTTCGGGGTCAGCCATCCAGAAAAATGGCAGGAAAACGATGTTGGCACGCAGCGTCCCCCTACCTGGCGCGCCAACTATCGGCGTTTGGTCCCTCGGGGGTCCTAAGCCAACGAGTGAATCAAATGATGCGTGTCCCTAATCTAGATGGTGATGCACGGAGGATACACAGAGATTTATCCTGGTTCGGGCAAAAGAAGGCCCTACGTCCAGCGGGGAGGAGGGGGTATTGTATTTCCTTGCACCTAAGTGCTTGTGTAGGGGTTACAAGCTGTGAGAGAGGGAACCGAGCCCAGGTTTCAGGGAAAAAGTGAGAGTACAAAGGAGATTGCTTGAGATGTCGATCTTCTTTGGTGGGATGGAGACTGGTTTTTTTTATTGTCTGTTGTTCGTTGTCCTTCTGCCTGCCTTTTGTTGAGCCCCGGCCTCCCCTTTTATAGGGTAAGAGGAGGCAGGGACGCTGGGGTGCCTTTGAGGTGAAGTTTTGTCGATCCCTGTGGGGGTGGCTGTAGCGACATGACCCGAGAATGGCCGGCCATCCCTGGACACCATGGTGACATAGAGGATGCGACGGTGAAAAGACTCTGAGTCCTGTGCCACGTCGGCCTTTCTTCCTTGTTGACCAGCGGTGGGTCGAGGCTGGGTCGAGGCCAGGTCGAGGACGGGTCGAGGACAGGTGGATAAGGCCAAGTCCCCGAGATCGTGGGGTACGGTCCTTGTCGTATCCTCCCTCGAGGGTGATCAGTAGCAAAACAGTGCACGGTATGGTGCGTATAGTGACAGGTTTTCATCTCCCATCCCGAGATGGGTAGTAAAAAGTGAGATTTGACACTGGCACTGCTTCCACGCCGGTTACTGCTATAGCCATGATGGTAGGAAGTAGTGGTTAGTCACATTAAATGATCTGACTTTTGTCTCAGAATTGGTGAATAAGGTGGGTCGAGCGGCCCAACCCGGGGTCATGCGAGTCAGAGATTTTTCGATAGTCGAGGTGCCTTGTCGAGCGTGCCTCATACGAATCAGAACGTAGTTGAGGCGTCTCATTGAGCATGCCTCGTACGAGTCGGAATGTGGTCGAGGCGTCCCATCGAGCATGCCTCGTATGAGTCGGAACGTGGTCGAGGTGTCTCGTTTGCTATTTTGGCTTGTATCATTTGTGAGTAGCGGTTTTGTTTTTCTTAATCATTGATTGTGGGTACCCCTAACTGTAGGTACCCGACACCAGTAGGTAGGGGTTTTAACTCTATGGGAGGTTTAGGTGGTTCTTCGAGGAAGTCTAAAGGATCAGGAACAGAAGGATGATCTTCTTCCTCTATGAAGAATTCAGCATCTTCTTCAAGCTTAGGTTGTTCTAAAGTTTCAAGGGATGTTTCCTTAATTTCTTCCATAGGATCTATCTCAGGACATGGATCACTCTCAGTATTTAGGGAGTAAATGATTGGTATGGATCTTTGAAGATTTTTCCCAAGACAAATATTTAATTTCCATGTTTGACCTTCGAGAAGAAGTCTTTGGATTGGTTGACCTATCAGGAGGTCGAATTCAATGATGTCATAGATATAAAAGCTCATACACACTAGAATTCCATCTACCACGATAGGTAGGACATATAAAATTCCCAAACTAGGAAGAATATATCTTGAGGGGCTTTTTAACAATTTTGTTGTTGGGGTCAATGGCATGTAACTCAATAAATCTTGAGCAAAAGATGCAGACATGATGTTGACACCCACAACAGGATTATAAAGAGCTTCGAAAGGTTCCAGATTAATTTGGCATTGAATGGAAGTGGAAGGTGAATCTAGGTGAATCACTTCAGAAGAAAGCTCTGATTCTTCTAACCATTCATGGCTTAGTACAGAAGCTAGATTTTTCGTAGTCTTTGTAAGGAAAGCATGTTCAGTAAACTGCAAAAGTTCTTTGGGATAAGGTTTTGATTTTTGAGGCTTCCTTATAAGGTGATAATTCGAGGTATTTCCAAATTTGGAAAAATATTCATCCTCGAATTCAAACACATGTGCTAAAACTGGGGTCTCCCCTGTATCAGGAATTATAGCTGAAGGTTGATATGGATTACGAAAGGATTTAGGCTCAACTATTTGTTTTTCTACAAGTTCTTATGGTGGCTTAGCTTCATAGGTAGGAGTAATTTGTGAAAGGTTGAGCAGTAATTCCCTTGCTTTAGTAGCTGGGGTACGCAGAAAGGATCCATTTGAAGCTAAGTTAAGAAATATAGTTGTTTCTCTATTTAGGCCCATATGAAAATGTTGAAGAAGAACAGGGTATGGGATAGATGAAGATGGACCAGAGTGGACAAGAGTATCAAATCTCTCCCAGGCAGCAATTAGAGACTCATCACTTTCTTGTGTGAAGGACAATATCTCTAAGCGTAGGCAAACGATTTTAGAAACTAGAAAGAATTCTAAGCAAAAGCTAGAACATAAAGCTTTCCAATCCCCATCCTTACTTGGTGTGGTTCGATCATATTAGGTTTTAGCTTTCCCTTCTAAAGAGAAAGGAAAAAGCTTCCATCTTAGGGTTTCATCGGACATGCCTGCAATGTGTAGGCATGCACAGGTTTGTTCGAACTCGTTTAGGTGAATGTGAGGATTTTCATCTTCCTTGCCTGAAAAGGATTGGCTCTTAACCATTTCTACCAAACATGGTCGTAGCTCATAGCTCTCAGAAAGAATAGGCTTAGCTGATTTTGGGAGCTCTAAGTCTACTATGGTGGGGTAGATATACTGGTTGAGTGGAATGGAATCTGTGGAGCTAGTGGATGGCTCTAAGAAATCCATGGGTAAAAAGATAAAAGTATAGTACAAGATTAAGCTTGACTCAAGATGAACTTAGCACCCATCCTTGACAACGGCGCCAGAAATGCTTGTTGGTATAAATTAATGCACACTCTACTTTATCCGCAAGTGCACAGATAACGTCTACCGATGTAGCACTTCACCAGGATGACCTAGTTTTAATATCGAACCCAAAGGAACGGAGTATGGTCTTCTTAAGTCTTAAGCTTTAATCCTTGAGTAGCTATCAAGGACTGAGAATTTTGAAGGTAGAGGGGATCACTAAGGCTGTCTAATTCTACTTCAAGTATGAAATGCTAATAGTGTTCTTGATGGAGAAATTGTCATAGGAGGTCATAAGCAGAGTATGAATTCTCCTACCAATAAATTATCCTGCTAGTCCTACAAACGGGATAGTGGGCTATAGAAGAATCAACAAGGCTATAAGAGTTACCCTTGCGAACTACCACTGAAATCCAGAATATAGGGTACATTCATGAGCTATCAAGTCTAAGCACCGCGCTAACAACCTCTAACTCCTCTAATGCTAGCGCTACTAGAATTAAAGTACTCAAATGAGTCACAAACCTCAAGAACAATATATGAACAATAAGAACAACTTGAAAATAGACGTTGATTACAAGAGAGATCTAGATGCAAGATCTTGAAGAACTTGAATCCATAGGTACAAGATGTTGAAGAAGATCTGACATGCCGGAGCTCCTTCTAAATCTCCTCCTCTTCTCTCTCTCTTCTAGTTCTAATTCAAGACTAGATTCTATTCCTATACTAGAGGGAGAACTAGTCTTCTTCTTGGTCGCTGGGTCTTCAATCCTTCTCCTATGATTTCTAACTCTATTGGAGGTTCTGATCTGGAGAGATTGAATGAGGCCTGGGGGTCTGGAGGCCGCTTTATATAGCCCTGGGGGATCAACCGTGGCCCTTGGATGAAACTGACCTTCACGTAGGGTTGAGATGCATCATAGGAGGCGGTAGAGGCAGCTTGCAAAGGAAGGAGCCATGGCGGCGTGGGGGAGGCCGACCGGCCTAGGGTTAGGGTCGGTCGACCCCACCTGGCAGCAGGTCGAGGTGGGCTACCTTGTGGAGTCCTCTGGTGTCTTCTAGAATGTCCTTACATGGCCGTGATGTGGAGATAAGTCTGATAGGCGTGGGTTCTTTCTCATGGAAGATATCCTTTTCTTGCATTTTCCTATTTAATCCCTAAAAATCACAATTCACCAAAACTCGTGGAAATTGTTAGTAGAACCCCTATTCTAAGGTGGGAATCATATTTTTATCCTTTTTATATGTTTAGTTGATGGTTTATAATGATAGTTAATTACCGTCAACAGGGCCCTCGGGTGCGGCCTCCTTCGCCGCCTCCTGAGCCCTGGCGCCTGTACCCGCTCACGTGGTCGATCCTGACGTCTTCACCGTCGAAGGCGGATGTGCTTCACTCTCCTGAGGGAGTGTCCCCTCGAGAGCGGGATCCGACCCGAACCGTGGTAGCTGCTCCAGCGCCGCCAACCCCTCTTGCATGGATTTCTCCAACTCTGCTTCCAAAAGCGTTGTCTCGGCTGATGGGGTAGGGTTAGGCAGGGGTGAAGCAGGGGTGTCCGGCATCTTGTGTCCCCCTATGGCCGCAGACGCCGAAGGAACACTATCGGCCGCCCACAAGGCAGAGACATCCGAACCCGGCACACTGCCAACTGAGGCCTAGCCTTGCCGCTTTAGTGCCTTCCGTGGTGCAAGTGGGGGGATGTCAGACTGGACCCTCCTACAAGAACAACCGGCTTCAGCATTCGTGAGCTACAGCACAAACAAATAGCACAAAAAAGCACCCCTTACCTCTGCGTCGTAGGATGGGGGTGTTTCCTCAACGGCTCACTTGGGCCCGACCTCGCCGTCACAGGGCAAGGCCTCTTCTCGGCCGCTATAGGATCGGCCGCGTCGGGCTAAGGGGGTGGCGGTGGCGACCCCATCGTGTCCTGAGGTTGGGATTCCTTCGTCCCCTCGGGATGGGCCAACTCCTGCGGCCTCGGGGCCTCCTCCCCTCCGCCCATCATTGCAGCTCCCCCAAGGTCGGGGGTCCTCAGATTCGTGGCGCAGCAGTTGAGCCTGCGGTGACCGCCCCTTGATTGAAAGGGATGACCCCCCGGGCTACTCCTCCTCCTCGGCCATGGAGTCTAGCCAGTCGTACTAGTGGATCTCCTCCTCATTGTCATCGTTGTCATCATCGTCAATGCTCGATGACTCCTCTTCTTCTTCGGCCTACCGCTGTAGCTTCTGGTGCTTATCGCGCTCCTCCTTCCTCCTAGCCTTCTCAGCCTTCTTCTTCTTCCCTTCTTCCTTCTTCTTCTTCACCCCCTCGGCGTGAGCCTAGTTCCGCACCCTCTGGATCACATCCTCTGGAAGGGGTGGGTCGAAGTTAGGGACCAAGCAGAGGTTCCCTTGCAGTCGCCCGAGCCCCGGGTCAGGCAAAAAGGAATGCAAAGAGGCCAAGGGAAAGGGGAGGAGAAGAAGGGTGGGGAGCACTCACCATCTCAATGAAGTCGTCATCAGGACGCATTGGTAGGTGGCCATCGAGGATGGCGTCGGAAGGGACACTCCTGAGTGCCAACTTGATGCGCTTCTTGATCTCCTCACAATCAAGCTCCCCCATCATGAGCACGGTCCCCTCGAGGGGTGTGTTTGGCACCATCTCATCTAGGCGGCATGCCTGCCGTATTAGTGGCAGAACCCTACTCTCGTGGAACGCGGCAATGACCCTAGCTCCCGACACGTCCGCATCTACTAGATGCTTAACCGCCTAAAGGAGGGTGTCGATTTTCTTCCTGTTGGCGGCAATGGGACCATAGCCCTAGTGCTTCGGTGCTTCTCCAAAGAAGCGATCGGTGTACAGAGGCAGGGGCGCATCGGCGTCGCTCCTGTGGTAGATCTACCGCTGGTGCCACCCCTTGTTAGACGATGATCCCTTCATGGTGATGTACCTATCCGCCCGGCTCTTGCGAAGCTAGATCACACAGCTACCGATGCACACTGGCACCGTCTCGCCCCTCCTCACTGTCTTAAGGAAGACGGTAGCACAGAAGTAGTACTTCCACAGGGCAAAATTGGGCCTGATGCCCAGATAGCCCTCACATAGGGCAATGAAAACCGCAATCTGCAAAATCAAGTTGGGATTGAGATTCTACATCTCAATCCCATAATGGTGAAGGAGCCCACGGAAGAAGTTGCTCACAGGCGTCCTGAACCCCCGCTCATGGAAGTGCGCGAAGCTGACGACGTAGCTAGCAAGGGGGTTCGGCTCGTCCTTGTCACCGGGGACGATCCACTCTAGCTGCGCGGCATTCGTCACCAGATGAAGGAGCCCATCGTCGATGAGCCGCAACATGATCTTCTCGGTGAAGCTAGAACGACCCCATGGATCCATTGAGATGGGTGAGAGAGCACTCTGGCAGCAAAGACAATGGTGGCGGCTGTGAGGTGAGTCTTCAATCTCTCTCTCTCCCTCTCTATCGCTCACTTGCTAAGGCAGATGGGAAACACGAACGCAAGGAAGGCAAAAGACAGAGGTGTGCAGGGAAAGGAAAAGACCACCAGGTAAAAGTGGCTGCAGAAATGTCTCATCACATCCCAGATATCTCAGTAACCGTTCACACGCCCCGTGCAAATCCCGCCCCATCACCTCGCATCATCCGCCTCGCATGTCGTGCCTGCCGTTATCCCATCACCACACGGGGCTTGGGCACCTCCCCTCTCCATGGGCCAACCATAGGCCTTGGCTAGTAAGAAAAGAATATGGAGCTACTTATGCTCCTTCAACCTAATTACGGTCCAGCGGTTCGAAGGCTGGCCCACCGTGGGTTCGACAACCGCCTTAGGATACTTGAGTCAGGGATGGCAAAAACTAGGCACACAGGCGGGTGGCCTCCCGATCGGACCCCTGCATCGAGCAAGGGCTCGGGGGCTGCACTCGTGTCCCGACCCGACAGTAATAGCTCACAACACACCCAAAAGGGCTGACGAGGGATCACGCATACCCCTCCATTCTGCTAAAGGATGCAGGGGCCACTCGGTTAGTCTCTTGCAACACGCAGGAGCTCGGGGCTGCTCCCGCATTCCGACCTAGCGAATGGTCAAAAACCAAAGGCTCAGGGGCCCCTCGCATGCCCCACAGTCACGCGAAAAACACTGCACTCGCTCAATTAAAGCCCTTGAAGGGATAACTCATCCCTCCAAGGCCTCGAGGGCTACACCCGGCAGGTGCGCTCACGCGCACCCACCGGATAGCTTCCTTCCAACACAAACAAATCAAAACTACCCACGGTCGCTCATTTTCAAGCCTATGAAGGAGTGGCCCACTCCTCCACAGGCTCGGGGGCTACTGTCGGGTATCAAAATACCAAGGTACCCAACAAATGACAAAATATGACACCTTGCGCGTTCGC
Organism: Saccharum hybrid cultivar R570; assembly: GCA_038087645.1. Lineage (NCBI taxonomy): Eukaryota > Viridiplantae > Streptophyta > Magnoliopsida > Poales > Poaceae > Saccharum > Saccharum hybrid cultivar. The sequence continues at coordinate 40,617,004 of JAQSUU010000307.1, read as the reverse complement.
TAAAGCCCCATCGTAGGGGCCCTAGTAAAACTGACCCACCAAAGGTGTTGATAGCATGTCAATCGCTCAAAGCACGAAAATCAACCTCCATCCCACCCGAGCCTTGCGAAAAGGTCTCGAGCAAGATAGGTGTCGCGGGCGGCAGTTTCTGCCTCACCCAAGCCCCCATGATGTCATCAAAGCGTTCGACCCCCTTGGTGTACTTCTGCCTCGCCCGAGGGACACGCGGAGCCTTTTGGTAAGGCGAGGGGCCCCTACCACGGCACCCACTCCCACCGATGGGATAGACGTGACCGTGCACAACAAATAGGAGCATGGAAACCGCGCTCTGACCCAACATGACCCCAGTCATTCCACCACAACAATATCCATACCTCTACAGCGATGGGGGTGATGGCAACTATTCTGCCTAACTCCCTCTCTACGCAAATCTGCACACGCACCGCCCATCCTCGATGGTACAAAGGCACACGAGTCAAAGCGTGGCCATAGTACATTGCATCAGTGTACGGAGAGGCCAGAAGCTCGATGACCATTGTGTCTCTACGCTATAGGGGAAACTGCTCCCATCGGATAAGGAGGAAGACGGCAGCACCCGAGGCCACCTTTTTTGTCTTTTTCTTTCATCTTTCTCTAGTTTTACCTTTTTACCACAACTGTAACCCGAGCCCTCTCCTTGTAAACTATAAAAGGGGAGGTAGGGGCCACATCTAGGGGAGACCAAACTCTCACACGCCCTACAAACACAGACACACACATGCACACACGCACCCGCTCTCGAAAGCTTGTAACCCCTACTATGAGCACTCTAGTGCAAGGCGACACGAGCAGCAGCAGAATCCACTGGACATAGGGCCGTTCTTGCCTGAACCAGTATACATCCTTGTCACGGAACCGTCCAAATTATAAGAGCACAAGTCCAAAAACAATCACCGAAGCAATCAAATTCTCAAACTTGAGCCCATATAACTCCGGTAGTCCATGAAATCACGAGGGATTTCCGTCCAAATTATAAGAGCACAAGTCCAAAAACAATCACCGAAGCGATCAAATTCTCAAACTTGAGCCCATATAACTCCGGTAGTCCACGAAATCACGAGGGATTTCAAACCAAACCGAGAACAAACCAAGATCATAGTGAATCAACATAACACACCACCTGTTACAACAGTTCATAAGTAGTTCTCAAAACTTGAAGTACGAATAAGTTATTACAACCCAAATTAGGAATAGCGGAAGCAACATAGTTTTGAAACCACATTTAATTCAAGTACTGCCAGTGCGTAGTCACATCCTGCAAAAAGCATAACAGAAGAGAATACTACAGAGACCATGCCCAATGGTCTAGTCTTCACACCCAACAGCGAAGACAGTACTTCAGGTAACCAGTAAGAATCCGCTACCTACAACAAGGTGGGAATAAACCTTGAGTACGAGAATGTACTCAGCTAGACTTACCCGTCAAAAACCAGAAATAAGATGACACCAAGGAGTATGAAAGGCTTTGTATAAGTGGGCTAGCTTGACACATTTGCATAAAAGATTAAGTACAGATAAGTAATCATTATTGCTTTAAGCATCAAGTTAATCATTATTAACCTGTCCTCTAGATTAGTACCTGTACTATACCAATCACTTGATTCAGCTAAGCAAACAATAGTAACCATATCAGGTTTATAAGGCCATCATTAATCATCACCATCTTCAGAACCATCAGTAGATTTAGTGAAATCTACGTTGCCTCTGCTCTATCAAGTTTCTCACTATCTGGGAGAGACGGCGATTCAAATCGATTCCAATTTAGCTGAGAGGGTATTCCTAACACCAACCGGGCATACTTTGCAAGAGTCGTCAACAGTCACCTTTGGTAAGTGGAACAAGTAAAAGTAGTGCTCTATTCAAATCACTTTAACATAGGTGCATAAATCCTCTCTGTATAATTACAAGTTATTTCACCAAGTCTAAGCACCTAAAGCACCAAGTTCAGGCTTAAGCAAAGGAATCCTGCATTCAGGCAATTTCAGCAATTCTGGACATACAAGCAGCAGCTGAGAAATAAATGCATAACTGGAGATCTACAAATCCAATAGACTTGCAAGAGGACATTCTGGAAAGCTTATGAAATTATATACATTTCATATTTAGACATCAAAGCATTATTCCCAACTTAAGTAGGTCGAAATTACAAAACTCCAGAATCTTCTCCTGACAAGACAGAGAGCAGCCATTTCTATTCTTCCACTTAAAACATGCACAACTCATAAACTACTTGACCAACTACCACCAAAATTTAAAAGCAGTTAGATCATGAAAGTTAGCACAACTTTACTATAGATCACATATCAAGAAAACATCATTATCATGGAGCAATTCACAAAGTTTCCAGATCTGTCCAGAAACTAGAATTATAAGAAATTAATTATTAAGTGATGTTGCAAACATATAATTTGACAAAACCAACTTTACCATCATGTTACACATAACTAATGAACACCAAGAAATATGGTGTCCATCACCAATTAATTTCTTTTCATGCATTTCTTAATTTAATTAGATATTAAGGTGTAATTATGAATATATACTAAAAGTGCACAGTAAATTCTACAAAAAATTACAGTAGATTCTACATACTATAGATAGAATACTATATAAATTTCAAGTCATTTTGGTAAGCATAGCAACTGCTATGGAAAAATACCAAATGCTAATGCAAGAAATCATGTGAGAGCAAGATAAACCAATAACTCACTCATACAGCAACCAATGACCATGAAATTTTTACCACACATCAAACATCATATGGGTAGCATGCCATAAAAATTTCACTTCATTTGGAGCCCTACATCTACAGTATGAAAAAGACAAATACAACTAGCATTGAAAACCTAACTGCATAAATCTAGTTTTACAGCTAAAACTTTAAAATAAAACATGCCATATGATAGATCTATCATAAAGAGCATTTTATAACGAAGCTAACAAAATTTGTTTCACTATTTTTGGATCTCCCTAGCATGAGATATTAATTTTCAAAGATTCACCGATTTAATGCAATATTCCGAAAAAGAATAAAAAAAATCATTTTTGCAGAGTGAACATAAAACTTTTTCCTAATTAACCAAGCCTATATGTGTAAATCTATGTGTCTAGGCATTATGCAAAGTGAGCACGGAAAAGAGTTTCTATTTGCGATTCAACCCTTCTTCTCCTTCTTCCACGGCAGAGATGGAGGAGGACGGCTCGAGGTAGGCCGGTTCCGGCGAGGTTGGCCACCGCTGACCAAGGGGACGAGGCCGAGCGAGGCTGCCGCGGAGGAGCAGCAGCAGACCATGCTTCCGGAGGCCACAGCCCTACCCACGACAGGTCGAGGCCGCGCGGCCACGCGCAGTGTCTAGGGCTTGCGCCTACACGGCTGTCTGCCGCGGCTGGCCCAACCAACAAACGGGAGCAACGAGCAGCTAGGCCGCAGCGGTGGCTGGGAGGCGCGATGAGGAGGCCAGAGTAGGGAGAGGTGGCAGTTGTGGTGCTTAGCTCGAGCAGAGAGAGAGCGCGACAAGGGCGAGCGCTGGGCAGAGGCAGAGAATGAGAGAGCGAGGAGAAGACGCTCGGCTTTTTCCTTTCCGCGAGCGTGAGGCGAGGTGGCGAGCGGAGACAGCGAGCCAGGGCGAGGTGGCGAGTGGAGCAGGCATAAGAGGGCCACGCGGTGCCCGGCTGCTGCACGCTGTCGGCCACGATGCGGCTCCCTGCCGATTCCAAAATTGGAATTGAAACATTCTTCTCCCAACAAAACCGATTGACAGGCCGACGTCAACAATCAATATCTCCTAATCTAGCTCGAATCAGTGAACGAGATAAGAAGCAAAGTTGTAGAGCATCAAGAGATCTCCAACTTTGTTTCAATGCTCAAGATCTGGTTTGGCTTAGATTGAGAGCTACGAAGCTTAAAATAGGGAAAGATTGGGTTGAAACATCACTGCAACGTCGATGTTTCAGAACCTCAGGATTTGGATTTGATGATCGAATTTGAGCAAGTTAGGCTTGGATTCAGAGGTTGACCAAAGAACAAAGTTTGTAGCTGATAAAATTTGCCACAACTTTCATTAGATGACATCCCCCAGAAAAGCATATAAGATGCACATTTGAAAAGGTCAAACAAAGGAGGTCTCTAATCCACCAAGGTCAAACAGCAATTATAAACCTAATTAGGCAAAGCAATCAACATGAACATTGTTCCATTAGGTCCACTAAGTGTAGTTAAGGTAAGACCATCACTTGCATTAGTCACACATGATCATAAGCACAAGTGCAATGAAACATAAAGTAGCAGTGCAATGTTTCATTAGTTACAAGGGAATGTTTCATTAGTTATAACACACCCAACAAAATGCAATGCTCATGAATGAGTTAATGATGCTTATGCTCATGTAATGCAAGTGCAATGAGGCAAGATAACACCAGGGGTGTTACAATCCTTGTGTCACTTTGCACACCATCCGGCCCTAGACGTGCAGTCACAAATTCACTCGTCGCTCTGCCTAGACCCCCGGTTTTCTAGACACCGACAATGAGGGTCTCCCTACGGATGCTATGGTTTCGGCCTTAGCCGAAGAGACTTTCTCGTGGCTCATCTCGGGCTCTACACGGAGGGGTTCAAGCAGGGGAGTGTTCTCTAGAATACGGTCTAGGAAGGCTTCTCCTTCTGCTGTGGTTTTATGGGTAAACGAACCTCCGACAGCTATATCGAGCTATAGGGCAGATTCCTTGCTAAGCCCTAACCAGAAGTGCTGTAAAAGCACATGGTTGGGTATAGACAAGTCTGGGCCAGATCTCGTTAAAATTGGGAATCTATCCCATGCTGCTCCTATGGTTTCCTTCTCTTTTTGTTGAAAGTTGAGTATCTCCTGTCGTAGGGCAGTGATTCAGGATATAGGGAAGAACGTAAGACAAAAATTTGTTTCTTAGTTCTTCCCAATCGCCAGCTACCTTCCCTACGTTGTGGGCATACCATTGCTTCACCCTCTCATCGAATGAAAAGGGAAACAACTTCCACCAAAATGTTTCTTGTGGCATGCCCAAAATGGTCAAGCAAGCACAGAGCTGCTCAAACTCCCTTAGGTGATGGTAGGGGTTTTCATAATCCAACAACAAGAAGGTTTGTTCCCGAACCATGGCTATAAAGCCAGGGCAAAGTTTGTAACTAGAAGCTGTGATTGGCTTCGATGATTGTGGTGGTTCTATGAACTTGCCCTTAGGAGCAGAAAGGTTTTGAATGGTAGGTTGCTCCATTGGAATAGAGTAAAAAAGAAAAGAAAGATAAAAATAAAGGATACACGGGCAAACTAGGTTCGAAGACTAAAACAACAACCCTTTCCTAGCAACAGCGCTAGAAATACTTGTTGGTGCTTCTTAGCATAAGCATAAAAGTTCACAAGTGCATGGAAGTACCGTTGTAGCACTTCAACCGGTGGTATTCAGTGTATCGTATTTCCATGAGGAACGGAAGTGTAAGTAGTCTTTTAGCTAGTTTGCCTAGGAGGACAAGAGGAAGGATAACTCGGATAGTGAGGTTCTTCTAGAGATTAGAGGACCTAATAAAAGGTAACTTTGCCACTATAGACTTACTTTGGGCACTGGCTTACACTTAATCTACTAAGCGATACCGGCCTATAGCTCTACACCATATCTGAACATGGGGATTACAAAGGACGGACAGGGCTGTGAGCACCTGCCACCTACCCCTCAATGGAGGATATGAGGCAAACGAAGGTAACGTGTAGCTTAGACACCATGTCTACGCTAACCATTACTACTCTAGTGTTGACCAGGAACTTCCATCTTTATCAGGAGTCCTCTACTAGAGTATTCACCATAGGGACAAACGACAAACCCACAAGCTTGTAAGAACAAAGATAGCTTTCTTAAGAACTCGAAATCAAAAGATGAACACGAACGTCTTACTCCAAGTAGCAAGACGATCATAGAGGTACAAGAGTAGAGGAGGAAACCGACAAGTCTGACGCTCCATCCACCCAATGTACAAGGCTTGCTGAGTATAAGTAGAGGGAACCACTACTCCGCTAGTCCTCTCACTCTTTCCTCACTCACTCCCTACTCTAGTCTAGCTAGAAGCTAATGGAAACATAAATGCCCTTGCTCTTATTCTCCAAGTGTATGATGATCTTGAATGTGGAGAGGGGGTCTTCTTATAAAGGCTTTAAGGAGGTCAGTTTGCTTGTATTTTAGTAAAGCACCACATGCAACCGCCTCCCCCAGCATTGAATGCACTACCTGAGCAAGGTGGGGCCAGGCGGAGCTGGGGGCGGTGCGCCCGCACCATGGGTGCGGTCGCACCCTGGGCCAGCCCACTCACCACCGCCTTGCTCTGGTGGGTTGTTGGCTGGGCCTAGATGACTCCCATGCCCTAGTCTGAAGTTTGGATAGGCTTTGCTTGTTGTTTTGCTTGAATGCGCCTTCTCCATTACGCATTTTGGTGTATTATCACATGTTGTCCTACAAACACATGTATATACCAAACTCGTGGAGAATGTTAGTTAAAAACCCTATTTCTAAGTATTGGTTCTCATATTTGTTTATTTTGTTAAAAATGTTGGCAGTAAAAATATGAGTTAAGCATATGGAGAGTAGGATCAGTGTCCGGTGTGCGAACTCTCACACTACAAGTCTGAGGACTGTCCTGCGGCGATGACAATCGTTGACTGGAACAAAAGACCACCCAAGAAGGTTGTGTGGTATTTCCCTATAGTTCCACACTTGAAGAGATTATTTGCGAACAAAAAAACAACAGAGCTAATGAGGTGGCATGCCAAAAAGCGCGTGAATGATGGAAAGCTCCGACACCCAGTTGATGGATCATAGTGAAGGGCTATTGACTCTAGATATAAGACATTTAAAAGGGAAATAAGGAACGTAAGGTTCAGGTTGAGTATTGACGGGATGAATCCTTTCAACATGGTCAACACGAATCACAGCACCTGGCCCGTGACTCTTTGCATATACAACCTTCCACCTTGGTTGTGTATGAAGTGCACCTACATTATGATGCCATTAGTGATCCAAGGGCCACACCAACCTGGCAATAATATTGATGTCTACCTACAACTAGTGGTGGATGAGCTAATGGAAATGTGGACATCAAAGGTCAAGGTGTGGGACGAGTACAAGAAATAACACTTTTATCTAAAAGCATTGCTGTTCATAACAATCAGTGACCTACCGGGCCTTGGTTGGACAAGTTACAAAAGGATACAAAGGATGTGTGGTTTGCATGGATGACACGGATGCTAAATGGATGAAGAATAGTAAGAAGATGGTGTACATGGGTCATCGTCGGTTCCTAAGCATGGAGCATCCGTACCACAAGAACAAGAAATCCTTTTATGGTTGAATTGAGGATCGTCCGGCTCCTTAGACTCTAAGTACGAAGGATATCTTAACAAAAGTGAACAAACTAAAAGTCGTCCTTGGAAAGGGCAAAGGAAGCAAATAGGCACCAAGTTCCTCTATGTTAAAAAAGAAATTGATATTCTGGGATCTGCCTTATTGGTGATTCTTGGATGTTTGCCACACACTTGATGGGATGCACATCACTAAAAACGTGACCGAAAGCCAGCTCGGCACCTTAATAGAGGCAAAGGGCAAGGGGAAAGATTTGCTTAACACTTGTTTGGACCTGAAAGAATTAAAAGTCATGCCGGAGCTACATCCTAAACTTTGACCTGATGGGACACAAAAACTTCTAGTATCCTCATGGACCCTAGAAACAGAGGAGAAAAAGAAGCTCTTAAGTTTCTTCCATGAACTCAAAGTGCCTACTAGCTACTGCTCAAACATCAGGAGGCTAGCGAACATGAAAGATTTGAAATTCAACATGCACTTAATGAAGGCGCACAATTGCCATGTTATCATGACACAGCTATTGCCAGTTGCAATTAGGGGCATCCTACCAGAGAAGCTACATGACCCGATCATAAAGCTGTGCTCATTCTTCAACATAATCTCACACAAGGTTATAGATCCGGCTACATTTGACAAGCTAGAGAAAGGCATGCACCATACTATGAGTAGGTTGGAGACGCATTTGCCATTGACATTTTTGATATGTCTGTACATCTCATATCGCATCTCGTTCAGCAAATAAGAGCACTTGGTCCGTTGTTCTTACATCAGATGTTTCCTTTTGAGAGGTTAATGAGCGTCTTGAGGAAGTATGTCTAGAACAGGTACATGCCCGAAGGGTGCATGGTGGAAGGATGGTCGACAAAGGAGGCAATCATGTTCTGCACATACTATTTGGGTCTAAATCAAATTGGTGTTCCTGTGTCTCGGCATGAGGGAAGGCTACAAAGAAGGGGGGACGATTGGGGAAAGGTTAGTACGTGTTGAGGTTGATGCTTTCTGGCAAGCTCATTTGGCCATCCTTCGCTAACCAAGCATAGTTTCTCCCTATATCGAGGAGCACAGGTAGAACTATGAGCTGCAAATAGTGCCAGGTCGGACATATGGCTGGCAAAGCAACACAGAGAAAACTTTGGTCAATGGTTAAAGGAGAAATTTTTGGGTCAGCAAACTAATTCAAAGGAGCTTTATCACTTAGTAATGGGACCATCCTCGATAGTGTTGATGTATGAAGGATATGACATAAATGCGTACACATTCTACATGAGAAAACAAGATGCTAAGAGTGCCAACCAAAACAGCGGTGTCCAAATCAAAGCTTATGACAGCAAAAATCATGCGCAGACATACTATGGATTCATAGAAGAGATCTGGGAGCTAGACTATGGATTAGAAGAACTAATGGTCCCTCTTTTCTGGTGCAAGTGGGTAAGAGTACCAAAGGGTGTCATGACGGACAAGTATGGTATGCATACAGTAGATTCCAAGCATCTTGCCTACCTGGATGAGCCTTTTGTTTTTGCGAAAGATGTAGTCCAAGTATTCTATGAAAAAAACCTAGGTGATGGAAGCAGTGGGCATGTGGTGCTTCAAGGTAAAAGGAAGATCGTCTGTGTCGAAGATACAAACGAGGAAGAAGGGAATGGCTATCGAGACATGCCTGCTCTTGGTCCAGATGTGGATCTCCCCCTGTTTGTGGAGGGTGATGAACCAGTGTACGTGAGAATCGATCATAACAAAGTCACCTATGTCAAGTAAATGTACCTAAATGTGAATGTAACATTTGAGTTGGATAAAAAATTGTACCTGCAATCTAAAACATTTCAGTTTTAAACAATTATGCGTGCAATTTGATCACATGTCACTGGTTCTCGCTCGGTTTAGTCAATCTGTGTATCATATGGTGCACATGTGATGAGTGTTCTGATGCATATCATATAGTGCATATTTCAGTTTTCAACACTTAGGCATCTCAGTGGGGGTTTCATGGCTCAGTTTCCAATACATCAATATTTTTGGAAATAGTGTAGAAGAGTTTCTTCACCATAAAACTCTCTCTACTCCCATGAAACTTTCTTCATCTCTCTTCATCAATACAATACCACATCAGCATATTTAATGCCATGAAACTCTGATGAAACCCCCGTTGAGCCTAGCCATATCATACGATGTGCATGTGCCCGCATTGCTGCCAATTTTCTTCCTGGCTCATCGCGATGCATCCTGTCAGTTGGAATTCCAATGCAGTTAATCTTGGATTAAATTCACGTGTAGCCTGGAGAGCCTAGCGTGCATGGTTCTCCTCGCTATAAATTCACGAATAAGGTGGTGAGAGTCAAGCAACCGTCCTTCCCCGTCCTGCTGCGATACTCATCCGTCCTCCCTCAGCCTTAAGCGAGTTCCATCCTCGCCCGGAGTGATGGATCCTGTGAAGCACCCGATGGATGACCCTCTAGAGGGGAGCAAGCCTCCTCCGCATCTCCGCCCTTGCTTGCGGTGCCTTGGGTAAGGAGGTCTGAGCTTTGTTGTCGAGATCATCATTCCATGCTGACCGCTTTGAGTTGTCAGGGCCACTTCGCATGCTGCGACACTAGAGGTCGGTCGGCCTTCTGGTGTCACCCAACCCACGGACGCGCACTCTGCGAGTCCAGCGGGGTCTTCCTCTTCCTCTGGCCGTCAAGAGGTTCATGAGCTTATTCGCGACCGGGACGAGGCTCGCGGTCAACACTCTGATGCCAAGCGAGAGGTTGCTTGGCTCAAGCTTTGTCTTGATGCCGTTCCGACGGCCCTCAACGCTTCGGAGCGGGAAACTACCATCGCACGGGCAGCGGTGGCCGACGCCCAAGCCAGAACAATAGGTAGGGTTCTCTTTGTCGAGGGGCTCTATCCTTGTGTCCATGACCTTTATTTTGATAGTGTCTCTACTATCAGGCTTGGAGGATGAGTTGGCCGCTCTTCGAGAGGCGGCCCTCGACGTGGTGGAGGGCGTGAACCCCGGGGGTCTTCTGCTTGAGGACCGTCTGTGGGCTGTGCCGGCCCGCATTAGGTTGGTTGCCACTCAAGGGATTTGCCAAGGGGCTACCGCCACCCTGGACGCAGCGCAGCTTCACTCCGGTCATGGTCTTTGTCGCCTAGAGCCTGGCATCCCGGTCGACGCCGACCCAAGGGTGCAGGAGGAGCTGGTCGGCGACTTAAATGCCGCCACGGAGGCTATCATTGCAGCTATAGATGTGGAGGATGTCGTCCTCTCTGCCTTCCTGGCCCCGTAGATTGTATGTAGGGTATAAGAATTTTGTTGCATCTAGATCTATCATTGATTGAACGTATTAAGGAGATACTAGATGCAAATGACCCTTATCCAAAGCAAAGCAAGTTATGAGGATCGTTGGAATGCCATATTTCTTGGACCCATAGATTGTATGTAGGGTATAAGATTTTAATGAAAGATTTATTATTGAATGTTGGACTCAGTTCTATTTTATTTCATACATATTCTAACATTTTCTAGTTATTACAATCGAGTAGAACGAGTGATGATTTACATGTGCGCAATAGATCAGATGACACTGGTTTCAGCAGTATGTAACGGTGATCGGTCTAGGTAAACACCCATATAAAATGGTTAACATATGTGCTATTAGATCAAATGGCACTCGTTAGTGCAGTGGCAGGTGAGACACATGGTTGGCAAAACAACACAGAGAAAACTTTGTACATGTGCTCAATTACGTGCACACTTATGCGAATCATACGATGTGCATACGGGCATCCTTTGATCTGCCAAATATAACGCATTATTTCTAAGAAAATGAAACTTAAAGGGCCAACCATTGTACATATAGTCTATTATTAATTCATCTTAAGTTATGGGGCACTACAAATAATATTGAAACAAAAGAACAGAAAAGCAAAAGCAAAACCAACAGAAAATCAAAAGCTAACTACATATAGTTTCTTATTCTCATTTCCCATGCGAACAACTCAAATTCTCAGGAAAGCCTACAATCCTCGCTGCAAAACATAGCCCTTCCTTCCCATCCATCTGCACGGCCGCAGACGCCACCTGCGCATGGAAGATCACCGCGCACCTATGCCGGCGGTGGTAGCATTATGTTTCCCCACGTCCATTGCCACGCGATGACCGACGGCGGGGTCACCGCAGTTGCAGTGCATGAATGAGCAGGTCGCCCGTAGGCTACAGAGGTCGTCCATGGGCCGCTCCAAGGTTACCGCGAGTGGCCGGCGATCTCAATGGCCAGATCGGTAGGGAGCGCCAGCAATAGCGACATTGGGTGCTGCCTTGCCGCCATGAGGGTTGTGGATCGAGCTACAGTGTGTGGACGGTGGCGAGCTAGAGGGCTGGAGAGGTGAAGCGGCGCGATCAACGTATGTTGATTGAGGAGGAGGTGGGGGAGGCAGCCGAGTGGGGGCTACAGCATGAGTTCTTGAAATATGCTCTGCGAAGCATGGGAACTCGCAACGAGCCACGTGATGCAGTCAATTTTTTCTATCCAACTTCCAACACCATTCCAGGATAAGCGTGCTCCACTAAGATCATGGGAGACGTGGCCTCGCCTTAACTCCTGCTCTCGCTCGGCCCAATCGTATGGAAATCCAATGGGCAAGGTAGCAAATACGATTCCTTTCTAATCTCGTTACACTTACCACCCAGACACCTCATCTATAAAAAATTTACATGCAGTTTGAAACATTTCAGTTTTTATAAATAATTATGCATGCAATTAGATTAGATGACACTAGTTTCAGCCATATCTAATGGTGAAAGCAACATAGAGAAACAAATTAAGGGGTCAGCAAACAAATTCAAATGACTTTATTGTTGAATGTTCATTCCATACTTTTATGACTCATATATAGTTGGTAATCATGCCTATTTAATGAATATGAAAGTCCCACCGAGACTAGCCATTTATAGATGAGTATGAAATGTGCAAGTGAATGTAAACCTCCTCATTTTCCATGACCCGTCATCTTTGACGTGCTGTCGCTCGTGACCCGCATGGGTGACTGCGCAAATCATGCATCTTGATGGTTCCTTCCCCGCTCGGGTCATGAGGTGGGGCTATTTAAGCAAAGGTTAGGTGAACCTTTGAAGCGCACTCTGACCCCAACCTTCTTCATCCCTTACCATAAAAAAACTAGAGAAACCCTTTAGTTGCTCCTAGTCTCCCGTCGCCATGGCTACCCTTGTCCTCCATCGACTCTGGCACTACTGGGAGAAGGCCTTCAAGATCAGCTTCCACCATCACCTAGGCACGGCTATGTCCGCTCATCCTAGGTGTTAGTGGATGCTTCATGAAGATAGGGAGGAACGCCTCCATGGTATGGTCCCACTACTAATCATAGTCCATGGTTAGAGCATGCAGAATCAATACCATGGAAGGCCTAGCCAGAGGGCCTAGCCAAAGCTGCCGAAGACCTCGTCAGTCTTTGTCGGCGAGTTAGGCAGTCGAAGGGCTTCAGCGCAAAATCTTGGCATCGACTCTGGGCCCCATGTATTGATTCGGCGGCTTGGCCATCCGTCGGCACAGGTGTTCCTCGCTCTTGTGGTCTATGAAGTAAACGGCTGAGGGAATAGATGGCCTCACGGTTCTGCTTCTCCTCATCCTCCCACTGCTCCTAGGGGAATGTTAGAGGAAGTTTCGCGAGGCTGTTCCCCATCTCGGTTCTCTTATGTCGTTGGGTATGGGTTACCCCCCATATGCGTAAGGTCTTTGTTATTGTACATCCGATCATATTGTTGAATTTATCAATAAAGATTTCCTTTAACGACTTTATTGTTCAATGTTCAACCCAGTTCTAGTTTATTTCATACTTAATCTAACATTTTTCAGTTACAATCGAGTAGAACGAGTGATGGTTTACTTGTGCGTAATTAGATCAGATCACACTGGTATCCATAGTATCAAATGGTGATGGGTCTAGGTAAAAAGCTGTATCAAACGGTGAACATATGTGCAATTAGATCAAAATTAAAATGGCACTGGTTATCACAATAAAACGGTGACTTGTTTGGAACCAGCGTCGCAGCTAAAGTGGTACATGTGCGAGGGTATTCGGGAAACAGAATCTATTCACAAACTGTATTCATGCGCGCCAGCTTTGGTCTACCAGATATTGCGTGTCCCCTACTGTACCTGACAAACAATTGTGCCAGGGAATCAATTTTTGCCAGGGAATCAAATGTGCCAGGGAATAAACAAGTGAGGCAGGGAATAAACAAGAGAGGTAGACACAAGTCTTATGGGGAGCTGTGCGAGCCTAGCGCTAGCGAGTTTGTTTCATGCAATCTCTCTCCTATAAATAATATAAACAATCCTTCTTGCTAGCTATTTAAAACCCCGTTCGGGATGCCCTAACTAACGGTGACTTGTTTCGAACATTGGGCGTATCATACATTTACCTGTGCGAGGGTATTCGGGAAATGAAATATTCACCAAGCACTCTGACTTCCCATGTAAACATGCGCGCTTCCTTTGTTCCACCAGATATTGCGCATCCTGCTATAAATGAAGATGAAATGTGCCATGGAATCAATTGTGCCAAGGAATCAAATGTGCTAGAGAATCAAATGGATGCCCCGCCTCGTCTTCCCTGCTGCGTTGCTCGTGACCCGCATAGGTGATGACCGCCCAAGTCACAGAGTTCACTGTTTCCTTCCCCGCTTGCGGGATGTAAGGCTTTTTAAGGCAAGCTAAGGGCAGCCTCTCAAGCTCACTCCAAACCTTCTTCCTCCCTTAGCATCAGACAAACCAGAGAAAACCTTGAGTTGCACATGTAGTATTGCGTCGCCATGGCTTCACTCGTCCTCCTTCGACTCCAACGCCGCTGAGAGAAGGCCTTCAAGATCCGCTTGCACCAACACCTAGGCACGGCTATGTCCGCTCATCCTCAGTGTTAGTGGAAGTTTCACGAAGATAGGGAGGAATGCTTCCATGGTCTGTCACCGCTGTTGACCATAGTCTACGGTCAGAGCTTGCGGGGTCAAAACCATGGAGTGCACCGGCGTTGGACCTCGGCGAGTGGGGTATTCTGCAATGGTGTTCCTGTGACAAGTGGTTGTCACGGAACCAAAATGTGCCCTGCTCAGCCTATTGTATCAATTCAGAGGCTTGGACGTCATTTTGCATCGGCTGTTCCTCTCTTCTGCTTGGTTTTTGGTGTGGGTTGGTCTCCTCGTGGCCCCTTCTGCTCCCAGTGGGATGTTAGTGGAAGCTTCGTGAGGATGCTCCCCACTGTAGGGCTGAGTTGCAGTTGGGTATGGGGAAATCCCTAACTCGATAGGTCTTTGTTATTGTACATCTCGTAATCTTCAAATGTAATGCAATTTATCAATATTATTGTGTGATATTCGACTCAGTTCGAGTCTATTTCATATTGAATTGGCTGATGGATTTGGACTTAGTAATGCACTAAATTGGCTGACTCAAGTTGAGGAATAACCAAGGTGAATGACGAACGCACTAGCTAGTAGCTAAGGCAGTAGCACATGTTAATACACGTATCCTTGTACTAATGGTGAATAACTCCCCTCGGCGGCGGAAAATAAAAAACAAAGAGACGGCAAAATTAAACGCAAGATTACATCTAAGCATGAGAGTACATAATTCAGCGGTATATATATTACAAGACTTGTGGAATTAATAATTTAGTTATAGAAGTATAAGCAATATAAAAAACATAAGTACAAGCAAATATGTGGTGGAAACCACCTACTAGGTGGAAACATGGAAACTAATTTTTGAAAAATTCATACAAATTTCAACGTGGTCGCTATGAGCACGTGCATGCAGTACGGCAGGGTGCCTGTAGTATTCCACGCCTCCTCGCTTGTTCCTGCCTGCACGTGTTCTTAGGGAAATACAAAGGCTTTCTTTCAAGTATGATACAGTGATGAAGTGCTAACTTATCAGAGTATAATCTGGTATGAGCTTCACTCAATTCCCACTGGAGCCCTTGTTTGGATGCACATGTATTCATCTGGGCGTCCACGTGTTCAAATGGATTGGACTGCAATTGAACTAAGTTTCATTCCAATCCACTACAACACATGTGGATTGAAGTAGTTACACATGCATCCAAACAAGGCCGGAATGAATGTTTAGCTTCCTTTGGCATCATCGTTCATTGGAGAATAAGGAGTTCACTCCAAGTTGAATTGTACATGCAAGTTGAATTGGGCGTGTCCTGCTGCTCGTTAAATGACGAACAACAACCATTGTACATCCAAATTAATGGACAAATAAAAATCATTATACACCATGGAATATATTTTGATCCAAAGATGGCGCAATAAGTTGAATTTACAAAGATTGTATGCAAAATGTCCTCAGTACATTCATCGTTGAATTACATGTTGTATTCACCATTTCACTTTCCCAGTGGGTATCATCCAGTGATCGTGTCGTCCTACTTCAGATTGCTTTGACAAAGTGATCCGGTGCTATACAGTGAGAGACATATAATACAGGTTGTAAGCTCACTCTACCACTCTGTGTGTGGTATGTTCAATTCGATCTCGACGGTGGAGCCCAAATGGACGCTGCTTGGGTTTCGCAGGCGACACTAGATGAGGAGGCGGCAGTTGCAGTCCCCAAGGTGCAACACTTCCCTTCGATGTTCGCCTAATTATTTAATCGGCCTCACTAATCTTCCACTGCACACCACTGTGAAAACTCCAAACTCCTCCGTCATACTATAGAGGAAACCCTAATCTCCTCTACCACAATCTGCTTCATCGGCACTCCTCCAGCAAATCCTCTAGCGATGGCCGACTTTTTGCCATCGTGGGACGACTCCTCCAGCGAGGAACACTCACCACCGCCACTCCTCTTGTCGAAGAGCGACATAAGCAGCTACTTGACCCTAACGAGGGGTGGTCAGACGATGAACTCTACGCCCTCTTTGGTGAAGAGCCAGAGCTGATGGAGGAGGACAAGGAGGATGACGAAGAGGAGGAAGATGAAGAGGATGAGGACGAGGATGACGACGAGGACGACGATGATGGCGGCGACAATAACGGCGGTGCTGGTGACAACGGCGGCGGCGGTGACAACGGCAACATTAGGGACAACGGCGGCGGTGGGGACAACGGTGATGAGGCCGCGCCTCCAGCAAAGAGGCACAAGAAGGAATGCAGATCCTCCGACGCCAAGGATTCGGATTAGTTTAGTATAGGTAGTCCTACTATGCAGTCTAATCTAGTAAGTTAGTTTTAATTAGTTTGAAATGAAGTAGTTATGTTTGGTACTTTTGTGCAGTCTAATCTAGTAAGTTAGATCGAAATGTAGTCTAATCTAGTAAGCTAGGAGGGGAAAAAACAAATCCCCAATCAGTGTCTTAACTTCATGGATCAATGGGTTGAGCATTTTGGAAAGACCTTAATGTAGTTGCTAAAAGGGGGAAAATCCTCAATCTAGTAAGTTTAGTGTAATTACTTGGTAATCTAATACCAATGTGTGCTACTTTTGTAATCTAGTAGCTTGGAGCTTTTGGAAAGAATGAAATGAAGACATCTGAGAATAGTGTGTTGAATTCGTGGGTTCGTTCATGTTAATGGCTTGGATTTTTTGGAATGAACGAAATCAAGTCATCTTTGACAACAAAGTTCTCTTTTATTAACTCATGGCTAGAGCAAAGATTGTAATTGAACTGATCTTTTTTGTTTGCTTCTTTGTCTCTTAACCCCCTTGATTTTCCCCCTTTTGTAATTAGGCATGTTTGGTTCCTATCCATAGTCTACCACAACTAACCTTAGCCAAGTGTGGCAAGCCACAAAAAGTGTGGCTAGCAAATTGGTTGCCACGCTTTGCCATGCCTAAGGGAATCTTGCCACACTTATTTACTCTATGGCATGTGGAGCCCAAAAGAATCATGCCTAACCTTAGTTCAAAACCAACAATTGCTAACCTGGTCAAACTTGGCTAAGGTGAAGTGTGGCAAAGTGTGGCTAGCAACCAAACAAGAAAGTTCAGCAGGGGCGCAAGCCCCTCCTGTTTACTAAAAAACAAACAAACAAACTCCTATTGGAAGCTATCGGTCCATAGGATCCATACATCCTTCAACACACTATTTGGCCGTGAGATCTCTTACATCAATCCTTCAACGCAACACATTGAACATCAACAAACAGAACGCCTTGAGATTACATCAATCCTTGAGCACAACACAATGAACATCAACAGACAACATGCCTTGACATTACATCAATCCTTGAGCACAACAAATTGAACATCAATAAACAAGGTTGAGTTAATTAGCCTAGACCTAGAAACAATACAATAATCATGAATAAACATGGTACAACTAATAAGTTCTGCTCCTCTGTAACTAGACATGAAGACCATAGCAAGTACAGATACAATACTATTTAAAAATATACATTAATGCAATAGCAACAGCAACACCAACCACTAATGTGAAAAGCCTAACAATTGTAAGCAAGGATTGCGCTATGTTTGCATCAGCAGACACCAATCTCTATGTTGTTGAATCTGCTTCTTCATTTTCCCCAACTCACGCATGAGAATCTAGAGAATCTACTTGTCCAGGTTCTGGGTGAATCACAACCCTACCCTTTTTTTCACCAGTTTTTTTAGATAGTCTCATTGCCATTCATAAAACTTGCATCTCGGTCGGACCTGTACAAAATCAAGGGAAACGAAACAATAGATGCACTCAAAAGACCAGATCCAATCTATGACTGCATCCAACCAAAACAACAGATGAGCAGATGCTTACCTAGGGATTGTTCCTTGGGCATTTGAAGAACATATGACTAGGATTAGTGTTAGTCTTCGACTGAAGATCAATCACCCTCTACATGATGCACTCATCACAAATAATTAGAGGGAGGCCCGTCTCTTCCCCAGCATCGTCTTCTTCTGCATACGGTGGCCTCTGAGGAGGTCTGCTCTATGATGACGAGCAATCCATCCGATGACACATGGTGTTGCCAGAAGTAGGGGAATGAAGAGGAGAGGAGTAGGAGGACGAGAGTAGTGGTTGGCATCAGGGGTGACAAACCCTAGCACAAAGGGGAAGAAATCCACGGCTGTTATAGAATTACGGCCAACAGCTAATTTTACCATTGTATTGTACCGTTGCAAACTGGACAGACATTTTTTGTTTTTGCTCATGCCCCAAAGTCAAAACAGACCTGGCACCACGTCTATGCCACAGTGTACCCTCTTCCATGTCTATTGTAGTCACCATATCATAGGGTTCTTGATGCAATTATATGTCCATGTTTGGTGGCCATGGAAATGAAGCAACACTACCGAGCAGCCACAAAACGAAGGTGATGATAAAGTATCTACGTCAGCTCCTCTGACACACCGGCGGTGATATTCAGTAGCTATAAAATAGCACTGGGCAGGAGGGGGAAATGCCTCCCCCCCCAAAATTTCCTTTCCCCGCCCTCCCCTCAGGCGAAATGCTCTCCTCAGGTTTGAGATGCTCCCATCCCCACTCACCATCGAGCTGCCCCTGAGGAAGCGAGGCGTCGACCTCGGCTCTTGCTAGGGATCCTCCCATCCATCGGCGAAAGGGCCTTCGGTGAATGGTGCTGTGAGCACGAGGGATGGCGGAGAGCGGGCGGGGTGGATGGGCAGCTCGACGACGAGCGGTGGATAGGAGCATCTAGAACCTGACGGCGCGGGGTGTCAACCTCTTCTCTCTCTGGGGGTCCGCCCATCCGCCGATGGAAAGGCCTCCGATGAACAGTGCTGTGAGCGCGAGGGATGGTAGAGAGCGGGCGGGGTGGAGGGGCAACTCAACGCCAAGGGGTGAACATGAGCATCTAGAACCTGAGGCCACGGGGCATCGATGTCACCTCTCGCTGGGGTCCTCCCATCCGCCAGAGTGACCTTGTGGCGGTTGTGTCCAGCTACCCACCCGTTGTCCCACATAGTTCCTCTGAGGTAATCAAAATTAATTAGCTTCGGAATTGTAGATTTTATTTTAATTTCCCTTTCGAATGTTGTGGATGTTCTCGAATTGTTGTTAATTGTGGGTTAAAACTTTAGTACATGTAGGTGGTGTATTCTAAAACTATATATATGCCATGCCAAAGATTTGGCAGGCCAAAGTTAGGTAAAAAAGTTGCCATGAATTTGGCAAGCCAAATGTGAGAGGTTGGCAAGTTTTGGTAGCCAACCAAATAATAGCCAAAATCATGGCTTACCAAATCTTTGGTTTGGCAAATTTTGGAAGCCAACCAATCAGGCTCTTAGCTTGTTCGTCGATAGAGAGAGTTCATACACCGAATATGTTGACCCCGTGCACATTGTTTTTTGTTAGGACTTTTTCTACCAAATTAGGGGATGATGTACACTACGAATAAAGTAGAAGCGACTGATGGTTTTGCTGGAATAATCACACTCAACCAGGAGTCAAACGACAAGGATGGTAATCCATGTGCATATATGTGGCAGCTGTTTCTAGGAACAATCTTATAGCATGAGTATTGTGCAGGCGCCCATGGTTAGTGAACACAATGTCGGACAACCCGTGGAGGCAATTGGTGTCATGGATCGGGTAGAAGTTGTGTCAATTTTACAAAAAGTTCACCCTTGGCAGGCATATCAGTGGTGGATCGACCATTTCAATTTTGTTACTACATATAAATGCATTTATGTGAACACCAAGGTGAATGTGTCGAACTACACATTTAATTGTTTTGTAGGTTCAACGTACTTAAATGCAGGTTGAGATGGGTTTCTTAAACCTGGCCAGTGATTGCTGTTTTTGATGAATTGACAAAGGGCTTGCTATTTAACAAGTCAGATATCCTCCATACTTGTAGCTATGCCATGTAAGTTTGTTGCAAATGCTTCATTTTGTAGTACACATTACATGTTGAGTGGTTGAGCCCAGCTACTTTCCATGGGGACATTGTGAATGTAGGAACCATTATATATGTCCATTTTGACATGATCTTATAGGAATGCACTCTCACTATTTTTTGCTAACCATTTTGGAGATATCTCGGCTACAAGAAGATCTTGGTGGTTTCATTATCGAGTGATTTCGTGAGTGGGATGAATTTGATGCGCATGCAGCCTCATCAATGATCTCTCCTCTAGCTCAGAGGTTGGCCCCTGAAGCCCTTCAGTCAATTGACAACCTAGCGACCTACTTAGACTGTGCAACAAAGCTTGTGTTAACTGTGCTTCACCTTTTTTCTTGTGTTGCAGACAGTAATGTCATCTTTAGTGGAGCTAACCATTTTGGAGATATCTAGGCTACAAGATGATCTTGGCGGTTTTATTATGGAGACCATCACCTTATCTAATCAAGGTGCTATAGTTCCTGACCTTGGAATGCTGGTTTCATTTTGGACGTTTGTTTGTGTTCTGAAAGCTATATATTTACTATGGTTGGATTTGGACGTTATGTCGCTGTGGTTTAAAACTATGTATATTGTTGTCGTTTTGTATGGATATTTGTCTCAGTGGTGTTTTGAAAAATATATATGTTGCTGGCAATGCGTAAGCCATGAAATTTCTGTATTGTTGGTGCTATAATGTATTGTGAACAATAATGATGCACAGTTGTAACGCCAGCGGTAATGGACAAAATATTACTTCCAGAACAAACACAATGGCGGCGGTGACGCTGCCCCTCATTACTGCCCAAGGGAGAATCGACCACGTGCGCTAGCACCTACATCACCATCGGATGGTACTCCAGATCGGCGTTGATATTCTCATCATCACAGCCAGATGGTACGATGGACTGGCATTGATGTTCTCATCATCACAGTTAAATGGTATGCCCGTCCATTGTTGATGTTCTCGTCATCGCCGCCGGATGGTAGGACAACCCGGCGTTGATATGTTCATCATCACCACCGGTTGGTACGATGCCCCAGCGATGATAGGTACATCATCACCGCCAGATGGTACGCCGGGCCATACGAATACAAGAAGAAGTAGCAACTGGATGTACGACTTTTACTCTTTTCCCAGGAGCCCAAACCAGTATAAATCTCTGTGTCTCATGTGCAACCATCTAGATTAATCTACGCGATCATGTTGCTAGGCATTGCTAGAGCTAAAGAATCCAACAGTTAGCACGTCAGGTAGGGGCCTTTCATGTTCAGATTAATATCATGTTTTAGATGGGAATCATAATCAACATCGATGACACCATGGAGAGGATGCAGCTGGGCAAGAAGATCACCTTTGGCAGCCTTGACTTCATCATCGACCAGTTCGGGGACTTGCATCTGCAAAAACCCAAACTACCCGTGGAGTAGGAGGAGCAGCCTCCACTAATCTGTGTGTTCTTCACCGGATTGGAGGAAGTTGTGAATGTTGGGCCCTGGACTCTCACCCAATGTTGGCGGTCTTTACGGATTAAATCTGACCACCAATTAAGACACAAAAAGAGGAGAAATTGGCAATCTTAAACACATATGCATTTACTATTAACCAAGTTCCACATGTATTTAGAGAACATTATTTTGCAAGTCACAAACACAAATACATGGAATAATTCACCGAAAGGCGCTTTCTGATGTTGATTTGCGCAAAGGAACAAGGGAGACGCCCATCAACTTAGTGCAAACTAGGAAAAGTACCACCGGGCTTTGATCCAGGTCCAGCCTAGAGTCCGCCACGCGAAGGCGGTGGCGAGGCAGCTCAGTTAGGGGGCAGCCGACCCCTAGGGGCAGGCGACCCCCTACTGGGCCATTCGACAGGTGGTGCCATGCTCCCATGCAGAGGCAGTGGAGCTCCTGTTTCACGCCAAGAATAGCCAGAGCACTACCTTGGAGCCTTGTATAAATAGAGGGGTACCCCCTCTACAACACAGACCACTTTGGGTTCCTCACACTCCACCTTTGACACCTCACTCTCTAGTAGTAGTAGCTTTTACTTTTTAGCTTTAGAGCAAGGCAAAGCTACCTTGGAGAGCTTGGCTCCTTGGAAGAAGAGACCTTTGGGTATGAATAGAATTATGAGTTTTGCCAAAGCTATGCTTTCATCTTACATTTATAGTCACACTTATGAACTAGAGGATAATTATTGTGTCATGATCTTGATATATGAGCTAGCCTATAGCTTATGTGTCATGAGAGTAGCACACTTAACTTTATGCTTAACAACTCATATAACTTATATAATCGGAATTAGAGCAAAGTTGAGGTGGCGGTTCATTGTGCTATCAGGTGTGCCCAAGTTCTTTACCTATCGATCTATAGGGTCGGGGACCCGGGGGGATTTGGGTAGTTTCTGTATACGCAAGCGTGGTGCTTGGGTATGGAGAGACAGGTGAATGCATTGTCCCTTTCCACAGTTGATGGGTAGACGACAGGTGGTGATAGCCCTATCTGTCCCTTGTAATCCACCATGTTCAATTGGGGTGTAGGAGTCTAAATTGTCACATGAGGTTGCTGGCAGACCAGTACTCGGTGGGCTCTCGACCTGCTTCATACTTAGCTATAATACTAATTATATAACTTAAATGATTATTCTTTTATTCTTTCTCTTTATTTTATCCTTTGAGGAATGCCAAGTGCTGGGTACCAATATTAGGGTACCCGAAGAAGAGGAGCTAATGGTCATCAACACTAATTCGCCCGAGCAATTAAGTGTGTGACTACGGCTTCAATTGGTCCTGTCTCGCCCGGCCCCTTGGAGGGAGTTTCCGCCTCGCTCGACAACTAGGGCGCAGGCCCCGCCTTGCCCGATGGCTAAGGTACGGGACTCGCCTCGACCGACACCTGGGGCACGGGCTCCGCCTCGCCCAATGGCTCAAGTGTGCGCCCAACCTCGCCCGATGGCTGAAGTAGGGCTCCGCCTCGCCTGACGGCTAGGACCCGAGCTTCGCCTCACCCCTTGGAAGGGATTCCGCCTCTCCTAACCCATTAGAAGGGATTCTGTCTCACACGACCCCTGAGGGCAAACCAGGCGCTAGACGGGAAAGCGCACCCCCGTGGGGGCCTATGTTATCCCCAACTACTACGGGCGTGGGATGTGGACCTAGGGCCATGCCTGTGATGCCAGGAAAGGGGACGGACATGTCTCGATGTGACCCATGGCCATGACAGGCCATACTTGGGCACACACGTCACCAATAGTGCTGGACGGACTGACACTGTGCTACCAAATCCCTATACGGCCCCAGTCAAGGGGAACTATTGACCATATCGTGCGCAGTGATGGGACAGAACGCCACGACTAGATGACGATGCCAACCTATAGCAGGGACGTGATGAGGAGTGGCTAAAGGCCTAATAGGGCCCGCCTGTAGGGGCAGAAGAGAAACACAGCCCCGGAGCCTTCTTCTCCCCTATTTTTCTCTTTCTTCTTTTCCTTCCTTTCTTTTTCTCTAGTGTATCCTAGGCCTCTCCCTTGGTCTAAAAAAGGGAAGGCTAGGTTCCGCATTAGGACATGTCACAGAAACTCAAGTCTTTCTAGCACACTTTGCCACTGGAAAGCAACACACTCACTCACCCACACACACACACACCAGAGACTTAGGACCCTGTCCCTCTCTCGCCCGTTTGTAACCCCTACTACAAACATTTAGTGCTAGTAACACAAGCAGCAGCAGCGACTGGACGTAGGGACATTCAACCCGAACCAGCCAAATGCGCAATTACAAATTTACTCGTCGATGATCCAAAACACCAATAGTTGGCGCGCAGGTAGGGGCCTTTTGCGCGTTTCGACATCCTCATCAAGCCATGGATGGCTAGCCATGGCATGAGCTAAACCCTGGGCGCGCATGTGCATTTTGGGAGTCTGGACTTCTTCGTCAACGTAGAGGGAGAGCTGATGCGGGCTCCCACCCTCGTCCAGCCTGTTTGCTCTGCCAGCCTCGACACCGTTGTCAAAGCCCTTGAGGAGCTACAACTGCATGCCCTAGAGGCCCATGCCCTCGGGGGTGACCAACTTCTCGACTTTGACTACGAGTGGTTGGAACGCCAGCTCGCTGTCTTCCTGGGGCCTCAGCCACCTCAGGAAGACTTACGTCACCTTTCCTTTTCTTTCGCCAATGTGATGACGCAGCTTGCTAGGGGAGAACCGCTCTCCCTGGCATACCTCACCTGAAATGCCCCGATAGTGTTCCCGTTTGGTCTGCACAATGCAGTGGGGATGGACGGTCACCTCATAGCGCAGCGCATGCATCCGCCTCCCATGAACAACGAGTTCGTTAGGATGGCGGATTATGTCACAGAATCCTTCTACGATCTCCTCACTAAAGATTCTACGGGGACCTCTGACTTCGACTCTAGTAGGGGGAGCCATCATCCCTTGCGTGAGTGCTTCATGGCAGAGGGCTCCCATCATGTGGAAACCCCCGAGGGGCACATCGCCAATGTCCGCGAGAGAGAAGTTACCCTTCCATCCGATCCTGACAACGAAGTCAAGGCAGATATGAGGGCCTCACCTAACCCACAGCTAGAGCAGTTGAGGGCATAATAGCGGGAGCTCGAGGATGCGTGACTCCAGATAGAGGAGAAGCGCGTAGAGCTCGAGCGTGAAATTGCTCGCCATGGAGATGGTGGGCGTGTACGTGCTAGGGCTCGCGACGTGAACCAGAGGATCACAGAGGATGATGGCGACCTTCCGCATTTCACTCGGGCAAGCCAGAACATAGCTGCAGTGGTGGCTTTGCTTCAGGTGCTGCGGGAGCCCATGACACTCGAAGACTGCCGGGCCTAGCATGAGATCCGCACCCTGCTTGAGCACACGGCGGTGCAGCAGGCGGAGAGCTCGATGTCCCAGCGATGTGAGCTCAACGCTAGCCAGCGCACACCCTCGGGGCAACATGACAAGGACATATCCATCCACCAGCCGCCACGTGACAACGAGAAGCGTGTCACGGTCCTGATACATGAGCGCGTCGGCCCCATCTGTGACGCACGCAACACCCTAAATGTTCGCAGGCGCGGGCAGGAGGATGAGAGGGAGGGGGCCACCCATAGCTACCACCCTCATTGCGGCGGACGCTATGATAGCACCGAAGACTAGAGCCCGAGCCCCACTCCACCAGGTCCTCAGGTTTTTGGCCGATGCAAACTCAACGTGCCTTTCCCGTCGTGGTACCGATTGCCGATGAACATCCTGAAATACTCTAGGGAAACAAACCCTGGACTATGGCTCAAGGATTACCGGCTCGTGTGTCAAGCCAGTGGCATGGATAGTGGCTCCTTCATTATCCGCAACCTCCCCTTGTTCCTGGCCAACTCGGCCCGAACATGGCTAGAGCACCTTTCGCCCAACAAGATTCAAAGTTGGGTGAACCTAAAAGTGATCTTTGTGGGAAACTTCTAGGGCACTTACACGCGCCCCAAAAACACCTAGGATCTAAAGAACTACTAGCAGAAGTCAGGAGAAACTCTCTGTGAGTACATCCGATGGTTCTCCAAGCAGTGCAACGAGCTGCCCAATGTCACTAATGCCGACGTCATCTGGGCATTCCTGTCTGGGACCACGTGCGAGCCCCTGGTCCATAAGCTGGGACGCAAGGGCCCACGGACCACCAAAGAGCTCCTCGACATTGCCACCAGCCACGCCTCAGGCGAGGGGACAGTCAGGGTGATCTTCGATCGTTCCCGAGGCATTGTCATCGAAAGCCATAAGACAGGGATTCTACTAGCCTACACATGTCAGGGACGCTGAGCAAGTTACCAAGATGTTTGAAGCTTGTCAAAACTTTTCACCTCACCAAGCAAAACCTTCGGCAGAAATACAACTGATACCTCTGATATGGCCACTCCAAAGATGGGGCATCGACCTTGTTGGCCCCCTGCCACCTTCGTAAGGGGGAACAAATTTGCAGTCATTGCAGTTGAATACTTCACAAGATGGATTGAGGCAAAAACCACTAGCATCAATCACCTCCGATTTAGTGAAGAAATTTTTTTGGTAAAACATAGTATGCAGATTCGGAGTGCAAAGAACACTAACAGTTGACAATGGCAAGCAGTTCAATTCTAACAAATTCAAAGAGTTTTGCACCAGCATCAGGACCAAGCTAGCCTTCGCCTCAGTCTACCATCTAGAGTCCAATGGAGCAATAGAGTGGGCAAACAGGGCAGTATTCTCCGCCATATCCAAAACTCTGTTTAACCTCCGCAAAGGCAAGTGGGTTAAAGAATTGCCGAAGGTTGTCTAGTCGCATAACACTACAGCTTCTAGAACAACAGGCTTCACCCCCTTCAAGCTACTCTATGGAGAAGAAGCCATGCTCCCAGAAGCAATCAAGCATGAAAGCCTCTGCGCAATGTAGCAGACCATGGCAGAGGATGAGGAATATTCTAAGGAAACGATTGAAGGTACCAGACTAGAGGCCGTTGACAACATACTCAAGTACCAAGACCAAACCAAGAAATGGAGGGACAAATCAATAGTAAGAAAGTACATAAAAGGAGACTTGGTCCTCCGAAGAAAAGCAAATGCAGCAATAACTGGAAAGCTACAGCCAAAGTGGGAGGGGCCCTACACAGCAATAGCAGCAGGCAGACCAGGGTCATTCTTCCTAACCGATGACGAAGGAAAAACCACGCTCCACATGTGGAACATCAGCAACCTTCGCAGATTTTACATCTAAAGCATTGTAAGAGCAGCCTCCGCGCAAGTTATAAACGCAGGTTAGCTCACATCTCCCTTCCTTTTTACTTTTCTCAGCCAGGTCTACACTTTGTTTACCTTAGTTTCTTTCCTTCCAACTTTTTGGGCCTGCACTCTTTTCCTCACAAGGGGAACTCCTTGTGGAGATGAGGTTTTTAACAAGGTAGAACCCATGTAAAAACCCTCCAAATCTATGAAGAGGTTTTTCCCTGAAAGAAATGTTCTCATTTTACACAAGTTGAAAGTGGCCAACAACGAAGCCACAAAATTTGACAAAAGAAAAATGAAACAAAAGAGGACCTCCGTTACCAGAAGCCGGAGGCTCCCTGATAATGGACGACCTCCAAGGCCAAAAAAGGCCTAGCCCATGAAAAAAACCTACCAAGCCGTAGGCATCACGGAGATACATTCCAATTGGCAAAAATGCCACGCAAAATACAAAGTGCAAACGCACATATCTCCGCCCGAGGCGTCGGAGGTCAACAAACCTGGAAGAAGTCCTAACATGATTCAGACACCAGGAGTATTAATTTCTAGAGATATGAATAACATTAATGCAGATTTGCAAAATCACCAAAAATTTATGTCATATCAACGGCAAATCAGTTGCCATTTACTAGAGCATTTAACAATACGACGCATCCTAGGCTATAAAACCCAACACCACCCCATAATCTTCACTCAGTGAAAAGAGGAAAGGGGGGAGAGTAGAAAGCCTAGAACCAGCTACACCTAAACATTGCCCCCAAAGGTCATGGAGGTAGGTGTATCGTTATCCAACATAAGCCTGAAAGGAACCATGCAAAGACTCGTAAAAGAGAGAGCAACCGCAACCCGGAACCTACTACAAGCATCCGGATTGCCTCCGCAAGCTAATACCAGCAGCCATGAGCCAACCGCTGTTTGGGGGGATTGCACGAAGACTCGTAAGATCCCCCACAAACCAAGTCAGCAAGCGGGAGTAGACCGGCATCACACATGTTCCATGGGTGTGAGCACAACCATCAACCTTCGCTCGCCAAAAAGAAGGAGCTCAGCAACAAGCGAAGGATGTGTGCAAGAAAGACTTCTTCAACCTTCGATAAATGAGTAGACCGTGTGGAGGTCTTCCAAGAAGCAACCGACAATCGCTCAAGTTGCACCGAAGCCTCCGCAACACCTACAAGATCGAACACGAGCACTGCCTCGACTTTTCCACACACCACCACACAGAAACCAACAGCTCCAAGAAAGCATAGAGACGGAGGTTGTAGCCATAAACAAACCTCCACAGCAGACTATGAGGCTTGACCAACACCACCCTCATGTGCGAGATATGCAAGACCAAGAACCTTTGGAGGAACAAGCGGAGGCCACCGATGTAGGCAAACCTCTCATAGAGCAAGGCACAACCACCCTCCTTGGCAACAGCGCACAGGTTCATCTTCACATGCTACAAAGGGAGAATAAGGTGGAGGCACGACTCTCAAAATAGACACGAGCCAGCTCTCCATGACATCCAGAGAAGGAACATATTGTGGAGACATAAAAACAGTTGTATGATGAAATCATCAATAAAAAACCTTCAGCATTTTTAGGCATTCAATAACAATGCATAGACCTCCGACATCATCTAATAAAATAGAGCCTAAACAAATCAACATTGCAACTAAGAAGGTGGAGGTCCCCGCCAAGCTAAAGAGCGGGTAAACTCGGTGCCTTCATTGTCAACATCCCGCTCTACATCCTCAAACATATCAGCAGCAATGGAGCCTGGGAAAGACCTCCTCTAGTACCCCCAGAGTTCACCACTCACAAAAATACCATTCAAATAGAACGTTAATGGGGCAACATCCTGCATAGGTCCTTGATCGAAAACCTATGCAGGATTCAAATATACACAAAAGACCTTAGGATTTATGTTACAAAAGTTTAGCAAAAGATACTATACAAAGACATATCTCCTAGCAACACAAATCCGAACCTAAATCTACACCTTAGGGTCTTCTGGAGCCACCGCGGATGTTGTACCAGCACCTGGAATGGCTCCACCTCCGCCTAAAAAAGAATCATCTCTAGGCATGCAGTAGTAGTGGAACTACTGGCGGTCTCCTTCTCCTTGGAAGCCTCCGCAACACTAGTCAAGCCTCTGGTGATCTCCTTCTCCTTGGAAGCCTCCGCAGCGTGGGCAAGGATGAGCAATGGCACCACAACAGCCGTAGGCGCAGCACCAGGTGCTAGAGAAGTAGGAGCAGGCTGACCAGAGGACACCTTTCTAGCCTTCTGTAATTCCTAAAAAACCAAACCACAAACACAATCAAAAGAGCAGATCAAAACGAATAAGTACACAACTACAACCAAACTAAAATACCTTAGCTTGACGCTCCTCCGGCATTTGCCTGGCAGACGCTCTACCAAAAAGGTTCCAAAACAACCCAATAAAGTTACACACGGACTTTCGCAACACGTCGGAGGCCTCACCAAGCGAGGAAGCATCAGCTAGAGCTTCACGTTCCACCTCGGTAGCGAGGGTGCACCCTTTGCGCATTAACATTTTGCCAAAGTTGGTGGCGCTAGCAAGAGCAGCAAAATCCACCGCACCACCCACAAAGGAAGGCACCTTCTCCACATGAGATTTCAACCATGTAAGCAGGTTGAACGCACTAGCCTCTTCTGGAAGGGCGGAGGTTTGACCACCAAACTTCTCCACCACCGCCTTGTAGGTCTCGGCAGTAATTAGGGCAAGCCCTTCTAGCACCTCCATCCGCTTCCTCAGTAGAGAAACCTGCTCCAACAGAGCTGCGCTCGATTGCCTCTCTGTATCAAGCGCACTCCGGAGGTTATCGCAAGTCTCATTCGCTTTGCTTGCGCGCTCCATAGCTAGCACCTATGACGTTTGGGCCTCTTCCACTTGTCTCTTCAAATGAGCCACCTCGCCCTCTGCTCTCTCTTTATCTTCATGGAAGCTTGCCACCTTCAGGCGAAGATCCGCAACCTCTAACACCTTAGCAAAGAGCCTAGTCACCTCGGCAGAAAGCTTGGTGTTTTCATCACCCAAGACTTCAACCTCATGCTTCAGCATCTCGATAGCGTTGTTCCGACCCAGCATCTCTGTTGTCGTACACTCTTCCATAGCCAAGGCCATATGGTGACCTTGAAAACAGCACCTCCTCAGATAAAAGAACCAAAGAAGTAGAAAAGCCAGCCAAGGAATCTCCGCAAAATAAAGAAGATGTACACTCACCAGGCTCTGGTGCTCCAGCTACATGTGGAGAAGCTTCTAGTAATCCACCTTCTTCAAGCCCTCTCAGAAATGATCTAAAAATACCACAAAAACATGAGACCCATGAGCAAACAAGAAACAAGACGAAAGAAACGGAAGTAAGATAACCTCTGATAATGGTGTGGACTTTGCCGAGAGACTCGATCCAACCGGCTAGAACATCGTCGGGGATGGCAGCTGAAGAATTAAAAAACTACTCAAAAGAGGTTTCAAGGAAACAAAAAACAAAAAAGACCCTGCAACTCACAGGTCAGAGCCTTTAAGTTTAGCTCGGTTAGTTGCGGTGAAGGTTGGACCACGGGAGAAGAAGGAGGTGGAGGCATGCCTAGTCCGGCATATCCAATCCTTGAGGTGTTAGCGAGCTCTTCTTTGCTCGCAAGACTCCCAGTCACAGAACCTATGGAAACACACAAACGCTCAGGAAAAAATTAACATTGGAAATAAGAAAACATAAACCAAATACAACGAAAGGCATGAGACCCATACTGAGGTGAAGGGGGAATGCCACAGACGCAGCAAGCCGCGCAGCATCAGGCGTATCCTCCTCTTCTTCTGAACCTGCGCCATTATGCGATGCGCGCCTAGCCTAGGAACCTCCACAGCAAGAATCGGGGATTGACCACCATGGGGGAGGCCCTCGATGCATCAGGGCTTGAGTCTCCGCCCAGCATATCTGGGAACGGATCCTCCACAGAGGCCTCCGCAGCCTCTACGGAGACCATGGTAGCCTCCACCAAAGCCTCAGTACCCTCTGCGGCGACCTCTATAGCCTCCGCACCACTAGAGCCTTCCCTCCAGCAGATGCGTCTTGAGCTCCACCAGTGTCCTCTGATGAGTCCTCTTCCAAGGCGGAGGCGAAACTTGTGGTGGGGGACGCAGATGCGGCGGAGGTAGCCACAACCTTCTGCGTCTTGGACAAAGCCTTCGAACAAGCTTGGCCTTTCCTCTTCTTGGATTCTGACGAGATGGTCGCATTCTTGGCGGCAGCCTTCTGCTTCTTCTTCTCAATTGAAGCCAGAACCTTCGGAGGAACAATGTGTTCCTCATGATCAATCCCTAGCTCTTCAAACACCCGGTTAAGCCATGGCATAGTGCTCGACTCAGACCTCCAGGTAAGGTACTCCTTGTCACTCATGGCACCAACAATTGCCCGCGTGACCTCCTCAACCCTCACAACAAGAGCGTCGTGATCCTGATTAGCTGGAAGCACCCGCCCAAATTGAGGGAACGGGACACCCTCCGGCGGACCGAACACAGGGACCTGGACCATCTCAATTTGGAAATGCTCGTTCCTCCATCTAGTAGACCAGTAGTTTGTCGCAACCATCTCTTCAACCAGGTCCTGACCTCCGGAATAGCGGCACGCCAAGGCAAAGGCCTTGTCGCACTCCTGCCTCTCGGCGGAGACCCATGCCGAAGGAGTGACCCGGCACAGCGGGGACATCTCAGACATGATGGAGGCCAGAGGGTAGATGGTCTCCTCTGACCCATCATCTAGGTGAGGGTCTAGCCAGTCATCCTCACATAAAACCAATCCTCCATCCACCCACGATCCGATCCCACTTCTCCTTCTAGCAAAAAGAGAGCTCCAGTTCATTGACTCATTGAAATCTCTTAGCCATGAAAGTGCAGCTCCTGTATTGAGCTACAAGTTCCACACCATCCACTGTCACCTTCTTCGGTTGCTTCTGCAGCTCAAAGTACGCGCAGAAAGTGTCTATGTCTGGGGTGGCCCTGTAAGACTCACACGCCCAGCAAAACTTGCTCAAGGTTAAAAAAGCATTGGGGGTCAAATGATGTAGCTAAACATGGAAAGCCTCCAAAACCTCACCAAGAAAACTAGTGTAGGGAAATCAAAGGCTGCACAAAAAAAATCCCTGAAAACCACCGCGTATCCTTCCGGAGGGTTCAGAGTAGTCACCATCAGGCGGAGTGATGAGGTTGTTGTCCCGATCTTCACGACATAGGATCTTGATCTTGATAACTAGCTGATAAACAGCCGATAACTTGCTGTAAGCAGCGATAACTAGTGCAACCTGACGACACGCACAAGGAGCCAACCACCGTCTCTATACGGCAGCCTGAACCAAGGATTCGCCCAACCACACTCTCAAAGAAACCAACCTACGCAGCCTGGAATCAATGGACCAGGAGCACGGATTGGGTGCCGATGACGCGGCCGCTTCTGTAATCTCCGCGAAGGAAAACACAAGAGCAAAGGGGTAGAGATCTCTCTCTGGTTTTTGTTAGCACACAGCTGAACAAAGTAGTCTGTATTCAGATTATCAAAAGTCCTCTTTTCTTTACAAGCATAGGAGTATTTATACAAGGAACAACCCTCCTGTATAGGTGTGATCACGAGATGGAAAATAAAAAGACTAGAATGTGAAAAGGCTTCCACGAAATGAGTTTCCAGAAGTCCACGCGGCTGTCAGTTTCCAAAGCAGTCTCCACTAAAAGTGTCATAACTCCCTAGTGGGAAGTCCAAATGACGATCCGTTTCTTGAGTGTGAAACTAGACTCAACAAGCTTTCCATCCATATATGCCATGCACCATGTAACATCGTAGACTGGTACAGTTTTGCACGGGAACTTGAACAACATGCATGCTGTTGACCACCTGACCAGTCCTCACTAAATCTGGTCGGACGCTATGGGGAAAATTCCAATCTGGTCGGGGCTGATTGCATTGGAAAATAGACTTGATAAGCTTTCCAAAATGTCCTCATGGACCTTCATAGCTTTTGTGAATCAAGAGTTATGGTCGATTCTTTCTGCTGGTTCCGTCGCGCTGGACTGGCCCAAGCTGGTGGTCGGTGGTCTGGTCCGAGCTGGTGGTCGGATTCTTCCTCCTCTTCATGTATTTTCCTAAGTACAACCAAAGTAGCACTCTTAGGTAGTATAACATTCTCACAAGTGTTAGAATTAAGATCAATTAGGAATGAATTCACCTGCTCTTGTAGTTTCTTAGCACGACTTCTTGTAAGTGGTCCTGGATTTGTGATATTCATGTTGGATGGTGAATGATTGTCACTCGAGGAAGCACGTATGGCTGAGATGTCCTCATCATCCTCCCCCTCTTGAAAAGGAGTCGTCCTCGACTCTGATTCTTCTAGTCCGAAGAATGGTGTCAAGTCAGCAACATTGAAGGATTTGCTAACACCATAATCTTCAGGGAGATCAATCTTGTAAGCATTATCATTGATCTTGGACAACACTTTGAATGGACCATCTCCTCGTGGCATCAACTTGGATTTGCGCTTCTCTGGAAAGCGGTCTTTGCGAAGGTGTATCCAAACTAAATCTCCAGGTTCAAATGTCACCTTCTTGCGATGCTTGTTCGCCCATTCAGCATAGTACTTGGACCTTTTCTCAATTGTTTCTTTGGTCTTCTCATGAATCTTCTTGACATAAGACGCACGCTTGGAGGCTTCCATGTTAGCTCTTTCCTGCAATGGCAAAGGCAATAAATCGATCGGAGCAAGTGGTTTGAAACCATATACTACTTCAAAAGGACACATATTAGTTGTAGAGTGTACTGCCCTGTTGTGAGCGAATTCCACATGTGGCAAGCACTCCTCCCATTCCTTCAAGTTCTTCTTGATCAAGGCTCGCAGCAACATAGAAAGTGTTCTATTCACGACTTCAATTTGCCCATCCGTTTGAGGGTGGCAAGTGGTAGAAAACAACAACCTTGTACCGAGTTTTGCCCATAACGTCTTCCAAAAGTAGCTCAAAAACTTAGTGTCACGATCTGAAACAATCGTCTTGGGCATGCCATGCAACCTCACAATTTCCCTGAAAAATAGAGAGGCTACGTGGGAAGCATCATCGCTTTTATAACATGGTATAAAATGTGCCATTTTAGAGAACCGATCAACAACAACAAAAATTGAATCCCTCCCCCTCTTTGTTTTTGGTAAACCTAAAACAAAATCCATGCTAATGTCTTCCCAAGGAGCACTAGGAACAGGCAAGGGAGTATATAAACCATGGGGGTTCAGTTTTGACTTAGCTTTGTGGCAAGTGATGCATCTTTGCACAAATCTTTCGACATCCCTTCTCATCTTTGGCCAATAAAAATGGTCAGCCAACATGTCATATGTCTTTTTCCATCCAAAATGACCCATCAATCCACCTGCATGTGTTTCCTGTAACAACAAGAGTCTAACAGAGCAATTGGGAACACACAATTTGTTAGCTCTAAACAAGAATCCATCATGTACATGATATTTTTCCCAACCTTTACCTATTGTACATTTTGCATAAGGTTCTGAAAAGTCATGATCAGCAGAGTATAATTCTTTTATGTGTTCAAGTCCTGGCACTTTAACATCGAGTTGATTTAACAAAACATTTTTACGAGATAAAGCATCAGCGACAATGTTTTCCTTACCTTTCTTATATTTCACAACATATGGAAAAGTTTCAATGAATTCAACCCATTTAGCATGTCTACGGTTCAGTTTTGATTGTCCTTTTAAATATTTCAAGGCCTCATGGTCTGAATGAATAACAAATTCTTTTGGCCATAAGTAATGTTGCCAAGTCTCAAGTGCTCTTACCAAAGCATACAACTCTTTGTCATACACCGAATAGTTCAGTTGTGCTCCTCCCAACTTCTCACTGAAGTAGGCCACAGGCTGTCCAATTTGCATGAGAACTCCTCCAATTCCAATCCCACTTGCGTCACATTCAACCTCAAAGGTTTTTGTGAAATCCGGCAACACAAGCAAGGGGGCTTCGGACAATCTTTTCTTCAATTCTTGGAAAGCTTTCTCTTGTGGCTCACCCCATTGGAAGGCAACACCTTTCTTCGTTAACTCATTCAATGGAGCAGCTATTGTGCTAAAATCTCTCACAAATCTCCTGTAAAAACCAGCAAGTCCATGAAAACTTCTCACCTGGCTTACATTTTCAGGAGTTGGCCAATCCTTGATTGTTTTCACCTTTGAGTCATCAACTTCAATTCCTGAACCTGAAACAACATAACCAAGAAACACAACCTGATCTGTACAAAATGTGCACTTCTCTAGGTTAGCAAATAATTTTTCTTTTCTGAGCACGTCTAACACTTGCTGAATATGATCAACATGTTCTTCCAATGTCTTGCTGTAAATTAGGATATCATCAAAGTAAACAACAACAAATTTTCCAATGAATGCTCGCAAGACATGGTTCATCAATCTCATGAATGTACTAGGTGCATTAGTCAAACCAAAAGGCATAACTAACCATTCGTACAGCCCAAACTTTGTTTTAAATGCAGTTTTCCATTCATCTCCAATTTTCATTCTAATTTGATGGTAACCACTTCTCAAATCAATTTTAGAAAATATCATAGATCCACTCAATTCATCAAGCATATCATCTAGCCTAGGAATAGGATGACGATAACGAACAGTGATGTTATTGATGGCTCTGCAATCTACACACATCCTCCATGAACCATCTTTCTTTGGCACCAAAATCACAGGGACAGCACAAGGACTTAAACTTTCATGCACATAACCTTTATCTAAAAGTGCTTGTACTTGCCTTTGAATTTCCTTGGTTTCTTCGGGGTTGGTGCGGTATGCTGGACGGTTTGGGAGTGCAGCTCCAGGGATGAAATCAATTTGATGTTCAATGCCACGCAAAGGAGGAAGTCCAGCAGGTGTTTCTTCTGGAAAAACATCTTCATATTCCTGCAAAACATGTGCAACAACACTAGGGACAGAAGTTAAGTCATTAGCTGAAAGCAATGTGTCCTTGCACACAAGTATGATTAATACTTGATCTGGGTTTCTCCTCACATCTCTCATTTCAGATTTGGTGGCTATCATCACTAAGTTCTCTCCCTCTCTTTTTTTGTTATCTCTCATGTTTGGCTTGTGGCTCTCACTCTCCGATTTGTGGAAGGCACTCAGATTCTTTTTCTCTCCTTCTTTTCCACTCTCATTCCTCACAACAGAGCTCTTTTGCAAGTGCTCAGCTAGGATTTGCTGTGGTGTCATGGGTTTAAGTATCAACTTCTTTCCCTTCCACTTGATGGTGTATTCATTGGTCCGACCACAATGCAGAGATGACCGATCATATTGCCATGGTGTAAGGTCCAAATAGGCTAGAGGGGGGGGGGGTGAATAGCCTAATTAAAACTTCTACGAGAAATACTAAACCACAAGTTAGTACAAAAGGTGGCGGAGCAAAATGCACTAGCTCTAACTAATTAAGCAAGCCACCTACACAAGTCTAGTACAAGGCTATCCACTAAACACAACAACAACGACAACAAGCTAGAAACAAGAAGTAATACTAGAGAAGAGCTTAGAGTGATTATACCGCCGTGTAGAGATGAGAAGTAATACACTCGTAGAATCAATCACAATAATCAACCACAAGAGAAATCCTCGGTAGAAAGATGACACAAGATTTTTACCGAGGTTCACTTGCTTCCCGGCAAGCTACTCCTCGTTGTGGCGATGCACCCACTTGTCGGTTCGCGAGCTAATCAACTATCAAGAGTTGAGCCCTCGGCGGGCGCCGCACAACCGCACACAAGATGGGGATCCTCCAAGCCACGAGCTCCACTAGAGTATCCAATTTGCGAACTCCCGCGGGGAAGGATCAAGAACCCCTTACAACACTTGGTGAAGGCTCCAACAATCTCCAATTGCGAGCTCAATCACCTCCGCTGCTCCAAGCCGTCTACCGTGTCGGGAAACACGGAAGAGTAACAAGAAATCCGCAGCAACTCGAAGAACAAGTGCCTCTAGAATGCAACTCTCAAGCAATGCACTTGAATCTCACTCAATCTCACTCAAGATGTGCAATCAATCGAAGAGATGAGTGGAGGGGTTGTTCTCTAGCTCAAAGGATGTCTCTATATCTCAAAATGTGCAAGAGTTACCCTCAAAACCCGTCCACCATCTATTTATAACGAAGGGGTACGCAGCTAGCCGTTACCGCGCGAACCAGTTCAAATCGTACTCACCGGACGCGCCGGTCAGGGTGACCGGACGCGTCCGGTCACTACGCGACAAACAAAATCGCGCGGGTCAGAACTAGCCGTTGCAACCACCGGACGCGCTTGACCGAGCCACCGGACGCGCTGGTGACGACCGGACGCGCCGGTCCCGTGACCCACCGGACGCGCCGGTCAGCACCGAGCCGCGCACCGCGAAACATCCACCGGACGCGCCGAAGGACCCACCGGACGCCACAGTGCCCGCGTCCGGTGGGAGTCCAGTAAGCTCCCGACGCCACCGGACGCGTCCGGTGGTACGTGACCGGACGCGCCCCGCGTCCGGTGCACGAACCCTAGCAGCACCCGCGCCGCGATGAACTGACCGGACGCGCCCCGCGTCCGGTGCAGCGTCCGGTGCTGCGTCCGGTGCACACAGTGACCTCCGTTCGCCTCCGTTTCTTTTCCGACTTTCGGCGCAGTAGAAAATAGGCGTTTCACTTCTCCAAAAAGCGCCGAATCCCGCCTCGCAAGCTCGGCGGGAGGGAGAGAGGAACCCAAACCCCTCTCTACCGCTCCAACTCCACCGCCTTCGCAAATGTGCTAACACCACCGAGTGTACACCACCATGTGCATGTGTGTTAGCATTTCACAAACATTTTTCCAAGGCGTTATGTTAGCTCTTTACTAGATCCTAAATGCATATGCTCAAGACAATGATCTAGTGGCACTTGATTCCCGAGCTAACCGTGATTGCCCCTCTTGATAGTCGGCTATGTATCCTAAACCCGGTCAATCACTTCTCTACTCATCTTAGACCGGCAAAAGGAAAACCCTATGGTTATACCTTTGCCTTGCGCTCTTAGATCCTTCTCTTCCACTTGATCATCATGTCCATTATTTCATGTGCATCTCCACCATGATCTTGCTCATCATTTCATGCACCAAATCATGTGGTCTTGTGGCCATCTCTCCATGCCATTTCCACCTCCATCACATGTTGCTTATGCCTAGCTTAAAACACTTAACACATGGCATTAGCAACTTGGTGTCATTAATTACCAAAACCAAACTTGGGCTTTCAATCTCCCCCTTTTTGGTAATTGATGACAACCATCACAAAGATATGAAATGAAATCAATTTTCAATTTCGATAGTATTAGCTCCCCCTACATATGTGTTTCCATGAGTTTGGTTCAATTGTGCACATATGTATGGATTTGAATTTTGGGAGAGTTACTACTATCAAATTGATGCTAAGGTATATAGAATGGACCTTTGAAGCGTGATACCAATCGGAGTTGCCTTTATATACCATCCTTAGCATCGATGTAGCTAGACACCACTTGTAATTCATCACTTGTAAAGATCACAAACACTAAAGTACCCCGTGAGATCAACATTATAAGCAAAGGGTGTCTAGATATCACTTGTAAAGCTACTCTCAACAATTCATCATTCAAGTTCTATTTCAAGCAATCACCACACAAGCATGAATATGAATTTAAGCTTTGCAATGCAACACTTCACCATGTTAATGCACATACAAATGCAACAAACAATTCATAAGCTTGCTCCCCCTACTTGTGTGCTCAAAATTTAATTGATTCCTTTCCAAAGTCTTATCTTATGCTTTCTCTCCCCCTTAGTAACTTTTTCTTTTTGTGACTTTTCTCTCCCCTCTTATTATATCTTTCTCCCCTTTGTGACTTTTCTCTCCCCCTTTGTCAACAATCACCAAAAAAGGTGCCAATTTTAGCGAGAGTTAAGTCAATCAATATGAGGGAGTCCAAATTATGGTTCAATCTAGATCACTTGCCTAGAATATGTAATTCGGTTTGATCCAAGGACAAGCTTCTTCACACCTCATAAAGTATAAGGGTTATCTTGACCATGTTGAATTACACATCATGAGCTCATTTTCTAGATTCAACTCTAGGTTTGCAAGCCCACAAATATGTCATATGCTACCACTAGATCAATCAAAAATATAGAAGCAATAGTGGTACCATATATACATTAAACTCATTTGATTTTCATGAAAGAGCCTATTTGTCATGCAAATATGTCTATATGTTCTAAACATGTCCTTAGCAAAGTATGGATGATATGCCAAACAACTTTACCTTGCTATGTCGGAGGAGAGGCATGTCATATAGGAATGTGGGGGTGCACTCATTTCAAGTTGGAGAAATCAAGTATGTTCAATTCATTCTTCAACTTGTAAAATCTTTTCTCATCAAGTGGCTTTGTGAATATGTCGGCTAATTGATCTTCGGTGCCAATGCTCTCAATGCTAATATCACCCTTTAGTTGATGGTCTCTTATGAAATGATGCCTTATGTCAATGTGCTTCGTTCTTGAATGTTGAACCGGATTTTGTGTCATCTTGATAGCACTTTCATTGTCACAAAACAAAGGCACATTCTTGAATTTGATTCCAAAGTCATTCAAAGTGGCCTTCATCCAAAGCAATTGTGCACAACAACTACCGGCACTAATGTATTCGGCCTCGGCGGTAGATAGTGCAACACTATTTTGTTTCTTTGATGACCATGAAACAAGAGACCTTCCAAGCAATTGACAAGTGCCACTTGTGCTTATTCTATCAATCTTGCATCCACCATAGTCGGAGTCCGAATATCCAATCAACTCAAAACTTGACCCCTTTGGAAACCATAATCCAACATCATGAGTGCCCTTAAGATATCTCAATATCCTCTTGGTTGCTTTCAAGTGACTTTCTCTAGGTGAAGCTTGAAATCTTGCACATTTGCACACACTAAACATCACATCCGGCCTAGAAGCAGTGACATATAGCAAACTTCCAATCATAGACCGATATTGCTTTTGATCTACCATATTGCCACTTGCATCAATACCCAATTGGTCATTTGTGCCCATTGGTGTACTCATTGGCTTAGCATCTTGCAATCCAAACTTCTTGATCATGTCCTTGATGTACTTGCCTTGACTTACAAAAGTGCCATTCTTCATTTGCTTGATTTGAAGTCCAAGAAAGTAACTAAGCTCTCCAATCATAGACATCTCAAACTCATTAGCCATCATATTTCCAAACTCTTCACAAAAGTCTTGATTGGTTGATCCAAAAATAATGTCATCCACATAGATTTGCAACACAAACAAGTCATTACCAAGCTTCTTGGTGAAGAGTGTGGTGTCAACCTTTCCCATCTTGAACCCTTTAGAGAGAAGAAAATCCCTCAATCTCTCATACCATGCTCTAGGTGCTTGCTTCAAACCATACAATGCCTTCTTGAGCTTGTAAACATGGTTAGGCTTCTTGTCATCTTCAAAACCGGGAGGTTGCTCAACATAAACTTCTTCATTGATGTAACCATTAAGAAATGCACTCTTGACATCCATTTGATAGAGCTTGATGTTGTGTGCACAAGCATATGCTAATAAGATTCTAATAGCCTCCAATCTTGCAACCGGTGCATATGTTTCTCCAAAGTCAAGACCCTCAACTTGAGTGTATCCTTGTGCTACTAATCTTGCCTTGTTCCTCACAACCATGCCATCTTGATCTTGCTTATTCTTAAAGACCCACTTAGTACCAATCACATTGTAGTTCTTTGGCCTCTCAACAAGTTCCCAAACTTGATTTCTAGCAAAGTTGTTTAGTTCTTCATGCATGGCATTTACCTAATCGGAATCCTTCAAGGCATCTTCTATTTTCTTAGGTTCTTCAAGTGACACAAATGAGTAGTGCTCACAAAAGGATGCTAATCTTGATCTAGTTTGAACACCACTTTGAATTCCACCAATGATTTGGTCCAATGGATGATCTCTTGCAATACTAGTAGGTTGGAGTATTGGGAGTTGATTGTTTCCACTAGCTTGATCTTGATCTTGCACTTCGTCATGAGAACCACTAGAGCTTGCTTGATTTGTATCAATTTGCACACTTTGGTTTATCACATGAATATCATCATCATCAACTTGCCTTGGCCTAACATCACCAATGTCCATGTTTCTCATTGCATTTGACAATTGATCTCCTCTCACATCATCAAGGTTTTGAACTTCATTTTGAGATCCTTGGGTTTCATCAAACTCAACATCATGAACTTCTTCCAAGGTGCCATTTGTGAGATTCCAAACTCTATATGCTTTGCTTGTGGTAGAATAACCAAGTAAGAACCCTTCATCACATTTCTTTTCAAACTTGCTCAATCTAGTGCCTTTCTTGAGAATATAGCATTTGCAACCAAACACTCTAAAGTATGCAATGTTGGGCTTTCTTCCATTCAATAGCTCATATGGTGTCTTCCCTAGCTTTCCATGGCAATAAAGACGGTTGCTACAATAGCAAGCCGTGTTGATGGCTTCACTCCAAAATGCATGACTCACATTGTATTCACTAAGCATTGATCTAGCCATATCAATCAAGGTTCTATTTTTCCTTTCAACTACACCATTGGATTGAGGAGTGTATGTTGGTGAGAATTGATGTCCAATACCAAGATCATCACATAAATCTTCAATTCTTGTGTTTTTGAACTCACTACCATTGTCACTTCTAATCTTCTTGATGGTAGTCTCAAACTCATTTTGCACTCTCTTGACAAAAGACTTGAATAGATCATAAACATCACTCTTGTCAAAGAGAAAGAACACCCAAGTGTATCTAGTGTAGTCATCAACTATCACAAAACCATACTTGTTGCCACCAATGCTAGTATATGTTGTTGGCCCAAACAAGTCCATGTGCAATAGCTCAAATGCCTTTGATGTGCTCATTTCACTCTTACTAGGATGTTTATTTCCAACTTGTTTGCCGGCTTGACAAGCACTACAAGGTTTATCCTTTTCAAAAGTCACATCTTTCAAGCCTCTAACTAAGTCATGCCTCAAAAGTTTGTTCAATTGTTTCATTCCAACATGACCAAGCCTTCTATGCCATAACCATCCCATACTAGATTTACTAAGCAAGCATGATGTTAATTGTGTCTCACTATCATTGAAGTCAACCAAGTATAAGCTACCATGTCTAAATCCTTTGAATATCAAATTTGATCCATCAACACTAATGACTTCAACATCATCACTACCAAATATGCACTTGAAGCCAAGATCACAAAGTTGTGCCACCGACAAAAGATTGAAATCCAAGCTCTCAACTAGCAACACATTTGATATGCTCATGTCATTTGAGATAGCAATTTTACCAAGCCCTTTGACCTTGCCTTTCTTGTTGTTGCCGAAAGTGATAGCATCAAAACCACCATTTTGACTTGTATCAATTGATTTGAACATACAAGAATCCCCGGTCATATGTTGAGTGCACCCACTATCAAGCACCCAATGCCTTCCTCCGGCTTTGTAATTGACCTACAAGACAAGATCAATTCTTTTTAGGTACCCAAACTTGTTTGGGTCCTCCAAGGTTAGTGACCAAGCTCTTTGGTACCCAAATGGCTTTCTTCTTTGAGCCCATCCATGGTGCACCAATGAACTTAGCATGAACACCATTTGTACCCTTGGTAAGTATATAGAAAGAATCAAACTTAATTGAGGATACATTAGCATTGGATTTCTTGTTCATGCAATGTTGCTCTATGTGGCCAACTTGCTTGCAACTTTTGCAATAGCTACCTTTGTTCTTCACAAAACGAGTCTTGTGAGGAGCAAAAGCGGCTTTGCCTTTCTTGGGGTTATAGCCCAATCCCTCTTTATAGAGAGAAGCTCTTTGGCTACCCAAGCACATAAGCAAGCGGTCCTCACCACCATAAGCCTTGGCTAAGGTGTGATTGAGCTCTTTCACCTCCTTCTTGAGATTTTCATTCTCAACTATAAGTGTGGGATCACAAGTGAAACCATCACTACTAGATGAGGATGATGTAGATGCGCTACATGAAGGGTTAGTGGTAGCAACAACAATAGGCTTATGACAAGATTCATCAATTATATCACATGATATGCCTATGTTGCAAGTTTTAGCTTTCTCAACAATAGTTGGCATGTTTTCACATTTTTCAACTAGAGAGGAATGAGCTTCTTCAAGCTTAGTGTGAGACTTTTGAAGCTTCTTATGGTCTACCTTTAGACTCTCATAAGATGCCCTAAGCTCATCAAGTTCTTGCATAAGGTTTTTCTTTTCCTTAAGCAAGCCCTTGCACTCCTTTCTAGATTCTTTATAATGTTGAGTGCAATCTTCTAGCATAGTGATTAGTTCATCTTTAGTGAATTCTTCTTCATCACTATCACTATCACTAGCATTATCATGATCACTCTCATCATCGGATAATACCTTAGAGGCCTTAGCCATGAAGCACGATGGAGTGTCGAAGAGGGAGACCTTCTCTTGGATGGCAATGCTAGCATGTCCCTTCTTCTTGCTCTTGTAGTCATCCTCATCATCACTTGAGGAATCATCACTATCCCATGTAGCAACATGAGAATCATTCTTCTTTTTGTGAGAGCTCTCCTTCTTTTCTTGCTTCTTCTTGACCAACTCATCCTTCTCATCATCTTCTCTATATGAATCATCGGTCATCACCTCTTGAAATATTTGTTGAGGAGTTGAATCCTTCAATGTAGTCCTCACTAGCACGGTGATCAATGTATCAAATCTCTTGGGCAAGCTTCTCAAGAACTTCATAGAGAATTGGTTGTCCTTGACCTCCTCACCGAGTGCCTTGAGCTCATTGACAATGACTTGCAATCTATGAAACATCTCCGGTACACTCTCATCATCTTGCATCTTGAAGCTTGAAAATTTTTCTTGCAAGATATATGCTTTAGCGGTCTTTGTGCCTTCGGTGCCCTCAAATGTTTCTTCTAGCTTGGCCCAAGCATCATGTGCAACTTCTATATTCTTCACTTGCTCAAATGTCTTGTCATCTAATGCTTCATGAAGTGCACTAATGGCAATATCATTGCATTGGAGCTTCTTCTCTTCCACCGGTGTAGGTGCTTCCGGATTAGCTACCTCAAATTTTGTTTCGGTGACCTTCCACACTTCTCTATTGATTGACTTGAGGTGTGCGGTCATCTTAACCTTCCAATAAGCATAATTTGTGCCATCAAAGTGAGGTGCCTTCTTGGTGTTGTTGATGTGCAAACTTAATTGAGCCATTTCTTCTTCACCGTAGGTTGTTAAGCCTCAAATAAACGGTGCCTCGGCTCCGATACCACTTGTAAGGTCCAAATAGGCTAGAGGGGGGGGGGGTGAATAGCCTAATTAAAACTTCTACGAGAAATACTAAACCACAAGTTAGTACAAAAGGTGGCGGAGCAAAATGCACTAGCTCTAACTAATTAAGCAAGCCACCTACACAAGTCTAGTACAAGGCTATCCACTAAACACAACAACAACGACAACAAGCTAGAAACAAGAAGTAATACTAGAGAAGAGCTTAGAGTGATTATACCGCCGTGTAGAGATGAGAAGTAATACACTCGTAGAATCAATCACAATAATCAACCACAAGAGAAATCC
Source organism: Saccharum hybrid cultivar R570 (assembly GCA_038087645.1). Lineage (NCBI taxonomy): Eukaryota > Viridiplantae > Streptophyta > Magnoliopsida > Poales > Poaceae > Saccharum > Saccharum hybrid cultivar. The sequence goes on along the minus strand of JAQSUU010000307.1, from coordinate 40,572,308 downwards.
TCGGTAGAAAGATGACACAAGATTTTTACCGAGGTTCACTTGCTTCCCGGCAAGCTACTCCTCGTTGTGGCGATGCACCCACTTGTCGGTTCGCGAGCTAATCAACTATCAAGAGTTGAGCCCTCGGCGGGCGCCGCACAACCGCACACAAGATGGGGATCCTCCAAGCCACGAGCTCCACTAGAGTATCCAATTTGCGAACTCCCGCGGGGAAGGATCAAGAACCCCTTACAACACTTGGTGAAGGCTCCAACAATCTCCAATTGCGAGCTCAATCACCTCCGCTGCTCCAAGCCGTCTACCGTGTCGGGAAACACGGAAGAGTAACAAGAAATCCGCAGCAACTCGAAGAACAAGTGCCTCTAGAATGCAACTCTCAAGCAATGCACTTGAATCTCACTCAATCTCACTCAAGATGTGCAATCAATCGAAGAGATGAGTGGAGGGGTTGTTCTCTAGCTCAAAGGATGTCTCTATATCTCAAAATGTGCAAGAGTTACCCTCAAAACCCGTCCACCATCTATTTATAACGAAGGGGTACGCAGCTAGCCGTTACCGCGCGAACCAGTTCAAATCGTACTCACCGGACGCGCCGGTCAGGGTGACCGGACGCGTCCGGTCACTACGCGACAAACAAAATCGCGCGGGTCAGAACTAGCCGTTGCAACCACCGGACGCGCTTGACCGAGCCACCGGACGCGCTGGTGACGACCGGACGCGCCGGTCCCGTGACCCACCGGACGCGCCGGTCAGCACCGAGCCGCGCACCGTGAAACATCCACCGGACGCGCCGAAGGACCCACCGGACGCCACAGTGCCCGCGTCCGGTGGGAGTCCAGTAAGCTCCCGACGCCACCGGACGCGTCCGGTGGTACGTGACCGGACGCGCCCCGCGTCCGGTGCACGAACCCTAGCAGCACCCGCGCCGCGATGAACTGACCGGACGCGCCCCGCGTCCGGTGCAGCGTCCGGTGCACACAGTGACCTCCGTTCGCCTCCGTTTCTTTTCCGACTTTCGGCGCAGTAGAAAATAGGCGTTTCACTTCTCCAAAAAGCGCCGAATCCCGCCTCGCAAGCTCGGCGGGAGGGAGAGAGGAACCCAAACCCCTCTCTACCGCTCCAACTCCACCGCCTTCGCAAATGTGCTAACACCACCGAGTGTACACCACCATGTGCATGTGTGTTAGCATTTCACAAACATTTTTCCAAGGCGTTATGTTAGCTCTTTACTAGATCCTAAATGCATATGCTCAAGACAATGATCTAGTGGCACTTGATTCCCGAGCTAACCGTGATTGCCCCTCTTGATAGTCGGCTATGTATCCTAAACCCGGTCAATCACTTCTCTACTCATCTTAGACCGGCAAAAGGAAAACCCTATGGTTATACCTTTGCCTTGCGCTCTTAGATCCTTCTCTTCCACTTGATCATCATGTCCATTATTTCATGTGCATCTCCACCATGATCTTGCTCATCATTTCATGCACCAAATCATGTGGTCTTGTGGCCATCTCTCCATGCCATTTCCACCTCCATCACATGTTGCTTATGCCTAGCTTAAAACACTTAACACATGGCATTAGCAACTTGGTGTCATTAATTACCAAAACCAAACTTGGGCTTTCACATGGTCTTCCCAATAGCATATGACACACTGTCATGGGTGCCACATCACATTCCACAGTGTCAACATATTCACCAATTTTGAAAGGAACTTTCACTCTTTGTGCAATCTTAATGGAACCCGAATTATTTAACCATTGGACATGAAAGGGATGAGGATGTTTCAGCAGCTTTAGACCAAGCTTGTCAACCATTTCTTTACTAGCAAGATTGTGGCAACTTCCACCATCAATGATTACCTTGCACACCTTGTCTTCAACCTTGGCTCTAGTTTGGAAAAGATTGTGCCGCTGTCCATTTTCAGCTTCACTTATTTGCACACTCAAAATTTGAGTTACAACAAGAGCAGCATCAGTTTCAAATGCACAGACTTCCTTTTTAGGATTATCTTCTCCTTCAGTATCTTCATGTTCTTCATCACTAGCAGATTCATATTCTCCTTGGTCATTCACAATGATGGTTCTATTATTGGGACACTCCCGTATAACATGACCACGACCTCCACACTTGAAGCATTGAATTCCACTACTCTTGGTTGAAGAACCCACTGAAGTAGGTGATGAGATTGCTGATTTATTCTTCTCATTTGGAGCAGCCAGCTCCTTCCCACTAGAAGTACCAAAATTATTTGATCTTGTACCACCACTTGAGTTGGAAGTTGTACCTCTGCTTGCACTACCTCTTGGTGTGAATTTGCTACCACTTGGCGTACTTCTTGTGCTGAAAGATACTCCTCTGTTGGACTTCATGTCCTGCTGCAATTGACGCTCAGCCTTGCTAGCTTGATGTACCAATTCAATGAGATTACGGTACTGCTGAAATTCAACAATGCGCTGAATATTGCGATGCAGCCCTGACATAAAACGTGCAATAGATTGCTCTTCATCTTCATATACATTGGCTCGAATCATTGCCTTCTCCATCTCTTTATAATACTCATCAACATTAAGGCTTCCTTGCTTCAGATTCTGCAGCTTGTCAAATAAATCACGACGGTAATGTTTGGGGACAAACCTTGCCCTCATTTCTCTTTTCATTTCAGCCCATGAACGGACTGCACCTTGCCCAACTTCTTCTCTGTCATTGAGCATTTGTTCCCACCAGATTAGAGCATATCCATCAAACTCAAGAGCAGCCATGGCCATCTTCTTTTGCTCAGAATAATTATGCAAGCGAAAAATTTTATCAACCTTCAACTCCCATGTAAGATATGCTTCAGGATCAGATCCTCCATCAAACTTAGGCATGTTGAATTTTAATTTGCCAAACCTCTCTTCATTGGGCCGATTACGCCCACGATTACCTCGGTGACGACGGCCATCATTATGGGGCTGTTCAACCTCCTCCTCTTCTTCTTCATCATCCTCTTGTTCAGTCCTACTTTCTTCTAGGCCAACACTCCCACGATCATGATCAGCACCTCTACCACCTCCTCGACGCCCTAGAGGTGTAGGCCTTCTCGCATGTACAGCAGCTCGCTCTCTACGTCTCCGTTGTTCTCTTGCAAGTCGAGCAGTAGCTTCTTCTTCAGCTTCATTAGCATCTTCTCCATGGTTGCTTACACCATCACGAGGTTGGCGTTGATCTCTGATTTCAGCCATAAGAGTCTGAAAATCTCGTGACAATTGATCTTGCTTATCTTCCAAACTTTGCTTCAGCTCATTAAATTGTGCCATAGTGACACAATCCTCAATCTCATTTCCACTCATCTTCCTGTAAAGTTAGCTAGGCCAAACAACAATATATGTAGAATAGGATATATATATGGAATCTCTCAACCTCACCTCTCTTACCAACCGAAGCTCTTATGAATTCCTGCGGATTACAGAAGGCCAATGCGAGGTGGTAACAAGAAAGTGATGGTTAAGCGAATACAAGATCAGTTTTCCTATGACAGTGGCTTTTATGTGGAGCTTGGTGGGGAAAAAATTCACAAGGAATGCAATCTGAATTCTAGATATTGTAAGGCTAAATCATAGTCCAAACTAGAAGTTCAATGCCTAGTGCTGACCACAAGTTATGAGTGATGTAAATGGATCAAACACACGCGCAAAGAAAATTCAGATTTGATGCAAACAAGGAGTATGCTTAGGATGCAAGTGTTGCAATCAAACCCAAGCAAAATTTTGCACTAAAGAAAGGATAGCTATCTGGTTGTGTAATTGATGAAAATTTCAGAACTTGTGCATATAACAAACTAATCTTTCAACTATTCTTTCACTATTTTCTCAACTCTCTTTTTTTTAAAACTTTTCTTTCTTCTTTTTTTTTTGACACTTTTTTTATATAACTAAGAACAGGATCAGATATAACACGTGCACACTTGTTTTTTTTTGTAGAAACAAGACACAACCGTCAGCTATAACTTGATAGGATCAAAGTTAACGCGAAGGATGATACGGGTTTCTGATTTTTTTTTATATATATGGGAAAATTCCGATATATATAAAACAAAGAGGCACAAAGGACACACGAAGGATAATATGATCAGCAACTAAAACAAAGACTCTAATGGACTGAAACTTAACAAAACTCACAAGAATAACAGATTGAAACAAAGGGCTATAGCAAAATATTTTTCTGGCTTTTTTGGTGGATAGGACGAACACGATATATATGTAGCTAAGGGTAAAGATTCCTACCGTGGCAACGAAGGCTCCGATACCAAATGATGAGGTTGTTGTCCCAATCTTCACGACGTAGGATCTTGATCTTGATAACTAGCTGATAAACAGCCGATAACTTGCTGCAAGCAGCGATAACTAGTGCAACCTGACGACACGCACAAGGAGCCAACCACCGTCTCTATACGGCAGCCTGAACCAAGGATTCGCCCAACCACACTCTCAAAGAAACCAACCTACGCAGCCTGGAATCAATGGACCAGGAGCACGGATTGGGTGCCGATGACGCGGCCGCTTCTGTAATCTCCGCGAAGGAAAACACAAGAGCAAAGGGGTAGAGATCTCTCTCTGGTTTTTGTTAGCACACAGCTGAACAAAGTAGTCTGTATTCAGATTATCAAAAGTCCTCTTTTCTTTACAAGCATAGGAGTATTTATACAAGGAACAACCCTCCTGTATAGGTGTGATCACGAGATGGAAAATAAAAAGACTAGAATGTGAAAAGGCTTCCACGAAATGAGTTTCCAGAAGTCCACGCGGCTGTCAGTTTCCAAAGCAGTCTCCACTAAAAGTGTCATAACTCCCTAGTGGGAAGTCCAAATGACGATCCGTTTCTTGAGTGTGAAACTAGACTCAACAAGCTTTCCATCCATATATGCCATGCACCATGTAACATCGTAGACTGGTACAGTTTTGCACGGGAACTTGAACAACATGCATGCTGTTGACCACCTGACCAGTCCTCACTAAATCTGGTCGGACGCTATGGGGAAAATTCCAATCTGGTCAGGGCTGATTGCATTGGAAAATAGACTTGATAAGCTTTCCAAAATGTCCTCATGGACCTTCATAGCTTTTGTGAATCAAGAGTTATGGTCGATTCTTTCTGCTGGTTCCGTCGCGCTGGACTGGCCCAAGCTGGTGGTCGGTGGTCTGGTCCGAGCTGGTGGTCGGATTCTTCCTCCTCTTCATGTATTTTCCTAAGTACAACCAAAGTAGCACTCTTAGGTAGTATAACATTCTCACAAGTGTTAGAATTAAGATCAATTAGGAATGAATTCACCTGCTCTTGTAGTTTCTTAGCACGACTTCTTGTAAGTGGTCCTGGATTTGTGATATTCATGTTGGATGGTGAATGATTGTCACTCGAGGAAGCACGTATGGCTGAGATGTCCTCATCACGGAGGCACAGCACGACCAACTCTGAACCATCCATCCTCATGCATCTCCACAAGAGTCGCCTCAGTAACAGAGGAAGGACCAATGTACCAGGTCTTGCCTGCCATAACGTCAAACTCTTCCAAATAGCAAAGCTCGTCGTTGGAGGTCTCCAAGCCTTCGAACCCCTCCTCCAACTCTCGAGCAAGAAAGCTCTCCATAAAGAACTCCTCAAAGCACGTGCTCCACCCAGCTGCCCTCACGCCAAGAAGGTGGCAATACAGGCCAAACAAAGTGGCACGGTGAGGAGCAGAGGTCGAGGTGGAAGCCACCACTGAAGACCAAAAGCCTAGGGTGAAAAAATGAGTGCACAACAGGCCCAGAAGAGCGACCAGGGGAGGCTGAGAGCGATGGCAGCGAATGCGACAAGGGTATCCCTTGGGGAGGGCATCCCCCTTATATAGTATGCACCCCGACCATTCGCCTTCCAAAGAGAGCGGTTGCGATCCCCAACGCACCAACGGCTACAAGTCCCATCAATCACCATCACAACGGTCAAATCTAGACGGGCCAGGGGGGAGACACAACCTCCGCATCCCAGACCCCACGCAGGCACAATAGCATGAATGCCAACCTCCATCGCAAGGTGGTGGAGACCAGTTTAGAATTCACGGCTCGCCGAATCCGACCGCGATCTCTAAAGGGGGAACTATTAGGGGACTAACTCCCCCTGGCGATGGAGGTAACGCAAAAGTGGGGTGTGCGCTCAAGGCCACGGTCAAGTTATGGTGCCACCACCAATGGAGCCTTCAGCAGTTCCTGGGCGAAGGTATTAGGCGGAGATACAGCAGGAGTTCCGCCCGCTAACCCTGACTTGGATAGTTTTGTTTGTGCCGCTGTGCAGGATGCGTAGGAGTGGAGCCCGAGCAGAGGCCTTACCTCTACCTTTGACGGGCAGAGGTTAGACCTACGCTGTGTGGGCAGAGGTTCCAGGAGTTGCTAGTTGCCCTACAGTGCCACTCACGGGAATGTGCAGGGCGAGGCCAACAAGCGGGCGGTGTTCAAGATCTGAGGCGGAGGAGAAACCTCCACCGTCCAAGGGAGGAGGTCCGAATCATGCTCCTCCAGCATCAGCACCTAGGCCCCCAGAAGCCTGATGGGCCACAAGTGTCGGCCCACCGTGAAGCAGCCTTCATCACTGGAGAATGATCGGCTACCCTTGAGAGACTGGCCAGGGGAAGGTATCTATGAAGAATATACCACCACCATCATGGGGCAGGAATATAATTGTGATTTGTGTCAGTCGGTACCCTATAAATAGGGGGTTGTAAATGCTCCAGAGAGGTTGGTGAATACAGTAATGAAACCCTAGATTTCTTGGGTCCCACCTATGTTTTCCCTAAGCCCACTCTTCCTCAACCTCTGCCCGCACCCCAGTGGAGGTCCCATCCAACCATGCTAACCCCCTGCTAGGAATAGTTTCCCAACACTCTCCATGGTCTAGGACAACACGTGCCGCTCCTTGCGCAGCCGCTCCGTCGTTGTGGCATCCTGGCGTGCCCCCGTCTCCAGGGCCACGAGCTTCTCCTCGACCCCTAGCTTCAGGTCCCTCTCCTTCTCAACCTCACCTAAGAGGTTGAGGATTTGCTGGCGGGCTTCAGCATCCCTCTAGAGCAGCTCATCCCGCTCCTACTTGATCCATGCGGCTTCTTTGTCGTCTTTGCGTGACCTCTCCGACAGATTCGTGAACATCTTCTCGGCCTCATCGGCATGCCAACGGGCCTCTGCCTCTTGGGTCCGAAGGTTGTCCACCTCCTCGGTGAGGGGAGTAAGCTCAGCCACCCTCTGCTAGGCAGTGGCAAGCTGCGCGGTCACTTCCCCGCATAGCCGCACCTCCTCGATGAGGCGATCCTAGGCGTCCTTCTGCTGACGCAGAAACCTGGACTTCTCCCGGCTGCGGTCCATAAGAGACTGTAGGGAAACATGAGTCAGAGACATAGAAAACCAAGGAGAAGAAAGTTGAGAAGCAGGATCATGCGATACCTGGCCAGCCAGGGTGATGACATCACACAACACGCCCATTGCGTTGTTGAGGGCCTCAAAGGCGGACGAGACCCCTATGTTGATGCTCTCCTACTCCATGTCCTCTATGGCATCATCGAGGGTGAAGAGCATCGAAGTTGGGTTCGGCCGATCCACCCCATGGAGTTGGGGCTCTACCCACGGTTGTGAGTCACCGTCCGCCGGGATCAGGGCCTGGGACGACTCCCAGTCAGCCCCGGGCGCCGCCGATCTCTCTCGTCACGATGCCTCCGTCGGGACAGCCTCTCTAGTGACAGAAGGGGTCAGCAGTGTGGACGTGGAACCCTGCTCCGCTGCCATGACTTTCAAGGATGCCTTGGCTGTGTCCTCCTCTAGCTGACCCACCTCGGATGCCATCGCCTGTGCTGCCGATGGCACGGGCCATGCCATCTCCTCTTGCGACATCGCGGTCACGCCCGGCCACGACCCATCCATCACAGGAACCTCCACCTCCATCTACGTCAGTGGGGTCATGACCGGCTCCGCCACCCCCACCGAGCATGTCGCGAACGTGCCCACCTCAGTCTACTCCCCCATCCACTCCGCCACGGACACCACCACTTGTGCGGCTGGCGGCTCCGTCCGCTCCGTCATCGCCGATAATGTCGTGGCCGTGGCTGGCTGCTCCACGTTCACTGTGGATGCCTCCTGTGTGCCCACATCCACCTATCCCCCGGGGGGCACCATCGCCACTGCTGGCGGTGCCTGCCCAGCCGGCGCCGTGGCCACCCTGGCGCCACTCCTGCCCGACTCGGGCGCGACGCCAGCCGACGGTTGCCACGCCACCCGAAGGGTGACACTCTTCTTTGGTGCTAGTGCTAGGGGAGTTCGATGCCTGCCGGTGCTGCAAAGGGCAAAACAATAAGCCCACAGTGAAATCTGATCAAAACAGAGGGACGGAAGAATTTTTAGCTCACTTCGGCGCCACTGGACGGCAAGGATGTTTCGGGGACGAACCGCTCGACCCCTGCTCCATCTCATCGATACGTGGGCATTTCGAGCCCTCACTTTGCTCTGAGGGCCCGGATGGGGTGGAGCGGCTCACCCCCGTCGGCTCTTGGGGTGCATTGGCAGAGCGACCCACCTTCATCGACTCCTGGGACGTGCCCTCCCCCTCGTGGAACAGGAAGGGTCCCGTCGCCTGCAAGGATGAATCGATGCCCATCAACACGTCCTCATTCTCTAGGTTGTCCCACTTGATGTCGTCATCTACTATTTCTCCTTCCTCCACCCCATCCTCGTCGTTGTCGTCATCATCGACGTCCTCCCCTCATTCTCGCGCCCGTAGGCTCTGTTGCTGCTCTTTCTTCTTGTCCTCCTTCGCCTTCCTTTGCCTCTCATTCTCAGCACGGTTCGTCGCCATCATGGCCGGGTCCTTCTGCAATGGCACTAGGTGGTCCATGAGGATGAGATCCCTCGGCTAGCCCCGTCCCTCTCAAAGTTAGATTACCAGGGTTAGGAAATCAATTGGGGAAAAGAGGCTAGAGAGAGGGAAACTTACGAACTCGACGAAGCCCGGTTCTGGCCGCATTGGGGGATGCCCCGACACTAGGTAGATGAAGTTGATGACAGCACCCGCCTCATCCCATGGGGGCTCCATCGCCTCCTTGATGCGCTGCGCAATCTTGGAGTCAGGGAGCGCTTCTCGGCGAGCACCGTTCCCTCGAGCGATGCACCGGGCGCCATCATGTGTAGCGGGAGCGTGCGTGCCATCAGCAGCGCCACCCTCCTCATGTGGTATGCCTTGATGATGCTTGATCCTTTCTAGCTGCTCTCCTTCAGGATCCTGATGGCGGTGATGTGGTCTTGGATTTTCTTCTTATCCTTCTCCTGACGCCCCCACTTCCTCCACTGCTCTAGGATTGGAAGGTGCAAAGAAAAGTTAAAGGAAAGAAGAGGTCCTGCTTAATGGACCTAAAGCCATGAAGCCCTCACTGATAGGTACATCAAACAAGTTTTCTTCAGGTATGTTTGTCACTTATCATTTCAATAAAACAAAGGAAAGCACGAGGAAGATTCAACCAAGTATTATGGAACATAGAATCACATTCACAGGAGAATTCTATCAACCAAACTTGATTCTTCATTCTGCAAAATTCAAGTGTGGGGGATACAGTTCTCTAAAAACATCTCATGCCATGTTGCCAATTTATCTTGGTCAGCTCTACCTTTATGATATGCTCAACTTGCTAAATCTCTAACAAGTAAAAATTTAAATAATCATACTCTTTTGGGACACCATGCATATTCTTGTTTCTACTTGAATGAATCTCTTTAGTCTTTTAAGCTTCCTTGTTCTGTTATAAGTATGCTTTGGAATACTATTTGAACATAATCATTGAACCAAAACATACTTGTATAGAATTCGGTTGTATATGTGGACTAACCCTTGCAGGAAAATATTCAAATTTTGTTGGGAATGTGTGGAGATCATACGTAGAAACAAATCAGGGTTAGAGGTATTCTTCAAAACTATTTCACACATCTTTGCCTTAGCCTTATTGAAAGATTGAAGTAGTGGTGAATAATAAAGGCACATTATTTAAAACATGGGATACAGATGACCTTTAGCGCTATGACAACACTATCCTTGTTTTGAATCATTTGTATATTCCTTCGGGTATGTGTTTTCCACTAATCCTTTGTAGAGAAGAAACAATGAGTAGAGCAGAAGTTCCAAACAAAATGACAAGATCCATAAAAGAAAGAGCAAAAAGATGGTATGACAAAAGAATGAGAAAGAAGGAGTGCAACATGGGAGACAAGATGCTCATAAGCAGCTCAAGCAAGGAAAGCTTCAAGCAAGAAGAGAAGACCACCACAAGTCATCTACCCTTCATCACATGCTGTCATCACACTCCAATAACGAAGGTAACATCTTAAGGTAAGTGGTCACCTTTTTCCTCTTGATCTTAGTATGCACATAAATGAAGAAACAAATATGTTTGAGTTATAGCTTTGCTTAATCCAACCTGATTAACTCAACATGTCTTGTTCCTTAAGTTGTTCATAGAACCATTTTCTTGATCTCATAGTCTTAACCAAATGAGCTAAAATGTTGCATATCTTATCCTTGGAGGATGATAGTCATAATCATATAAAGTTTGATACATTATAAAGATGGACAATCCTTCCATAGGTTAAGCAACTCCACTCTTTTTGTCACAGTCAAAATGCTACATCTTTCTGATCTTATCACCCATGTTATAAGAATAAATAATGCACATAACATTAACTCTATCATGATTCAATGTGCCTAAGGCTAGAGAAGAGTAAATAAAGTTTTGGTTCTATTGGTGTTTTTCCACCAATAGAGCCCATGCACTTGATCTCCACCTTGTCTTTATGAGCAGAACATACTTCGAGCTAAGTGTGGGGGAATCAATCCTCCAAATTCTACAAGTGAAAGTTCTGAACCGGCAATAATGATGCACACAAGATGTCGCCAGTTTCTATTATTGATGGTTGGCTTCAAAACGCTAAACAAGGAGGAGGAACAAGTCAAAAAAGGATGAACCTGTCAAACCTAAATCAAACTCAAAACTAAGACGGGTTTGGCAAAATAAAGTCGCACCACTAGTGGAAGCACCACTACTAGAGGCGCCACCTCAAGAATCCTCATCCTCAAGAGCGAATCGAAGTACTCAATCAATGAACTTCCATAACTACCAAGGGCAAGATTATGAAGCAACCTCAAGTGGACATCAGGGAGGACGCATGTCTTTCTCTGGCCAAAGGTAGGCATGGGACACGAGATGGCTAGCCTCCAGCAACAATAGTAACAGCAAAATTAAAATTGGGAGGCTCTATTCCAGCACCTTCACATTCGGCCGCCTCATTGAGCAACCACGACAACAACCAGCTTGGGGGAGAAGGCATCCCCGTGTATCTAGATAAGTATTTCTTTTTCTTTTATTATTCTTAGTTTGTTTAAAAAGGTGAATAACTAAAAATGAAATAAAAAGTTATCTTTATAGAAATATATGTAGTTATAATGCATGAACTAAAAATGAAAACAAAATAAAAAAGAGTATGTCTAGTTTGCTTTAATTTCTTCTAAGAGCTAAATAAATAAAAAGGGACTCTGAAGATAATCTCTTAAAAATGGAAATGATAAATAGTTGCTCTGTTGTAATTCCTTTCAAGTACCTAGTTTTTAGCCTTGAATTCTCCTGAGTTTTGGATAAGATTATTTTGATATAAGGATTTACGCTGAACTTGAAACTCGTGGGTAGCATATGCTTGATCTAAATCTCAGTAATTGACAGATATGATATGAGAAGGTCTGAGCTATTGTTTATCTTGTTCCAAGTGACACTAAAGTTCTAGAGATTTATCTTTTGAAAAACACAAAAATTCTACAAGATGAGTTCCTGTATGACAAAGCTTGAATTTCCACCAGAGCCATACATGTTATTTAGGCTAGGAAAACTTCCACTCATATATGCTACTTGCTTTTGCATTGAGTTTTGTCAAGCTTTGTTGACCCTTATGAGAGGTTTGTCATGCTCTTAAAATCAAGATCACGTACACACCACATATACCTGCTGCTCCTACACTAGGAGTATGCAAAAACATGTTTTCCATTTAGATCCACCCCAAAAATGTTATACTCCTACACTAGGAGTGAACACAAAAACATGTTTGTTAGGTTTTCCATCCACCAAATAAATGATCCAAGTTCTTGTTGCTATCTCTCCAAAGTTTTGTTGCAGAAAAGAGGCATGGAGCTATGCAAAAGTTATTCATAAAAAAAGAAGAAGAAAAGAAAAAAAATTTGAGAAAAAATGGACAAGTGTCCGAGATATCTAAAACAATGGGTACTCAGATGTCTGCCTAAAAAAAGAGAAGAGATGAATAAGATAGCCCCTGCTCTCTAGCAAATGTTTCCAAGTTTCAAAAGAGAGATATGTTTTCAAGGAGCAAAGTAGAATTAGGTTAGCCATCATATATATCCACACACATGCACATCTTGATTTGATTGTATGACGCAACTCTCTTTGGATCCGAGGTTTGACTTTACAATATATGCATTGCAAGTATACTCTAGTTTTCTCCCTACCCATAAACGCCACATGAGCTTTAGTTGTAGGAAGAGAAAAGGCAAAACATCATTGTTGCCTTGGTGAGGACCCACAAATACCACATATATTGAGAAACTTGAGAGTGTCATACAATGGAATCTCTGAGTTTTATTTTGAAAATTTATGAAAACTCTGGAACAATGGTTGAACAAAGAACTTGAGACATAGTGCTTGACTTAACCATTCTATCTTTCAATTGCTCAAGACCCTAGTGAAGGCTAAGAAGCCCCATGGTTGAAGATAATATGGGTAAGTTTGAAAGTCAGCTCAGTTTATTCTAATCCGGAGGAGAATTTTTGATTGAACGCATGTGTACTTTTGAGGAGTGAAAGCATTGTAGCAACTCCTCATCCATTGCTGAGTTTGGCTCTGCTCAGGGACTAGCAAAGGTTAAGCTTGGGGGAGCTTGTTGATGGTCACCAACAACAATTATAAACCGTCAACATAACCTGCATATAAACTTAATTCCATCACCAAATATAGTTATAGGGTTTGATTCTAACAAGTTCCACGAGTTTTGGTGCTCTCAATTGTCTCACGGGATATTAATTTTTCACAGAACAAAACTATCTCAAATGATGAATTGGAGTGCACCATTGCGAAGAACTCATCGAGCTGATCGAAATGGATATGTTGTTTGCTATATTTGGAGCTCAGAATGAAGAGATATAAATTTCATAAATAAAAGAAAAACTCCACATCATGAGCTGCAGGATTAATTGGGCTCAATTCATAATTTGGCCCATAAAGGCCTATGTGCATTTTTAATGAGATATGGTGGAAAGTTTAGTACCAATGAGGCTAACTAAGAGGGGGAGGGTGCCAGGCACCCCCATATATAGCAGCCCCTACCCCCCCTCCCTGGAGCTATCCCCCGAAAACCTTAATTCATATCCCTCATTCAGATCAACACACACCAAGAGGATTAGGTCTAGAGCTCTCCAATGTAGTAGATTAGTAGCTCGAGAGTGAGGGTCGAGTTGGGCTCATGCTCAAGTTTCAGATCTAGTCTTGGAGGCTCGGCAAAGCCTTGTATTTTCACTTCTACATCTTGTAAGACTTGTTATCAATTTATCATATTCTTATCTACATGGTTATGCTTACTTTGAATATATATATATATATATATATATATATATATATATATATATATATATATATATATATATATATATATATATATATATCTTGCTTAGTTAAGGTTATCTCTACTTGTGTGTGCGGGTTCATAGAGCGCTTAGCCTGCTATAGTTTATCGATTGGGCTAAGTAGCCGAGTCTCATGTAAGCATGGTGCTTATACGATGCTCTGCCTGTGAGTGCAGCCTATTCTCTAGTTGGGTGGTAGCAGCGGGAGGTGACAACCCCATCTATCCTTTGTAGTCCACTCCGAATTAAACAGGTTCTTAAATTGTAGGACCGTAGTCGCATCAGTAGAGTTATCTATTGTGGGTGCTCTACCGTTTAAGCGGCGTCTCGAAGTGCACAAGAGTAGAGTTAGTACTTTGACCATGTAATAAGAATATCATAGAAATCTACCTCACCCGTTGTTCTCTCGAGTTGACTAGTTTACATTATCTTAGTGATCTATCCCCTGAGTGTCATTATCCTTAATTCCAACCATTATCTTTACCCCTTGCTCTAGCTATGATGGTATGTTGACTGATAGATACTCCTTTGATATTCAATAATCTTTACTCCATTGTTTCCCTATGGTAAAATATAAAAAATGATACCTGGAATACTCCTAGTAAAATGCTACAATGGTATTCTGTGCGCTTGCGGAATCCTTTATATTCTATTTGCACTTAAAAATACCAACAACCAGCAACACCTCATGGACATCTTCAACTTCATTCATGGTGTTGGATTGTTTTGCTCTAGCAATAACTTGAAACATGATCGCATAGATGGAATCAGATGGTAACACACGAGACAGAGATTTATACTAGTTCAGGGCACGGTGGCATGCTAAACCCTACTCCAGTGTTGCTGCCGCTCTTGTATTCGTATGCTCAATTATTAGGGTTGTTGCTCCTAGCTACGTAGTAGATTGGAATGGTGGAAGATGGTTTCTGAGCCTGAGGTCCCTACCCTCCTTTATATAGGCAAAGGGGGTAGGGTTACAATGAAGGTGATCGGGCTAATAGATTGGATTCCTAGTTTGTTACACGATATGCGCAACAGATTGATCCTAGTTATCGTCCAGATACGTCTGTCTTGTTTTGCCTTAATCTCCATGTTGGTCGATCGCATCAGCCCTTGCGGGCCTCGTCCTTGGTGGCTGCTGGGCCGATAGCCTAGTGATGGTCACAAATATAGGTGGTGCAGGTACCCCTGGCCCATATATTTGATAGTAGCCCTCGTTGGACTTAATGATAAGCTAGCATGTAGCTTTAGTTCTCGAGACGTCGTAGACCCCTACAAGTTCTGTGTACTGTAAGTACCAGTGAGCATTTCCATTAGGTGCCAAGGTTTTGAGCAGTGTGGCTAGATATTCCCAAGTATTGAGGAGCCAGTATGTTGCCGTTCGAGTATCGAGAGCATTTCTCAGGTGCCGAGAATCTTTTCGGGTACCGAGTGGGCGGCCGCTATGAGCACCTAGCTCAGGTGATACATTGGACATCAGGGAACATAGCCCCCTGGCCGCTATGAGCACCTAGCTCAGGTGATACAACCTATATCAAGAAATGTGATTTCTTGGGTGTAGCCCACAGGACGTTGTCAATGCCACGTTCGGGTGGTGGCACCCGATAACCGGAAGTGTGGCCTCCAGGACGTCCGTAGGTGCCATGTTTGGATGATAACACCGCTGTATTCGGGAAGTCAGCCCTCGATGTATTCCAGCATGTATTTAGTGGTTGCACATCATTAAGTCCTAGTCGTAGAAGAAATAATGAGGACGGGGTAATCACACCACCATCGCTTGCACGTCACTATGCCAGTTAGTTTTTAGGGTGACCCGATGCGAGTTGTTTGTTAACAAACACTAAGGGTGTCACGTTTTTCTTTGAGACCAGTTAAGTAACGCGATCTCAAATTTTCGTGAGCCTCATTAGTGGAGAGAGCGAGGTCATTGTCTCAAAGCCCTGAGGCCAATATAACAGCGTCCTGGGTCAGGAACCACTGTGGGCGAATAATGAACGCATGAGTAGCTGTCGGCAGTTGCGCATGTTACTCTTTGAGCTAGTAACGAGTAGAACGAGTGAGAGTCTGTGTCCTAATGAATAGGAGCAATAGGACAAAGCCAGACCAGCATGGCCATGTCATAAAACTCTTTTCCAGATTCTAGGAGCTCGTACTTTAGTTACAGCCAAGGGCCAACCAGTTTTCCAGTTTCCCACGAAGGGGCACACATCCGCTGAAATAAGGTACTTTGAGCTCATCCGGGTATTGGGAGATTTATGTGACATCGAGTGTCAGAGGTTTTAGGATAATACTGGTGACCCTCCTGAATACCCCTCTGACTCTGGTATGGCACGGTCAATAGTGAATGAATCACTACCGCATACACCTGCTGAAGGGGTGAGCCAGGCCGAGTACTCGACATGAGTGTTAGATCACTTGCCTACACTGGCTCGGGTGATGGTACATCGAGTTTTAGACCATTGGGCCCCATGGTTCCCGCTGTCGCGTGGATGGATTCCTTCTCAACGAAGCTGGGGCATCGGTTTCGGTGGCTCGTTTCCCCACGTGATTTTCTCGGAAGGCGTTCCCTCAAAGATCATGGGGACGTGGCCTAGCCATAACTGGTGCCACCGCTTGGAGAGATTATTGGAATTCCATTGGCCATGCATGTCCCCTGCCTATAAAAACATGGGAAACAGAGGAGAGTTTGTAAGTCTGTGCTATAGCTTCTGTATTCTTACATTCCATCGTTTACCATGATTTCCCCTGAGCTTTTATTCATCATTCATGGCTGGTTGTAAGGTCCAAATAGGCTAGAGGGGGGTGAATAGCCTAATTAAAACTTCTATAAGAATTACTTAACCACACGTGTTAGTACAAAAGGTGGCGAAGCAAAATGCACTAGCTCTAACTAATTAAGCAAGCCACCTACACAAGTCTAGTACAAAGGCTATCCACTAAACACAACAACAACTACAAGCTAGATATAATGAGTAATGCTAGAGAAGAGCTTCGAGTGATCATACCGCCGTGTAGAGATGAGAAGAACCAATCAATCAATCACACAAGAGAAATCCTTGGGAAGAGAACGACACAAGAATTTATCCCGAGGTTCACTTGCTTCCCGGCAAGCTACTCCCCATTGTGGCGATACACCCACTTGTCGGTTCACGAGCTAATCGACTATCAAGAGTCGAGCCCTCGGCGGGCGCCACACAACCGCACACAAGATGGGGATCCTCCAAGCCACGAGCTCCACTAGAGTATCCAATTCGCGAACTCCGGCGGGGAAGGATCAAGAACCCCTTACAACACTTGGTGGGGGCTCCAACAATCTCCAATTGCGAGCTCAATCACCTCTACTGCTCCAAGCTATCTACCGCGTCGGGAAACACGAAAGAGTAACAAGAAATCCGCAGCAACTCGAAGATCAAGTGCCTCTAGAATGCAACTCTCAAGTAATGCACTTGAATCTCACTCAATCTCACTCAAGATGTGCAACCAGGCAAAGAGATGAGTGGAGGGGTTGTTCTCTAGCTCAAAGGATGTCTCAAGGTCTCAAATGTGCAAGCTTGAACTCCCCATACCCGGCCACCATCTATTTATAGCAAAGGGGTAAGCAACTAGCCGTTACTAGATGTCGCAGTGAAAAACGTGATGACCGAACGCACCGGTCAGGGTGACTAGACACGTCTGGTCACTACAAGACAAAAAGTAACAGCGTGAGTCAGAGAGAGAGCCATTGTTGTGACCGGACCCGCTTCACCATATGACTAGACCCGCTGCACCCGGCGTCCGATCGGAGTCCAGAGAGCTCCCCGCGCGATTGGACACGTCCGATCGCATGTGACCGGACGTGCCGCGCGTCCGATCAGCTCTACACCACGCTCTGCTCCTCTGGGTGCCCGACCGAACGCTTCGGTCCCGGGGACCCTCGAACGCGCTGGTCGCACGCCTTTCCTCTGTGCCCAGGTGAACTGACCGGACGCGCTGGTCAGACCAGACCAGCGTCCGGTCACAAACCCTAGGCGCGCAGCGCCTCAGCCCTCGACTTGAGCTGACTGGATGCGCAGGTCCACCCTGGACCACGTCCGGTCCAGCGTTGGGTCACTGTTTTTCAGTGAGAAACACACCAGACTTACGCCTCCATTTCTCCACCTCCGGTGCAGTAGAAAATAGGTGTTTCATTTCCATGAAAAGTGCTAAATCCCGCCTAGGGTTTGTGACCGGACGCTGGTCTGGTCTGACAACACACCGGACTTACGCCTCCGTTTCTCCACCTCCGACGCAGTAGAAAATAGGCGTTTTATTTCCATGAAAAGCGCTAAATCCCGCCTCGCAAGCTCGGCGGGAGGGAGAGAGGACCCCAAACCCCTCTCTACCGCTCAAACTCCACCGCCTTCGCAAATGTGCTAACACCACCAAGTGTACACCATCATGTGCATGTGTGTTAGCATTTCACAAACATTTTCAAAGGGTTATGTTAGCTCTCAACTAGATCCTAATGCATATGCTCAAGACATTGATCTAGTGGCACTTGATTCCCGAGCTAACCGTGATTGCCCCTCTTGATAGTCGGCTATGTATCCTAAACCCGGTCAATCACTTTTCTACTCATCTTAGACCGGCAAAAGGAAAACCCTATGGTTATACCTTTGCCTTGCGCTCTTAGATCCTTCTCCTCTACTTGAACATCATGTCCATCATTTTATGTGCATTCCTTCATGATCTTGCTCATCATTTCATGCACCAAATCATGTGGTCTTGTGGCCATCTCTCCATGCCATTTCCACCTCCATCACATGTTGCTTATGCCTTGCTTAATCACACTTGATCACATAACATTAGCAACTTTGGTGTCACTCAATTTCCAAAACCAAACTTGGGCTTTCAATCTCCCCCTTTTTGGTAATTGATGACAACCACCACAAAGATATGAAATGAAATCAATTTTCAATTTTGATAGTATTAGCTCCCCTTAGATATGTGCTTCCATGAGTTTGGTTCAATTGTGCACATATGTATGGATTTGAATTTTGGGAGAGTTACTACTATCAAATTGATGCTAAGGTATATAGAATGGACCTTTGAAGCGTGATACCAATCGGAGTTGCCTTTATATACCATCCTTAGCATCGATGTAGCTAGACACCACTTGTAATACATCACTTG
Source organism: Saccharum hybrid cultivar R570 (assembly GCA_038087645.1). NCBI lineage: Eukaryota > Viridiplantae > Streptophyta > Magnoliopsida > Poales > Poaceae > Saccharum > Saccharum hybrid cultivar. The sequence continues at coordinate 40,553,438 of JAQSUU010000307.1, read as the reverse complement.
TAAAGATCACAAACACTAAAGTACCCTGTGAGATCAACATTATAAGCAAAGAGTGTCTAGAAACCACTTGTAAAGCTACTCTCAACAAATCATCATTCAAGTTCTATTTCTAGCATACACCATACAATCATGAATATGAATTTAAGCTTTGCAATGCAACAATTCATCATGTTAATGCACATACAAATGCAACAAATAATTCATGAGCTTGATCCCCCTACATGTGTGCTCAATTTTAATTGATCCCTTTCCAATGTCATATCTTTGCTTTCTCTCCCCCTTACTATACCTTTCTCCCCCTTACTATACCTTTGTGACTTACTTCTCCCCCTTTGTCAACAATCACCAAAAAGGTGCCAATTTTAGTGAGAGTTAAGTCAATCAATATGAGGGAGTCCAAATTATGGTTCAATCTAGATCACTTGCCTAGAATATGTAATTCGGTTTGATCCAAGGACAAGCTTCTTCACACCTCATAAAGTATAAGGGTTATCTTGACCATGTTGAATTACACATCATGAGCTCATTTTCTAGATTCAACACTAGATTTGCAAGCCCACAAACATGTCATATGCTACCACTAGATCAAACAAACATAGAAGCAATAGTGGTACCATATATACATCAAAATCATTTGATTTTTATGAATGAGCCTATTTGTCATGCAAATATGTATATATGTTCTAAAGATGTCCTTAGCAAAGTATGAATGATATGCCAAACAACTTTACCTTGCATTGTCGAAGGGGAGGCATGTCATATAAGAATGTAGGGGTGCACTCATTTCAAGTTGGAGAAATCAAGTATGTTCAATTCATTCTTCAACTTGTAGAATCTCTTTTCATCAAGTGGCTTTGTGAATATGTCGGCTAGTTGATCTTCGGTGCCAATGCTCTCAATGCTAATATCACCCTTTTGTTGATGGTCTCTTATGAAGTGATGCCTAATATCGATGTGCTTGGTTCTTGAATGTTGAACCGGATTTTGAGTCATCTTGATAGCACTTTCATTGTCACAAAAAAATGGCACATTCTTGAATTTGATTCCAAAGTCATTCAAGGTGGCCTTCATCCAAAGCAATTGTGCACAACAACTACCGGCACTAATGTATTCGGCCTCGGTGGTAGATAGTGCAACACTATTTTGTTTCTTTGATGACCATGAAACAAGAGACCTTCCAAGCAATTGACAAGTGCCACTTGTGCTCATTCTATCAATCTTGCATCCACCATAGTCGGAGTCCGAATATCCAATCAACTCAAAGTTTGATCCCTTGGGATACCATAGTCCAACATCATGAGTGCCCTTAAGATATCTCAATATTCTCTTGGTTGCTTTCAAGTGACTTTCTCTAGGTGAAGCTTGATATCTTGCACACTTGCACACACTAAACATCACATCCGGCCTAGAAGCGGTGACATAGAGCAAACTTCCAATCATGAACTGGTATTGGTTTTGATCTACCATGTTGCCACTAGCATCAACACCCAATTGATCATTTTGTGCCCATTGGTGTACTCATTGGCTTAGCATCTTGCAATCCAAACTTCTTGATCATGTCCTTGATGTACTTGCCTTGACTTACAAAAGTGTCATTCTTCATTTGCTTGATTTGAAGTCCAAGGAAGTAACTAAGCTCTCCAATCATAGACATCTCAAACTCATTAGCCATCATTTTTTCAAACTCTTCACAAAAGTCTTGATTTGTTGATCCAAAAATAATATCATCAACATAGATTTGTAACACAAACAAGTCATTTCCAAGCTTCTTGGTGAAGAGAGTGGTGTCAACCTTTCCTATCTTTAACCCTTTAGAGAGAAGAAAGTCCCTCAACCTCTCATACCATGCTCTAGGTGCTTGCTTCAAACCATACAATGCCTTCTTGAGCTTGTAAACATGGTCGGGCTTCTTGTCATCTTCAAAACTGGGAGGTTGCTCAACATAGACCAACTCATTTATGTACCCATTGAGAAATGCACTTTTCACATCCATTTGATATAACTTGATGTTGTGGGCACAAGCATAGGCTAAAAGAATTTTAATTGCCTCTAATCTTGCAACCGGTGCATATGTCTCTCCAAAATCAAGACCCTCAACTTGAGTGTATCCTTGTGCTATTAATCTTGCTTTGTTCCTCACAACCATGCCATCTTGATCTTGCTTGTTTCTAAAGACCCATTTGGTGCCAATTACATTGTAGTTCTTTGGTCTTTCCACAAGTTCCCAAACTTGATTTCTAGCAAAGTTGTTTAGTTCTTCATGCATGGCATTTACCCAATCGGAATCCTTCAAAGCATCTTCTATTTTCTTAGGTTCTTCAAGTGACACAAATGAGTAGTGCTCACAAAAGGATGCTAATCTTGATCTAGTTTGAACACCACTTTGAATTCCACCAATGATTTAATCCAATGGATGATCTCTTGCAATATTGGTAGGTTGGAGTATTGGGAGTTGGTAGCTTCCACTAGCTTGACCTTGATCTTGAGCTTCATCATGAGAACCACTAGAGTTTGCTTGATTTGTATCAATTTGCACACTTTGGTTGATCACATGAGTATCATCATCATCATCAACTTGCCTTGGCCTAACATCACCAATGTTCATGTTCTTCATTGCATTTGATAATTGATCTCCTCTCACATCATCAAGGTTTTGAGCTTCATTTTGAGACCCTTAGGTTTCATCAAACTCAACATCATGAACTTCTTCCAAGGTGCCATTTGTGAGATTCCAAACTCTATATGCTTTATGTTGATATTTGGTAACGCAATAAGGAAATGATCCGCAAGCGCACGGATATCGGTGAGCACTTCACCCGGGATGTTATCCAGAGTATCGTATTTATTTTTTTACCACTAGGAGAAAGCGTGCATCTGACTAACCAAATCTATTACTACTAACCTTTAGGCTACAACCACTGTGATTTGATGTGAGCGATGTATAGAGAAGACTGCAACTGCACTCTCGTTCTAACCTTGGTAAGGATGATCTACTGCTCTATTGGGGAGGCTCACGGAATCTAGACACCTCAAAGGATGTTCGACCCGCACCTATAAACCCTATCGATCCTGCTAACGGGATATGGAATACAAAGGTAGCTACGGAAATGTCACGTTCCTCGCTACTACCACGGTCCGGCTAGACAGGGGATATCTATGAGTATCCTAGCCCAAACACCTCGTTTACGCTAGAGATGATTACTCTAAACTCTACGCGAAGAGATTAAAGTAAACTCATAAACCAAAGAACAATAAAACAAAGAACTTACTAGAATTTAGAAGTCGAAATACTGAAGAATCCTAGGAGCAAGCCTCGGGTTAGGAGAACTTGATCCTGTAGGTACAACCTCGAAGTAGTCACCGACAGGCCGGGCTTCCTTCGATCTATACCTCCACTCTATCTCTCTCAATCTAGAAGAACTAAGTCTAATCTCACATTGGATGCTAAGCCCTAATGAGGTGGGAACCCTAAGGGAACCTCTCTCTCTGAATCCTCTCTGGAAAATATGAAAATAATGGACTTGGATTCTCCTCTCCAGGGGCTAGGGGTCCTGCTTATATAGTCCCTTCAAGTGAACCTAGGCCGTCGGATCAAACCGACATTAATCGCACGGTTTTCCTTGATCCTTTAGGTCGGTGGGGCATAATCCGCGAGACTCATCCTGATTGGTTGCAGACCTAGGGCGGGCGCCCCATGGTCCAGGGCGGGCGCCCTGGTCCTGGGCCCGTTCGGCCTCCCGTTCGATCCGGTGGCTTCTGGAGTCTTCTAGATAATAGAAAATCGGTGAACACGTTAATATCTCTATGTAATTCCGATGTGTGAGCCTTTCCTTTGTATTTCCTGATAACCCCCTGCAGAAATAGATAAACAACAAAACTCGTGGAATTCTGTCAGATCAAACCCTAATTCTAGGTGTTGCTTGCATATATGTCCTTTTCCTTATTTATTGGATAATTAAAATTGATACTTAAGAACCGTCAACAAACACCCCCATACTTAGGCTTTTACTCGTCCTCGAGAAAAGGATGGTTCAGAAAAATAACTGGGGTTGAAACATTGTAAAGCATTCTTTTTATACCTGCAGGGTGTTGTGAATGTCCACTGTGCACTGTAGTCAGGGAAATATATGGTTGAAGTAGAGATCCTTTCTTCTCATCCTGTCACTTGGAGTTTTTATATATTTTTGAATAGAAAACTTAGCATACCTTTATCCTCATATGGGCTCTCAGATCACTCATTTATCTTTTGTATATTTCACTGAGGCTGTTTTAATTTGTAGAAATTCTCAAGCATACTTACTTTGCATATATTGCCTAGGTCAAAACGGGATCCGAGGAGAGGAATGCCATACTCTTAGATCAAAGACTTTGAAAATTAAAAACTTGTCAACTCCTACTGGCATATTGCTTATTAGAGGGACCATGGGCTATCATTTTTTTTTTCATCTCATTTTTTCAGGTGGATACTGAGGTACCCCTAATTCTACTTCCGGACACTTGTCCATTTTTCTGCGAGGTTGTCGAGCACTTGCTCCTTTTTATTTCCTCGAAATATATTTTTGCATAGCCCATGCCTCTAATGCAATAATACTTCGGAAGAGTGAATCTTTCTGAATAAAAATGTCTTGATCTTGGGAGCATGATAAATCTCTCAACAAGGGTCTAACTCGTTTTGCACAAACTCAATACAAAGCAAATTAATATTTTTAGGTTTATCAGGCATATAAAATATTGAGGATGGTAGCTATATTTTTGAAGTTTTTGAAAAGAAAATCTCCAAGCGACAAAGATTTCAAGAATAAGATACTCATATTCTACCATCTCACATTCCACAATGACTTGAGTAACACATGGTTTTTTAAAATGATTTTCAATAAATGCAGGTTTTCAGGAATATCACAGAGTGAGATTGATCATGATTAAAAATATTTTTGTCTTTTTAAATTATCATGTTAGGAACAATATTCTACACAGCCCAATATGTATTTGTATATATGTAAATAAAGCGTGCAGAGTATGTACCTGAATCGTGGAGTGGTGCAATCGAAGTGCATTTACCATGTCGGGGGGGATTCCCCCATACTTGTTTCCTGCTTTCTTGCATAAAAATAAAGTGAAGATACACGAGGCATAATAATAATAATAATAATCTTTATTTGTCTTGAGGCATTTATTACACTGACTAATGAAGCGAACTAATCTAAACTGAATTTAATCGAATCTAATTGAAGACACTGCCTCAAGGTCTAATCTAGATAGCTCAGTGTTGCTCTAAATCCCTGATCCTAGCAAGGGCATCAGAAAGGTCACGTTTAAGCGTGAGCACAGTAGTGTTCAGGTTGGAGACCTGCCTACTAAGAGAGCTAACTGTGGACTGAAGTTCCATAATATGTCTATTTGCTGTCCTGATGTCCTCATCCACATCTGCTATGGTCCTGCGGCGCTTCGGTGGTGTCTCAAACGAATTGAGAGCGTGCTTAGGAGCTTCCTTTGGTGGGATGAAGCGAACTTTTGCTGTCCTAACTCCTTCGAAGCGGGGCCTCTCCTTCTCCGTAGTGTAGTGGACGCTGCTGATCTCGCCGCTCCGGTTGGTCTTGACGATGGCCTCTTGCTTGGACGACGGTCCCTTGAGAAGAAGGGGCTGCGGTGGTGCAGTAAGAACTGGTTGGGTGTAGTAAGATGAGATTGAGCTGCGCTGGTTTGATGGTGGGGCTGCTAGCTGTCGCTCTGTGTTGGCCGGGACGAGAGCGTAGGCGTCGGGGTCATCCTTGGGCTTGTGGTTGAGGTCGTAAGGGACGATCTCCCAGTTGCGGTGGGTCTTGTCGGCCATTGGAGAAGCAAGGAACTAGACAAGCTCTAATTGAGGAGGAGAGAAGGATTGAATGAATTGGTGTTGAAAGCTGACGTCAGGGGTCTGTTTATATAGGGGTCAAAACGTGCCTCTAGGGTTTCCATAGATCCATCCCGCCGTCAGGCGTGCGTAACAACCCATTCGCGGAATTTTCTGGATAACCATAGATGAGGAAAGCACGTCGGAAGAGGCCGGGGCCGAGGGGACTCCAGGGCAGGGTGCCCGCCCTCATCATCAGGGCGCCCGCCCTGGGCCTGCCTCCTCTGCGGGCCCGCTTGCTCGAGCGTGTTTCTAGAAGTATTTTTATCCCAAAAAATATATACGTGGCCCAAAAACGTCAGATTAAAAAGGTCGGGCTCTAATTCTCCATCAGAAGGTAAAAATGGATCACGTCTATTTCTTCTAATTCTTTATTGGGTTCTAAAAATAATTTAAGACGTTGACCATTTACCTTGAATAACGTACCTTCGTCGTTTTGAAGTGTAATAGCTCCGTGGGATGATGAATTGACTACCTTGTATGGTCCTTCCCATTTACTCCGGAGTTTTCCATGCCCGAAAAGCTTCACCCTGGAATTAAAAAGTAATACCTTATCTCCGGGTGAGAACTCCTTCTTGATCCTCTTGTCATGCCATCTTTTGACTCTTTCTTTGTAGATCTTCGAATTGTGATATGCTTTCTCTCGCCATTCTTCCAATTCTGATAGTTGCATTCTTCTATGATCTCCAGCAACATCTAGGTCCATATTCCATCTTCTTATGGCCCAGTGTGCTTTGAACTCTAGTTCAACAGGCAAGTGGCAAGTCTTCCCGTACACCAATTGGTATGGGGTCATTCCAATTGGGGTCTTGTATGCTGTCCGGTATGCCCAGAGTGCATCGGGTAACTTTTCCTTCCATGCTGTTCCCATCTCATTTACTGTTTTCTGAAGAATGTTCTTGATTTGCTTGTTGGAAGTCTCTGCTTGGCCACTTGTCTGAGGATGATATGGGGTAGCAACGTTGTGACGGATTCCATGTTTTGCTAGATAATGCTCAAAGCGTTTGTCAATGAAGTGTGATCCCCCATCACTTATCACCACCCTAGGGACTCCAAATCTTGGAAATATAATCTCTTCAAACATCCTCTTTGAATTAATATTGTCGGCACGCTTGCAAGATAGTGCTTCTACCCACTTGGAGACGTAGTCAACTGCCACCAAGATGAATTCACACTTCTTTGATGGAGGAAATGGACCCATGTAGTCTATTCCCCAAACATCAAAGAGCTCAATCTGAAGGTTGTTGGTGAGTGGCATAGCATCTCTTGTATTTATGTTTCCGTGCCTTTGACATGGCCCACATCTTCTGATATATTGCCTTGTGTCTTCATACATTGTAGGCCAATAGAATCCACATTGCCAGATCTTTGAATGTGTACGGAATGCTCCATAATGACCTCCGTATGGTGATGAATGGCATCTGTCGATGATCTTCCACCCTTCCTCAGTGGTCACACACCTTCTGAGTAAGCCATCAGCGCATACTCGGAAGAGGTATGGCTCATCCCATATGTGTGAACGACTTTCTTGAATAAGCTTCTTCTTGTTCGCTCCTGGTGGTACATACCCTAAAACCATAAAATTAACAATATCTGCATACCAGGGGTCAGACCTGTTGATTCCATAGAGCATGTCGTCCCAGAGTGAATCATTAATGGGTGTTTCCTGTGGATCCTTAAAGTGCATTCTAGACAAGTGATCAGCAACAGAATTTTCTACTCCCTTTTTATCTTTTATTTCTAAGTCAAATTCTTGGAGTAACAAGATCCATCTAATTAGGCGAGGTTTAGCATCTTTTTTAGTGAGCAAATATTTTAGTGCAGCATGATCAGTGTAAACAATTATTTTAGCTCCTACTAAGTAAGATCTAAATTTATCAATGGCAAAGACAACAGCCAGAAGCTCTTTTTCAGTGGTTGCATAATTAAGTTGAGCTCCTGTCAAAGTTTTACTGGCGTAAGCAATTGCATGATGCTTCTTGTCTTTTGTTTGCCCCAAAACTGTCCCCACAGCATAATCACTAGCATCACACATAATTTCAAAAGGCAATGACCAATCAGGGGGTTGAATGATTGGTGCAGAGATGAGTGCATTCTTTAATAATTCAAAAGCTTTTAAACATGCATCATCAAATTCGAAAGGAGCATCCTTGGCTAGCAAAAGAGTGAGTGGTCTAGCAATAAATGAAAAATCTTTTATGAATCTGCGATAAAAACCAGCATGGCCAAGAAAGCTTCGAATTCCTTTTATATTCATAGGTGGAGGTAGTTGTTCTATTACTTCAATTTTAGCTTTATCTACCTCAATACCTCTTTCAGACACTAGGTGTCCTAGCACTATTCCTTCCCTAACCATAAAATGACATTTTTCCCAGTTAAGGACTAAGTGCTTTTCTTTGCATCTTTGCAAAACCTTGTCTAAGTTTTCAAGACAATTATCAAAAGTTTTTCCATAAACAGAAAAATCATCCATGAAAACTTCCATAATCTCTTCAATCATATCAGAAAATATAGACATCATGCATCTTTGAAAAGAAGCTGGTGCATTACATAGCCCAAAAGACATTCTACGATAAGCATAAGTTCCGTATGGACAGGTAAAAGTGGTTTTGCTTTGATCATCTGGATGGATCGGGATCTGGTGGTACCCTGAATATCCATCTAAGAAACAGAAGAACGAATGGTTCGCTAACCGCTCTAACATCTCATCTATAAAAGGTAAAGGAAAGTGATCCTTTTTCGTGGCTTTATTCAGTTTTCTATAGTCAATGCACATCCGCCACCCTGTGACGGTGCGTTGCGGAATTAGCTCGTTCTTCTCATTTGTAACAACAGTCATGCCTCCCTTTTTAGGCACAACTTGAACAGGGCTCACCCACTCACTATGCGGCACAGGATATATAATCCCTGCATGCAGCAACTTTATAACTTCCTTTTTAACTACTTCTCTCATCGCGTTGTTGAGTCTACGTTGGGGTTCCCGAGAAGGTGAAACAGAAGGATCTGTCGGAATGCGATGGGTGCAAATCATAGGACTGATTCCTGTAAGATCTTGGAGTGAGCAGCCAAAGACTGAGTGATGTTTTTCTAAAACGGTCATTAATCGCAGAGTTTGTTCCTGAGTGAGTTTATTACTAATGATCATAGGAAACTCTGGATTATTGTTTAGGAAAGCATAGATAAGACCGGGTGGTAAAGTTTTAAGCTCTATAGGAGGTCTGGGTGTTTCTGCAAACTCATCTAAAGGTTCAGGTTCAGAAGGTTCAGCTTCCTCTTCTATGAAGAAAGGGGCATCTTCTTCTAAGTCTGATTCATTTAAAAGCTCTAGAGACGCAGCTTTTACCTCTTCCATAGGATCAGGCAAAAGAGATGACTCGATCTTATTATTCAAGGAGTGAGAAATTGTCATAGGGAATTTAAAATCCTTTCCAAAAGAAATATGTAGCTTTCCAGTTTGACCTTCATAAAGGAGTCTTCTAAATGGTTGTCCTATCAACAGGTCGAAGTCCCATGTATCAAAGATATAAAAGTTTAAATGAATCATGGAGCCTTCTACCATAAAGGGTAGGACATTCACAATTCCAAGACTGGGGACCAATCGTCCCGAAGATTCCTTCATGAACTTTGTTGTGGGGGTTAAAATTAATTTTCCAAATAATTTAAGTGCAAAAGCTTCAGACATGATATTGATCCCCACAACAGGATTATAGAGAGCATCAAATTGATCAGAATCATAAGCACAGCGTATAGTGATAGGAGGTGTATCCAAACGGATCACTTCAGAGGAAAGCTCTGACTCCTCCAACCATTCGCTACTCATGACTGAGATAAGCTCTCTCAATTGATATTCACTTGGTAAACAAATGCTATAATGGCCGCTTTGGGGTTTGTCTATAGAATGGTAGTTTGAAATGTTTCCAAAATCGGCAAAAAGATCGGATTCTATATCCAGCATGAAATCAGGTGGTGGAATTTCTTCCTTTTGTGGCTCAAAACTTGGGATAGCTGAAGTAGGTGAAGAATTCGGCAGAGTGTCTACTTCGGCTTCGTAGGTTTCATCATGGAGGGTATTATCCATCTCAGCTTCTAGGATTCTATCTAGGATCGCTCTAGCTTCATCAGTAGGGATACGAAAGAAAGAACCTCTAGACATTGTATGTAGCATTTGTTTATGATCTTTCTGAAGACCTCGAAAGAAATGAAAAAGGAGAATAGGGTCTTCAATATTGAGTTTTGGACCAGATTCGAAAAGATCAGAAAAATGTTTCCAGGATTTTCCCAAAGTTTCATTTTCTTTTTATTTAAAAGATAGAACTTCGAGTCTAAGGTCGGCGATACGATCGAGGGAATAAAAATCTAAACAGAAGTTGGCTCGTAAGACTCCCCATTCACCTCGTTGTTGACTTACCTTCTGACTATACCATCGTCTAGCTTCTCCTCTTAAGGAAAAAGGAAAAAGCTTCCAACGTAAAGTCTTATCAGAAATGCCTTCAATGCGAAGGCAATCGCATGTTTGCTCAAAATCTCTAATATGAAGGTAAGGATTTTCGTCTTCCTTTCCCGAAAAGGATAGGTTCTCAATCATGGCAATTAACCTCGAACTTAACCTATACTGGGATGTTTGGATAGGCTGTGATGACTCCCATGGTAAAAGGTCAGTTTCCGAAGGTGTTGCAAATTGATAGATTGATTTAGAATCTTGGTTCTCCATAAGGTAAGAATAAAGAATATAAAAAGATAAGGAATAAAAAGATAAAGAAAGATAAAAGTATAGGTACAAGCTAGTAGTAAGATTCAAGGTTATCTCAGCAAACCGTCTTTCTCCCCGGCAACGGTGCCAGAAATGCTTGTTGATATTTGGTAACGCAATTAGGAAATGATCCGCAAGCGCACGGATATCGGTGAGCACTTCACCCGGGATGTTATCCAGAGTATCGTATTTATTTTTTTACCACTAGGAGAAAGCGTGCATCTGACTAACCAAATCTATTACTACTAACCTTTAGACTACAACCACTGTGATTTGATGTGAGCGATGTATAGAGAAGACTGCAACTGCACTCTCGTTCTAACCTTGGTAAGGATGATCTATTGCTCTATTGGGGAGGCTCACAGAATCTAGACACCTCAAAGGATGTTCGACCCGCACCTATAAACCCTATCGATCCTGCTAACGGGATATGGAATACAAAGGTAGCTACGGAAATGTCACGTTCCTCGCTACTACCACGGTCCGGCTAGACAGGGGATATCTATGAGTATCCTAGCCCAAACACCTTGTTTATGCTAGAGATGATTACTCTAAACTCTACGCGAAGAGATTAAAGTAAACTCATAAACCAAAGAACAATAAAACAAAGAACTTACTAGAATTTAGAAGTCGAAATACTGAAGAATCCTAGGAGCAAGCCTCGGGTTAGGAGAACTTGATCCTGTAGGTACAACCTCGAAGTAGTCACCGACAGGCCGGGCTTCCTTCGATCTATACCTCCACTCTATCTCTCTCAATCTAGAAGAACTAAGTCTAATCTCACATTGGATGCTAAGCCCTAATGAGGTGGGAACCCTAAGGGAACCTCTCTCTCTGAATCCTCTCTGGAAAATATGAAAATAATGGACTTGGATTCTCCTCTCCAGGGGCCAGGGGTCCTGCTTATATAGTCCCTTCAAGTGAACCTGGGCCGTCGGATCAAACCGACATTAATCGCACGGTTTTCCTTGATCCTTTAGGTCGGTGGGGCATAATCTGCGAGACTCATCCTAATTGGTTGCAGACCTAGGGCGGGCGCCCCAGGGTCCAGGGCGGGCGCCCTGGTCCCGGGCCCGTTCGGCCTCCCGTTCGATCCCGTGGCTTCTGGAGTCTTCTAGATAATAGAAAATCGGTGAACACGTTAATATCTCTATGTAATTCCGATGTGTGAGCCTTTCCTTTGTATTTCCTGATAACCCCCTGCAGAAATAGATAAACAACAAAACTCGTGGAATTCTGTCAGATCAAACCCTAATTCTAGGTGTTGCTTGCATATATGTCCTTTTCCTTATTTATTGGATAATTAAAATTGATACTTAAGAACCGTCAACACTTTGCTTGTGGTAGAATAACCAAGTAAGAATCATTCATCACATTTCTTTTCAAACTTGCTCAATCTAGTGCCTTTCTTGAGAATATAGCATTTGCAACCACATACTCTAAAGTATGCAATGTTGGGCTTTCTTCCATTCAATAGCTCATATGGTGTCTTTCCAAGCTTCCCATGGCAATAGAGACGGTTGCTACAATAGCAAGCCGTGTTAATGGCTTCACTCCAAAATGAATGACTCATATTGCATTCACTAAGCATTGATCTAGCCATGTCAATCAAGGTTCTATTTTTCCTTTCAACTACACCATTGGATTGAGGAGTGTATGTTGGTGAGAATTGATGTCCAATACCAAGATCATCACACAAATCTTTAATTCTTGTGTTCTTGAACTCACTACCATTGTCACTTCTAATCTTCTTGATAGTTGTCTCAAACTCATTTTGCACTCTCTTGACAAAAGACTTGAATAGATTATAAACATCACTCTTGTCATAGAGAAAGAACACCCAAGTGTATCTACTATTGTCATCCACTATCACAAAACCATACTTGTTCCCACCAATACTAGTGTATGTTGTTGGTCCAAACAAGTCCATGTGTAATAACTCAAATGCCTTAGAAGTGCTCATTTCACTCTTGCTAGGATGTGCATTTCCAACTTGTTTACCGGCTTGACAAGCACTACAAGGTTTATCTTTCTCAAAGGTGACATCCTTCAAGCCTCTAACTAAGTCATGCTTCAAAAGTTTGTTCAATTGTTTCATTCCAACATGACCAAGCCTTCTATGCCACAACCATCCCATACTAGATTTACTAAGCAAGCATGATGTCAATTGTGTCTCACTATCATTGAAGTCAACCAAGTATAAGCTACCATGTCTAAATCCTTTGAATATCAAATTTGATCCATCAACACTAATGACTTCAACATCATCACTACCAAATATGCACTTGAAGCCAAGATCACAAAGTTGTGCTACCGACAAAAGATTGAAATCCAAGCTCTCAACTAGCAATACATTAGATATGCTCATGTCATTTGAGATAGCAATTTTACCAAGCCCCTTGACCTTGCCTCTTTTGTTGTTGCCAAAAGTGATAGCATCAAAACCACCATTTTGACTTGTATCAATTGATTTGAACATACAAGAATCCTCGGTCATATGTTGAGTGCACCCACTATCAAGCACCTAATGCCTTCCTCCGGTTTTGTAATTGACCTACAAGACAAGATCAATTCTTTTTAGGTACCCAAACTTGTTTGGGTCCTCCAAGGTTAGTGACCAAGCTCTTTGGTACCCAAATGGCTTTCTTCTTTGAGCCCATACATGGTGTACCAATGAACTTAGCATGAACACTATTAGTACCCTTGGTAAGCATATAGAAAGAATCAAACTTAATTGAGGATACATTAGCATTGGATTTCTTGTTCATGCAATGTTGCTCTATGTGACCAACTTGCTTGCAACTTTTGCAATAGCTACCATTGTTCTTCACAAAACGAGTCTTGTGAGGAGCAAAAGCGGCCTTGCCTTTCTTGGGGTTATAGACCAATCCCTCTTTATAGAGAGACGCCCTTTGGCTACCCAAGCACATAAGCAAGCGGTCCTCACCATCATAAGCCTCGGCTAAGGTGTGATTGAGCTCTTTTACCTCCTTCTTGATATTCTCATTCTCAACTATTAGTGTGGAATCACAAGTGAGACCGTCACTACTAGATGAGGATGATGTGGATATGCTACATGAAGGGTTAGTAGAAGCAACAACAATAGGCTTATAAAAGGATTCATCAATTATATCACATGATATGCCTATGTTGCAAGTTTTAGCTTTCTCAACATTAGTTGGCATGTTTTCACATTTTTCAACTAGAGAGGAATGAGCTTCTTTAAGCTTAGTGTGAGACTTTTGAAGCTTCTTATGGTCTACCTTTAGACTCTCATAAGATGCCCTAAGCTCATCAAGTTCTTGCATAAGGTTTTTCTTTTCCTTAAGCGAGCCCTTGCACTCCTTTCTAGATTCTTTGAAATGTTGAGTGCAATCTTCTAGCATAGTGATTAGTTCATCTTTAGTTAGATCATCATCATCACTATCACTATACTAGCACTATCATGATCACTCTCATCTTTGGATGATACCTTAGCGGCCTTAGCCATGAAGCATGATGTAGTGTCAAATATGGAGCTCTTCTCTTGAATAGCAATGCTAGCATGCCCCTTCTTTTTGTAGTCCTCATCATCACTTGAGGAATCATCACTATCCCATGTAGCAACATGAGAATCATTCTTCTTCTTATGAGAGCTCTCCTTCTTTTCTTGCTTCTTCTTTTGCTTCTTCCGCTCCTTCTTGATAGCATCTTCATCATCACTATCATAAGGACATTTGGCGATGAGATGGTCCTTGCTATGACATCTAAAGCATCTCATAGTTTGTTCATTCTTCTTAGATGAGTTCTTCCTCCTCCTTGCACGATAGCCCTTCTTCTTCATGAATTTGCCAAATTGCTTGATAAAGAGAGCCATCTTCTCATCAATGTTATCACTATCACAAGAGCTTGAGTCTTCATCACTTGATGATTCAATCTTGGACTTGCCCTTGGATGTGGTGGCTTTGAATGCCACACTCTTCTTCTTCTTCTCATCATCCTTCTTCTCACTTTCCTTCTTCTTCTTTTTAACCAACTCCTCTTTCTCATCATCTTCTCTATATAAATCATCGGTCATCACTTCTTGGAATACTTGTTGAGGAGTTGAATCTTTTAATGTTGTCCTCACAAGTATGATGATCAACATGTCAAACCTCTTGGGTAAGCTTCTCAAGAACTTCATGGAGAATTGATTGTCCTTGACCTCCTCACCAAGTGCCTTGAGTTCATTCATAATGACTTGCAATCTATAAAACATCTCCGGCACACTCTCATCTTCTTGCATCTTGAAGCTAGAAAACTTTTCTTGGATAATGTACGCTTTGGTGGTCTTGGTGCATTTGGTGCCTTCATATGTTTCCTCAAGTTTTGCCCATGCATCATGAGCAATCTCAATGTTCTTCACTTGCTCAAAGGTCTTGTCATCTAGTGCCTCATGAAGAGCACTAATTACAATGTCATTGCATTGGAGCTTCTTCTCCTCCACCGGTGTTGGTGCTTCCAAATTAGCAACCTCAAATTTGGTTTCGGTGACCTTCCACACTTCTCTATTGATTGACTTGAGGTGTGCGGTCATCTTAACCTTCCAATATGCATAATTTGTGCCATCAAAGTGAGGTGCCTTCTTGGTGTTGTTGATATGCAAGCTTAATTGAGCCATTTCTTCTTCACCGTAGGTTGTTAAGCCCTAGATAAATGGTGCCTCAGCTCCGATACCACTTGTAAGGTCCAAATAGGCTAGAGAGGGGTGAATAGCCTAATTAAAACTTCTACAAGAATTACTTAACCACACGTGTTAGTACAAAAGGTGGTGAAGCAAAATGCACTAGCTCTAACTAATTAAGCAAGCCACCTACACAAGTCTAGTACAAGGCTATCCACTAAACACAACAACAACTACAAGCTAGATATAAGGAGTAATGCGAGAGAAGAGCTTCGAGTGATCATACCGCCGTGTAGAGATAAGAAGAACCAATCAATCAATCACACAAGAGAAATCCTCGGGAAGAGAACGACACAAGAATTTATCCCGAGGTTCACTTGCTTTCCGGCAAGCTACTCCCCATTGTGGCAATACACCCACTTGTCGGTTCGTGAGCTAATCGACTATCAAGAGTCGAGCCCTCGGCGGGCGCCGCACAACCGCACACAAGATGGGGATCCTCCAAGCCACGAGCTCCACTAGAGTATCCAATTCGCGAACTCCCGCGGGGAAGGATCAAGAACCCCTTACAACACTTGGTGAGGGCTCCAACAATCTCCAATTGCGAGCTCAATCACCTCCGCTGCTCCAAGCTGTCTACCGCATCGGGAAACACGGAAGAGTAACAAGAAATCCGTAGCAACTCAAAGATCAAGTGCCTCTAGAATGCAACTCTCAAGTAATGCACTTGAATCTCACTCAAGATGTGCAACCAAGCAAAGAGATGAGTGGAGGGGTTGTTCTCTAGCTCAAAGGATGTCTCAAGGTCTCAAATGTTCAAGCATGAACTCCCCATACCCGGCCACCATCTATTTATAGCAAAGGGGTAAGCAACTAGCCGTTACTAGATGTCGCAGTGAAAAATGTGATGACCAGACGCACCGGTCAGGGTGACCAGACGTATCCGATCACTACAGGACAAATAGTAATAGCATGAGTCAGAGAGAGAGTCGTTGCTGTTATCAGACCCGCTTCACCATATGACCAGACCCGCTGCACCCGGCGTCCGATCGGAGTCCAGAGAGCTCCCCGCGCAATCGGACGCGTCCGATCGCATGTGACCGAACGCGCCGCGCGTCCGATCAGCTCCACACCACGCTCTGCTTCTCTGGGTGCCCGACCGGACGCTCCGGTCCCGAGGACCCTCGGACGCACTGGTCGCACGCCTTTCCTCTGCGCCCAGGTGAACTGACCGGACGCGCTGGTCAGACCAGACCAGCGTCCGGTCACAAACCCTAGGCGCGCAGCGCCTCAGCCCTCGACTTGAGCTGACCAGACGTGCAGGTCCACCCTGGTGAAAGCTCTATGTTTGGTGTTGGTAATTAGTGACAATGCCTAAGTACTAATCCTATGCCTAAGTTGTATGTAGCATATGAGGATTAGTACATTCCAAGATTGGTGGCAAGATGGACATGGTGATCATGATGGCCACACTTGGATTTGGACGCAACCCTACGTGATCAAGACAAAGGTATATGCTTAAGGGTTGTGTTTTAGTAACCAAGACACCTAGTGGGTATGGTTACATTATAGGATAGATAGCCGTACTATAAAGAGGGGAATGACGCGGCTATTGAACTCCTAAGTGCCTCTAGGTGTGCATCTCATAATCATATGCATTTGGATAGAACTAATAACGCCTCGAAAAATGATTATGAAAATGCTAACACACTCGCACATGACGGGATCACTTGGTGGTGTTAGCACTTTTACGATGGTGTTGGAGTTTGAGCGGTAGAGAGGGTTTGGGTCCCTCTCTCCCTCCCGCCGAGCTTGCGAGGCGGGATTCAGGCGTTTTCGAGGAGTTGAAACGACTATTTTCCACTACGCCGGAAGTCGAAAATCAAACGGAAGCGAACGGTGGTCACAGTGGTGACCGGACGCGGTCTCTGTATGACTGGACGCGTCCGGTCAGCGTTCAGCGTCTTTGCGTGTTTCGGTTTGTTGATCGGACGTGGTGGCGCGTCCGGTCACTGTCGACCGAACGCGTCCGGTCAATCAGGGAGCTTACTGGACTCCAACTGGACGCTGGCACTATGGCGTCCGGTCAGTTCTCTAGCACGTCCGGTCGCTGTTTCGTTGTGCGCTGCTCAGGCATGACCAACGCGTCCGGTCCGTCACGGGACCAGCGCGTCCGGTCGAGCTTCGCGCGTCCGGTCGCTGCGTGCAGCGCGTCTAGTCGGTGCTTCGCGAATGTAGCCGTTGTGTGATCGGCGCGTCCGGTCCACACGACCAGCGCGTCCGGTCAGCGTGACTAGGGCTGTTTCAAGTTCCTAACGGCTATATTCGAAGGGGTACGTCTATAAATACTCGTTGGCCGGCTCAAGGCTCTCTCTCTTGGACATTTGACATACTTGTGAGCACTTTGAGCTAAGCAACTCCCCTCCCACTCATCTCTCTTGCTTCTTTGCATATTCGAAGTGAGATTGAGTGATCCAAGTGCATTTGCATTGTGAGATTGCATCTAGTTGGCACTTGGTGGTTGATTTGCTGCGGGATTCTTGTTTCTCTTGGTGGTTGCCGCCACCTAGACGGCTTGGAGCAGCTTGGAGGCGTTGGCAAGAGTTGGTGATTGTTCTTGGCCACCTCCGGTGTTTGTGAGGGGTTTGTGCCTACCTCGGCGAAGTGCCAAAGGCAACATTAGTAAATTGCTCGTGTCATTACAACCTTTTGCCATTTGGTAGGTTCTTGTGGCGCCTTTTGAGAGGCTTGGTGTGAGACCGATTAGCCACCGAACCACGTGGTGAAAAGGGACACAACGGGGACTAGCGTGCCGGCAAGCACGTGAACCTTGGGATAAATCTTCGTGTCATCACTCTCATATTGTGATTGATTGATCCCGGTGTTCGGTTGTCTTGGTATTCATTGTTGATCATATTGGTTGGCTAAATACTTCGCCCCTCGGTGAAACTCTCCTAACTCAACTCCGCATTACTTTCTTAGTTATCTTTGCTAGCTAGTTAGCTTTGCTAGAATAGCTCTTTTGTGTAGCTTGCTAGTTGTAGTTGTAGTTACCTTCTCGCTTTGACTTGTGCGGTTGAGTGTCAATATACTAGTATTGTGAATTGGATAGGTGGCTTGCAAACACCCCATAGGCTAAGCAAAACTCACATCACGCTATTTGTTGTATTGATAAACTTGTTTAGCTTGTCATTGTAGAAAATTTTAAATGGCTATTCACCCCCCCTCTAGCCATCAAGACCTTTCACCTAGACCGTGTCCGGTCCAGCGTCCGGTCACTGTTTTTTAGTGAGAAACACACCGGACTTACGCCTCCGTTTCTCCGCCACCGGCGCAGTAGAAAATAGGCGTTTCATTTCCACGAAAAGTGCTAAATCCCGCCGGAGGACCCCAAACCCCTCTTTACCGCTCAAACTCTACCGCCTTCGCAAATGTGCTAACACCACCAAGTGTACACCATCATGTGCATGTGTGTTAGCATTTCACAAACATTTTCAAAGGGTTATGTTAGCTCTCAACTAGATCCTAATGCATATGCTCAAGACATTGATCTAGTGGCACTTGATTCCCGAGCTAACCATGATTGCCCCTCTTGATAGTCAGCTATGTATCCTAAACCCGGTCAATCACTTCTCTACTCATCTTAGACTGGCAAAAGAAAAACCCTATGGTTATACCTTTGCCTTGCGCTCTTAGATCCTTCTCCTCTACTTTAACATCATGTCCATCATTTTATGTGCATTCCTTTCTGATCTTGCTCATCATTTCATGCACCAAATCATGTGGTCTTGTGGCCATCTCTCCATGCCATTTCCACCTCCATCACATGTTGCTTATGCCTTGCTTAATCACACTTGATCACATAACATTAACAACTTTGGTGTCACTCAATTTCCAAAATCAAACTTGGGCTTTCACCGGTGACAAGCTTGTGAGGGTGGAGATGGAGGAGGGGCCATGGGAAGCACGTGTTCTAAGGCCCTGTCCTTCTCCGTGAGGAGTTGGTGCAACTCAGGTAAGTATAGATCCATCCCTTGGCCCTGTCAGGAAGAAGGGTGATTTGAGCAAGTCATCTGCTGTAGGGCAATCTTGACGGCACATCCTGCTCCAAGGCCCTCCACTAACGGGGGTGCTCCATCATCATCACAGCTTCTGTCTAGGCAAGGCAGCGATGGAGGAGGTGTCCTTGCCGCAGTGCAAGAGGCCAACATGACGTGTGAAGCCCTTCATGATGTCACTCGGGAGGATAGGCGACTGAGTGAGTATATCTCAGTCGTGGAGGCGGTGCTTGACGCCGTGAAAGGAGAGGCTACTGAGGCCAAGGCCACAGGGGTAGCAACCCTAGTGGAGCCCGCTGGTGAGTTGGATTATGTGTCCTTTCAGATTTGTTCAATCTGCATCTTGATGGGGGTAGCTCTGAGTTTTACCCTTCTTCCCTGGCGTTTGGGAAAGGTTGGCTGTGGCACAAGCTGAGGTGGCGGGGCTACGACGGGCCAGTGAGGATCTAGCCGGGAAGTTGGCAGAGGCCGCTTGTGGGTGGAAAGAAGCGGCTGCCTCGGCGTGTTCCTCCGTTGCCCTAGCGCAGTCCAGCGGTGAGCGTTATTCGGCGCTTCATGATGCAGTAGTTACCATAGTCACGATGGTGTTGCCGATGGGGACGAGCATTCCTGATCGGCTCCGCTACCTCCTAACGCAGATTAGGGAGGTGGTGGCTCATGGCGTCCGCCATGGGGCTACGGGAGCCTTGACTACGGCCCATCTCCGTCTTCGACACAAGATGGATCTACATAGGATGGCACCTGGGTTTTCGACAGCGAAGGACATTCCCGATGATGTTGATGTCAGGCGGTTGATTACCGAGTTCAGCAGTAACGCTGAGGCGATTGCCGCCATCGTTGATGTGGAGCGGATCATCAAGGACACCCCCCTTTAGGAGTAGATTGTGTACCTCTATAAAAGAAGGTGTAATAAAGTTTGGATCTTGTAGTTTCTTGGTGTTTTTGCAAGCCGAGTCCTCTGTATGTGATGATTGTGCATGGTAGTAGCTCCCAAACGCTCGGATGGGTCAGCGTGACTCATCTGACGGTTGGAGCCACATGATACTCAAGAGGGACCTATTGAGGTATCCTATTCGAGTGAGGTGGATCATCGGTTAAAGATCACCTTTTGATTCTGGAACAAGTATTGTTGTGCAGACATAGCCCCTGAGCATCTTGATCGAACATCGCTCGACTAGTCGTAGCCATTCTTGGGGTCGCCTATCGGTCGGTTAGCGTGGCTATGCCGATGTTTGTGCGCTAGTGTTGATTCTGTGACCCTTTAATGCCTTGTTGTGGGGTATTAAGGGTCGAGATGCTTGGTGGTGTTGCCCCACGGAATTGAGGCTTTATTCCTCAATCATTCCAAGGAGGTGGCTTCCTAAGTTTCAGGGGCGTATGGCCTTAATTTGGGATGGCCTTTGTTTGGAGCAGGGTTGGCCCGAATTTGATCGTGAGTAGTGTCGTTGACACATTGAGCCTTAGCCTTGCGGCTGCCTTCAGTCGAGGGAATAGGCTTTTTGTCGATAGTTGGGGTGATGTGCCCAATCTACACAGAATGGGACGGTGTCTAGTATCATCCACCATGAGTTTATGTTCAGCACGGTCTACACACTTTTTTTTCTTTTTGCCTCTCTTTGTCTTTAGTGTTTGATGCTGGTTTAAGCTATAAACCCTGACTGCCCGGGGTTGTTCACCGAAATAGAATGTCTTGAACGAGTCCACACAAGGCCTTGTTGGGTTGCTCACACCATTTCAAGTTCTATGAGACTTCAATCAACGAGAGAAAAACATAAGCATGTGATCCGTGGGACTGTCTCTACGGTCTGCGATTGTGTTAATGGGTTAACATAACCCATTATCGTAATAACCGCGGATACTCACGACTGGGCGTTTGAAATAGTCAGCCCTCGAGCTGCCTAGAGAGGTTCTTCTTGAGGCACTTGAGAGGTATTGATGTATATATTCTCGTGGAATGTAATGCGATGAGAAAAAGTAGTGAGGTGAAGATGAAGTCGACATAACTGATGATTGTCGGTTGTCTCTCCAAGTGTCGGTGGGCTCTCACTGTCGGAATGTATCTCCAGGGGCAAGAGTCAGTGATAGAGTCGGAGTTGAGGAAGGTGATGTCGCCGCCCTCACCTCTGAAATTCTTCATCATCCTTTTCATGCAGGCGAAGCCTCTCATCGCCAGTGGAGGGTTTGTCCAGTTTTGGGTTTCTAACCAGAGCAACCAATAGGGCAGGAGCAATCGGTCCCTCAGGTTAGAGAGATGTGGCAAGTCAACTGGTGTGGTTGTGTAGTTATGCCCTGAAATCATCTTGTAGAGTTTCTAAGTTTTGGTCAGTTCGGAAGGCACCAATGGTCGCACGGGTTTCCCTCGAACGGATCTGCTTGTGATTGTTGATTATCAGGGGTTCTCTTCTCGATGAAGGAAGAGCAGCAAACCCCGCTTCCTTACAGCCATTGGCTACTTGATGAAAACATGTGGTTAGATTCGGGAGTCTCCCGATGCAGGGTCCGTGCCCGAGTAATCGGTTGCGCGACCCCCTTATCCTTCTCGACTGACGGGAAGGTTTCATCCTCTCACCGGTGGGGATTGTATGAGCTTTGGCTGCTTATCAGGCGAGAGCTCAGGATTGGAGCCTGCCGTGGGTGAGGCAACCTCATCATCTATAACACCCTAGGTGTTAAGCTTGCATTTACACTTCCATTGCATGAGCATGAGCATCTTTCATTCATTCATAAGCATAAGCATAAGCATGTGAATTGCATTTTTGAATGTTGCATAAGTGATGTTTCATATGTTGCATAAGCAATGTTCCATTCATGCAACTCATGTTTCATTAGTAATGTTTCACATGTTTCATGTGTTATATGTTATCACATGGGATGCTTGATTATACATGTATATGCTATATGATCATGAGTGGTAATACAAGTGATTGTTGTTTGGTCACCAAAACACCCTAGGCATACTTAGCATGAAAAATGGAACAATGTTTGTATTCATGACTTAGGTCAAAGTAGCACCTTTAAAAGGGTATTTTGAAACAAACCAACACTCTCGCCGCGGCGAACACCGAGCGCCATTGCCGCCATGCCTTTGCTGGTGAAATACACCACCACCACTGCATCATTGATCGATTGCTCGCACACACCACCTCGCCGTGACCCACTCTACCTCCCTGACCCGTTTGCTTAGCCATCCGAGCTCAGGTAAAGCCACTGCGGCCCTCGCCGTCGCCATTTCTCACCGGAGCGTCGCCGAGCTTCGAGCTCACCATGGCCGGCCTCAACCGGAGCCTCACTGATCTCTCTCTCTCTCGTTGTGTCTTCCCTATCGGCCATAGATGCTCAAACCATGGCCCATTTAACCTCTACCGCCCCGTCCACGCTGGAACATGGCTTCCCACCACCGCACTCTCGCCGTCATGCTACCATGCACGCGGCCGAGCTTCACCGGTGCTTTGTCGAGCCCAAACCCTAACCCTAGATCGTCGTTAGGTCACCATGAAGGTGTAGCCATGCTCGGATGGGGTCGCCATTGCCGAAGATGGCGATGTCGCCGTCGTCTGCCTTGCGCGCCGCCACCGTGCTTAGCCGCCAGGATAGCCTCAACCGTCTAGCTCACTAGGTGCGGCTTGAAGAGAGGAACATGATGGTGGTGACGCTACCGCCGGAGACCTCGCCGTCAGCGAGCAATCGCTGGTCAAAGCGCCGCCTCTGCTCGGTTTGACTAGCGTGGGGCCAGTTGACTACGAGACCCGTGCGTCAGTCACAGTGTGGTGCATAGACCGGGTGCTTTGACTAGGTGCGTTAGTCACGGCAAGACCGTCTATTCTTTTTCCAGATTTGAGTACAAACTTCAAATATTTGTAACTTGAGCTAGAAGTGTCCAATTTGAGTGAACCAAATTTTGTTAGATTCATCTTGATGAGTACTATTTGATAAAAATATGAAATGTGCCATGTGCAACAGTTTATATGGTGTTTGTATTTATTTTGTTTAATACTGATTAAACTTGAAAAATGCATAACTTGAGCTAGGGATATGAGAAAAATGTGATTCCAATTTTGCTGGTCTCGTTGTGACATTCTGTAGCTAGGAAAAATATTGAACCTATAGTAAACATACTTGGAATATGAATTTGCTATTTAGCTTGATTAAATGCTAGTTTCTTGTGAGATTAATTGTGGTAAATATATGTAACCTATGAGTATGAAATTATTTACACAGTGTTATTGTGTTGTGGTGAAGCTAAGAAAAATATAAAATCTATTGTTTGACACTTTTCACAAGGCTAAACCATTTATGATATTATAAGCCTATCTAGCTTGTCATTTTTGTAGAGGCTGCTACACTCATTCAAATGGCTTAAAATTTGTACAGTAGACTATTGGGAGCATGTATAGGCTGCTGTAATTTTCTCAGAATTTATTGTGTACTGGAAATATATGTTCTTTATTTCACCTTATTATCTAAGGAAATTAATAAATGCATGCAAATAAATTAATTGGGCTTAACCATGATATTTTCTATGGTGTTTGTGATGCATGTGATCTGTTGGTATTATTGGTGGTGCCCATAATTGATTGGTTGTATGCAGCTAGTTAATTATTTCTCTATGGCTGCATGTGTAGTTTATGTTGTCATTGTGTTTTCATAATGAAAATGGAGTTTGCCATGAATCTTGTTAATAACAAAGTTGTAGATAACATACTCATCTGTCTTGTCCTAAAATTTCATGGTTATAAGCCTGATGGTTTGAGACTTATAGCTTTTAGAAGTTTGCTGTCAGATTTGCTTGTCCTCTGGACAGATCTGAAAGATTAAATTCTTTGACCTTATTAACTGTTGAATCATCTTGAGATGATTATAAGAAAGTCTTGGAAAATTTTATAAGATTTCCAGAAAGTCAAGTATCATGTTTATTGGAGTTATAAAACTCTAGTTATAGCTGAAACAAGTAGATGCTGTCCTGCAGTCCAAAAAATGATCAATTCCCAATTGTAACTTGTTTGCTTTATGTGATGCTTGTTATTTAGATACTTAAGATAATTAAGATTAGTTGTTAGCTGAAGGTTCTAAGCCTCTCACTGATGATGAACAACTATACCTTAGGTTGCTAGAGCTTGGTGAGTGTATGTTTCTTGTACTAGAGAAGAGATATACACCTACTCAGTAAAATTGAGTTAAGTACTAGAAAGGAGATATGCACCTACTCGATCGACGAAAGTTAACCTTGTTATCACCAATTCACCTTGTTGCTTAAGTGTACATGTTTATGCATTTCATCATATCATATCTACATTTGATCTCATCTGCATTCCTGTTACTTATTATGTCCACATGCATGAATAGGTTCACCGGAAGGAGTCACCCTTCTCGAGTTTGAGGCCGGGAACCAGGAGGAGCAGCAGGAAGCACCACAGCAGGAGACCCCCAGGAGAGGAAGAGTAGGCCTTAGAAGATCTCCCAAAGTGTCCCGATCATCAACCATCAACCTTCCTAAAAGACAAGCCCCAGAGCATTCTAAGTCTCCTATGTTTTATAAATACCAATTTGAGTTCTTTATGTTTGATGCATTAGGTTGTAGGAGTTGGATGGAAACACTTGATGCATATACCTTCCTTGTCCAGAGATATTACTTGAACCCTATTCAGGTCCAGGATCGAATATATGCTTAGCCATGCTTAGTTCGGTAGAAGTCGGATGATTCCCTGTCACCTGCGAGCTATAGGTGGATACCTAGTCATGGTTGGTGATATTTGCTATCGTGGAAAAGAACCATGTGATGATGTAAATGCAGGCCGTACGGAGTCTATGTTGTAGGTTGATTCATGTGATTCCGTCTATGCCAATTAAGGACCGCATCATTGTCGGCCCTCATGTCATTTTAAACGTATGCCTCTCATTTAACTGGCCGGATAAATTGTTCCAACCGCGAAGCCGAGTAGCTCAACTCAGGTCAGGAGTTGTTCTGTAAGAGTGCGCACCTAGGAGGTAGTAAGGATGTGCGAGGAGCCAAACGTGAGCCCAAGGGCAGGCCAAGCCTGATCGTCCTGGCAACCGGCGAGTCCCTGAGGGTGCGGCGCTGATCGAACCCGCAAATGGACCCGAGTTGTACCAAAGGTGACCTAAGGCTACCTTGGCGCAGGTATGTCTGGGTTTGTGTTAGGAATATTGCCCAGCTAGTTACAATTGATTCGAATCGCCGTCTCTCTCGGATAGTGAGAAACTTGACTGAGCCCCTTCATCGCAGTAATACTTGATGGATTATGATGGTTATGATGGATATGCAATTACTACACCAGATATGGTTACTATTGGTTGCTTAGTTTAATCAAGTGATTGCTCTAGTACAGGTGCCAAAATATATGCTTAATCTTAAAGGTATAACATATTGCTAGAATGGTTAAAATATCATTACATGAATTAATTCAGCTTTTATACAAAATGTTGTCAAGCTAGCTCCACTCATAAAGCCTTGCATAATCCTTGGTGTCACTTTATTTCTGGTATATGATGGGTAAGTCTAGCTGAGTATATTCTCATACTCAGGGTTTATTTCCACTTGTTGCAAATAATGTGATGTATCACGGCTATTGCAAGAACTGTATGACTCCTGCTGTAGATGAGGAGTAAGACCATAGACATGGTCCTTCTATGTTATTGTATCTCAGTTGCTTTTGTTGGAGATGACCCTGAACTGGCATGTAATTGAACTACATGTGATGTTGGTCTAAAAATTATGTTGTTTCCACTACATTGAACTTGGGTTGTGATAAATTATGTGAACTCCGATGTATGTTGAACTATTTGTGAACTTGTTGTAACATGTGACTTATATGTTGAATCATGTACGATCTTGGTTGTATGTTGGTTGGTTCGAGATCCTTCATGATACTCGTCGGACTACTAGGTTTACATGGGCTCAAGTATGACAGTGTGACCACTCCGGTGGTCGCCATTGTACTTGTGCTCTTATAAATTGGACGGTTCTATTACATCATCATCATGATCTGAATCCAAAATCTCGAGTAGTTGGTCAAAGCTATAGAGAGTCCGAAAGCCTCTGCGTCGATGAGTCCATACATCGTCATCCCACCAGTCTTGTTGATCGGGGGCATTGTCGAGGTCGCTCTGATTGGTCGGATTTGGAAGTTGGTCTTCCTCCGTGGGAGGTTCGGTGGGTTCCACTGTAGCCTGCGAGAGTGTCTCGTGATGAGTTGTCATCGTTTGTTCTTATCTCCCCGGAGATTGGGAAGCGGAATGGTGAGGTATCGGTATCGAACCTGACGTGGGGGCTAGATCCATGGTTTTGCTAATATGAAAAATAGCGATAGGCTCACCTTCTTGACCATCCTCAATGAAAAGATGGGCGTAGCGCTTTAGGTGCCTTGTGAGGGCGGATGGTCCTACGTCGACAGCCTCCTCTAGTCCAGTGGCAAAAGCACGGATGGAGGGACTGCTCTCCCTCCTTGGTTGGTTCAGGCTCCTAGAGGCACAGGTCCCCGAACTGGTCGGCATGAAGTCGAGCTTGCCAAAGGTAATCTTCTTTCCCGGCTACACTTCTTCTGGTTCATCGCTGAAGTTGAAGATAACTCCCATCTGAAACACAATATTAGTCTGTACGCGAAAGGCCCCAACCTGGCGTGCCAACCGTTGGATTATTTTGCTCCAGCAATAACTTGCAACGTGATCGCATAGATGAAATCAGATGGTAACACATGAGACACAGAGATTTATACTGATTCAGGGCGCGATGGCGCGCTAAACCCTACTCTAGTGGTGTTGCCGCTCTTGTATTCATATGCTCAATTATAGGGGTTGTTGCTCCTAGCTACGTAGTAGATTGGAATGGCAGAAGATGGATCCTGAGCCCAACGTCCCTATCCTCCTTTATATAGGTAGAGGGGGTAGGGTTACCGTGAGGGCGATCAAGCTAACAGATTGGATTCCTAGTTTGTTACATGATTTGTGCAACAGATTGATCCTAGCTATCATCTAGATACGCCTATCTTGGTTTGCCTTTATCTCAATGTTGGTTGATCATGTCAGCCCTTGCGGGCCTCCTCCTTGGCGGCTGCTGGGCCGTTAGCCTGGTGATGCTCACATATATGGACGGTGTAGGTACCCCTAGCCCTTATATCTGATACATGGTGAACTCAAGAAGAGTACCTCACATTTCTTGGATTTTTCTCCAAAAACCTAATTTGCGGTTTTGATGCAAGATTGAACATTTCTTGCTGGTGGTGATTCCATCATATGTAAGAGTAAGTTAAGAGATCTTCACCTTGCTCAATCACCCATGCATCCTTTGGATTTCTTTTGATTCATCTTTTTGGAATATTTTGCAAGAGAAAACTCATGAGTGGTCAATCCCTCTTTTGGATGTGTAAACAAGGATATAAGGAAGTTTGATCTTCAAGTTTTTGGCCACAGAAGCACTCAAATCTCAGAGCTAAGTACTCAATCTCAATCTCATGATTTATTCTCTATTTTCTCTTGTTTTTGGTTTAATCCCAAACCCATAGTTGCACTTAGCAAACCTAGCCCCAACTTAGCCATCTTGAACCTACTGAGTCACCTAACCGAGACAGAGATCCCAGGCTCCCGATCGACAGGCGCCCGTTGGCATGCCCCCAAAACCAACGCCCCGGAGTTGGAACGGGAGCCACTGAGCAGCGGGCCCAACGAGGGTCCCATCCACGCTCGGTGCGTGCTCCGCACCCCGACTTATGCTGATAAAGTCCGGCATATGATTTTATTCCATCTTAAGTCGAGACGATCCAGCGGTGCAGTGTCGACAAAAACTCAAGCTCCTGATAGTCCGGTGTTCGCAGTTTATGTGACGTTCATTCTGCGCGTTCTAGCGAGTGTGGATTTTTGGCATCAATAGAGTGCTTCTAAAAATCATAGAATTGGTCAGATCAATGTTCACTGATTAGCATCCCCAATCAACTCCCTCCATACTGAAATATAAGCTATATAAATAATTTTTAAATGATATCAGGAGTCAGACAAAAGGCCACCTCACCTCCCACTAATTAGGGGATGAAGAGATAGTTCAGTTGTTATTTTCATTATTATTTACTGGCGTTTTGTTTGACTGACGTCAGTTTAAAAGAAATCTCAATATTTGTTGCAGAGAGAGAGAGAGACTTAAGCAGATTTCGAACTCTGAATTCTTATATTTTAGGATAGAGGCCATCGTAGCGATCCTTTCATGATGTTCCCGGCTGCAAGGCCAGTGTCTTTTTTTCATTGTTCGACCGAGACTCCTTTAGACTTGAGTGCTCCTATATGTTTCTTTGTCCCTTTTGTTTTCCTTTGGTAGATTTATTCTGTCTAATAAATTAATAAAGCGCCCTTCTTTCATTTAAACATGTGCATGGATAAAGAAGTAAAGAACTGACAAGGATGGAAACAATCTTTAATCATGATTCATGCATGCCATGCACTCGGCAAAAAGGAACATTCAGAAATAATCATATCCAAAACCAAAGGCAGCAGGTCAGAAAGTGTTGCATCCAGTAATAATATTAAAAAAGCTCGCTCAGCTGTCTATTCAGTAGTAGTATGCGTGTAATGTGGAAAAAGCATGCAGAGAACAAACTGTTTATACTAATCGGATGTTTGATCCAGAGGCTAAAGTCTCCGTGTCACATCGGACGGATGCTAACCGGGAGGATTAACCATGAGCTAATTATAAAACTAATTGCACAGGAGTACACTAATTACTGAGACGAATCTATTAAGCCTAATTAATCTATCATTAGCAATGTTTACTGTAGTACCATATTATCAAATCATGGACTAATTAGGCTTAATAGATTCGTCTCGTAAATTAGCCTCAATCTATTTAATTAGTCTTGTAATTTGCTTATGTTTAATACTCCTAATTGATATCAAAGATTCGATGTGATAGGGCTAAACTTTAGCCCTATGGAAACAGAAGCCACCGACATATAAAAGATAACACTTATAGCTGTCAAATGAGATCCGCCTCAGACCTTTTCAATTTCTAAACTCCTGATTTAGATCGTTTCAGGCTGCAAGGCATTGTGTTCCTTTGGTATTGTACTTCCTTCGGAACTACGCAGCATAGCTATGATGTTTGGCACCTTTTTCTTTTCAACTGGTTTTGATTTATTCTTCCTAATCCATGAAAGCACTTTTTCTAATGAATAATCGCTTCGACAAGGAACCGACAAGAGGTAGCTTGCATTCTATGTACTCAAGAATATTATGATCACACACCAGAAAAAAGCTAGAATGCTCAATAGAGACCGGCCAAAATCAACATGTTCGTGTACGAACACTTCACTCGGTGCCTCCAATGATAAGCGCGATATGCAAGACATATGGCTGGAGGATCCTTTTTGGGAACACAATACATGTCGACGAAGTCTTGAAACCCGAAACTACACACCTCAGGAGGGACCATATATTAGGGCACCAAGTGGCTATGGGCTGCCCTAGCCGGCATCATCACTATAGAGCTTCGTTTTCATTAAACCACCAACTATTAGCAGCGACCAAGAATAAGGAGCAGTAGTAGATGGGAAAAGTAGGGTAAAATGTATAGTAGATTGATTATTTATCGATTGGATAGATGGATATTTTAATTGGTAATGATCCTCTCATATATGTAAAGGGGCAATCTTATGCTAGTAGGAAAATTATTCCACGTGCAATTTACAAGTTTTCCACGAGATCGGATGAGTTTTCAAAGGAAAACATGATTTGTGGCAGGACCGCCAAAACCGGCTTAGGCCAGTTTCTTAAACCTGCCTCGGATGGTTTTTACTGACCACCGCAGAAATCGATCCAAATTTTATCCTTTTTGTTTGCACGGCATTTTCCAATTCATCATCACTTGATGGGAAGTAACTGACCTCTCGCCAAATACTTGGGAAGCACTTTCTGTTACTTCCTGTCAAGTGCACTTGGTGAGACTACATATATATAATGATAATGACTTTGACGAGATTACCAATCGGCTTCAATGAAACACGAACAAAATCTTCTTTAGTGCAACTAATATATGCAAAATCAGCAAGGTCTATTCCTATTAAGAAACTCATACTAGCAAGCCCCTGAGCAACAGAGCATTGAGCATAGCAATACAGGCTGATGTGTCTGCATGAACTACCTCAATTTTGATCATCAACCTATTGGACAAGAAACTGGTGCAAACTAGAAGGTACACATCCATTGGCATGAATCCAATTATGCCCAAGAAGAACATTATAAGTACCTTGTACCTAGACAGCAAAGATAGTGGCCAGTGTCTTCCTACCAATGGTCAATTCCGTAGAAGCAACTCCCTTGACCAGCATACGCTCTCCTCTGACTCCATTGATCATCACGCTAGTCTTGATCAGCTCCTCATCTAGACCTCACAGTTTCTTGTACAGCGAGTATGGCATCGGGTTCATACTTGCCCTACTTAGTAACATGTGTCCTCGGCGTTCCATTAATATGGCTGTTCATATGCAGTGTGGCTTGAGGTAATTTACAAAATCTTTTGGTTTCTAAACAACGACATTTGAAGATGCGAAATTCACACTACTACAGAAAAACTTATGCGAGGCATTTGAAAAATGGCCTCAAAGGTGGGCGTGCATTTGAACCGCCTCGGTTAATGCCTGGGATTAACCGAGATGATCACTTTTATTAACTGAGGCGGTCACAAGTAACCGCCTCGCAAAATCGATTTACCGAGGCGGACATTTTATTTACCGAGGCGATCAAAAATGTCCGCCTCGGTAAATCATTTACAGAGGCAGGCATTTGTAAGGCCACCGCCTACATTAATTAAGTCCATCCCACTATCCAACAGAAGCCCACCACCATGTCTGATTATATAAACAACACACAAAACCCTAGCTCACTTCATCCACCTTCAGAAGCGCCAGCCCCGTGTGGCGCCCTCAGCCCCACGCAACTCTCCCTCTCCCCGTGTCGCTCTCTCTCGCGCTCCTCTCACCCGTGTCGCTCCCTCTCGCGCTCCTCTCCCTCTCCCCACGTCGCTCCCTCTCGCGCTCCTCTCCCTCTCCCCACGTCGCTCCCTCTCGCGCTCCTCTCCCTCTCCCCGCGTTGCTCGCACCTCCCTCTCGTCTACCCTGTTCAGCGCTCAGGCCCCCACTCCTCTCCGCCGTGGCACTCGCACCCCCCTCTGTCTCTCTCGCGTGCGGAGCACGGTGGCCGGCCGCGGCCAGCTCAATCTTGGCGGCCGGGGGAGCACGGAGGTGGATCCCGGCGGCCACCACCAGATCCGGCAAGGAGGAGCCCGGATCCGGCGGCGGCGCTGCCCCAACGGCTGGATCCCGGCGACCACCACTAGATCCAGCTAGGAGGAGCCCGGATCCGGCGGTGGCACGGCCCCAACGGCTCGATCCCGGCAGCCGGAGGAGCATGGAGGTTGATCCCGGCAGCCACCACCAGATCCGGCGAGAAGGAGCCCGGATCCGGTGGCTCGACGGTGGAGGACGCGCCCCGGCAGTGGAGGATCCGCGGCGACTGGGCATCGGATCCGGCGCGGCTTGAATGGATTCGGCGGGCCCGTGGATGGACTCGCTGGGCTTGTCCACAGGTTTTCTTTTTTTTGTTTTTTTATTTGATTAACCGAGACGGGTGACGAACCGCCTCCGTTAAGGCCGGATTAACCGTGACCTTTTTGCGGAGGTAGATGAGATGCCCGTCTCGGTTAATCATTTTTGCCTGCATCAGTAAAGTTTTTTTTAGTAGTGTCAACTCAGATGTCTTTTATGCCAACAGCCCTTAAAAATGCATTTCCAGATGCCATTATAGTATGCCAACCATTCCTGCAAAATGCATTTCCAACCACGGTTCTGTTAATCTTATCAGATTTACAAAATGCATTTTAGTCTTTCGGATGGGTCCTTTCCGGAAGGCATTCGTAGGTCTACACGACAAAAACTCAAGCCCCTGATAGTCCGGCATATGATTTTATTCCATCTTAAGTCGAGACGATCCAGCGGTACAGTGTCGATTGTCCAGTGCATGTGTCTTTACCATAGCCGGACCGTCCAGCGTTAGCAGTTTATGTGACGTTCATTCTGCGCGTTCTAGCGAGTGTGGATCTTTGGCATCAATAGAGTGCTTCTAAAAATCAAAGAATTCGTCAGATCAATGTTCACCGATTAGCAGCCCCAATCAACTCCCTCCATCCTAAAATATAAGCTATATAAACAATTTTTAGATGATATAAGAAGTCTGACAAAACACCACCTCGCCTCTCACTAATTAGGGGATGAAGAGATTAGTTCAGTTGTTATTTTCATTATTTACTAGCGTTTTGTTTTGACTGACGTCAATTTTAAAAGAAATCTCAATATTTGTTGCAGAGAGTTAATTTCGAACCATTAATTCTTATATTTTAGGATAAAGGAAGTAGCTACCTTCATAGCGATCCTTTCATGTTCGTTCCGGGCTGTAAGGCCTGTGTCTTTTTGTCATTGTTTGACCGAGACTCCTTTAGACTTTAGTGCTCCTATATGATTCTTTGGCACCCTTTTCTTTTCCTTTGGTAGATTTATTCTGTCTAATAAATTAATAAAGCGCCCTTCTTTCATTTAAACATATGCATGGATAAAGAAGTAAGGAACTGACAAGGATGGAAACAATCTTTAATCATGATTCATGCATGCCATGCACTCGGCGAAAAGGAATGTTCCCTCTGTCCTATAATACACTATATTCTAAGAATTATAAGACAAATTAAAAGAGAACATATAAGACGCATGTACCCTCATTTTATTTTCTCATCAGACGCTATCATCAACGTGATTTATGGTGATTGGTTGATAAATGAAAAGTATTTAATATAAAATTGGTTTTTGTCTTCTAGAATGCATTAAATTTTAGGGCAAATTTTGAATGCTAGAATGGACTATATTATAGGACGGAAGGTGTAATCGTATCCAAAACCAAAGGCACAATGTCATAAAGTGTTGCATCCAGTAATCATATTAAAAAAGCTGGCTCAGCTATTATTTGCGGACGCAAAAGAATCAAGATTATGTGATCTAACGGAGAATGTATGATCGTACAATCCATTTTCTTTTGGAAAAGACAAAAAGCTAAATCTGTATTTTTCTTTAAAGATGCATACAGCAGACGTAGACACATGTCGTACAAGCATGTACATTCATCCCCATAAATGCCTGTATGAGCACGGTCCCTATGACTATGACTCTATATTGATCATCTTCGAAAGATTAGTCGTATCTTGTATTAACAAAATCACACACATGCACTTTATTGATAATATTGAATTTCATCTACTACGAACGAGTTATAAGCTATATATAACCCACTTCCTCTGTCCTAAAATAGAAGGGATTAAAGTTTATCATAACTCACGCTATGTTAACTTTAACCAAAATTATAGAAAAGAAGAATAATAGTTACGATATCAAATTAGCATCATGGGATACGGTTAGAAATATATTTTCATAATTTACAACTTTGATGTGACAGGTATTAATATTTTTTTTCTATAATTTTGATCAAACTTTGCATATAGTTTAACTTTCAATAAATTTGAATCCCTTATATTTTAGGACAGAGTGAGTATGTTTTTTTTTCTTTTGCAAGGACAGAGTGAATACACTAAATCGGAAAAGACTCCAACTTGACTGACAAGTTCCAACACGAAGGGACCTAACCAGCGGAAGTACCTCAATTGGATTGACTTTATTATTTTACGACATTGAGAATTTTGGACTCTCATTCTTGTGTCAAGATTAATTTATGTGCTTTAGGCCGATGCTACTTGGTAGAATTCAGGCTCCTAGAAGCAACTCTAAGAATCTATCTATATTCTTCCTAATGAATAGGAATAGATATTTTGGTGAAAAAAATATCCTTCAATAACTTCTTTAATTAGGCCGCGTTTAGATGGCCAAAAAGGCCCAAAATTTTTTGCGCAGTACCCGTCACATCGAATCTTTAGACGCATGCATGGAGTATTAAATGTAGGTAAAAAAATAACTAATTGCACAATTTGTCTGTAAATGTCGAGACGAATCTTTTGAGCCTAGTTAGTCCATGATTGGACAAATTTTACCAAATAACAACGAAAAATGCTACAAGAATTTTTACCCAAAAATTTTTGGATCTAAACACGACCTTAGATCTACAAATATTACCATCCACTATTTTAGATTCCCTTGCTAAAGGTGGAGAACGGGACTGACCTTTAGAGGTGTATAAATATATAGAAACTATTGTGGAGTAGAAAGATATGGAGCATGATTTTTATGTAAATGACTCTTCAATTAATGATTTTATGAGAGACACATGGAGATGCTCTAATATCTGGATTTTAAATGGACCTCATTTACAGCAATTACAAATTATTTACACATGCGTTACAATCATTTTTAGGCGTATTTTTTTAGTAATAATGCATAATGCATAAATTAAGTGTTTCCCAAACATGAACTCCCAATCTACAGCTTGAATAACACTTCTCTACCACTGCACTATTCACTTTTTTGTGAGCATATATAAAATACTATCTTTTTATTTCAACATTTTGTAATTTTGAATTAAATATTTTAGTTACTAAATGAATTCAAATGAAAAAATTTTGACTACAAAGTAATAAATTTTTCAAACACTTACAATACTGATATATGATATGTCTCCATCCAAGATTGTTTAAAAATCTAAAAAATTAAATCTCTAAACATGCGTTTTTATAACAAATATTTGGGACTATAAGCAACTTCAAATAAAAAACTTATCAACAACAAACTTGCATATTAGACTGGCCACTACAACTCTGGTATTAACCATGTGAACATTCAAGATCGCTTGGAAATTCTAAATTTATAATTTCAAAAGCTAAGACCTTAAAACACGTATTTGGGATTCTAGACTTAAAATTAAAAACTTTTCAACTACAAAGTTATAGATAGTATCTACAGCTTTGGTATAGACCATGTGAACATGTGAGGTTGTTTGAAAATTTAAATTTTCAACATTTATGAGCTTAAAACAACATTTTGGTACTCTAATCAGTTTCAAATAAAAACTTCTTGGCTACAAAGTTGTAGATTGCATCAGAGCTACAATTTAGATATAAAGTTCATCTTGATCCAACTTTATTTGGAAAAGTCATGGATTATCTTTTGTTGCAACTACTTTAGAGGCGGGTCTCTTAAGATGTTTTTCTCTGTTAATTGATTTCTAGACGCACACACTCAGAATTCCAGTCTCTGTTAATAGTCATTTTCAAAGGGTGCATTAGAGGTGGACTCCTTAGCACACTCGCCTCTATTAATAATTAATAATCGATTAAACGATGCAGTCACCTGGGGATGCCTTCCTCTGAAAATAATTAATACAAGCGGGCATCTGCTTGAAGGCTGCCTGACCATTTACAGATGTGGTCCCTAAGTGTACCCGCCTTTATTAATCAGAGAGATTGTCTTCTCTAAAATCTTTTTCTGGTAGTGTAACATGAACATAGCGTAACATCTGTTTTTTATACAAAGTTGTTCGATCTATAATAAGATGAGACATATATAGCAAGACCTTAAAATTAGATGGCTGAGAAATCATACTTTCTCTATTCTAAAACATAAGGGAATGCAAATTTATTTTAAGTCAAACTATAGTAACTCTGATCAAGTTTAGAGAAAAAAAGAGAAATATTTTGAACTACAAATTAGCTCAATTTGATACATTATGAAATGTATTTTTATAATATACTTTGATGTGGTAGATGTTAATAATCTTCTCTATAAATTTGGTCAAACTTAATATAGTTTGACCTAGGACACAAACTCGAATAATTCCTTATATTTCAGGACAGATGGAGTACGATGGAAGCTAATTGAAACACATATATAGGTGTTATATATATGATTCTCAAGGGAACCTTCCCTTTATTTCAAGCCATCCAGCTCAAGAAAACCCCCGCTCAAGACTTCTCCCATTTATCCTTATATATATATGCATGAGTGAGCGTTCACCCAAGCAGCCACCAGCCCTTAAGCTAGCGTGATGGAGCCCCTGCATGTTGGAAACCTAGCGGAGGCTTGTGGCGCAAACAACATCAGCATTTTCAAGAACCTGACAGACTCGTATAACAGCCAGCTAAATGACACGGCCACTTTGTCCACCTCCTTCATCATGTTCGTCCTCACTGCTCTCTTCTTCAACCTCAACCTCTTCAGCGGGCTGTCACACGTCAGCGCCATCCTGGACCCCAAGGTCAGGCTGGGCCTCACCTCGGCGCTCTCGCTGTTCCTTCCCGTCATGTCCTACCTCTTCTCGGAGGCCAAGAATAGCAAGGACAACGACAGCAGGTTCAAGTCGGAGCTCCCGCTGAGAGCACGGTTCATCCTCATCTGGATGCTCCTTGTAGAGCTCCTCAGCAAGAAGGTGGAGGCGATCAAAATGCAGGGGTACTCGTACTCAGGCACCATCGAGCGTGCCGGGCGCGTGCTCTGGCTCGGTGGCCTCGTCTTCTCCAACCTGCAAGGAACCGGCAGGAGGGCGATGACGGGCATCCTCTGGCTCCTATGTGCCACCAAGCTGGTGCAGAGGATCTCCTTCGCCGAGGTGGGCAGACGTTCGCTCGCCTTGGGCAAGAACGCCGGGGTCATCACCTCCTACATGGCTCAGCTGCTAGAAAAAGAGCAGCAGGGGCACCGGATCCGACCGGAAGATGGGAACGAGCTGCTGAAGGGATGCCGGTACGCGGTCATGGAGGAAGACAGCTTGGTGGTTGAAGCTATCCCAAGCGGATACAGGATCAAAGACGACGTCGATGGCGGCGACGCCGTTGCCACCGTCGGCAAAATTTGGAGGCTCGCTGAGACCGATCCCCTGTTCGCTTCTCTCGACCGAAGCCACCGGCTGAGGCGGCTCTGCCTGT
This sequence comes from Saccharum hybrid cultivar R570, assembly GCA_038087645.1. NCBI lineage: Eukaryota > Viridiplantae > Streptophyta > Magnoliopsida > Poales > Poaceae > Saccharum > Saccharum hybrid cultivar. Next base: position 40,516,193 of record JAQSUU010000307.1, on the reverse strand, counting down.
CCTTTTCGCTCTTCAAGCTGCTTCGCCGGAGGCTGGAGCGCCTTCCAGCGGCGACTGCGGCAGAGACCCGGAACTACCGGGAAGTCATCCTTAGAGGCTTGTACGACAAGTACTCCCGGCACGGGCAAGGAGGAGGCGCGGCGGCGGAGGTGACGTTCCAGGTGACAAACGACGAGCTCAACTTCCTGTGCGAGTATTACCACTCCGTGGTCCCCGTCGTCCTGGCGAGCCCTTTCTTCTTGATAGCCAACTACTTCCTCCTCCCACTCGTGGTGTTCGTCCTGTGCCTCGTGCTCATCGTTCTGTGCAGCAACGGCGACGTCCCGTTCGCCTTCCGCAGCATACACAGCGACAACTACTTCACTTTCTTTGGCGCCATCCAGATGACTCGATGCCTGCGACGGGTGTTCAAGTACCCCGTAGTGTTCTTCTGCACCATTGACTTCACCATCACCTCGCTCCTTTTCCTCATGTTCATCTACGAGGAGGTGTGGGAGTTCTTCGTCTTCCTGCTCTCCGACTGGTTCCTAGTGTCGCTGATCTGCAAGTACACAGTCAAACCCCAGTGGCGCAACAGCCGCGCCTTGGGCTGCGCCATCCGCTGCATCCTGTTGGTACGAAGCCTGATAACCCGCCCAGGCATCAGGTTCAACCAGTTCTCCGTGCTCAGGTTCTGCGGGCTGACGATGCTGGCCCATCTCCCGCTCAAAGCTTCGCTCCTCGTTCCGGCCATTCCGGTGCCCAAACAAGTGAAGCATTCCATCATGGATTACTTCACCAGGCTGTACGACGCTGATGGAAGCTACACCTCTCTTACTCTCACCAACGGAAAGTCCGCACTGGCGGTCCATCCCGACCTCCTGCCGTTCTGCGACAACGACAGCGTCGCCGAGGTTATCCTCACCTGGCACGTCGCCACCAGCCTCCTGGAGGTAAACCATCCACCACCTCCTCAGGGTGGTCACACTAACACCAACAATGTGGCCACGACGCTATCCAAGTACTGCGCTTACTTGGTGGCCTTCCACCCTGAGCTGCTCCCGGACAACCAGGAGAGCACGGAGCGCGTGTTCAAGGGCTTCAAGGCCGAGTTGTACGACCTGCTTGGCTTCTGGGGCTACTACTTTTCACCCTGCAGGCGCACCAGGTACGGCAAGATCATGTCAAGCAAGCCGGTGTTGGAAGACGAAACTAAGGCGGCGATGGCAAGAACAACGGCGACGGCGGCGGTGGTGCGCAAGGGCGCGACCTTGGGGCGTTTACTGGAAGAGAAAGCCGCTGCCAATCCTGATGAACAGGAGGGCGTGTGGAAGGTACTGGCCAACCTTTGGGTCGAGCTCTTTGTGTACATTGCAGCCTCCAGTAACGAGGAGTGCGTGGGAGGGCACGAGAATGTGCTAGCAAAGGGCGGCGAGTTCATCACAGTGCTCTGGGCGATGGCCACACATGCCAGCATAAGCCGACCGGCCGACACGCCGCCGGTGGAGGTCGCGATCGAACGCATCAAGGGAACAACGACAATGCATGTTGATGTTTCTGTGTAAGGACAAAGGAAGGATAGATTCTGCCACGATTCATCCGCATTTCGGCATTTGTATTTGTTGTGTCATAAATATATGTATCTTTTGCTTATACTTTGGTGTGGTTCCCCTAGAAAAGTTTGCTAGATTATTGCGTGTATGCGCATATATATATATATATATATATATATATATATATATATATATATATATATATATATATATATATATATATATATATATATATAATCACCTCAGTTTCAGTCTCATTAAACTTTTTGAATTTTGATGTAAAACCTAAACAAGTATGTAGATATAGTTACAATATTTAATTTATTTTGAAAACCAATAATGCATTAACCACACGCGTGATGCTTGCGCATGGTTTTTTTTAACCAATCCTCTTTTGAATTTCATCCTTTGTTACAATTCAAATGCATCAAACACCAGGAAAATCCTTTCCAAACAACTCTCAATCAAAATCTCTTGCTTCTAAATTCCCTTAAAATCCAAAACATGTTCAGATTTATGATCAACTCAAACCTTCCTCCTTATTTAAATGAAATTCCTATTGCAGTTTATTCTTGGGCCGAGTTCTTCATGTCTAATTTGGCCCAAACAGCCCAAGTTCTTTTCCTTATAAAGTCCTTTCAATCCCCACCCACAACTATCTTTTAAATCTGATTTTCCTCTCCACCTATAAAACTATTTGTTTTCACAACCTCGGTGGTTTAAATGACGGTTTTAGCCTATGTGGTGCCACATTGACCACAAACACGATAAATTGGATTACGTTAATACACATTCTTTATGATTTACTGAACTGTAGCTCGAGATATGATTGATTTACTGAACTGTTAATATTGATACTCGTCCAGAAAATTTTCAGATCTCATTCTTTATCTTATAAGTGGTTGATAACATGGAAATCTCAAAGTTTGCATTTTTATGGATGGCAGATGGCCGGAAGAGGAAGAGGCAGGGGTCGTGGAGGTGTTCCCCCAAATCCACCATCACCACCGCCACCAACTATTGAGCAACTATTCGCAGTACAGACACAGCTTATGCTCAATACTTATCCCAATTGCAGCTGATGTCCAATACTTATCCCAATTTTCATTACCCCTGGTGTTAGTTAGCCTCATAATGCATTCATAATGCATGATCATGGCATGACATTACCATAAGCATCGCCATTTCATGTGCTTCCTTTATGTGTTGCTAGGGTTTTTGTATAGATGACACATGTGATGCTCTAACATGATCTCTAGTAGCTTAACTATGCTTAGGACACCTAATGGAGCACTGTTCATGTTGACCAAAATAACTAATTTGCCCTCTAGGGGAGGTTTGACCTTGAGGTGACCTCTAGAGTGCCCTTGTTTGACCTTTTAGAAAGTCTTACCTAGAGCCCTTGCATGGCTGTGTCACCTTAATAAAGTTTGTGCCAAATTTCATGAGGAACAAAAGTTGTTTTGGGGTCATCTCATGAAAGTGCCTAGAACCTGCTCTAACATGGCCTACAAGGCAGCTAGGAGTGCTGATTTCAGCACTTAGCCTTTTTGGCTAAGTCATAACTGACTTTCAGTTTCCAAGTACCCTTCTTTCGTGCCTTGTATCTTGCTAACCTTTGAGTTTTAGCTCAGGTGTGTATAGACTTATTTGATGACCTCGTTTAGCTCTAGCTGAAAGTCTATTAGGTCATCTTCTAACGTTAGCCGGTTTGGAAGTTAAGCCCATCTCAAAACTTGCTGTCAGTTATCACTGGAATGCGCAGTTTTCAGGTAGCCCTCTTGGGAGCACCGTAACCTGCAAACCGTGCGGAGTTAGGTCAAGTGCCAGTAGAATCGATGAAAGATCTCATGTAGATCGACTCCAAACTCTACTACATCCGCTGCTAGTTCAAGCTAGATCGTGAGTTGTGAGCGGCTCAAGTCGGGCTGTCAGGCGCGTTTCAACTGAAACGTTGGGCTTCAATTTCAGCGTTTGAAACTCCAAACTCGATCGTGGCCGACACAAGCAGAAGCTCATCGACGCGTGGTCACAACGTGTTGACACCAGCCTGCGTTTGCGTTGCTTGAGATGCCACACACCGCAGTCGCCCTCGCTCGTCGCTCACTCTTTCTCCCTCGTCTCGCTGCTCATTCTCTTTCCCCCCCGCTCTGTCCCGTACACAGCCGCGCCGCAAGCGCCACCGCAAACCTCACCGTGCCTGGCTGGGCCACCGCGCCGTCGCAGCACGCTCCACCTCGAGCATCGCTTCGCCACCACCTCGGTCACCTAGTGCACCTGCTAGACAAGTAAATCAGCGACCGGAGCAAGCGGATTTGAGGTTCCGCCGCCGTCACCGCCTCCGGTGAACCCGCGCTCACGTGGTCGGCCTCCACCGGAACTTGTCCCGCCTCCCCACCTCTCGTTCCCTGGTCTCTAGGTCCCATAGATGGTTGTCCTTAGGTGGTACCTTCCCTCTCGCCGTGGTTTGGCCGGAACGAGCACGTCCGTCACCGCCGCAACACCTCACGCGAGGCCAAGCCTCCCGGGACGCTCCGCCACCTCGCTAGTAGCTCCAATAGCTTCACCTCGCCACGCTGAAGCCGTATCTTCCCTCGCCTAGGCCAGCCGAACGCTGAGCCGGCCGGCGTGCCCTCACCGGAGCACCGCCGCCCGCCATTGGCGCCGGTGAACCCCTCTTGGTGACCTAGCACCTTAACCCGGTACATCAATCGATGCGGCTTGGGAAGCTGGGTAAGTTGGTGACCTCGTCGTCAGCCGTCAGTCCACCGGCGATGAGTTCCGCCGCCGCCTTCTTCCTCCTCTGCCTCAATGAGGCTGTCTAGCAGGGCCCGCTATCAGCAGGCGGGCGGGAGGAGGCCGTGGGCCGCGCGTGGCTTAGGCGGGCCAAGCCACGTTGCCAGGCCACGCTGGCGCGTGTGCGGGCGCGCGCGTCGCGGGCCGCAGTGGTGGTCTGGGCCGGCCCGAGGTAGAGTAGGGTTCTGTTTTCAATTTATTTATTTGATTCATGTGCAAACTTCAAAAACATATATCTCCTGTTCTAGAGGTCCAAATAAGGTGCTTTAAATTTTGGTGTGCTCTACATAATGTCTAGTTTATTATAAAAATATAATATGTGCCATGTTTTGTGATGAATTAAATAGTTATTAATTATATCTTTTATTCATGAAGAAAAAGGAGAAAATGATATCTCTTTGTGTGAAGCTCCAAATGGCATGAAATTTTTATAGTGAACTGCTCATACCATGAATAGATTATGGTTAAATTTTTATGCAATTTGGATGTGGTTTGTTGGAGTTATATAATTATCTTGTTTGCTTGATTGGATCTTGTGTGAATTTTCATAATTTTTCTATAGATCCAGTAAGGGTGAAACTTGGTGAGTGTTGTTCTTATGTTAGAAAGATGCTAGAAAAAATATAAAATCTGTTGTTTGATACTTTTCAATAGGGTTTCCTATTTATGCTAGAAATAGACCTGCCATCTGTTATTTTTGATATCTCCATATTTGCTTGTAAAAATAAAGTGAAATTTTTATGGTAGCCTATGTGAAGCATTAGGTGGCTACTGTAATTTTTGTAGATTTTTATATATAGTTTTACTATATGTTTCTTTAATCACCTAATTAACTAAATAAATTACAAAAGAATATTAAATAATTTATTTAGAAGTTGGCACTATATTTTTTGATGTTCCTTTGATATGCACAACAGGTTGGTAAACTTAGTTTGGTCCAATTGTGCTTTTGAATCGTCACTAAATATTTAAATTAGTGATTCTGCCATTTCTGGACAGAATTGCTAGTTAAGAGAATTAACCTATGATAACGATGTTTTCATGCTTGGTGATCTATAGCAAAGTTGTTGAGAACTTTATGAACTAGTTGCTGGTAAATTTTGGTAGCATTTAGAGTTATAGTTTAGAAATGGCAGCTGTTCCAAGCTGGGTTCAGTTTTGGAAGTGCTCTCTGTCTTTTAGAACAGATTCTGTATGTATGCTAGTTTAACTTGGTAAATGATGAAATCATGCTTAGATGTTTATAAATGAAATATAGAAAATTTCATAAGCTTTCCAGAATGTCCTCTTGCAGGTCATTTGGATTGGTAGAACTCCAGTTGTGAGTTTTCTTAGCTACTGTTGATATTATGTGGTAAATACTAAATTGCTGGAATCTTGTTATGTGTGTGTTTGGTCTTAACCTTGTGGAACTTAGTGGTTTCTTAGAGGTGTTCAAACGTGTTAATACCGGAGAGGAAATTTGCACCTAAGCTTGAAGTGATTTGATTAGAGCACCACATAACTTGGTTTTGTGCTTACAACGTTGCAATGTCATTGCATTCATCTTCACATCATTCATGCACGTCCATAAATCATCATGTCATTTTGGATGCATACATGAAATTCATTGGATGCATATACATGCAATAGGTGTGCCAAGAATCGTGTTACGAGTGAAGTCCCGCTAGGCGTGGGACCCGAAGTTGAAGTCCGTTCGAGAACCGGAGGTCCAGTCCGACGAAGCCGGAGAAGACGTGGGAATCGTTCTTGAAGCTGAACCTTGATCTCTCTTCTTTCGGTTAAGGCAAGCCCCGGAGCATTATAAGCCTCCTACTTTCAAAGCAATTATCTATCTATACATGTTATATGTATTGTTGCATTACGTGATAGGAGTTGGTTGGAAACCCTTGCTGCATTGATAACACTCCTTGTCCAGCAATTCGAACCTTGAATCCTATGTAGACAGGATCGTATCTATGCTTAGCCCTGCTAAATTAGACCGGTAGAAGTCGGGTGATTTCCTGTCACCTGGGAGATATAGGGCTTTATCAGGTCACGGTTGGCTATACGTGCTATTGTGGAAGTGAACCATGTGTTAATAAAATGAAATGAGACCGGGCGGGATGACGATAGTGAAGCAACAAGGCATGGAGGTCTTGGGTGTGGATCTATCCCCGTCTGTGTCGATTAAGGACCGAGACCTGGAGCCTTCTATGTCATTTTGAACGCATGCCTGACATTTAGCTGGCCGGCCTGAGGTTGCCGACCGCGAAGCCTAGTAGCTCAACTCAGGTTGCGAAGTCGAAATGTGAAAGTTGCCTCGGAAGGGAGCCAGAGGGTCCAAGGGCAGGTGAGTTAAAAGTCCTGAGCATCCTGGCCACTGGTATCCCCGAGAATGCGGCGCTGTTTGGGCCCACCCTGAGTTGTACCAAAGGTTATCTACGGCTGCCTTTAGCGGGGTTTGCCGGGTGAGTGTCAGGAATACCCCCTCAGCTGAGTTGGAATCGATTCGAGTCGCCGTCTCTCCCGGTTAGTGAGAAACTTGACTGGTTATCTCCAGCGTAGATACACTAATTATAATGATGGTTCGGAATTGATGATAATGATGATGATAGCCTTATTATACCTGCTATGGTTAATATTGTTTGCTCTTAATAAAGTGATTGCTCTAGTACAAGTGCTAATCTAGTTATCAGGTTAATGATGATCAACTTGATACTTAAGCATATGATGGTTACTTAATTGTATTAAGCATTTCTACAAATGAGTCAAGCTAGCCCACTTATAAAGCCTTGCATAATCCTTGGTGTCACCTTTGTTTCTGGTTTTTGACGGGTAAGTCTAGCTGAGTACCTTCTCGTACTCAAGGTTTATTTCCCACCTGTTGTAGGTAGCAGATTCGTACTTGTTGCTGCAAGTATTGTCTTCGCCATGTGGGCGTGAAGACTAGACCATATGGGCATGGTCTCTGTAGTATCTCTTCTGGTATGCTTTTGCAGGATGTGACTATGTACTGGCAGTATTTGACTTAAAATGGTTTTAGAAATTATGTTGCTTCCGCTAATCTTTACTTTGGTTTTATAATAAAAATATTTGTACTCCGATGTATGAGATTACTTTTGAACTGTTGTAACAAGTGTTGTGTTATGTTGAATCATTACGATCTGGTTGCTCTCGGTTTGGTTTGAAATCCCTCGCGATTTCGTGGACTACCGGAGTTATATGGGCTCAAGTGTGAGAATTTGATCACTTCGGTGATTGTTTTTATACTTGTGCTCTTATAATTTGGACGGTTCCGTTACAGCTGGTATCGGAGCAAGATTCAACAGTAAACACATCATTTGTGTATTTAAACAAAAGCTTTTGTGAAAAATCTTAATTCTAATCTAAAGAGTGCCAGTGGTCGTATCCTATATGCCCAATAAGGACTGTTAGGTGGCTTACTAAGGTACTAACTTGGGGGGTTCTTGCTTGTTTTCTGTTTCGTTGTCCATACGGCGTGCTATTGTATGGATGCCATCCGCTTGGGTGGTAATGTATGGATCAAAATACCTCTACGCCTTGGTAAGTGGGAGTTGTGAGAGCATGACCGTCCAACCATCGGTCTAGGGGAGAGTAGTTGTGGTTACTAGCATACTTACATGTTTAATCATGTGATTATGAGAGTACTTAATTGTGGGTATATCTGTCGGGTAGCTTTGATACTGAAGTATATACATCGGGGGATGTATGTATGGAAAGTATTTAGTTTACTGCTTTCTTGTGTGCTATATTGGGAATTGTTGGGCTGAAATGCAATTTTCTGCAGGTACACTAACAACATTTCCTGTAGAACGACTAGTTATCGCTATTGAGAGAACGTGTGTATGCCACCGAACTATACGCTAGAATTTTGAAATTCTTCCTAGGTTTGTGAGGACGTACGGTTCGTGCATGCACCATGTTCGCATCATACATTGCATTCTGCATTACTCCCTTATAAATTGCTTATCCCATTCTTTCAAAAAATTTCTTCCCTCCAAACAGTGGTCCCATAAATAGTTGCATTTCTTTCGTGAAGAATTGGGGGTAGTCAACCAACCTAGTAGAGTGGTCAGTGGTGTCAGCCTGGAAACCCAATTCATACCTGGCCGTGAAGGAAAGCAAGACAATTTCAAGATGTATCTCCTCGAGTTGGGATGTGTTTTGATCTGCAATTCGTCTCTCCATTGCTCCTACCCTTGTATCCATCCTTGTTTGCTACCCCATCTTTGTATCATATTGTTTCTATCCGCCTAATTCTTAACACGTGAGGATTCCTCATGGGTGTGTGTTCGGTAATGGTGTTGCGATTAGTACTCCATGGTGCCGCGATGAAACCGGGAGCCTCCTGTGGCGCGCGACACAAGGTTGTGCTGCTCGGCACGCGCAGGTATCAAGGATTGCTAGTCATGATCCATTATGGAGCTACATCAATGTGTTATCTTCTCGTGAACCTTTTCCTTGAATGTCATTCTCTATCTTGTCAGAAGATCAGTGCCTCGACCCAAGAAATTTCCTTCTTTTGGAGATTGGAATTTGGATAGTTGGATATAGTCTCTTCCTCCTGCCTATGTAATTCGTCAGTAGCCTTCCGACGCCATCAACGCTTACTAGTTGCAACTACTTGCAGATGTCTCGTCAGCTTCGCTCTAGCACTCGGAGTCGTGGCAATACAGGACCGTCATCGTCTCCTCTGCAACCTACCTCTGCTGAGTTGCTGCAAATGCTTGCCGAAAGTCAGCGTGCCTTGGACGAGAGTGTCAGAAACCATGTCCATCAGGGACCTGAGCCTGCCCAGTACAGCAACTATAAAGATTTCTTGGATACTGAGCCTCCTATTTTTCGAGAAGCAGAAGAACCACTTCAAGCAGACGAATGGTTGAACACTATCGAACAGAAGTTCCGTGTGCTCAAGGTGGCAGATGATATGAAAACAGAATATGCTTCGCAACAGTTGCAAGGGCCTGCAGGTGTTTGGTGGTGTCACTATCGGAACACCCTGCCCGAGAATATGGAAGTAGTTTGGGATCAGTTCAAGGAAGCATTTCGGGGACATTACGTTCCTGCTGGTCTCATGGCAATCAAGCACACCGAGTTTATGAATCTCACCCAAGGAGACAAAAGCGTAACAGAATATTTGCATGCTTTCATCAACTTGTCAAGGTATGCTCCAGAATTTGTTAATACGGAGGTTAAGAAGATTGCAAGTTTTAAAAGAGGGTTGTGTCCTAAATTGATGAAGGCCATGTGCAATAGCAAGTGTGCAACTTTCAACGAGTTTGTCAGTGATACTATCCTTCAAGAGAACTGTAATGCTGTGTATGCTGCTTTTAAGAGCCAAGAGAAATCTCCTGAATCTAATGCACCTACGACCCATACTCTTGTGGTGATTACACCTTAGTATTATTCGCCTGGCATATCTACCAGACATCACCCATATCAGAAACAGGATCCGGTCAAGAGGAGCAGTATTAAGAAAGGAAAGCCTAAGGCACCGCCAAGTAACCGGCCATGTTGGAATTGCAAGATGTCAGGTCATTGGGCCAAAGATTGTCCTGTTCCTCAGAAGAAATCAAATGATAATAAGGTAGATGTGTGTAAAGGATGGGTTCGATACACCACGGTGGAATCTATCCCTACGGGTGAGATTATCACTGCCGGTGCATTTTTAGTAAACCAACATCCTGCAATTGTGCTGTTTGATTCAGGTGCTTCCCACTCTTTTATCAGTTCAACGTTTGCAACCAAGCATGGTATGAAGGTCGTTACTTTAGATAATAGTGGTTATAATATTAGTGCTGCCGGGAATAATATTTCAACCAACCAGTTGGTCTTGGGAGCAAAGATTGAGATAGAAGGACGTCTGTATGATCTAGATCTCGTGGTATTACCAGGATTGGGCCTAGATGTAATCTTAGGTATGAAGTGGATGAGTGGAAACGGTGTTCTGATCGATACCTCTACGAGAGTGGTTATGTTGAGGGATCCAAAAGATCAACAAGCTTTTCTAGTGCAACTTCCTAGAGACGTTAGTCCTCAGACTACAGTTAACGCTATGATAGCAAAAGCAAAAGAGATTGCAGAAGTTCCAGTAGTGTGTGAATTTCTAGATGTTTTTCCCGATGAATTGCCAGGATTACCTCCAAATCGTGATGTAGAGTTTAAGATTGAGTTAATTCCAGGTACCGCACCAATTTCCAAAAGACCGTATAGAATGCCGTCGAATGAGTTGGCTGAACTCAAGACCCAACTTAGTGACCTTTTACTAAAAGGGCTGATCCGTCCTAGTTCTTCTCCATGGGGTTGCCCTGCTATCTTTGTGAAGAAGAAGGACCAGTCTCTGCGTATGTGTGTAGACTATCGACCACTCAATGCAGTCACTATCAAGAACAAGTATCCGTTGCCTCGTATTGATATCTTGTTTGATCAGTTGTCTAAAGCAAAGGTATTCTCTTAGATTGATCTGAGATCTGGTTATCACCAAATTAAAATCCGTCCGGAAGACATACCAAAGACCGCTTTCTCAACCAGATACGGGTTATATGAATATCTTGTCATGTCTTTTGGTCTGACTAATGCTCCTGCCCATTTCATGTACCTAATGAATTCAGTATTCATGCAAGAGCTAGACAAGTTTGTGGTGATATTCATTGATGATATTCTCATCTATTCTGAAAATGAAGAAGAACATGCCGAGCATTTGAGAATCGTTTTATCCAGATTACGTGAACATAAGCTTTACGCCAAGTTCAGTAAATGTGAATTCTGGCTAAAGAAGGTACCTTTCCTCGGTCATGTATTGTCTGGTGATGGAATTTCAGTAGACCCGACTAAGATACAAGAAGTTTTGGATTGGAAGGCACCAACTACAGTACATGAAGTTCGGAGTTTTCTTGGATTGGCTGGCTACTATCGTCGTTTTATTCAGGATTTCTCTAAAATAGCTAAGCCTATGACTCGACTACTTGAAAAGGATAGGAAGTTTGATTGGACTCCGGAGTGTGAACAAGCTTTCCGCACTCTACGGACTTTGTTGACATCAGCTCCTGTATTAGCGCAACCTGACATTGAGAAACCGTTTTATGTGTATTGTGATGCATCGGGTACTGGTTTAGGTGGCGTACTGATGCAGGGAGGCCGAGTTATTGTGTATGCTTCACGTCAGTTAAGAAAACATGAAGTTAACTATCCGACTCATGACTTGGAGTTAGCTGCTGTAGTGCATGCTCTAAAAATCTGGAGACACTATTTGCTTGGAAATATATGCAATATTTATACAGATCATAAGAGTCTTAAGTACATATTTACTCAACCTGAGTTAAATATGCGCCAGAGAAGATGGTTAGAGTTGATTAAGGATTATAACCTCCAGGTGCATTACCATCCGAGTAAAGCAAATGTGGTTGCCGATGCCTTGAGTAGAAAATCTCACTGCAACTCTCTGATAGAAGAAGATTTTCATTTGTCTCACCTCTTACATCCTATTGTAATCCATCATATCACGGTAGATTGTTCTTTGAGAAGTAGAATCATTGAGTTACAAAAGACTGATACTGGTGTATTTCACATCAAGAGAAAGATGAAAGAGCAAGAAACTAAGCACTTTCGAGTGGATGACAAAGGAACTCTCTGGTTCAAAGATAGACTCATTGTGCCAAAAGATAGAGAGCTCAGAAATCAAATCTTATCTGAAGCCCATTCTTCTAAGTTGTCCATCCATCCTGGTAGTAGTAAGATGTATCAGGACCTCAAGCCGTACTATTGGTGGACCAAGATGAAAAAGGAAATTGCAGCCTACGTCGCTAGGTGTGATAATTGTTGTAGAGTTAAGGCCATTCACATGAAGCCTGGTTTACTCCAGCCTTTGTCTGTTCCAGGTTGGAAGTGGGATGACATTGTTATGGACTTTATTGTCGGATTACCAACCACCCAAAAAGGTTTTGACTCTATTTGGGTTATAGTTGATCGTTTGACAAAGTCTGCTCACTTTATCCCTGTGAAGAGTAACTATCATCCACACCAGTATGCTGACATTTACTTCCAAGAAGTCGTACGTCTTCATGGAGTGCCTGGATCTATTGTCTCTGACAGAGGACCACAGTTTACTGCTCGTTTTTGGGAGCGCCTACATCAGAATCTTGGAACTAATTTGGTCCGTAGTTCTGCTTATCATCCACAGACGTCGGGGCAGACTGAACGTGTAAATCAGATTCTTGAAGACATGCTTAGAGCTTGCATCATCTCTTGTAATGGCTCCTGGGAGAAATGGTTGCCTCTCGCTAAATTCTCTTATAACAATAGTTATCAAGAGAGTATCCGAATGGCTCCTTTTGAAGCTTTATATGGTCGCAAGTGTAGAACTCCTTTGAACTGGGTGGAACCAGGAGAAAGAAGATTCTATGGTATTGACTTTATAAAAGAAGCTGAGGAGCAAGTTCGTGCTATACAGAAAAATATAGCAGCTGCTCAGGCTAGACAAAAGAGCTACGTAGATAAGAGGAGGAAACCTATTGAGTTTGAAGTAGGAGACCATGTCTATCTGAAGGTGTCCCCTATGAGAGGAGTAAAACGTTTTGGGGTCAAAAGAAAGCTTGAGCCTCGATATGTTGGACCTTATCGAATTATTGAGAAAAGTGGAAGAGTAGCCTATAAGCTCAATCTACCCCGTGAAATGGGAGCTATTTTTCCAGTCTTCCATGTTTCTCAATTAAAGAAATGTCTCTGTCTGCCCGAAGAAAGAGTAGATGTGAGACGCATCAAGTTGAAATCCGATCTTTCTTATGAGGAGAAACCGGTATATGTTCTGGATACTCTGGAAAGGGTGACTCGAAATCGAGTAGTCAAATTATACAAGGTGGTTTGGAGTAATCACGGTGAACGTGATGCAACTTGGGAAAAAGAGGATTATTTAAAGGACAACTATTCTACTTTCTATGAAAAATGGTACGACTTTCAAATCTCGGGACGAGATTTTTATAAGGGGGGAGGGCTGTAACACCCCTGGTGTTAGTTAGCCTCATAATGCATTCATAATGCATGATCATGGCATGACATTACCATAAGCATCGCCATTTCATGTGCTTCCTTTATGTGTTGCTAGGGTTTTTGTATAGATGACACATGTGATGCTCTAACATGATCTCTAGTAGCTTAACTATGCTTAGGACACCTAATGGAGCACTGTTCATGTTGACCGAAATAACTAATTTGCCCTCTAGGGGAGGTTTGACCTTGAGGTGACCTCTAGAGTGCCCTTGTTTGACCTTTTAGAAAGTCTTACCTAGAGCCCTTGCATGGCTATGTCACCTTAATAAAGTTTGTGCCAAATTTCATGAGGAACAAAAGTTGTTTTGGGGTCATCTCATGAAAGTGCCTAGAACCTGCTCTAACATGGCCTACAAGGCAGCTAGGAGTGCTGATTTCAGCACTTAGCCTTTTTGGCTAAGTCATAACTGACTTTCAGTTTCCAAGTACCCTTCTTTCGTGCCTTGTATCTTGCTAACCTTTGAGTTTTAGCTCAGGTGTGTATAGACTTATTTGATGACCTCGTTTAGCTCTAGCTGAAAGTCTATTAGGTCATCTTCTAACGTTAGCCGGTTTGGAAGTTAAGCCCGTCTCAAAACTTCCTGTCAGTTATCACTGGAATGCGCAGTTTTCAGGTAGCCCTCTTGGGAGCACCGTAACCTGCAAACCGTGCGGAGTTAGGTCAAGTGCCAGTAGAATCGATGAAAGATCTCATGTAGATCGACCCCAAACTCTACTACATCCGCTGCTAGTTCGAGCTAGATCGTGAGTTGTGAGCGGCTCAAGTCGGGCTGTCAGGCGCGTTTCAACTGAAACGTTGGGCTTCAGTTTCAGCGTTTGAAACTCCAAACTCGATCGTGGCCGACACAAGCAGAAGCTCATCGACACGTGGTCACAACGTGTCGACACCGGCCTGCGTTTGCGTTGCTTGAGACGCCACGCATCGCAGTCGCCCTCGCTCGTCGCTCACTCTTTCTCCCTCGTCTCGCTGCTCATTCTCTTTCCCCCCCCCCCCCCGCTCTGTCCCGTACACAGCCGCGCCGCAAGCGCCACCGCAAACCTCACCGTGCCTGGCTGGGCCACCGCGCCGTCGCAGCACGCTCCACCTCGAGCATCGCTTCGCCACCACCTCGGTCACCTAGTGCACCTGCTAGACAAGTAAATCGGTGACCGGAGCAAGCGGATTTGAGGTTCCGCCGCCGTCACCGCCTTCGGTGAACCCGCGCTCACGTGGTCGGCCTCCACCGGAACTTGTCCTACCTCCCCACCTCTCATTCCCTGGTCTCTAGGTCCCATAGATGGTTGTCCTTAGGTGGTACCTTCCCTCTCGCCGTGGTTTGGCTGGAACGAGCACGTCCGTCACCGCCGCAACACCTCACGCAAGGCCAAGCCTCCCGGGACGCTCCGCCACCTCGCTAGGAGCTCCAATAGCTTCACCTCGCCACGCTGAAGCCGTATCTTCCCTCGCCTAGGCCAGCCGAACGCTGAGCCGGCCGGCGTGCCCTCACCGGAGCACCGCCGCCCGCCATTGGCGCCGGTGAACCCCTCTTGGTGACCTAGCACCTTAACCCGGTATATCAATCGGTGCGGCTTGGGAAGCTGGGTAAGTTGGTGACCTCGTCGTCAGCCGTCAGTCCACCGGCGACGAGTTCCGCCGCCGCCTTCTTCCTCCTCTGCCTCAGTGAGGCTGTCTAGCGGGGCCCGCTATCAGCAGGCGGGCGGGAGGAGGCCGTGGGCCGCGCGTGGCTTAGGCGGGCCGAGCCACGTTGCCAGGCCGCGCTGGCGCGTGTGCGGGCGCGCGCGTCGCGGGCCGCAATGGTGGTCTGGGCCGGCCCGAGGTAGAGTAGGGTTCTGTTTTCAATTTATTTATTTGATTCATGTGCAAACTTCAAAAACATATATCTCCTGTTCTAGAGGTCCAAATAAGGTGCTTTAAATTTTGGTGTGCTCTACATAATGTCTAGTTTATTATAAAAATATAATATGTGCCATGTTTTATGATGAATTAAATAGTTATTAATTATATCTTTTATTCATGAAGAAAAAGGAGAAAATGATATCTCTTTGTGTGAAGCTCCAAATGGCATGAAATTTTTATAGTGAACTGCTCATACCATGAATAGATTATGGTTAAATTTTCATGCAATTTGGATGTGGTTTGGTGGAGTTATATAATTATCTTGTTTGCTTGATTGGATCTTGTGTGAATTTTCATAATTTTTCTATAGATCCAGTAAGGGTGAAACTTGGTGAGTGTTGTTCTTATGTTAGAAAGATGCTAGGAAAAATATGAAATCTGTTGTTTGATACTTTTCAATAGGGTTTCCTATTTATGCTAGAAATAGACCTGCCATCTGTTATTTTTGATATCTCCATATTTGCTTGTAAAAATAAAGTGAAATTTTTATGGTAGCCTATGTGAAGCATTAGGTGGCTACTGTAATTTTTGTAGATTTTTATATATATTTTTACTATATGTTTCTTTAATCACCTAATTAACTAAATAAATTACAAAAGAATATTAAATAATTTATTTAGAAGTTGGCACTATATTTTTTGATGTTCCTTTGATATGCACAACAGGTTGGTAAACTTAGTTTGGTCCAATTGTGCTTTTGAATCGTCACTAAATATTTAAATTAGTGATTCTGCCATTTCTGGACAGAATTGCTAGTTAAGAGAATTAACCTATGATAACGATGTTTTCATGCTTGGTGATCTATAGCAAAGTTGTTGAGAACTTTATGAACTAGTTGCTGGTAAATTTTGGTAGCATTTAGAGTTATAGTTTAGAAATGGCAGCTGTTCCAAGCTGGGTTCAGTTTTGGAAGTGCTCTCTGTCTTTTAGAACAGATTCTGTATGTATGCTAGTTTAACTTGGTAAATGATGAAATCATGCTTAGATGTTTATAAATGAAATATAGAAAATTTCATAAGCTTTCCAGAATGTCCTCTTGCAGGTCATTTGGATTGGTAGAACTCCAGTTGTGAGTTTTCTTAGCTACTGTTGATATTATGTGGTAAATACTAAATTGCTGGAATCTTGTTATGTGTGTGTTTGGTCTTAACCTTGTGGAACTTAGTGGTTTCTTAGAGGTGTTCAAACGTGTTAATACCGGAGAGGAAATTTGCACCTAAGCTTGAAGTGATTTGATTAGAGCACCACATAACTTGGTTTTGTGCTTACAACGTTGCAATGTCATTGCATTCATCTTCACATCATTCATGCACGTCCATAAATCATCATGTCATTTTGGATGCATACATGAAATTCATTGGATGCATATACATGCAATAGGTGTGCCAAGAATCGTGTTACGAGTGAAGTCCCGCTGGGCGTGGGACCCGAAGTTGAAGTCCGTTCGAGAACCGGAGGTCCAGTCCGACGAAGCCGGAGAAGACGTGGGAATCGTTCTTGAAGCTGAACCTTGATCTCTCTTCTTTCGGTTAAGGCAAGCCCCGGAGCATTATAAGCCTCCTACTTTCAAAGCAATTATCTATCTATACATGTTATATGTATTGTTGCATTACGTGATAGGAGTTGGTTGGAAACCCTTGCTGCATTGATAACACTCCTTGTCCAGCAATTCGAACCTTGAATCCTATGTAGACAGGATCGTATCTATGCTTAGCCCTGCTAAATTAGACCGGTAGAAGTCGGGTGATTTCCTGTCACCTGGGAGATATAGGGCTTTATCAGGTCACGGTTGGCTATACGTGCTATTGTGGAAGTGAACCATGTGTTAATAAAATGAAATGAGACCGGGCGGGATGACGATAGTGAAGCAACAAGGCATGGAGGTCTTGGGTGTGGATCTATCCCCGTCTGTGTCGATTAAGGACCGAGACCTGGAGCCTTCTATGTCATTTTGAACGCATGCCTGACATTTAGCTGGCCGGCCTGAGGTTGCCGACCGTGAAGCCTAGTAGCTCAACTCAGGTTGCGAAGTCGAAAAGTGAAAGTCGCCTCGGAAGGGAGCCAGAGGGTCCAAGGGCAGGTGAGTTAAAAGTCCTGAGCATCCTGGCCACTGGTATCCCCGAGAATGCGGCGCTGTTCGGGCCCACCCTGAGTTGTACCAAAGGTTATCTACGGCTGCCTTTAGCGGGGTTTGCCGGGTGAGTGTCAGGAATACCCCCTCAGCTGAGTTGGAATCGATTCGAGTCGCCGTCTCTCCCGGTTAGTGAGAAACTTGACTGGTTATCTCCAGCGTAGATACACTAATTATAATGATGGTTCGGAATTGATGATAATGATGATGATAGCCTTATTATACCTGCTATGGTTAATATTGTTTGCTCTTAATAAAGTGATTGCTCTAGTACAGGTGCTAATCTAGTTATCAGGTTAATGATGATCAACTTGATACTTAAGCATATGATGGTTACTTAATTGTATTAAGCATTTCTGCAAATGAGTCAAGCTAGCCCACTTATAAAGCCTTGCATAATCCTTGGTGTCACCTTTGTTTCTAGTTTTTGACGGGTAAGTCTAGCTGAGTACCTTCTCGTACTCAGGGTTTATTTCCCACCTGTTGCAGGTAGCAGATTCGTACTTGTTGCTGCAAGTATTGTCTTCGCCATATGGGCGTGAAGACTAGACCATATGGGCATGGTCTCTGTAGTATCTCTTCTGGTATGCTTTTGCAGGATGTGACTATGTACTGGCAGTATTTGACTTAAAATGGTTTTAGAAATTATGTTGCTTCCGCTAATCTTTACTTTGGTTTTGTAATAAAAATATTTGTACTCCGATGTATGAGATTACTTTTGAACTGTTGTAACAAGTGTTGTGTTATGTTGAATCATTACGATCTGGTTGCTCTCGATTTGGTTTGAAATCCCTCGCGATTTCGTGGACTACCGGAGTTATATGGGCTCAAGTGTGAGAATTTGATCACTTCGGTGATTGTTTTTATACTTGTGCTCTTATAATTTGGACGGTTCCGTTACAATAGCGGAGAATATAGCAAAGAGCAAATCACTAGGATTCTGTAAGGATGATAATGGTACGCTATGGTTTGGGAAAAGGCTGTGTGTGCCTGAGGATAAGACTATCAGAGAGGCAATTTTGCGTGAAGCTCACAAGTCAGCTTATTCCATACATCCTGGGAGTACTAAGATGTATCTGGACCTGAGAGAGAAATATATTTGGTATGGTTTAAAAAGAGATGTTGCTGAATATGTTGCTTTGTGTGACACTTGTCAAAGGGTGAAAGCTGAACATCAGAGACCTGCAGGATTGTTAGAGCCTATGCAGATACCCGAATGGAAATGGGAAGAAGTTGGTATGGATTTCATAGTTGGGTTGCCACGTACTCAGAGAGGGTATGATTCAATTTGGGTAATAGTAGATCGTCTAACAAAGGTTGCTCATTTTCTGCCAGTTAAGACTACTTATAGCAGTGCAAAGTTGGCTGAATTGTATATGGAAAGAATAGTGAGTCTACATGGAGTTCCTAAGAAAATTGTGTCTGATCGGGGTACCCAATTTACATCTCATTATTGGCAAAAGATACATGAATCACTAGGAACCAAGCTGAACTTTAGTACAGCCTACCATCCACAGACAAATGAACAGACGGAGAGAATTAATCAGATATTGAAAGATATGTTGAGAGCTTGTGCTTTACAATATGGTACTAGTTGGGATAAGAGTTTGCCTTACGCAGAGTTCTCTTATAACAATAGTTATCAGAAGAGTCTTCAGATGGCACCGTTTGAGGCTCTGTATGGACGAAAGTGTAGAACCCCGTTGTTCTAGAATCAGACAGGGGAAAGTCAAGTGTTTGGGCTTGATGTACTCAAGGATGCTGAAAAGAAAGTAAGGAGGATTAGAGATAATTTAAAAATAGTTCAGTCCCGACAGAAAAGTTATGCTGATACTCGGAGGAGAGAGTTGACTTTTAAAGTAGGGGATTATGTCTACTTGAAAGTATCACCAATCAGGAGTGTGAAAAGGTTCAACATGAAGGGTAAATTGGCACCAAGGTATATTGGACCTTTCAAGATCATAGAGAGACGTGGTGAGGTGGCTTATTAGTTGGAATTACCTGAGAGTTTGGCAGGTGTACATGATGTGTTCCACGTGTCTCAACTTAAGAAATGTTTGCGAGTACCAGAGGAACAGATCCCGTTAGAGGAGCTCACTGTTAAAGAGGATCTCACATATGAAGAGTTTCCAGTTAGAATTTTAGAGACTGCTGAAAGAGTCATGAGGAGTCGAACTATCATGATGTGTAAGGTTCAGTAGAATCGGTACACTGCAGATGAGGCATCTTGGGAAAGAGAAGAGGATCTGAGGAAAACACATCCGCAACTGTTCGAGTAAGCACCAGTCGAATCTCGGGACGAGATTCATCTTAAGGGGGGTAGAATTGTAACACCCTAAAATTTTAGAAGATTTAAAAATAGATAAATATGACTTTTATGTATTTTTTGTGAGCATACAAACTTAGAAAAGTAATAATTTTTATTAATTTAAAATCAAATATAAGGGTAGAAACATGATTGAGCATTCATGCTGCTGCATTTGAAATTTTTATATTGAGTGGTTTGAATTAAATTCAAAAGGGAATTCAAAATCTTTTTGGAAAATGCTTTGAAATATTGGAAAAGGAAAAAGAAAAGGGATTTCTTCTCCTATTCGGTTTCAGCCCAGCTCAGCAGCAGCCCGGCAGCGCCCCACCCTCCTTTCCAGCACGCGGCCCGCTTCTCCAGCGCGCGGCCCATCTTTTCTCCTCTCCCCGCATTCCCGCCTGGGCCGAGTCCAGCGAGCCACCACTGGCCCAACTCATGCACGCGCGCTTTCCTTACCTCTCCAACGCTGACACCGTGGCCCCACGTGTCAGGGTTTCCTTCTTCCTCCCCACGCTGGCCGGATTTCCTTTCCTTGTTCCACCAAATCGAATCCTCCCCACACTGGTATGCTCTACCCCTTGGTGCTTTTCTTTCGCAAGATAACGCTCTGTAGTGTGAGATAGCCATCTCCGGCCATGGCGCCGCCGTGGAAACGCCGTCGCATCACTGTTCCGGCCGGAGCACCGCCGTCCGTTTTCCCCGATCCGATCTGAGCCGTTCATTTTGAATCTAATGGTCGTAAATCAAGGATATCGGTTCGGCCGGCAAATTTGCTAAAGAGTCCCTGTAAGTTTTAAATATAGAACCCGCAGTCCAAGGCGTATTCCCGAATTGCGTTTTCTTTTTCGTAAAACGTATTTTGATCGCGGTAACTTTAGAAATACATTTTCACTTATTTACAGTTTTGCCACTGGGTTAATTCATGCGTAGAATCTCCGTTTTAACTCCGATTTGACCCGTTCAAATTGCGTTAGGTTCATATTTGCGAGCTCTACATGTTAGTAGTACTGTACAGTAGGTTTGTGACATTTTATTTTCGAGTTTGAATTAAAGTAATTGTTTTTCTATAGGAAATCTTCGTAAATTCATAACTTCGTCGTTTTAGCTCCGTTTTTCGTGATCTTCGCGTCTGTGTGATCCTAGCGAGTTGTAGATTCATTTTAAAGACTTTTTATCTTGTTTTATTACTGTTGGTATATTGTTCTAATTATAGTCTTGTTTATTTATGCATGATTATTTCTGGATGAATGTTGTTGCTGTTGTTGATCGAGTATAGACGGTGAGCAATTCGTTGGGGATCAAGAGTTTTTCTACGAGCAAGATCTTCACGACCAGTTTGAGCAAGACAAGTATAGCATGGGATTATCCTTGTTGTCCTATTCACAATAAACAAATAATATCATTATGCATATATTCCCTTATTAAGGATGACTTAGTGTTGATCTTATACCTTGACACCTATTATATTGCATTGAGTAGTATTGCTAGTGCGTAACATGAACTATGATCATGTAATTTGACTAATGGAATATGCAATAAATATTAAAAGATGACTTTTGATTACTGTTCAAAGGGGACTAGAGCATGGGGTTATTTTTGGTGCTGTAGTTTACTCTCCTTAAGGACTTATCTGTAAGTGAACATCCAGGATTTATAGTACAACTGTGAGGGCTATATGGCTCTGGCTTTAGTCATATAGAAGGACCTTTTCTAGCTTGTTAGTGGTAACCTTTTTGGCGTAAGAATGGCATGACGAATCGGATATAGTGCGGCCTCTGTCCTTGTGTGTATAGGCTGCGCGTCATTGTGCCATTTGGAATGGGGGCTCTACATCTGTTTGCCGAGTGAATCTAATGGCCCTAACTTGTTAGACGAACCTTCAAAAGACTTCATAGTGTTCCCCTGCCTGCTCACCTTGGAAGTGTTTTGGGAGAAATTAACCCGGGCATATGGGCAACACGACTCATAGTTGAAAGTCCTATGTTTGGTGTTGGTAATTAGTGACAATGCCTAAGTACTAATCCTATGCCTAAGTTGTATGTAGCATATGAGGATTAGTACATTCCAAGGTTGGTGGAAAGGTGGACATGGTGATCATGATGGCCACATTTGGATTTGGACGCAACCCAACGTGATCAAGGCAAAGGTATATGCTTAAGGGTTGTGTTTTAGTAACCAAGACACCTAGTGGGTGTGGTTACATTATAGGATAGATAGCCATACTATAAAGAGGGGAATGACGCGGCTATTGAACTCCTAAGTGCCTCTAGGTGTGCATTTCATACTCATATGCATTTGGATAGAACTAATAACGCCTCAAAAAATTATTATGAAAATACTAACACACTCACACTTGACGTGATCACTTGGTGGTGTTAGCACATTTGCGATGGCGTTGGAATTTGAGCGGTAGAGAGGGTTTGGGGTAGAGAGGCGTTTTTGAGGAGTTGAAACGACTTTTTTCCACTACGCCGGAAGTCGGAGAAGAAATAGAGGCGAATGGAGGTCACAGAGGTGACCGGACGCTGGACCGGACGTGGTCTCTGTTTGACCGGACGCGTCTGGTCAGTGTTCAGCATCTGCACGTGTCTCAGCATTTTGATCGGACGTGCAGCGCGTCCGGTCACGACCGACCGGACATGTCCGGTCGATCAGGGAGCTTATTGGACTCTAACCCGACGCTGGCACTGTGGCGTCCGGTCAGTTCTCTAGCGCGTCCGGTCGCTGTTTTATTGTGCGCTGCTCAGACTTGACCAGCGCGTCCGGTCCGTCACGGGACCAGCGCGTCCGGTCGAGCTTCGCGCGTCCGGTCGTTGCGTGCAGCGCGTCCGGTCGGTGGTTCACGAAAGTAGCCGTTGTGCGATCGGCGCGTCCGGTCAGTTTGACCAGCGCGTCCGGTCAGCGCGACTTCAGCTGTTTCAAGTGCGTAACGGCTATATTCGAAGGGGTACGTCCATAAATACTCGTTGGCCAGCTCAAGGCTCTCGCGCTTGGACATTTGACATACTTGTGAGCACTTTGAGCTAAGCAACTCCCCTCCCACTCATCTCTCTTGCTTCTTTGCATATTCGAAGTGAGATTGAGTGATCCAAGTGCATTTGCATTGTGAGATAGCATCTAGTTGGCACTTGGTGGTTGATTTGCTGCGGGATTCTTGTGTTATCTTGGTGGTTGCCGCCACCTAGACGGCTTGGAGCAGCTTGGAGGCGTTGGCAAGAGTTGGTGATTGTTCTTGGCCACCTCCGGTGATTATGAGGGGTTTGTGCCTACCTCGGCGAAGTGCCAAAGACAACATTAGTAAATTACTCGTGTCATTGCAACCTTTTGCCATTTGGTAGGTTCTTGTGGCGCCTTTTGAGAGGCTCGGTGTGAGACCGATTAGCCACCGAACCACATGGTGAAGAGGGACACAACGGGGACTAGCGTGCCGGCAAGCACGTGAACCTCGGGATAAATCTTCGTGTCATCACTTTCATATTGTGATTGATTGATCCCAGTGTTCGGTTGTCTTGGTATTCATTGTTGATCATATTGGTTGACTCAATACTTCGCCCCTCGGTGAAACTCTCCTAACACAACTCCGCATTACTTTCTTAGTTATCTTTGCTAGCTAGTTAGCTTTGCTAGAGTAGCTCTTTGTGTAGCTTGCTAGTTGTAGTTGTAGTTACCTTCTCGGTTTGACTTGTGCGGTTGAGTGCCATTATACTAGAATTGTGAATTGGATAGGTGGCTTGCAAACACCCCGTAGGCTAAGCAAAACTCGCATCTCGCTATTTGTTGTATTGATAAACTTGTTTAGCTTGTCTTTGTAGAAAATTTTAAAAGGCTATTCACCCCCCTCTAGCCATCAAGACCTTTCAACAGTGAAAGTGTACAACCTCTGCAGAGTGTAAAACTGTTATAACAGTCATGCTCACGGTCACGAGTGGCCTTGGACCCTTATGGAATAGTTGATCATTAATAATGAATATGTTTTTGCTATTCGTTAATCATTTCACATGGATCATATGTTTATTGTTTACATTGAGACATCTTGATGCTATTGATATGCTAAAATTATGCTAAATAAAAGCTACATGCTGATAAACCAATGTCATGCCTTTGAGCCTCATGAACCCCATGATACACTTGTTGAGTACGAGATGTACTTACGCTTGTTTATTTTTCTTACTTGGATAAAAATCCCGGATGGGTAACAGATGGTGCAAATAGTGACTACTACTCCTACTTCCCTGAAGATTACTAGACTTGCAGTCAACCAGTCAATGTGCCTGTGATTGGAGCTACCACGAGAGATTTATATTTTTACTTCCGCTACATTTGTGTAAAGACTATGTGTTAATAATCGTGATGTAATAACATTTGTGATGATACTTCCTTTATAATTTGTTAACTTATGTGTGATTGATCTCTGGGCACACATAAGAGTATGCATTCCATTTGGTCTTTAAATGGGTGTGACAATGAACAAGACTGTCACTTAATCATTCGTGTCACTTCGATGGAGGCGTGTCTAAAGGGATCAGTAGATGGGTAAATAGTGTCGAATGGATGAACTCTGACAATGAAGATCAGCAAAGTGCGCACAGAGAATTAGGTGGGTAGCTGTCAGTGATATGGACCCAGGGTATCTCACCGCCCACAGAAGAGCCCACTCCAGGTAGGGTGGGCCAAGGAGATTGAATACGAGGCCTAGCCGAGATGGGGTATGTCATCAAACTTGGTGGACAAGCAACCGGTTGAATAGCTTGGGGATTAAGATATACTAAGAGTAACTGATTCTATCCGATAGATTTCCTTGTAACCAAATAGGAAACCTATATCTCGACCGAATGAGATTAATCTATAACCCTACCTCCCATACTATATAAGGTGAGGTAGGGAGCCTCCATCCAATATGTCCTATAGCACCATTGCAATCCTAGCAGACTAGGCAACTAGACATCAGCGCCCCTTGTAAACACCAAGCATATGAGATAAGAGATCTACTCTCCACTAGAGGTAGGGCACCCTGTATCTGAACCAGTACAAATGTGTGTCTCATGTGCTACCCACCTAATTCCTCCCTAAGCCCTCAGTCCTAGTAAAAGGTGAAGAAACACACTCCAAAGCAATGTTGAACATTGGATGCAAGTGTGCTTTCTCAGAGTGGATGTGCCATGTACATGGATTGAAGGGGCCACAACCGAGAAGAAATCAATGTCACAACACCAACACCACCTGTACCCCAACATGACAATGGGACCAACAACCACAAGGAAGGAGGAGGGCCCTGTTGATATTTCTTGTGCTCAAGTGATAATTTCTCAAGTGCCTGAATAACGTTGTAGCACTTCACTCGAAAGTATTCCAAGGTATCGTATTTGTTTATCCACATGGAAGCGTGGCTAAGAATAATAATGAATATGTGACTTTACTATACTGTTATTAATGTACCAAACTCTATTAGGGGTAAATTGATAAAGGAGGGCAATGAAATAGACAAGCACCACATAGTCGTACAAATATACAAGAAGATACATAGCCTAGTTGGGAGGACAACGAGATAAGTGGAGCCACAAATACTTCTCTACAACAGTCATTTTTTTCCTTCGTAAAGGGCTCATGATTTTGAGTCCTTGAGTTGGACTTCTCCAACATGTTTAGCTCAATGATGCGTCATATGGTACTAGAGAAGATAACATGGATGACTGCACTCCTTTCTTCCATCGATCTTGTTCGGTATTCTTTAGATTTGATTGTGCCTTGGCGGGTTCGTCAACCTTCTTCTGGTTGGGGGTTAAATTCTCCCCTTCATCTTTGACTAACTCCTTGGTCATGTCATCTTGAACTGTTTGAGGTTAATTAAATTTGAATCATGTGTAGCGAATGCAAAGCTCTCTCTCTTTCCTTCGAAACAGAGTTGAATCTCTAAAAGCCCAATGTTTAGTTTTGGTAATTGAGACAACTAGTGGACTAACATTTTGCTAAGTGTGTGATTAAGCTAGGTTAGGTCCACACCAAGGTGATGAGCAAGGCTTGGAAATGTAAGAAATGTGATTAATCTAATTGGAACAATGTCCTTAGAAAAGAAAAAATAGAAAAACAAAATCCAATATTGTGAAGGCAAGGTATAAATAAGGCTTTTATTTTGCCAGTGAAGATGCAATAGAGTGTGGGATTAGGTTTAGGATAGATAGTTGTACTATTAAGAGGGGAGCTCTAATTAGCTAACATGGTTATCTAGTGTCACTAGGTGTTGATCTACATCATTTGCATTTAGGTCTAGTGGCGTGGTGAGTAGCAAGCAAAAATGGTTATGAAAAAACATTTTGAAAATGCTAACTCAGGGCTTAGATGTTTGGCAAAACATTTGAGACTTGGCACGCTAGCGAAGAGACGAGAGAGTGTTGTTGGTGGTGGTGTTTAGCACTCACTGGACATGTGTAGGACAAGGGTGCATACGTGAGATTGTTATATGTTACCTTTGACATAATGTTGACATTTGATCTGAGATCGCATATGCCATTATTTAACGTCTAGGGTCCAATGGAGCATTAGATGATTGGCCTCCCTGAATTGTCCTTCTTGATCATGAAGGGAGGGTCTAATAGCGCATCGCCCTTCTGGTGAACAAATTGATGGTCTCGAATGGCTCCTCGGGTTTCCCAGGAATTCTTCCTTTTCAGAAGATGGAACTATAGCTCCTAACTGAGCTAACTGGGTTTCTAGTATCTTGTTAAAGTTAAGTTGATTTCTCAAGTTATGTTAGACGAGAAGTCATCAAGTTTAGCATGAATATTTTCAAGTATCTTTTCATTAATATACAACTTCTTATTAACTGTCTCATTTATTTTAGCTTTACCAAGAACAAGATAATTAAGAGAAGGTTAATTATTGTTATAACCATTGAAAATGTTACGTCCTTGGTGGTTGGAGCATTGATTCGATCCTTGATTTTCTTGAGTACGATACCCATTGTTGTTGTTAACGAAGTTGACATCTTTATGGGTTTCGGGACATGCGTCTCCAAAATGTCCATTATCACCATAGGTCTCGCATGTCATGCGAGCATCCATGGCTTCAACAACTTCTTGACCATTGAGCTTCTCATGGTCTTCTAGTCACTTCATGAGTGAACATACCTGCTTCCGTGACGGTTGAAAGGTCTTGATGGCTAGAGGAGGGGTTAATAGTCTAATAAAACTTTCTACAAAGATCACTCAAACAATTTAATTAGTAACACAAAAGGCGAGATGCGAGTTTTGCCTAGCGTAAAGGGGTGATGCAAGCCACCTATCCAATTGACAATTTTAATTTGGTTCATACACCCGCCACAAGACAAACTGCAAGCTACAAAGTTACTACAACTAGAACTACACAAGCTAGCAACTAAACAAAAGCAACAACAAGCTAAACAAGAAGATAACAAAGTAAGTGCAAGAGGGGATTTGGAATATTATACCGAGGGGCAATGATTGAGCCAACCAAAATGAACACCAAGATAGCCAATGAAGTAACCAATCACCGGGATGAAATCCAATTGATCAAGCACAATTGAGACACAAGATTTATCCCGAGGTTCACGTGCCTGTCGGCACGCTAGTCCCCGTTGTGCCCCCATACACCACGTGGTTCGGGGGCTAATCGGTATCACACATCGAGCCTCTCAAAAGGCACCACAAGAACCTACCAAATGGTGAGAAGTTCTGACATGAGCAATCCACTAGAGTTAGAATTCGGTGCTCCACTGGGGAACCACAAAAACCCCTCACAACAAGCTCATCGGAGCCGACCACGAACAATCACCAACACGTGCCGAACCTCCACCGCTACTCCAAGCCGTCTAGGTGGCGACAACCACCAAGAGTAACAAGAATACTCGCAGCAAAACAATCCCCCAAGTGCCTCTAGATGCAAAGCAATGATCAATGCACTTGAATCACTCAATCTCACTCAAGAATCATAATCGAATGCAAGGAGATGAGTTGGGATGTGTGTGAGAGAGTTGGCTTAGCTCAAGAGAGTCACAAGTATGTCAAAATGCCAAGAGAGAAGTTCCCATGGCTGGCCAACACATATATATAGAGATACCCCTTCAAATAGAGCCATTGGGCAAATTACGGGGGCATCGGACGCTCTGACGCCCATGCATCAGACGCACCCAGCAGCGTCTGGTGCTCCTATAGCCGCCACGTGTCCCTGCTCATTCAAAGATCAACGGTCGATCCAGCAGCTACCGAACGCGTCTGACGCCTGCGCTCAGCGTCCGACGCTTAGCGTCCGATGCGGTCTAGTAAGGGTCCAGAGCCAATTTTGACGCACCGGACACGTCCGACGGCACGTCATCGGACGCTCCAGCGTCCGGTGCATGCAAAGCTTCACGAGGCTGCCGACATCACCATTTCATCGGACGCAAGAACAGTGCTCACCCAGCGTCCGGTGTGAACTCGTCAGTGTGTTCGATGCTCGGTTCCAGAGAGGTTGCATCGTGGCGCAGTCACCGGACGCGCGACCAGCGTCCGATGCTCCAAGCAGTGCGTCCGGTGCAGCGTCCGACGCTCACGACTTTGCTGATTTCAAGATTTTAAGTTCATTTCTTGATTGCCCTATCTATGTATGAGCTAGTCCAAGTATGTAGATCATTCAAGCACACATTTTAGCTCATTTTCAAGTTAAGCATATAGGGCGAAGATGATGCGCTCTATCCAAATGCATATGATCAAAGAATGACACCTAGAGGAACATGTAGGACTCAATTCCAAAGAGAATTCCCCTCTTCCTAGTATGGCTATGTATCCTATGTCATCCACACCCTCTATGGTGTCTTGGATGCAAAACAAAAAAGGTCCTATCATATACCTTTGCCTTGAGCATCCACTTGTTGCACCTTGTTCCAACTCCATCACTTGAGCTTGATCATTTTATTCACCTTTGTTTGATCCAAGCTCCATATAACAACCACCATCGTGCTATTACATACATGCTAGATCACGGTGGTTAGCACTAGGTATTGTCACTAATTACCAACACCAAATATAGGAGTTTCAATCTCCCCCTTATTGGTAATTGGTGACAAACCTTTCACAAAGATATTATGATAAAATTTTGATTGACTTCATGTCACATTGCCCAAATATGTTACCATGTGTAAGAAGTATGGACAAGTGATCATGAATTCAAGTTGGTAGCAATAGCTCCCCCTACATGTATGCTATATGTTTAGATTTAGGAAGCATACATGTTTAGATAGGAAAACATAGGAGCATTGACTACCAATTGGTGCTAAGTGTTTAGATTATAGACCTTTGAAGTGTGATACCATCGGAGTATCGGAAAACATCATCTTAGCACCTTGTGTAGCTAGATACCACTTGGAAACAATCTTGGAAGGACCAATGTCAATCACATGCAAACACTAGGTACCCGGTGAGATCAACATTATAAGAAGGGTTCTAGTGAAGCTAAAGAACCCAGAATAAGTACATATATAGCTAACATCTACGCATGCTAGTACTTCAATACATCATTCAATTGTATACTAGCAAATCACCACACAAGCAATGTATCGGAGAAAAGAATGCATTACAATGCAACAAACATATGAATTGCACATAGAAATGCAACATTCATGCTTAAGAGCTTGCTCCCCCTACTTGTGTGCTCAAAATTTTAGTTGATCCCTCTCTTTTATTATTTCTCCTCCTTTGTGCTTCTCCCCCTTTGAGTTCTATCTTTGTGAACAATATTTCTCCCCCTTTTGGCACCAATGACCATAAGGAGCAAATTTTAGATAGATTATCATGTTGAATTATGGGGTGAGGGTCAAGTTTGTGGTTCAACCTAGATTGCTTGCATAAGTGAAATGCTTCGGTTTGATCCAAGGGCAAGCTTCTTCACACCTCACTAGAAGGGTTATCATGGACCATGTTGAAGCAAATACTTAAACAAGTT
The DNA here is from genome assembly GCA_038087645.1 of Saccharum hybrid cultivar R570. Classification (NCBI taxonomy): domain Eukaryota; kingdom Viridiplantae; phylum Streptophyta; class Magnoliopsida; order Poales; family Poaceae; genus Saccharum; species Saccharum hybrid cultivar. Next base: position 40,486,548 of record JAQSUU010000307.1, on the reverse strand, counting down.
ATCTAGATCAAACACTTAGGATCACAATCTCTCAAACAAGTTATATTCTACCACTAGATCATACAAGACAAAGAAGCAATAATGGCACCATATAAACTTCAAAATCATTTGATTTTCATGAATGAGCCTAGAACATGTATATCATGACTAGATGCACTAAACAAGTCCTTAGCATAGAATATATGACATGTCAACCAATTGTACCTTGCTCTGTCTTGGAGGAGAGGCATGTCATATATGGGGTGCATCAACTCATGTTGGAGAAGTCAAGTATGTTCAACTCATTCTTGAGCTTGTGAAATCTCTTCTCATCAAGTGTCTTGGTGAATAGATCGGCTAGTTGATCTTCGGTGCCCACACTCTCAATAGCAATGTCACCCTTTTGTTGATGATCTCTAATGAAGTGATGGCAGACATCAATATGCTTTGTTCTTTGATGTTGAACCGGATTGTTGGTTAGCTTCACAGCACTTTCATTGTCACATAGCAATGGCACATTCTTGAAATTGACTCCAAAATCCTTCAATATTGCCTTCATCCACAAGATTTGTGCACAACAACTACTCGTGGCAATGTATTCGGCCTCGGCGGTAGATAGTGCAATACTATTTTGCTTCTTGGATGACCATGTAACACCCCTGGGTGTTAAGCAAGCATTAGCATCCAAAGCATTAGGCATAAGCATCTCATACGTGGTTATCATTGCATGCAATATAAACCCTTTAAAAATTTAAAGTTGAAAAATAATTACTTAAAACCCAAATTGTGCATTTAAGTGCTAAAGAGTGGTGAAATTTTGTGTAACTATAATTTTAGATAATCTAGAATAAATAAGCATGATTTTTGGAGCCACTCTTGTATTAAAAATTTCCTCTAAATTTGCTTTTAAAAATATTCTAGAAAAATGAATTTCTACTTAAAAATTTAGCTTTAAATCCCAAATTCAAAATCTATTTAGAATTTTGAAAAGTGCCCTACATGAAAGTTGTAGAGAATTAAATTTTGAACAACTTTTATTTTGGGAAAAAGTTTTGAAAACCTCTTTTTCATCTTCAAATTCAAATTTGAAACAAATAGAAAAAAAATCTAAAAATTTCTTTTATAAAAGAAAAATGGTTTCTCACCTTGGTGGGCCGCGGCCACCCTTTCGGCCCGCAAGCCAACGCCGGCCTGGCCTGCTCGCCCCCGCTCCCCTCCCCGCGCGCGCGCGCTCGCCGCGTGGCCGCCGCTTGCCGTCTCCGACGTACGGGTGGCGAGCCGTGGGCTCCACCGGGCCGCGCCATACCTCCTGAAGCCGCACCCGCTCCTCCCTCAGTCTCGCTCCCACCACTTTGCCCCTCTCAGCCTCACGCGAGCAGCAGCGACCGCCGCTCCCGCCTCCTCGCGCCCGCCGCAGCTCCGCCCTTGGCGAACGCCGCCGTTCCCGCTCAACGGCCGCACCTCCCTCCGATTCGTCTCGCCACCAGCTTCGCCACCTCCTCCTCTCCTCCGAACGGGCCACCATGTGTCTTGCTCGATGACGGTGAGGCTTAATCGCGCTTTTTCCCGCACGCGCCACCGTGGCCGGGCCGCCGAGCTTGAGCTCCGCCACCGGCACCCTCGCTCCCTCTTTCTTCCTTCGCTTGGCACTGTCATGCTCGCCATCCCTTCGCGGAAGCCATGCGCGCTCTAGGTAGCCGCTCGGGGCCGGGAGTCAGCCATTGGCCGACGGTGACCGCCTTACTCCCGCGACGTCGGGGACGCCGGCACCCATGGCCACGCCCCGCCATTTCCCCCCTCGGTTCGCTAGGCCAGGCGGCCTTGGGCCAAACCACCGAACCGGGCTGCCTTGTTTTTTTTTTCCCCGCTCGGTGCTCCGACTGAAAGAGGCCGTGGGCCGGTGATTTCCAATGGGCTGGCCCGTTAAGCAATTACAGAAATAGTTTCTGATTTTCTATTATGTTTTAGGAAAAGAAAAGGCTTTAGAAAATTGTTGTGTACCCTTTTTAGCTCCAAAAATTATGAAACAAACTTTGTAGTGTTTCTCTTGAGTAGATCTACAGTTTAAAAATATTTCATGTTAATTTTGTGACACTTTTCTGTGTAGATTTATTTAATTGCTATAAATGCTGATATCTTAGAAAATATGTAGTAAATAAAATAATAATGGGAAAAATGTGATTCTTGCTGCATTAATCTTTCTTAGTGATGTACTTTCTAAGAAAAATACTTGTGAAGTATGTTCTGTGAAAAATTATTGAGGTGTAGTTCAAATGCCTTTAATTGATAATCTTTGTTATTTTTAGTAGAGAGCTAAAGTTGTATAAAACATACATGAGATAATTTTTGTAATATGCTAGTTTACTGTAAGTAACATAGGTAAAATGTGAAATCTGTTGTTTGATACTTTTTCTAGTACAAAATAATTTCATGCTCATTATTATGCTATAACTTGTTTATTTTGTAAAGATAGTTTTACTTATTCAATTCTCATGAATTTTTTGTAGTAGGTTAGTTAGGGTAAGGGTAAGCTACTGTAATTTTTGTAGATTTTTATCTGCAATAGAAATAGGTGTTGATGTGTAACCCTAGTTAAATAGGAAATAAAAGGTTATTCCTTATGAGAAATTAAAAGTAATAAAATATGTTTGGTGTATCTTTGAAGCATCAACATGTCTTGTTGATGTTGTTTGATGGGTTAGGTTAGTAAGATTTGACAAGTTAGGATCACTTGTATGTGTAAATTATGTGCTAACTAGTAGAATAATAAGGTGCATGCTCTAGGGTACATGTTCTTGGATGACGTGGACTACCTGGTAGAAGATGTGGTTATAATCCAAACTGCCCATTCCATGTGCTCATCTGCATATCATGTCATCAAAGCATTCCACCATAATCCGATGCATCATTCGCATGTTTGCTTATGCACTTGCATCATACAGGATCGCAGGAGGAGTCGCAGGTAGCAGTACCGGAGGAGCAAGTTTGGACCGATCAGCAGGAGCCCCAGGCATAGGAGGTGCCCGAGGAAGAAGAACCAGGCAAGGAGCTGCCCGAGTGCGTAGACCACCAACCTAGCTCGTTCGAAAGAGGCAAGCCCCGGAGCATTTTAAGTCTCCTACTTTATAAAAGCAATTCCTTATTACATGAGTTATAGTTATATATATTGTTGCATTAAGTTATAGGAGTTGACTGAAACCGTTGTTGTATTTATTATCCTTGTTCACCTGGTTACCTTTACCCTGTTAGGTCAGGATCGAGTAAATTGCTTAGCCATGCTTAGACCGGTAGAAGTCGGGTGATTTCCTATCACCTGCGAGTTCTAGGTGGATACCTGGTTATGGTTAGCTATAATTGTGATCATGGAAAGTAACCAAGTGTTGGTAGATAAAGAAAGACTAGGCGGAGTCTTATAGGGTTCTGGACTATAGTAATTCCGTCTGTGTCGATTAAGGACCGATCGTTGCTCGTCCCTCTTGTCATGTTGAACGCATGCGTCACATTTAGCTGGCTGAATAAAGTACCTTTCGACCGCGAAGCTAGTGACACTATTTCGAGCCGGGATAAACTCGGATTGGCAGACTAGTGCCGAAGGGGGTGTAACGGGGACGCGAAGAGTGAGCCCAAGGTGCGTCCTAGCAGTCGGGCGGTCCCTGGATAGTGCGATCCATGATTGTTATCCCACGTTTTCTTGGAAAGTGCCATTGGTGACCTAAGCGACCCTGACGGGGGAAGCGTGGTTTGTGTGAGGAATAAATCACCAGCTGGTTAGGAATCGATTCGAATCGCCATCGCTCCTGGATAGTGAGCACTTGACTCGAGCTACGGCATCGTAGTAACAGTAATGGAACACTGATGGTTAAGTGAATTATGCTGGAAATGCTAAACCTGATATGGTAATTTAGATGCTAATGATGAATCAAGTGATTGCTTTAGCAATAGGTGCTTACCTAGCTTGAATAGGTTATAATAAAAATGATGCAAAAAGTACTTAATTTAGTTATTCATAATAACTTATGCCTTTCGCAAATGAGTCAAACCAGTCCACTGTATAAAAGCCTTGCATGTTCCTTGGTGTCCTTTATTTCTGGTTTATGACGGGTAAGTCTAGCTGAGTACATTCTCATACTCAGGGCATTGTTCCCATTGTTGTTGCAGATGGTCAGATGTACTATGGGTACTGCTCTAACTGTCTGTATCCGGCGATGGGCGACAACTAGGACCTTGGGCAATGGTCACTCTATTCGTCTTATCTAATGCTTTTGTGGACCGTGACTATCTTCTAGCACTGTATTTGAACTAAGTGTGTGTGGTTTAAAACTACTTGCTTCCGCTATGTTATTTTGAACTATGTTGTAATAACTTTTATTCCGAACTCTGATGTATTCAACTCTTGTTGCGAACTCTATGTAGCATGTGAACTGTGGCTGCTAAATCAGTATGATCTTGGTTGTATGTTGGTTGGTTTAAAATCCCTCGTGATTTCACGGAATCTCGGGTTATACAGGTTTAAGTTTGGTAAATTATCTGCCTCGGTGGAAGATTTTCTTACTTAATCTCGTATAATCATGTTGATCCGTTGCAGCTGGCATCGGAGCATGGTTTAGCATGTTACTATTCACATGGGTAATTAAAAGCAAAACTGTGTTTTCAACTAAGCTTTTAAACTTAAGAGTGTGCCAGTGGTCATATTCCTTTATGCCCAATAAGGACTCTAGGTGGCTTATTTAAGTACTAACTTGGGGGTTTGCATCATATTTTAAGTTTTGTCGCTCATACGGCGTGTTATTGTATGAGTGCCATTCACTTGAGTGGTAATGTATGGATCAATTACCTCTACGCCTTGGTAAGTGAAAGTTGTGAGAGCATGGTCGGATACACTGCCGATCTAGGGAAGTGCTTATGTGATGCCGAAACACTTACGTGCCATGCGCATGTTCGTATAAAGGTATCCAAATTATGGGAATTCCGTCATGTCGTGACGATGCCGTCAATAGGACGACGATTCGGGTAGTTGTTACCGTTATACTCGTATCTGGGGATGCGTGTAGAGCGAGTAGCTTACTTTACTGCTTTCTTGCATAATTTCATACTGTGAGGTTTGGGCTGAAGTGACTTTCTGCAGGTACATAATAGCGCTATCGAGTAGTACGTATTAGTTATGTTTATAAGAGATCGTTGTATGCCACCATTTATTCCGTTAGTAGTTGTTAATTTTCTAAGTTTGTGAGGACGTACGGAATGTGCATGCATCATGTTGTGCATTTCATTCATGGCATTGTTCCTCCCCTTATAAGTTGATTATCTCATTTCGATAAAAATGCCAACTTAAAAATCTGTTCTCACCGCGGTAATAAAATTTTGTTACAGATGGCACGTACCAAGCAGACAGCCCGCAAGTCCACCGGTAGAGCTCCCCGTCATCAGCTTGCTCCACGCACTCGTCAGCGTCACACTTTCCTTGGAGAGTTTGGAATGCCTACGCTCTTGTGGAGAGTGCTTAGCTATGTAGGCTATCCTGATGGAATGGAGCCCCGCTACTTTTGGTCGAATGAGCGGTTGGGGGAAGGATTTTTGGTGACTGTGGAAGCAGTGGTTCATCCCCGAGGTGATGGTTCTGAGTGGACTGGCCGGCGTTTTGAGTCAACTGGCAGGACTGCTGAAGAAGCCGCTGAGAAAGCAGCCTTTGGGATCCTGAGGGATATCATGGATCGCTTTCCTCAGGAGTTGGCAGCAGCTATAGTTGGAGTCTTTCCGAGGGGCAACCCCTCCACTGACTCATGGCAGCAGGCAAGAGGAAGATCCCTGGAGATTAGCGCAGCAGAAGCACAGAACAGTGACAACCCCGCCATGAGTGCCATGTTCGCAGTGATGAAGGCCTTCGATGGAGTGGAAGGTAGCCTGAGACGTGTGTCTGGTGCTCTTGGTCAGGCTCGTGACAACCGACGTCAGCTTCAGAGAGATCACGACGCCGAGATTGAGAGGCTCACCGCAGAGATGGCTCAGTTGACCCGTCAGAGGGATCAGGCTACCCAGAGGACTGTAGTTTTCGAGAGAGATGTACGTGCCTTGAGAGAGCAGGTTGGGCGACTGACCACCGCCAACAGGAACGCTGAGCGCATGTTGACCCATGTGCTCCACCAGAGGAATGAAGCCTGGTCTGCAGAGAATGTGTTGAGGGCTAGACAGTTTGAGCTAGAGCAGCAGCTGGCCAATGCAGAGGAGTATAATGACAACCTGCATGAGGAGGTTCATCGGCTGAACAATCAGCTCAACCCCTATGTTCCTCCTGGTGCGGCAGAGATGGGTTTGGATGAAGACGAACATCCCGAAGAGCCAGAGGCACCAGCTGAGGAGGACGATGACGCTGTAGATGGCGACGACGCCAACGTCTCTGACCTAGATAGCGACCACGATGAGTAGGCTAGTAGTTGTTGCGCTAGCTACTAGGTTCCGTCTACACGATCTTTTGCTTTGTTGGCCCATTGGGTATGTAATAATGAGTAGAAAGGCTAAGGCTTTGATGTAATGTTGGAAAACTTGGATGTGTTTGTGGCGGTATCCGAACGTCAAAAGTCCAGTGTATGTATGCTGGCAACTTGGTTGTAATGGACACGATGTGTGCGCTTTAAGTAATCTAATTAGTGATGTTGTGTTAATTGGAATGACCTATTGTGCCCCTGTTTTATTGTATGAATTTATTCTCTCCAGTGAATTCAGTTCGGCATAAATTTTTCATTCGCTCGCAATTTCTACAACATCACCTAATAATTACTGTTGCTGAAACATGCAGATGCCGAACACTCGTCGTACCGTGTATGGTGCCGCTGAGGCTGGTGGCAGTGCAGCTAGTAATGATGACCGTGATCCACCACCACCTCCTCCACCCTACACTGCGGAACAGCTTTTCGCACAATTTCTTGGAAGCCAACGCAACATGGGGAGCATGCAACAGAATATGGAGGCTGCGTTGCGCAGTATTGCAGATAACACCCGTCGGGGGATAAACCCGGGTGGGCACGAAGCAAACCAGTACAGCAATTTCAAGGATTTCATGGACACCCGTCCACCGATCTTCAAGGAAGCCGCAGAACCCTTGGATGCAGAAGAGTGGATTAACACTATGGAAGACAAGTTCCGTGTCTTGAGGATGACTGAAGTGTTGAAAACCGAGTATGCAGCTCATCAGCTTCAAGGTCCGGCAGGAATGTGGTGGAAGCACCACCGTACCACTTTTCCTCCCCATGCCCATATCACTTGGAGGGAGTTCACTGAAGCCTTCCGTGGAACATACATTCCACCTGGTCTGACAGAGATGAAGCTTGGGGAATTCCTGGCACTGAATCAAGGCACGAAGACTGTAACTCAATATCTGCATGCATTCAATAACCTGAGCCGTTATGCCCCTGATATGGTCAATACTGATGCCAAGAAGATCGCTAGCTTCAAGAGAGGCCTAAATCCCAAGATGATGAAACATGTGGGTACCAATATGAGGACTAGTTTCAACGACTTTGTTAGTGACTGCTTGAAGCAAGAGAAGAACAACAATGTTTATGCTGCCTCCAAGATCCGTAAGAGAGCTTTCGAGTCGGGTCCGTCCCAGCCCAGAGCCCCGGTGGCCAACCGTCCAGCTTATCGTTCGCCTGCCCCTGGTGCAAGGTTCAGGCCACCGCAAAGGAAAAGTCAGAATGCTCAGCAACCTCAGAGGAACCAGAAACCATTCAAAATGGCACTGCCCCAAGCAAAGGCAGGATAAGGCAGTTCATCTGGAGCTGTGGCACAAGTGAAGGGACCGTGCTTCAACTGCAACCAACCCGGACACTTTGCAAAGTTTTGCCCCTACCCTAAGAAACAGCAGACGCAGTATCAGGCTCGTGTGCACCACACCACTGTGGATGACATCCCGGAAGGAGAACCGGTGACAGCTGGTATGTTTTCTATCAACAATCATCCTGCAGTAGTCTTGTTTGATTCCGGATCATCCCATTTATTTGTAAGTCAAGCATTTGTTAAGAGGCATGAGCAAAAGATAGTTGAGTTGGAATGTGCATATAGAATCAGTTCAGCCGGGGCTGATCTGTTGACTAACCAGATAGTTCAGGGAGTAACCCTAAACATATCAAACCGGTGATATAAACTTAATTTGATAGTCATGCCAAGGCTAGTTTTGGATGTGATTATGGGTATGAACTGGATGAATAAGATGTGAGTAGTAATTGATATTGGAGGAAGAAGTATCTCTCTTAAGGAACCAAGTGGGGAAGGCACCTTTCAGGTAGTCCTACCTCGGAAAGTAGACCTAGCTAGCACGACTTGTGTTGTTCAAACTACTCTGCTAGCCAAGATTCCAGTAGTCTGTGAATTTCCATATGTGTTTCCAGATGAGTTACATGGACTTCCACCAGACCGAGATGTTGAGTTTGCCATTGAGTTAATTCCTAGAACAGCACCGATCTCGAGAAGGCCCTATCGGATGCCTCCAAATGAGTTAGCAGAATTGCAGAAGCAACTCCAGGATCTGCTAAAGAAAGGTTTGATTCGTCCTAGCTCGTTTGAATGGGGATGCCCCGCACTGTTTGTGAAAAAGAAAAAGGATAACTCCTTACGCATGTGCGTGGATTATCGGCCACTGAATGCTGTGACAATTAAAAACAAGTATCCTCTTCCTCGGATTGATATCTTGTTTGACCAATTGTCTAAAGCCAAAGTGTTCTCTAAGATAGATTTGAGATCAGGGTATCATCAGATCAAGATTAGGCCGCAAGATGTGCCTAAGACTGTGTTCTCTACCAGATATGGTTTGTACGAGTATCTTGTCATGTCCTTCGGACTAACAAATGCTCCTGCATACTTTATGTATCTAATGAATTCTATTTTCATGCCAGAGTTAGACAAGTTTGTGATTGTGTTCATTGATGACATTTTAATATACTCAGAGAATGAAGAGGATCACGCAGAACACCTTAGGATTGTCTTGACTAGACTCAGAGAACATCGACTGTATGCTAAGTTTAGTAAGTGTGAGTTCTGGCTTAAGACAGTTCCTTTTCTTGGTCACGTGTTGTTTGAAAATGGAATTTCAGTAGACCCCAGTAAGGTGCAAGAGGTTATGGACTGGAAGTCACCCACCACGGTTCATGAAGTTCGAAGTTTTCTTGGTTTAGCCGGATACTATCGTCGCTTCATACCGGATTTCTCGAAGATTGCCAAACCATTGACAAGTCTGTTACAGAAGGATCATAAGTTTGTCTGGACAGAGGAGTGTGAGGCAGCTTTCTGCACCTTACAAAAGTTGTTGACCACTGCTCCTGTTCTGGCCCAACCGGATATAGAAAAGCCGTTTGATGTGTTTTGTGATGCATCTAAGAATGGGTTAGGATGTGTGCTAATGCAAAATGGAAGGGTCATTGCTTATGCCTCATGACAATTGAGGAAGCATGAAGGTAACTATCCTACCCATGACTTGGAGCTTGCAACAGTTGTGCATGCTCTAAAGATTTGGAGACACTACCTCTGCTAGGGAATGTGCGTAATATCTTTACAGATCATAAGAGTCTTAAATACATTTTTACCCAGTCTGAGTTGAACATGCGATAGAGAAGGTGGTTAGAACTGATAAAGGATTATAACCTGAACGTGCACTATCATCCCGGGAAGGCTAAAGTAGTAGCAGATGCACTAAGTAGAAAATCACATGCTATTGGTGTGCAACCGTTGTTTGAAGAAGGGTTCAATTTGTTACATCCTGCTGTGTTGCATAATATTCAGATCAGTTGTACTCTAGAGAGCCAGATCATTGAAGGCCAGAAAACAGATAAGGGAATATTTCATATCAAGGAGAAAATGAAAAGAGAACCCACCAAACACTTTCGATTGGATGACCAAGGAGTGTTATGGTTTAAGGATCGCCTGGTAGTACCCAAGGATAGAGAGCTCAAGAACAAGTTGATGGATGAGGCTCATCATTCTAAGCTATCTATTCACCCCGGAAGTAGTAAAATGTACCAGGAGCTGAGACCCTGTTATTGGTGGACTAAGATGAAAAAGGAGATTGCAGCGTATGTTGCTCGTTGCGACATGTGTTGTAGAGTTAAAGCTCTTCACATGAGACCCGCAGGACTTCTGCAGCCCTTGTCTGTACCCGATTGGAAATGGGATGATATAAGTATGGATTTTATCACTGGTCTTCCCACCACACAAAAAGGACATGATTCGATTTGGGTAATAGTAGATCGCCTTACCAAATCAGCTCACTTTCTGCCGGTTAAGACAACTTTCTGACCACCTCAATATGCGGAAAAGTATATTGCTGAGATTGTCCGATTACATGGTATACCAAAAACGATCGTGTCTGATCGTGGTTCACAGTTTACCTCTCATTTTTGGGAACATCTTCATAAAGGTTTGGGCACTAGTTTGATTCGTAGTACAGCGTACCATCCACAGACAGACGGGCAGACAGAACGAGTTAATGCTATACTTGAAGATATGCTTAGAGCTTGTGTGCTATCATCCAGAGGCTCATGGGAATCCTAGTTACCGTTGGCAGAGTTCGCTTACAACAACAGTTACCAAGAGAGTATCAAGATGGCTCCCTTTGAAGCCTTGTATGGTAGGAAATGCAGAACACCGTTAAATTGGGTGGAGCCTGGAGAAAGAAGGTTTTACGGAATTGATTTTGTAGATGAGGCAAAGAAAAAGGTCAGTATTATCCAACAAAACATGCAAGCTACACAGTCCCGTCAGAAGAGTTATGCAGATAAGAGAAGGAGACCATTGGATTTCCAAGTAGGTGACTACGTCTATTTGAAGATTACCCCAATGAAGAAGAAACGGTTTGGAATCAAGAAGAAACTGTCTGCTAGATATATAGGACCATACCAGATCATAGAGAAAAAGGGTCCCATGGCGTACAAGCTGCATCTACCAGAAGAGATGAGTTCGATCTTTCCCGTCTTTCACGTATCACAGTTGAAGAAGTGTCTGCATGTTCCAGAAGAGAGAATAGAACCTTAGGGTATTCGGATCAAGGCAGACTTGGAATATCGTGAACAACCGGTTCGAGTTCTAGACACTAAGGACCGAGTCACTCGAAATAAAGTGGTAACAACCTACAAGATTCAGTGGAGCCATCATGATGAGAGTGATGCTTCATGGGAAACAGGAGAATATCTTCAAACCGCGTATAAAGATTTTTACAATAAATGATTCGTAACTCAAAATCTTGGGACGAGATTCTTATAAGGGGGGAGGGCTGTAACACCCCTGGGTTTTAAGCATGCATTAGCATCCAAAGCATTAGGCATAAGCATCTCATACGTGGTTATCATTGCATGCAATATAAACCCTTTAAAAATTTAAAGTTGAAAAATAATTACTTAAAACCCAAATTGTGCATTTAAGTGCTAAAGAGTGGTGAAATTTTGTGTAACTACAATTTTAGATAATCTAGAATAAATAAGCATGATTTTTGGAGCCACTCTTGTATTAAAAATTTCCTCTAAATTTGCTTTTAAAAATATACTAGAAAAATGAATTTCTACTTAAAAATTTAGCTTTAAATCCCAAATTCAAAATCTATTTAGAATTTTGAAAAGTGCCCTACATGAAAGTTGTAGAGAATTAAATTTTGAACGACTTTTATTTTGGGCAAAAGTTCTGAAAACCTCTTTTTCATCTTCAAATTCAAATTTGAAACAAATAGAAAAAAATCTAAAAATTTCTTTTATAAAAGAAAAATGGTTTCTCACCTTGGTGGGCCGCGGCCACCCTTTCGGCCCGCGAGCCAACGCCGGCCTGGCCCGCTAGCCCCCGCTCCCCTCCCCGCGCGCGCGCGCCCGCGCCAGCGCGACCGCCCACGTCAGAGCGCGCTCGCCGCGTGGCCGCTGCTCGCCGTCTCTGACGTACGGGTGGCGAGCCGTGGGCTCCACCGGGCCGCGCCATACCTCCTGAAGCCGCACCCACTCCTCCCTCAGTCTCGCTCCCACCACTTTGCCCCTCTCGGCCTCGCGCGAGCAGCAGCGACCGCCGCTCCCGCCTCCTCGCGCCCGCCGCAGCTCCGCCCTTGGCGAACGCCGCCGTTCCCGCTCAACGGCCGCACCTCCCTCCGATTCGTCTCGCCACCGGCTCCGCCACCTCCTCCTCTCCTCCAAACGGGCCACCGTGTGTCTTGCTCGACGACGGTGAGGCTCAATCGCGCTTTTTCCCGCACGTGCCACCGTGGCCGGGCCGCCGAGCTTGAGCTCCGCCACCGGCACCCTCGCTCCCTCTTTCTTCCTTCGCCGGGCACTGTCGTGCTCGCCATCCCTTCGTGGAAGCCATGCGTGCTCTAGGTAGCCGCTCGGGGCCGGGGGTCGGCCATTGGCCGACGGTGACCGCCGCACTCCCGCGACGTCGGGCACGCCGGCACCCGTGGCCACACCCCGCCTTTCCCTCCCCCCCTCGGTTCGTTGGGCCAGGCGGCCTTGGGCCGAACCACCGAACCGGGCTGCCTTGTTTTTTTCCCCCCGCTCGGTGCTCCAACTGAAAGAGGCCGTGGGCCGGTGATTTCTAATGGGCTGGCCCGTTAAGCAATTACAGAAATAGTTTTTGATTTTCTATTATGTTTTGGGAAAAGAAAAGGCTTTAGAAAATTATTGTGTACCCTTTTCAGCTCCAAAAATTATGAAACAAACTTTGTAGTGTTTCTCTTGAGTAGATCTATAGTTTAAAAATATTTCATGTTAATTTTGTGACACTTTTCTGTGTAGATTTATTTAATTGCTATAAATGCTGATATCTTAGAAAATATGTAGTAAATAAAATAATAATGGGAAAAATGTGATTCTTGCTGCATTAATCTTTCTTAGTGATGTACTTTCTAGGAAAAATACTTGTGAAGTATGTTCTGTGAAAAATTATTGAGGTGTAGTTCAAATGCCTTTAATTAATAATCTTTGTTATTTTTAGTAGAGAGCTAAAGTTGTATAAAACATACATGAGATAATTTTTGTAATATGCTAGTTTACTGTAAGTAACATAGGAAAAATGTGAAATCTATTGTTTGATACTTTTTCTAGTACAAAATAATTTCATGCTCATTATTATGCTATAACTTGTTTATTTTGTATAGATAGTTTTACTTATTCAATTCTCATGAAATTTTTGTAGTAGGTTAGTTAGGGTAAGGGTAAGCTACTGTAATTTTTGTAGATTTTTATCTGCAACAGAAATAGGTGTTGATGTGTAACCCTAGTTAAATAGGAAATAAAAGGTTATTCCTTATGAGAAATTAAAAGTAATAAAATATGTTTGGTGTATCTTTGAAGCATCAACATGTCTTGCTGATGTTGTTTGATGGGTTAGGTTAGTAAGATTTGACAAGTTAGGATCACTTGTATGTGCAAATTATGTGCTAACTAGTAGAATAATAAGATGCATGCTCTAGGGTACATGTTCTTGGATGACGTGGACTACCTGGTAGAAGATGTGGTTATAATCCAAACTGCCCATTCCATGTTGTAACACCCTCGGTGTTACCGCGTCAACAAGTCACTAAATATTTTTCATAAAGTCCAAGTAGCCCTTCAAGCACGTCATGTATCTTCACGTGAGAGCTCCATAGCCACAAAGTCAAATGACAAATTATTGTCATTCACTAATTATTAGCATACCACTTGGCAAGATTTTTATCTCCATCAATCTCGCGACGCGCCACTGTCATCTCTCGTTGTTCTAATTATCCCGCCTTTACTTCGCTTGCTAATCACCTTGCAAAATTATTCGTGCACGACGCGCTACCACCGCCATAGTGTGTCGCACACGCTACGCATTAATATCACTCGCAAGTTCGGACCGCTAAGCACTCCACTTGTACGCTGCTGAGGTACTTTGCAGGCAAAGGTCAGGCACCATTTTTTCCACTCGCTGGCACTGTAGCAGTTGTGGAAACACTGTTCACGAGTGGAAAATACTGTTCACGCGTGGAAATCACTGTTCACACGCAGAAGTTACTGTTCATCCGTGGAAAAATCACCTAGCCAGTGGAAAATGTTGTTTGTCCATGCAACACGTCGTTCCCGCGGCGCTTTATTACCTTTAAGCAAGCTAGTTTAGCTACTAACCTTATGACGCGTCGTTGTCATGTCTTCGCTTCTCTATTCCTGCGTCTTCTGTCTTTAAAAGGATACGCCGAGCTATTTCGCTCCGCTGCTCACTTGTTTCTTCCTCTCAAATCAAGTTCTTCTGTTCTTGCCCGAGAGAGCTGCGTCTATCGATTTCTCCCCGAGCTATCATCAGCTGAGGTAGTTAGTTTACAATTGATCTTCTTATTCTCTAATGTTTCCTTGACCTGTGATCTCCTCCTCAATTAATTCCTTGACCTGCATAAATGAACCAGCACCCCACCGCTGAGCACGTTCAGCCCAAAGCCCACCCTAGTCCTGACATGCTCGTAAGTCCAAGACCACTCAAAGTTCAATCCTTGAATTAATTCTCTCATGACCAAGACCTCACCACCGCACACGGCACGGAGCCAGAGGACAACCCTGCCAACTCGTTTCGTGCTTCCAGACTACTTAGCTTGTCATGACCACCCACGATCAGTGCTATATATGGCTCTGCTCCACTCCACGCAGGGCAAGCATTTGCTAAGCTCCCTGGTGTCTCTCCTCTTGCATTGCCTCCGCACATCGATCACCGTAGGTGGCACTTCATTCAATTCTGAGGTAGCTAGCCTGTAAGAATTCCTTCATTCTTCTTCTTTATTATTTTCTTGACCCGTGGTCTCATCTAGTAATTCTAGACCCACAGTCATGTGCAAGTCAACAAGTTCAATTGCGTGATTAGCCTCCTCCAATAATACCATTTTCTTCATCTCTAGAGCTCATTTGAATTTATGCATTTATCATGAAATAAATTTTGTTAGGTTCCTAAATTCATGATCTATCTGTTAGTGTATTTAGTTCATGCAGTTCAGTGATACCTTTAGGGTTAATTTATTATATTAAAATGCTTATTATTGTTATGGTTATTTAGAGAATGACTTTTTGTGATGCATCGGTAGAAGTGCTAGCCCTAAAAATTATACAGTAGGCTCATGGTAATATTAGATGCTCTCTATAACTTTGTAGCCTCTGAATAGCTAATTTATTAAGGTAGCTAACATACCCTGATGGAAAGCATATTAAATTATTTAAGAATTTAGTTGCGAAATTGTTCTTGTTAATGAAATGATATTCGGTGGCTATGTGATCAGTAGAGCTAGTTTGTTAGCATGATAAGTGTATTCTTATTTTAAGAGTTGCGGTTGCCTATATATTAATTATTGCATCATCATCATTGCATACATATAGTGAACGAATTGGCGGAGATCGTGACTGTCGGCGATCAGGAGTACGAGGAGATCGTTGAGGAGTACGAGGAGGAGATCCTCATACCGGAGGAGGTCCAGGAGCCACTACTGACTGACCTTGCTGACACTGCGCCTGCCCAAGGCAAGCCCCGGTGCATAACCCTTATTTTACAAATTATTATATATATAGAGGTTGTGCATTTACGTTGCAGGAGTTTTATGATATCCACATGCATATATATATATCTACCCATGAGTCTTATTAGTACAGGATCGTGTAGCTGCTTTGCTTAGGTTTATCGGTAGCGTGAGTAACCTGTCGTTACTCACAATAGGTGGTTATTATTATTATTATTACACTAATGATGAAATGATGGAAAAGGAAATGGTGACCGGGCAGGGATATGGTATGGGTATTGGTGGGTGTAACAGGTTATGTCCCGCGGCCACGGGGCATAGCTTGGTTGCACTTTTTCCCTGTCCGTGTCGATTAAGGACCGTTCGTTGCACTGGATCCCCGGTCAAGTCACAGATTTATTATCCCGAGCATATACTAGCGGATGGGGGCTAGGAAGACTTGTTACTCTCTTGTCATGGGCTCCGGCTCTTTCCGGACCGACTGATTGGAGGCGGGGATAGGTGGAGGTCTTAGCACCGTATTGAGGCCGGGCCTCAAGTACGGGAGCTAGGAGTCCAAGTTTGGACGGGGACCTGGAAACCTGTGACAGGAGGGGAACGGGTTGGTCTTGCTTGTGCCTGGGGTACAAGCGAGGCGTGTGTTTTTTCGGGGTACCCAGCTGGGCACATTGATTCGCGAATCGCCGTTTCTACGTGACGGTACGGCTTGACTGCACTCTGGCACCGTAGTAAGAACTGGCATATGAAAGATGGAAAAATGATTCTGATTGCTCAACCCTTGCTTGATGATAGAACAGGTGCTTACATAGTAGGTTGGATAATGAATTTAACATGGCTGTTAATAATTTAATTAAATAAGGACTCACCCTTAGTATTGCTTTCCGCAAACAAGAACCCACAAGCCATAAAGCCTATCATAATCCTTGAGAGTCGGGAAATATATTCCCAGTCGGGTAAGTCTTGCGAGTACATTGTGTACTCAGGGTTTATTTACCCTTGTTGCAGGTGCTGCTTGAGAAGCTAACTGTTGTGTGGAGGATTCTTCTGGTGGGCACAGACGGATCCTTATACCGCTCCGCTAGATGTTGTTTTATTCCGCTGTTTAATTTATCGCACTCTGAACTTTGGTACTGTAATAAAGAATTTCTGAGACTCTTTGTTGTATGAAATGGATTAAGTATTATAAGCTTGTACTCATTATTGGATCCCGGGTGTAAAATTGTGGAACGTTTCGAGTTCTCCCGTTGGGTGTGCTCGACAGAACTGCTTGACTTGGCTCACTTTTGGGGTGCTTAGTGTCTAGTGGAAGACAGCGCCTCTAAAAGTGTGTTAATTCAGGCGGTTCTGCCACAGTTGGTACCAGAGCTAATAATGAGTTCACGAGCTTAATCACCTTTTAAAAAACTTAAAACTTTGACCAACAAAAGCTTTGCGAAAAGTAGGATGCGGTAAAATCTGCGTAAATAAGTATAAGCCCTAACAATATGGTCTATCTAGGATAGTGGCACTGGTTTTATCTAACCATTTTCTGCAGGTACACTAACTTACGCTACGTAAGAAAGCGCTAGTGTTCGGAAAGGAGTGTACGATGTGCCAAAAATTCAAACGAGTGCCGCTATATTCCGGCTTGAGTGAACGCATAGGCCGATGCATGCATTATAAGAAGAAACTCTGTTAAGCTAAACCCCCTTCACGTATAATTTTGGATAGTTAAGATGATAGGGTAATAAATAAAAAAAAAATGCTTCAATCCTTAGTAAAAGCCTTGTCATTTCTCTAAGTCTCTTGTTCCTAGTCTGGAGGTTCCCTAATGGTTGGCTACTATCTGGTCGCAGATGGATCTGAGGTCCCGTCGTGTGGGCACTGGGTCTGGTCGTGGGAGCACCAGTGCCGGTGCGGGCCGTGGCCTTGGTGAAGGTCATGGTGAAAGTGGTCGCGACAATGGCAACAACAATGCCAATGGACAGAGCCGTGAGGCCCCACTCTTGGGTCCTCCTTCCCCGCCACCACCACCACCACCTCCGATGACTCCTGCGGAGATGATGGCAGAGATGTTAGCTTCACGTCAGGAGACAGCCCGTGCCTTGGAGATGATGGCACAAGCTCTTGGTGGCTTCGTCCGTGGAGGCCACGGTGGCAACGGCGGGAACGGGGGTGGTGCCCGCGGTCTTGAGAGGCCCTGTTCTTATCAGGACTTCTTGAAGACCAACCCGCCCACGTTCACGCCGACTGCAGAGCCTCTAGACGCGGAGCATTGGCTTCGTGTGCTGGAGCAGAAGTTTCTGCTGCTCACGGTGACCGATGAGCAGAAGGTGCACTTTGCCGCACAACAGCTTTTGGGATCTGCTAGCGCATGGTGGGATACTTTCAATGCCATGCAGCCGGTGGGTCATCCTGTGACTTGGCAGGAGTTCACCACTGCCTTCCGAGAGTACTACATTCCTGCGGGTGTTCTGAACAGGAAGCTCTCGGAGTTCTTAGACCTGAAACAGGGGAGCATGTCTGTGATGGAGTATGCCAATAAATTCAACCATCTGGCACAGTATGCTGGGACTCATGTTGACACAGATGAGAAGAAGAGGGACCGCTTCTATCGTGGCCTCTCTTGTATTTTGCAGAAAGAGCTTTATACTGGGAACTATCAGACCTTTGGTACTCTGATGAATGCTGCCATTGCTATGGAAGGACTGCAGCGTGACACTCAGGCTGAGTGGAAGCGCAAGCGGGGAATCTCTGGGTCTTCTAGTCACCCGCAGTCACAGAAGATGCAAGTTGTCAAGAGGATGTCCTACCATCCCCCAGGTGGACAGCCATCTCGGCAGCCTCAGCAGACTCGGCAAACACCGCCGACTCAGTACCGTGCGCCTACTCAGCAGGTGCAGCAGCCCCAGGGATCGCAGTTTCCACCTCGTCAGGGGCAGATGATCAAGTCTACTGCTTGTTTCAAGTGTGGCAAGGAGGGCCACTTTGCTCGGGAGTGTCCCGAGAACCGGGCTGCTCAGTCTTCCCAGCCGTCCGCCAGCTCTCGCTTGATCAAGAGGACGATTATTAAGAAGAAGGTGCCAGTGAGTCGCTCAGGACAGGTTAACTACACCGAGGCTGAGGAGATCCTACAGAATGAGCCTGTGATGGCTGGTATGTTTACCATTGACTCCCACCCAGCATTTGTGTTATTTGATTCTGGAGCATCACATTCATTCATGAGCATGGGGTTTGCAGAAAGACACAATATATCTCTTATGGCTATTCCTTTTGCCTATAAAATTAGCACTCCGGGTGCGCAGATGTGCATAAATACCCGGACGGACACAGTCAGCTTAGTGCTGGCCACTCACACTTACCGTCTCCAGTTCATGTTGCTACCTGGACAAGGCATTGATGCAATCCTGGGCATGAATTGGTTGAAGGTTTATGGGGTAGTCTTGGACCTTAAGAGGAGAGTTGTTGAGTTACGACTTCCTTCTTCTGAGGATAGGATGTCTCTCCGTATCTCTCTAAATTCTGCTTCACCAGTCGCCGCTAATGTTGAAGCTTCTCCTGATCTTGCCTCTATTCCTGTGGTCTGTGAGTTTCCTGATGTCTTCCCTGAAGATTTACCTGGGTTACCACCAGATAGAGATGTGGAGTTTATCATAGAGTTAGAGCCTAGCACTGCTCCTATTTCACGGCGTCCTTACCGCATGGCTCCACCAGAACTAGCAGAAATGAAGAAGCAATTAGAGGAATTGCTGAAGAAGGGGTTTATCCGTCCTAGTTCTTCTCCATGGGGTTGTCCAGCTATTTTTGTGAAGAAGAAGGACGACACTCTGCGGATGTGTGTGGATTATCGCCCTCTCAATGCGGTAACCATCAAGAATAAGTACCCTTTGCCTCGCATTGATGCTTTGTTTGATCAGTTGGCTGGTGCTAGAGTGTTTTCCAAAATTGATCTTCGTTCTGGGTATCACCAAATAAAAATTCGGCCCCAAGATATACCAAAGACAGCTTTCTCTACTAGGTATGGGCTTTATGAGTACCTAGTCATGTCTTTTGGTCTCACCAATGCTCCTGCATTCTTCATGTACCTCATGAACTCAGTCTTTATGCCGGAGTTAGATAAGTTTGTAGTGGTGTTCATTGATGATATTTTGATATATTCCAAGAATGAAGAAGAACATGCACAACACCTTCGCACAGTCCTGAACCGACTGCGGGAGCACAAGCTGTATGCCAAGTTCAGCAAATGTGAGTTTTGGTTGGATAGGGTGCAGTTTTTGGGACATGTTCTGACCCCTGAAGGTGTATCGGTAGATCCTAGCAAGGTGCATGATGTGCTTAGTTGGAATTCTCCAAAATCGGTACATCAGATCCGTCAGTTTCTTGGTCTTGCCGGTTATTATCGACGCTTCATTCCTGATTTCTCCAAGATAGCTCAGCCTATGACCAAGTTGCTTCAGAAAGACTCCAAGTTTGTGTGGAGTCCAGCCTGTGAGGAAGCCTTCCAAGCTTTGAAGAAATTTCTTACCTCTGCCCCTATTCTTGCCCAACCGGATATTGACAAGCCATTTGATGTGTATTGTGATGCATCCAAGACAGGTCTTGGTTGTGTGCTTATGCAAGAGGGACGGGTGATAGCTTATGCTTCTCGTCAACTGAAGAAGCATGAAGTGAATTATCCCACCCATGATTTAGAGCTGGCTGCAGTGGTGCACGCTCTAAAGATTTGGAGGCATTATCTATTGGGAAACAAGGTGCATATTTATACGGATCACAAGAGCCTCAAGTATATTTTCACTCAACCCGAGTTAAATATGAGGCAAAGGAGATGGCTTGAGTTAATCAAGGATTATAATCTAGAAGTCCATTATCATCCTGGAAAAGCCAATGTGGTGGCTGATGCGTTGAGTCGGAAGTCACATCAGAAAGATGAAGAGTCCTTACCTCTCTCTCACTCTGCAGTTTTAGCTCACATTGCTCTAGTCTCAGATTTATTGGAGCAAATTATCATTGAGCAAAGGCAGGATGTTTTGGAGATTCCTCATATCAAGAAGTTGATTGCTGAAGGACGTGGTCCTCATTTCAGCATTGATGAACAAGGTGTGGTGAGATACAAGAATCGGTTGGTGGTTCCCGGAAGTGATGAGCTTAGAAGAAAGATTTTGGAGGAAGCCCATAGTTCCAGGCTATCCATTCATCCGGGAAGTAACAAGATGTACCATGATTTGCGCCACTTGTATTGGTGGTCAAATATGAAGCAGGATATCACTAAGTATATTGCAGAATGTGATATTTGTGGAAGGGTGAAGGCAGACCATATGCGTACGCCTGGTTTCCTACAGCCTTTGCCAATCCCAGTGTGGAAATGGGAGGATATTTCTATGGATTTTATTACAGGATTGCCTCGCACAGTAAAAGGGCATGATTCTATTTGGGTTATTGTGGATCGTCTTACAAAGTCTGCCCATTTTCTTCCTGTGGATGGAAGGTATACAGCCATGCAATATGCTAAGTTGTATTTTGACCGCATTGTAACTCTCCATGGAGTCCCTCTCACTATTGTTTCTGATCGTGGATCGGTCTTTATGTCCCGCTTTTGGACTCAACTCCAAAAATGCCTTGGAACTAGTCTTCTCAGAAGTTCAGCTTATCATCCGCAGACCGACGGCCAGACAGAAAGAGTCAATCAAGTGCTGGAAGATATGTTGAGAGCTTGTGTCATTTCTTTCCCAGAGAAGTGGGATGAGTGCTTGAGATTGGCTGAGTTTTCTTACAACAATAGCTATCAAGAAAGCATTCGAATGGCACCTTTTGAGGCTTTGTATGGCAAGAAGTGTAGGACACCGCTCAACTGGGTTGAAGTAGGAGACCGTGGTTACTTCGGGCCTGACTTTATCCATGAAGCAAGAGAGAAAGTCGGAATTATTCGGAGTCATTTGAAGGCGGCTCAGAACCGCCAGAAAACCTATGCGGATAAGAGAAGAAGGCCTTTGCAATTTGAAGTTGGTGATTATGTGTATCTTAAAGTGTCTCCCATGAAAGGTGTGCATAGGTTTGGTGTCCGTGGAAAATTAGCTCCTCGCTATGTTGGGCCTTACAAGGTTTTGGAACGGCGTGGTACTGTTGCTTACCGCATCCAGCTCCCAGATATATTGTCAGCCGTCCATGATGTTTTTCATGTGTCTCAGTTGAAAAAGTGTTTGCGAGTTCCTGATGAGGCAGTGGAGATCGAAGGACTCCCTCTCCAACCTGATCTTTCCTATATTGAGCATCCCGTCAAGATTTTGGATGAAAAAGAAAGGGTGACGAGAAACAATGTGGTGAAATTTTACAAAGTCCAATGGCAGAATCACTCGGAGGATGAAGCTACTTGGGAACTTGAGAGTTATATTTTAAAGAATTATCCTCATCTCATTCCTGGCTCATCAATGTAATTATCGAGATTAAAAATTTATTTCAACCTCTTTTCTCACACTAGGCACATGAAATCTCGGGTCGAGATTTTCATTTAGGGGGGTAGAGTGTAACACCCTCGGTGTTACCGCGTCAACAAGTCACTAAATATTTTTCATAAAGTCCAAGTAGCCCTTCAAGCACGTCATGTATCTTCACGTGAGAGCTCCATAGCCACAAAGTCAAATGACAAATTATTGTCATTCACTAATTATTAGCATACCACTTGGCAAGATTTTTATCTCCATCAATCTCGCGACGCGCCACTGTCATCTCTCGTTGTTCTAATTATCCCGCCTTTACTTCGCTTGCTAATCACCTTGCAAAATTATTCGTGCACGACGCGCTACCACCGCCATAGTGTGTCGCACACGCTACGCATTAATATCACTCGCAAGTTCGGACCGCTAAGCACTCCACTTGTACGCTGCTGAGGTACTTTGCAGGCAAAGGTCAGGCACCATTTTTTCCACTCGCTGGCACTGTAGCAGTTGTGGAAACACTGTTCACGAGTGGAAAATACTGTTCACGCGTGGAAATCACTGTTCACACGCAGAAGTTACTGTTCATCCGTGGAAAAATCACCTAGCCAGTGGAAAATGTTGTTTGTCCATGCAACACGTCGTTCCCGCGGCGCTTTATTACCTTTAAGCAAGCTAGTTTAGCTACTAACCTTATGACGCGTCGTTGTCATGTCTTCGCTTCTCTATTCCTGCGTCTTCTGTCTTTAAAAGGATACGCCGAGCTATTTCGCTCCGCTGCTCACTTGTTTCTTCCTCTCAAATCAAGTTCTTCTGTTCTTGCCCGAGAGAGCTGCGTCTATCGATTTCTCCCCGAGCTATCATCAGCTGAGGTAGTTAGTTTACAATTGATCTTCTTATTCTCTAATGTTTCCTTGACCTGTGATCTCCTCCTCAATTAATTCCTTGACCTGCATAAATGAACCAGCACCCCACCGCTGAGCACGTTCAGCCCAAAGCCCACCCTAGTCCTGACATGCTCGTAAGTCCAAGACCACTCAAAGTTCAATCCTTGAATTAATTCTCTCATGACCAAGACCTCACCACCGCACACGGCACGGAGCCAGAGGACAACCCTGCCAACTCGTTTCGTGCTTCCAGACTACTTAGCTTGTCATGACCACCCACGATCAGTGCTATATATGGCTCTGCTCCACTCCACGCAGGGCAAGCATTTGCTAAGCTCCCTGGTGTCTCTCCTCTTGCATTGCCTCCGCACATCGATCACCGTAGGTGGCACTTCATTCAATTCTGAGGTAGCTAGCCTGTAAGAATTCCTTCATTCTTCTTCTTTATTATTTTCTTGACCCGTGGTCTCATCTAGTAATTCTAGACCCACAGTCATGTGCAAGTCAACAAGTTCAATTGCGTGATTAGCCTCCTCCAATAATACCATTTTCTTCATCTCTAGAGCTCATTTGAATTTATGCATTTATCATGAAATAAATTTTGTTAGGTTCCTAAATTCATGATCTATCTGTTAGTGTATTTAGTTCATGCAGTTCAGTGATACCTTTAGGGTTAATTTATTATATTAAAATGCTTATTATTGTTATGGTTATTTAGAGAATGACTTTTTGTGATGCATCGGTAGAAGTGCTAGCCCTAAAAATTATACAGTAGGCTCATGGTAATATTAGATGCTCTCTATAACTTTGTAGCCTCTGAATAGCTAATTTATTAAGGTAGCTAACATACCCTGATGGAAAGCATATTAAATTATTTAAGAATTTAGTTGCGAAATTGTTCTTGTTAATGAAATGATATTCGGTGGCTATGTGATCAGTAGAGCTAGTTTGTTAGCATGATAAGTGTATTCTTATTTTAAGAGTTGCGGTTGCCTATATATTAATTATTGCATCATCATCATTGCATACATATAGTGAACGAATTGGCGGAGATCGTGACTGTCGGCGATCAGGAGTACGAGGAGATCGTTGAGGAGTACGAGGAGGAGATCCTCATACCGGAGGAGGTCCAGGAGCCACTACTGACTGACCTTGCTGACACTGCGCCTGCCCAAGGCAAGCCCCGGTGCATAACCCTTATTTTACAAATTATTATATATATAGAGGTTGTGCATTTACGTTGCAGGAGTTTTATGATATCCACATGCATATATATATATCTACCCATGAGTCTTATTAGTACAGGATCGTGTAGCTGCTTTGCTTAGGTTTATCGGTAGCGTGAGTAACCTGTCGTTACTCACAATAGGTGGTTATTATTATTATTATTACACTAATGATGAAATGATGGAAAAGGAAATGGTGACCGGGCAGGGATATGGTATGGGTATTGGTGGGTGTAACAGGTTATGTCCCGCGGCCACGGGGCATAGCTTGGTTGCACTTTTTCCCTGTCCGTGTCGATTAAGGACCGTTCGTTGCACTGGATCCCCGGTCAAGTCACAGATTTATTATCCCGAGCATATACTAGCGGATGGGGGCTAGGAAGACTTGTTACTCTCTTGTCATGGGCTCCGGCTCTTTCCGGACCGACTGATTGGAGGCGGGGATAGGTGGAGGTCTTAGCACCGTATTGAGGCCGGGCCTCAAGTACGGGAGCTAGGAGTCCAAGTTTGGACGGGGACCTGGAAACCTGTGACAGGAGGGGAACGGGTTGGTCTTGCTTGTGCCTGGGGTACAAGCGAGGC
This sequence comes from Saccharum hybrid cultivar R570, assembly GCA_038087645.1. Taxonomy (NCBI): domain Eukaryota; kingdom Viridiplantae; phylum Streptophyta; class Magnoliopsida; order Poales; family Poaceae; genus Saccharum; species Saccharum hybrid cultivar. The sequence continues at coordinate 40,461,992 of JAQSUU010000307.1, read as the reverse complement.
GTGTGTTTTTTCGGGGTACCCAGCTGGGCACATTGATTCGCGAATCGCCGTTTCTACGTGACGGTACGGCTTGACTGCACTCTGGCACCGTAGTAAGAACTGGCATATGAAAGATGGAAAAATGATTCTGATTGCTCAACCCTTGCTTGATGATAGAACAGGTGCTTACATAGTAGGTTGGATAATGAATTTAACATGGCTGTTAATAATTTAATTAAATAAGGACTCACCCTTAGTATTGCTTTCCGCAAACAAGAACCCACAAGCCATAAAGCCTATCATAATCCTTGAGAGTCGGGAAATATATTCCCAGTCGGGTAAGTCTTGCGAGTACATTGTGTACTCAGGGTTTATTTACCCTTGTTGCAGGTGCTGCTTGAGAAGCTAACTGTTGTGTGGAGGATTCTTCTGGTGGGCACAGACGGATCCTTATACCGCTCCGCTAGATGTTGTTTTATTCCGCTGTTTAATTTATCGCACTCTGAACTTTGGTACTGTAATAAAGAATTTCTGAGACTCTTTGTTGTATGAAATGGATTAAGTATTATAAGCTTGTACTCATTATTGGATCCCGGGTGTAAAATTGTGGAACGTTTCGAGTTCTCCCGTTGGGTGTGCTCGACAGAACTGCTTGACTTGGCTCACTTTTGGGGTGCTTAGTGTCTAGTGGAAGACAGCGCCTCTAAAAGTGTGTTAATTCAGGCGGTTCTGCCACACATGTGCTCATATGCATATCATGTCATCAAAGCATTCCACCGTAATCCGATGCATCATTCGCATGTTTGCTTATGCACTTGCATCATACAGGATCGCAGGAGGAGTCGCAGGTAGCAGTACCGGAGGAGCAAGTTTGGACCGATCAGCAAGAGCCCCAGGCACTGGAGGTGCCCGAGGAAGAAGAACCAGGCGAGGAGCTGCCCGAGTGCGTAGACCACCAACCTAGCTCGTTCGAAAGAGGCAAGCCCCGGAGCATTTTAAGTCTCCTACTTTATAAAAGCAATTTCTTATTAAATGAGTTATAGTTATATATATTGTTGCATTAAGTTATAGGAGTTGAGTGAAATCGTTGTTGCATTTATTATCCTTGTTCACCTGGTTAACTTTACCCTGTTAGGTTAGGATCGAGTAAATTGCTTAGCCATGCTTAGACCGGTAGAAGTCGGGTGATTTCCTGTCACCTGCGAGTTCTAGGTGGATACCTGGTTATGGTTAGCTATAATTGTGATCATGGAAAGTAACCAAGTGTTGGTAGATAAAGAAAGACCGGGCGGAGTCTTATAGGGTTCTGGACTATAGTAATTCCGTCTGTGTCGATTAAGGACCGATCGTTGCTCGTCCCTCTTGTCATGTTAAACGCATGCCTCACATTTAGCTGGCCGAATAAAGTACCTTTCGACCGCGAAGCTAGTGACACTATTTTGAGCCGAGATAAACTCGGATTGGTAGACTGGTGCCGAAGGGGGTGTAACGGGGACGCGAAGAGTGAGCCCAAGGTGCGTCCTGGCAGTCGGGCGGTCCCTGGGTAGTGCAATCCATGATTGTTATCCCACGGCTTCTTGGAAAGTGTCATTGGTGACCTAAGCGACCCTGACGGGGGAAGTGTGGTTTGTGTGAGGAATAAATCACCAGCTGGTTAGGAATCGATTCAAATCGCCATCGCTCCTGGATAGTGAGCACTTGACTCGAGCTACGGCATCGTAGTAACAATAATGGAACACTGATGGTTAAGTGAATGATGTTGGAAATGCTAAACCTGATATGGTAATTTAGATGCTAATGATGAATCAAGTGATTGCTTTAGCAATAGGTGCTTACCTAGCTTGAATAGGTTATAATAAAAATGATGCAAAAAGTACTTAATTTAGTTATTCATAATAACTTATGCCTTTCGCAAATGAGTCAAACCAGTCCACTGTATAAAAGCCTTGCATGTTCCTTGGTGTCCTTTATTTTTGGTTTATGACGGGTAAGTCTAGCTGAGTACATTCTCGTACTCAGGGCGTTGTTCCCATTGTTGTTGCAGATGGTCAGATGTACTATGGGTACTGCTCCAACTGTTTGTATCCGGCGATGGGCGACAACTTGGACCTTGGGCAATGGTCACTCTATTCGTCTTATCTAATGCTTTTGTGGACCGTGACTATCTTCTGGCACTGTATTTGAACTAAGTGTGTGTGGTTTAAAACTACTTGCTTCCGCTATGTTATTTTGAACTATGTTGTAATAACTTTTATTCCGAACTCCGATGTATTCAACTCTTGTTGCGAACTCTATGTAGCATGTGAACTGTGGCTGCTAAATCAGTACGATCATGGTTGTATGTTGGTTGGTTTGAAATCCCTCGTGATTTCACGGAATCTCGGGTTATACGGGTTTAAGTTTGGTAAATTATCTGCCTTGGTGGAAGATTTTCTTACTTAATCTCGTATAATCATGTTGATCCGTTACAAACCAAGAGACAAGTGATCTTCTCAATAATTGACAAGTCCCGGAGGTGCTCTTTCTCTCAACTTTGTCACCGGCATAGTCGGAATCCGAATATCCAACTATCTCAAAGCTTGCACCCTTGGGATACCACAATCCAACATTTTATGTATGCTTCAAGTATCTCAATATTCTCTTTGTTGCCTTCAAATGACTTTCTCTTGGTGAGGCTTGAAATCTTGCACACATGCATACACTAAACATCACATCGGACCTTGATGCCGTCACATAGAGTAGGCTACCAATCATTGATCTATATAGCTTTTGATCCACCATGTTGCCACTCTTATCACTATCCAAGCTTCCATTAGTGCTCATTAGAGTTGTAATGCCCTTTGCATCTTCCATGCCAAACTTCTTTAGCATATCCTTGATGTACTTTGTTTGGCCCACAAATGTACCTTCTTTTATTTGCTTGATTTGAAGTCCAAGGAAGAAGCTAAGCTCACCAATCATTGACATTTCAAACTCTTTTGCCATCATACTTTCAAACTCATCACAAAAATCTTTGTTGGTTGAACCAAAGATGATATCATCAACATAGATTTGCAACACAAACAAGTCCTTGCCTATTTTCTTAGTGAATAGTGTTGTATCAACTTTGCCCATGACAAATCCTTTAGATAGCAAGAAATCTTTTAATCTTTCATACCATGCTCTAGGTGCTTGCTTCAATCCATACAAAGCTTTCCTCAACTTGTAGACATGGTTGGGTTTCTTGTCATCTTCAAAACCAGGAGGTTGCTCCACATACACCTCCTCTTGAATGTACCCATTAAAAAATACACTTTTGACATCTATTTGGTAAACCTTGATATTGTGAGCACAAGCATAGGCAAGTAGAATCCTAATTGCTTCCAATCTTATAATCGGGGCATAAGTTTCACCAAAGTCAAGACCCTCTATTTGAGTGTATCCTTGAGCCACTAGTCTTGCTTTGTTCCATACTACTATCCCATCTTAATCTTGCTTGTTGCGAAAGACCCATCTTGTTCCAATGACATTGTGATCCTTAGGCCTCTTAACTAGTTCTCATACTTCATTTCTCTTGAAGTTGTTGAGCTCTTTATGCATTGCATTTACCCAATCTGGATCTCTCAATGCTTTATCAATGTCCTTGGGTTCTTCCATTGACACAAAAGAAGAGTGTGCACAAAATGATGTCAATCTTGATCTAGTTTAAACTCCTCTTTGTATGTCACCAATGATGAAATCCAATGGATGATCTCTTGCAATGTTAGTTGGTTGAAGCACTTGGACTTGATTGCTTGGATGTTGATGTTGATTATGAGTTGAAGAAGATAAACTATCCACTTGTTGATCTTATTGCACTTGAGATGATGTACTAGCTTGATTTTACACATTAGAACCACTAGCTTGTATAATAGGACTTTGTTGCACTTGATCTTTGATGTCATCCACATCAATCACTTGCTTTGGCCTAATGTCACCAATGTCCATCTTTTTCATAGCATTAGCTAATTGAGTTCCTCTCACATCATCCAAGTTGTCTTCCTCATCTTTGAGAGCCATTTGTTTCATCAAACTCAACATCATGCACTTCTTCAAGTTGACCACTACCCAAATTCCAAACTCTATAAGTTTTGCTAGTAGTGGAGTAACCAAGTAGGAATCCTTCATCACATTTCTTCTCAAACTTACTCAATCTAGTGCCCTTCTTCAAGATGTAGCATTTGAAACCAAATACCCAAAAGTATACAATGTTGGGCTTTCTTCCATTCAAGATCTCATATGGTATCTTCTCTAGGAACTTGTAGCAATAGAGGCGGTTGCTATAAAAGCAAGCCGTGTTGATTGCTTCGGCCCAAAATGAATGACTCACACTATACTCATTCAACATTAATCTTGCCATATCAATTAAGGTTCTATTCTTCCTCTCAACTAGGCTATTGGATTGAGGTTTAATTCCAAGATCATCACATAGCTCATCAACTTTTGTGTTTCTAAACTCACTTCCATTGTCACTTCTCACTTTCTTGATTGTGGTCTCAAACTCATTTTGCACTCTCTTGATGAACTTCTTGAATATGTCAAATACATCACTCTTGTCCACAAGAAAGAATACCAATGTGTATCTAGTGAAATCATCAACAATCACAAAGCCATACTTGTTGCCACCAATGCTTGTGTATGTTGTTGGTCCAAATAGATCCATGTGCAACAACTCAAATGGCTTGGATGTACTCATGATGCTCTTCAATGGATGAGTGTTGCCCACTTGCTTTCCGGCTTGACATGCACTATTTAGCTTGTCTTTCTCAAATGTGACATCCTTCAAGCCTCTAACTAAGTCATGCTTCACTAACTTGTTCAATTGCTTCATGCCAACATAACCAAGTCTTCTATGCCATAACCAACCCATACTTGATTTAGTGAGCAAGCATGTTGAAAGTTGAGTGTCACTAGCATTGAAATCAACCAAGTATAGATTCGCATATCTAAAGCCTTTGAAGATCAAATTGGAGCCATCAACACTATCTCCGTATCATCAACACCAAAGATACACTTGAAGCCAAGATCACACAATTGAGCAACCGAGAGAAGATTGAAGTTTAACTTTTCAACTAGGAGCACATTGGAAATGCTATGATCATTAGAGATTGCAATCCTTCCAAGCACACATGTTAGCTCATTTTCAAGTTAAGCATATAGGGCAAAGATGATGCGCTCTATCCAAATGCATATGATCAAAGAATGCCACCTAGACGCACATGTAGGACTCAATTGCAAAGAGAATTCCCCTCTTCATAGTATGGCTATGTATCCTATGTCATCCACACCCTCTATGGTGTCTTGGATGCAAAACGAAAAAGTCCTATCATATACCTTTTCTTTGAGCATCCACTTGTTGCACCTTGTTCCAACTCCATCACTTGAGCTTGATCATTTTATTCACCTTTGCTTGATCCAAGCTCCTTATACCAACCACCATCGTGCTATTACATACATGCTAGATCACGGTGGTTAGCACTAGGTATTGTCACTAATTACCAACACCAAATATAGGAGTTTCAATGGTGTGCATTCCTCGCTTGTAGAATTGGAGTCATTCATTGCTCCACCCTTGGATGGGAACCATCTTCTCGATCAGGTTCTTGGCTTCATTCACATTCACCGAGAAGAAGGCTCCTCTAGCAACAGCATCGATGTGGTCATGAGCCATGTTGATGAGCCTGTGGTAGAAGTTTTGGATTAGGAGCCAATCCTCCATTCCATGGTGTGGGCACGCCAGAATGTACTCTTGAAGGCATTCCCACGCCCGAGGATGCACTCATCTACTTACTGTTGAAAACTTGAAATTTTGTTATGAAGGTCATTAGTCTTACCCATTGAGAAGAACTTGATGAGGAATGCGTAGGAACACTTATCCTAAGTGTTCATGACTTCACGGTTGGAGTAGAACCACTGCTTTGCCTTCTCGAGCAATGAGAATAGGAAGAGGCAAAGTCAGGTGGCCTCTTGAGTAACTCCCTTGATGGTGAACATACCACAAATCTCCAGCAGGCATGTTCAACCTTCATCTCCACCATTCCATCCATCTGTTGTTGTGCTTTATTTTTGCAAGAAAAAACACATCTGGAGACTCCTACTTTTGGACATCCAGAAGCCCACAACTATTGGGCCATTCCCTACACCCCGGCAATTCCATGTTACAATACTCATCTTTCCTGGCGGAACTTCCCTTGTAATACCGCTTGATCAGCAAAGATCGTCATGTCCTCCACATCTTCTCCCTCCACCTTTTGCCTCTTTTGTTCCTTCGCATCATCACCTTCCTCTCCCTCCAGCAACCTCTTCTTGCTCTCTCTAAAGTTGACACCCTCCTCAAAGCCATTGTGTTCCCGCTGGACTCTTTTATAGGTCCTATCCAATATCCTATTCCCCAAAGTATTTTCTCTATCCTTTTTAAAATCCTTTTCCCCACAAGGGCATGTGCTATAGCCTGTTGAATGGGACAAAGTGAGCTCTGGTCCAACCTCATCCTAGTTGCTCCATCTCATCCCCTGTATTACCCACCTTATCCACCTCCATTTATTTAATCTCCCCACATGTGATTATTGCATCCTTCACAGGGTTTCCCCTTCTTCCATAATATGTGTGGTGCAGACCCTCCTTCCCCTCAACTCCTTTGTTAACATAAGCATCGATTCTTCCATTCCTCCCTCCCCCGTAATCTCCCTACCAAATCCCCTCCACAGGATTTGGTAAATTCATCCTTCTCCAACCCTCCACTCTCCTCAAAGGAAATTTCACGTGTTACACCCTTAGGCTTTTGGCGGTTCAAATTTTTTTAGAGGGCTTGTAACTTTATTATAGGTCTCTCTGCATGCTGGGGATGTGTCGTTTGACCAGGAAGTAATCATTTTACTCTTCTCCTTTCCCCAGCTATCACTATTCCTAGATTTCTAATGCCCCTCCCCCCTGAATTACTCCCATTCAACCCTTTATTATGAGTACCATAGGCCACTCTTCTACATGAAGGATTAACCAGCAACCAGTTTCTATCTTGTTTCCTCTCATCCTTGCCACAGTTCTCATTGATATGACCCAACAATCCACAAACATAGCAAAAATTTGGGAGAAATTCATATTTGGTTGGGCATCGACAATCCTTTCCCCCAACTGTTGATCCATCATCATCACCCCACAAAGCAGTGCCTTGCCAATATCCAACTTAACTTCAATTCTGAGATAACCCCCAACTGTTGATCCATCATCATCAGTGTCCACTAGGGTCTTTCCCACCTTATTAGTGATCTCCTTTCCGGTGGCATCGTTCATCAGGCCAAGTGATAGATCGAAGACGTGAATCCATGTCAGCGTGTATACAAACTCCAGATCCTTCAGAGGTTTCTTGCCATCAAAACCCACCACCACAAACAAATCACCGCCAAACTCCCACAGCCCCTCATTTTTGCCTGCCACTCACCCCGGTTTCAGGATGTAAAATAGGGAGATTCTCACACAATTTCCTTATACCAGACTCCCTTTAGAGGGCACCAAATTTTCCCCAATGTTTGGCTCATCCCTTCTATGTGTCTGCCTAGGTTTTGTTGAGAATAGCTTCCCCACTGCCAGTACCACCTTACCTCCATCACCCACCGACGTCTTCCAAGCAACCCCACAATTCTCCTCCTCTAAGAGCTTCAGACCCTCCATGAACCCCTCAAACTCCTCCATGCCACCACCATCTCTCTTTGAACTCCCCACCAGGGCCATCGTTTCTGTTAGAAGTAACTAAGAAGAGAAGGAAAGAGTAGCAATTCAAGAGTCAGATAATCTAAAATAGGCTAGCAATGTTGTGGATGGGACAAGATTTGAGCATATTGAACAGTTTAGGCTTGATTTTGGTGTAGAAACTAGTCCAGAGCCGGTTTGAGACCTCCCAGAGAGACTTCTCTACCTAGCTCCAAAAACTTCAAATTTAGAAATTGATTTGTTCATAGACAAAGGGAGTACAAAATAAATGAATGGTCAAGTTGACAAAGTACCGAGAAATGTCATGTGGTGGGCCTTGGAAAAGCACAAAGTCCCGACTAAGTACGTTACCCTCGTCAAGGATATGTACAGGGATGTGGTGACGTTTGTCCGAACATGTGATGGCGACACCAGTGACTTTCCAATTAAAATAGGACTGCATCAGGGGTCAGCTTTGAGCCCTTATTTATTTGCTTTAGTGATGGATGAGGTCACAAGGGACATACAAGGTGATATCCCTTGGTGTATGCTTTTTACTGATGATGTGGTGCTAGTTGACGACAGTAGGGCAGGGGTTAATAGGAAGTTAGAACTATGGAGGCACACGTTAGAGTTGAAAGGGTTCAGACTTAGTAGGACTAAGACCGAGTACATGAGGTGCGATTTCAGCGCGACTAGGCATGAGGAGGGAGACGTTAGCCTCGATGGGCAAGTGGTGGCCAAGAAGGATACTTTTCGGTATTTAGGGTCGATGCTACAAAAGGATGGAGACATTGATGAAGATGTTAGGCATAGAATTTCAGCCGGCTGGTTGAAATGGCGAAGCTTCTGGCGTCCTCTGTGACAAAAGGGTGCCTCAGAAGCTGAAAGGTAAGTTCTATAGGACGGCGATTCGCCCGGCGATGTTATACGGTGCTGAGTGTTGGCCTACAAAAATGCGACATATCCAGCAATTGAGTGTAGCAGAGATGCGTATGTTGCGTTGGTATTGTGGACACACAAGGAGGGATAGAGTCCGGAACGACGATATTCGGGATAGGGTTGGGGTGGTACCAATTGAGGAGAAATTGATTCAACATCGGTTGAGATGGTTTGGACATGTCAAACGGAGGCCTCCTAAGGCGCCGGTGCGTAGTGGGGTTCTAAAGCGGGCCGATAATGTAAAGAGCGGTAGAGATCGACCTAAACTTATGACGAGTCCATTAAGAGAGACCTTAAGGAGTAGAATATCTCTAAGGATTTAGCTATGGACAGGAGCGCTTGGAGACTGGTAATCAACGTGCCTGAACCGTAATCTCTTTCTGTCTTGTGCCTTTTATGTCCCTTTATGTGTCTCTATTTCTCGTCTCTTTTAGGTTTTATCTCTAACCTACCCCAACTTGCTTGAACAAAAGACTACATTGTTGTCGTCGTCGTCAAGTGTAAATTAAGAAACCTTGCCATTAACGCCTTATAAACTGGACAAACAGTAATAAGCTAGCCACATCTGCTATAACAAGAAGCAAAATATCATATGCCATTGTTAAGGACGAGTATTTTTAGCCTCATCGAGGAATCCTATTAACAAAAGCTACATTGAAAATCTCTGTTGCCTTTCAGATATGCCATCCAAAATCAGGCCGCCCAAGGTCCACCAAGATACATGGAACCAGTCCAACACAACACGACAAACAGAGAAAACAATAATTCAATCAATATGCTTCTAAACTAAGAGGATTCTATGTACAACCGTGTCAAACACGAGCTTCCTATATGTCATGCGCTAGACAACCAATATGAGAATCAACCATCGCCGGGCCTACCTAGGACTCCGGAGCAAATTGCACTCTTCCACAAAGCATAAAAATGCCAAATAGAGGCCCCCAAAGGCACATATTAGAGAAGCTGCTGCCGGAGCTGTTGGTTCTCCCTTCTTAATTGCTGCACTTCTTTTGTCAGGCCTTCCACCTTTTCCATGACCAACTTCAGCACGCCTGACATTTCCATCTGTTTCTCGCAGAAAGGTTCATTGTGTCAAAAAAGAAGAATGTATTAAAACAAAGGGTAAACAAAAAGATTGAGCACATAGAGCGAACAAGCATTTCGAAATCATAGGTATGGGTTCAGAACTTCAGACAAGGAATCGAACTAACAGTGACAAATGTGCAATCTCATCTAGTGTCGACAATTTATGATTGTACCAAAGAAATGCAAGACAGAAAAATAGCAAGCTGCCTTCCTCTTTCAAAATAAAAGAAAAATAAGGGCAATAGTTTATTTCATTGATAAATATTCCTAGTGTTAACTTAAAAACAGATCAGCTAGAGTTGGGTAAGGGGATTAAAGGCTCAACTAGTCTATTGTATATGCTTTCATATTTTTTCCATGGGTGTAGAAACAAAAGGAGCTCCTTACATAAAAAATCTACGGATATTGAATAGAAAAAAAAAATTCAAAAGCAAACTATAGAACCATGATGAAAAAACATTTTAATTGCACTCGTGGCAGTTACCAAAAAAAAAACATTACTTCATTGTTTTCATCGTATATTCAGCAATAAAACAAGATAAATCTTCAATAAAGTTGTACATTTCCAACATAAAAAAAGCAACACCTTTGACAAAATGTTGCACACAGTGAGACATTCTACTATGAACGCCAATAACGCGTGACGGGGTCGCGCTTCCCCAATTGGCGCGCCGCCCACCACTCAACGCCCCACCGCGGCGCGGTAGGGTCTTGCTGGAACTCCACAGCAATGGCCCCGGAGCTCCGTCGAGACCCTACAGCGCCTGTGGCAACCTCCTTCCCCTTCCCCCAACGCCGCCATGTGGCCGCTACCTGGAGCTCTGGCGAGACCCTACCACACTTGTGGCGACCTTCCCCTTCCCCCACCATCACCATGGCCACGCCCCTGCCCCAATCCCACCCGGCTGCCTTCTCCGCCGCCCGCTCCGGCGACATTGGGCGCATTTGGATCTCGCCCGGCCCTGTGTTGCCTTGACGAGTGCGGAAACCGAGAACAGGTGGGTGTTTGGTTCCCTTGCTCAGGTTTCTCGGGGACTACACTGGTGAGTTTTGCCAAGCTTCCGTGGGAGAGCCGGATCCGCTCTCGGGAGTGGGTGAGGATCTCAGTTTCTGCACGGGCACAGCTACGCAAGGTGAGGCGAGGCAGCGTTGGTCAACAAACGCGTCCATCACCTCCACAGTTCAAGAAGGCGCTAGGCGGTTTCTAGGCGACGATCCATGGCCTAGAGCCTAGGCGAGCCTAGGCTAGCCTAGGCGTTTCAAGGCATTCTATATCCATTCATATTTTAGCTGTATAAGTCTATAAGAAAAGAAAAAACAGGACACCTGTGGGCCAAGAGTTGTATAGAAAGGCCCATAAAGCAGCCCAAGCCCATATCTGAGCAGCAAGCCTTATCTCTAACCTCATCCCCTACCCTATCCCTTCATACCCCTTCGTATCATCCATCGCACGACTGGCCGCGCCGCCGCGGTGCCCGCTGCCTCCATCCCTGCCTCTCCCGTCCTCCACGCTGCTTGCTGCCCCCGTCCCCGCCTCTTTCCCCACCGCCCGCACGCGTCCGCGCCCCAACTCCACGCGAAGCTCCTTCTCCCCCACCAGCGACCTCCGCCAGACGCTCCTTCCCCACCGGCGCCGCCGATGAGCCGCCACCGCCTAGGGGTCTGCCTACCCCCGTAGGCCAGGCGGGAACCCCTCGACTAGCGCTTAGTCGCGCCTAGGCGAGGATGAGGCGTCGCCTTTTTGAACTTTGATCACCTCCGCCTCTGCCTCATCGCTGTCTCTCCCGTCCCCGCTGTCGTGCCTGCCTGCCAGAGATGGAGAAGAAGAGAGAGGAAGAGAAGAGAGGGAGAGGAAGACTATTGGGCGTCTCGCGATACAACCAGAGCGTGATGGGTTGTCAGATAGATTTTGCGTTCTACTATAGCTTCAAGAAACCACACTTTTGACAGAACTACCAGTTCTATTTTGCAGAGTCTCTGCGCAAGCTTTTCTCACTTCAATAGGGCGAGAAAACAGGCACACCATGATCATTGTAAAACTACCAGTCCAGGTAATCAGGTGTTTTCTACAACAGAACAAAAGAGGTTTTCTAAAACTACAGAGCAGCAATGTGTGGTTCTGTGAAATGGCTTCAAAATTAGTGTGAATATTTGACAGAAACCACAAACTATGTGTTTCCAAGAAATTAATTGAGAAAAATTGGGAGTGCGCTGATATAGACATTTGGGTTTTGCAGCAGCAAGTTCATAACTGTATCTTTATACATTTATAAACAACTAAAATAGTATCTACGGGATTTGATATCATGTAACCTTCCTAAACATTAAAATCCTTTGTTCAAACTTTCAAGATTTAAAAGGCGTTGATTTCAAAAAATGGAAGTTAATTAACTGTAATAAATGTGTTTATCTGAGCTCCAATGTTCTGGTTTAAATCTCTCCATTTTTTCGAATTTCCAATGAACTTTTTAATTAAGGTGAATTATGCAGATATATCTTGAGTTCAGAACAAATGACATTATTGACACATAGGCTAATAAACCTATGCCTCGTCAGGGAGATTCTAAACTCATGAAGCTAACAACCTGCCTCAATCATCATAGGTGGTTAGCCACTACTGCAATTATAGTGGAAGGGCATGCAGGTGCAGGAAGCTGAATATTTCATGCAACTAATACATTATTTCAAAAGAATGCAGTTAGCATGGCAAAGGAAAGTACTAGACTACTAGTGGTACAGAAAAAATAAAATCAGGGGGCAGTTATCACAGTATTTCCACTACTTTAAATTATTTCTATATGGAAAAAAAACAGTGCAGCTTTACTATTGCTTGCACTAGCCTTATCATGTATTAGGCCTTATGAAACACAACACAAGGCAGCATAAACATATGTATGTTGGTGTTTGGTTGTTCTGCAGATGCAAGCTGTAAGTAAGATTGTGTTTTGCTGCTTATATTTTGTTGCACGTGATCACCTCCATGTTCTAGTAGAAGTGGGCAAGGTGAAGATTCCATTTTTGTGGGCCTCATCAACTTGTACAAGCCTGTATTGCATAATACGACCAAATCTAGCATACTAACTAATGCAACATTTGGCCTCCTTTGAGCACTGTGCAACCCTGCACAGGCCGCTATGGGACACAGGTTAATTGCACAAACTAAGGCAGGCAACCAAACGCAACCTATGATGCTTGTGTCCACAAATCTGATCTAGGTGAGCCCACCATACAGAACTTATGAAGATCTTGCATGGCATTGGAGACTTGGAGCAGGTTATATAGGTGTGCCATTGAGAACAAAACAAAGTCAGCTTAAAATCAAATTTGAATCTATGAGTCAAAACTTGAAGCACAAAGCAACACCACCATATTGAGCTAGAAATTTTACCTCCTGCATGTGAAACTGTCTTAAAAGTTCAATGTGGAGATTTCTCACATCCTCATGGATGGACTTCTGGACAGACCCAAGAGATTCTTCAAGCATGCGCTGCACATACTGAAGTGAGAAGGAAGAAGCGCCGTGTTGATCAGATGAAGAACCTGTGTTCGCCAGTTGTGGTGGCACTACCCCCTGATAAATAGAATATAACAGTTCAGAAAATCATGCTGTTAAAACATTTTAGTCATACTAGTTGCACTAGTAAACAAGAACTTCTTACATTGCTTGCTAGAGGGATTGCAGATGAAGAGGCAGCTGCTGCTTCCTGTCTTGACAAAATGCTACTGAGCAACTCATCTTTTGGTTCTGCTCCCGTCTTCTTTGATTTTGGTGAGCCAAATGCTGAAGCTAATCCATCACTAAAAACAGATGATGAGCTCATTCTATCAGTATATGTTGTGGGTCTCCACATAGATGTGGATTGTGCTGCTCCTGGTTGATCAGGAATCACAGCTGGCATAGTTTTGGAAACATATGATGAGGGAAGTGAACTCTGAAGATTAGGAGAGGATGCGTCCAGGGAAGAGTGTGCATTGCTCAAGATGCCCTTGTTTTGTAGATTCATTAAAATGTTACTTGTAAGAGAACCCTTCAGTGAGTGACTGGGTGCTGAAGCTGAATCTTGTAAGGCTGTAAATGCCAAGCCACCAGTTGGAAAGGCTGAAGACCCAAAGCGTGAGATCTGTTGACGTTGGGTTAGCCTGTCTGGTAATGCATTTACAGTTGCTGTCTCTGGTGAAGATACAGATAGTTCACTCTTCCATGATGGCATGGATGTAGTAGTCACAGATGAGATGCTATCCTGTACAATGCAAACATGTATAACAACATCAAGAAAAAAAATCTATATGGGTTATCCTTTCATGATGAGACATGTGCCCCCTCAAACATAAGCATATAAGTTTTTCATTAAGGACCTGTCTTGAATTTGCAGTAGACCGCCAATCTGCAATCGGATGTGGCTCATCATTGCCTTCCATATAAGAATACTTCCTGGTTGCTGAAAATTTCTTTTCTCCGGGTTTATCATCTTTTTTGGCATCATCACTTCCATGCTCATCCCACCAGTTGCCACTAGACGGTGTGAAAGGCTGGACATCAACAAGTGGAGAAAATACATCCATATCATCCTTCAGATTATAGTTACTACGAGGAGCCAGTAGCTTTGATAACGGTCCACCAGACAGCGGACGAGTTCTATATGGAGTTTCCTCCGTAGTATAAGAATTTGAGGTTGAAAGATAGCCACTTGTGTTTGCTGTCAAAGAAGAGCGAAGACTTGTAGTGGCCACTCCAGAGCCAAGACTTGTAGGTGTTGCTGAAGGCAAGGGATCTGGCATAAGAACAGACTCTTCACTAGTTCCCCCAAGAAGAGCAACTTCAGAAGAACTGTTCTCATTAACAATGACAGGCTTCGACCGTTGCCAGCATAAACCTGTCACAGCCTGAAATTGTAATTTCAGGAATGTTAAAAACAATTAAAGAGTAGATTGTGGGCATAAGAATTTCGTGAAGCAGTCTTTATGTAAAACCATCAGTTCATTTTAATTATTAATTTAAATAGGATACCTTTCAATTATCAGGTTCACATGACAATGATTCAGCAAAAATACATAGGAATGTATTTCATTGCCAGAGATTTCTCTCAACTAAATACAATTTTGTTTTCATCCAGGGATTTGTTGTTTCAAGAAAGAGTACAGAACATTGTATGAGAAAAAAAAAGAAAGAGCACAGAACTACAAAGTACAACAGGAAACAGAATTTTCTGCAAGTCAACAACAATTTGCAGACCAAAGAGAAAAGATGATTGTGGTTTCTCACCTCAGAGGTATTATATGCACGAAGGATGGTCAATGGCTTTGGTTTTCCTCGAACATCATAGAACACCACACGTCCACTATTTGTGCCTGCTGCTAATATAGTACCATCATCATTATATGCTAATGAGGAGAATGGAGCCTCATGAGGAATAGTTTGTGTTGGCCGTCTTGACCCTGAATCTAACATGTATAACTTCTTATCAAGGCCCACTGTAGCAATTGTCTGCAAAGACAAAATATAAACCTCAAGTGTGGGAAAGACATTATTCATTCAGACATGAAATGCCAGCTGCATTTATAACCACAAAACCTTATCGCTGGATGGTGAAATACAAACACCACTTGTGGGTGCAGAATGTTGCTTCAGCCATGAAACCTGCACAACAGCAGCTAGTCAATTCGAGAAAATTAAAGCAAGTATAAGCAGAAGAAAGCTGATCATGCAGATCAGTTATTTTAATATTTCTGAAACAAACAATGATAACCAGGGTATATCAATAGATTATATGTTTAGTCAGAATGAAGAATCAATTCAAGCAAGTAATTTATAGTACCAGAAACAACGGAATAATAATCACAGCTACATAAAGACTCAAGAGTCAAGATGAGTACTACATGTATTTTACCTTCAAACCTCCGTCAAACAGATAAAAAACAAGGAAATGCGAATTTAAGTTTCCAAGAAACAAATAGTCCCAGTGGAAATATATATATATATATATATATATAGCTAGAAATGTTCTAAAATGCACCCTGTTCCACCCATCAGGGAACAGGTCAGCAGCCTGCCTCTGCAAATTTGGTAAATACAGGAGCTAAGTGGCCAGCCCATTAGTTTGGCACAGGTCCAGCTTCTAGCTCCATCTCAGGTCTGGACATCATTAACTAAAATAAATTGTCTTGAGCCTCTATTTTCAAAAGGAAAGAAGCTAGTACCAAAACTTCAGAATGGGGCTTCGGCATTAATCAGGGTTGTTCAACATTAGATCACCGAACACTTTTCCATTCTAATCACTAGGCTAATCAAGCCCTCAAGGCCCAGATATGGCTCCATCTCTGTTTGTCTTTCTCTGTTCACCGACCTTCCTACGTTCAACCTGCATGTCCAGGTAGCCCCATAGAACCCTGTTTGCAGAAAGTAAAATTATGCATAAGCTGGCCTTTCTCACCTGCCCAGAAAAGCTGGTTCTTAGACAAGCTGCTGTACAGAAAGCTGGATGTTTGGGCTTTTTTTATAGCTTTTTACAAACATCTACCATTCGTCATCCCTTTACTCCAGCTCCAATCCCTGGTGCTGCAGCCAAAGATCAAGCACTCACGCAACCCCAAATCGAGGAAGCCATGGGGGGGGGGGGGGGGGGTGCAGGCTACGTGTTTGCACATTGTGGGCTTATTCTTAAGCAAATGCTGGTTGAGAAGCTGTGCCTAACAGGTGCCCTACGGAGGAACTTGCTGGTACCCTACTCCAAGCTTAGCACCTTTTAGAATACATTGAGCTAACACAGCTTTCTCTACAGGCACTACAAAAGGCCATGCTGCAAGACAAAATGTCGGTATGCACAAGAGAGTATAATGACTGTATGGTATATATATATATATATATATATATATATATATATATATATATATATATATATATATATATATATATATATATATATATAGAAACATAACATTACTGTAATTTTTTTTAGGGAATACCATAATAACTTTCCCTATCATCTATATGATAGCTATCTTGAAGGCTGCATTTTATTTTGATTTTAATGGTTAACTCTATAACACTTGAACAACAGAAGAATAAGTACAACATAAGCAGAACACCATGGATTCCGGTACCTTAGGAGACTTTGCAGTTGTATCCCAAAGATGCACAGAACCATCATCTCCAGCTGTCACCAACAAATGCCTACTATTTCGTGAATAATCAAGCACTCTCAGAACCTGACCTTGCATAAATAATTCAGGAAAACTAATAAATTCAGAAGGTCAAAATTCAAAATTCAGGTACTCCTAGGACCTAATGTGAGGCATGCGCATTTTACACAAAAACACAAAGAAGTATATAAATTTACCTGTCCGTTTGGATCGCTAAGTTCAGCAGCACGTGCTCCAGAAGCAAGATTATGAAGAATCAGGTCCCCCTTCATGCTGATCGATGCCAAATGTTCATCTTTGCAGTTATACATTACGCCAGTAATTGTGTCAGTGTGACCGCTTAGCCATTTGATACATCTCTTCCGCTGCAAATCCCATATCCTAACAATATGGCCGCTTCCACCAGAACAGAGATATCGAGAACCTTTGTTGCTAAAACTGATAGAACAAATGCACTCCTGATAATAAAGTTTAGCTTGCCAGGATCAGCCATGGGCACATATTTACCAAATAAAGTTATAAAGGTTTGAAATATCATCAGATGATTATTCAGTAATCCCACAATGCACGCAGGGAGAGAGAGAGTAGTGCCATATGCTCGATTGCTCATGTTAGATGCTGGGTAGGAAATTTCAGAGGAACGAAGCACTACTGTGAGGCTTTTATTTGTTAAAGTGGCTAAAAAATTTAAAGAATAGCAAAATAAATCTATATTAGGGTATAAAAGAAAGAAACCCAATAAAACAAACTAACATATTGTTATGTGGGCTGTTGGGATCGAGAGGGGAGAGTCGAGGAGAGCGACGGCGACAGGCACACTACAGTACCCTGTGGCGCTACAGTGCCGCTGGTACTGTTCACGTCGGCGAGAGCGGCAGAGGACCGACGGCTAGGGCTGTGAGGAGCGCTGGGAACGCCGGCCGCGGGGCTTCGCCCACGGCCGGCAAGAGAGAAGGTTTTTCCTTCTAATCTCTTGCTTGATTAGATTGATACATCTCTCCTTATATAGAGAAGAGGCCTTACTTGACCCCTAAGCAAGCAATTAATTAACCCTAACGGGCTAAGGCCCAATAGGCCCTTGACTCTTCTAACACATATATAGCGAAAAGATGTCATTATAGTCACCAATGTTGCTTTGTTGTCAATGCCAAGAAAAACTCTAAAAAATCCAAAATACAAATGGACTAAAGCACAAAAACAGTAGTGTTAAAATAAACTATTTCACCCTCAGGTATTATTTGGGTTGATCGTTTCATTTTTGCCCTAAAAACTGCTTGTCTGGAGAAAAGGCATGGCTCAGTGCATGCAATTAGTCCAAATTTAGCATGTTTATCATTAAAGGAAAAAGGTAAGAAATGAATAAGCAATACAGCAATGCCTATGAACAAAGATGTGAAATTTCCATCCTGACATTACTAATAGATAACAATGTTATCAGATCGTTTAATCGCGACTAATCATCCTTATTGGTACCTAGCACTCGATTAGGCACTCCGATTCGATCAGAGTGATCATCGATTAATCGCGATAAATCGTCCAATTAGGTGTCCTGACCGACCAGACACCAAACAGGCAGATGGGCTGCTTTAGACTGGGCTAGCTCTGTTTGGGTGAGGCTCATTAGGGTTTCTCTTTTATACCTCTCCCCCACTCTTTCCCTCACCTCCTCAGTCCTCACCCCCAGCCTCCAGCCGTCGGCTGCACTTGCTGTGTGTGCAGCTGGCCAGCTGCATCTCTTCCAGATGTATACCAGGAAGTGTCCAAGGACTGCTGCAGCTCCAGATATCATTGATGAAGACGATGACCATGATGCGAGAGATGAAGCACAAGATCAGCCAGATGCATCTAATGCTGAAGTAGGAATGGAGGTGGATGGAGACTCGGGTGGACCTGCAACTGCTAGAGATGTAGGCTTTAACCAGAAATATAGTCTTGATGCTCGATTTCTACTATATAAGTATATAGTATATGGTATATATACCATACATATATGATATATGTCCTGCTATATACAGGACGATTATATGGACTACTAGACCGATAAGAGGTCGATTAATTGTCCCGATCGTTGACTAATCGTCCTGATCGGTACTAGGGAGATTAGCGACGATTAGCCGATTTAATAACATTGATAGATAAACAGGTAACATTTTCAGAAAATGCAGATAAATCCCCAATAAGCGTGGCAAATGCATGGTTGTTAGGCATAATACATGAGCACAGAATCATACTAATGCCTGATACCTCTATGTCATCACCACGGTCAACAGTTGATGTTGGTAGTTGTCCTACATTTTGACCCTTTTTATGCCACAATGAGATCCTTTTATCATCCCCAGCGCTTGCTACAATAAGATCTGCACGTTAAGAGCAAATGGTTGTTAGTGCTATTGCTTCTATTTGCAGCTTTACAGTGCAATACAATGAGGAGTCGTTTTTTGAACATATTGAGGTTCTGTTTCAAAAAAAAACATATTGAGGATAATGTCTTATAAAATATATTCAGTTAGGGAAACAATGGAACGCTAAATGTAACATGACAGATGTTACACTAAAAATAAAAAAGAAAACCAAAACTGTTTCTTAGCGTTTACTTGTGAAACATAGAAAAAAATATATATATTAATAAAGTTCTCTATCACTCACTGCAGGAAAGAAATGGATATCCTGTCCTCCACTGGTTTTGGTTGATGTATCTGTAAGTATGTAAATACAAATAAACATGATGGAAAGGCTAGAAGTTGACATTTTTGCCTGATTGCTCTAGGATATATTGCAAATAACTCCAAGCATTAGCAGGGAAGGTAGCCATAACTAACATCCATGGTATGATAGTTTTGCCAAGGGACAAAGAGTACTACTTGTACTTAAAGCATATGGTTTGTTTGGTAAAGCTACAAATTCAACTTCAGGCCAATAGATGTGTAAGCTTGTTAGATACTGCTGTGCCATATCATAGAGCTCCAGTGTCATGTAAAAACATAAAGCCAATAGTGCGTGCACAGCAGTGCAGAATAAAATGTCAGAAAGTGTAAGCGCAGTACAAAAGTGCTCGCTAGCTCAATCTCCAACAGAAAATCAATATTCTGCATAGTTCCTCTGAACATTAAACTGCAAATATGAACGATCATGTAGTTCTCAGAAACAAATTGCAGCAGTAGAAGCAGCAGTGGTGCATTTGTTGACATTGGTTTTCTTTTGAAAATAGGCAAAGCTCTGATTTCCTAATAGAAAAAAAAAGATACCAGCAACAGAGATAGGACATGCATAACCTCAGTAGCCCCAAATGGCATCCTGATTGTAGACACTGCATCAGCGTCTATGGGATCAGACAAAGCTCATCAACTAATCAGTGCAAAATTTAGACCATGAGCACCATGGACGGCGCCAGGGGTATTCCTGGGTATGCCATGGAATACCCAAGATTTTGATGAGAAAAATAAATATATATACTAGTATACATGTACAACCTAATGTTTAATTGGACTAAAAATACATGAATCAACTAGCAGCCCAATAGCCCACAAGAAACAGCCCAAGCAGCCAGCGTGGCTCACTTTGACAACCTCGCGGCTCACGTATTGCGTGCGTACAGATGACTCCACCTCACGACTCCTATTCCAAGCCCGCGGCGGCAGCGCATCTGCATCCGGAAGTTGCTGCGCCGCGACGGCGGCGGCCGGTGGCCAGCAGTGCATGGCGGACTGCAGCGTCCTGACTGCTGGTGGACAGCGGTGAAGCCTTGAAGGCTCACTCGAGATCCATTCTCTATATTTCAGGCCTCTAGGCACCCACCACCGCACCAGGTCTTGATTGATAAAATTTAGAGCAAAGCGCCATTGCACCAGGTAAAGATTCAATTTTCTCCTCCAGTTTATAACGAATCACAATCTTGATTGATAAAATTTAGAGCAAAGCGCTATGTGTTTGATAAAATATTCTGGGTAATTCTTGTAAAAAGATGATAATTCTTAAAGTAGCTCAGGTCTCAGGCTGAGGAACTAGTTGATTATTGCTATGGTATTAGTACACTGTACACTTTGATTATTGTTATGGACCTTTGGCTCAATATATTGTATATTAGTATAATAACTTTTTATATGGAATACCCTGCTGTAAAATTCTGGCTCCGCCACTGACGAGCACCCGAATGCTGATGGCTCAGGGCATGGTCTTACACTACCTACCAGCATAACCACTGCACTAAATGGGTACTATAAAATCTTCCCATGATCCAACCATAATGCAGAAAACGACAGCAATCGATCTCAACAAGGATTTCAAGTGTTGGATCGAACCATCCAATGCTAACACGTACGGAGCTCATAGCTACAGATCCTCGGGTGACGAAGCAAAGCGACCGAATTCACGGGATCTGACTATCTGAGAGCACGCGTAGGGGGCACTCACTGGTGTGGTTCCACTTGACGGCGTTGACGGGGTGCGCGGGCGCGGGGGTGTAGGCGAGGACGCAGGGGTCGCCGGTCTCCACCGTGACGTCGAAGAGCTTCACCGTGTCGCCGCCGCACGTCGCCAGCAGCGGCGCCGCCGGATCCACGAACCCCATCGTGCCACGGACGGAGGGGGCTCGAGGATTTGGGGTTTGGAGGCAGAGCGACGGCGTGGGGTTTGGAAGTCCGGCGGCGGCGGAGGAGCAGGAGCAGATTTGAAAATTGAAATGGGTTTGGAGAGTTTATTTTGTTCGGTTGGGACGGACTTTGGGAGTGGAACCGGCTATTGACGTTGGGAGAGGAAGACAAGAGCGGACGCGGGACCCACCCAGGGCCCCGGCCGGCTGATCTGCTCGAGACATTGTTTCCCCGGCTAGCTGCCACCGTAGGCCCTATCTGTTCGTGCCCTTTTTTTATATACTGAACGCTTGTTCCCGCCCGCAGCAAAAATACGAGTAAAAACAATAGAGGTTTATAAATGTTTAGAGAGCTGTCATTCAAAAAAAAAAGGTTTATCAACTCTCATTATGAATTTTTGAGTCCCTAAGGAAGTCCAATGCACTGCCTAGCATGTTGCCCCATCTACCACGTAGTTGTCGAGCATCGAACTCACACCTAATCACTGCTACACAACTGACCTTTCGTCGATCGTCCAAAATGTCTTTAGTCTCGGCGATTTCAGCGACCGGGACTAAATAGACCTTTAGTCCCGGTTGGTGTTACCAACCGGGACTAAAGGTCTCTCCCGACAACCGAGGGACCTTTAGTCCCGGTTGGTCTGCCTTTAGTTCCGGTCGGTTCCACGGAACGGGACTACAGCTTTTGTCCCGGTCCGTGGCACCGACCGGGACTATAGGACTAGGTTTAGTCCCGGTTGGTGTTACCAACCGGGATTAAAACCTCCCTCTTCTTCCTTCCTACCCGAGCCTGAGCTTCCTGTTCATGTTCTTGTTGCTTGTTCTTCTATTGTTCTTGCTTGTCTCATCTCCGGCGATCAATTCACTTCAAACGCTTCTACGCCGTCATCGATTTGTTTGAAGGTTGCTAGCTTCATCCTCCTATGTTTTAGCAGCACCATATGTAAATCCATGTTGTATATGGCTATTTTATTTCATATTACTAGCTCCAATCACTTTTCATGTTTGAATTTTTATGAACGATGCTAATTATAGTACCTAGAAATTAGTATACATATATAATGTTTAGTTCTATTATAGACTTTTTAGATACTTTTTACTTTAATTTGTTCATGTTCTCATTTTAAAATATTAAATAATGTTGATTCTTTGTAATTTTGAAACAAATTTATTTTAACTTTAAAAATTCTTCAAATTAATTTTATTTAGAGATAAAATTACACCTTTTAATAGAAAAATACAAATTTTATGATTTTGCTATCTTTTTATTAACGTCCACAAATTAATTTTATGAAATGATGAACCACTTATAAAATTTTTGAACTCAATTAGACAAGGTTGTGCCGCGCTCTTTTCTCATGCTGGGCTTTTAATTATGTGATGCCATATAATGCAGATAATGATACGCCATTGGATGTACAATGTCGATCGTCGCTCCAACGAGTTCATTGAGGGCGTGCGAGAATTCTGCAGAGTGGCAGAGGAAAACAAGCGGGATTGTTTTATGTGCTGCCCATGTGCCGTGTGTATGAATTTGAAAGAATTTTATAGCTCAGAAGTATTCACTTGCACTTGTTCAAGTCGGGTTTCATGTTAAACTACATTTGTTGGATCAAGTACGGAGAGACCGGGGTTATGATGGAAGAAGGTGAAGAAGAACAAGCGGACTCTGACGATATTTTTACTCAATACTCTGACTTCGCGATGGAGGAAGTTGAAGAAGAGGCGGATGCAGAAAACAGTATCGCTGAAGATGACGATGCTCTTGGTGATGTCATTCGTGACGCACAGAGAGATTGTGAAAGTGAAAAGGAGAAGGCTAAGTTTGACCAAATGCTACAGGATCACAAGAAGTTACTCTACCCGTCGGCCGAAGATGGACAGAAAAAGCTAGGCACGACACTGGAGTTGTTACAGTGGAAGGCAGAGAATGGTATATCTGACAAGGCATTTGGGAAATTACTGAAGATCAAAAAAAGATGCTTCCGAAGCCTAATGAATTGTCCACCACTACATACGAAGCAAAAAAAATCGTCTGCCCTTTAGGATTACAAATCGAGAAGATACATGCATGTCCTAATGACTGCATCCTGTACCGTGGCGTTCACGAGAATTTAGATGAATGCCCTGTTTGCCATGCATCACGGTACAAGATCTTGCGAGATGATCCTGGCGATGTTGAGGATGAAGAACGTCCGAAGAAGAGAATCCCTGTCAAGGTTATGTGGTATGCTCCAATAATTCCACGCCTAAAACGACTGTTCAGAAACAAGGAGCACGCAAAGTTGTTGCGATGGCACAAAGAAGACCGTAAGGTGGACAAATGTTGAGGCACCCTGCAGATGGGTCCTAGTGGAGAGAAATAGATAGAGAATTTTCAGACTTTACAGATGACGCAAGAAACCTAAGGTTCGCATTGAATACGGATGGATTTAATCCTTTTGAGGACCAGAGCTCTAGTCATAGCACTTGGCCCGTTACTCTATGTATCTACAACCTTCCTCCATAGTTATGCATGAAGCGGAAGTTCATTATGATGTCGGTGCTCATCCAAGGCCCGAAGCAACCTGGCAATGACATCGATGTCTACCTGAGGCCATTAGTTGAGGAACTCCAGCTGCTATGGAGCAAACCAGGTGTGCGTGTGTAGGATGAGTACAAACAGGAAGAATTCGACCTGTGAGCATTGTTGTTCGTGACAATCAATGATTGGCCAGCTCTAAGTAATCTTTCAGGACAGACAAATAAGGGATATAATGCATGCACCCATTGTTTTGGTGACCTTGAGGCTGTCTATTTAAAAAAAATTTGAAAGGTCGTGTACCTTGGCTATCGTCGATTTCTTGCTAAGAACCACCAGTTGAGAAAGAAAGGCAAACATTTTAAAGGTATGGCAGAACACCGGTCCAAGCCAGGCAACCGAGATGGGGCAGAGGTATTCAAGATGGTCAAGGATTTAAAAGTAGTGTTTGGAAAGGGACAAGGCAGTGAACATGTTCCAAAAGACGCTTCGGGGCGCGCCCCAATATAGAAAAAGAAGTCAATATTTTGGGAGCTACCATATTGGAAAGACCTTGAGGTCCGCCACTCGATCGACGTGATGCACCTAACAAAGAATCTTTGTGTCAATCTCCTAGGGTTTATGGGTGTGTTTGGAAAGCCTAAGGATACCCTTGAGGCATGAGAGGACTTGAAGCGCATGAAAGAACGAGACAACCTGCATCTAGAGAAGACAGATGATGGACGTCATTACTTAAGACCTGCTAGCTACACTCTTAGCAATGAGGAGAAGGAAAGCATGTTTGAGTGCCTAAGCAGCATCAAAGTCCCATCTGGGTTCTCCTCCAATATAAAGCGTATAATAAATGTGCTGGAGAAGAAATTTGTCAACTTAAAATCGCACGACTGCCACGTGATTATGACGTAACTGCTTCCGGTTGCCTTAAGAGGAATTCTACCTCCACATGTACGTCTGGCCACCGTGAAGTTGTGTGCAGTCTTCAATGCAATTTCTTAGAAGACAATCAATCCTTTTGATCTATCTACTCTACAGAATGATGTGGTTTAATGTTTGGTCAGCTTTGAGTTGGTGTTCCCTCCATCCTTCTTTGATATCATGACACATCTCCTAGTTCATCTGGTCAAAGAGATTAATATCCTGGGTTCTGTGTTCCTACACAACATGTTTTCCTTAGAGAGATTTATGGGTGTACTGAAAAAATATGTTCACCAGCGGAGTCGGCCAGAAGGAAGCATTACCAAGGGATACGGGACAGAGGAGGTCATTGAGTTCTGTGTGGACTTCATTCCTGACCTTGACCCGATTGGTCTTCCTGAATCACGGTATGAGGGGAGACTTGGTGGAAAGGGTACACTAGGAAAGAAAACATATATTAGCCAGGGTGATGATTCTTTCAATAAAGCGCACTACACAGTTCTTCGAAACTCCACTGTGGTGGAACCGTATATTGAGAAACACATGAATTTTGTACGATCCGAGAATCCTAGGAAGAATGAGGCTTGGATTACGCGTCATCACATGGAGACATTCGGTGATTGGTTGCATAAAAAATATCAGGGTGATAAAACTATTGGAGATGAACTGTATTTGTTGGCTAGGCAACCGGCGTGGCACGTCCTCACGTACAAAGGGTACGAGATAAATGGAAATACATTTTACACCGTATCCCAAGATAAAAAGAGTACCAACCAAAACAGTGGTGTCCGCATGGATGCTACGAAACCGAATGGGAACATACACACATATTATGGTCGCATAGAGGAGATTTGGGAACTAGACTATGCACATAATTTTAAAGTCCCTCTATTTCGATGCCAATCGGTGAAGATGAACGGAGGGGTATCAGTCGATAAGGAGTACGGAATGACAATAGTGGACCTCAACAATATTGGGTATAGAAATGATCCATTCGTCCTTGCTGCTGATGTGAATCAGGTGTTCTATGTGAAAGACATGTCTACAAAACCCAAGAGAGGGAAACACGACGAGAAAAAAACCAACGAGCCAAAGCGCCACATAGTTCTTACAGGGAAAAGAAACATCGTGGGAATTGAATACAAGTCAGACGTGTCAGAGAATTATGAAAATGATGAACGAATCCCACCCTTCTGTGTGGCCAAAGACCCAAGCATCTATGATCATAACCAAGGGCATTACGTCAAGAAAAAGTTTACCACTGTGCCCGCTTGATATAGGTAGTGAACTCAAATTAATAATGTGTATTTGACATCTTGTGTAATATAATTGTAATATTATGTGTTGAAAATTCAAATTTGAGTGGTTCAAACTTTGCTATATGTGGGAATTGTGGATTTTCAACTACACTTTGCCAACACTTTGTCAAATGCAAAAATGGTATATATATATGAAATGTAGATCTTGATGATTGGAACAATATTGGTATTCATGACTTTTCCAGTCGAGACCATCTAGGGTTCCGAAACCGGTGTTTGGCTATGAATTCTTTCAAAATTCAAAATTGAGTGATACAAACTTTTACAAATGAAATGTTGACCATTAGACCAAATGTAGGTCTTGATGAGTGGAACAAACTTTGTATTCATGAGTTTTCCATTCGAGACCATCCAGGGTTCGGTCAAAGTGTGTGTTTCTAAAAACCAATGTTTTGACTTTGGTCAAACTTGGTCAAATGACCTATTTGATGACTTCAAATGAAAAACTTTTGAATACCAAGTTGTTAGAGCTCATCAAGATCTATATTTGATACATGGACTATATTTTCATCTGGATAAATTTTAGCAAGTCCCAGGCACATGTTTTCAAAATCAAAGACGGGTTTTGGTCAGACTTGGTCAAATGACAGACTAAATGACTTGAAATGAAAAAATTTGGAATACCAAGTTGTTAGAGCTCATCAAGATCCAAACTTTTTATATAGACTATTTTTTCTATTTGAAAAAGTTTAAATAAACAATACTCACCAAATCTTGAATCTCACACAAACTATATGAAACTATATGTGGGAATTGTGGATTTTCAACTACACTTTGCCAACACTTTGTCAAATGCAAAAATAGTCTATGTATGAAATGTAGATCTTGATGAGTGTAACAATATTGGTATTCATGACTTTTCCAGTCGAGACCATCTAGGGTTCCGAAAACCGGTGTTTGGCTATGAATTCTTTCAAAATTCAAAATTAAGTGGTTCAAACTTTTACAAATGAAACGTTGACCATTAGACCAAATGTAGGTCTTGATGAGTGGAACAAACTTTGTATTCATGAGTTTTCCATTCGAGACCATCCAGGGTTCGGTCAAAGTGTGTGTTTCTAAAAACCAATGTTTTGACTTTGGTCAAACTTGGTCAAATGACCTATTTGATGACTTCAAATGAAAAACTTTTGAATACCAAGTTGTTAGAGCTCATCAAGATCTATATTTGATACATGGACTATATTTTCATCTGGATAAATTTTAGCAAGTCCTAGGCACATGTTTTCAAAATCAAAGACGGGTTTTGGTCAGACTTGGTCAAATGACAGACTAAATGACTTGAAATGAAAAACTTTGGAATACCAAGTTATTAGAGCTCATCAAGATCCAAACTTTTTATATAGACTATTTTTTCTATTTGAAAAAGTTTAAATAAACAATACTCACCAAATCTTGAATCTCACACAAACTATATGAAACTATATGTGGGAATTGTGGATTTTCAACTACACTTTGCCAACACTTTATCAAATGAAAAAATGATCTATGTATGCAATGTAGATCTTGATGAGTGTAACAATATTGGTATTCATGACTTTTCCAGTCGAGACCATCTAGGGTTCCAAAAACCGGTGTTTGGCTATGAATTCTTTCAAAATTCAAAATTAAGTGGTTCAAACTTTTACAAATGAAACGTTGACCATTAGACCAAATGTACGTCTTGATGAGTGGAATAAACTTTGTATTTATGAGTTTTCCATTCGAGACCATCCAGGGTTCGGTCAAAGTGTGTGTTTCTAAAAACCAATGTTTTGACTTTGGTCAAACTTGGTCAAATGACCTATTTGATGACTTCAAATGAAAAACTTTTGAATACCAAGTTGTTAGAGCTCATCAAGATCTACATTTGATACAAGGACTATATTTTCATCTGGATAAATTTTAGCAAGTCACAGGCACATGTTTTCAAAATCGAAGACGGGTTTTGGTCAGACTTGGTGAAATGACAGACTAAATGACTTGAAATGAAAAACTTTGGAATACCAAGTTGTTAGAGCTCATCAAGATCCAAACTTTTTATATAGACCATTTTTTCTATTTGAAAAAGTTTAAATAAACAATACTCACCAAATCTTGAATCTCACACAAACTATATGAAACTATATGTGGGAATTGTGGATTTTCAACTACACTTTGCCAACACTTTGTCAAATGAAAAAATGGTCTATATATGAAATGTAGATCTTGATGAGTGTAAAAATATTGGTATTCATGACTTTTCCAATCGAGACCATCCAGGGTTTCGAAAACTGATGTTTGGCTATGAATTCTTTCAAAATTCAAAATTGAGTGGTTCAAACTTTTACAAATGAAACATTGACCATTAGACCAAATGTAGGTCTTGATGAGTGGAACAAACTTTGTATTCATGAGTTTTCCATTCGAAACCATCCAGGGTTCGGTCAAAGTGTGTTTCTAAAAACCAATGTTTTGACTTTGGTCAAACTTGGTCAAATGACCTATTTGATGACTTTAAATGAAAAACTTTTGAATACCAAGTTGTTAGAGCTCATCAAGATCTACATTTGATACATGGACTATATTTTCATCTGGATAAATTTTAGCAAGTCCCAAGCACATGTTTTCAAAATCGAAGACGGGTTTTGGTCAGACTTGGTCAAATGACAGACTAAATGACTTAAAATGAAAAACTTTAGAATACCAAGTTGTTAGAGCTCATCAAGATCCAAACTTTTTATATAGACCATTTTTTCTATATGAAAAAGTTTAAATAAACAATACTCACCAAATCTTGAATCTCACACAAACTATATGAAACTATATGTGGGAATTGTGGATTTTCAACTACACTTTGCCAACACTTTGTCAAATGAAAAAATGGTCTATGTATGAAATGTAGATCTTGATGAGTGTAAAAATATTGGTATTCATGACTTTTCCAATCGAGACCATCCAGGGTTCCGAAAACTGGTGTTTGGCTATGAATTCTTTTAAAATTCAAAATTGAGTGGTTTAAACTTTTACAAATGAAAAGTTGACCATTAGACCAAATGTAGGTCTTGATGAGTGGAACAAACTTTGTATTCATGAGTTTTCCATTCGAGACCATCCAGGGTTTTAAAAACCAACGTGTATCTCTGAAAATTTTAAATTTTCAAATTTAGACAATTAATCTTGCGCATTTGGATAATTATTATTGAAGAAACAAAAGTTTAACGTCAAAATGACCCAAAAACAAATTTTCTTTCGAAAGCCAACAATTTTATATATTTTAATTGCCCATTATATTTTTGCATTAACACAATATTCATTATAAATAACATTTATTTTGGATAATATGAAATATTTGAAAACAAAATAGTGTTTACAATTTTTGTAATGCACAATAGAGTCAAACTAAACTAATATGTATTTTCGAAAAAATTTATGATAAATATTTAATTTACTATGCATTTACAAAGATGAAAGGAAAAAAGGTGAAAAATAAAATTCACCAAATTCTGACGCCTAAACAGGCACCAAAATTTGGTGGAAGAATCTTTAGTCCCGGGTCTGGCCACTGCCCGGGACTAAAGGGCCTTTAGTCCCGGTTCCAGCCACAAACCGGGACTAAAGGTCTCACCCTTTAGTCCCGGTTCGTGGCTGGAACCCCTTTAGTCCCGGTTTGTGGCTGGAACCGGGACTAAAGGCCCTTTAGTCCCGGGCAGTGGCCAGACCCGGGACTAAAGGTCCCTGGCCTATAAAGGCAGGGTCTTCTTCCTCCTCCTCCCCACCCGTGCGCACACACGAACCGTCGCCGTCCTCCCGAGCACCGCCGCGCGCTGCCCCGAGCACCGCCGGCGCGCGCCCTCGTCCACGTCCGCGTCGCCAGGTACGTCCACGAGCGCTCGCCGAACCTGCCGCCGGTTGCGCCGCTAGTCCCGTTCGCAGCCCCTCTTAGTGGCGTCGAGATGGGCGGGATCCTCACCGGCATCCTGCACCCTCCCTATCTCCGGTGGCCGATGCTCTTAATATATATATAGAGAGAAAGATTCTAGTGTTTTGGGCAAGAAAGTCAATGACAAGCGGACCCTAGGTGTCATTATCTATTGGAATGAGTTTGAGGGCTCTATTTTAAGGGCCACTGCTAGAGTGTAGCCTAGAAAATAGGACCCTCAAAAGTAGGGAGCCCTCAAATAAAAAGGAGGTACCATGTTTTGAGAGCTATTGCTAGAGTTGCTTTTTGTTATTTTTGTACAACATTTTAGGAGTGTAATAAAATTATAAAAAAATTTATGTAGACTCTGTATGATGTGTAATATCTAGGAAAACTATTAAACCTGAAATTTGAATAGTTTTTCCATGAGTTAAAATTATCTATTTTAATTAAGAAATACAACTTCAATGGATTTTATAGGCTTAAATATTAATTTAAAAATCCTGAAATTTTCTAAGTAGACTTTTCATGCCTAGGTCTAGCTTCACAAATATTTTGGTATTGTTTTGATAAAAAGAAATTAGATTCTTAAGTTATCCTCTAATATTTAATTAATTAATCATAAGTTTATCTTAATGATTTAGGATTTGTGTGATTTTGGGATTTAGTGATGACTTTGGGTCATTAACATGTGATGACCCTTGACACTTTAATTAATTGTTTGAGTTTATGATTAACTTGTTAATTAAGAATTGTTAACGATAATTAATGTGTTTAACATAGATCATTAATGGTTAATGATTTCTTGTGTAAGTAATTAGTGGTCTTGTGATAAACTTGTTATTAGATGCATTAAGTTAGTAGGAGTTGGTCGATACCGTTGCTGCATGATTACCTTGATCCACACTTATATCCAGATGATATCCCACTAATATGTGTAAGTCGATCTCTTATGCTTAGTAATGCTTAGACTTCGGTAGAAGTCGATCTCTTATGCTTAGTAATGCCTAAACCCTAAACTGTAAACCCTAAACCCTAAACTGTAAACCCTAAACCCTAAATATTTTTGCAGAAATGGCTGACCCGAGAGAAGACGAAGAAATATTGTTGAACATGATTCGCGGTAGCGCTGAAGAAGGTCGTTATGACGATCGTGAAGGCGATGAGAACCCTAAGGGCATCGATGACGGTTCTCAGTACTTGGTCGACCCGAATGACCAAGATAATATTGGCGAGGTCTGTAATATATGCAGCCTCCTATGTTTATATACATGAAATTCAAAAAATTTCCTTTATTAATTGTCTTGTTTCTGCCTACATAGCCCTCTGTCTCAATGACAACTACGGGGACCAGTAGAAAAGTACGAGGCCCGAAGAAGCCGATGGAGGGCCGGTTGGTTATCACGGATTTCGACGAGGGAACAGGCCAACCACGTGGACCCCATGCAAGGGCCTTTGTCAACCACTTAGGGTACCTTGCCTGGGATAGGATCCCGATCAATGTCCGTGAATGGAAGAAAAATAAGCAACGCCCAGAAATTAGTTATGTCTCCGACCGTGACAAAGAACTAGTTTGGGGTGACGTGTTGCAACATTTCACGCTAAACACAAACGATGAACAGTTGAAGGAAAGAGTTTGGGATTGGTCTATGAAGAAGATGGCCACACAATTCCAGTGTTATAAGAAGAATCTATATAACGACTATATCAAGAAAAACAAGACTTCAGATTTCAACTATAAGCACTTTGTCAAGCTACGGCCGTTTAGGGATGAGTTTGTACAGTTCAAGATGTCAGAAGAGGGTCAGCAATGGGCGAGAAGGAACCAAGAGAATGCCCGACACAAGACCTACCACCATACGATGGGATCAGGTGGCTACCCTACTGCCATTCCTAAGTGGAAAAAAGCCGAGCAAGAGCTAATTGACAGGGGGTTGGTGCCAAAATCCCTCGACTGGCCCGAGAGCGCCAAGCACTGGTTTTTTGCTCACGGAGGCCGCCTAGACCTAGAGACCGGAAAGGTCATGTATGGGGAACACATCTAAGCTGTAGCAAAAAGATTTCATCAAGCCCGCTCTGTCGCTCAAAGTGGAGAGTGGCAGCCGAACAGAGATAAAGATGAGCTGGCATACGCCTTGGGGAACCCTGAGCACGGTGGACGGATGAGAGGCTATGGCTCTGTTTCGTGGGAGCATGCCTTCCCTCAGGACAGAGAAACTTATAGAAGCCGCCAGAGAAAGAAGGAAGAGGACAGGGAACAGTTACGTAAGTTGGAGGAGGCTGTTATGAAGACCAGTGAAGTGGCTCGTAAGGCACTAGAGCAGGAGGAAGCGCTTAAGGCCACTATGAATGAGCAAATTAGAAAGGCCGTGGAGGAAGTTGTAAGTTCCCGCCTCCAGAGCTTGTCACAGCCGGCCGCCAACATCAGCCCCGGCTCAGCTCAGTTGAAAAGCAGTTGTGCTTCTACGGAGGTGCCTGTGAGGCAAGATGATGACGCAGGGATGCGCTTCCTGGTGGATGATGTCACCGCTCCGTTGACGTCCTGTGAGCTGCATATTCTGGAGGGGAATGCCACAGTCAAGGTGGCTACCGGTGTTATATCTCCTATTGACCCCACCAAGACACCAAGGATCTACTCGGTCGCAATACCACCCGGATATGCTAGTGTCTCAGTGGATAGAGTGGTCAAAGGCCATGAAAATGTGGCTCTGGATATCGAAGGTGGTGATGGGGAGAAGACCCTAGGTGAAGCGGAGAAGACATTCATATGTTGGAAGAAACGGTACATCATTATTCCTGGGGTGCCGCCACCACAACCGAACCCTAGGTGTGGATGATTGTGAACGCAATTGCTTTTCAATAATTATGTACTGTATCTAATTACAGTTCACTCATGTATATACCTTGTTCGTTTTTTTTCAAATCTAGGACCTCCCCAAGTCCGTCTATCCATTCACCACATGACCACAGTGCCGTGGGACACGACAATGACGATGATTTCATACAAGACAAGGCTGCATCCCCACCGCTGGCCGTATCTCCTCCACGACATACTCCAACGCCGCTAGCGGCCTAATCTCCTTCACAACAGCAAGCTCCAACTGCGCCGCCGCCGCCGCCGCCTCCGCCAATGCCGACAACGGCCGCCTCATCGGCACCGGCTGGTCCATCGAGGAACAAGAGGCCCGCTGGCCCACAGAGATCGGTCCCACCACCTCCACCGAAGAAACAAGTTGTGGTCACAAAGATCCCGAAGATGACCAAGCTTTCATACGAGAAGACTGATGAAGAACTTAATGCTTCAGTCAAGGCAGAAGTGAAAGCATTCTTCGAAAAGACCAAAGCTGACATGCGAGCAAAGCAAGAGAAGCCATACCTAATGTATCCTCGTGTAAAACTACGTCAAGTGGTGCAGGCTATGCAAGACGAGAAGCGTGCCGCTAGTAAAAAACCAGCGTCGCCACTATCAGACTATGATCATACTATCACAAAGAAAATCAAGGAGGACAAAAGGAAATAGAAGGCGGCCGGGAAAGATGTTGCACAGCTCGGCCAACAAGCGCAGCAATCAGTGATGCCACTAGTGGTTGAGAATCAATATGGTTCCAACATGAACTTGATGCAAATGTCGATACCTGATGATGTGGACTTAGATGAACTCGCCAAGTGGATGAATGTGACTGGGCTTTCCTTAGAACAACTTCTCGGTCGGGAGGAACTGACAACTGTTAAAGAGGCCGAAGTTGTTGATGAATGGCGGAGGAAGTACGTATATGGCAGGAGTCTATGCGACCCTGCAAAGGTAAAAAATCTTGGTACACAAATGTATAAGCTGCACGAGTACTACTGGAGATTCTGTGCACAACATCAAAGTGAACAATATCTGGGCGTCCAAGTCAGAGACCGTCACTACTTCTGTGGAGATGACATCATCTGGGTACAGTTTAGTGAAGTACACCAGCTTCTCTATATGGATGCTCTTGACAAATCTCTCATAAGCTGCTACTGTCTGTAAGTGATTCTTCCTTTTAATCAATAATCCCACTCTAGTATATATACGTATTCGTAATAACTATGCTCTCGAAGTGCAGACACATGATGAGAGAACTCAGATTGAAACAAGACGATCAAATTGGTTTTATCGATCCGTATGTCGTGTACAAGGACACAAAGACTAAAGATCCATTCAATCAGAAGATCAAGGAAATGGAGAAAAACCTCCGGAGGTTCTTTTATAACCTAAGCCATAAGGAGTTGATACTCTTCCCTTACAATATGGGGTAAAGTGTTGTGTTATTGTAACACCCGAAAATATGTGTTGTGTGTTAGAAAGCGCAAAGTGGTAAAATAGTTAATTAGGAGTTTTAATGAGTGCCAAAAATAATTTTTTTATCTGTAGCTTTGATGAATGATCAGAGACCATAGATGCGTAGAGCTCGTCGAATGCATTCCGTTTGACTACTTATACATATCATTTGGAGTTTGGATCATGAAGATATAAATTTTGCATTATTCAAGGAATTAAAAAAAATGTAAACAGTAGCACGTGGTTACTGTAGCGTCGCCCAGGCTACAGTACCGATGGCTTTTCTCTTTTCTACGCCAGTGTCCCTTCAGCCGCCCACCTGTATCACGCACCAAAGAAAAGAAATAGAAGGAGAAGGATAGCAAGGAGATAAGAAGAGAGGGAGAGAAAATAGGGTTTTGCAACCATCGCCGCCGTCATCGTCTGCAGTGCCCGTTCTTCCTTTTACAAAACTAGTTAGGATCTATCTCGTACCTTTGGTTTTCCATCAATCTTTTTCTTCCCCTCGCTGTTCTTGATGAAGATGCCATCGATGGGGTAGATTAAGTCGACGAGACGTGTATCTACGGAGATCAAATCGAGGGAGAAGGGGAACTGAGAGTTCAATCGTTGTGGGTCTTCATAATTCTCGCTGTTGGGGTAAGATTTTGGTTTCCCCTCTGTTTTGATGTGAAATACATGTTAGGGTTTACCGTATTTGGTCAATTAGTTGACGGGGTTAGGGCTATAATCTCGAAATTTGGCCCTACTGTGTTTTCAGATTCTGCAGTTGTTGGTTATGTGCTGTTTACATCTTCTTTTATGTGCTATAAAATCATAGGAAAATTATAATGTGTTAGTATACTTCAGTATCTTTGTTTTGGTGTAAAGATCACCTTTGTAGCACTTGTGGTTTAGCAGATATGGTCGTTGTTTGATGATGCATTTGTTCTGTCAAAAATCTGGACATAGTTAGATGCATTCAGTTTTATGTTATCATACGTCTATAATCTCGTAAAATAATCTAAATTAAAGTTGTAGGTAATTTCATAAGCTTTCCATATTGTTGAAGATCACAAGTGTCGGATCAGTAAATCTCCAGTTATGTATGTTTTAGTGGTCTGCTGTTGTTCTGTCATCATAAATATTCAGTTAGATTCTTGGTTTGTTATGAGTATCTTTCATTCCTTAAAATCCAAAGCTTATAACATAAAAGTTGTAGAACATTAGTTAATATTTCCATATTGTTAAATCTTATAATTTTTGAATTAGTATATCTCCAATTATGAATTTTAGAAGCTTGCTATCCTGTTTTTGTCGTCAGAAAAGTTCAGTTAAGTTCAGAGGTTGTTTATGCTGTCTTGGAGATCTCATATGCTAGATTGTTTTATATAAAAGTTGTAGATAATGGTGTTTTACATCTTTTGTATAAGTTTCATAATTTTTGAACATGTAATTTATCTGCACCTAAAATGTGAAGCATGGTTGCTGCTGTTGGTGGGTTGTTTGGTCGCTGTTTTGAGGGAAACGATAGCGCAAGCCGTATGATTGCTTTATGTGTTATTTGTATGTGTTTGTATGAATATGTTCTGAGGTAATGATGTTTGAACAGGTGGTGTACCTTTGGATCATTCTTAACTCATGTTCTTTCATCGTCTTTTGAGGCAAGTAAATGTAGCGGTGGTTTGCTACAGCTTGACATGTTATTTAATCTACCTACACTTTGCCATAACATTAACTAAATCAAGATAATATCTAAGAATGAATTCACTTAGGATCTACATTGTTGAATATTTTATCATTTATCTATCATCATGAGGTAAGTGCTATGAATTATAATGGTGGATGTATGTGGCATGTGTGGTAAGTATTTCTGCGGTTGCATCATGTCATTGCTTCATATTGCATTGCATAGCATTCGTGGATGTCGCCGCTTGCTGGCCGCGACCGTACCGGTACAGCATCGTACGTTGCCTGAGGAGGGGTACGATGCAGCTTCATACCTTGTTGGGTATGGAGGCAGTGGACATGCATATGCATTGCATCTGCACTCTCTCTGAGGTTTACTTGCATTGAAGTTGTGGATATGAGGAGTTTCTTTCATTTGAAGAGGTGGTTTATTTATTGAATATCATGGTGTTGTTTACTCCTTTATGCTGTTGTCATTGGATAAATAATTTGATTATGAATTATTAATTTCTTATGATGTCATATCTTCGATATTTAAATCGATGCTTAATTAACTTGTAGTTTGAATGATATGATCAAGTAGTTTGCTTGCTGAGATTTATTCTCACCCCTTTTATCTTTCCAGGTGCAAGTTTGGATGCTTGCTTGGATGCTTTGCTTCCTTGAAGGGATGGGATTAGCGGCACAACTTCACTATTACACCCATATCTAGTTATAATAATAACACTCTTGCCTTGCTGTAACAAACTTAGTTTATCTTCATGGTGATCTTTCATGGTTTAATAAAAACATTTAAGTTGGAGCTTTACTTAATTATAGTTTTGTCCTTGATGTTGCTTCCGCGCTTTACTTTGACGTTTGGTTTTTTTATGCCGAGTTTTGTACTTGGGCATGAGGGAAGGGACATTAGTGACATCTAAGGCTTTTGTGGCGCCTAGGGTACTGGAGTAGACATCTCATCTACCCTATGTCACCCCTTGTGCCGAATCCGCGTGATAAGCAAGTCACCACTAAGTACTCAGCTTACTGCTCCCATACGTGATGTGTGGTCTGTATGGGTGGTTACTCAAACTTACTATCCCATGAATAGTCCTTAGCTACTCCATGAGCTATGTCACTTGAGATCCAATACTCATAGTGACCTTATCCCTCGCTTGAGTAGAGATTAACATTTGATCATCACTTAAATTAACTCAAGTTAAGGTTGATGACGAGATCCTAACATATGGGTATGCTAAGCCTCGGGATCAATAGTTCCCAACCGAAGAGACCCTCGATCGACCCCTCCAAGATCTCCCGGGGGCTCAGAGGCTATACCCATCGGGTATGCTTGCGCACACCCTTCGACGAAGGAACCTGACCGAGCCTGGGCATGGCGCAGTCCCCATCCAGAGCTCAGGGGCTCGCCCAAGTCTCAGGCTCCCGATCGATGATATGCCAGAGCTCAGGCCTTGGCTCCTGCCCGGCCTATGATGCCAGCCAAGGTCCAGGCGCAAGAAGACAAGCCCCGGGCCATTAGGGCTCGGGGCTCCCAGATGCCGCACTTCGGGTGTGACCTTGTTGGCCACTCCTGCGATAAGGTCACGTACGGGGCGTGACACAAGAAAACAAGCTTCTTTGGCCTCCGAGGGTTGGGCGGCTCCCGGGCCCACGCGTCAGCCCCTGGAGCCGACCTCCTTTGTCATCAAGAAGACTCCAAAAGGTCCACCTGGGGGAGGCCGGTTCAAGCTGACACAGTCTGACGAGCAGAGTGTCAGAACAAAGCAGCCGGACGATGCCTAAGGCTTCTTTGGCTCCACGACACTGCCACGGTCCATAGAGCGCCGCTATAAGACCCTCTTGGACTCTGGTGTATGCAAACCATAGACTCATCTACCCAAACCGCCATCTACCCGACCTATCTCGTTATATTAGGGATAAGGTCGGACCTAGAGGGGGAGGATGATTAGAGATAGATCATTCCACTCCTCATTTGATCTGCTCCTACTCAGCATCGAGGGCAAGGCAACCTAGAGAGGGGCACCGAGAGCTCCTCCACTGCATCACATCGTCTTCCTCCTCTTCGATGGGCGAAAAGGCTCCATCGGCGGTGAGGCAACCTTAGGATTCACGCCGAGCTAACCCCCTACAAAATCTCTCTTGTAACCCCCTAATTTTGGGTGCTGTTGAATATAAGGATCATCAGCTGCTGGACGTAGGGCATCGATCGACCTGAACCAGGATAAACCATGCGTCTCCTCTGTGATTCTTGTGTTTTTGAGTCCACCCGAGTCACCGGAGACATGTACTCTAACACCGACTCAAACAACAATGCTTGCCACGGTTCCGACCTCGCGACAACTGGTGCGCTAGGTAAAGGGCAGCGTCAAGAGCGATTCAGGCTCTACAGTGGCCAGAGCCACCCGCCTCATCGCCAGAGCAAGCAGCACCACCCCAGACGTTGGTGTCTGCTTTCCTAGTGAGTTCTTCATCACAGCCGACGCCTTTGCTTCAGGCCATGTCCTCAACTTTTGGAGCCTAGCCTATATCGGTGACTACTACGGCGAGCTTCGTCCGCTCGGTGAGGCCGCGCCGGCGGGCAACGAGCTCTCGGCACCGCCCCTACCGCTGCGCCTCTATTGAGCACATCTCGAGGTCCTAACCTGGTAGATCCGACATGGTCTGGGTCTGCACCCCACCACGTCGGACCGGTGCCAGATGTTCTACATGCTAGCCAATGTCCACCACTAGATCGTCGTTGGTGAGGTGCTCCCACCACTTGACCACTTCTAGTACTACCTCTTGGACCTGCCTTTCGGAATCCAGAATGCAACGGTGCTCTTCTAGCTAGAGCTAGAGCACCTTGTCAGCCGCGAGGCATCATGGAGCGCCATCCTTTCAGGCGCCATGGAGGCTGACGTCCCCTCACTGTGCACCTTTCTCGAGATCCTCTCGAGGAATGGCTCGGAGTGCGACTCCGATGACATTGACTGCTATGCCCCGCCGTGCATGTGTTACCACATCAACACCAAGGTTCCCACCGAGGAGGCGCCTGAGCTCACGCCGCTGGACCTGAGTCCCCGCAGCTGCGTGAACTACCTTCAGGAGAAGGCGGATCGCTTGCGAGCTTGGCAGTGGACCTCGAGGCCATAGAGGCAGAGCTCGAGTGCTAAAGGCAGGATTTTGCGTGGCAATAAGCCGCGCAGCCTCCTATCAACGACAATGACACCCGCATAGGGCTCCTAGCACCTTACGCTTCCCCTGAGCGGCCTACAACATGGCGGCGGCTGCCTACCGGTTGGAGGACATCTCCGACATGCCAGACCTGAAGACCAACGAGCGGCTGCACAAGGCAAAGTGTCTTCTTTGCGTCACCCTCGAGCAGCAGGCTAAGAGCTCTGCTTCTTAGTGTCATGTCGCACCTTCCAGGCTGTCCTGACCAATGACCACCACCAACGGGGATCGCTCCGACACGCATGCCCCGCCGGTGGCCAAAAGCGGTGGTGACTCTTCTGGCAGTAGCGCCGACCGCCCGCAGACCAGGGGTGTCATGCCCCAACAGGAGTGAAGGCACGAGCCTTCCCCTTGGCGTCTCCTTATGCGCCACCGAATCAGCGATGACCGCAATGTCTGTGACACCATCGAGGCCAGGTGCCATTCTCACGTGTAGTCCTGCTCTCCTGAGCGAAGGGATGAAGGTGCTGCCTTGGATCACTTCGGCCCCCAGGCGTTCGAGGTGGCGATTCGAGTGGCCCCCTACCCCAAGCAATTCCGGCCACTGATGCACATCTCCAAGTACGACGGTGAGACCAACCCAGACCATTGGCTCAAGGACTACCACCTCGCCATGAGGGCCGAGGGGTCAGACGATAACTTTGCCTTTTCGTACCTTCCCCTGCTTCTATCAAGCTCGACCAGAGCTTGGCTCGAGCAGGTCGAGCCTGATAGCATCTGCTGTTAGGGCGACCTCCGCTCCGTCTTTGTCGGCCACTTCCAGGGCACGTACACTCGGCCCGGGAACTCATAGGACCTCCGCAACTGCAGGCAGAGGGCCGATGAGACCCTCTGGGAGTACATCCAGCGCTTTTCCAAGAAGCGCAGTGAGCTCCTCAACATCACTAACGCTGATGTGGTCAACGCCTTCATCTATGGCATGACCTACGAGGTGCTTGTCAATGCACTTGGCTGTGAGACCCCACGCATGATGTGGGAGCTTTTGGACATCGCCACCCAGTACGCCACCGGTGAGGAGGTGGTCCAGGCCAACTTCAGCGACAAGGCCAAAGCTATCGCCCACCTTAGTGGTGGGACACTGGTGACAACCCAGCGTTGTCCCAACGTCGTTGCGACAAGAGGAACAAGGACCGAAAGCTCCACGGAGAGGAGATGGTGGCCATGGTTGATCGCGCTGCCAGGCCTCAACCCTATAGGCGCGCTGCATGCCCTAAACACTTCGAGAAGGTGCTCGAAGCCCCCTGCCTGTTCCACAGTGGGCGAGCAAAGCACCTCATCAAAGACTGTGCCACCATTAGGGGTTATATCCGCGATACTCTTGGCCAGCAGGGAAAGGCCCAGAAGCCATCCCCGAAGGCCGGTGAGCCAACGAATGCCGTCCCGAAGGATGATGCCGAGTTCCCTGAGGCCGATAGCTGCCTCAAGATCTTTGGGGGCTCCTAGGCATATGAGTCTGTGGCAGCGCCACATCACCGAATAGGAGGTGAACGTCGTCCACACCCTTGCCACCCCGATGTGACTTCGATGGTCCTAGACAGTCATCACCTTTGACCAGGGGGATCACCCTAATAGTGTCTCTCACCCGGGACGCTACTCGTTCATGGTCAGCCCGATCATGGGCACCACGCGCCTCACCAAGGTGCTGATGGACAGGGCAGTGGCCTCAACATACTTTACGCCAGCACCTTGGACAAGATGGGCATCCCACGGAGCAACCTGCGCCCCAGCAAGGCGCCTTTCTATGGGATCATCCCAAGGAAGGAAGCTGTGCCCCTCAGGTGCATCCGACTCAACATCCCCTTCGGCCAGCTGGACAACTTCCATAAGGAGCCGCTCACCTTCGAGGTGGTCGACTTCCCCGGCGTTTACCATGCTCTCCTAGGCCGGCCATTCTTCGCCAAGTTCATGGCTGTCCCTAACTACACCTATCTGAAGCTGAAGATGCCCGACCCCATGGGGGTTGTTGGTATTTCTTAACGCATACATAAATAATCCGCAAGTGCACGGAATTACCGTTGTAGCATTTCACTCGAACGTATTCAGGGTATTATATTTTCATGAGGAACGGAGGTGTAAGAGTCTCTTAAGCTAGTTCACCTAATGATAATAGGAAGAAGGATAGCCTAAGTGGTGAGGTTATATAGGGATAGAGATCCTAAGCTAAGATAGCTTTGCCACTATAGACTTGCTTTGGGCACCGGATAACACTTGGTTTGCCAAGCGTTGCCGGTCTATGGCTCTATGCCATACCTGGACATGGGGAATTATGAGGGATGGGCAAGGTTGTTGCCACTTGCTACCTACCTCTCAACCATGGAGTATGAGGCAAATGAAGGTAGTCTCTAGCCTAGACACCACGTCTACACTATCGACTATTACTCTAGCATCGATCAGGGTTATCCATCTTTATCAGGTCCCTTTATTAGAGTATTCGTCAAAAGGACGAATGATGAACCCACAAGTAAATAATGAACAAGACTAACTTAAAGTAGAACTCACTCCAAAGATAAACATGAACCTTATACTCCAAGTAGCATTCGGATCATAGAGGTACAAGTGGAGAGGAGTCGACGATTCCCGGGATTCCTTCCACTAAGTGTACAAGGGGCCCCAAGTACACAAGTGAAGGTAGTCGACAACTCCAGTACTTCGCTACTCTTACTCACTCACTCCCTATACTAGAACTAGCTAGAGAGCTAAGATATGAATGGAGCTCCTCTCTTCTTGTCACATTTGTGTCTCTCTTGTGTTGTGTGTTAGAGGGGAGCTCTATCCCTTTATTTATATAGGGGAGTAAGGCGGTGCTGAGGCTATCTTTGGTGCAAAATCCCGGTCTCCACCATGTTGATAGTCATTAACACCAATTATAAACCGTCAACATAACCTGCATTTATGCTTGATTTCATCACTAAACATAGGTATAGGGGTTTAAATGAATTCCATGAGCTTTGGTGAATATTTATATGTAGGAGGATTTATCCAGAAAACAACCCTGGTGTAACACCCTAGGTGTTTGGCTTCCACATTTGCACTTGCATTTCATAAGCATGAGCATCATTCATCTCATTTATGTCTTTGTTTTGCTTACAACATGAGTATGCAACATACTCCAATATGCTTGTTTCATAACTGATTAGCTTATGAAATGTGAGTGGTGCAACATGTAGATGCAACATGGGTGTCTCATACTTTGAAACATGGCAATGTTGTTAGTATACCATGATAAGTTTAATTATTGCAACAAGGGCTTGAAACATATGCAACATGGTAGTGCAACATGTTGGTGGAATTGTTTTGC
Source organism: Saccharum hybrid cultivar R570 (assembly GCA_038087645.1). Taxonomy (NCBI): domain Eukaryota; kingdom Viridiplantae; phylum Streptophyta; class Magnoliopsida; order Poales; family Poaceae; genus Saccharum; species Saccharum hybrid cultivar. The sequence continues at coordinate 40,419,433 of JAQSUU010000307.1, read as the reverse complement.
TTGTTTCAACTTATGTGACATTTGGAATTGTGTGTGACCAATGTGTAGAGTGGTTAAATATGCCCTATAATACCTTAATTACACTTTGGATCATTAGTCGAACAATGTTCATGTTGACCAAAATGACCAAATTGCCCTCCTAAATGTTGTTGACCAAGTTTTGACCTCTAGAGTGCTTTCGTTTGACTATTTAAAAAGTCTAGCTTAGAGATCTTGCATGGAGGTGCACCCTTAAGCAAAGTTGTACAGAATTTTATAGGGAACAAAAGTTTCAATATAGCCATCTCATGAAAATGATCATAACACCCTCAAAAATGGCCCACAAGTTAGTAAGAGGGCTGCCCAACACTTAGAATTTTTCTAAGTCTGAAATTGACGTTTGCAGTTGCAAAGTGACCACCTTTGCAGCATTGTAACTCTCAAACCGTGCTGAACCAGCTTGAGCTCCTATTGACAAACTTGTAGATCTCATGTTCCTCTACAACTTTGCTAATTACAGTTCACACTAAATCAGCCTAGTTTGGGAGATCTAGAGCTTCAAAATTCGCCTGTGAGTCGTCTCATTCGGCTTCGATTCAGAAACTTCAGTCTTTAGTGGCTGACCAGCCACAGGCTAATGCCATCACATGGGCATGCCGTGGTGTCCGTACGCCATCCGTGGCCCCACTGGTCAGTTCGTGACGCCCTCAAGTCACCACAGTACACTACTGCTGCCCCCATTCCTTCCACCCTCCTCGCTCTCCCTCCAGACGGAAAAACCGAGCCGCCATTACTGCCCTTGCTCCGGCGAGCTCATGCACGCTCACCAACGCGTCACCGTCCACCAAATTTCACCCACAGCTCTGCCTTGAACCCCTCTACCCCCTCGTCCGCTTTACGCCACCAGTCGAGCAACGGTAGGGTGACATTGCTTGTTTCCACAACCACAGTGCCTCGCCGGAGTTCATCCGCGTGACGCCTCATCATGCCTCTTCGAGTGCTAGTAGGTGCATTGGGGCGGGGGTAGTGCGGGGATGCTCACCGCGGGTTTAGGATAGGGTTCCGTGGTCACCGCCGGCGAGGTGCGCCACCACCGCCCAGCCGGGCCACCATGCACGACGGCGAGCCCTCTCCTATAGCTTCGCCCCTCGTTTCACTAGGTCCATCGGTGCGGCTTGAGGTGCTGGTCATGCTGGTGCCCTCGGTTTCACCGGCCGACTCACCGGCGGTGAGCTCACGCCACCATTTCCCCCCTACCACTGCCTCTCTAACACGTGGGTCTCGGCTGTCGGCGCGCTCACGCGGGCGGGATCCAATCGCGGAGGCAGGCCCAGAGGGCCGCGCGTTGCGTGGGCTGGCCCAGTAGTCGGTTTGGGTTTTCGTTTTCGTTTTTGATTTTCTTTTTATTATTTTCACAGATTTGATGCCATTTTGTAAATCCCATATCTCCAAATTGATAGATCCTTTTGAGGTGATTCCAAGTTTGTTAGGATCTGTGTAAAGTGTAGTATTTAGAAAAAATATAAAATGTATATATGTTATTCAAATTCTGGAATAATTATATAGAAACTTAACAGGTGTTTTAAAATAGATGCAAACTTGTTAATTTGATAACTTGAGCTCTAGGGCTCCAAAAATTATGAAATTTGGTGAGTGTGCTATTCTAGGTGTATGCTAGCTCTAGTAAAAAATTGAATGCTTTTTCTTGAGTAGTGTTCAAGTTATGCCTTTGTCAATTTATAATAGGAGATACTTGAATGAATTTTCATTATTTTTCTATTTTTCCAATAATTATGAAATTTTGTGGAGAGTGTCCTGGTACTTTAGTATTTCTAGGAAAAATATTATTTCTGTTGTTTGATACTTTTCAATAGGATTTCTTATTTATGCTAGAATCAGCCCTGCTAGCTTGATAATTTTGTGTAGGGAGTTCCTTTTAGAAATTTGGGCTCAAATTTTTACAGTAGTCTATTGGTTGTGCATAAGGTCCACTATAATTTTTGTAGAATTTTCTGAATAGTTTATAAATAGTTTAATTTCCTAGTTAATTAATTAATTTACTTAAGAAAGGGATTAAAATAAATAACTTGGGTTTGCATACCTTACTTACTGGTGGTTTTATGTCATGTGTGAACTAGTAGTGCCATTGATTTGGTCATAAGGGTAGTTTGACACATGAGTAAATATTTAATTTTCACATTTCTTGGTTGTCTGGGCAGCTGGTAGCATTTCTAGGATTAGGCCTTCATAAATGTATTTGCTGGGAATCTTCTGAATACCAAAGTTGTAGTAAACTTCTTAAACTAGCTTGTGTGAAAATTTGTTGGTATTTGGCCCAGTAGTTTAGGAGTTATAGCTGTTTGAATTTGCTGTCCAGAAATGGCTGCTCTCTGTTTGGAGAGGACAGATTTCTAGAACTTTAAGATTTTGATTAAGTAAACATGGGAATCAAGTCTTGATGTCTGAAAACGAATTATAGAGTATTTTATAATCTTTCCAGATTGTCTTGTATTATATCATTTGGATTTATAGATCTCTAGTTATGATTAAAAAACCGAGCTGCTGTCCAGAATTATGTGTTGTTGAAATGGGGTAGATTGTGATAAGCTTAAGTGATGTTGCTCTTGTTGCTTGTTTAGGTGTTAGGTCCTTAACTGAGGAAGAGTATCTATTCATTAGGTTGCATAGACTTGGTAAGTACTTCTTTATCGGAGAAGAGATTTGCACATGTTATTAAAGTGATTTGAATATAGCGTTAAGTGTTGCTGCAGTTCCTATTACATTCACCGAGCATGTTGCATTCATTCCTATGCATCCATGAGATTTATTCGTGCATCCATGCAATAGGTGTGCCGAAGGGGGTGACACTTCTAGAGTTTGAGGAAGCACCTCAGGAGGAGGAGCAGGAGCAACCGAGGGAGCCCGAAGATCCAGCTGGCAAAGGAGTTCCCGAAGAAGAGCTACCTGAGTGCCCTGACCATCGCCCTTCATCTTTTCTGAAAGGCAAGCCCCGGTGCATGCTGACCTAACTTTTGTAAATCTATCTTTGAGTACTTTTACTTGTTTATTGCATTTAGTTTTAGGAGTTGAGTGAAAACACTTGCTGCATTACATCTATCCTTGTTTAGATGTTGAACTTGAATCCCTATTTAAGTTTAGGCACGTGTTATTGCTTAGCCATGCTTAGTGCGGTAGAAATTGGGTGATTTCCGGTCATCCGTGAGCTTTAGGATGAAGTGGGTCACGATTGGCTATATTTGCTATCGTGGGAAAGAACCATGCTGAAAAATAAATTGAGACTGGGCGGGAGTTTGATAGTGCAGCCGCAAGACACTTCACGTCTTGGGTGCGAAGCTATGTCCGTTTAAATCGTTTAAGGACCGATTCGTTGTACATCCTTGAGTCATGTTGAATGCAGTCTAACACTTAGTTGGTCGGATAAGCCGTTCCGACCGCAAAGCCGAGTAATATAGTTCAGGTCAAGAATCGGAGGGTCAAGTGCGCATTCTGGAGGAAGTAAAGATGTGCTTGGAGACACTGGCATAAGACTAAGAGGGGTTAAAGTCCCTATCACCTGGTAAAGTGTTGCCCTTGGGGATGCGACATCAGTTGAACCCGCGCTTTCCTGAACTGTACCAAAGGTGACTTGTGCGACCCTAGCGCAGGGCCTACACGGTGAGTGTTAGAAATACCCTCCAGCTGGACAGGAACTCGATTCGAATCGCCGTCGCTCCCGGTTAGTGAGCACTTAACTTGAGCAACAACAACATAGATTCAATTAATTGAATGGATGGTTAATTGGATGATGATCTAAATGTGCCTCAATTTATACCTGCTATGGTTACTATTGTTTGCCTAATAATCAAATGATTGTTTAGAACAGGTGCTAAGATAGATGACAGGGTAATGCTAAAAGTCACTACTAGCGCAGGTTAAAAGAGTTACTTTTACTTATGCATTTCTGCAAATAAACTGTCAGCCAGCTCCATTTGAGAAAAGCCTTGCATGATCCTTGGTGTCCTTTATTTCTATTTCGACGGGTAAGTCTAGCTGAGTACATTCCCGTACTCAGGGTTTATTCCCTCCTATTGCAGATGACATGCTCTATCAGGGCTTCTACAAGAGTTGCCTCCACCTGACGGGTGATGAGGACTAGATCACTTGGGCATGATCGTCTTTTAGTCTACTTTGCTTAATGCTTTTGTGGGATGGTGATCTGTAAGACTGGCAATCGTACTTGAACTAAGTGTGTGTTAAATTATGCTTCCGCTACTTTTGAAACTTGGTTTGAATAATTGCGACTCCGTGGTGTTGTAAGCTTATTTCTAAACTACATGTGAAATGTAACGTGTAGTGCATTTATGTTGAATGATGTGATCTTGGTTGTAATCGGTTGGTTTAAAATCCTTCGTGATTTCGATTGACTATCAGGGTTATATGGGCTTAAGTTCAAAAATTTGAGCGTCTCAGTGCTTGTTTTTGGACTTGTGCTCGTATAATTTGAATGGTTCTGTTACACCCAGGACCACTGTCATACACTCTAAACAAGCAAACCGATGACAACAAGTGATTCAATATGCGAAAACTGTGAAACACAACTTTAGAAGGTTTTAGAAGACACCACGACGAACCATGGGCTGAGTCTCCACCATAGTGGGCCGGCCGGCCCATGGGGAAGGCCGCCTAGCCCAGTGTGGGGCCCACTTACTCTCTGCCGTGTCGTACTCCTTCCTACGATCTACTCTATTAATTCTAGCCACTACTCCATCTCCCCCCTATATAAGGATGCCCAGACCCCTTCAGGAGGCCATCTCTCATTCAGAACAAGACACAACACTAAGAGAATTAGGGCTAGACTCTCCAATGTAGTAGATTAGTTTTAGTTGAGAGTTAGGGAGAGTCGAGCTATGCTCAGGTTCTAGAGAATTCTTCAGAGGTCTGGTATATCTTTGTACTTTACCTTTGCAAGACTTATGCTTTAATATATTATCTTCTCTATTTGCTTATATGCCTTTCATGTGTATGGTTAGTATAGTTATTATACTTTGGCATGGGATCTTCGCTCGTATTGAGTGCTCTAGTTATTAGATGTGATTAGAGTAGTAATCAATAGTGTAGATATGGTGTCTAGGCTACGGGTTACCTAAGATTGCACCCAATCCCACGGATAGTTGTGGTAGTCCTAGAGGTGACAGCTATAACCAGGCCTTTGTAATCTACCATGTTCGGATTGGTGTTCATAGAGCTTTAGGCAGCCTTCCCCTAACTATGCTTTCTCACCCTCCTTGAGAGTCGAAAAGGTACTGCTGCTCCGAAGTGTTATCATGTTATCGCTATATCTATCCATGTTTTAGTTATCATCTAGTCTAGACTAGAAAAGAACCAAGGCAATAGAGAAGTATTTAGGAACCTTGAACTCTCCCGTTATTCTCTCAGTTTAATTAATCTACTCTTTATTCATGGAATTCTCCTAAGTGTGTGTCATTATTCATAACTCATATCATTTATCATTTACCTCTACTTTAGACTAGTTGGTGTATTAAGTTAGTAGGTACATGATGGTGAATTATCAATCTCTTTAAGCATTGCTTCCCAGTGGATAAATACGATACTCTAGCATACTCCAGGTAAAAGCTATAACAGTATCTGTGTGCTTGCGAATTTTTCTATGTGCGTTAATAAATACCAACAAGCTTTTTGGCACCGTTGCTGAGGAAGCAATTGGCGTAAAGATTTTGATATTGATCTTAATGCCTGCTAATTTAGTATACCACTAGCTTTAGTAGGATTACCCCTGTTCTGTTGAGTTGTGGAATAAGACAGGACATCAGAAACTGTTTCGACCTTCCGACAAGCTTCCACAAGAAAAGAAAAGATGAGAGAAACATTGAAGAACCCAGGGCGCCTGAACATTTATGATCTAGCAACTCTAGAACCCTGCCATCTCATAGGTTTGTGTATACATATATATATTATTCTAACCATGTGTAGATGGGAGAAAAGGTCGACGTCACAAGAATTCAAATCACATCTCAAGTAATAGAAACAGACACTGCACTACTCATAAATTCTATCATATGAGTCATGGTAAGTACGATCAAGAAAGGTGAGATAGTCTTGCTCATGGACTTTAAACTTAATGAGTAGTTATCTTTTAATTTTTGCATACCATGGCATGTTTACTTTATATAATCTACGTATCCACTCCGTTTAGTTTGAATTCTCTTATATCAAATCCACAACATGTTTAGCTCCTTGCATATATTCATGCCACTTGCATCCTTCATCTTAAAAAAATAACTCACCATGATCATGCTCTTTCATCTCTATTTGAATAAATCTCTGTAGTGCTTTCATGCTACCTTTGTCTGCTATAGTATGCTTTGGTTTGGAAGTATTTGACACACTTCCATAGGCTTTTAGATTAAGCATGGTGCTTAGGTTGAAACACCTTCCTTAATCATAATTAGACATGGAGTCTAGTTTGGTTATTGAACTAAAAATTGCTTGTGTAGACACTAGATATTTTGTTAGACTAACCCCTATAGAAAACTCTAAAAATCAATCGGGGTAAGTCAAAGAGATGAACTCACATTAGAGATGAATCAAGGCATGCGATAAACTTCAATAACTTTGCGCAAAAGAGGGCCTAGTTCATTCTTCATGGAAGGAAGAACTGTGAGTATCAAGGTTTATTCACTTATCTTTAGTTGCAAGTTACCTTAGCCTTGAACCATGCTAGAATACAGGCAACACATAAAATTTGTTAATAAACAAAATCTATGCTAAGATAATTCAAAAAACATCTTTTCATTAGCATAGAGGAAAATTACAAAAGTTATGGACAACGACCCATGTTTCAAATTCACTGTATTCCCTCAGGTATGTGTCCACTAACGTTTTACAGGAAAGAATGAATAGAAGCTATGCCTGTTCATGGTTTGAAAATGAACCTGCAAACCCGAACCAAATCACCACTTCAGTTTTAGAACAAAGAGGAAATGAGACAAGTGTCACAAAAAGGATCTACAATAGAAGCACTCACTCATAGGAAGTGGATGAACAAATCAACGGGCCTCAAGTGACGTCAAAGGCAACCTAGCATTGAACCTTCCTAGGATTCAAGCTAGGAGGCTGATGAGAAGCAAGGTGCAACCCACCTCGTATTATCTAGAATACTCCTGCTTCTATCATCTTCGAAAAGACTAGCTCGCCCATCAGCAATAAGGACAAAGACAACGAGATGCCATCCAACATCATTAACTGATGCTATACTACTGATGGTGTCTCATAAGGACCAAAGACAGCCATGGTCACACATGACACCCCTAAGTCATTGGAGATGAAACTTTCATGCAAATTCCAAAGAAGTTCCTTCCTTGACTATTAAGACGGCTGGCGTATCGCTAACAAACAAAGAAGAACAACTCTCCGCCATGCCACTAGAAGGTAAAGACAATCAAGGAGGAACTTGAGTTTGCATCTCCAATGAACCCCAACTCATCAACCAAGGATCAACAAAAATCAAGAAAGGTTGATGGAAGAAAAGCATGCAATTGTTTGTAACCTCATCTCCAAGATTGGAAGGTGCAAAGAAAAGCGGAAGGCAAGAAGAGGTCCTACTAAATGGACCTAAAGCCATGAAGCCCTCACTGATAGGTACATCAAACAAATTTTCTTCAGAGAAGAAACAATAAGTAGAGCAGAAGGTCCAATAGAATGACAAGATCCACAAAGGAAAGAACAAAATGATGGCATGAGAAAGGAGTGCAACATAAGAGACAAGATGCTCATGAATAGCTCAAGCAAGGAAAGGTTCAAGTAGGAAGAAAAGACCACCAGAATTCATATACCCTTCATCACATGGTGTCATCATGCTCTAATGATGAAGGTAACTTCCTAAGGTAAGTGGTCATCGTTTTCTTCTTGACCCTGGTATGCACATACATGAAGAAACAAACATGTTTGAGTTACAACTTTGCTTAATCCAACCTGAATAACTCAACATGACTTGTTCCTTAAGTATGCTCATAGCACTATTTTTTTGATCTCATAGTGTTGATGCAAAAGTGGATCTGCAAACACAAAGGGCTAATACCCGAAGTCGATATCCAGAGCGTGCCAGTCGATTTGACCTGTTAATCGACAAGGATAAAGATACGAGCACTTTGGTCCTAACAACAGGGATACGCCCGGAAGTCACGGCCAAGAGGTACTCACGCAGAACTCGAGGATCGTCGAAGATCGCACTAAAGCGATGCAGCTCACCGAATCGATGAGAACTCGTAAAAAAGGAACGCGTCTCAGCAAATATCGCACAATTTCCAACTACTCTTGCCCTAATTATGATTAAGATACCGAAATAACAACCCATCGGCAAGATCTTAACATAATAACACCACCATTTTTAGAACCAAAAGATTCTGTACTGAGATCTCTTCCAAGTCATGATCACTTGCCATCAAATCTCCTGTACAATCCCTTGATTGTCGTGCGAACAGTTACCATATCCATCTGAACCACCTCGACCTACACGCGCGCGACATAGAGATAAGTCCAGAATACCCCTACTCCAAGTAGCCTATAAATAGATTTCGCCAGAACGCTCGTCTTCTACCCTCAGACTCCAACCTTTGGCATTCTCTCTTTCCGGCGGCGACCCCGACGAACAACCGCGCAACCTCAACCAACAAGAACTCCTTCCAGCGTCAACCTCAAGCTCCCCAGCCTGTGCCCTCATCCTTTTCAGAGCAATGGCGATCAACTTCGACATTCCTGCAGTTCGTTCTACTTCCATTACTTTTACCTTGATTCCTTTGGTCTTTGCGAGTTCATACAGTTGGTAATTTTTCCTCTTTTTCCCATTCTTTTGATCCCCTGAACTTAGGAACTACGCAACAAACTGGTTATCCCAACCGATCAACCACACTTCCAATGCCTAGGTCCAATGGGCGACCCAGATCCAACTGATTTAATCAATGCAGAAGTTAACAGAATTCCTTTCAAAGCCCAGAATTTTTCTTTGAATCTATGGAAAGACATGTTCCGATCCTGGCCCAAACCCACCAAAGGGTGGAAAGATTGGTACTTGAGGGTCAACAGGTCGATGCAGGTGTACTGGGCAGAACGGAAAATAGATCAATGCATTAGGCTATCTATTGCCGATATGCAGAAAAATGAATCCATGATGATTGCTGCTGCTTATTTCTGGTCAGATACGACAAACACCTTCATGTTTGGTCATGGTCCAGCCGCCCCTACTCTTGTCGATGTATACATGCTTACTGGCTTGGACATCTCGACTGTCGATGAGGGTTCCATCTATGGCATGAGAGCCGAACATAGAGTGAATACACACAACATCGGTGGCGGGACATGATATATCCAGGAATATCAAAGGACTGGGACCGTTAACCAGAGGGAACACGCCATATTCTTGAATATGTGGTTGGAAAAATTTATCTTCTACGGTCGATCAGTAGGACCAACCAACGCCTTCCTTTCTGCAGCTGAACTCTTGGCCAATGGTGTAAGGTTCCCGCTTGGTCGATACCTTCTGAGCTCCACCTATCACCTCCTCCACCAAGTGTCCCAGAAGCTTTTGCTTGGTGAACCCATCAGCAATTTGGGAGCCCCATGGTGGTTTATCAATATGTGGCTAAATGCCCATATGCACAAACGTCTGTAGTGGGATTTCTTCGCCCAAGAATTCCCACGAGAAATTGCCGAAGATTACGTTCTTGGGGATGATGAATGGCAACATGCCCCCCTCTCAACTTCGGTGAAGCCATAATTGTCCTCCCTGGAACAGAGGCCAATGAAGACCAGATCGGTAGATTCTTCTAGAATTTCTATAATGGTCTCCCTCGCGATCATAGGGCTTGGGTACCCTATATCGATGAAGAGAACAAATTCCCCCTTCTCTTCAACTTTGCCGATGACGAGCTGAACCAAGACAATGAGCTTATGATGGCCATCATCACTCCCAGGGCAATCCCAGTGAACACATTTGGTAGTGGGAAAAATTCCAATACCACCTATGAGTTCTACAATCCATCGGCAGCATCCCGTCAACTGGCTTTTGGGCAACTGCCAATCAAACTCTGCTTTACCGATGTGATCAAGCCCAGAGAAACAATCACTAGCGGAACAGAATGGAGCAGGGTAGTGAGACTTGCCCCCGATACCGATATCTCAGACGTTGATCTTTCCATCTGGTCACCAGCATCTTTTATCACTGAGTCATATAAGCAATGGTGGCGAGAATGGAAGGAACAACTATTTGCAACATCTGCCCATACATATCGGCACTTGATCGATCCCGAATACGTCATTCCCGATGATGCAGTAAGTTTCTCTTAACTTCCTTCTATTTTTTTCTCTTTCATATATCGGTAGCTAATCTTTCTTGTGACAGGCCGATGACCCAGTACCATCCATAAGCAAGAGTGGGAAATCTTTTAACCTCCAACCTATTTCCCCAATATCACCGATCGGCTACAACGCCCCCACCCTAGCTGCTTTGACTTTCCAGAGGACCCGTGCTAAGACCATCACCTCCAGATCAAAGCTGGCAATAGCTAGGGCTACTCCGTTGGCTGTCGCTACAAGCCTAATCAAGGCTTTCAAGGTAATAACCTCATTTATTTTTACTCATGCCGATACAAACTATATTAACATGTAACCATCAGGGTGTAAGAGCCGCTGCTGGATCATCATTGACAACTCCTTCAACACCAAGCACCACTACCTCCAACCAGCCTTCAGAGGTATTCTTTTAACTTTACATTTTATCTGTTAAACATCCAATCTTACACTTGTTTTGCAGCAATAAATGGGCACATCGGCAAGCATACCAGGCGCTCAAGCTCCATAATCAACAAGTGCCGATGCCCCTCAGCCAACTATCGCTGAGACCCAAGTAAAGCGTAAAGCTTTAACTGATGCCGAGGCTCAGCAAAAATGACAGAAGTCCATGCCAGTCCCCGCATCTGCCCCAACATCTGCAAGCCAGCCAACCGATGTAGCTGAACAAGTTGACCCTTCTGCACAAAATGTACCATCAGCCATCATACCCCAAGGGCCAACCATTGATGAAGTCGTAGAAGACATCCCATCGACAAGTTCTGCCGATCCTTCACATGGCCCCCTTCAAGCTGCTCCTTCCAGCCAAGCCCAGGAAATTGCCTTGAAACAGGTAAACTGATTGACCCAGTTGATTTATAATATTCATATCTATCCTTAGGTAGGATCTCTGACTTCCTTTCCTCTCCCCAGGAACAAGATTCTCCCAATAGCTTGTTTTCTTTCGCTATCGACATTTTCGATGATGATGGAGAAGAAGCAAGTTCTTCCCTGGCACTGGGGACGATATCGGCAGAAATTTATGCCAAGCTAGAAGCCCTTCTGGATCTGTTACAACAAGATACTGCTCAGTTGGTGAACGATTTAGATCCTACAAAGGCCATCTTCAAGACAATCCGTGGCCAAGTTCCTGCCGATGTCGAAGAAACTCTCTTCCCAACAGTCCATCTAGAGAGCCGACAACTACAATATCAACGGGCTGCTCACCGTATCGCTGATAGAGCAACTCAAGCCCAGCTCAAGGAAGAGATGCTACAGCTAAAACAGACTGCCGATGAGAAGCACAAGAGCATAAGCAACTTGCAAACCTCGGGTGTCGATCTTAAGCAGAAAATTCTGGATCTATCGGCAAAGAGGATGGCTCTTCTAGCTGAATTAGAAGAAGTTGAAATAGCCCTAGCTCACGCCATACAAGAAGAAAATCAGCTCCCTGACGTCATCAAGGTCCTTCAGCAAGAAAGGGATGTCCAAGCTCGCAAGGCCTTAGCCTTGAAGAAGAAACTCAAGCCTATGGAGGGGGTTGCTGATGAAGATGTTAAAGAATTAAAGGAAGCCGATGAGATTCGCCTGCGTGCAATATCGGCTATCCAATCTTTGTTAAACCTGTAATTCTTATTTAGTGCATCGGCAATCTATGATACATCGATACTTTGTTTAACTCTAGCCGATAGGAATGTTATCGGCAATTATACTTTCATGCATCTATCCAGATACTAGGGTAATATTTCTTTAAGTATTTTCCATTTAATGCTCTGGGAAACACAACCCCTTCGAGGGTTTCGACAATATATGCATTTCCAGGAACAGATTGATTTATCCAATATGGACCCTCCCAATTAGGCGACCATTTTCCAAACTTTGAACTCTTAGTCCCAATCGGTAAAATCAACTTCCAGACCAAATCCCCATCGACAAACTCCTTTATCTTCACCTTTTTGTCATACCATCTGGCTACTCTTTTCTTATTCTCTTCGATGCTAACTAAAGCCTTTAACCGATGGCCTGCCACATCTTCCAACTCATCCTTCATAAGAGTATCATAGTCATCGGCTGTCAGTTGATCTTGAGAATGTATTCACTTAGAGCCGGTTTTAATCTCCTAAGGCAACACTGCGTCGTGTCCATATACCAACTGATAAGGTGTTACCTTGGTTGCACCATGACACGACATCCGATTTGACCACAAGGCTTCATTTAATACCGTATGCCACTTCTTAGGATTTTCTTTAATTTTGCGCTTAATGAGCTTGATAATTCCTTTGTTAGAAGCCTCAGCCTGACCATTAGCTTGAGCATAATATGGAGAAGAATTTAAAACTTTAATCCCCATACTTACAGCAAACTCATCAAATTCTCCCGATGTAAACATGGTACCCTGATCGGTAGTGATGGTTTGAGGAATACCAAATCGGTAAATAATATGTTCTTTCACAAAATCAATCATATTAGCCGATGTCACCTTTTTCAAAGGAATTGCTTCAACCCATTTTGTGAAATAATCAGTAGCAACCAGAATAAATTTATGCCTCTTGCTCGATGGCGGATAAATCTGACCGATGAGATCAATAGCCCAACCTCGGAACGGCCAAGGCTTAATTATAGGGTTCATAGCCGATGCGGGCGCTCTTTGACCAAAATTTTGACATTCCTGACATCCTTTAAAATATTTAAAACAATCTTCGAGAATAGTCGGCCAATAATATCCATTTCTTCTAATCATCCACTTTATCTTGAAAGCCGATTGATGCGCTCCACATACTCCTTCATGAATTTCGCCCATCAAGCTTTTTGACTCATCACTGCTAACACATCTGAGTAAAACTCCATCTATGGTTCGATAATATAATTCATCATCAAGGAGCACATACTTGGTAGCTTGGAATCTTATACGTCTTTCAACCTTTTTAGATGGATCCTTTAAATAATCAACAATTTCCTTTCTCCAGTCATCGGTATCGACTGCCGATGTTAATACTTCTTGAATAGGCTGATACCCTGAGGCATGCTGAGCTAATCGATTAGCCTCTTCATTATGCAATCGAGAAACATGTTCCAGACGAAAATTCCTAAACCCTTTCAACAATTGCAGACATCTCTCATAATATGAAATTAAAACTTCACTTCAGCATTCATAAATCCCAGCCAACTGATTTATAACTAGCATAGAATTACCAAAGATTTCAACGGCATCGGCACGTATCTCCTTAAGCAATTTTAACCCTTTTATCAAAGCTTGGTATTCAGCCTGATTGTTTGTCGATGTAGCAACAATCGGCAATGAAAACTCATACTTCTTTCCCTGAGGGGAAATTAACACAATGCCGATACCTGCTCCTTCACCACATGTAGACCCATTGAAGAAAAGTGTCCAAGGAGCAACCTCCAGAAAGTTCACTATATTGCAATGTTGAGTAACAAAATCAGCCATAACCTGCCCCTTAACTGCCCTAGCCGATTCATAATGTAGGTCAAATTCTGATAACGCTAAAATCCACTTGCCAATTCTACCACTTAATATCGGCATCGACAGCATATATTTGACCACGTCGTCTTTGCATATGACAGTACACTCAGCCGATAGCAAATAATGCCTCAATTTGATACAAGAAAAGTATAGACACAGACATAATTTCTCGATAACCGAATACCTGGTCTCAGCATCCACTAACCTTCTGCTCAAATAATAAATAACACGTTCTTTCCCCTCAAATTCTTGAATAAGAGCTGAACCGATAACAGTATTATCAGTTGACAAATACAATCTGAAAGGTTTCCCGTGTTGAGGTGGAACTAGCACTGGAGGATTTGTTAAGTATCTCTTAATTTCATCTAGAGCTAACTGTTGCTCATCTCCCCATCTAAATTCCTGATCGGCTTTCAATTTAAGTAATGGACTGAAAGCCTTGATCTTACCCGACAGATTAGATATGAATCTTCTAATGAAATTAATATTACCGATCAAAGACTGCAATTCAGTTTTATTGGCAGGAGCAACCACCTTGTTGATTGCCTCAATAGACTTCCTACTAATTTCAATGCCCCGCTGATGCACCATAAAACCCAAGAATTGTCCTGCCGATACACCAAATGCATATTTATTAGGATTCATCTTTAGTCCATGCTTCCTTGTGCACTCCAGTATCTTTCGTAGATCGGTTAGATGCTTTGTGATATCTCCAGACTTAATCACTATGTCATCGATGTAGATCTCTACTAATGTGCCAATGTATTTATGAAAAATAAAGTTCATAGCTCTTTGATAAGTAGCACCGGCATTTTTCAAACCAAACGTCATAACTATCCATTCGAATAATCCCACATGACCTGGACATCTAAAAGCAGTCTTGGGAATATCTTCTTCAGCCATAAATATTTGATTGTAACCTGCATTACCATCCATGAAGCTGATAATTTGATGTCCGGCTGCAGCATCAATCAACAAATCGGCAATCGACATTGGATAACCATCCATCGGTGTGGCTTTATTGAGATTCCTGAAATCAATACAAACACGAAGTTTCCCATTTTTCTTATAAACAGGAACCACATTAGAAATCCACTCCGTATATCGACACTGCCGAATAAACTTTGCCTCAATTAATTTAGTTATTTCGGCCTTAATATCAGGAAGTATATTAGGATTGCATCGGCGCGCTGGCTGCTGATGTGGCCGAAATCCTGACTTAATAGGTAACCGATGTTCAACTATCGATCGGTCTAATCCAGGCATTTCAGTATAATCCCAAGCAAAACAATCTTTATACTCTTTTAATAAATTTACTAATTGTTGTTTATACTTGGAATCTAACTTAGCACTAATAAAAGTAGGTCTTGGCCTATCACCATCACCAATATCTACTTCTACTAAATCATCAGCCGATGTAAACCCTTGACCTAATTTTCCATCATCGGCAAACCTATCCATTAAAATTCTTCTTCAGAACCGACTGCTTGGATCGGTGGAATTTCATAATCGGCAACCTTGAGGAACTATTTTTCCCAAACTTCTCCTGATATACATTTGGTTTGTTCATAAGTATCTGATTCTGCCGATGCGATGATGTAAGAAGAATCACCAGGAACAACTTCAATTTTATCCCCAATCCATTGTATGAGGCACTGATGCATTGTAGAAGGAACACAACAATTAGCATGAATCCAATCCCTCCCTAGAAGCAGATTATATGCACCCTTGCCATTAATAACAAAGAATGTTGTTGGTAAGGTTTTGCTGCGGATGGTCAACTCAACACACACTGCCCCTTTAGCTGGTGACACATTGCCTTCAAAATCCTTTAGCATCATATCGGTTTTGGTTAAGTCTTGATCTCCCTTACCAAGTTTCTGATACATCACATAAGGCATAATATTAATCGCAGCTCCTCCATCAATAAGTATCTTGGATACAGGCTGCCCATCAACTCTGCCTTTCACAAACAAAGCCTTGAGATGCTGTCTCTCATCACCGATAGGTTTCTCAAAAATAGCCATCATTGGATCTAGCGTCAACTGAGCTACTTGGTCAGAGAAAACAACTTCTTCCTCATTATCAGATAGTGCCAAAAATTCCATCGGCAACATAAATACCATATTGACATCTGCCGATGGGTCTTTATTTTTGTGCTTCACTTGCCACTGCAGATTGCCAGATCTCTCATTGGAGGAATTTTCCTCTCGGTATAAGTCCTCTTGACGCTCCCGCTGCATCCTCCTTTTTTGTGTCTTTGTCAAACCTTCTGGGCACCATTGAGGAAGCTTAGTTTTCCAAACTGGCTGATAATAGGTCCTAGTTGACTCTATATGACGTATATTAGGATCCCTGTAAAATATTTCTTCATCAGGAACTCTTGCGTTTGCCATCTCTTCAAGCTCCTCTTGATTCCTTGGAAAATATGCAGCGCGTTTACCAAGCCTCTCATGTACACTAAGCCAGCCCCCTAGCCGATCATGTACTGATGCTTTACCTCTGATCGGCTCATTGATAGACAAACCCTGATTGCTAGGTTGAAACCTCCTTTCTGACCGATTAACTCCATAATAACCATTGCACTCTGGGCAATTTTCAACAGTAGGTAATTTAATACCTTCTTCCCAACAATGAATAAAAAATGGACACCTCCAATGATCCTTATGCCGATTCCACTCTTCTCGGCGTCTCTCTTCTTGCTGCTGTCGATATCGGTCCCTTCGCTGACGCTAGCCCTTCTGCTGCCTTTGATGGGTAATCACAATGCCAGATCGAGGAGGTTTTCCGGAACTGCTACATTCTTCCAGTAGCCCCTTGCTTTTTGCATCATCGGTAGTTATCCGATGTTGGGGATCCACTGATGCATTTTTCTCTGCAGCTTCTGATGTCAACACCTTGGTCTTTCCTTCAGCATCCAACATATTTGCTGGAAAAGGATGTTGATCAATTTTCATTGGCTTCTAGATCTTGGAATTACCAAATTTAATTCTCCCAGATTCAATAGCTAATTGTAACTATTGCCTAAACACTTTGCACTCATTTGTACTATGTGAAGTTGCATTGTGCCATTTGCAATATAGCATTTTCTTCAACTCTTCTGCCGATGGGATCACATGATTAGGTGATAGCTTAATCTAGCCCTCTTGAAGCAGAAGATCAGATATCTTGTCAGCCTTGGTGATATCAAAGGTAAACTTCTCTGGCTCTTTTTGACCAAAGGGACAAGATATCAGCTTTTTATTTTTAACCCACTCAGCTAAACCGATAACTGGCTCTTCATCTGAATCAGAATCTTCTATTTCTCCGACAAATGAAACCTTCTTGCTCCAATTCTTTTTAGGTTCAAAAACCCTAGTATCCTGATCAGAGATCCTTTGCACAAGATGACTCAGGCTTTCAAACTCTTGAGAAGCATATCTGTCCTTAAGGTGTGGCAATAATCCTTGGAAAGCTAAATCGGCAAGTTGTCGATCATCCAGTACCAGGCTATAGCACTTATTCTTCACATCTCGTAGCCTTTGCACAAAGCCTTCCACCGATTCATCATTACGCTGTCTCAATTTTACCAAATCGGTAAGCTTCTTTTCATGAACTCCAACAAAGAAATATTTATGAAATTACTTTTCTAGATCAGCCCAAATAATAATAGAATTTGGCGGTAATGAAATAAACCATGTGAATGCTCATCCAGACAAGGATGATGAAAACAAGCGGACTCTTAATTCATCTCTGTTAGCTGCCTCTCCACATTGAATAATGAAACGATTAATATATTCCATGGTTGATGTATCATCTTGCCTAGAAAACTTAGTGAAATCTGGTACCTTGTACCGATTTGGGAGAGGAATTAAATCATATGCCGGAGGGTATGGAGTCCGATAAGAATAAGTATTGACCTTGGGTTTTATCCCAAACTGATCCTTCATAATTTCTGCTATCTTATCGGCCCAAAAAGCATCAGCCTCTTATTGACGATATGGCTGAATTTCTACAGGAGGTACTTGCTGATATCCCTCTGCATATCTTTGTGGTCCACGATCTCCAGCAATCGGCATATTTGCCATTACTTATGGTCTATTAACCTGCTGGAAAGGATTCATCGGCTGAGCTACCGATGCTTGATTCTGAAAACCAGATTGCATATGACCTTGATGAATCCCTGCAACCTGCTAATTTTGCTGAACTGTATGTTGAGCAGGAAACTGTCCTGACCAACTATTGTTAGAATTCATCGATACAAAATTTGCCGATGGCTGGTAATTTGCTGATATTGCTGGAAATTATAACCAGCTTGAGGCATGAACTAGACTCCAGGATACTCATAGCAGGAGCCTTCTGCTGCATCGGAAGCAAGCTTGCCGATGGACTTGAATTAGATGTTTGACCCAAAGGCATCTGGAAACTTCCTGGAGTTGGTTGCAAAGTAGTTGCTGTAGTATATTGAGGCACTTGAGCTATCGGCGAACCAGCCGATGGCATATGAGTTTTTCCTGCCGTATCATACACTTGAGGTAACCCAGGGTTAAAAGCAGATGACTCTGGAGGCATACCGTATCCCCACCAATTAGCAGGAATCTGGTTATTCTGTGACACAGGGCCTGATAAAGCTGATGCTGATAGATCTGTATTAAGCTAAACTCGTCCTCCTGGTAATACTGAGTCTGATCGCATCGGTGTAGATTGTATGTTAGGTAAGCCTGTTGATACTGGAGGGGAAGAAACTTCTGTACCCACAACGGCTGAGGGAGCCGATGGAGTATTAACAGATGCTGGTTTTGGCTGATGATAGGCGGGCCCAACGTAATACGGTGACGCTTGCCCTTCTTTGAAAGTTCGAATCACAGCATTATGAATAGTATTGGACAGCACATTGGAGTGATTAATTAAAGCATGATTTACTGCAGAATTAACCATCTCTTGAAGTTTACCCGGATTGGAGTCAAAGGTAACTTGCCGAGGTAACGGCAAGTCTTGCTTCTAGATGACTTGTCCACTCTTGTTCAAGCTGAATGATTTCAAGCAAAGCTGTCTGTATTCTTCTATAGCCTTTTCCATAGCCTGCTTCTGCTCTTCCTTAAGATCTTCTTCTGATACTGCGATGATGTTCCCCGCATCGATCTTAGGATTAAACATATTGATCAGATTTGTCTCACCGGGTGTGCCAAAAGATGTGTTGATGCAAAAGTGGATCTGCAAACACAAAGGGCTAATACCCGAAGTTGATATCCAGAGCGTGCCAGTCGATTTGACCTGTTAATCGACAAGGATGAAGATACGAGCACTTTGGTCCTAACAACAGCGATACGCTCGGAAGTCACAGCCAAGAGGTACTCATGCGGAACTCGAGGATTGTCGAAGATCGCACTGAAGCGATGCAGCTCGCCGAATTGATGAGAACTCATAAAAAAGGAAAAATATGCAAATTGACGAAGTCGCCAAAAAGTAAATAGATGCAAATAAGAGTAAAAGCTGGTTTTTGATATTGATTGATTGATTCTCATTACATTGCCCTTCGATCTATATTTGTACCCTGATCTATAGAAACATAACCAAATACGACTAGGACACTAAGTCCAAATCTAAGGAAACACATGACTCTTATATAAATCAGACTCTAACAAACATAGAAAAGGAAATTAATTCCTATCTATTCCCTTGTCCGCCTAAATTACGATGGAATTCCCATTGACCTCCTTTCCATCGGCACACTCCCTATTTCATCGGCAGCAGTCTTCAAGCCTCCCTTCATCGGTATCGGCAATAACATCCTTAACCTTATCGGCAACACATCAATCCAAATTAACTTCTCCATACACCACCACCATTCATCGGCAGCCTTCTTTACAAGCTGTCTTTCATCGGCTATCAATATACACAGTAACTTTTCTTCTGCTGATTAGCCTACTCTGACCATCTTGACACGTGCCAAAAAATGGTGTCAACACATAATCTTAACCAAATGAGCTAAAATGCTGAATATCTTATCTTTGGAAGATGATAGTCATAGTCATGAAAAGTTTGATGCATTATATAAGGATGGACAATCCTTCCATAGGTTAAGCAACTCCACTCTTTTTGTCACAGTCAAAATGCTACATTCAGGCTCATCCTTCTGATCTTATCACCCATGTTATAAATGAAAAATGTATATAATATCAATCTTATCATGATTCAATATGCCTATGGCTAGAGAAGAGTAAATAAAGTTTTGGTTATGTTGGTGTTTTCCCACCAACAGAGCCCATGCACTTGATCTCCACCTTGTCTTGATGAGCATAACACACTTCGAGAAAAGTGTGGGGGAGTCAATTCCCCAAATTCTACAAGTGGAAGTTCTAAATTGACAACAGGCTCATAACCATTGATGAGAGGATAGCTGCCATTCAAGCACCTTCACATTTGGCCACCTCATTGAGCGACCACGTCAACAACCAGCTTGGGGGAGAAGGCATCCCCCATATCCAGGTAAGTATTTCTTTCCTTTTGTTTTGTTAATTTAGTTTGCTTTAAACATAAAAATAAAATAAATAGTTATTCCTATAGTAGTAAAATTGAAAATAAAAGGTGTGTCTAGTTTACTTTAATTTCTTTTAAGAACTAAATAAATAAAGAGTACTATGAAGATAATCTATTAAAATGAAAATGATGAATAGTTGCTCTGTTGTAATTCCTTTTAAGTGCCTAGTTTTCAGCCTTGAATTCTCCTGAGTTTTGGATAAAATTGTTTTGATATAAAGATTTACTTTGAACTTGAAACTCATGGGTAGCATATGCTTGATCTAAGTCTAGGTAATTGAGGATATGATATGAGAAGGTCTGAGCTATTGTTTATCTTGTTCCAAGTGACACTAAAGTTCTAGAGATTTATCTTTTGAAAAACATAAAAAATACTATGTTGAGTTCCTGTATGATAAAGTTTGAATTCCTACTAGAGTCATACATGTTATTTAGGCTAGGAAAACTTCCATTTAAATGCTGCTTGCAATTGTATTGAGTTTTGTCAAGCTTTGTTGACCCTTATGAGAGATTTTTCATGCTCTTAAAATCAAGATCACATACACACCATCCACATATGCACTACCCCTACACTAGGGGTAGGCACAAAAACATGCCTTCCATCTAGATCCACTCAAAAATGTTCTACTCCTACACTGGGGGTGAACACAAAAACATGTTTGCTAGGTTTTCCATCCACCAATTAAATGCTCCAAGTTATTGTTGCTCTCTCTCAAAAGTTTTGTTGCAGAAAAGAGGCATGGGGCTATGAAAAAGTTATTCAAAAAAGCAAAGAAAAAAAAAAGAAGAGAATTAAAAAAATAGACAAGTGTCCAAGATATCAAAAACAATGGGTACTTAGATGCCCGCCTGAAAACAAAAAAAGGATGAATAAGATAGCCCCTGCTCTCTAGCAATTGTTTCCAAGTTTCAAAGAGATATGTTTTCAAGGAGCAAAGTAGAATTAGGATTAGCCACCATATATATACACCATATATCCACACACATGCATATCTTGGTTTGATTGTATGACTTAACTCTCTTTAGATCCATTGTTTGACTTTATAATATATGCATTGCAAGTATGCTCTAGCTTTCTCCCTATGTATGAACTCCACATAAACCTTAGTAGTAGGAAGAAAAAAGGTATAACATCTTTATTGCCTTGGTGAGGATCCACAAATACCACATATATTGAGAGACTTAAGAGTGTCACACATTGGGATCTCTAAGTTTTATTTTGAAAACTTATAAAAAACCCAAAACAATGGTGGAGCAAAGAACTTCAGACATAGTGCTTAACCTGATTGTTCTGTCTTTCAATTGCTCAAGACCCAAGTGAAGGCTAAGAAGCCCCATGGTTGAAGGTAATATGGGTAAGTTTGAAAGTCACATCAGTTTATTCTAATTCGGAGGAGAATTTTTGATTGAATGCATGTGTACTTTTGAGACATGAAAGCATTGTAGCAACTCCTGATCTATTATTGAGTTTGGCTTTGCTCAGGGACTAGCAAAGGTTAAGTGTGGAGGAACTTGTTGACGGTCATTAACACCAATTATAAATCGTCAACATAACCTGCATTTATGCTTGATTCCATCACCAAACATAGGTATAGGGGTTTAAACTAATGAATTCTATGAGCATTGGTAAATATTTGTATGTCGGAGGATTTATCCAGAAAACAGCCCGAGACCACTATCATACACTCCAAACAAGCTTACCGGTGACAACAAGTGATTCAATCGGCGAAAACTACGAAAGACAACTCTAGAAGGTTCCAGAAGACACCGCGACAAAGCCTGGGCTGAGTCTCCACCATAGTGGGCTGGCTAACCCATGAGGGAGGCCGCCCGGCCTAGTATGGGGCCCACTCACTCTCTGCCGCCTCATACTCCTTCCTACAATCTACTTCATTGATTCTAAGGCGGTTTTAGGTCGATTTATCCAATGGTGGTCGAGGGAGATGACGCGGATCGATGATGTGGCACTTCCTTGGCTGCTACTCCATCTCCCCCCTGTATAAGGATGCCCAGACCCCCTCTAGGAGGCCATCTCTCAATCAGATCAAGACACAACACTAGGAGAATTAGGGCTAGACTCTCCAATATAGTAGATTAGTTCTAGTTGAAAGTTAGAGAGAGTCGAGCTACACTCAGGTTCTAGAGAATTCTTTGGAGGTCTGGTATATCTTTGTACTTTACCTTTGCAAGACTTATGCTTTAATATATTATCTTCTCTATTTGCTTATATGACTTTCATATGTATGGTTAGTATAGTTATTATACTTTGGCATGGGATCTCCGCTTGTATTGAGTGCTCTAGTTATTATATGTGATTAGAGTAGTAATCAATAGTGTAGACATGGTGTCTAGGCTATGGGTTACCTGAGATTATGTCCAATCCCACAGATAGTTCTGGTAGCCCTAGAGGTGACAGCTCTGACCAGGCCATTGTAATCCACTATGATCGGATTGGTGTTCGTAGAGCTTTAGGCAGCCTTCCCCCAACTACACTTTCTCACCCCCCTCAAGAATCGGAAAGGTACTGCTGCTCCAAAGTGTTATCTTGTGATCGCTATATCTATCCATGTTTTAGTTATCATCTAGTCTAGACTAGAATATAACCAAAGCAATAGAGAAGTATTTAGGAACCTTGAACTCTCCCGTTGTCCTTTCAGTTTAATTAATCTACTATTTATTCCTAGAATTCTCCTAAGTGTGTGTCCTTATTGATAACTCATATCATTTATCATTTACCTCCACTTTAGACTAGTTGGTGTATTAAGTTAGTAGATACATGATGGTGAATTATCAATCTCTTTAACCATTGCTTCCCTGTGGATAAGTACGATACTTTGGAATTGTTGACACCATTTTTTGGCACATGTCAAGATGGTTAGAGTGGGCTAATTAGCAGGAGAAAAGTTACTGTGTACGCTGATAGCTGATGAAAATCAGCTTGTAAAGAAAGCTGCCGATGAATGGTGGCGATATATGAAGAAGTTGATTTAGATTGAGGCGTTGCCAATAAGGTTAAGGATGTTATTGCCGATGCCGATGAAGGGAGGCTTGAAGACTGCTGCCGATGAAACAGGCAGTGTGCCGATGGAAAGGAGGTCGATGGGAATTCCATCGTAATTAAGGCGGATAAGGAAATAGAAAGGAGTTGATTTCCTTTTCTATGTTTATTAGAGTCTGATTTGTATAAGAGTCATGTGTTTCCTTAGATTTGGACTTGGTGTCCTAGTCGTATTTGGTTATGTTTCAATAGATCAGGGTATAAATATAGATTGAAGGGCAATGTAATGAGAATCAATCAATCAATATCAAAAATCAGCTTTTACTCTTATTTGCATCTATTTACTTTTCGGCGACTTCGTCAATTTGCATATTTTTCCTTTTTTCACGAGTTCTCATCGATTCGGCGAGCTGCATCGCTTCAGTACGACCTTCGATGATCCTCGAGTTTCGTGTGAGTACCTCTTGGCCGCGACTTCTGGGCGTATCGCTGTTGTCAGGACCAAAGTGCTCGTATCTTCATCCTTGTCGATTAACAGGTCAAATCGACTGACACGCTTTGGATATCGACTTTAGGTATTAGCCCTTTGTGTTTGCAAATCCACTTTTGCATCAACACATCTTTTGGCACGCTCGGTGGGACAAATCTGATCAATATGTTCAATCCTGAAATCGATGCGGGGAACATCATTGCGGTATCAGAAGAAGATCTTAAGGAAGAGCAGAAGCAGGCTATGGAAAAGGCTATAGAAGAATACAGACAGCTTTGCTTGAAATCATTCAGCTTGAACAAGAGTGGACAAGTCATCCAAAAGCAAGATTTGCCGTTGCCTCGGCAAGTTACCTTTGACTCCAATCTGGGTAAACTTCAAGAGATGGTTAATTCTGCAGTAAATCATGCTTTAATTAATCACTCTAATGTGTTGTCCAATACTGTTCATAATGATGTGGTTCAAACTTTCAAAGAAGGGCAAGCGTCACCGCATTATGTTGGGCCTGCCTATCATCAACCAGAGCCAGCATCTGTTAATACTCCATCGGCTCCCTCGGCCGTTGTGGGTACAGAAGTTTCTTCCCCTCCAGTATCAATAGGTTTACCTAATGTGCAATCTACACCGATGCGATCAAACTCGGTATTACCAGGAGGATGAGTTCAGCTTAATACAGATCTATTGGCATCGGCTTTATCAGGTCCTGTGTCATAGAATAGCCAGATTCCTGCTAATTGGTGGGGATATGGTATGCCTCCAGAGTCATCTACTTTCAACCCTGGGTTACCTCAAGTGTTTGATGCAGCAGGAAAAGCTCCTATGCCATCGGCTGTTTCACCGATAGCTCAAGTGCCTCAATATGCTACAGCAACTACTGTGCAACCAACTCCAAGAAGTTTCTAGATGCCTTTGGTTCAAACATCTAATTCAAGTCCATCGGCAAGCTTACTACCGATGCAGCAGAAGGCTCCTGCTATGAGTCAACCTGGAGTCCAGTTCATGCCTCAAGCTGGTTATAATTATCCAACAACGTCAGCAAATTACCAGCCATCGGCAAATTTTGTACCGATAAATTCTAATAATGGTTGGTCAGGACAGTTGCCTGTTCAACATTCAGTTCAGCAAAAATCAGCAGGTTGCGGGGATTCATCAAGGTCATATGCAAGCTGGTTTTCAGAATCAAGCATCGGCAGCTCAGCCGATGAATCCTTTCCAGCAGGTTAATGTACCACAAGTAACGGCAAATATGCCGATTGCTGGAGATCGTGGGCCATAAAGATATGCAGAGGGATATCAGCAAGTACCTCCTGTAGAAATTCAGCCATATCGTCAACAAGAGGCTGATGCTTTTTGGGCCGATAAGATAGCAGAAATTATAAAGGATCAGTTTGGGATAAAACCCAAGGTCAACACTTATTCTTATCGGACTCCATACCCTCCGGCATATGATTTAATTCCTCTCCCAAATCGGTACAAGGTACCAGATTTCACTAAGTTCTCTGGGCAAGATGATACATCAACCATGAAACATGTTAATCACTTCATTATTTAATGTGGAGAGGCAGCTAGCAGAGATGAATTAAGAGTCTGTTTGTTTTCATCATCTTTGTCTGGATCAGCATTCACATGGTTTATTTCATTACCACCAAATTCTATTATTACTTGGGCTGACCTTGAAAAGCAATTTCATAAATATTTCTTTGCTGGAATTCATGAAAAGAAGCTTATCGATTTGGTAAAATTGAGACAGTGTAATGATGAATCGGTAGAAGGCTTTGTGCAAAGGCTATGAGATGTAAAAAATAAGTGCTATAGCCTAGTACTGGATGATCGGCAACTTGTCGATTTGGCTTTCCAAGGATTATTGCCACACCTTAAGGACAGATATGCTTCTCAGGAGTTTGAAAGTCTGAGTCATCTCGTGCAAAGGATCTCTGATCAGGATACTAGGATTTTTGAACCTAAAAAGAATTGGAGCAAGAAGGTTTCGTTTGTCGGAGAGGTAGAAGATTCTGATTCAGATGAAGAGCCAGTTATCGGTTTAGCTGAGTGGGTTAAAAATAAAAAGCCGATATCTTGTCCCTTTGGTCAAAAAGAGCCAGAGAAGTTTACTTTTGATATCACCAAGGCTGACAAGATATTTGATCTTCTACTTCAAGAGGGCCAGATTAAGCTGTCACCTAATCATGTGATCCCATCGGCAGAAGAGTTGAAGAAAATTCTGTACTACAGATGGCACAATGCAACTTCACACAGTACAAATGAGTCCAAAGTGTTCAGGCAACAGTTACAATTAGCTATTGAATCTGGGAGAATTAAGTTTGGTAATTCCAAGATTCAGAAGCCGATGAAAATTGATCAACATCCTTTTCCAGCAAATATGTTGGATGCTAAAGGTAAGACCAAGGTGTTGACATCAGAAGCTGCTGAGAAAAACGCATCAGTGGATCCCCAACATCGGAAAACTACCGATGATGCAAAAAGCAAGGGGCTACTGGGAGAAAGTAGTAGTTCCAGAAAACCTCCTCGATCTGGCATTGTGATTACTCATCGAAGGCAGCAGGAGGGCTGGCGTCAGCGAAGGGACCGATATCGACAGCAGCAAGAAGAGAGACGCCGAGAAGAGTGGAATCGCCATAAGGATCATTGGAGGTGTCCGTTTTTATTCATTTTTGGGAAGAAGGTATTAAATTACCTACTGTTGAAAATTGCCCAAAGTGCAATGGTTATTATAAAGTTAATCGGTCAGAAAGAAGGTTTCAACCTGGCAATCAGGGTTTGTTTATCAATGAGCCGATCAGAGGTAGGGCATCAGTACATGATCGGCTGGGGGGCAGGTTTAGTGTACATGAGAGGCTTGGTAAATGCGTTGCATATTTTCCAAGGAATCAAGAGGAGCTTGAAGAGATGGCAAATGCAAGAGTTCCCGATGAAGAAATATTTTACAGGGATCCTAATATATGTCACGTAGAGTCAACTGGGACCTATTATCAGCCAGTTTGGAAAACTAAGCTCCCTCAATGGTGCCCAGAAGGTTTGACAAAGACACAGAAAAGGAGGATGCAGCGGGAGCGTCAGGACTTATACCGAGAGGAAAATTCCTCCAATGAGAGATCTGGCAATCAGCAGTGGAAAGTGAAGCACAAAAATAAGGGCCCATCGGCAGATGTTAATATGATATTTATGTTGCCGATGGAATTTTTGGCACTATCTGATAATGAGGAAGAAGTTGTTTTCTCTGACCAAGTAGCTCAGTTGACGCTAGATCCAATGATGGCTGTTTTTGAGAAACCTACTGATGATGAGAGACAACATCTCAAGGCTTTGTTTGTGAAAGACAGAGTTGATGGGCAGCCTGTATCCAAGATACTTATTGATGGAGGAGCTGCAATTAATATTATGCCTTATGTGATGTATCAGAAACTTGGTAAGGGAGATTAAGACTTAACCAAAACCGATATGATGCTAAAGGATTTTGAAGGCAATGTGTCACCAGCTAAAGGGGCAGTATACGTTGAGTTGACAATCGGCAGCAAAACCTTACCGACGACATTCTTTGTTATTAATGGCAAGGGTGCATATAATCTGCTTCTAGGGAGGGACTGGATTCATGCTAATTGTTGTGTTCCTTCTACAATGCATCAATGCCTTGTACAATGGATTGGGGATAAAATTGAAGTTGTTCCTGGTGATTCTTCTTATATCATCGCATTAGCAGAATCAGATACTTATGAACGAACCAAATGCATATCAGAAGTTTGGGAAAAAGAGTTCCTCAAGGTTGCCGATTATGAAATTCCACCGATCCAAGCAATCGGTTCTGAAGAAGAATTTTAATGGATAGGTTTGCCGATGATGGAAAATTAGGTCAAGGGTTCACATCGGCTGATGATTTAGTAGAAGTAGATATTGGTGATGGTGATAGGCCAAGACCTACTTTTATTAGTGCTAAGTTAGATTCCAAGTGTAAACAGCAAATAGTCAATTTATTAAAAGAGTATAAAGATTGTTTTGCTTGGGATTATACTGAAATGCCTGGATTAGACCGATCGATAGTTGAACATCGGTTACCTATTAAGTCTGGATTTCGGCCACATCAGCAGCCAGCACGCCGATGCAACCCTAATATACTTCCAGATATTAAGACCGAAGTAACTAAATTAATTGAGGTAAAATTTATTCGGCAGTGTCGATATGTGGAGTGGATTTCTAATGTGGTTCCTGTTTATAAGAAAAATGTGAAACTTCGTGTTTGTATTGATTTTAGGAATCTCAATAAAGCCACACCGATGGATGGTTATCCAATGCCGATTGCTGATTTGTTGATTGATGCTGTAGCCGGACATCAAATTATCAGCTTCATGGATGGTAATGCCGGTTACAATCAAATATTCATGGCTGAAGAAGATATTCCCAAGACTGCTTTTAGATGTCCAGGTCATGTGGGATTATTTGAGTGGATAGTTATGATGTTTGGTTTGAAAAATGCCGGTGCTACTTATCAAAGAGCTATGAACTTTATTTTTCATGAATACATCAGCACATTAGTAGAGA
This sequence comes from Saccharum hybrid cultivar R570, assembly GCA_038087645.1. Taxonomy (NCBI): domain Eukaryota; kingdom Viridiplantae; phylum Streptophyta; class Magnoliopsida; order Poales; family Poaceae; genus Saccharum; species Saccharum hybrid cultivar. Next base: position 40,391,065 of record JAQSUU010000307.1, on the reverse strand, counting down.
TCTACATCGATGACATAGTGATTAAGTCTGGAGGTATCACAAAACATCTAGCCGATCTACAGAAGATACTGGAATGCACAAGGAAGCATGGATTGAAGATGAATCCTAATAAATGTGCATTTGGTGTATCGGCAGGTCAATTCTTGGGTTTTATGGTGCATCAGCGGGGCATTGAAATTAGTAGGAAGTCTATTGAGGCAATCAACAAGGTGGTTGCTCCTACCAATAAAACTGAATTGCAATCTTTGATTGGTAAGATTAATTTCATTAGAAGATTCATATCTAATTTGTCGGGTAAGATCAAGGCTTTCAGTCCATTACTTAAATTGAAAGCCGATCAGGAATTTAGATGGGGAGATGAGCAGCAGTTAGCTTTAGATGAAATTAAGAGATACTTAACAAATCCTCCAGTGCTGGTTTCACCTCAACACGGGAAACCTTTCATATTGTATTTGTCAACCGATGATACTGTTATCGGCTCAGCTCTTATTCAAGAATTTGAGAGGAATGAACGTGTTATTTATTATTTGAGCAGAAGGTTAGTGGATGCTGAGACAAGGTATTCGGCTATCGAGAAATTATGTCTGTGTCTATACTTTTCTTGTATCAAATTAAGGCATTATTTGCTATCGGCCGAGTGTACGTCATATGCAAAGACGATGTGGTCAAATATATATTGTCGATGCCGATATTAAGTGGTAGAATCGGCAAGTGAATTTTAGCGTTATCAGAATTTGACCTACGTTATGAATCGGCTAAGGCAGTTAAGGGGCAGGTTATGGCTGATTTTGTCACTCAACATTGCAATACAGTGGACTCTCTGGAGGTTGCTCCTTGGACACTTTTCTTTGATGGGTCTACATGTGGTGAAGGAGCAGGTATCGGCATTGTGTTAATTTCCCCTCAAGGAAGGAAGTATGAATTTTCATTGCCGATTGTAGCTACATCGACAAACAATCAGGCTGAATACCAAGCTTTGATAAAAGGGTTAGAATTGCTTAAGGAGATACGTGCCGATGCTGTTGAAATCTTTGGTGATTCTATGCTAGTTATAAATCAGTTGGCTGGGATTTATGAATGCCGAAGTGAAGTTTTAATTTCATATTATGAGAGATGTCTGCAATTGTTGAAAGGGTTTAGACATTTTCGTCAGGAACATGTTTCTCGATTGCATAATGAAGAGGCTAATCGATTAGCTCAGCATGCCTCAGGGTATCAGCCTATTCAAGAAGTATTAACATCAGCAGTCGATACCGATGACTGGAGAAAGGAAATTATCGATTATTTAAAGGATCCATCTAAAAAGGTTGAAAGACGTATAAGATTCCAAGCTACCAAGTATGTGCTCCTTGATGATGAATTATATTATCGAACCATAGATGGAGTTTTACTCAGATGTGTTAGCAGTGATGAATCAAAAAGCTTGACGGGTGAAATTCATGAAGGAGTATGTGGAGCACATCAATCGGCTTTGAAGATGAAGTGGATGATCAGAAGAAATGGATACTATTGGCCGACTATTCTTGAAGATTGTTTTAAATATTTTAAAGGATGTCAGGGGTGTCAAAATTTTGGTAATATTCAAAGAGCACCTGCATCGGCTATGAACCCTACAATTAAGCCTTGGCTGTTCCGGGGATGGGCTATCGATCTCATCGGTCAGATTTATCCACCATCGAGCAAGGGGCATAAATTTATTCTGGTTGCTACCGATTATTTCACAAAATGGGTTGAAGCAATTCCTTTGAAAAAGGTGACGTCGGCTAATATGATTGATTTTGTGAAAGAGCATATTGTTTACCGATTTGGTATTCCTCAAACCATTACTACCGATCAGGGTACTATGTTTACATCGGGAGAATTTGATGAGTTTGCTGTAAGTATGGGGATTAAAGTTTTAAATTCTTCTCCATATTATGCTCAAGCTAATGGTCAGACTGAGGCTTCTAACAAAAGGATTATCAAGCTCATTAAGCGCAAAATTAAAGAAAATCCTAAGAGGTGGCATACGGTATTAAATGAAGCCTTGTGGTCATATCGGATGTCGTGTCATGGTGCAACCAAGGTAACACCTTATCAGTTAGTATATGGACATGACGTAGTGTTGCCTTGGGAGATTAAAATTGGCTCTAGGCGAATACATTCTCAAGATCAATTGACAGCCGATGATTATGATACTCTTATGAAGGATGAGTTGGAAGATGTGGCAGGTCATCAGTTAAGGGCTTTAGTTAGCATCGAAGAGAATAAGAAAAGAGTAGCCAGATGGTATGATAAGAAGGTGAAGATAAAGGAGTTTGTCGATGGGAATTTGGTCTGGAAGTTGATTTTACCGATTGGGACTAAAAGTTCAAAGTTTGGAAAATGGTCTCCTAATTGGGAGGGTCCATATCAGATAAGTCAATCTGTTCCTGGTAATGCATATATTCTCAAAACCCTCGAAGGGGTTGTGTTTCCCAGAGCATTAAATGGAAAATATTTAAAGAAATATTACCCTAGTATCTGGATGGATGCATAAAAGTATAAGTGCCGATAACAGTCCTATCGGCTAGAGCTATACAAAATGTCGATGTCTCATAAATTGCCGATGCAGTAAATAAGAATTACAAGTTTAATAAGGATTGGATAGCCGATATTGCGCGCAGGCGAATCTGGTCGGCTTCCTTCATTTCTTTAATATCTTCATCGGCAACACCCTCCACAGGTTTAAGTCTCTTCTTCAAGGCCAAGGCTTTGCGAGCTTGGACGTCCCTTTCTTGCTGAAGGGCCTTGATGACATCAGAAAGCTAATTTTCTTCTTGTCTAGCGTGAGCTATGGCTGTTTCAACTTCTTCCAATTCAGCTAGAAGAGCTGTCCTCTTTGCTGATAGGTCCAAAATTTTCTGCTTAAGATTAGCACCTGAGGTCTGCAAGTTGCTGATACTTTTGTGCTTCTCATCGGCAGTTTGTTTTAGCTGCAGCATTTCTTCCTTGAGCTGGGCTTGAGCTGCTCTATCGGCAATACGGTGAGCGGCCCGTTGATATTGTAGCTGTCGGCTCTCTAGATGGACTGCTGGGAAGAGGATTTCTTCGCTATCGGCAGGAACTTGGCCACGGATTGTTTTGAAAATGGCCTTTGCAGGATCTGAATCGTTCACCAATTGAGCAGTATCCTATTGTAACAGATCCAGAAGAGCTTCTAACTTGGCATAGATTTCTGCCGATATCATTCCTAGTGCCAGGGAAGAACTTGCTTCTTCTCCATCATCATCGGAAACGTCAATAGCAAAAGAAAATAAGCTATTGGGAGAATCTTGTTCCTAGGGAGAGAAGAGGAAGTCAGAGATCCTACCTAAGGATAGATATGAATATTATAAATCAACTAGGTCCATCGGCTTACCTGCTTCAAGGCGATTTCCTGTGCTTGGCTGGAAGGAGCGGCTTGGAGGGTGCCATGTAATGGATCGACAGAGCTTGCCAATGGGATGTCTTCTATGACTTCATCAGTGGTAGGCCCTTGGGGTATGATGGCCGATGGTACATTCTGTGTAGAAGGGTCAACTTGTTCAGCTATGTCGGTTGGCTGGCTTGCAGATGTTGGGGCAGATGTGGGGACCAGCATGGACTTCTGTCGTTTTGGCTGAGCCTCAGCATCTGTTAAAGCTTTGCGCTTTACTTGGGTCTCAGCAACGGTTGGCTGGGGGCATTGGCACTTGTTGATTGTGGAGCTTGAGCACCTGGTGTGTTTGTCGATGTACCCATTTGTTGCTGCAAAACAAGTGTAAGATTGGATGTTTAATAGATAAAATGTAAAGTTAAAAGAATACCTCTGAAGGCTGGTTGGAGGTAGTAGTGCTTGATGTTGGAGGAGTTGTCGATGACGATCCAGCAGCGGCTCTTACACCCTAATGGTTACATGTTAATATAGTTTGTATCGGCATGAGTAAAAATAAACAAGGTTATTACCATAAAAGCCTTAATTAGGCTTTTAGCGGCAGCCAATGGAGTAGCCCTAGCTGTTGCCAGTTTTGATCTGGAGGTGATAGTCTTGGGACGGGTCCTCTGGAAAGTTAAAGCAGCTAGGGTGGGGGCGTTGTAGCCGATCGGTGATATTGGGGAAACAGGTCGAAGGTTGAAGAGTTTCCCACTCTTGCTCATGGATGGTACTGGGTTGTCGACCTATCACAAGAAAGATTAGCTGCCGATATATGAAAGAGAAAAAAACAGAAGGTAGTTAAAAGAAACTTACTGCATCATCGGGAATGGCGTATTCAGGGTCGATCATGTGCCGATATGTGTGGGCGGATATTGCAAATAGTTGTTCCTTCCATTCTCGCCACCATTGCTTATATGATTCGGTGATAAAAGATGCTGGTGACCAGATGGAAAGATCAACGTTTGAGATATCAGCATCGGGGGCAAGTCTCACTACCCTGCTCCATTCTGTTCTGCTGGTGATTGTTTCTCTGGGCTTGATCACATCAGCAAAGCAGAGTTTGATTGGCAGTTGCCCAAAAGCCAATTGACGGGATACTGCCGATGGATTGTAAAACTCATAGGTGGTATTGGTATTTTTCCCGCTACCAAATGTGTTCACTGGGATTGCCCTGGGAGTGATGATGGCCATCATAAGCTCATTGTCTTGGTTCAGCTCGTCATCGGCAAAGTTGAAGAGAAGGGGGAACTTGTTCTCTTCATCGATATAGGGTACCCAAGCCCTATGATCACGAGGAAGACCATTATAGAAGTTTTGGAAGAATCTGCCGATCTGGTCTTCATTAGCTTCTGTTCCAGGGAGGACAATTATGACTTCACCAAAATTGAGAGGGGGGCGTGTTGTCGATTCCTCATCTCCAAGAACGTAATCTTCGGCGATTTCTCGTGGGAACTCTTGGGCGAAAAAATCCCACTGCAGACGTTTGTGCATATGGGCATTTAGCCACATGTTGATAAACCACCATGGGCCTCCCAAATTGCCAATGGGTTCACCAAGCAAAAGTTTCTGAGACACTTGGTGAAGGAGGTGATAGGTGGAGCTCAGAAGCTATCGACCAAGCGGGAATCTTACACCATTGGCCAAGAGTTCAGCCGCGGGAAGGAAGGCGTTGGTTGGTCCTACCGATCGACCGCAGAAGATAAATTTCTCTAACCATATATTCAAGAATATGGCATGTTCCCTCTGGTTAATGGTCCCGGTCCTTTGGTATTCTTGGATGTATCCTGTCCAGCCGCCGATGTTGCGTGTATTCACTCTATGTTCGGCTCTTCTGCCATAGATGGAGCCCTCATCGACAATTGAGATATCCAATCCAGTAAGCATGTATACATCGGCAAGAGTGGGGGTGGCTGGACCATGTCCAAACATGAAGGTGTTTGTCGTGTCTGACCAGAAATAAGCAGCAGCAATCATCATGGACTCATTTTTCTGCATATCGGCAATAGATAGCCTAATGCATTGGTCTATTTTATGTTCTGCCCAGTACACCTGCATCGACCTGTTGACCCTCAAATACCAATCTTTCCACCCTTTGGTGGTTTTGGGCCAGGATCGGAATGTGTCTTTCCATTGATTCCGAGAAAAATTCTGGGCTTTGAAAGGGATTCTGTTAACTTCTGCGTTGATTAAATCAGTTGGATCTGAGTCGCCCATTGGACCTAGGCATTGGAAGTGTGGTTGATCGATTGGAATAACCAATTTGTTGCGTAGTTCCTAAGTTCGGAGGATCAAAAGAATGGGAAAAAGAGGAAAAAATTACCAACTGTATGGACTCGCAAAGACCGAAGGAATCAAGGTAAAAGTAATAGGAGTAGAACGAACCGCAGGAACGTCGAAGTTGATCGCCATTGCTCTGAGGAGGATGAGGGCACAGGCTGGGGACTTGAGGTTGACGCTGGAAGGAGCTCTTGTTGGTTGAGGTCGCGCGGTTGTTCATCGGGGTCGCCGCCGGAAAGAGAGAATGCCAAAGGTTGGAGTCTGAGGGTAGAAGACAAGCGTTCCGGAGAAATCTATTTATAGGCCGCTTGGAGTAGGGGTATTCTGGACTTATCTCTATGCCGCGCGCGTGTGGGTTGAGGTGATTCAGATGGATATGGTAACTGTTCGCACGATAATCAAGGGATTGTACAGAAGATTTGATGGCAAGTAATCATGACTTGGAAGAGATCACAGTACATGATCTTTTAGTTCTAAAAATGGTGGCATTATTATGTTAAGATCTTGCTGATGGGTTGTTATTTCGGTATCTTAACCGTAATTGGGGCAAGATTAGTTGGAAGTTGTGTGATATTTACTGAGATGCATGAAATAGAACTAGATTTGATTAGATTCAGTAACAGATTATGTTATGCTTGGAGAATGGGTTGAGGAAAATAGGTGAAGGCAAGCATTATCTGGAGTAAATTTCGAAGCATCAATGTTTTATACTCCAAAATTGGGGGGCATGTGTTGACACCATTTTTTGGCACGTGTTAAGATGGTCAGAGTGGGCTAATCAGCAGGAGAAAAGTTACTATGTACGCTGATAGCCGATGAAAATCAGCTTGTAAAGAAGGCTGCCGATGAATGGTGGCGATATATGAAGAAGTTGATTTAGATTGAGGCGTTGCCGATAAGGTTAAGGATGTTATTGCCGATGCCGATGAAGGGAGGCTTGAAGACTGCTGCCGATGAAACAGGCAGTGTGCCGATGGAAAGGAGGTCGATGGGAATTCCATCGTAATTAAGGCGGATAAGGAAATAGAAAGGAGATGATTTCCTTTTCTATGTTTATTAGAGTTTGATTTGTATAAGAGTCATGTGTTTCCTTAGATTTGGACTTGGTGTCCTAGTCATATTTGGTTATGTTTCAATAGATCAGGGTATAAATATAGATTGAAGGGCAATGTAATTAGAATCAATCAATCAATATCAAAAACCAGCTTTTACTCTTATTTGCATCTATTTACTTTTCGGTGACTTCGTCAATTTGTATATTTTTCCTTTTTTCATGAGTTCTCATCGATTCGGCGAGCTACATCGCTTCAGTGCGACCTTCGACGATCCTCGAGTTCTGCGTGAGTACCTCTTGGCCGTGACTTCCGGGCGTATCGCTGTTGTCAGGACCAAAGTGCTCATATCTTCATCCTTGTCGATTAACAGGTCAAATCGACTGGCACGCTTTGGATATCGACTTTGGGTATTAGCCCTTTGTGTTTGCAGATCCACTTTTGCATCAACATGAATACACCGGGTAAAAGCTATAACGGTATCCGTGTGCTTGCAGAATTTTTTGTGTGCATTAATAAATACCAACACACCGCCTCAGCATGCTCCCATGCCATCGCCAGACGAAGGAGCGGCAGAGAGGCACCGGTGGGGGCCGTCGATGATGCCTGGCCCTCTCGCCCCTGCCTTCATGTGGTGGGCTGTGGACCGATGTTGGGCTAGTCCTTGGTTGGTATTTCGCCCAAATGACTTGAGTTGCTAGGCATTTTGGTGTATTCTCCCATGTATTTCTACTTGTGTCTTGCAAAACAATAATCTGCAAATAGATGTGGAACTCTATCAATAGTAAATGCATATGTGTTTAAGTTTGTTAATTTCTCCTCTTTTTATGTCTTAATTGGCAGTCGGATTTGATCGTTAAGGACTGCCAATAGGGGTCATCACCGTTGAGGTCACCCTCGAGCAAGCCTATTACTGCGAGTAGGACTGCATCACCCAAGCGACCATGCTCATCACCCCCTGTGCTCTCGACAGCCCTGGCCGTGACACAGGAAGGGCGCCAGTGAAGGAAGCAGCTAAGGTAGCGGCAGTGCCCGGCCACCTGTTTGTTGGCGAGACGACGAAGGCTCCTGGCGGCAGCGATGGCTCGGCGAGCCCCTCCATCCAAGCGCTTGACACCCCAGAAGGGGTTGACCTGATTGAGGTGAGTTCCGACCTTTCCCCATGAGGGAAGGCCATCACCGAGCCATCCACCCAGAAGCACTGTCTCCTGAGCCAGAACCCACCCGGCGACCTCCTTCATCGACCTACCTCTCCAACAACAAAAACCAAGATAAGTCCCATCCTCTAGACCTTCTTACTCTGCTTGATTTTTGTCACTATCTCCTCTATCATGAGTGACTCCAGCAGACGCTCAGCTGGGCTAAAGGATTGACTAAACTAATCACCTGTTGCCCTCTATGAAGGAAAACTACACCGAAAGGCCCCAGAGCAAGGTGAGGACCGGACGGACGGAGAAGGAGGAATGGGCGAAGGGTCGGCAAAGCGCTAACGGAACGATCCTGGCCGCCGCGTTACCAGCTATGTCCCCTTTCCCTTCTCTTGTGTCTATTTCATTCATATTGCAGCTATCTCTGTGCTTCCCAATCCTTCATCAGATCATGTCTCCCAAGCGCACGACGGCATGGGCCCCCCAGAAGGGGCATCGCTGAGGGTTCTAAGGCTAGCCCACCGGGCTTCAAGGACACCCAAGGCATCTAAAGTGCGAGGGACACCAATGGTCGGGCACCAGAGTTCTTAGCTGGACGCCTAGAAGCAAAGTCAGCTGACCATTGTGCGATGTCTGAGTATCGGCCCAAAGCCGCTCGTGGTGACCCACCGAGGCAGCAAGCCCCTAAGCGCCGACAGATGGGCTTGGGAACTATACGAGTGGCTCGGTTGGGAAGCCGAGGATCTCCCCTCTAGGGGACACGACTGAGGCACAGAATGACCCTAAACCCGGGGTTCTCACGGACTTACCCGCTAGCAGCATGGGCACGGCAATCTTGGCCATCGAGGCCATCATCATAATAGCCCATCCTAGCAAGAGACCTAAGTCTCCGAGCATGACTCATGAGTAGTGAGATTACAAATGAAAGTAATTTAATTTCATTAATTAGGAATGGCCCGGTTACAATATACGGCGGCAAAAATCACTACGAACACCACCGCCCCGGTGGCAAAGGACGCGGTCGCTTGGTCAGGATTCTCAACCAAGCTTTCATGGCACATAGACATGCATGTGAAGGCCGGGCCAGCCTCATGCCCCATCGGTGCCCGGGATACGCCGAGGTCAGGGGACACCTCCATGCCCGCCGACCTTCACTCGGAGCCAGTGAACCTCGGCCAAGCTTATCAGCGTGAAGACCCAACAAGTCCCCGGACCGCTAGCTCTTCCATTGATAAAACAGAAGGACCCCCGTGATCCACTTCGTTGGGATCCCCCCGTCCTCTCGGGAAGGTCAGCGGGACAGGGACTCGAAGAACCCATGGTTGCCTAGGCCATCGGTCATGTTAGAGGTTGTAACAGAACCAACCAAATTATAAGAACATAAGTACAAAAACAATCACTGAAGCGATCAAATTCCTGTACTTAGGCTCTCATAACCCCGGTAGTCCAGAAATCTCAAAGGATTTCAAACAACTTTCAACATACAAGCCAAGATCATACATGATTCAACACAACACATCATTCGTTACAACAGTTCACAAGTAGCATACGAATTACATCCATCGGAGTTTGAAATAAAATATTACAAAAAAAGTTTGTTTAGCGGAAGCAACATAGTTCAATACATAACTTCATGATTTCAAATACATTGCCAGATTAAGGTCATGTCCCACAAAAACATCTCAGGTAAGAACACTAGTAGAGACTGTGCCCAACAGTCTAGTCTTCATCCCCAGCCGGGAGAAGGCAATACTTGCAGCACCCGTGATAGAATAGGTCATCTGCAAGAGGTGGGAAATAAACCCTAAGTACGAGAAGATACTCAGCTAGACTTACCCGTCATAAACCAGAAATAAAAGACACCAAGGATCATGCAAGGCTGATATAAAGTGGAGCTAGCTTGACATAATTTGCATAAAGGCTGGCATAGAATAAGTAACCATTTAAAGCTTAGCTTCAAGTTAATAATCATTAACCTGTCATCTATATTAGCACCTATACTAGAGCACTCACTTTATTAGGAGCAAACATTATTAACCATAGTAGGTATAATAAAGCTATCATCATATCATCATTCCTGAACCGTTATATTATTTAGTGTATCTACTTTGGAGATACTCCCATCAAGTTCTCACTAACTGGTGAGAGACGATGACTCGAATTGAATTACAACTCAGCTGAGGGGGTATTCCTAACTCTCACCCTGGCATACTTTGTAAGGGTAGCCATGGGTCACCTTTGGGACAACTCAGGAACCAACTTCGTGGGTTCGGTCAGCGCCAGCACTCTCAGGGATTATGAAAGGTCTTGATGGCTAGAGGGGGGTGAATAGCCTAATAAAACTTTCTACAAAATGTGCTAGAAAATTTAATTAGCAATAACAAATAGCGAGAAGCGAGTTTCTGGTTAAAATTTTAGAGACCGCTGAAAGAGTCACGAGGAGTCGAACTATCAAAATGTGTAAGGTTCAGTAGAATCGGTACACTACAGAAGAGGCCACTTGGGAAAGAGAAGAGGATCTGAGGAAAACATACCCGCAACTGTTCGAGTAAGCACCAGTCGAATCTCGGGACAAGCTTCATCTTAAGGGGGGTAGAATTGTAACACCCTAAAATTTTGAAAGAATTAAAAATAGGAAAATATGTTTTTTATACAATTTTGTGAGCATACAAACCTAGAAGAATAATAATTTTTATTTATTTAAAATCAAATATAAGGGTAGAAACATGATTGAGCATTCATGCTGTTGCATTTGAATTTTTGTGTTGAGTGGTTTGAATCAAATTCAAAAGAGGATTCAAAATCTTTTTGGAAAAATGCTTTGAAAAATTAGAAAAAGAAAAAGAAAAGGAAAATCATCTCCTATTCGGTTTTGGCCCAGCTCAGCCCGCCAGCGCCGCCTCGGCCTACCTCCCGTGCGCGTGCCGCATCCCCTCTCCCTCTGTCTCCCTGACACCGACGCCCCACAGGTCAGTGACCTTTCTTCTTTTTGTCTTCTACCTCTGGCGCTTTCCAAAATTGGAAGCTGACACCTTCCTTCCTCCACCGGATTCGGTCAATCGAATCTGTCCTCATATCTCCTCCCTTTCCTTACTCGGTGTACCGTCGAGCTATATAAGCCGAGCCACACACCCTCCGCTTCCATCTCGCCCTTTAGAAGTAGCTGTGGCCTTTGGGAGCATTGCCGCCGCGAGCACGTGCCCTACTCGCCGCCATTAAGCTCGATTCGTCGAGTTTGTTGCTTCTCCGAGCTCGTAAGTTGGCTTCTATGCTTCGCGTCACGTTCCCGAAGGCACCTAGCCTTCTTTTCTTCTTCTTAACCAACTCGTGTCGTGTCACCGTGTTCGTAGGGATCCGCTGCCGCCATCCTAAGCCAAGCACCACCCTCGGTCCATCAATCGACCTCCCTCTTGTGCGTGGTGAGATCGTCGTGTCCTGCTCCTTCTCCCTGTACTTTCCGCTTGTCGAATGGAGGCCGGGGACGCCGTTTTGTCAAACACCGGCGAGCTCAGGTGTTCTCCGGTCATGGCGCCACCGTCGGGGCACTGTAGATGGCCGGCGGTTTCCCCTCCCTCTCTCTTGATCAGATCTGATCCATTCAAGTTGAATCCAACGGCTAGAATAAAAAGATACCGTTTCGCCTGTGAATTTTGCTAAAGAGTCCCTGTACTTTTCATATATGTAACCCACAGTCCAAGGCGTATTACCGATTTACGTTTTCTTTTTCGTAAAGCGTATTTTGATCGCGCAACTTCAGAAAATACGTTTTCACTTATTTACAGATCTACCATTATGTTAAATTATGCGTAGAATCTCCGTTTTAACTCCGATTTGACCCGTTCAAATTGCGTTAGGTTCGTATTTGCAAGCTCTACATGTTGGTAGTACTGTATAGTAGGTTTGTGACAATTTATTTTTGAGTTTGAATTAAAGTAATTATTTTTCTATAGGAAATCTTCGTAAATTCATAACTTTGTCGTTTTAGCTCCGTTTTTCGTGATCTTTGCGTCTGTGTGATCCTAGCGAATTGTAGATTCGTTTTAAAAACTTTTTATCTTATTTTCTTACTGTTGGTGCACTGTTCTAATTATAGTTTGTTTGTCTATGCATGATTGTCTCTGGATGTATCTTGTTGCTGTTGTTGATCGAGTATAGACGGTGAGCAATTCGTTGGGGGTCAAGAGTCATTCTACGAGCAAGATCTTCAGGACCAGTTTGAGCAAGGCAAGTATAGCATGGGATTATCCTTGTTGTCCTATTCACAATACGCAAATAATATCATTATGCATCTATTCCCTTGTTAAGGATGACTTAGTGTTGATCTTATACCTTGATACCTATTATATTGCATTGAGTAGTATGGCTAGTGCTTAAACATGAACTATGATCATGTAATTTGACTAATGGAATATGCAATAAACATTAAAAGATGATTTTGATTACTGTTTAAAGGGGGCTAGAGTATGGGGTTACTTTTGATGCTCTAGTTACTCTCCTTAAGGACTTATCTGTAAGCGAACATCCGAGATTTACAGTACAACTGTGAGGGCTATATGGCTCTGGCTTTAGTCATATAGAAGGACCTTTTCTAGCTTGTTAGTGGTAACCTTTTTGGTATAAGAATGGCTTGACGAATCGGGTATAGTGCGGCCTCTGTCCTTATGAGTATAGGCTGCGTGTCATTGTGCCATTTGGAAGGGGGGCTCTACATCTGTTTACCGAGTGAATCTAATGACCCTAACTTGTTAGATGAACCTTTGAAAGAATTCATAATGTTTCCCTGCCTGCTCACCTTGGGAGTGTTTTGGGAGTAATTAACCCGGGCATATGGGCAACACGACTCACAGTGAAAGTGTACAACCTCTGCAGAGTGTAAAACTGTTATAACAGCCGTGCTCACGGTCATGAGTGGCCTTGGACCCTTATGGAATAGTTGATCATTACTAATGAATATGTTTTTGCTATTCGTTAATCATTTCACATGGATCATATGTTTATTGTTTATATTGAGACATCTTGATGCTATTGATATGCTAAAATTATGATAAATAAAAGCTACATGCAGTAAACCAGTGTCTATCCTTTTTGAGCCTCATGAACCCCATGTTACACTTATTGAGTACGAGATGTACTTACGCTTGTTTATTTTTCTTACTTGGATAAAAATCCTGGATGGGTAACAGATGGTGCAAATAGTGACTACTACTCCTACTTCCCTGAAGATTACTAGACTTGCAGTCAACTAGTCAATGTGCCTGTGATTGGAGCTACCACGAGAGATTTATATTTTTACTTTCGCTATATTTATGTAAAGACTATGTGTTAATAATCGTGATGTAATAACATTTGTGATGATACTTCCATTATAATTTGTTAACTTATGTGTGATTGATCTCTGGGCACACATAAGAGTATGCATTCCATTTGGTCTTTAAATGGGTGTGACAACTAGTTTACCGATTGGACTGAGTAGCCAAGTCTTGTGTAAGCGTGGTGCTTATATGATGCTTTGCCTGTGAGTACATCCTGTTCTCTGGTTGGGTGGTAGCAGCAGGTGATGACAACACTGTCTATCCATTGTAGTCCACTCCAAATTGAGAAGTTTCTTAAATTGTAGGACCGTGGTCACGTCAGTAGAGTTATCTATATTGGATGCTTTACTATCTAAGTGGTGTCCCGAAGTGCATAAGAGTAGGGTTAGTCTTAGCTGTAGCTGGGTGTATACATATACTTTGACCATATAATAAGAATATCATAGGAATCTACCTCACCCGTTGTTCTCCGTAGTTAACTAGTTTACGTTATCTTAGTGATCTATCCCCTGGGTATCATTATCCTTAATTCCTATCATTATCTTTACCCCTTACTCTAGTTGTGCTGGTATGTTGACTGATAGCTATTCCTTTACTATTCAATAAGACTTTACTCCATTATTTCTTTGTGGTAAAATATAAATAACGATACCTGAAATACTCTCGGTAAAATGCTACAATGGTATTCTATGCGCCTGTGGAATCCTTCATATTCTATTTGCATTAATAAATACCAACAAGGATCGCCTGGGGGCTCAGGGGCTATACCCATCAGGTACGCTCGCGCACTCTCCGATGCTAGAACTTGACTAAGTCTAGGCAAGGCACAGTCCCCACCTAGAGCTCGGGGGATTGCCCAAGCCTCAGGCTCTCAATCGACGACACGCTAGAACTCGGGCCTTGGCTCCTGCCCGGCCTACAATGCTAGCCAAGGCCCAGGTGCAAGAAGACAAGCCCTGAGCCGTAAGGGCTCGGGGGCTCCCAGACGCTGTGCTTTGGGCATGGCCTTGCCGGCCACTCCTACGACAAGGTCACGCATAAGGCGTGACACAAGAAGACAAGCTTCTTCGGCCTCCTGGGGCTGGGCGGCTCCTGGGCCCACACGTCAGCCCCTGGAGCCGACCTCCTTCGCCACCAAGAAGACTCCAGAAGGTCCACCTAGGGAAGGCTGATCCAAGCCGACATAGCCTGACACAGTGTCAGAACAGAGCAGCCGGACGATGCCCAAGGCTTCTTCGGCTCCATGACACTGCCATGGTCCACAGAGCACTACTGCAGGACCCTCCTAGACTCTAGCGCATGTAGACCATAGGCATAGACTCATACCCAAACCGCCATGTACTCAACCTATCTCATTATATAAGGGATAAGGTCGGACCCAGAGAGGGGAGGACGATCAGAGATAGATCATTCCACTCCTCATTTGATCCACTCCTGCTCAGCACCGAGGGCAAGGGCAACCCAAAGAGGGGCATCGAGAGCTCCTCCACCGTATCCTGTCATCTTCCTCCTCTCCAACGAGGGGAAGGCTCCACCGGTGGTGAGGCAACCTTAGGATTAGCACCGAGCTAACTCGCTACCAAATCTCTCTTGTAACCCCCTGATTTTGGGTTCTTTTGAATATAAGGATCATAAGCTGCTGGACATTGATAGGCCCGAACCAGGACAAACCGTGCGTCTCCTTTGTGATTCTTATGTTCTTGAGTGCACCCGAGCCACCGGAGACACATACTCTGACACCAATTTGAACAACAATGCTTGCTGCGGTTCTGACCCCGTGACAACTGGTCACTTGATCCTTAGTCATATTGAGCAAGTTGAGTCAAATTGAGTCCCTTGTAAATTTTGTGATTACTTAATCCCGGTGTAGCTCCTACATGCCCGAGAGTGAGTTCCCTGCTCGCACTCGACTTCTACCGAAGCTAGCCAATTAAGCAGTTAAATGTTACAAGCCCAAGGATTAAGTAAAAGGCTATGGTTAACTTAAATGGGTTGGTCTAACTTAGTGAAACAAGATTAAGTAGTTCATCATTTTTAATGCAATGCAAGACTCATAATGAACATATAAGTATGTATCCAAAATAGGGGTAATAGTAGTGGTGCCTGACTGTCATGAAGTCCTGATGATCAAGACTATCGATACGCCTTCCTCACATATTATATAGACATAAAAGGCCAACGCATCATAAGAGTTGGACATCGAAAAGTGGGAGAAGTGGGAAATGAAGTGGTACACTTAACACTTGTAGGGGATCATAGAGGATCATCAAAAGATTAGTTATGCATTGATGTTCATTTGAATATGTAATAGGGTGGTCAAGTCCTAGGGTTAAGGGTTAAACATGAGAAAATATCCACCTATTTTATCAAACAATCCGTGGGTACGGCGAATAGTTCGCGGGAGCATTCTCGAAGCTGGCAAGTTATGTTTGGGCTCTGAGTGCTCTAGCAGAATGTCCTGGTGCTCTATCGGTCAGTCTATGTGTGTGTCAGAACATGTTTTAGAACGATTCGAATGTGCTGTGACTTAGTCATTTTTGTGTGGTTGTTCTCGTTTGGATGGTCCACTAAGCTAGCGGATATTTTGCTTGTGCATAAATCTAAGGGGGTGCTCTCAGGTTCTTCAAAAGTGAATATTCATTTTTTGTTGGTCGGTCTGCAGTTCTCACGGATGGTCAGCGAGGACATCGATGTGGAGACTAAGTGTTGGCTATGATTTTGCGAAGTGTTCGTTCTGACAGACGATCCGGTGCAACGGCAGAGAATCCGTCTGAACATCGACAAAACCTATGTTCTTCATTGTTCTTGATGTTTTCTAAGGGATTCAACCTAGACTGTGAGTGTGTTTACCATGCATGTGTAGGGGGTCTCTAGGGTTGTTTAGGTGACATGTTGGGCTAGTCAGCTAGGTTTTGAGCTCTAGATTTGGAGTGCATCTAGTGATTTGAAAATCAAATAAATCATGAGAAATGAGAGATAAATTCATGAGCTTAAACATGGCAACTTATCTTTGAGATTGGGTAGGCCACCAAGATCAAGCATTGAACCTTGTTCATCCTTGCTCCCAAGAAAAAGAGATGAATTTGGCGTTTTCATGATTTTTCTTGCAAAAACCATCGAAATGTTATTAGAGAGAAATTTAAGAGATTCATGAGATGATTGAGCTAGGGATGGCATTGAGCTTACACTTGAGATGATGGAGCAACTACCAAGCTTCTTCCTGCATCCATGCATAGAGAAATCAAGAGTTAGGGTTGGGAGAGGACTTTAGGAAGATGAGGAGAGAGCTCTTGAGCTCACCATGGATGGAGATGGAGATGAAGAGCTTGAGATGCTCTAGATGCTTGAGAGAGAGGTGATCTTCCTTCCTTGATCTTCTTTTTCTTTTCCTTCTCTTCTCTTTTTCCTATCTTCTCTCTCTAGTTCATCTTGTTCTTCATATGAGGAGAGAGAGGGAGGGAATGGGGAATGGATGGGTGTGTGAGAGAGTGAGTGGAGGTGGGTGGATTCTGCTAGCTATGACCTCCACTTGGTGGTGACATGTGGGTCCAAGGGAGAGGGAAGATGGACAACTCACCAAAACTGAATTCTACTGAACAAGTGATCTGGCGGACAGTTCGTAGGGACAATGGAATGTTCCGTTAGAAAACTGACTTAGAGAATTTGATTTAGAGAGAGGTTTGGCACGGAGGCCATTAATCTTGCTCTAGGGGTTGATAACCACCTTTTGAGAGGTCGAGAGGGTTGATTAGCATCTACCTCAGAGTATCTTCTCAAAGTCAACTATAGGTTGACTCCTAGTTGACTTAGGTTGATTTGGGAAAATCGAGGGATTGATTGGTGAATTTGGAGTCCTTGTCCAAAGTATTAGGAATCCTTTGGAGAGGGTGATGAGGTGGTTCTGGACTATGCAAGGTCAACAAGGAAGTGCTCGAGAAAAGTTTTATTTGGAATGACTTGGGTCGTGACATATATTGATGGGAGGGGACTTTAGTCTTGTTAGAAGAGTGGAAGAGAAATATGGAAATGTTAATGTTAGATTGATGGAGGCTTCTAATGAGATGTTAAATAGTACTAAGTTGAGAGAGCTTCACGGAACTAAAAGTGGATTTACATGGACAAATAAACAGAATCCCCCTTATGTGTTAGCTGGATAGAGTGTTGGTCTCCAATACCTGGGAGTATAAACTTAGCCTAGCATCTGTGTTTACAGCCCCTAACCTGGGTTTCTGACCATAACCCTTTGATAGTGGACTATGGGGACATGATTGTACAAAAGAAATACTATTTCAAGTTTAACTCACACTGGCTGCTCCAGAAGGATTTGAAAAAGTGGGTTTAGAGTAATGGCCACAAAGATATAAATATGATCCTTTAGATCACTAGCACATTTTATCTAGAAAAGATGAGAGGAGCAATATAAGGTTGGGGCCAGAACTTGGACAATCAGAGCAGAAATATTAAGAGTATTATCCTTACTAAAAATACTAAATTGGACGAGTTTAGTGAAAGCAAGGATTTATCTCTAGTGGAATGGGAACATAGATATACTCTGGAAGTAGGGCTACTGGCTATGTTAAGTGATAAGGAACTATACTGTAATGGAACCGTCCAAATTATAAGAGCACAAGTACAAAAACAATCACCGAAGTGATCAAATTCTCACACTTGAGCCCATATAACTCCGGTAGTCTAATGAAATCGCGAGGGATTTCAAACCAAACAACATACAAGCCAAGATCGTAGTGATTCAACATAACAAACAAGTCACATGTTACATCCATTTCACAAGTAATCAATATATACATCGGAGTTCAACAAAGTTATTACAACTTAAGTTCAAAAGTAGCGGAAGCAAAGTAATTTGAAACTAACATTAATCTTATTTCAAATACATGCCAGTACCACGGTCGACTTCCAACAAAAGCATTAGAGAGAAGATAACTCAGAAGGATCATGCCCGTGATCACACTCCGCCTCTACGGCAGGAGCCAACCAGCTCTTGCAGTCGCCATGATACATCACAACCTGCAACAAGTGAGGATAAAACCCTGAGTATGAGAAGGTACTCAGCTAGACTTACCCGTCATAAACCAGAAATAAAGTGACTCCAAGGATCATGCAAGGCTGATATAAAGTGGGCTAGCTTGACAACATTTTGCATAAAAGCTTAATATGGATAAATAATTAAGGCACTCACTTTATTAGGAGCAAACAATATTAACCATAGCAGGTATAAATTGAGGCAACCTTTCCATCGTTATCCAATTAACCATCCATTCAATTTAATGGAATCTACGTTGCCGCTGCTCAAGTCAAGTGCTCACTAACCGGGAGCGACGGCGATTCGAATCGAATTCCTATCCAGCTGGAGGGGTATTTCTAACACTCACCGTGCAGGCCCTTGCCAGGGTCGCACAGGCCACCTTTCGTACAATTCAGGAATCACGGGTCCGAATGATGTCGCATCCCCAAGGGCGACACTCTGCTAGGTGATAGGGACTCTAACCCCCCCTTGGTCTCACGCCAATGTCCCCAAGCACATCCTTTCTCTCCTCCAAGATGCAACCTACCATTCGATTCCCGGCCTGAACCATATTACTCGGCTTCGCGGTCGGAACGACTTATCCGGCCAACTAAGTGTTAGACTGCGTTCAACATGACTCAAGGACGTACAGCGAATCAGTCCTTAAACGACTCAGACGGGGATAGTTCTACACCCAAGACCTCCATGCCTTGTTGCTTCACTATCGTCATCCCACCCGGTCTCAAATCATTTTATTAACACATGGTTCCATTCCACGATAGCAAATATAGCCCACCGTGCCATATATGAATATCCCTACATCTCGCAGGTGACAGGAAATCACCTGACTTCTACCGCTTAAAGCAGGGCTAAGCATCTATTCGATCCTAGTCTATATAGGATTCCAGGATTCATATAACTGGACAAGGAATGATATAATGCAGCAAGAGTTTCCAACCAACTCCTACCACTTAATGCAACAATACTTATAACATATATATAATTAATTGCTTTGAAGATAGGAGGCTTATAATGCTCCGGGGCTTGCCTGGGATCCGACTCAAGTTAGAGTATGTCAGATGAATTCACTTGGCGAGCATCCTCCAATCTAGCACTTGTCCGATCCTTTTATCTTCGGGATGGATCCACCAACTCCGTCTTTAGATTTGGCTCCACCTTAGGTTCTTCACGCGCTTCAGCTAGCATACCTAAATGAGGTGCAATAATGCATATGTATGAATGCATAGAAGTGCAATAAACAGAGAAATCAAACAAGCATACCAAAGTTCTCACAAACACATAGTAAGGCGTAACATAGAAGAGGGCAATCACATCAATCAAGACACAAGTCTCATAAGATCACAGGGTACTAACCCAAGTATCATCAAAGATATGAGTCACACTTCAATACCCAAGCATGACAAAGTTAATCAAAGTACTACAACTAGAAATTGCTACCTTCTGGACATCAGACCAACAGCTGAGTAATTTAATCATAAATGGAGATCTACAACTCCAAATGACTTGCAAGAAGACATTATGGAAAGCTTATGAAATTATCTATATTTCATTTATAATCATCACAGCATGATTCCAAAGTTTAACATGTCGAATTTACATAAACACAGCAACTGATCTAACAAGACAGAGAGCAAGCAATTCTGTACCCCAACTTTAAACGGCTATAACTCCTAAACCACATGGCCAAATGCCACCAAATTTTAACAGCAGCTATATACATAAATTATCTACAATTTTTGTATAAATAAGTTTTACAACAAAGCACATTATCATGAAGAACTTTGCTAAGTTCCCAGATCTGTCCAGAAACCTCATTTGCAAGAAATAATTATTAACTTATGTTGCAAACATATAATTAGACAAAACCAACTTTACCAACATGTCACACATAACTAATGAACACCAGAAAACATATTGTCCATTCCTAAATAATTTCTTTTAATGCATTTTCTTAATTTATTTAGATAATTAGGTGGAATTATGAACACCTACAAAAGTGCACAATAAATTCTACAAAAATTATAGTGGCCTAAATATGCTCTCAAAAGTCTACTGTCCAAATTTCAATCCATTTGGGCAAGTATATCAATCTCTATGAAAAAGACAAATAGCTATTGCAATAATCATGTGAGAGCAAGTTAAACTTAACACTCAATATTTTCTGTGAACACAAGGCCATATTATGAATCAATATGATAGAGAAACATCACACTAAGGTAATGGAATAACATTTTCTATTTTATCATTTATATATTATTTATAAGCTATTTATCAAGCTATAAACAAGTTAAATCAATAACTTGAGCATATAGTAAGCAATGACCATGAAATTTATACCACAGTACATCCATAGCATGACAATCCTACCATAAAAATTTCACATCAATTGGAGCATCACAACTCAAGATATAAAAATAACAAGGAAAACAAGCATTTATTTTCCATTTAACAAGATCTAGGTAAAACATCCTGAAACCCGAAAACAACCTGTAAGTTTTATATTTTTCTTAGATAGTGCATATTACTAGAAGACCAACAAAATTGGAATCACTAATTTTGGACTCCTAAAACTCCAAATATTGATGAAAGCAAGTTAATCCATTTCCAAAACCACTTTTCACTAATAAATTTCTACAGCACAAACACATGCATGCATGGCACAACCGATTACCCTAACATGCAGAGCACTTCACAAGGATTCCAACAAAACAAATTGCATAATTTTTGGAGCTACCAAATATGAGATATAGATTTTACAAGATAAAAGAAAATCTATAGATTTGATGTGGTATTGCTCTTTTAGGTGGGGCCCACTCGTCATAGGGACAACCATGGTCTTCTTCACAGAGACAACAGAGCGGACGCTGATATGAACCCGCTAGGGTGAATCCTGATCTTTCGATGAGAGAAGGTGGATAACTCGATTTGGGGATGGAGATGACGTTCACGGCCCGACTACAACCATCCAAGGATGCTGCGCCTTAGCAACCGATACACCACCTCCAACAGCCGTCGTGATCTTGTGGAACACGATCAACCAAACCACTAGGGTAATTCCTGCAAGCAATCGAGGAACAAGCAAGAACAAGTAGAACAAGCAACTCAATTGCAAATATGGAGATGAAAATCAATCTGAAATCACAAAGTTGGGGTTCTGAATCGAGTAGAACGGATGGTCTAGTCGACACACGCGTCTACAAGGAAGTAGCAATGGCTAAACTTTCAACAAAACAAAACCCAATCTGTTTGTGGCGGCTCTAATCCTTATTAATACCTAGGGGAACGACCAGGGGGTGTTGGGGTCGTTCTCCAACCCTAGGACACGTCCCTAATGAACCCAACTTGATACATGGGCCATCAGCCCAAAATAGGGTGACACAGCACCAAAGGTAGAAAAGGCCCCGGTGTTGAAATGACGATTGCGGAAGCATCGGATAAGATATAGCCAAGGGTCCAGATCCGTTGGAAAATAGACTTGATAAGCTTTCCAAAAAGTGCTAGAACGTCCCAATCCGAGTCCGTATGCGACCGTGGTGAACATCACAAGTTGGAGCTGTCCTGGAGTCCGAATCCAGCCCCAAAACGTGTTGGATTTGATCTCTTTCTTTCCTTGGACCAAAAGTGACGTGGTGTCCAGGTGGAGGACGTTGGGAATACTTGGATTTGGTCCCCAATCAACTTCATTAACCTTCCATGCTTTCCATATGCAATCAAACCTTTCCTTGATCCATGTAAGTAATTCTTTGGTATAGAAGTGGTTGACATGGTCATATTTGAGCCAATGATGTCCTCATCATTCTCCCCTTCTTGACAGCAAACCGTCCTCGGTTTGACCTTTGTTGGAGGATGTGTTGTAGGTAAAAGTGAACCGTGCTCCCCTTCTTGATATTTATCCTGTTGCATTTGGGAAAAACTAGAAAAACTTTGCAAGATATCATTAGTGTTAGTGCAGCCCTCAATTTGATCATGGTATTGTGGCCCAAAAGGATATTTCAGATTAGAGCAAATATAAACTTTATGCACCAAATATTCTCCTTTGTTGTCATATTTGCCAATTGCATGAAGCGAACAATGATTAAAACTTGACAAAATAGAATCAAATTTAAGTTTCTCTTTTAGACAATTTAGATTACACAGAATATCAAATTCAATATAACCCAAAGTGTTTAAAGAGGACAACAAATTCAGTTCATCTTGTGCACATGTAATAGGATGAAAAAGCTTATCTTCAGCACATTTGTATGGTTCCAAACCAAAAGTATCACACTTATTTGCTACTTGTGGCATAGGAGTAAAAGAATCATCAACACACAACTCCTCTTTATCACAAGGAACCGCGAGTAATTCATTTTGTGACAAAGGAAAATTAGTAGTGGGTTCCACTATTTGTTGCTCTTCATTAGCATGCAGAGTGGACAAATTTTGGACATTATGGGTCACATCATTCTGGCAAGTATTCACAGATAATAGAATCTCTTTTTCAGCAGTGAGAGCCAGACAAAACAATTGACCAATATGGCAATATGATTTGCTAATTAATAAGGTTCGAATTTCAGAATTGAGCCCTCTCATGAATCTACTCATAACATCTTCCATGCATTCATCCAATCCACCAAACATGATACAAATCTTAAAATTATGGTAGTATTGTTTCACAGTCTTGCTACCCTGCTTCAAGTTGTCTAATTTTGCAAGCAAATAATCAACATAATATGCAGGAACGAATGCATCTCTAAAAAGAAATTTGAAGTCTTTCCAAGATTCTGGAACTTTGATGTGCCTACAAATGTGTTTCCATTCTAGTAAAGCATATTCAATCAAAATATTAGAGGCAATACAAATCTTTTGTTTCTCGGATAGGTCATGCTCATCAAATTCATTGTCTACTTTTAACTCCCAATCAATGTAAGCTTGAGGATCAAACTTACCATCATATAATGGCAAGTGTTGAATGACATCCTGAATATGAGGGTCTAGTTTCAACAGCTCAAAAATCTCCATATCACCTGCCATGATTAGTAGAAAACAAGAAACACAAAAATAATATGTATCCTCCTATCAACTACTAGGATGTGTCAGATGTAATTCTCTCAAACTCAACTTGTTAAAACAAGCCCTTACAAGTTCTTACCAAGCCAAACAGGAGGTGACGGCAACCAACAAGTCTACAACCGTGGAGTGAAGTGTATCGGTGCCGCAACAACAACACCTGTCAAGCTGTAGTCGAAATATGTGGAGCTATAGGTGGGCTAAAGCAAGGAAGTACTAGAACCACGTTAGTTGCAAGCAAATTGAACAAACGCTCAACGATGTTATTATGCTGGTCCTAGGCTAGACCGTGCTAAAGACGCGAGCCTGGACACAAACGAAGTCACCGTGGAGCAGGAAAAATCACATGAACAACAATCTATCGCCCCCTTCTTTTCCTCCTTTTTCCTCTTTTCTTTCTTTTCTCTTTCTCTTTCTTTTTTTTCTTTTCTTTTCTTTTCTTTTCTTTTCTTTTCTGATTGTTTTTCCTTCTTCTTTTTACTTTGCACAACTAAACAAATCTGAATATTGACAAATCAGATTTCAGAAAGGCAAATTACAATGTATTTCTTTTTTTTCTTTTCAAGGGTAACAAGAATACAAACTAGCAACTAAAATTTTTGTTTGAGTGCCCAAATCAGATTTTCCTGGTGTTAAAAAAATAGTGGGATGGATATGGTGCAGCAAAGATGTATATGGTGGTAATGATTGCAATGGAGATGTATATGGTGTAGTGGAGATGTGTATGGTGGTGGTGATTGCAGTGGATATGTATATAATTGATAGTGACCAAAACGTGACAAGAACTCGAAACTCTAAAAGCCTAACACTAAGACCAGCAACTCGACTCAACCGATGTAAACCAAACTCAACAAGCCCGAACTAAGCAATACTAGTAAATGGCTCAAAGGGTCTATGGGATTGTGGAAACAAATGAATCGACTATTTTTGTTGGCTTTTCCTGGACTATAGGAAAATAAAAGCAAACTGAAATCTCTCACCGATAAACCTTGCTCTGATACCAAATGATACATCCGGCCCAGGTGGGGTTGGCCGAGGCCCAATAAATTAAGGCTGCCCGGATCCCAACAGTTCTTATGCACACCCACTCGGAGAAAGGCCCAATGTCCCTAAAAGACTAGTCCGATAGGGGAAGGGTGACTCTCTCTTTTATGGTGGTTTTCTCCTCCCAAGCTAAGCAAGGTGGGATTATTCAGAGGCTCACACGGTCGCCGCCCGACTACAACTAGGCCACTTGGCCTTTTTTTGTTGCGTCTTTGCCAGCGGGTAATAGTGGAGGATGTCCTCATCATTCCCACCCCCTTAAACAAGGGCCCAGCTCTGATACCAACTGATATGAACCCGCTAGGGTGAATCCTGATCTTTCGATGAGAGAAGGTGGATAACTCGATTTGGGGATGGAGATGACGTTCACGGCCTGACTACAACCATCCAAGGATGCTGCGCCTTAGCAACCGATACACCACCTCCAACAGCCGTCGTGATCTTGTGGAACACGATCAACCAAACCACTAGGGTAATTCCTGCAAGCAATCGAGGAACAAGCAAGAACAAGTAGAACAAGCAACTCAATTGCAAATATGGAGATGAAAATCAATCTGAAATCACAAAGTTGGGGTTCTGAATCGAGTAGAACGGATGGTCTAGTCGACACACGCGTCTACAAGGAAGTAGCAATGGCTAAACTTTCAACAAAACAAAACCCAATCTGTTTGTGGTGGCTCTAATCCTTATTAATACCTAGGGGAACGACCAGGGGGTGTTGGGGTCGTTCTCCAACCCTAGGACACGTCCCTAATGAACCCAACTTGATACATGGGCCATCAGCCCAAAATAGGGTGACACAGCACCAAAGGCAGAAAAGGCCCCGGCGTTGAAACGACGATTGCGGAAGCATCGGATAAGATATAGCCAAGGGTCCAGATCCGTTGGAAAATAGACTTGATAAGCTTTCCAAAAAGTGCTAGAACGTCCCAATCCGAGTCTGTATGCGACCGTGGTGAACATCACAAGTTGGAGCTGTCCTGGAGTCCGAATCCAGCCCCAAAACGTGTTGGATTTGATCTCTTTCTTTCCTTGGACCAAAAGTGACGTGGTGTCCAGGTGGAGGACGTTGGGAATACTTGGATTTGGTCCCCAATCAACTTCATTAACCTTCCATGCTTTCCATATGCAATCAAACCTTTCCTTGATCCATGTAAGTAATTCTTTGGTATAGAAGTGGTTGACATGGTCATATTTGAGCCAATGATGTCCTCATCAGACGCCTTCTTCTTCCTCATGCCGAAGCAGAGGAGCAAGGGGGGGAAATGCTGGCCGGCCGGCAGGGGCAGCCCCGGCGGTGAGTGGCAGCAGCGCGGCCACCCTTGGCCATGTGCGCACCTGAGCAGGGCGCAGCTCGCCCAGGAGCATCCCCCAGGGACGTGACCACGAGCACGCTCAGCCATGGCGGCTATTGTGGACGGCGGTGGCGCTACCGCGGTTCCGGCAGCTGGCGGCGACATTGGCAACGAGCGGTGGGGGTAGAGCATGCTTGGGCTAGTGCGAACTCAAGGGCGGTGGTGGCTCACGTCACGGTGACTTGAGGAGGTCCGGCCACGGTGACCGCTGACTCGACGGCCGGCGCTCCGGCGGCAGCTAGCTGTGAAAGCCGAGCCAGCCCGGCGAGGACCCCAAGAGGTGCGGCGAGGTGCGAGGAATGCGCTGACGCGGTCAGCTCGGTGGAGAATGGTGGGGTGGAGGAGGAACAGCGGTGACCGCGGAGCTCCCATGGCGGCCATGGCTGCAGCAGCCATGCGGTGGCGAAGGAAGACGACACGGAGAGCATGAGTGAGAGGGGAGCCGAGGGGAGCTCGGCTTCCGCGTCCGGGGGGGGCATAGTGGCACTGGGACTCACCTTGCAAACAGCAGCGAGCAGGGCACGCGGCAGCAATGGTGACCGCGCTCTCTGCATGACGGCCATGTTCTCTGCACGCGTCGTCCATTGAGTCATTTCACCGAATACGTGGCAGACAACGGTGTGGGTAAGGTGGAAAGCGATTTTGGGCTTGATCGGGTCCGAACTGGGTCTTGGGCCTAAAAGCAAAGTTGTAGCCCGTACCATGCTCTACATTTCCTATTTAATGGTCATGGTCATTAGGGCAATAGTAGATAATCGAATGCCAATATAGCAATGTCAACGCCTCGACAAGATCAACAAACTATCTAAAATTGATGGGCAATTTGAAATCCAACAAGTGTCACATTCTGGAATGTTCTTCCCCATAACATAAACTCCAACTTTTGTTAAGGGGTCAAATCATGTTGGTTAGCAAAATCACGAGAACGCGGGATGCCAACGTCGATGTTACCGGAATTAGAGCTTAAAAATGGCCTAGTGCTGAAATCAGCCCTAAAACTGACTTGTGGGCCCTGTTTGAGCATGTTCCACATATTTTCATGACTTGACCTTTAAACAAAGTTTGTTCCTTATAAAATTCTCCTCAACTTTGTCAAAGGGTGCACAGCCATACAAAGTTGTTAAGTCACACTTTTGAAATGGTCAAACAAAAGTGTTCCAGGGTCCATACATGGTCAACCATCACTTAGAAGCACAATCAGGCAAGATGATCAACATGAACATTGTTCCATTATGTGTCCTAAGTGTAGTTAAGGTGTGTAGAGGCCAAACATACCCACCATGCATAGGTTGCACAAAAGTGTAAGCCTCACATGCCTTGAAACGTAGAATTCAAGCGAAATGCTATAGTTGTTTCATGTGGTTGTTTCAAGATACATGCTACACATGTTCCACTAGGGTGTTCCACATGTGTCCAAGATGTGTTGCACATATTGCATTTGTATGTTGCACAAACACTAGTTCCCATGGGATGTGAGGCATGTTTTAGTTATAATCCAAACGAGCATATAACTTATCATTTCATGTGACTTTTTGATTCCAAACTTCATGAAACTTTTCCAGGGATCAATATAGGTAGTTATTGATGTGAGACATGTGAAGATACTTTGATAGCAACACCCAAGCATATATCTTTTAATTGAGCCTATATGTAAGCAAGGGTGCAATATCCAAGTTTAGGTTAGGGCTTATCTCCATAGGTTTGACTTTGACATCGTCATCTCCACTAATCTATCATGTTTGATCTTAAACCCACCACTTAATTGGTGATAAACACTTGGGGTGTTACATATACTAGCAGAGAAGAGGGGCAGAACAATTGATTCTAAAAGGTGTGATTCCAACATGGGCTTAGGGAAATTTTGCTCAGAGACACTGCACAAACGTGCAATTTGCTGTTGGACACCGCCAACTCAAAAATTGGCCTAGTACCATTATGAAATTGAGATTCTTTGCCGTAACACACTGCAGCCATTATTTTATTCATTTCTTGTATTCGCGCAGAGAGGTGGTGAGAGAAATGACATTTTTGCCCTTCTTCAACCTATATCTGTTCATTGTGGTCGTCTTCCACCTTCGAATGGGCGGCCATGGATGGCCTCCTGCATAGGGGGCGGGGCACGCTCTGGCCATGGATGGGGATAGGGGCGGCTAGGCTCGCCGACCGGTGGTAGGAGCCCACGACGACGATGCTAGGCCGTAGGGAGGTGCCACTCGTCTCCGATCCAGGAAGGAGGCGGCTCCAGCGGCCACTTCGCGTGCATCGAGTGGTTCGAGACGCCCGACATGGTGCGTGCGGGTGGCCTGCCGAGGCAGTAACTATGGGAGAGTGGCGGGCCGGAGTACCTCGTCGGCGTGCGCCGCATCCTCGCCGAGCCGCAGTTTGTGGCCACAGCGGGGTGGGGGCCATCGCTGCTCGTGTTCGAGGATGCTTGGCCAATGGACGAGTCAGCGTGGGCCGCGCTAGCATCGTCCCTGACCCCGCTCTGTGACGAGAGGAAGCTCCTGCTCATGTGCCACGACGCCGACCTCACCCAGCTCGGCATGGCAAACCCCGCGGGGGTGGCTCCGAGTCGTGGCTGGTAGCAGAGTCGCGGTGGCTGTGGCGGCTAGGGCACGCAGCTTGAGCGAAGCAGGTACCGGCGGTGGCACAGAGGGCTAGAGGCCGGGGCCAAGGTCGTCACCGGCGGCGGCGCTATAGGGAGCGCCCCAGGGCGCTGCTCCCATGTGGCGCTGGGCAAGGGGCAGCGGGGCTGCGAGGCCACGGTACGAGGGAGAGGGCCGAAGTGGCGTGGCTGCTCTTCTCAGGCGTGGAAACAGCGCGGCTGCCAGGCTGGGAAAATGAAGAACGAAATCGCCGGTCATGGAAGACCTCGCCGGAGAAGAAAAGGTGCGAATGGGAACAGCCGGAGGTTGAAGACAAGGGCAAAAAAGTCATCTCTCCCACCTTCTCTCTCCGCAATTACGAGAAATGAATTAAATAATGGGCGCAATGTGTTACAGCAAAGAAATCCAATTTCATAATGGTACTGAGCCAATTTTTGAGTTGACAGTGTGAAAGCCCAAGTTTGGTTTTGGTAATTAATGACACCAAGTTGCTAATGCCATGTGTTAAGTGTTTTGAGTTAGGCATAAGCAACACATGTGATGAAGGTGTACGTGGCAAGGAGTGGTGGCCACAAGATCACAAAGAATTGGTGCATGGACATGAAATGACGATCATGGTGGAGATGCACATAATATGATGGACATGATGATCAAGTGGAAGAGAAGGATCTAAGAGCACAAGGCAAAGGTATAACCATAGGGTTTTCCTTTTATCGGTCTAAGATGAGCAGAGAAGTGATTGACCGGGTTTAGGATACATAGCCGACTATCAAGAGGGGCAATCACGGTTAGCTCGGGAATCAAGTGCCACTAGATCAATGTCTTGAGCATATGCATTAGGATCTAGTTGAGAGCTAACATAACGCCTTGGAAAAAGTTTGTGAAATGCTAACACACATGCACATGGTGGTGTACACTTGGTGGTGTTAGCACATTTGCAAAGGCGGTGGAGTTTAAGCGATAGAGAGGGGTTTGGGTTCCTCTCTCCCTCCCGCCGAGCTTGCGAGGCGGGATTCGGCGCTTTTTGGAGAAGTGAAATGCCTATTTTCTACTGCGCCGAAAGTTGGAAAAGAAACGGAGGTGAACGGCGGTCACTGTGTTGACCGGACGCTGCACCGGACGCGGTCACGGTTTGACCGGACGCGTCCGGTCAGTTCATCGCGGCGCGGGTGCTAGGGTTTGTGACCGGACGCGGGTCTGGCCTGACCAGCGCGTTCGGTCAGTTCAACTGGGCGTAAAAGATAAGCGCGCGACCGGCGCGTCCGGTCCCTCACGGAACCGGAGCGTCCAGTCAAGTGTCCAGAGGGGCAGAGCGAAGCGGAGTGACGATCGGACGCGGGGCGCGTCCGGTCACGTGCGATCAGACGCGTCCGATCTCGACGGGAGCTTACTGGAACGCGACCGGATGCTGGCACTGTCGCGTCCGGTCATTCGCAGGAGCGCGTCCGGTCACGGCAACGGCTAGTTCTGACGCGCACTGTTTTCGCTTGTCGTGTAGTGACCGGACGCGTCCGGTCACCCTGACCGGAGCGTCCGGTCAGCGCGTTTTTCGCTACGTCATCTGTAACAGCTAGCTGCGTACCCCTTCGTTATAAATAGAGGGTGTCCGGGGTTTGAGGGCATCTCTTGCACATTTTGAGACCTAGAGACATCCTTTGAGCTAGAGAACAACACCTCCACTCATCTCTTTGATTGATTGCACATCTTGAGTGAGATTGAGTGAGATTCAAGTGCATTGCTTGAGAGTTGCATTCTAGAGGCACTTGATCTTCGAGTTGCTGCGGATTTCTTGTTACTCTTCCGTGTTTCCCGACACGGTAGACGGCTTGGAGCAGCGGAGGTGATTGAGCTCGCAATTGGAGATTGTTGGAGCCCTCACCAAGTGTTGTAAGGGGTTCTTGATCCTTCCCCGCGGGAGTTCGCGAATTGGATACTCTAGTGGAGCTCGTGGCTTGGAGGATCCCCATCTTGTGTGCGGTTGTGCGATGCCCGCCGAGGGCTCGACTCTTGATAGTCGATTAGCTCGCGAACCGACAAGTGGGTGTATCGCCACAACGGGGAGTAGCTTGCCGGGAAGCAAGTGAACCTCGGGATAAATTCTTGTGTCATTCTCTTCCCGAGGATTTCTCTTGTGTGATTGATTAATTGGTACTTCTCATCTCTACACGACAGTATAATCACTCAAAGCTCTTCTCTCGTATTACATCTTGTATCTAGCTTGTTGTTGTTGTTGTGTTTAGTGGATAGCCTTGTACTAGACTTGTGTAGGTGGCTTGCTTATTTAGTTAGAGCTAGTGCTTTTTGCTCCGCCACCTTTTGTACTAACTTGTGGTTAAGTAATTTTTGTAGAAGTTTTAATTAGGCTATTCACCCCCCCCCCTCTAGCCTATTTGGACCTTTCAAGTGGTATCGGAGCCGAGGCACCGTTTATTTGAGGCTTAACAACCTACGGTGAAGAAGAAATGGCTCAATTAAGTTTGCACATCAACAACACCAAGAAGGCACCTCACTTTGATGGCACAAATTATGCTTATTGGAAGGTTAAGATGACCGCACACCTCAAGTCAATCAATAGAGAAGTGTGGAAGGTCACCGAAACAAAATTTGAGGTTGCTAATCCGGAAGCACCTACACCGGTGGAAGAGAAGAAGCTCCAATGCAATGATATTGCCATTAGTGCTCTTCATGAGGCATTAGATGACAAGACATTTGAGCAAGTGAAGAATATAGAAGTTGCACATGATGCTTGGGCCAAGCTAGAAGAAACATTTGAGGGCACCGAAGGCACAAAGACCGCTAAAGCATATATCTTGCAAGAAAAGTTTTCAAGCTTCAAGATGCAAGAAGATGAGAGTGTACCAGAAATGTTTCATAGATTGCAAGTCATTGTCAATGAGCTCAAGGCACTTGGTGAGGAAGTCAAGGACAACCAATTCTCTATGAAGTTCTTGAGAAGCTTGCCCAAGAGATTTGATACATTGATCACTGTACTAGTGAGAACTACATTGAAGGATTCAACTCCTCGACAAATATTTCAAGAGGTGATGACCGATGATTCATATAGAGAAGATGATGAGAAGGATGAGTTGGTCAAGAAGAAGAAGAAAGAGAATGAGAAGAAAGATGATGAAAAGAAGAAGAGTGTGGCATTCAAAGCCACCACATCCAAGGGCAAATCCAAGATTGAATCATCAAGTGAAGAAGACTCAAGCTCTTGTGATAGTGATGACATTGATGAGAAGATGGCTCTCTTTGTCAAGCAATTTGGCAAATTTATGAAGAAGAAGGGCTATCGTGCAAGAAGGAGGAAGAACTCATCTAAGAAGAATGAGCATACCATGAGATGCTTTAGATGCCATAGCAAAGATCATCTCATTGCAAAGTGTCCTTATGATAGTGATGATGAAGATGCTATCAAGAAGGAGAGGAAGAAGCAAAAGAAGAAGCAAGATAAGAAGGAGAGCTCTCATAAAAAGAAGAATGATTCTCATGTTGCTACATGGGATAGTGATGATTCCTCAAGTGATGATGAGGATGACTACAAGAGCAAGAAAAAGGGACATGCTAGCATTGCCATCCAAGAGAAGGTCTCCCTCTTCGACACTCCATCGTGCTTCATGGCTAAGGCCTCTAAGGTATCATCCGATGATGAGAGTGATCATGATAATGCTAGTGATAGTGATAGTGATGAAGAAGAATTCACTAAAGATGAACTAATCACTATGCTAGAAGATTGCACTCAACATTATAAAGAATCTAGAAAGGAGTGCAAGGGCTTGCTTAAGGAAAAGAAAAACCTTATGCAAGAACTTGATGAGCTTAGGGCATCTTATGAGAGTCTAAAGGTAGACCATAAGAAGCTTCAAAAATCTCACACTAAGCTTGAAGAAGCTCATTCCTCTCTAGTTGAAAAATGTGAAAACATGCCAACTAATGTTGAGAAAGCTAAAACTTGCAACATAGGCATATCATGTGATATAATTGATGAATCTTTTCATAAGCCTATTGTTGTTGCTACCACTAACCCTTCATGTAGCGCATCTACATCATCCTCATCTAGTAGTGATGGTTTCACTTGTGACTCCACACTTATAGTTGAGAATGAAAATCTCAAGAAGGAGGTAAAAGAGCTCAATCACACCTTAGCTAAGGCTTATGGTGGTGAGGACCGCTTGCTTATATGCTTGGGTAGCCAAAGAGCTTCTCTCTACAAAGAGGGATTGGGCTATAACCCCAAGAAAGGCAAGGCCGCTTTTGCTCCTCACAAGACTAGTTTTGTGAAGAACAAAGGTAGCTATTGCAAAGTGTGCAAGCAAGTTGGTCACATAGAGCAACATTGCATGAACAAGAAATCCAATGCTAATGTATCCTCAATGAAGTTTGATTCTTTCTATATACTTACCAAGGGTACAAATGGTGTTCATGCTAAGTTCATTGGTACACCATGGATGGGCTCAAAGAAGAAAGCCATTTGGGTACCAAAGAGCTTGGTCACTAACCTTGGAGGACCCAAACAAGTTTGGGTACCTAAAAGGAATTGATCTTGTCTTGTAGGTCAATTACAAAGCCGGAGGAAGGCATTGGGTGCTTGATAGTGGGTGCACTCAACATATGACCGGGGATTCTTGTATGTTCAAATCAATTGATACAAGTCAAAATGGTGGTTTTGATGCTATCACTTTCGGCAACAACAAGAAAGGCAAGGTCAAGGGGCTTGGTAAAATTGCTATCTCAAATGACATGAGCATATCTAATGTGTTGCTAGTTGAGAGCTTGGATTTCAATCTTTTATCGGTGGCACAACTTTGTGATCTTGGCTTCAAGTGCATATTTGGTAGTGATGATGTTGAAGTCATAAGTGTTGATGGATCAAATTTGATATTCAAAGGATTTAGACATGGTAGCTTATACTTGGTTGACTTCAATGATAGTGAGACACAATTAACATCATGCTTGCTTAGTAAATCTAGTATGGGATGGTTGTGGCATAGAAGGCTTGGTCATGTTGGAATGAAACAATTGAACAAACTTTTGAGGCATGACTTAGTTAGAGGCTTGAAAGATGTGACTTTTGAAAAGGATAAACCATGTAGTGCTTGACAAGCCGGCAAACAAGTTGGAAATGCACATCCTATTAAGAGTGAAATGAGCACATCAAAGGCATTTGAGCTATTGCACATGGACTTGTTTGGGCCAACAACATATACTAGCATTGGTGGCAACAAGTATGGTTTTGTGATTGTTGATGACTACACTAGATACACTTGGGTGTTCTTTCTCTATGACAAGAGTGATGTACATGATCTATTCAAATCTTTTGTTAAGAGAGTGCAAAATGAGTTTGAGACTACCATCAAGAAGATTAGAAGTGACAATGGTAGTGAATTCAAGAACACAAGAATTGAGGAATTGTGTGATGGTCTTGGTATTGGACATCAATTCTCTCCAACCTACACTCCTCAATCCAATGGTGTAGTTGAAAGAAAGAATAGAACCTTGATTGACATGGCTAGATCAATGCTTAGTGAATACAATGTGAGTCATTCATTTTGGAGTGAAGCCATCAACACGTCTTGCTATTGTAGCAACCGTCTCTATTGCCATGGGAAGCTTGGGAAGACACCATATGAGCTTTTGAATGGAAGAAAGCCCAACATTGCATACTTTAGAGTGTTTGGTTGCAAATGCTATATTCTCAAGAAAGGCACTAGATTGAGCAAGTTTGAAAAGAAATGTGATGAAGGGTTCTTACTTGGTTATTCTACCACAAGCAAAGCATATAGAGTTTGGAATCTCACAAATGGCATCTTAGAAGAAGTTCATGATGTTGAGTTTGATGAAACCCAAGGGTCTCAAAATGAAGCTCAAAACCTTGATGATGTGAGAGGAGATCAATTGTCAAATGCAATGAAGAACTTGGACATTGGTGACATAAGGCCGAGGCAAGTTGATGATGATGATGATACTCATGTGATCAACCAAAATGTGCAAATTGATACAAATCAAGCAAGCTCAAGTGGTTCTCATGATGAAGTGCAAGATCAAGGTCAAACAAGTGGAAGCAATCAACTCCCAATACTCCAACCTACTAGCATAGCAAGAGATCATCCATTGGATCAAATCATTGGTGGAATTCAAAGTGGTGTTCAAACTAGATCAAGATTAGCATCCTTTTGTGAGCACTACTCATTTGTGTCACTTGAAGAACCTAAGAAAATAGAAGATGCATTGAAAGATTCCGATTGGGTAAATGCCATGCATGAAGAGCTAAACAACTTCACTAGAAATCAAGTTTGGGAACTTATGGAAAGGCCAAAGAACTACAATGTGATTGGTACTAAGTGGGTCTTTAGAAACAAGCAAGATCAAGATGGCATGGTTGTGAGGAACAAAGCAAGATTAGTAGCACAAGGATACACTCAAGTTGAAGGTCTTGACTTTGGAGAGACATATGCACCGGTTGCAAGATTGGAGGTAATTAGAATCTTATTAGCATATGCTTGTGCACACAACATCAAGCTCTATCAAATGGATGTCAAAAGTGCATTTCTCAATGGTTACATCAATGAAGAAGTTTATGTTGAGCAACCTCCCGGTTTTGAAGATAACAAGAAGCCCAACCATGTTTACAAGCTCAAGAAGGCATTGTATGGTTTAAAGCAAGCATCTAGAGCATGGTATGAGAGATTAAGAGACTTTCTTCTCTCTAAAGGGTTCAAGATGGGAAAGGTTGACACCACTCTCTTCACCAAGAAAATTGGAAATGACTTGTTTGTGTTGCAAATCTATGTGGATAACATTATCTTTGGATCAACTAACCAAGACTTTTGTGAAGAGTTTGGAAATATGATGGCAAAAGAGTTTGAGATGTCTATGATTGGAGAGCTTAGTTACTTCCTTGGACTTCAAATCAAGCAAATGAAGAATGGCACTTTTGTAAGTCAAGGCAAGTACATCAAGGACATGATCAAGAAGTTTGGATTGCAAGATGCTAAGCAAATGATTACACCAATGGGCACAAATGATCAATTGGGTGTTGATGCTAGTAGCAACATGGTAGATCAAAAGCAATACCGGTCTATGATTGGAAGTTTGCTCTATGTCACCGCTTCTAGGCCGGATGTGATGTTTAGTGTGTGCAAGTGTGCAAGATATCAAGCTTCACCTAGAGAAAGTCACTTGAAAGCAACCAAGAGGATATTGAGATATCTTAAGGGCACTCATGATGTTGGATTATGGTTTCCAAAGGGGTCAAACTTTGAGTTGATTGGATATTCGGACTCCGACTATGGTGGATGCAAGATTGATAGAATGAGCACAAGTGGCACTTGTCAATTGCTTGGAAGGTCTCTTGTTTCATGGTCATCAAAGAAACAAAATAGTGTTGCACTATCTACCGCCGAGGCCGAATACATTAGTGCCGGTAGTTGTTGTGCACAATTGCTTTGGATGAAGGCCACTTTAAATGACTTTGGAATCAAATTCAAGAATGTGCCATTATTTTGTGACAATGAAAGTGCAATCAAGATGACACAAAATCCGGTTCAACATTCAAGAACCAAGCACATTGATATTAGGCATCATTTCATAAGAGATCATCAACAAAAGGGTGATATTAGCATTGAGAGCATTGGCACAGAAGATCAACTAGCCGATATCTTTACAAAGCCACTTGATGAGAAGAGATTTTATAAGTTGAAGAATGAATTGAACATACTTGACTTCTCCAACTTGAAATGAGTGCACCCCCACATTCTTATATGACATGCCTCTCCTCCGACATAGCAAGGTAAAGTTGTTTGACATATCATCCATACTTTGCTAAGGACATGTTTAGAACATATAGACATATTTGCATGACAAATAGGCTCATTCATGAAAATCAAATGAGTTTAATGTATATATGGTACCACTATTGCTTCTATGTTTGATTGATCTAGTGGTAGCATATGACATGTTTGTGGGCTTGCAAACCTAGTGTTGAATCTAGAAAATGAGCTCATGATGTGTAATTCAACATGGTC
This sequence comes from Saccharum hybrid cultivar R570, assembly GCA_038087645.1. Classification (NCBI taxonomy): domain Eukaryota; kingdom Viridiplantae; phylum Streptophyta; class Magnoliopsida; order Poales; family Poaceae; genus Saccharum; species Saccharum hybrid cultivar. The sequence goes on along the minus strand of JAQSUU010000307.1, from coordinate 40,354,736 downwards.
AAGATAACCCTTATACTTTATGAGGTGTGAAGAAGCTTGTCCTTGGATCAAACCGATTTACATATTCTAGGCAAGTGATCTAGATTGAACCATAATTTGGACTCCCTCAAATTGATTGACTTGACTCTCACTAAAATTGGCACCTTTTTGGTGATTGTTGACAAAGGGGGAGAGAAAAGTCACAAAGATAGAAAAGTCACAAAGAGATAAAAAGTTAAGTTGCAAAGGGGGAGAAAGATATACCAAGGGGGAGAGAAAGCAAAAGATATGACATTAGAAAGGGATCTATTAAAATTGAGCACACAAGTAGGGGGAGCAAGCTCATGAATTGTTTGTTGCATTTGTATGTGCATTAACATGATGAAGTGTTGCATTGCAAAGCTTAAATTCATCTTCTTGATTGTATGGTGTATGCTAGAAATAGAACTTGAATGATGATTTGTTAAGAGTAGCTTTACAAGTGGTATCTAGACACCTTTGCTTATAATGTTGATCTCACGGGGTACTTTAGTGTTTGTGATCTTTACAAGTGATGTATTACAAGTGGTGTTTAGCTACATCGATGCTAAGGATGGTATATAAAGGCAACTCCGATTGGTATCACGCTTCAAAGGTCCATTCTATATACCTTAGCATCAATTTGATAGTAGTAACTCTCCCAAAATTCAAATCCATACATATGTGCACAATTGAACCAAACTCATGAGAGCACATATGTAGGGGGAGCTAATACTATCGAAATTAAAAATTGATTTCATTTCATATCTTTGTGATGGTTGTCATCAATTACCAAAAAGGGGGAGATTGAAAGCCCAAGTTTGGTTTTGGTAATTAATGACACCAAGTTGCTAATGCCATGTGTTAAGTGTTTTGAGTTAGGCATAAGCAACACATGTGATGAAAGTGTACGTGGCAAGGAGTGGTGGCCACAAGATCACAAAGAATTGGTGCATGGACATGAAATGACGATCATGGTGGAGATGCACATAATATGATGGACATGATGATCAAGTGGAAGAGAAGGATCTAAGAGCACAAGGCAAAGGTATAACCATAGGGTTTTCCTTTTACCGGTCTAAGATGAGTAGAGAAGTGATTAACCGGGTTTAGGATACATAGCCGACTATCAAGAGGGGCAATCACGGTTAGCTCGGGAATCAAGTGCCACTAGATCAATGTCTTGAGCATATGCATTAGGATCTAGTTGAGAGCTAACATAACGCCTTGGAAAAAGTTTGTGAAATGCTAACACACATGCACATGGTGGTGTACACTTGGTGGTGTTAGCACATTTGCAAAGGCGGTGGAGTTTAAGCGATAGAGAGGGGTTTGGGTTCCTCTCTCCCTCCCGCCGAGCTTGCGAGGCGGGATTCGGCGCTTTTTGGAGAAGTGAAATGCCTATTTTCTACTGCGCCGAAAGTTGGAAAAGAAACGGAGGCGAACGGCGGTCACTGTGTTGACCGGACGCTGCACCGGACGCGGTCATGGTTTGACCGGACGCGTCCGGTCAGTTCATCGCGGCGCGGGTGCTAGGGTTTGTGACCGGACGCGGGTCTGGCCTGACCAGCGCGTCCGGTCAGTTCAACTGGGCGTAAAAGATAAGCGCGCGACCGGCGCGTCCGGTCCCTCACGGAACCGGAGCGTCCGGTCAAGTGTCCAGAGGGGCAGAGCGAAGCGGAGTGACGATCGGACGCGGGGCGCGTCCGGTCACGTGCGATCGGACGCGTCCGGTCTCGACGGGAGCTTACTGGAACGCGACCGGACGCTGGCACTGTCGCGTCCGGTCATTCGCAGGAGCGCGTCCGGTCACGGCAACGGCTAGTTCTGACGCGCACTGTTTTCGCTTGTCGTGTAGTGACCGGACGCGTCCGGTCACCCTGACCGGAGCGTCCGGTCAGCGCGTTTTTTGCTGCGTCATCTGTAACGGCTAGCTGCGTACCCCTTCGTTATAAATAGAGGGTGTCCGGGGTTTGAGGGCATCTCTTGCACATTTTGAGACCTAGAGACATCCTTTGAGCTAGAGAACAACACCTCCACTCATCTCTTTGATTGATTGCACATCTTGAGTGAGATTGAGTGAGATTCAAGTGCATTGCTTGAGAGTTGCATTCTAGAGGCACTTGATCTTCGAGTTGCTGCGGATTTCTTGTTACTCTTCCGTGTTTCCCGACACGGTAGACGGCTTGGAGCAGCGGAGGTGATTGAGCTCGCAATTGGAGATTGTTGGAGCCATCACCAAGTGTTGTAAGGGGTTCTTGATCCTTCCCCGCGGGAGTTCGCGAATTGGATGCTCTAGTGGAGCTCGTGGCTTGGAGGATCCCCATCTTGTGTGCGGTTGTGCGGTGCCCGCCGAGGGCTCAACTCTTGATAGTCGATTAGCTCGCGAACCGACAAGTGGGTATATCGCCACAACGGGGAGTAGCTTGCCGGGAAGCAAGTGAACCTCGGGATAAATTCTTGTGTCATTCTCTTCCCGAGGATTTCTCGTGTGATTGATTAATTGGTACTTCTCATCTCTACACGACGGTATAATCACTCAAAGCTCTTCTCTCGTATTACATCTTGTATCTAGCTTGTTGTTGTTGTTGTGTTTAGTGGATAGCCTTGTACTAGACTTGTGTAGGTGGCTTGCTTATTTAGTTAGAGCTAGTGCTTTTTGCTCCGCCACCTTTTGTACTAACTTGTGGTTAAGTAATTTTTGTAGAAGTTTTAATTAGGCTATTCACCCCCCCTCTAGCCTATTTGGACCTTTCACAGTGTCCAACACAAATTACATGTTTGTGCAGTGTCTCTGAGCAAAATTTCTCTTTCATAAATGTGCAAATGGCAAAAAAAAAAAAGGAAAATGAAGATAACCATGTTTGAAGAGGAGGGTACCATTCTCACGGATACACAAGAATTGAAGACCTTTATCACTGACTTTTATAAGAGACATTTTGGCTGGAAAGAGGTAGCTGATATGCATCTACAAGATCTGTGAGAAACTCAATAGCTTTCTCAACGTGACAATGAGGCACTGGTGAAACCCTTTAAAATGGAAGGGCTAGAGATTGCTGTTAAGGAAATGAAAAACAACACTACACCTGCACCTGGTTTCTCAATTGAGTTCTTCAAGGCTTTCTGGCACTTAATTGAGACATTGGAGATGTTAGATAACTTGCATGAAGGGAATTTGGAGCTGAGAAGGTTGAATTATGGACTGATTAGTTTGATTCCAAAAACAAAACCAGCTACAAACATTGACCACAAGCACTACTCCATCTAGCCTATTTTATAAGACGTAGCATGTCATGTCAAAGTCTCTTAAATTAGGTCTTGTTTAGTTCCTCTCCTTAAAGTTTAGTCCCTATCATATCAGATGTTTGGACACATGCATAGAGTATTTAATATAGACTAAAAAATAACTAATTGCACAGATTGCAACTACTTTATGAGACAAATTTTTTAAGCCTAATTAGTCCATGATTTGACAATGTGATGCTACAATAAAGCTACAGTAAACATGTGCTAATGACGAATTAATTAGGCTTAATAAATTCGTCTCGCGGATTCCTGAGGACTTCTGTAATTTGTTTTATTATCACTGTCCGAACACTTTCATGTGACACCCCTATGTGACAACCAATGTGACACCCCTAAATTTTAGCCTCTGAATTTAAACAACACCTTATATATTAACCATTCATTTGTTTTTTATTATATTTTTATGATTATATACTTGTGGTTGTTGGATAGTACATTATTTAATTATAGAATCTAATTATATCATGTTTGTATTATAATAGTTACCAAATGTTGGCTAAATTATTTGTCAAAGACTGAAGTTTAAATCTCAATAAGCATGTGGGCCTTATAAACGGGATTAGAGGGAGGAACATTTATGATACTAAATAAGTATTAGATTAATTATGAATACATTTAAAAAATATATGTTTGGAGGTATAAATATTGATACTATTATCTATAAACTTAGTTAAATTTAAGAAAATTGGACTTGGTTCAAATAAAGAGAGTGCATTTTTTTGAAGGAGGGACTACATGCGCAGAAAAATGAGCCAAACAATGTAGCAGTTTACAAGAATTCTTTTGACTACAATGTTACAAAAATTACAACATATATATACTTATATATGTAATGTATATACTCTTCGATCCTCCCCCGCACCACTAAATATATTAGCGACCGAGCAATCAGTGCAGACGAATAATATGCATACATAACTGACATGCATGCTCCGATCCCTGGATTGATCAACTCCGATCCAATACATAATAACAATTATATATGATTGTGAAATAATCAATCAAAACTCTACGTTGGCCTGGTAGGTTGCGGACTTGATGTTGGGCTTCTTCTTGGGCGAGATGCTGTCGAGGACGAGCGCGCAGTGCACGTTGACTTTAACCTGTCGGAGGTCGAGGGAGCCGAGCTGCAGCTCCACGGGGACGCTGACGAAGATGTCGAGCGGGATGTCCCCGGCCTTCTCGCTCTCCTCCAGCGCCTGCTGCAGCCCGGAGCCGAAGCCGTGGCGGCCCTCCATGGAGATGTCCATGACGGTGACGTTCTTGTAGCCCTGGAAGAAGGCCGGGAGCTTCCCGGAGCACAGCGGCGTGCCGCGGTAGGAGACCACGGTGTGGGAACCTTCGCCGTACTTGATGGTGACCTTGTCGTTGGGGTTCTCGGCGCGCACGGAGGCGGTGAGCTTGACGTAGAGCGTCAGGTCGGAGGAGCTGAAGTCGAACTGCGAGACGGACATGTTGCTGACGGAGTAGGACGGCGCCTTGGGCTTGTAGACAAAGAAGAAGTAGGCGGCCGTGCCGGCCAGCGCCGCCACGATGAGCAACAGGAAACAGCAGCACCAGCACAGGCAGCCGCAGCAACCGCCTTTGTCCTCGTCCTCAGGGTACCGAGGGACGCTGCGCTTACCCATGGCTTATTAGTTAGTAGCTGTATAATAATAATAAATTATTATTTGTTAGGGACGTCGCTCGCCCTCCGGCCGCCGGGCTCCGACTCTCCGAGCCAGCGAGAGAGGCCGGCGTCGACGGGGGGTGGGGTGGGAGGCCGTGCAAGGGAGGGTAAGCCTGGGTTATTATTATCTTGGGAGTTGCTTTTCTGTAGGCCAGGAAAAAGGCTCTGTGGTTGGGAGAAGAAGGCGGGAACATGATGGAAATGGAGGTCCAACAACGGGGAGTTCCTAGCTCTGCTAAATATGTCAACGTCCAAGATTGATTACGAGGGCAAAGTAAAGGGAGAAATTTGTCGTGCCTATTTATATATACATACACTCCTAGTAGGTTAATAACTTCAACTCATTTTCAACTCGTCCGATAAATAAGTGGCATATGTTCAGTCCACGGAAGCAGGCGGTTGGACCAGCCCTGGGGCAGTGAGCGCGGGAAGTTCAAGTTGGTCTAGCATGTGGTCCCGTTTGGCCCACCGGACCAATCCAGTGGTGGGCTGAACCTCTCTATGATCACGGCCATTTGGCCTGACTGTGAGACCACAGATGGCAGCGGCCGACGATGGGACCTTTGGGCGTGCTAACCAAGACTGGGAGGGATGCTTTCATTTAGGCTTGTTTAGTTCCAGGGGTTTAAAGTTTTGGGTATCACATCGGATATTTTATTGAATGTTGGAAGGGATGTTCGGATATTAATAAAAAAGCAAATTACAGAACTCGCCTGTAAACTGTGAGACGAATTTATTAAGACTAATTAATCTATCATTAGCACATATTTACTATAGCACAACATTGTCTAATCACGGACGAATTAGGCTCAAAAAATTCGTCTCGCAAAATACACGTAATCTGCGCAATTAGTTATTTTTTAGTCTACATTTAATACTTCATATATGTGTCCAAACATCCAATGTAATAGGGTATAAAGTTTTTGGGGAGGAACTAAACAAAGCCTTAGCTTGTTGATGAAGCCGAACATTACCAAGTTGAAGAATTTGTCCATGATACTGTGTTGTGTCTCATGGAGATGCCATGATGCTTATTCACCGATTTAAAGAAATAAATAATATAGAGATTATTTACACGCTTTTGACATGCACTTTTAATATATGATGGACAGGAACTTAGTTCAATAAGAGTCACTTTGTGCCTTTTCATTGGTCAGAAAGATTCAAAATATGTAGACTGCACAATGTTTGCCGACGTATTTGGTTGCTCCATTTAGTTTGTAATAATCAAAGTATCTAGACTATTTAATATTTCTACCATAAGCTTGGTTGCTTGATTTAATTTATATAATGATCAAATTATTCAAAGCAATGTTGTTGTTTTCTGCTTCACTATTTTTCACAAATTAATAGTATGGTAAATATCTTCTAAAAAGCTGATCCCGCGAGTCATGCGGAAAAAACCCTTGGGTTTGTCGGCCTGCCCAACCATGCGACCCCACGAGTCCAAATGCACGGCGCCAGTGGGTGGGACCTTCTCCCCGCGACCTCCCACGTCATCGTGCCATCGCCTACTATAGGAAACAACCACGTTATCGCGGCTCCTCTTCCGCATGTGATCCTCCTGAAACCGGTCCAGCAATCACGCAACGCCGTTAGCCATATCACATGTTGCTTGACACCTTGAACCAGAGCACCAGCTGGGAACCATCTTCCCGTGCCCTTCAGCCAGGCCTCGTCGCTGGTGCCCTCAAGCGCCACCAACGCTGCCACCGCTAGCCAACTCCATCCAACTCCCACCGGGGAAGGGAAGAGAGGTGATCGCTTGTGCTCACCAAGCCCTGCCACCCCCTGCTGTGATCGCGCAACCGCTGGCAGTCACGCATTGGTGCCGGTGCACCGTCCCTATCGCGGCCGTCGTCACTAAGTGCCCCAGCGGCCGCCCCACCATCGCCCTTCCATCACTCACAGCCGTGGCTGTCCCACCATCGCCCTTCCATCGTTTGCGGTCTACGGAGCTTGAAGACAGGTGATGTCATGATGATGTCACCGTGACATATTTTTCTATATAAAAATAAATGGTGAAATACATAAATATATGAGGGCGCATGCTAGCGCTTTGTTTAAAAAAAAACAGGTATTTACAAATCATAATCAATAAGTACATATAGAAACCAAAATCAATTGCGTGCATGCATAGGGTACCTGACGTTTCCATCTTCAAAACCAAAACCAATCTCGATCAATCAAAAGATACATAACCAAAACCAATCTCGCTCAATCAAGAGATACATAGATAGAAACCAAAACCAATCGTGCTCAATCGCAGGCTAATATTTCCATTTTCTATTAGATTATAATTGCACATCGCCCGCCCGAGACACATCTTCGCCGCCCGCGCGAAGACCGCCCCACCGACAATGAGCGCGCCGCGTGATCGCGCGACCCCAGCCCCGCATCCTCACCTGGCTGCAAAGGGCTCCTCGACTGCATATAATGGTGCCACCTATGAACCCCATCGGATTCTTCGCTATATAATAAACCTTCGCCCTCCCTCGTCGCTAGTATCAATGCGTGCAATGACTCCCCTCCCTTAGCAAGTGTACTACTGCTCGCAACATCTCCTGCTTGGGGAGATGACTCCATTGAAGATGAGCCGAGCGGCACGGAAGGAGAACGCCGGACGGCACGGAAGGAGAATGCCGTGTGACTCCATTTTACGAACTTTGCTTTTTGGATTAAACGTCACTTTAACATCGGTATTTAATTTCATAGTATTGTTATCTTATCGTGCAGTCCTTGTGTTTTTTAGTACAAAAGTTTAGCTATCTCCTAAAATCATTTCTATAGTAGTGATAAAATCTCCACCCTCAAATAAATCTGTTCGCCTAGTCTCATGCATTATTTCCTTCGCTGCAACTAGATATTGAAAAACTCATATCTTGTTAGCTCACTCTTTATTTTAACGAGCCAGCACGGGGCTAAATTTATCAAGCAAGCAATTCATAGTACAATATAATAGCCTAATAAACAAGCAATAATTATGATGTATGCGGGGACTAAAGTTTAGAATTGATATATGATATTGTTGTGGTTGTACTGTTTTCGTCTTAATTTTTACATGGAGTTAATTTTAGACCCTGTTTGGATCCATGGAGCTAAACTTTAGCCCAGGGCTGGCTAAATAACCCTTAGAATTCTAAAGATTAGCCCTTAAAATTAAGGGGCTAAAGTTTAGCCTATAAGACTGTCTGGATTTAAGGGCTAAAGATTAGCCCTTTACCTTACAATGACCCATTTACCCCTAATTAAATGGTTCACTGGGAAATCTATAAAAGAGATTCACATCACAAACTAACAGGTTCACTGGTTCCCATCACAAACAGCCCAGTACTAGGTTCGTAGGGAAATAGATAAAAGAGGTTGACATCACAAACTAACTGGTTCACTGGTTCGTATCACAAACTACAGCCACACTAGTACATATTTTTTGATCAGGCACCATCTCTCCAGCCAAAGTAGTCGATCTTCAGGTTTGGGGATGTTCATGAAGAACTCCCGGTGTTCTGCTTTGTTGAACAACATTCCAGCGACAAAATACTCCACACTGTTTGAAGGTGCCCCACATTCAATAGAGTTAGGTGCTCTAGAGGACCATTCTGAAGTTTCTTCGACTCTGGTTTCCCTGTTGGGAATTAAAAATTTTGAATCAGACATAACAGAAGGGCAAACAGCACAAGAAGCATTAAGCGGGCAAAATGATGGTTACCTCTGTGTGTTTCTTCCAAAATGCCGGAGGGGCCATAACTCTACCATTGTCACAGCCTAAACCATTCTTTTTGTTCGATGGTATTTCGTCATATTTTCAATATTTGTTTTGTGTCAGCTAAAAAAATATAGAAAATATGAAACGATGTAAATTTGGTACATGGCACGTAATTAGGTCCTCATGCACGATGCAAGTGTGACAAGCTCATTTCATTGGCTCTCTGTCCGGGCCCGCATGGCAGCCATGGTACATGAGGCTGAAGGATAAGCTTCTAGAGTTGGCGTTGGTTCTTGTCTACTCATGGGCCGGAGACTCGTTATTCCAAAAATGCCACGTTAATCACACGTGCTTACATGTGTATGCAATTGAGTAGTGGGACTAGTTTCATTCGGCCCCACGATTGAGTCAAGATAAGGCTGGTTAGCAAGTAACTAAGCTTGCGGTTTGGCCCATTCAAAGCAGCACGCCAGCAACATGAAGTTTCTGAACTTCGAATGGACAGCAACAGCATGCAAGTGCTCTCACCGAACATGCAGGATCAGCACTCGAGCAGCGCTCCCTCACAACGACCATCGCAGCCGCACGTCGCACGATCGGGCACGGTCGGACAGAAGCCGCAAGTCTCGGCCACAAAGCCCACGGCAGGAAGCAGCGACCGCTTCCAGTCCCTTCATCACCACCCAACTTGCTGCCCGGCCTCGTTCTCTTCTGAAGGGCCGGGACACCGTCACGGCCATCAGGCTGCCACACTATCACGGCACTCCCATCCATGTATAGCTGCTGCTCACGCACTCATCCACCACGTTGCCGCCCCATATATACAGAGAGGAAGAGAGGAGAGAGGGCGCTGCAGCTGCTCCTGGATCAGCTGCTCCTGCTCGCCGGAGGTCGGGGCGCGTCGTACTGCCGCGATGGCCGCCGGACGCAATGGTGAGAACCCACAGAAGCTCCCGCAGCTCTGTGTTTATTTCTTTTGCTAGGTACATGAGTACATCTCGCCGGCACCGGCGCCATTGGAGAGTCCAGCAAGAAACAACAACGGGCGCTCTGACGTGTGATGGATGTGAAGTCAAGCAATCGTTACATGATCGTGCTCGTCACAAGATTAGAAGCCGATGCGGTCATCACAAGACAAGATCGCCACAAGATCGGTTGCCACAAGATCACTGCTTGTCACAAGATCGGTCGTCACAAGACTGAAGATTGATGCGGTCGTCACAAGACTGAAGATTGATGCGGTCGTCACAAGACATGATGCCGATGCGGTCGTCACAAGACTAGAGATGTGTTCATCACAAGATGGGTCGCCACAAGATCAAGGCCTCAGCATGCGCAAAACATCGCCCTTGCGTTGCAAGGCCATTGTCGTCACGAGATTGTCACAAGATCGCCCTCCAATAGCAGCTGGCGGCCTTAGAGAGAAGGCCCTGGCAAGATTTTGATTGAGAAGATGTACCAGTTCACAAGGACAAGAAGTGACAAGATGTATGCAGCAAACCAAAAGTTTTGGTCGTTACAAGTGCAAGGGCGCCAGGAAATCAGTCCTCATGATTTCGGTCGCGTGGGCTTAGTAGTCCAACAGGCAGCAGCCATCAGTAGTGGGAATTAGAGGAGGAGGCTTGCATCGTGCTACTCCTGTGTGGAGCTTCGCCGCCATGATTGCCGTGGCTATGAGTTGTGCCCGGTCAAAGCATGCAGTATGTGGTGTAGACTTCAGACTTGAAGCAGCAATCACCACGATCTGTCACTGGCAGTAGCATAGAGGCTCAGAGTGGCAGCTTGAGGTTGGCAGCAGCATGCCAGCCATTTAGCTCAGGAGAAAGAGAGGCAGTTTAGTTCCCAGTATCTAGAAATTTACATGCATGTTGTTAGATGACAGCAGAGAAGTTGTGATTCAGAGATGAAAAGCAAGAAGGTAATTGCAGGATCCTGGCGTCCTAGTGTTTGCACGCAACTGCAAACTAAAGTGCAAGCCATAAAGTGCAAGCCAACAGCAGATTTTCAGTACTTAGCACGGGCACTGTGCTCAAAATAGGTTCTGCATAGGTTGGTTTCCGAGAGCTGCAGCTTCAGAGCACTTTGATTGCTTGTGACTTAAGAAGAGTAGTACATGAGTTAGTATAGACTGGGCAGATGTTTGCCCGGTGATTATGATAAAAGGATGCTAGCTAGCTGATCAGTGCAATAGGCGCATAGTCATGTTGAAACTCGAGCACAATGCCAGACCTAGCTGAGATCACGGCACATATGTTCAGAGATCAGGCTTTAGCTTATATAATATTGGGAAGCTGTCATCCAGTCAATATTAGCAATGTATGCTCAAAATTTCTGTAGCAAAGTGGACTTGCCCTCATGTACTTAATGATTTGTTTTGACTGAGTAAAATTCTCTCTCTCAATTTTCCAAGACGCATACAGGCATGCTTTGTAAAGTGTCATATGTAGATGAACATGGGAGACCCTCCAAAAGTCAGTAGAAGCAAGTGGTACTGCAGCAGAATTAGTAGCTATAAACAGGAGTCCAAGCACCCATGTTTTATGTTTTCTGAAAGTGTGATGTGAATTTGTTTTAATGAACAGGTGCACCAGTTTTGAGGTGTTGCATGCAGGCCAATCTAGATATATAATATATAACATATAGACACTATACAGTCAGATAAACATGCAACCACCGAGTCTTTTGAGGATCACAAGCCTCAGCCTTTCAGGCGCCGTAAAGTGTCAGTCCATTTAATATATGAAATGGCATCTGAACAATTCATTCAGGCACTCGATCGGTATAGAGCGAGTTCTGTAACACAGCGTGGGAGTCCAGTTTGAACAGCTAGCCATTGATATGATTGGCAACCAAATGAAATCAAAATATCCAATGTGAAGGGCGTGCATTCACTGCCCCATGGATGTGCCGTGGCAACACTAGCCGGGTAATATACAGTGCCATTTATTTGCCCTAATAAAGAATTTCATGGCATAAGCTCAGGGCGACTTTGCTTGTAGCGCATGAGTTTAGACATTTGTCTCATTACCAATAACTGTTCACTCAGTCCGAAAGACTTATCCGTGTCCAATATGATCGGAGTACCATGAAGTCTCTCAAGAAATGATCAGCGTCATCCCACGACCGACGAGGCCGGGAGCACACATGTCCTCATCGACGAGGTGGGACACATTTCTCTCCTTGACCGACGAGGCTCGGAGGTCATCACAAGTCCGCGGCCAGCGAGGCCAGAAACATCAATCTGGACCAACAAGGCTAGACCTCTTTTGTTCGCGACCGACGAGGCCGAACATACACTCGAGACTTTATCATGAATTCCGTTACCGACGAGGCCGGATACTTCTCACCGAAGACTAACGAGGCTTTGGGGCATATTATATGGCTATTATTAGTGCCAAATTATACTTGAAGAATATTCATGCAGAATTCAAGACGACGACCATTCGCGCAACTTAATCGGAGATTTTGTTCGGTTCAACACCGAGGATGTAATTAACCGGCGGCTTCACGAGGCCCCGGGAACCAAGAACCATTCAATCAATGATCGCTTGTTTAGTCAAATGTATGAGGCACAACTCAATGTAATTGCAGTGGGAATGTGTACTTTGTAATTCTCAAATGAATTAATAAAGATCCAAGTTCCTTGAATTTTGTTATCCCTTTTACATCTCGTACTACCAATACATCTCGTAGATCATATCCTATCCTAGCTGTCCGGTTACATTTGGTATCGGATTCAGTTCGATCCCAAATCGCCCAATCTCTGTATTCCATCAATCGATTTGCACACGCTTCGGGTCGGATCGAGATTGCTGATCGGCAGTGAGCTGCTGCCGCTGGTGATCTCTCTGTAATTCCCTAGCACACGAGTTGATTTGTGGTGAGATCGTGATTCTGGCATCCCACCCTGTCATGGTCGGGCGCACATACGTGAGACGCAGCCGCGCCCATGATGTGCGCCGCGCCCAGGAGAGGGCAGCCGTGCGGGAAGGCGTGCAAGACCAGGACTCCACGCGTGGCTAGGATTGGAAACTAGATTGGACTCGGTTATTCCCTTCCATAGATTAGGGAGATTATTACTCTTTTTATTTGGGCCTTAGGCCATATATAATTGTAACAGACCCTTGAGGGAATCAATCAAGAAGTATTTGCATCTATCTTCCTCCCTGTTATCTCTCAAGCCGGCACTTGGGGGCATAACCCAGTGACGAGGGCGGCGACGGCGTGGGGGTATAACCCTGTCGGCGACGATGGATCACGACTACGAACTGCGGAGTTGAGGTCCAGCTACCTTGGGCAATACCGCCCTTGACAACCTAGTATCACGAAGCCGTCGATCCTCTTCCCCGTCAGCCAGCGCCAGCGCCTCCACCATAGCCGCCGCGTCACCCAACCCACCACCCGCACCACCCAACCCACCACCGCCCCAGTCCTCCTCTGCGTCTTCCATGGGGGAGCCGACCATCAAGGATGTGCTCGAGATGCTGCAAGGGTTCATAACCCAAATCTCCGACGAGATGTCCACTTTGAAGAGCGAAGTGGCTGCGATCAAGGACAAGCCGTCCGCCTCGAACGACGGCGGGGGCGCGTCATGCGATCTTGATCGGCCACCGAAGTTCCAGAAGCTGGATTTTCCCTGCTTCGACGGCAAGTCGGACCCGCTGCTCTTCATCAACAAGTGCGAGTCCTACTTCCGGCAACAACGCACCCTGGCGGAGGAACGTGTCTGGATGGCGTCGTACAATTTGGAGGATGTTGCCCAGCTCTGGTTCATCCAGTTGCAGGAGGATGAAGGCACTCCGCCTTGGGGCCGTTTCAAGGAGCTCCTCAATCTAAGGTTCGGGCCACCCCTCCAATCTGCTCCGTTGTTCGAGTTGACGGAGTGTCGCCGCACGAGGACCGTGGAGGAGTATTCCAACCTGTTCCAAGCCTTGCTGCCCCGCGCCGGCCGTCTGGAGGAAGCCCAGCGCGTGCAGCTGTACACAGGAGGTCTCCTGCCGCCGTTGAGCCATGCTGTCCGCATCCACAACCCGGAGACGTTGCCGGCAGCCATGAGCCTCGCCCGCCAGGTGGAGATGATGGAGCTTGACCGGGCGCCTGCTGCTCCTGCCCGGCCCGCGCAGCGCGCGCTGCTGCCACCACCGGCGCCTCGCCAAGGCCTCGCTGCAGCCGCCGCACCTGCGGCCCCTGCACTACCGGTGCCCGCTGCACCAGCCCTGCCTGTTCCGCCACAGCGTGGGGGTGCTGCAAATCTGCCGCGCCGACTGTCGCCTGAGGAGCAGGCGGAACGTCGCCGTTTGGGCCTATGTTACAACTGTAACGAGCCCTACTCCAGAGGCCACAACCGCGTCTGCCGTCGCATCTTCTACATCGATGGGGTCGAGCTCGCCGAGGCCGTGGAAAACGAGGAAGCTCCGGTATTCTCCCTGCACGCAGTCGCCGGCATCCCCAGCAGCAACACGCTTCAACTCCCCGTCCAAGTCGGCGCCGCAGAATTCATCGCCCTCATCGACACCGGTTCCACGCACAACTTCATTGGGGAGCTTGCAGCCCACCACACTGGCCTTCCCATCGAGCCGCGTCCCGGGTTGACGGCGACCGTGGCGAATGGCGAGTGGATTGCATGCCCTGGAGTACTTCGTCGCACACCGGTGATCATTGACGGTCTAGAGTTTCAGGTCAATCTTTTTATTATGCCACTTGTAGGCTATGACGTCATTTTGGGCACCAACTGGATGGCGCCTCTGGGGGACATTACCTGGAACCTGGCAGCGGGAACGATGGCGTTCAAGCATGAGGGCCAGGCCATCTCTTGGCATGGTACCGGGCCCAAGGGGGCGCGCGCCTCCAGGCTACTACGGCTGCGGAGCCTATCCTCGACGCCCTCCTGGACGACTTCCAGGATGTCTTCGCCGTGCCCAGTGGACTGCCTCTAGAGCGGGGCCGCACCCACCGCATCGTCCTCAAACCCGATGCAACGCCCATGGCGGTCAGGCCGTACCGCTACCCGGCTGCACACAAGGATGAATTGGAGAAGTAGTGTGACACCATGCTTGGGCAAGGCATCATCCGGCGCAGCGACTCCGCATTCTCCTCGCCGGTCCTCCTCGTCAAGAAGCCGGACGGCTCGTGGCGTTTCTGCGTGGACTACCGCGAGCTGAACGCCATTACGGTGAAGGACGCCTACCCCATCCCCGTCGTTGACGAGTTGCTGGATGAGCTCCATGGTGCCCGGTTCTTCACCAAGCTCGATTTACGTTCCGGGTACCATCAGGTGCGCATGCGGCTGGAAGACATCCACAAGATGGCGTTCCGCACCCACGACGGCCTCTATGAGTTCTTGGTGATGCCGTTCGGGTTGTGCAATGCTCCGGCCACATTCCAGGCCCTCATGAACGATGTACTGCGTCCTTTCCTTCGCCGCTTCGTTCTTGTTTTCTTTGATGATATATTGATCTACAGCAAGTCATGGGCGGATCACCTGCGTCACCTTCGGGTGGTCCTTAGCGAGCTCTGCCGCCACATCCTCTTCGTCAAGCGCTCCAAGTGTTACTTCGGGGTGTCATCCGTTGCCTACCTCGGCCACACGATCTCAGCGGTAGGCGTGGCCATGGATTCGGCCAAGGTGCAAGCCATACACGATTGGCCGGTACCTCGCTCGGCGCGGGCGGTCCGCGGATTCCTCGGCTTGGCGGGCTACTACCGCAAGTTCATCCACAACTACGGCGCAATGGCGGCGCCACTCACCAGCCTACTCAAGAAGGAGGGCTTCTCTTGGGGCGCGGAGGCGGCTGCGGCATTCGACGACCTCAAGGCTGCAGTAATGGCAGCCCCGGTGTTGGCCATGCCCGACTTCGCCAAGCCGTTCGTGGTGGAGTGTGACGCGTCGTCACATGGGTTTGGGGCGGTGCTCATCCAAGACGGCCACCCCATCGCTTACTTCAGTCGACCGGTGGCGCCGCGGCATCGCGCCCTTGCGGCCTACGAGCGCGAGCTTATTGGGCTGGTCCAGGCAGTCCGGCACTGGCGCCCATATCTTTGGGGACGTCGTTTCAGCGTCAAGATAGACCATTATAGTCTCAAGTACTTGTTGGACCAGCGTCTTGCCACCATTCCACAACACCACTGGGTGGGCAAGCTGCTGGGGTTCGATTTCAGCGTGGAGTACAAGCCAGGTGCTGCGAACGCCGTGGCAGATGCGCTGTCCAGACGGGACACGGAGGATGGGGTGCTGCTCACCCTTGTAGTCCCCCGCTTTGACTTCCTCGACCGCCTGCGCCAAGCACACCAGGACGACCCCGCCCTCGTCGCCCTCCACGCCGACATTGCTACAGGAAATCGGCGGGACCCTTGGACGCTCGTCGATGGCATGGTGCACTTTGGGGGCTGGCTATACATCCCCCTGACTTCGCCGTTGCTGCAGGAGGTGTTGACGGCGGTCCATGAGGAGGGACACGAAGGTGTCTAGCGTACCTTGCATCGCTTACGCCGCGACTTCCACTTCCCCAACATGAAGCAGCGAGTGCAGGACGCTGTGCGCACGTGCGCAGTCTGCCAGCACAACAAGTCTGAGCACCTTCAGCCGGCTGGTCTGCTACTTCCTCTGCCGGTGCCGCAGGGAGTCTGGACGGACATCGCCATGGATTTTGTGGAAGCTCTTCCCCGCGTCCGCGGCAAGTCGGTGATCCTCACCGTGGTGGACCGATTCAGCAAGTACTGCCACTTCATACCCTTGGCGCATCCATACTCGGCTAAATCCGTCGCTCAAGCTTTCTTCGCTGACATCGTTCGTCTACATGGTGTTCCGCAATCCATCGTCTCCGACCGGGACATGGTGTTCACATCAGCCTTTTGGCAAGAGCTTATGCGGCTGATGGGCACCAAGCTGCATATGTCGACGGCATTCCATCCACAGTCAGATGGGCAGTCAGAGTCGGCTAACCACATCATCATCATGTATTTGTGGTGTTTGATAGGTGATCGGCCTCGCCAGTGGGTGCGGTGGCTGCCTTGGGCGGAGTACCTCTTCAACACGGCGTATCAGTCCTCTCTGCGGGACACCCCTTTTTGGGTGGTGTACGGGCGCGACCCACCTTTGATCCGCTCGTATGAGGCGGGCGACACCAGGGTGCAGGCTGTAACACCTCAGGTGTTTAGCTCCATAATTGCATTGCATTTGCATAAGCATAAGCATACATCATCTCATGTTATTTTATATTGTTTGCAACTAATGTGGATGTTTGAGAACTTTGTTTGGTTCACATCATGTGACACTAGGGAGTTGGTGTAACTAAAGGGTAGAGTAGCTAATTATACCTCACAACACCTTAGTTATACTTAGGGTCACTCATGGAGCAAGGTTCATGTTGACCAAAATCACCAAAATGCCCTCCAAGGTGTAGTTGACCAGCATTTAGCCCTAGGGTGCTCTAGTTTGACCAATTAAAAAGTCTAGCTTAGAGCCCTTGCATGGAGGAGCACCCTTAAGCAAAGTTGTAGGGAATTTTATGGGGAACAAAAGTCTCAATATGACCATCTCATGAAACTGACCAGAACATGCTCAAAAATAGCCCACAAGTCAGCTAGAGAGGCTGTCTCAACACTTAGAATTTTTCCTAAGTCTCAAAAGTGCCCCCCCAGTTTTACAGTGACCTACTTTGGAAGCTTGTAGTTTGCAAACCAGACCAAACCAGCTCCAACTCATGTTGACACTTTTGTAGTACTCACTTAGCTCTACAACATTGTCAACATCACCATCACCTAGTTCTAAATGGTTTGGGAGATATAGTGTCTAGAAAATAGGGTTTCAGTCGGTTTCAATAACTGAAAATACGTTTCAGTTTTAAAGGGCACCACTTTGGGGCTATGTAGTTTCAAATCTAGGCCGAACCAGTCCAAGCTCCAATTGACAAACTTGTTGCCCTCACATAGCTCTACATAATTGATGTAGTCATCTTGGACTGAATCGAGCTGTGTTGGAAGATAATCAACGCCAAACTTTCACTGTCAGACCACCATCTCGGGCTTCATTCAGTCGACGTCGTCAGTCAGACAGCCGGCCGTGTCGTGGCGCTCGGGCAGAGTCCGGTGGCCGCGTGTCACGCGCGTCCTGCCATCACCTCCACGTCGCGAGCCCAGGAGCAAAGTTGAAGGTCGAGCGGACACCTCCACTCCCACAATCGCGCTCACTCTTCTCTCCTTCACTCTCTCTGGTCGGGTTCACCGAGGCGGAAAACGGAGGCGCCATTGCTGCCGTAGCCTTCTCCGTGCTCGTGCGAGCTCACCGCCTCACCACCGTCCCCCAAATCCCGTCCACCGCTCCGCCAGAATCCCCTCCACCTCCTCCACCCGTTACCGGACCTGATTGTGCCGAGGTGAGGGTGAAATTCCGCTTCCGCCACCGCGAGTCCTCGCCGGCGTACTGTCCGTGCGGCGGCTCACCGTGGCCAGCTCCCTACGGTCACCCTCCATTCTCACTAGGACGTGTTCTGGGTTCCGGGTCGGGTAGAGAAGCCTAGGTGATGACGTTACCGGATGGGATGGCCGGTACACGCCGGAACACCGTCGTGCGCTGCCGCGCCATGGCCGCCGGTGCGGTGCTCACACGGTCAGCTGCACTCGCTCCACCTCCGTCCTCGTCCTTGGCATGGAGAGGTCCGCCATATCCTCAGGAAAGCCGTAGCGCACACCACCTAGGTCTCTGGCTCCCGGAGCTCGCCGGACCGCCACCGGGTGCCGCCTCCGAGCCGCGGTCGCCATGACCGTCGTAGCTAGGGTGGGATAGGATCCGCAAATCTAGGGTTGGTCAATGCGGAAAGTCATGTGGAAGCCGTTGGTGCTCTTCCCGTCGCCGGAGACGCCGTCGTCGGCAAGCTTGAGCTCGCCGGAGCCGCGGCCTTTCCCCCCTTCGCTCTTCTCTCTCTGGCATCGGGCCCCACCTGTCACTCGCACGCGTGCGCGGGCGGGAGCCGGAGCAGGCCACGCGCGGGAGCGGGCCACGCTGAGGGAGTTGGGCCGCGTCGGTTGTGGGCCGGCCCTTTAGTGGGGTTTAGGTTTTTAGTTTTGTTTTCTTTTTTTTATTTTGCCACAGATTTAGATACTGTTTGGAAAAATGTATATCTAGGGTTTCACTTGCTTAAAAATTGTGAAGTAAATTTTGTTAGACTCTGCATGATGTGTAGTATTTTAGAAAAATATAAATCTGATATGTGATGTTTAGTTTCTGGGAGATTTAAATAGGTTTTGGAAATGTGTTTTAAAATGAAGGCAAATTTGTTAAATGTATAACTTGAGTTGTAGTATTCCAAAAATTATGAAATTTGGTGGGTAGGCTAATTTATACCTATATTAGCTCTGGTAAAAATTTGGGCATTAGTGCTTAAGTACTTTTCAAGTTATAATGCTATCATGTTGTTTTAGGAAATACTTGAATGAATTTTAGTAATTTTTCTACGTGTGCAATGTTCTTATAAATTTTTGGAGAATGTCTTGGTACCCTAAAGTGTCTAAGAAAAATATGAAATCTGTTGTTTGATACTTTTCAATATGATTTGTTAATTACACAAAAATCAGCCTTTTGGGCTTGTGAATTTTGTGTAGGGAGTTTCTGTGAATAATTTTAGTTCAAATTTTTACAGTAGTCTCTTTTGGGTCAGAGAGTCTCCTGTAATTTTTATAGAATTTTAGGAGCAGTTTACATATATGTTTAAAATTCCACTTAATTAATTAAGTAAATTAAGAAATGAGTATAAATAAATATTCTAGGTGGGCACACCTTACTTTCTGGTGTTTTTGTGACCCATGTGAACTTTTGGTAACATTAGTTTGGTCTTAGGGGAATTTTGCCACATAAATAAATATTTAATCTTTGCAATTCTAGGTTTTCTGGACAGCTGGTAGTAGTTTTGGGTTTGACCTTTGATAAAGGTGTTTGCTGGAAAACTTGTAAATACCAAAGTTGTAGTAAACTTGACCAACTAGCTTGTGTCAAAATTTGGGAGCATTTGGCTTAATAGTTTGGGAATTATTGCTATTTTAAGTGACAGTCCAGAATTGGCTACTCTCTGTTTAGAGAGGACAGATTCTAGAACTTAGGAAATTCGACATGGAAAACTTAGGAATTAGGGGTTGAGATCTGAAAATGATTTGTAGGGCATTTCATAAGCTTTCTAGATTGTCTTAGGTCATATATTTTGGAGTTGGGAATCTCCAGTTATGTTAGAAACAATTAGCTGCTGTCCAGAATGTCTTGCTGTGATATTTTGGTGTTGGATGTTTGATGTGGTAACCTAAGTAATGTTACTCTTGTGATTGTTAGGTGTTAGGGCCTTAACCGAAGAAGAACAGCTTTACCTTAGGTTGAGTAGATTAGGTGAGTACTTCTTTACCGGAAAGGAAATTTGCACCTAATAATTGAAGTGATTTGAATAGAGCTTTTAGAATGTTGTAATGCATTTCATTCCGAGCATGCTGCATCTTTCATTATGCATCCATGAGATTTATTATGCACTCATGCAATAGGTGTTCCGGAGGGGGTAACGCTCCTCGAGTTCGAGCAAGTGATACCGGAGGAAGTCCAGGACCAGCCGGAGCAACCAGAGGAACCAATCGGCGGAGAAGCTCCCGCAGAAGACCTGCCTGAGTGTCCTGACCACCGACCATCGACCTTTCTAAAAGGCAAGCCCCGGTGCATGCTGAACCTATCGTTTTATAAATCTATCTTGAGTACTTTTAATTGTTTATTGCATTAAGTTGTAGGAGTTGTATGAAAACGTTTGTTGCATTATACCTGTCCTTGTCCAGATATCGTACTTAAATCCTAAATTAGGTTTAGGCACGTGTCAATGCTTAGCCCTGCTTAGTCCGGTAGAAGTCGGGTGATTTCCGGTCATCCGCGAGATATAGGATTGGGTCACGAGTGGCTTTAAGGCTATCGTGGATGGAACCATGCTTTAAAATGAAATTGAGACCGGGCGGGAGTTCGATAGTACAGCCGCAAGACACTTCACGTCTTGGGTGTGGAGCTATGCCCGTCTGAGTCGTTTAAGGACCGATTCGCTGTACGTCCTTGAGTCATGTTGAACGCAGTCTAACACTTAGTTGGCTGGATAAGTCGTTCCGACCACGAAGCCGAGTAATGTGGTTCAGGCCGGGAATCGAATGGTAGGTTGCTTCTTGGAGGAGAGAAAGGATGTGCTTGGGGACATTGGCGTGAGACCAAGGGGGGGTTAGAGTCCCTATCACCTGGCAGAGTGTCGCCCTTGGGGTCGCGACATCATTCGGACCCGCGATTCCTGAACCATACGAAAGGTGGCTTGTGCGACCCTGGCAAGGGCCTGCGCGGTGAGTGTTAGAAATACCCCTCCAGCTGGATAGGAATTCGATCCGAATCGCCGTCGCTCCCGGTTAGTGAGCACTTGACTTGAGCAGCGGCAACGTAGATCTCATTAATCGAACAGATGGTTAAGTGAATGATAAAATGTTGCCACAATTTATACCTGTTATGGATATAATGTTAATAATTGTTTGATGATAATCAAGTGCATGCTTAGTACAAGTGCTAAGATAGATGACAGGTAAATGCTAAAAATAACTGCTAGTACAGGTTATAAGAGTTTAATTACTTATGCCTTTCTGCAAAATGTAATGTCAGCTAGCCTCTTGTGTAAGCCTTGCATAATCCTTGGTGTCATCTTATTTCTGGTTTTAGACGGGTAAGTCTAGCTGAGTACATTCCAGTACTCAGGGTTTATTCCCTCCTGTTGCAGATGATATGCTCTATCAAGGCTTCTGCAAAACTTGTCTCCACCCTGCGGGTGACGAAGACTAGATCATTAGGGCGTGATCATCTTTTATGTACTTTCCTGATGCTTTTGCGGGTTGTTGATCATCAAGACTGGCAGTAGTTAAACAACTGGTGTGTGTATGCTTCCGCTACTTTATAAACTTGGTTTGTAATAATTGCGACTCCGTGTGTGTAAACTTATTTCGGAACTACTTGTGAAATGTAACGTATGATGTGTATGTTGAATGATGTGATCTTGGTTGTAAGCAAGTTGGTTTGAAATCCTTCGTGGTTTCGATTGACTACCGGGATTATATGGGCTCAAGTTCGAAAATTTGAGCGCTTCGGTGCTTGTTTTTATACTTGTGCTCTTATAATTTGGTCAGTTCTGTTACACAGGCGGTGGCCAAGACAATGGAAGAGCGGGATGAGTTCCTGGCTGATGTTCGCTACAGGCTGGAGCAGGCGCAGAGCACCCAGAAGTGGTACTACGATGACAACCACCGGCCAGTCTCCTACCAGGTCGGCGATTGGGCCCTGCTCCGCCTCCGGCAATGCTTGGCGTCCTCACTACCACAGGCCTCGGGCAGCAAGCTTAAGCCCCGCTTCGTCGGGCCGTATCGCGTCGTCGAGCTCATCAATGACGTCGCTGTTCATCTAGCGCTGTCGGCGGGCGCTCGCATTCATGACGTCTTCCATGTCAGTGTGCTCAAGAAGTTCCACGGCGACCCTCTGGCTGAGCTGCAGCCCCTGCCTCCACTCCGTCACGGCGCCGTCGAGCCGGAGCCTGAACGCGCGGTGCGCTACTGCCTAGCCCGCGGCGTTCCCCAGGTGCTTATCAAGTGGAAGGACTGCTCCGCGGCATCGTCTACATGGGAGGACACCGCCGCGTTCCACACAAGATTTCCCTCATTCCAGCTCGAGGACGAGCTGACTCTCGACGGAGAGGGAGATGTCATGGTCGGGCGCACATACGTGAGACGCAGCCGCGCCCGTGATGTGCGCCGCGCCCAGGAGAGGGCAGCCGCGCGGGAAGGCGTGCAAGACCAGGACTCCACGCGTGGCTAGGATTGGAAACTAGATTGGACTCGGTTATTCCCTTCCATAGATTAGGGAGATTATTACTCTTTTTATTTGGGCCTTAGGCCATATATAATTGTAACAGACCCTTGAGGGAATCAATCAAGAAGTATTTGCATCTATCTTCCTCCCTGTTATCTCTCAAGCCGGCACTTGGGGGCATAACCCAGTGACGAGGGCGGCGACGGCGTGGGGGTATAACCCTGCCGGCGACGATGGATCACGACTACGAACTGCGGAGTCGAGGTCCAGCTACCTTGGGCAATACCGCCCTTGACACACCCCTACCTTACCCGTCGTCAGATGGCCATGGCGACACCCGAAGAACAACTCGGTCAAATCCTCGCTCTGTTGAGTGAGAATTCCAAGGGAATCAACGAGCTCAAGACCTCTATGACGGAGATGCGGACTCTCAGGACAGAGATCTTAACCTAGAAGCCCGACATCGA
Source organism: Saccharum hybrid cultivar R570 (assembly GCA_038087645.1). Lineage (NCBI taxonomy): Eukaryota > Viridiplantae > Streptophyta > Magnoliopsida > Poales > Poaceae > Saccharum > Saccharum hybrid cultivar. Next base: position 40,331,745 of record JAQSUU010000307.1, on the reverse strand, counting down.
CCACCGCGTACACGAGCTGGAACACACCGTACTGGATCTCGGTGAGCTCGTCGATCAAGTACTGGAGGCCCTCAAGCCTCCGACGCAGCCGATTGACCCGTCGGTCCAAGAGCAGCCGCAAGCAGTTACTGCTTCGCCAACACCCCTCACTGTAGCGATTCGGGAGGACCACTTCGCCTCACCGAGCAACAAGGTGCCAAGCTCCGCCCGCCTCGGGCGGCATCTGGGTCGTTAGACCACGGCAAGAGCAACACTCACCGGGGTGCTGATTTCGGGATGTTATACACCATCGCTCCAAAAACGGCCCCGGTCACAGGTGCGAAACCTATTCAGAACACTTCTTGTTTTGCCTTCTGTTGATGGGTTTGAGCAACATGATCAGTATTACTATATGCATACTTATCCTTCATATGCTCACCCTACACCTTTTCCTGAGGTTGAGTTTCATAAGTTTGATGGCACAAATCCTAAACTCTGGGTTAAGGGATGTGAAACTTAATTTGATGTGTATCAAACTGATCCTAGTTTATGGGTTCATTTAGCCTCCATGCGTTTAACTAGTTCTGCAGCCCTCTGGTTTCAAACCTTGCCAAATCCAACCACAACCATGACCTGGGAATCCTTTGTCTCAGCCGTTTGCAATCGGTTTGATAAGGATGAGCATAACCACCTCCTTCGTCATTTCTTCCACATCAAACAAACAACTACTGTCATTGAGTATGTAGAACAATTCAGTGACATTGTCCATCATTTACTTGCTCATGAACCATCTTTTCCTCCAACTGTTGTCACAAATCATTTTATTGATGGCTTAATGAAAGACATCAGAGCTTCTGTTATGATGCATAGGCCCCAAGACCTCGATACTGCTAGTGCTTTGGCTCTTTTGCAGGAAGAAGCCAACCAAGATGAACCTATCAAACGGTTTGAGTCCAGTAACTCATCCAAAAAGACTTCAACTGATACCATGAAGCATTATGGGGATTCTTCCAAACCTCATCTCAAACCAACAGATGACAAGAAGCCAACTACCTCCAATTTACCCAAGTCTGGTGAAGACAAGGTTGCTGCTCTCAAAAATTACAGAAGATCTAAGGGCCTTTGTTTCAAGTGTGGCAAAAAATGGGGGCCTCAACATAAATGCCCTGCCACAATCTCCCTCAATGTCATGGAACAGTTATTGAAACGATCTCAATTTTTCATGAAGGGAAAATCCACAGATACGAATTATAATGCGATGGGTCACGAGAGCAATCCATCATATTATCAATTATCAGCTGATATCACAGTCATACATCGTAGAATTACAAGTTGCAAAGCTTTACACACTTATTAACACTCCTATTACATTGTATTCTAGCGGAATCACACGCGTCTTCATCGGAGTCGTTGTAGCGCATCAGCAGGAGAAGGCTCCTCCTTCACGGGCAATCATCAGAGTTGGCGTAGAATGTCAGCGGCGTGGACTTCATCTTCCGAACCAAACTCGAGCGTAGGCACGAGACCATCTACTCCTAATCCAAGTCCTCATGGTCGTCGTAGATTTCATCCAAACCTGTCCAAAATCTATCAGTACGATTTGTACTGGCCACTATCTCTCACCCTATGCTTTTACGTATGCTTTGTGGTAAGTGGAATGCAAGGATAGATTAAAAGGCCTATATATGGCTGTAGGTTTCCTATGCAAGTTCATCAATATTTATAATAATAGCTCATCAAGTTTTAACACATCTCATCCACACGTTCTCCCATCCCAAACACACATCTCATCTCACTCTCTCTCTCTAGGCGGCAAGGTCGACTCCCGCTCGTACCTTGCCTCAACGGCCAAAGCCGGATCCAACACCAAAACCCAGGGGAAAGATAGAAAGGATTCCTCTCTCTAATCAAGTGAAGCATAGGTCAAAGGAATGTCCATATCCGCGGACATGGCTATACGTATAGATTGATCAACTCTACAGAGCGTGTACACCTAGTAATCCATAAGATCGCCATCATCGGTGGTGCCCCGCCTAGGCTGATGCCGAATGCCTCCCAACCGGTATGGTACCACCCTACCACTCAGCCCTGGGCCACCCCGGAGTCCACCGAAATGCTGAGACTGTGAGACATAGTACCAGGCCCCCAAGGTCACTACGCTGTCTTAGGAGGGTGTGGGCCCCCATGCCCGTACCTTCCTACACTATCATCTTCCAACCTAGTAGTAGTGGCACCGCCCTAGTTAGTCGGGTAATCGTCTCCTGCCCATCAGGAGCGAGTGGTGTGCACGAAGGGTCCTATGATTCCAGTTCTCAAGACATTCCAGTCCTTAGGGAGACCGGGCATGATATCTTCTCAAGGGGATAACCAACACCCCGTGCCTCGATGGCACCTCCACCGGGGATAACCAACACCCCGTCTGCTCTCACATGCACCCGCCATAGGTACCTCTCACGAGGGATGCCCAGGTCGCACCCCTCCGGCATGACTTGCCCCAAAGACTCGTCGTAGGATGTCCGATCGACTCAATCCTCACCACACACCCAAGACACACACCAAGATCTCCCTAGGTTTAGTATCTAGTTTTACCAAGTTATCGGCACCACGTGCCTTATCCACTCACGTTATCCCTTCACCAAGCATCACATCACAGGTATAATGCATAGTGAAAGTAAAACAGTAAGTAGATTGCGAGCATCTAGCCTAGTAGCGGGTGTGCAGGGGAATAGGTTGCGACAAGGTAATGGCTTTCAAGCAGTCTACCATACAACCTATCACAGTTCAATTGCAAGAAAGTAAAGCACTAGCATCTACATGCAGCATGTCTAATAGGTTCTACGAGGTTGGGTGGGACGTGGAACACCTGTTAGATGTCGTATTCGAGATCCTCGGTGCACTTGTAGTCATACTCCTCCATGGTCCTTCCTCTGTTCGCATGTCCTTCCTCCAACGGTCCTGATCCGATCATCGCTATCCTTGACGCAACTACCTCGATACAGCGACAAGCAAAAGAGCAATCAGACCACTAGACCTAGAAAGACTGCGAAAAGAGAGACAACATGGCACAAAAAGAACAACTACACCGGAAGAACACAAAAGGAAGAGAGACTTAGCCCTCTCGGTGGATGTCCGATCCCTGGGCCAAAGAACAGGAGTGGTTGTTTGCTAAGCACAAGCTTAAGCCTTGGCCTAGCCAGTACTTCCTGGGTCAATCGTGTCGACCTGTACGGCTTAAATAGAAATGGCATAGGCCCTAACTCATCCTAAGCGAACACCACGGCTTGCAACTTTCAATCCAATCGTCATGGAGAGTGACGAGGACCAAAAAGACTACAAGCAAGAGAAGTTCCTTTCTCTCTCAATCCCGACGCCATTGAAATTGACGGGAACCAAGAGAGGGTGGAATGGGGAGAAGAGAAGAGAGGTGGTCTACTTCCAATACACACGCCATGGCAAGAGACGGGGCATCGAAGAAGAGACATGCAAAAGAACACGAGTGCCCAAACGACTTGTAGGGCACCACGACCTAGGTGCACTAAATGCACTAGGACATCCCCAGGGTTCTTAGCGGTGTGGTTGTCACTGCAAGAACCACAGAAATGCTATGGTCGAAGAAGGTACAAGCATACAAGAGCTTAAGCACGATAGAACCAAAAGAGGGGAACACAAGATTCACCTTCCTCTGATCCACTCGCCATGGCAACGATGGGAATCGGGGAAGTGGAATCAAAAGAGCAACAAACACCAAACAAGCCAAAGGCTCAATCCACATCTTACTAGATCGTCGGGGATTGAGAACAAGAGAGGAAAAAGAAAGAATGGAACCCGCACTCCTTCGACCAACTCGTCATGGAACAGACGAAGGTTGGACGAAAGGAGGCTCAATCCACGATCCAAACCAACACATAGGGCACCACAACCGTGCAACTATGACACAAGGCTATTCCTGCGGCTCGTAGTGATGTGGTTGTCATCGCTAGACCCGAAGGAATACCGTGGTAGAAGTGGTACAAACATACGAGGTTGTTAGGACAAGAACGAGAGAAAGAGAGGTAGAGCCTGATGGTCATGGCGAGGTGAACTCGTGGCCACAAGCTGTACCTACATGAGTTGGCATCCGTCGACATACAAAGGTTGTCCCCTAATTCCTATCCCAATAGAGTTGGTCACGGAGGGCTCAAAACATGTGGGTAAGAACCGCGTCGATATCGACATCGAGTCCACGGTGACCGCATCCTAGGGACGTAGATAGGAGCTCAAGTTCGTAATCTGACGAAGACAACTAAAGCAAGAGAGAAAGGACATGCTTGGTGTTACAGCCATGGCGAGGCGAACTCGTGATCGCAACGAACAAGCACTGACTCTCTCGACTGGCTCGAAGGCATGGTCCACAAACAAAAAGGCACACACGACCACACACAAGAATTACAACGCACAAACAACTCGGCACGGAGTAGTACATATCCATAGCGACACAAGAGAAATACATAGATGATAGACCGGTGGCGAAGGCACGGCACAAGATATATATAGATGATAATGATCAAGTGACAATGTAGATAAATGATATTGATGATCAATGTCAACAGGTATGAAGAGAACACGGAAAAGAAAGGCAAGGGTCTTGCCGACGTCACGTACGGCGTCGACTGGGTTCGAGGGGGTCGACCTTGATGAAAGCGGGGAGGTGGAGGGCTGCGGTGGAGCGTTGGCTCGCTGCTGTCCGAGATGTGGCAGCAGGCATCCCGGTGGGTAGCAGAGCTCCGGTGGAGCGGTACGGGGCAGCCACACCTAGGAGAATTAAGGTGTACCCCTCCCTGCAAGAAAACATTCGCACGACGAAGGTCAGACACAAGGATGGACACGGTGTGGTGGTGCTGCTGTCCGGGATGGTCAACGAGGTTCGGTCCTATAGCGCCGGTTTCCCCTGCGATGGCATATGACAGCGGCACGAAGGCCGAGCTCAACAAGACAGCGATGAAAAAATGAAGGAGCAGAGCATGGGCTGCTGGTGGCTCACCAGCGATAACAAAGGGGGTCCGGTGAGGTCAGCTGCGATGTCCTGCTCTCCGGCGACGGTGTGGGCGTCGTGGGCATAGGAACGTCGTGGTGTTGGAGCTCGCGGTGCTCCGCTGCTCGGTGAAGGCGGGGCAAGGACGGCGAGGTAGGCGAGCTCGTGGCGGAGCCCAGCATTGGCGCTGCCGGCAGGAGCAGGGGAGGGCGTGGCGTATGTGGTGGCCAGGGACGGTGGGCACATCTGCGAGGTAGGGCAGGGAGGCGATGGCGGAGCTCGCGACGTCGCGGGCTCGGCTCCCAGGTGTGCTCGTGTGGCGAGGAAGACATAGAGGCTCATGGTTGTGGTGGAGCGAAGGAGAGCCGGGAGGCCATGGTGCAGCGGCGCTCGGTGGCTACGGTTGCTCTAGCGGCGCGAAACGGCGAGCAGCTGCAAGGTGGAAGAAGAGAGCGGAGAAGGGAGAGGCGGCAGCTTGGAGAGAGCTCAAGGGAGGCGGCTGCCGCAGCTCTTATAGCAGCGCTGGCTAGGGCTAGAGGCCGTCCCGGTGTCCGTGCCATTGATGTGACGGCCGAGACACGCGGCGGCCGATGCGGGTGCGCGTACGGACACCGAGGCCGGTCACGGTGTGGGTGCGTGCGTAGCGGGCGGCGGCAGTCTCTGGAGGGTGGGCGTCCTAGGGTTCCTGAAGGCAGGGGCGCGGATGGGAGGCAAGGGGCGCGGGGCACGGCATCAGGCTGCGGCGGTGGTTTGGGGAGCATGAGGCTCCACTTAGGGCTTCATACCTAGGTTGCAGCGGCTGGGCTAGCGGGCTCGCGCTCGTGGGCCTACGGGGGCCGACGGATGGGCCGCGGGGGCCGAGCGGGGTGCTAGCAGGCTTGAGCGTGAGATGGGCCAGAGGGAGGCGCTGGGCTGCGGTGCTAGGCCTGCTGCTTCCGCGTGCGCGAGCAGGCCAGGCGAGGCGGCTGGAGAGATGGGCCGCGGAGCTGTTGCTAGGTCGACAGGGAGGGAGCAGCTTGGGCCGGCGGGATGAGGAAACGGGGAAATTGGGCTGGCAGCAAGGAGAAAGGAGGGGGTGCTAGCCCAAGAAGAAAAGGAGGTGGGCTGGATGTGGAGAGGAAGGAATGAGGGTTTTCCCATTTTGGTGAATTGTAGCAAGGAATTTAGGAGGGAAATTCAAAAGGGTAAGAGTGAATTTCCAGGGAGAAAAATGAGAGGGACTCAAGGAGATTTGAAGGGATTTTTGGGGCTACTTGAGATGGAATTTCCAAAGGGGGAATTTTGAGAGGAGAATTTAAGAGGGATTTGAAAAGGGGAATTTAAAGGTAAATTGGGAAAATTCCAAATGGGAATTTGAGATGTAACTCAAGAGGGATTATGAAGGGATTTCCCAAGGAAGTTTGGGAAAATTCGAAGGGAGATTGAAAGATAGTTGAAAGGAGATTTGAGGAGAACTCATAGGAAAGTTTGGGAAGGGAAAACAAAGGGTGGAATTCATGCTACGGAAATCCCAAAACCAAATAAAGAACTCCGCCACACTCCTACAAACAATTCTACATGAATGCAATGATTTGTTAGTGAGTTAGACTCGGGTTAAACCTAGATCTACATGCTTCACACAACTGTAGGAAAAATTTTAAAAAGCTCATATTTTTGGTAACTCGAAAACCCGGGATGTTACAGTTATGGTCTTGTGTAACTGAAGGTGAAGAACTGAATTTCCATGCTAATGAAGTGGAATCTGACTCCAATGATGAATTAATGGCACTGTCAGTTCAGGCTCTCAGTGGTACTGAAGGGAATGAAACAATCAGACTCAGGGGTCACCTTCAAGGCAAAGAAATATTTATATTAGTTGACTCAGGGAGCTCTCACAGCTTCATCAATGAGCAGTTGGTCACTGATCTGGGATCCAGTCAAATGCTTCCTCACCCAGTTAAAGTTCAAGTAGCAAATGGTGCCTTATTACACTGTAATCACCTATTACCTCACTAGCTTTGGGGCATTCAAGGATATTCTTTTCACACCACACTGAAGATTATTCCACTTCGAAGTTATGATGTCATCTTGGGGATGGACTGGTTAGCAGAACACAGTCCAATGGAAATCCACTGGGCTGATAAATGGATGCAGTTTACTCATGATAAGCAAGTTATCAAACTTCAAGGCATTATGTCCTCTGCTCAATTGGGGCCACCAATCTCTCATTCTCAGCTCCAAGCATTGGATAAAACTGACTCTATCATGTATGTGGTTCAGTTGCAAGCTGTGGATTCCACAACAACTAATGGTCAGTCCATCACCTCTCTGCCCCCTGATCAGCAAGATATATTGCACCAATATGAAGATGTGTTATCTGTACCTACTGAGTTACCTCCTGAGCGACATGGTGATCACAAGATTCCATTATTGGAAGGAGCCCAACCATTCTGTCTTAGGCCTTATAGGTATAACCCTGCACAAAAGATAGAGATTGAGAATCAAATCAAAGAAATGCTTGATAAAGGCGGGATTAAAGTGAGCACAAGTCCTTTCTCTTCACCAAGTCAAGTTAGTGCGCAAGAAAACTGGTGATTGGAGACTTTGTGTGGATTATAGGCGCCTCAATGCCTTAACCACCAAGAATAAATACCCCCTACCTCTCATTGAAGATCTATTGGATGAACTCCATGGAGCTCAGTGGTTCACATCACTTGACTTGTGTTCTGGATTTCACCAAATTAGAATGGCAAAAGGTGAGGAGTTCAAAACAGCGTTCCAAACTCATCACGGCCATTTTGAATACAATGTCATGCCCTATGGAGTAACTGGTGGACCAGCCACTTTTCAGGCCATGATGAATATCATTTTGGAACCACTACTGCGCAAGTGTGTTGTTGTCTTCATAGATGACATACTCATCTATAGTAAATCTTGGGAAGATCATTTGAAACACATCCAAGAAGTTCTTTCTATATTACATCAGCACAAGTTCCATGTCAAGTTGACTAAGTGTTCCTTTGCAAAGCAACAGCTCGCTTATCTTGGCCACATTGTCAGTATTAAAGGTGTTGCAACTGATCCCTCAAAGATCAAAACAGTACAAGATTGGCCACAAACTCAAAATGTTAAAGATGTCAGAAGTTTTCTTGGTATGGTTGGCTATTACAGACGATTTGTACCTCAATTTGGGTTACTCAGTAAACCACTGACATATTTGTTAAGAAAGGGGACAGTCTTTGTTTGGACATCAAACACTGAACAGTCTTTTCAGACTCTCAAAAAAGGCTTTAATCTCAGCACCAGTTTTGGCTATGCCTGATTTCTCCTTGCCTTTCACCATTGAAACCGATGCATCAGCTAAAGGCATTGGAGAAGTTCTTCACCAAAATGGCCACCCTACTGCCTATGTCAGTAAGGCTTTAGGTGTTAAAGCTCAAGGGTTAAGTACATATGAGAAAGAACACTTAGCTATTATTATGGCAGTAGACCACTGGCGACATTACCTTCAGACTTCACCATTTGTTATACTCACAGACCAAAAAAGTTTAACTCATCTGGAGGATCAGAGGTTATCTACACCCTGGCAACACAAAGCACTCACCAAATTAATGGGGCTCTCTTACAAGATCATTTACAAGAAAGGCACTGAAAATAGAGTTGCTGATGCATTGTCTAGAATCATGCCATCTGATACTTATGAACTCTCAACCATATCAATGGTTAAACCTATATGGTTACAGTATATTCAGAGTGGATATCATCTTGATCCTCATGCCATGAAATTACTCACAGAACTCTTAGTCCAACCATCTATTGGTCACTATACACTCCAAGAAGGTCTGATCAGGTATAAAGGCAGAATCTGGATTGGCTCTAATTCATCATTACAAGCAAAGATTTTGTCTTCTCTGCATAGCAGTGCCATGGGAGGTCATTCAGGGTTTGAGGTAACTTATCACCGCATTAAAACATTGTTTGCCTGGCCTAAACTGAAACAAGATGTTAAGACTTTTGTCTCCCAATGTACTGTTTGTCAACAAGCAAAAACTGAAAGAGTAGCTTACCCCGGTCTCCTAGCACCATTACCCATACCTGAAGGAGCCTGGCAAGTAGTTACTATGGACTTTATAGAAGGGTTACCAAGATCTGCTCATTACAACTGCATCCTTGTTGTAGTTGATAAATTCTCCAAGTATGCCCACTTTTTAGCTCTGTCCCACCCTTTTACTACTTTTCAAGTAGCTCAACTATTCTTGAACAACATCTTCAAACTCCATGGTCTTCCAACTGCCATAATTTCAGACAGAGACAAGGTGTTCACCAGCCATCTTTGGCAAGAGCTTTTCTCACTTGGTGTAGATTTGAAAATGAGTAGTGCCTATCATTCTCAAACTGATGGTCAAACTGAGAGGGTTAATCAATGTCTGGAAACATATCTGAGATGTTTTGTTCATACTTGTCCAACTAAATGGCATCACTGGCTAGCACTGGCAGAGTATTGGTACAATACATCCTATCACTCATCTTTGGGTAAGAGCCCCTTCCTGGTGCTGTATGGACATGAACCAAGACACTTTGGCATTGATATCTCTCATTCCTGTAACATTGCTGATCTGAACAATTGGTTGGCTGAAAGAGAGCTCATGCAACATGCTGTCAGACAACATCTTGTCAGAGCACAGAACAAAATGAGAACTCAAGCAGACAAACACAGGTTAGCCAGAGAATTTGCAGTGGGTGACCAAGTCCATCTGAAAGCACTACCTTATGTGCAAACATCTTTGGCAACCAGATCTTCAAACAAGTTGGCTTTCAGATTCTTTGGGCCTTACCAAATTATTAACAGAATTGGCCAAACTGCTTACAAACTGCAACTCCCTAATCAATGCCAAGTGCATCCAATCTTTCATGTTTCTCAATTGAAGAGAACTGTGCCTCCTAACACTTCAGTGAGTGTCGATCTCCCTGATCCTACTAATAGGGATGAAAACGGACGGAAATGGACGGAAAAACCCTATTTCTACTTCCGTTTCTATATTTTTTGGTGAAAACGAGAGCGGGTTCGGAAAATGCGGGTTCAAAAACAGAATCGGAATATGCGGACATACGGAAACGGACAAATACGGATGGAGAGCCGGAAAATTAAATTAAGATCACATAATCTAATATTCTCAAAGTATACATATATAAAGTCATGTAATAATATATACAAAGTTTAATATTCATTTACATGCTATGTACGTGAACATAACATGCATATTTGATGATTCATAGTTATATTAATATAACATAAGGACATGTAATTGTTGAATATGTTGAGCGTAGATTGAAAACGGGATAAAAACGGGATAAATACGGGTCTATTCCGTATTAAAACGGGATTACTCGGAAACGAACGGAAAACACCATTTTCTACTTCCGCAAATACAAAAATGGGATCTCGCAAATACGGAAACGGACGGGAAAATATAGAAAACGGAACAGGACGGTACGGGAAAAATTCCGTCTGTTTTCATCTCTACCTACTAATCAGTTTTAGGTGCCAATAGAACTTCTGCATCGTCGGCTTCGTCAACACAACGACATGATGATTCCACAAGTGTTGGTGCAGTGGTCCCATCTTCCGGTGTCTTTGACTACTTGGGAAGATGAAGAACCCCTTCGTCAAGATTTCCCACGCGCACCAGCTTGGGGACAAGCTGGTACTCAAGGAAGGGGGAGTGTCACCGGCGATGCCCCGGTGACCGATCCAGAAGCTGATGAGCAATAGGAAGCCAAAACCAAAGGCGCCAACTCTGAGGGAACGTTCCAGGAAGATGGGCCGGCTGCAGTAAAGAAGTCAACATGGGCCAAGAAGAAGAATGTTCGCACTACTAGGCCGGAGTGGATCAACTAAGACTTCAGACCCTGCGTGGCCCAGGAGGTGGCTCACTGCCCCTTCTTGTAACGACTCCGAAGGGAGGAGAACTCTGACTTGGTCATTATTCCTATACCGAGCCTTGTTGGCTGCGGCGGCGGCGGACACCGGCGATTTGCCGGGGTTCGAGACCTTGTTCACCCCACGTACTACCAATACATCTCGTAGATCGTATCCTATCCAAGCTGTTCGGTTACAAGGTGGTGTCGATGGCATGTGCTGAGAAAAGCAAAGCAAAAAATAGGTACTCCATATTAAAAAAGAAGTGGATTCAAGAGGGAGTTCAACAGGCTAATTACAGAAGAGATCTCAGCAATTGCATTTGAACGACGGTGGGACGAGCTTGTAAAGGAATACAAACTGGAGTCGAACAAGTTTATGGCGAGAGCGTACAAGTTCAGGGGTATGTGGGCAAAGCCATACTTCATGAACATTTTCTGTGCAGGTATGACAAGCACTCAATGAAGCGAAAGTGCCAACCATATGCTCAAGCGATTCATCCAACGATCAGCCCCAATGCATGTGTTTGTGTCCAAGTTCAGAGACCTTCAGTTTGCCAGGAACCAGGAGGAGGAAAAGGAAAACCATGTTACCAAACAGGTGATGAAAAAAAATGGATGGTTTGCACTTCATGAAAACACGCCTATTATCATTATTAATAACAAAATCATGTGCTCATGGATTGGTTTTGGTGCAGGTATCTCGTAGGAGACGGATTGGAGTTCCAATAGAACAGCATGCAGAGACAATTTACACAAGGGCAATGCATGAACGCTTCTACAACGAGCTTTACGAATCAGGTTCATTCGCAATAGTGGAGAAGGGAATACAGGAAGAGAGGTTTACAGTGGTGCACACGAAAGAGATAGGGAGAGATGATGCAAGGGTGCACGTGGTGCGACTGGCGGGGACAGAGAAAGTAACATGCACCTGCGGGCTCTATGAGCATGCGGGTTTGCTGTGCAGGCATAGCTTGAAGGTAGTTTGTGCTATAACACAGTTTATAGTTGTCACTAATCACTGAGTACCGTGAGTTTTGATGATGAAAAGGCTAAAAAATGCATTGACAGGTGCTGGTGCATTTGGACAGAACAGAGATACCGCCTGGTAACATCATGTACAGGTGGACGAAACATGCAGGGCCAGAGTACAGTCCGTGCACAAGGGAGTTGACGATGGATCAGGTATCGGCGAGGGTTGATGGCACGAAGAGGCACGTTCTACTGAAGAAGGCACTAGAGCTTGCACATGGGGCTGGCCCGATTGATGATGAAGCATTTGCAGAAGCTATGCGAGCTATGGATGCGATCGTGCCTAGAAAGGATCATTCAGTAAGTTCCTTCCATGAGCATGGGGGTCAGGTGAAAACATCAGGACCGAGCCTGGGGGATGCGGAGTCCATGCCAACTGCTTGCCCGCCTAGGCCTATCAGAACAGGGCGCCCGCGTAACACCTCACTGAAATCATGGCAGAAACATGAAGTGTCAAGAAAGTTAGCTCTACCGAGAGGCCAGATAGCCTCCTGGACATCAATGACGAAGAAGGCAACATTGCTGCTAAGACGAGAACAGTAGCTGATCTGATGCGTATGAACTGATGAAAAAGTTGGGTCTAGTATGTGCTAAATGTGGCCTGCAGAAGAACTACAAGCTATTTTTGCTTGTGTGATTCTGTTGTTGGCAGTATTTGTGTGTAAACTTGTGTGCACCATTGCTTTAAATATGTTCAGTTATGCCAGCATCCCTCGTAATGGTTCTGAAATTTGTTTGGTTCAGGTTGGTAGCACTGATAAGGTCGTGTACACTGGTGACAAGGCAACGTTTCTAGTAATGCATAGATGATGTGTGATGTCATTCGTAGCAGCTGATAGATTATGTGTAACTGAATGTAGTATGATTGTTTCAAACAAAAATCACTCCTTTAGTTCCTGTCAGTACATAGCAAATTCGCAATATTTTTCAGCTTGTTTTTTCAGCCGGAACATTATTTTTCTCTCACAAAAAATCAGCCAACAGTGTTTTTCAGCCGGCTTATAATTCCAGCCGAACGGGGCTATATAGTAGCAAGTTGCTTCAGATTTGAATTAACACCCATACTGACATTTGGAAACGAGTCCATATTTTTACAGATTACATGCTGGAGTTCGTATTTACAGACTACATGCTGTAACATGATCGATGGATATTAGCTGATAAAATCCAGAGAGCACAAACTAGTCTTTTTTTTTTTGAGGGGAAACCGGAGCTTCATATATTAGCCATGAACAAATTACAATCGGCGTCTATAATGTCCCTTAGACCTGGTGGGTTTATAAGCCACTCCACCACCTGGTTGTCACGGGAAGTTAGACGAGCACAACTCCACCACCTGGTTGTCACGGGAAGTTAGACGAGCACATTCATGAGCTAACCTTTTACAATTGGGACTAATGAAATGCAAATCACAAGCTTCAAAGCTCCAGCTAAGAACATCCATCTCTTCCAGTAGAGGATCGATTTCTGATTTTTGGTTCGTGCGTTTTGCCAAAAGACCAGCCAGAACTTGGCAGTCCGTCTCCAGCTTCCGTTGAGAAAGAGCTCTGTTCACAGTTCACCTCTATCGTCAATCTAGTCTTGATCAATTCCAAAGGATATGTGCAGAGGGTTGAGCTGACTCAAGCAAGTGCTCCAGCAAGAAGTGATGAAGTAGGAAGGTCTTTGGGACTCATCAGCCTTTGGCGTCAAGAATTTCTTGGCCGCATCAAGCAAACAGCTGCATTTTTTTAACAAAAAGAGTCAGCTACATAATGCATAAACACTTGTTGCAAAACCAAGTTCTCCAAATATCCTAAAAATTCATAAGCAGAAAAAACGTTCATAAATATAAGGGAAGTGGTTGCAACTCATCCAATAGTTCATGAACCAGTAATAGACAAAGCTGAATAACCGCGAACAAGGTCCAAAGCTTGATGCGGTGAAGTTATCAAAATCAGGATAGAAAGACCATATGTTCTTTTTTAGAGGATACAGATCATATAAAAACAGTGCCAGTCAGCAGTCATATATCTGAACTGCAATTTTAAAAAGTAAAATGCTGATATATAGATACTTAACACAGCATAGCAACATGCCAAATATCATAATTTTAGCAAATGAAAATGGAAGATTTAGACATACTACTAGGACACCCAAGTTGAAAAAACACACTCTGTTTTTAATTTACAAACAAGTAAAAACAATCCTTGGCACGGGCAGTGTACATATATATCTTGGAGCAGAGTTCGTGTAAAGACATATCATCAACTCTTATGACTATGACAATATGTGGAATTCTGATATGTTGTTACCTCCATTGGTAGATTAAGAAGATGAGTTATAGCATCTGAAATCTCCCGGATTGCAAGCAAGATAGCACTGTCAATCCGTCGCCTTCTAACTGCAGCTCGCCATCCCAATGATAACAGCTATCAGCTGCAGCCCTAAGCTATAAATATTGAATGATTTCAGTTTACAAGAAAACCTGGTGCAAGCAAAGGTAATGTATTTGAGAGAAAGAGGGTTTTTTTTCCACTTGTTATGTGTGATTGAAAGAAAAGAATATAAAAAACATCCACTGAAAGCGAAAGTAGAAAATATATGGGCAGAACCTTAGATTGATCCACATTACAAACTTCCGATTGATCTGCCTCATAGGTGGGAAATACAGAATGCCCTAAAATCCTATGGACTTGACCCTCTTATTGGAATCGAACTTAGAAACCACTTCACGGATTAATGTAACACAGCATCTGGTGGATGCAGGTTCGCCATCGGTGCCTGAATGTGACGAAATCGAGCACGTGAAAAACTTACATACACTGGCAAAGTCTAACATGGCATTAAAATAGTAATCCAAGAAGAGATCTGTGTAGTCAAAAAGGGGTGCGAACCTTGGGCATCTTAAGAGCTTCTGAAATGTTGATGCTGTGTGGGTAGCCTGCATAAAGGTATGTCCTGCTCCGTCAGATTCTCAGAGGACTGTAATTCTGTAAAGACATTCCGTGTTTCCTGGCACGGACGTTGTCAACCTGCTTTGGAACGATGAAACAAAACATCAACTAATGTGTTTAGCCCCAGTAATCCCTCCCCATCCGCTCCATCCTGCTGACAAACTCATCTCTACAGGCAACCACCGTACTGACAGCGGGCTCCAACCCTCTCCACCGCCAAAAATCCTCTAGCTCCGTCTATGCTATCGACATGAGCCTGAAATTGGCGGGATGAAGTTATTCAATCACAAACCTCATGTGTCTCGTGGACTGAGATGATTCGGTTGTCTCCGCCTTACTCCAAATCGATGATGGATGCTGATCCGCCTGTGTCGGGATCTCCTTTCTTCATCCTCTTGCCCCGACCGCTCATGTCTCTCATGTGCGCCAAGATGATGCCTCCAAACCAACAGATTAAGCAATCCATGGCGGTGGCCGCATCTAGGGCGTAACTGCTGCAATCGGAAAACTGGGGAAAATCACTGAGAAGGCTCCTGGTTCACGAGGTAGAGTGCACGCCAACGCAACGTGCTGGGCCACAATAAATGAGTTTCCTGTAGAATATGCCTAACCAATCTGAGCAGCTACAGCGTTTGCAGCTTTTTATTTCCAGACAGGTAAGGCCATCGAGCCCCCGTTATAGGGTCTATTAGACTACCCGTACTCGTCCTACTCTAAATCCATCCTCTAAAAAGAATATTCCATCCTGATCATCGAGATTCTCTCCTCTATATCACTTTCTCTCGCACTCATCCATCCTCTATATTTCTACTCTATATCAGTGGGACCCACACGTTAGTTTTTTTTTCTTTTTTTCCCATCGGCCACCCTCCCTCCCTATTCTCTCTCCTCTCTCTTATCTCTCTTTGTCCTTTCCCCTTCTTCTCTGCTCCAGCACGGCGCGGCGGAGCAGGGCGCTGGCAGCCGCGCGCGTGGCCAGCTCCTCCGGCCGCGGGCGAGCCGTGCGCGGGCGCGGGGACGGCCGCCTCCTCCGTCTTCTTCGTCCGGCAGAGGCGCGTCCGCGCGGAGCGAGCTCGGCCCATCCGGCCATGGCGCGCGGGGTGTGCTCGGCCCTCCGGCCATGGCGCGCGGCCGGGGCTCCATCCAGCGACCCCCATCTCCATCCGACGACCTTCCCGCGCGGCCCGGTGAGCGCGGCGGACGGGCGCGGCGAACGGGTGCGCGAGCGCGGTGGCCGGGCGCGCCGACGAGCGCGCGAGCTCGGCGGCCATGGCAAGGCGGAGGTGGCCGAGTGGCAGAGCAGGGGCGCCAGCGCACGCAGCCAGCTCCTCCGGTGCGTCCCTCCACCTCCCTCTGCTCCCTCCCTTTCTCCCTTCTCCTTCCGGCCATGCCGGCGCGGGGCGAGCTTGGCCCTCCGGCCATGGCGCGCGGACAGCCTCGCGAGCGCATCCGTGGCGGCCGAGAGTCCGCGAGCAGCGGCGGCGGAGCAGCAACAGCAGCGTCCCTGCACGCTAGCGCCGCCGCGCCGCCCTCCTCCTTCCTCGCCGGCGCCATCTCCTTCTCTCCCCCTCCGCGACGGCCCTTCTCTCTCCTTCCCACACGGAGGACGAGGCCGTGCGGGACGCGCCACGCAGGCGCGTAGCGCACCCCCGGTACCCCGCCACATTTGGCGTTCGGCCCACGCGATTCCGGATGCCACATTGTCCTAGCGTACGCCGCTGCAGCTCCCAGAAACGCTATGTGCTACTGCAGTTTTATTTGGCGTACGCCGCTGCGGAAGGTCTTAAGGGCACTCCTAGTGGGGTATTAATTATAGTTTCTATGTATCTTAATTACCTTGTTAACTAAGTATTTTGTTGAGGTGGCGAGAGAGTTAATGTAGAGAGAGATTGCAAAATCATGAATCCGTTTCTTCGCGAAACCGAGTTTTCACTCGGAACGAGGACGGAAGAAACCAGACGATTCACGTTGAGAGGACTCGAGTGGTTTCTATCCTCCTCCGTCCGGATCCTGTACGCCTCCACCGCCGCACCAAGCCTCCTCCGGTCAAGGGCGCACTTCCATGCGGATGAGGCCTCCTCCGGCCCGCCGCTGCAATCTTCCGGCACGAAGGAACACACAAACAATCAAGAAGCTCGCTAGGTGAATGAATGGTGCTCTATCTTTCCTCGCCGTTGATGCTGCAGATCTTTCCTTGCCGTTGATGCTGCAGCCGCCTGTGCTCAAGATGGTGCCTGCTAGTGCTCCTTTTACTGCTGCGTGGTGGCTTGCGATGAATCTTGGTGCCTCATCCCTGTTTCAGAACGCTAGTCAGCAGCTACATAAATATTTGCTACAACAGACCAGCTTCTCTTTATGTAGGATGCATGAAATTGTTAATTTTTTTATTTATATAGAAACTGTTGTAGAAATTATGGATTGGGGAGGACAGTTTCTACTGAACATTAATTACTCTCTTTCTCTCTTGAAAACTATGTCAAGAAACTCTCCATTGGGACTGCCCTAAGAGGTACGGTGAGTAAAGTGTGACATGATTACAATGGCGTACCACGAATCTCAAAGTGCAACAAACGGTTTCTGGTTGGGGGGATACGAATCCCCTGGGACACGCGGACATTTGGCGTCGTTTGTCCAAGCCGAAAGACGAAAGGCGGACAGGTCTGATTTCCCCGCCGTCACCGGGTGGACACACCGAATCCAGCATGAGGGCGCTAGAATCTTGGTGGTTGTATCCACACTCCAAGCATGCGCCGGCACTCCCTCCAGCTCGATGGTGACCTTGAATTTCAGCGCCATCGCAGTCGCCTGGGGCGAGATGGGTCCAGGGACGCAGTACCAGAAAGGTACCCGCCGCCGGCACCAAAATACTTATCTGGTGGCGTTTGGATAATGGGATAGGCAAGGTGGGATAGGGAAATGGAGGGTGGTGTAAATGATTTCCCACGTTTGGTTGGTGAGATAGGGAAATGAGCTGGGAAGAGGATAGGGAAAGAGTCGTTTACACGTATGCACCGAAATTATTTTTATTTGATTCCGTATAAAAAATATGATTTTTCTAAGACATATTAATAATATCAAATCATATTTTTTTTGTATAGAATTAAATAAAAATAATTTTTATTTAAATATTGTAGATCTCGACGAGATCTATAACTTTCTAGTTTTGAGTTTTTCATTTGAGATCGATAAGATGCTCAAAAAAATTAATTGCATATTTAGACCTGAGGGTATTTTCGATTTTTCGCACCCGCAGTTTAACACCGTTAGAGCCAAATCTAACGGAAGTGGCGTGGAGGGAAAAAAGTTCAGAGCAGTGGCACCTGTGAGAATTCAACTTTTTTAATGACTTATAGGTAATTACCGACTTTTATAATTACATACATGTAAAGGACTCATTGGGAAATGTTCCCACCGTTTCTATCCCACCGAGAGCGGTGGGTTATGTGCGGGTTACGGCGTTGGCGACGAATCGGTCGGAGCCGCGGCCGCCAACTCGCGCGCCGCCACCGCGCGCCGGCCGCCAGGGGTCGGAGTCGAAGCTGGATTCGCCCATCGCGGTGCCCGTTGCTCACCTCGCGCCCCCGGACCTGCACAGCTGCTGCTCGCGGAAGCAGCTGCTTCGCTCACGCGGCTGTCGTAACCGTGGCGCCTCTCGCCGTGACGCGGCGCGAATCACATCTTCGCAGGAAACATTCTGTGGCTTCATTCTTCTATCTTCATGGGCGGCGGTGACTGAGGAACAGCAGCAACTACGACGCTCCAGAGGAGGGAACAGGGAAGCTGGGGCAGCAACCAGCAATAGCGCGCGGCGCAGAACTCGACTAGATCGAGGGAGAGAGCATGGACCTGCTAGATTGAGGAGGCACTCCGCGCTCGATGTACTCGAGCAAGAGCTGGAGCGGCGCTGTACAGTCGACGAGCAGGAGATCGCTGGACCACAAGTTCAATCAAGCGGAGGACAAAAAAGGAGCCACACTCGTCGAGCGTAGATAGTGCTCGTGCGAGAGGATAAGGAAGTTCTTATTTTGATTTTTTCTATTTTCGTGGGCCCCACAGCATAACCCTGTCCCACGACAAAGAACCCAAACATGGGTTAAGGAAAAAAAATATCGGCAACCCTTCTTCTAACCCACCTCAGGCTATCATCTCCGTATCCCTATCCCATACCACATGAGTATCTAAACGCCACTTCAGAGATAATCTTGTACCCTCTTCCTTCATGATTTCATTGTTGCAGTTCCCTGACCTTATTTGCTCAACGCACAAGTCACATAACAAAAGTATTTTGTTCGGACCAATTTGCCTTGTGAAATTTCATCCAGCAGGACCTGTTTGAAACGCAGGAATCTTGTAGGAATTTCATATGAATCAATTCAATTTCATAGGAAAAACGCAGAAACATGAATTTTTTCTCGCAATTCAAACAGGCCTGTAAAGAGAAAAAAATTATGCAACAATTATGCACAGAAGTGACAATGAATCACTACCAAACAATCTAGCAAATTTTAGATTCAAAATATGCTCACCGAGGTGCCATCACGCCATCACCCTGAAGGATGTCCCAGTCTCTTTCTTGTCCATCGTCTTCGTTCTCCATCGACGTGAAGTTGTCCCCGGCAGCCGGATTCATACCAGAAGCGCCACCGGTTGGTCCTCCACGAACACCGCGACTGCCCCGACCCCCATGACCTCCCTGAGCTCTGCCTACTGCAAGACCCACCGGTGACGGATCTCGCGCGCCCTCCTCCACCTCGGCCTCCTCCATGGCCACCTTTTCCACTTCCTCCTCCTTCTGAGCGAGGAGCACAAAAGGGGTTCTTTGCAGCCGTGCTGTCTTTGCCGCCATGGATGCGAAGGGACTGCAGGATGTGTTCGTACGCCGCGAGGTCAGGAAAGCCCACCGCATGGGAGTTCAGATCGAGGCCCTCGATGCCAAGCCGTGGAGCATGCACACCGCTGAGAAGATGTCGAAGTCAACGGAGAGGGACATGGGATCCGTCTGGGAGAAGAAGTCCCTGTACTCGTCTCTGCCATGGTCATCCATCTCGACCTTGGCAAGCGCCAGCGTGCTAGTGGTGCTGCGGGGTGGCGGCGGCGGGAGCCTAGTTCACGTACGGAAGAAAGAGAGCCGCGTGACGGGCCGAGTGAAGAAAACCATAGAGGACGGAAAAGGGTGGGCAGTTTAGCCCCCAGTTTTTGCCCTGTTGTTTGATCCATGGAAGGCTAAAGATGGCTAAAAGGAGTACGCTAAAGTTAAGCACCATGGATCCAAACATGGCCCTAGTTTTTTTTATTTACGTATTGGCTGAAAGTTATGAATGAGCTGGTAAATGAGTGAGGAAAACAATCTTGTGTTGAGTAATTTTATCCCGTTTTCTTATCATCGAGCTAAAGTCTGCTCGTTACCTTAACAAGCCCCACCCACAAAGTGATGCACCTTGTTTCTTCCATATCAATCTAGCGTATCCAATCGAGCCGATTTGTTTGCCTAGGGGGGACCTCTTTGGCCATGCTCGTGCTCGACGCGATGCACCATCACACACCTCCGTTAGCATACACTCTCTTGTGCACCTCCATACATATATATCCATGGTTGCCCTCTTTTTACTCTCACGGAGCTCCTTGCAGTGACCTAGCATCTTCCTTGACCTTCATGTGCGTCACTGCCACCACCATCGACGCGCCAATCCCTCTTGTCAGAACAACTAAAAAAAGATTTTTAGATGGCTCTACCAAGAACTATTCCAAAAAATTGTTCCTAAGACGATCTATTTTATAGGAATTCATTTTTAGAGCTGATTAGTGTTTCCAGTCATCTAAAAAATACCTTATACTTTTTGAGGTGGTTCGAAACACTACACTAGAATCTTCATCATGGTCAGCTCGCAAACCCCCAACACCACTGGTTTTGCGAGTAGAGATGATGAGAGGATATATGACCGTCGGCTTGAAGTTAGCAGTAGAAAAACCATCAACGCTTGACGCGGTCCACGCCTGCGCTTATGCAGCCCATGCCTGCACCCATGCCACAGTTGCCACCATTACCCTAGTGGCACTATGCCCTCAGCTGCGTAGATCTAGGCTGGTCCGCAAGGAGGGGTGTAGGCTGCGGCAACAACCGCGCCCTCGTACGCTGCCCCTTGTGCAGAACTAGGCAAGAGCTGCCCAGAGGCCGTTGGAGCTCGCCCCATGTGTAGATCTAGGCTAGGCTGTCGTGAGGGTGGCGTGTCTCACCCGCTGCCGCACCATTGCGCCGTGAAACTCCATTGGTGTACTCGAGCGAAACTTGACCAGTGGTAAAATCATTAACTGATGGTTCTATCACAAACCGACATTGAAAATTTCGTATGAAAAAATCACGTCGGTAGTAGTGGAACATCAGTCGGCTCTATAAATATGATTTTGCAGAGGCAATGGGCTTCTCAACAGTCTCTAAAAACATATTATCCAATCCTAAAAAGTCTGCTTCCACTCCGACACCGATCTGAATCCGTACCATTTCCGACATCCTAAATAATCCGCATTCATATCTGAATCCGTATATATCCGATCCACTCCGAATCCAACCCCAAAAATGGATTAGGATATGCAGAAGACATTATGCACTCTGATCCGATCCATTTTCATCCCTAGGTGTCGGGGTTATGACCCCGGGGTGTCTCAAGGCGCCGATTAGTTAGCAGGCCATGCGGCCCGTAACTCGTCGGATTAACAATGGCCCCAACGACTGAGGCCCAGCTAGGACAAGCGCGCCAGACCAAAAACTAGGCATGGATCGGCCACGACCCCTTCTCCTACCTTAGCCACACGAAAGACGCGTGACCTCTCCCCCATCACGACCTTGGGCAGGATAGGGAGAGGTCAAGCGATGCTCAGTACAGGTGCGTCGCACTGACCTCACAAAGACCGATGTGACAACGGTCACCTCAGTCTGGTTAGACGCCATCCCTGTGCCACACCGCACCAACAAAGACAACACTACACAGCAGCAGCAACAAGTACGAAACCCACTGTCCAAGTATGGATCGACGGGACGTGTGTATGATCCCACCCACTATGGGATGGGATCCATGACAAGCATCTCGACCTAGAGACCTTCCTGGCTGGCGGAGTGCCCAACCCCAGCAATCGGGGTCGTGGCCCTCAGTTTTGTGAAACAACCAGACGAACGACAACCCAGGGCAGCTACCTACTATGAGTATGACGCCTCGGGGAACCTGGAGACGAAGACGAAGACCATGACGGATACCACATTGCATAGGATAGCTGACAAACTATTGCCATGGCTACAGTGCTACCACGACCAGCGCAGTAGCACCACGTCAACCCCTACCGTAACGTGGCCACAAGACCATGACGAGGGCCACACCCGGACGGACACCAGAATACGGCGTAGCTTGCAAGCCAAGTTAGCTAGGACCTCCCTTAGGCTCTCAACCCTTCGGTCGGGGGAACCTCCTCTTTGAAACGAGCCCTAGCCTCGGACTCTATATAAGGGCGGCCAGGGCTCCCATCTCAGGACATCTTCACATTCTCATTCTTCATCCTCTACCATTCCATCATTCACTATAGCAGTAGGGCTCCTGGAGCTTCTCTTCAGGCTACCCCTCGTCTAGCATAGGTTCTACCACCTCTTTCATCATTCTTGCACCCCCCATTGTAGGAACTTCAGAGCATTCAAGCGAGGAACGTGCACTTGATCTTCTTTGAGACTGGATGTAGCGCTCTGATCTGAACTAGTATAAATCCTCGTGTCTATTGGATGCTACCATCGTCTTCCTAGAGCAGCGTGGCAATCGTATAAATTTACTAGTCTGGTTTACAAAACACCGACAGTTGGCGCGCCTGGTAGGGGGCAATCACGCACTCTCATTTGTTTGAGGAAGGAAGCGATGGCTCCTCGCACCGCTGGTGGACTCGCTGGTGGAATGGCCCACGGCGGCCACATCCATCAAGAAAACTATGGGTTCATCGGCACCAATGGGCCAGCACCTGCATCCGCCATCAGCCATAGTCCAGACCTCTACCTTAGAAATCTGAGTTCCGTGGCCCGCGGTGGACACATTCTCTGAACCGCCCTTAGGGGCTACATCCCAGAGTACACCTACCCAGAGGGGCCAGTACCCTCGCTCATCGCAAGCCAAGGCCAAGTTTCCCGTCCGAGAAAACAAAGGACCACGGCTCACGACGAACTCACCCCAGGAATGGTCTCAACCGGCCACATCCTTCTAGGGAACCACGTGGTTAACCACACCAAAGGGCTAACACTCGCGTCCGCCCTTGGCCACGGCCCAAGCCTTCACCTTGGGAATATGGGTCTCGCGGCCTATGATGGGCGCACTCTCGAAACTAGCCACAGGGGCTTTATCCCAAAGTTCACCTACGTAGGGGGCTCAGGGCCCTCTCTTCCACCTAGAAAGCCAGATGGCCGTGGCTTGTGGCGACCTCGCCCGGGGAATAGCCCACGGAGGCCACATCCCCACCGGGAACCACGAGATCACCTGAACCGACGGGGCAACTCCCGTCACTAGCTCTTACCCAGTCCAGGCCCACCGCGAGGCAGAACTAGACCTAACAGTAGAAACACGCCCCGCACAGTGCCTCCGACAGCAGAGCACAGTGACTCAAGGCGCACATGAACAGCGAGGTTACCAGCCGCCACGTTGCATCATTGTTGGTAATCTAGCCACTAGACGGCACCACACCGCGCAAGATCGAACTCAAAACTAGGGTTAGACCCTGCATAATGAGCAAGGCGAGTGACACATGTCGGTGAACTATCAGTCGTCGCCTGGACACACGTGCGTCTGAGGAAGCAGGCTCCCTGAGCACACTGCGCGCCGTGGCGAGTGGATCAAACCGAGTCACGCTCAGGGCCAGCTCCTGCAGCGACACACCCCGACAGTTCTTCATCAAAAGCAGCAACTATAGCCGAAAGCAGAGACACGATGACAGTGATGCCGTCGTGCCAAGAAGACTCAAGCGCCAGAACACGCGAACTCTCCTGGCCAAGAGCCACCACGTGTCAGGGGCAATGAAGCCACCCTCGTGGACACACAGGCTCCTCGAGGGCATCGAGTCAACAATGATCGGTCTAAGGCAGCCCGAGAGGCTAATCCACGCTAGCTACAACCGCCCCAAGCAGCGAAGAAGTGTCTCCAATGGCTCGTAGCCCAAGGATTACAACAACTCTGACACAAGCAGGCGCTTGGGGGCTCGCTACGCCTCGAGTAGCAACTTCACCATGAATAGATGCTTGGGGCCTCAATGTGCCCTGAGTTACGACAACCAGATCTACAATGGCTTCCGACGCATCGGTCAGTAACATTATCTCTGGCTCTAGCTGCTCTACCCAAACACGTCCATATACACATTTAGGCTCACCCCTAGGTTCAAACAACCACAACCAACTAGCAGAGCAAACCATAAAATAGTGCACTCGATCACTCTGTCCAAGAGCCGCTTAGATCCCCGAGTGACCCGCTCCAGCTCGCGCCAGCGGCCGGACAAGAGTCACCCACGGAGGACTCGCACAAGGACACATATATGTGTCCCACGACATAGCACTACTTGTCACCGTCCCTATGACCCCTTTCCCGAGCGTCTTCTGATCGCTCCCCACACCACAACGAGCCAGTAACCCGCGTCCTGACCTCTCGCTTGGGACGTCCTAGCCAACCCAGCGGATCAGCTCCTAGGCAAGGCTAGGCGCCCGCGCACGAGCCTGAGAGGAAACAGGAAACCCATTCGCTCTAGACCAGGGGAGCTAAAGGAAGGAGGACCCGTCGTTCTCTCGCTTTCTTCTCGCATCGTGCCGGATCTGTGATCATTCCAACGGATCGCGCACATTTTAGCCCCATAGGCCAGCCCTCAGGCTAAGATACGCATTCGCAGGCACAAACCTAGGGGGATGAAGCACATTCCAATTTAGATGGAAGGTAAGTAAAAGAATGGCATAATGACAAGCGAATACGCCAATTGTGCTCTAGGTGTAAAGATCCCAAGCACCATCTATTGTCAAATGAGGGACCTACTTCGAGCTTCTCCACATATACCCGTGGCAAGACAGAACATGGAACTATTTTCCAAACTCCTCACTGCAACAAGACACCTCTCAGACCAAGCCTCTCAGACCAGCTCTAGGGCAAAGTCGGGCCCTCACGCAGATAGGGAGCGAAAGGAAACAAAGCGCCACTCTACCCAAGCAGGTGGAACAGGGAAAATCGAGGCCTATGCCCTTTGCCCGCCTTTTCCCTTGCATTAAACCGAATCGACGACCTGACCCCGATGCCTTGATCGCAACGTCGGGCCACATAATGTTTAGCTCTATGGGCCAGCTCCCAGGCTAGAACATGCACCTGCGTTCACAAGGTTAATGGGGAAGGAGCACATTCTGACCTGAACAAAGTATCCACCTTTGAGGCCATCAGTCGTCTGAGTATATGGCCACCACCTTGTCGAAGTCCAATAAAGGGTGGCACAAGCAATGGTTCTACCTAAAGTATGATGCCGATGCCCCTCTACCAATCTTCAACAACCGCTTGATCGAGGAGCCACCGCAGTCATGGGGATGGGGCCCCGTCGACATGTAGAAGAGGAGGCTAGGCGACCTCCTCAAGGCCATCGCGCTTCAGAAGCGCCATGGCCTCCATGCTACTAGCGTCATTAGGGCGTACCACGTGATGAGGGTGGTGCCACTGATGGTGCGTGCGCTCCCGCTGTACCAGATGACACCTGTTGCATCGCTTGAGGGAACAATGCTTTCCCTCGAGCCACACTGCAATAGTGAGATTGAGTAGCGCATCCGGGAGGCGATGGATGTGAACGTCGTCATGTTCGAGTTCCCAATTCTAGGACATCCGGTGATGCGCTCGGAGCTAGGTTTCATAGAAATGGTATGCTTCTTCCTTGTTTCCTTTCCTAGCCGACCCTTTTCTGCTTACCTAGTTCTAAGTGCCAGGACATGCAATCTGGCTTCATCACCCGAGCCCCCAATGTGCCATTACCGAAGGATGCAGTCGTGAGGGTGGTGAATTGCGCCGCTGCCGAAAAGGCGAAGAAGAAGAAGGATGACAAGAAAATGAGGAAGGTGCGGAGGGAGCAAGCGAAGCTAGACCGAGGAAAGCGATGCCAAGGGTCGGAGGATGAAGGAGACAAGAAGGACGACGAGGAGGAGGAAGAGGAGGGAGACGACGGTGTCCAATGGGATGCACTGCAGGACGATGCCGTGAATCCATCCTCGCTGCAGCTGGCAGACAAGGACTTGGATTCATCCTTGCAGGTGCTGGGATCCTTCCTATATCACATGGAGGATGAAGGGCCCTTGGGGCCAATGGAGGCAGGCCACTCCACCCCGTCAGGGCCCTCTAAGCCAAGGGAGAGGGTCCAAAGCGGCAGCGCGCCAATAAGGAACGGCCGAGATCGGGCGGGCCGGCCCTGAAGCATCGCCATCCTGTGGTGCCGAGGTCTGTTAGGAAATCTTCATTCCTCTTGTTTTAACGAATCTCGCCGATGGCTGAGCATTGCACCCTTGGTAGCATTAGCGGATGTGGGCCCCCCTGCAGCTCGCGCCACAGAAGGCCCTCGCTCACCGACTGCCACGCCAAGGGCCGGTCGATACCGCATTAGAGATGGGGAGGGTTGGCACTAGGGCATCCCTAGCGTCTCCTATGAGAGTGTCACCGGTAGCGACAGCAGCATCGGCGGAGCAGGCTGATGAGGGCATGCGCGAGGCACCATTAGAGGGCGCAGTGCGACCAAGCGTGATTGCGACACCTCAGGTGGAGGTAGCACCGTCCATGGCAGACATGCCAAGGCCGAGGGTGACTGTCATGTCTTAGGAAGAGACGACGTAGTTAGTGTCACCACCCGTGCGAACGGAGGTGGCGGCGCTAACTGCACCGGTGGTGATGCCGCCCGAGTTGTCGTTCATGCGGGTCACCGCATCCGTGGTAGGGTGAACGGGGGAGGGCGCGCTTGAGGTGCCCATGGTGGAGATGGTGCAAACGGAGCTGTCACCCGTGCCAGCGTCTGCATCTGCGACGGGGCAGGTAGAGGTGAGCATGTCTGAGGCATTCACGGAGATCATGGCGGCAGGTCAGGTGTTCATGCCCGTGCTGCCTACCCCTACTGCCACCGAACGGACCATTCCGGAGGAAGCGTTGCTACAGGAGGGGGTCAGCATCACCCGGCAATGGCGCAGGGCCATCCCAGGTTCTAGTTCAGGTGGGTGGTGAGCCATACGCATGGGGAGGCCCCCGGATCTGGTGGGCCGAGAGGCAAAATCTTGAGTCGGTGTTCTTTGTCCATGACGCTAAGGAGGAGGCGAGAGACTGGGGCACTATCCAGTCAGGGGTCGAACTTGTGGTTTGCTCCCTAACGACCGCTTTGGACTCACTGTGTGACATCGTTGCCCCAGTCGCTTAGGTATGATCTATTCATGCTCCCATGCTTCTTTCGTCCTTCGTGTGCTTCTAACCTATGTCTCCTTCATAGTCCCTCATGGAGCGCAGCGGCGAGAAGTCCCTATTCCTCCGTCATGAGGGACTTTTGGGACCGCCTTGCCAAGGAAGCACGGCTGTGTGGGGAGCTAGCGGTGCTACTTGTTGCCGCTAGTCAAAGGGCCACCGAGCTCACCCCTACCACCGAGGAGGTGGCCAATCTCTAAATTAGGGAGGCAGACGCCCGTTGGCACGCCATCAAGGCCAAAGAGAAGGCTGCAACCCTAATTGAAAGGGCGTGCAAGGATGATGCGAAAGCCGAGCGGGTTCGAAAGGAGCGTGATGATTTGCTCCAAACCATGGTGGGGCTCCACGCAGAGCATGACTCAGCCCGGCAGGAACATGACGTTGCTCGTGGGCGGGTCAATGACCTCTTGGGCAAAGTTGAAGAGGAGAGGGGCCTAAAGTTGAAGGCCGAGGACGTCTCTGCCGGGCTTGCCATGGATGTCACTTGGGGCAAGGCAAAAATTCATACCCTAGAGACTGAGGTGTCCTGGCAGAGCGAGGAGATTGACAAATTTTGGTCGAACATCGAAGGTGAGCCCTCAGGCCCTATGTCGCTCTTATTTCTAGATCTAAGGTGCCTTCTTGACATGGTTGGCGTAATGGCTTGGGCAGGTCTCGGGGATAAGCTCGCAGAGGAGGTGGTGAAGAGTCAAGATCTGGGGGCTCCCTCTAGAAGGAGCACGACGAGCACAAAGTCCTGCACGCCAGTTAGCCTGGTCTGTGATGACCTCTTGCTGGTCCCGGAGCTGGAGGGGAGCTCCCTCGCAGTTCATGCTACCCAGATCATGGACCGGGTGCATGAGATCACGAGGCTTGCGCTCGGCTTTGGCCGTCCATTAGTCATTCACGATCGCCCATTCTCACTATGAGAACATTGACTTGGGGCGATGAGCCAAGGCTACGCGCCCGGCTACACCGACACCTAGTTGGACGAGATCGAGAAGGCGGTGAGGATGAGGTTGTCCTTAGTGAGCGAAGGCATGGTGCCCAGGGACTTGTAATTCAAACAAGTATTTCACTTTTAAGTTTGATCGAACAAATATTTATCTTTTGTCATTTAAACACTTGTCCCTTTTTTAACATAAAAAGGTTGACGCGATCCGATCCCTCCAGACACTAAGTTTAGAGAGTTCGAGGCACGGGCAACAAAGTCTAATCACACTAGTGAGCAAAGGTATGGTAGCCACCGGGGCATAAGCCTTTCGTAGTCTGACCAGCTTTACTCAGGGTTTGCTCCCACGATTCTCACCTCTAAGTCTTAGCGTAAGGAGGGGTCAGCTGCAAAAAAGCACTCAAGAATATTAGATGCCCATGACAACTCTCCCGAGTGAGGCCCGACCCCTGGCTGTTGCCGGGGTTGGGCGATGCGATCTGATCCGTCCCAACGCTAAGGTTACAAAGTTCGAGGTGTGGGCGAGAAAAGCTCTAATCACACTGGGGAGCAAAAACGCCGTAGCCACCAGGGCATGGGTTTTTCATGGCCTGCCTAGTTTTACTCAGTGTCCACTTTTTCGTGACCTCTTGCTTTAGGTCCTAAATGTGAGAAGGGTTCGAATGCAAGGAGCGTTTCTAAATATGTATATACCCTTACCAGCCTCTGAGTGAGGCCTGACCCCCAGGCTAGGGTTCAGGTGTCACTAAAAACCAAGGATATGGCAATGCAACCAACAGGGGAATGTACTTTTTATTTTAGAAACATGAATGTTCACAAGTACGTTAACAACTCAGAAAAAACTAGGGGTAGAAGCGACGTATCTATTTAATATCCCGCGCGTTGGGGAAGAATCGGTCATTGATGGCCTTGAGCTTGTAGTTGCTTGGTTGGAGTGCCCCGCGACGACATATGGTCCCTCCTATGGTGGAGACTGTGGGGGGCAGATGCGTGTGCCGCACCACGAGGCGCGCCAACTGTCCTGGTAGCGTCGCGCGGCCCAAACGAAAATGCTTGTCAGGGCGTTCTGGGTGAGCTACGCCAAGGAGAGCGGTTCACCCTCGGCGAAGTCATTGATAGAAGAAAGAAAAGTGACATTGGTCCTCCTAGGATGGTTGGGGCCCCAGGAGGATGGAGAGCTGGCGTTCCAGCCGCGCGTAGTTGAAGTTGAGAAACTAGTTGCCCACGGGGGGCACGAGCCTCCGGGGCATGCAGCTGAGCTTCTCGAGGGCCTTTACGGCGGCATCGAGGTTGGTAGAGCACAGAGGCTGGACGAGGGTGGGAACCTATGCCAGCCCTCCCCCTGCAGTGCTTAGGAAGTCTAGACTCCCGAAATGAGCGCGTACGCCCATGGTCCGGCTCACGCCGTGGCTAGCCATCCGTGGCCCGAGTGTGGATGTCAAAACGTGCAAAAGCCCCCTACCGGGCGTGCCAACTGTCGGTGTTCGGAATCACTGGCTAGTAAATTTTTGTGATTGTGTATTTAGGCTTAGACAGTGTGCAAAGAGGACATAAAGATGTATACTGGCTTAGGCAAAATGTCCCTATGTCTAGTGACAAACTGTTCGTGTTACTTGCGCTTAGGTCTGTAGTAGGGGTTACAAACGATCGAGAGAGGGATGAGCTCCCAGGTCTCTGGTGAAAGTGAAGTGGAGTTGAAGTTGTAACGGAACCGTCCAAATTATAAGAGCATAAGTACAAAAACAATCACCGAAGTGATCAAATTCTCGCACTTGAGCCCATATAACTCTGGTAGTCCAATAAAATCACGAGAGATTTCAAACCAACCAACATACAAGCCAAGATCGTAGTGATTCAACATAACAAGTCACATGTTACATCCATTTCACAAGTAGTTCAATATACATCGGAGTTCAACATAGTTATTACAACTTAAGTTCAAAAGTAGCGGAAGCAAAGTAATTTGAAACTAACAACACCCTTATTTCAAATACATGCCAGTACCAAGGTCGACTTCCAACAAAAGCATTAGAGAGAAGATAACTCAGAAGGATCATGCCCGTGATCACACTCCGCCTCTACGGCAGGAGCCAACCGACTTTTGCAGTCGCCAAGATACAGCACAACCTGCAACAAGTGGGGATAAAACCCTTAGTACGACAATGTACTCAGCTAGACTTACCCGTCATACACTAGAAATAAGGTGACACCAAGGATCATGCAAGGCTGATATAAAGTGGGCTAGCTTGACAACATTTTGCATAAAAGCTTATTATGAATAAGTAATCATTAATGCTTAAGCATCAAGTTAATTATCATTAACCTGTCATCTATATTAGAACCTGTACTAGAGCACTCACTTTATTAGGAGCAAACAATACTAACCATAGCAGGTATAAATTGAGGCAACCTTTCCATCGTTATCCAATTAACCATCCGTTCAATTTAATGGAATCTACGTTGCCGCTGCTCAAGTCAAGTGCTCACTAACCGAGAGCGATGGCGATTCGAATCGAATTCCTATCCAGCTGGAGGGGTATTTCTAACACTCACCACGCAGGCCCCTGCCAGGGTTGCACAAGCCACCTTTCGTACGATTCAGGAATCGCGGGTCCGAATGATGTCGCAACCCCAAGGGCGACACTCTGCCAAGTGATAGGGACTCTAACCCCCCCTTGGTCTCACGCCAATGTCCCCAAGCACATCCTTTCTCTCCTCCAAGAAGCAACCTACCATTCGATTCCCGGCCTGAACCATATTACTCGGCTTCGCGGTCGGAATGACTTATCTGGCCAACTAAGTGTTAGACTGCGTTCAACATGACTCAAGGACGTACAGTGAATCGGTCCTTAAACGACTCAGACGGGGATAGATCCACACCCAAGACCTCCATGCCTTGTTGCTTCACTATCGTCATCCCGCCCGGTCTCATTTCATTTTATTAACATATGGTTCCATTCCACGATAGCAAATATAGCCAACCGTGCCATATATGAATATCCCTACATCTCGCAGGTGATAGGAAATCA
Organism: Saccharum hybrid cultivar R570; assembly: GCA_038087645.1. Taxonomy (NCBI): domain Eukaryota; kingdom Viridiplantae; phylum Streptophyta; class Magnoliopsida; order Poales; family Poaceae; genus Saccharum; species Saccharum hybrid cultivar. Next base: position 40,300,462 of record JAQSUU010000307.1, on the reverse strand, counting down.
CCTGACTTCTACCGCTTAAAGCAGGGCTAAGCATCTATTCGATCCTAATCTATATAGGATTCAAGGATTCATATAACTGGACAAGGAATGATATAATGCAGCAAGGGTTTCCAACCAACTCCTATCACTTAATGCAACAATACTTATAACATATATAGAATTAATTGCTTTGAAGATAGGAGACTTATAATGCTCCGGGGCTTGCCTGGGGTCTGACTCAAGTTAGAGTATGTCAGATGAAGTCACTTGGCGAGCAACCTCCAATCTACCACTTGTCTGGTCCTTCTATCTTCGGGTTTGGATCCACCAAACACCATCTTCGGGTTTGGCTCCAACGCCACATCCCTCACACGTTTCTGCTAGCGTACCTATATGAGATGCAACCATGCACATGTGTGAATGCATAGAAGTGCAATAAACAGAGTAATCAAACAAGCATACCAAAGTTCTCATCAACACCTAGAGCTAATTAACTTAATCCACATTAGGGCATAACATAGAAGATGGCAAGCACATCAAGCAAGACACAAGCCTCAAGATCACAGGGTACTAACCCAAGTACTTTCAAAGGTATGAGTCACACTTCAACACACTAGCATGGCAAGGTTAATCAAAGCACTACAACTAAAATCTGTCACTTTCTGGACATACATACAGTAGCTCAGTAAATCAATCACAACTGGAGATCCCTAAATCCAAATGACTTGCAAGAAGATATTCTGGAAAGCTTATGAAGTTATCTACATTTCATCTTTAATCATCTCAACATGATTCCCAAGTTATCATGACCAAACATGCCAATCTTTAATGTCTGCACAGAAGGTAATTAAAATCTGACAGTAGACTTATTAAGCATGCAACTCATAAACTATCAGACCTGGGATCATGAAAATTTAACACAAGCAAGATAAGATAATTATCTACAACTTTTGTATTTACCAAAACCACAGTAAACATCATTTACACCATGAAACTAGTTGCACGAGTAACACCACACATGCAGCCCAACAGCAGTGGTACAATTATAGACAGAAAACTGATAGAAACTTCAGAGAAGCATAAATAGAGTTCTAGACCTCCAACAAACATGATTCTCAACTTTATGGAAAGCTTATAAAGTTACCTACAACTTTCTTGTAATCATCTTAAGATGATTCTACAGTTAACATGGTCAATTAATTAAATAATTGCATCTCTGTCCAAAATATGGACAGAATCTGATATGCCAATTTAAATCGTTATAGCTTGAGTTTCACAAATCCAATAATTATGGTTCTGGACTTTTTAGAAATCTTAACAAATTGTGAACAACTTTTCTATAAACATCTAGAACTAATTCTGCCACTAACAAGGTCACACATGGCACACAAAGCAATGCCGTCTGGGTTTGGGCAGAAACTGCCACAGTACTTTAAACAACTATAACTAAACATATACTTAACCAAAAATTGTGATCTTTAGCTTTTTGAAAATATTATGAAAAGTACTACAACTCATCTATTATCAACAAGGCATGATTCATAACTTAACTGAGCCAAACAATGCATACATGCAGCACTGTCCAGAATAGAAGCAAAGCAGCATATGGCATTTGTTATTTTTATAGCTCCTAAACTATCAGACCTAAAATCCTGAAATTTTTACCAGACATCACACATCACAATAGTAGCATGCCACAAAAATTTCACTTCATTTAGATCCCTATATCTGCAGTTATGAAAAATAACAGATTCTAATATAATTCAAAACATAGTTGCATATATTGATTTTTACAGATAAAACTTTAAACTAAAATATGCTATATTATAGATCTACTGCATAGACAATTTCACAAGGATTCCAAAAAGTCCTCATGTGCTATTTTACAATTTTTCTACCATTTACTATGTATTTTCGAAGTTCAGCCATTTAATTGCAATATAAATTCTGAAAAAAAGAAAAGGGAAAACATTATGCAGGGTGAACACAAAACTTCTTTGAAATTAACCAAGCCCACATTTGTAAATCTATGTGTCTAGTATTTATGCAAAGTGAACACACCAAAGAGCTTCTATTTCTATTTTACTCCCTCTTCTTCTTTCTCGACGGCAGAGGACGGAGGAGACCGGCCAAAACCCGGCCAGCTGGTATCTGGCGGCAGCGGGGAAAGCCAGCAAGGCCTGGCCGTGGCCTTGGCTCGGCGGGCTGTGGCCTACGGCTTCCCGGTCGCGGCGGCCCGCGGCAGGTCGCGTGCCCGCGCCTGTGCACGTGGCTGCGGCCACCGGCCTGGCCAGCCAGCGACGGCAGCGGAGGAGGTGCAGCGTGGCCGTCACGGGATGGATAGAGGAAGAGGATGGGGATGGGGAGGCTGGAGGGAGAACGCTGCAGAGGAGGAGCAGCGACGTCATGGCTCTACTCGTACTCGACCTTCAAGACGACGAGAGCGAGATAGAGCGAGAGATGAGGGAGACCGAGGGGGAGAAGAGAGAGGGCACCGGCTTCTTCAACTCGGTACGAGGACGCGTGGGTGCGAAGGTGTCGAGCAGCGGGCGTCCCCGAGGCCACGCGGCATTGCTAGACTGACCGGTCGGCCACGACGGGTCCAGCCCGATCAACGTTTCCAAATTTCAGAAATTAGAAACCAACAATACTACTGCAAACATATGACTGAAACTCAATCTTCCTCATCCTCTGTCTTCCAATCCGTTTGTCCATTGGTTTTGGCGCAAGAGACAAAGTTATAGAGCTTTATGAGGTGAACAATATTGCTTTAACCAACAAGGGCTAAATCGGCCTGGATTAGAAGATATCGAGCTCCGAAGGAGGGTACATCAAAACTGAATTCTGCAGCTTAGTTTCAATCGACTGAAACTTCCGTCTTCTCCACCTTATAACTCATAAACTGTTTGATGATTTGATCAACCGATTTCACCAATACGTAGAGCTATAAGAGCACTCCAACTTTGACTAAAGGATTTTGGCCAGATTCCAAATGGTTTGCAAACTACAATTCTCTAAAGATAGGTACATGAAAACGGAATCCAGAAATTCAGTCATCCCAGACTTAGCTGATTTTCGAATCCTGAAAACAGCACTGGATTCGATTTTGTGAGCTCGATTTGACCAATCTAGAAACTGAACTAGCTCTGTCCCATATAATAAAGTTTGTTCCTCCTAATATGTACTACAACTTTTATTAAAGAACCTTTGGCTAGATCAGCCTTATTAGGAAGACACCAGGCTCCAAAGATGGGTACCCAAAACTGAATTCAGACTTGAAAATATTTTCTGCTCTTCAAGAACAGCAGCTACTTCTTGGCTCTGTAACTCAGAATCCAACCTGAATCTCGAGGTGAGCCAATTGACAAAGTTGGAGCTTAATAAATTCTCTACAACTTTGTTAATATGAGCTAAGACCAGATCAGCATAGTTTGGGAGATAATGAGCAAGAACAGAATCTGTTTTGAGGAAACATTGGAATTCCAGCAGAACAGAAAATTGGACTTTTGAGGGACTTAAAAGCTGAACCATGAGATGAGCCAATTGACAAAGTTGGAGCTTATAAAATTTGCAACAACTTTGTTATAGTTGACTTGCACAGATTCAAACCCTAATTTGGAGATTCAGAAGGATCAGTTTGGATCACTCCACTAAGCACTTGGAAAACAGCACTTGGGTGCTTAATTAGCATAACCACCCAACAAGAGAAATGTTCCAAAAGACTAATTAAGTACTCCTAAGGTGTTTACAAACACTCATGGCCATCACTTGCATTAGTACACATGATCCTATCATTACAAGGCAATGAAACATACAACAACAATCACATTCCACTAATGAAACAAAGGTTTTGCACTAGTTCAAAGCAATGTTTCATTAGCTTAACTTAACAAACAAGATAAGAGGCTCATGATAGTGCTATGCTCATGTAAAGCAAGTGTATTAGGAGGCAAGATAACACCCCGGGTGTTACAGCCCTCCTCCCTTAAAATGAATCTCATCCCGAGATTCGGAATGGAAGACCTTTTAAGGAAGAGAGACACGTTATCTAGTTCCCAATGTCTGCTATAGCATTCAGCTAAAAAGCTTCAACATCGGGGAACAATTTGACCAAAGGCACTTTCTGATACTTACTCTTCATGGTAACATTTGTCTGAAGAATTTCCTTCATTGACTTCCATGAAGCATTGTTACTTTGGGAGTAATCCAAGATAGCACAGTACTGCATGCTCAATGTACGGAGATCGTTTGGTCCATGAGCGAACCACTAACAAGTACCTGATTCCTTAGTGAACACAACATAGTCCATATGAACTTTACATTAGATCAAAATCTTCAGAAGGATACTCATTGCAATGACTTTATGTTCACAAAGTTTGAAAAGCAGTCCTCTACCAAAATGGTTTGAGCACAACCTTCCAAAAGGGTGAGATCATAGACGACAAATATACTCTGAGGCTATAGGATACTGACTAACCAATAGACAGGGTCTATGTTGGTCGTAAATGTTCAAACATTCATATATCAACTAATGGAAAGCTACTTACTATTCCATGCGTGCAGTTCTCTTTCTCTGATGATAACACTGTATTATCTGAGTCTATCGATGGTCAGTGAATGTGATAGCTGACTCTGTCAGCTTCGTCTTCCTGCCAACAGCTATCTAATAAGACTCTTCTATCCAAAAACAACAGTTATCTGGGTTGAATCAGATGCAACCTCTTGGGTAAAAACATTTATAAGGTACCAAAGTATGTCATCATTGGAAAATAATTCCCAAAGAAAGATGTAGCGAGGCCTTAAGGACAACAAAAGTTGTAAATATTCACTTAACCGCGGGGAGTAGTCTACCACCAAGCGATTGAGTAAAATTTTCCTTGGTGACTTAGTTGTACTGTAAGTTGAGTTGACTTGCAGCATAACAACTTTGTCAGGACAACTTTCATCTGGAGGCTTCCTCTTTAGGGTCAAACAGCAGCTCTAAGATAGGAAATCTGTTGGTTGACACTTCTCAAATTGCTTTCGAATATTCCTTAACACTTTGTCCAATAAAGTTATGAACAAACCGTTTGTGGCACCTAAGGGCTCAAGGATGTTGATCAAAACTAGGGCATGCATTTCTCTAATCCTTTACCGCAGCTGATTAAACACCTGGCACTATCTGTGTGATTGTCCAAGACAGAATTGGCTAGTTGATTAACTTCGGGTTGGTTATTGCTCTATAAGACATAGTCTTCGTAGCTACCAAAGAGTCATTACCTAGCTGGAGATTAACCTTCCTATTGGTAACTAATCAGTTGTCTCTCAACACTAAAAAGTTCCAAATCTTCACTCTTGACCACAACAACTGTGGTTGATGTAGAACAGATGGTTGCCATCGAAGTCAGTAGATAAGGAGTCACACCAGAGATGATTGATTTCGATGTATGGCCATTATGCATACAAAGGTTAAGACTTGCGAAATGTGACGATCGATTCTTATCCAACAGATGACTTGTCCAGCAGTAAGTGTTGTGTGTCCTTTTTATTCAACAGAGATGATCACTAGATGACGTTCATCAATACTGGGACAACTAAGTAGAGTCACTTGTCTACCACCTATTGCAGTCTGTTAAGGTTTATGTCGGTGACTGGTTCTTCAAAGGTTATCCTCTTAGCAACTTCAGAAGGACACTCCACTACTTTTGGTCTAAGATATAGATCTTACGATACGATATGGGAAGATAACCAAGGAAAAGTTCACATGAGAATAACACATTGATGTTGTTCCGCAATGGATCATGACTAGAAACCACGATACCAGCGCGTGCCGAGCAGCACAACCTTGTGTCGGCCGCCCACAGGAGGCTCTCGGTTTCGTCGCGGCACCGTTAGTTGCTACTCATAACACCATTATTGATCACACCACCAAGGTGGAATTTCAAGTGACACAATTTGGGTGGTAACAACAAGCATTATAAAGGAAGGATAGCAAACAAAGGTAGTCACAAGGTTTAGAATCAACAGGGAAGTTATTCGCATATCAAAACACCTCACAAGAGAACATAGCTCAAATGCCGAATGCGATTAAGCACGAGATTTTTGCTTAATTCCACGCACGCCTAGCGTTCACCACAGTGATGCCCAGATGAAAGATTACCATGAGATTTGGTCATGTTGGACAACAACATGAAACCAAGACTGATAAATATCCGAGACTTGGGAAGGTTGGAGATGGATTAAGCAAATTTCAAGGATAAAATCGAGGTACCAATCGAAGATTGAGTTGATAAAGTTGCTACATGAATTTGCAAACACAAGATTTAGAGGCCATAGCAGAGAGACGTTGCATCACACTAGCTAATCCTTAGGAGAGGTAATCGGAAGGTCCAACATGGATTTGGGTACGGTCTCCACAACTGGCAACGTACGAACCATGGTCAAAGGCTAGCGTTGATGGAAGTTAAATTGGTGGGTCAATCGACAAGGGTCTTCACAAAGAGGGTAGCAAAACATCCACGGCTTATGCAAACATATAGGAGAACTAAACTTTAGGCTTTCGGTCAAGCAACGGCATGGATACAACATTCAAGGGCTAACCACCAAGTCTACAGGCTCAGTGTAACAGAACCGACCAAATTATAAGAGCACAAGTACAAAAACAAGCACCGAAGCGCTCAAATTTTCGAACTTGAGCCCATATAATCCCGGTAGTCAATCGAAACCACGAAGGATTTCAAACCAACTTGCTTACAACCAAGATCGCATCATTCAACATACAACATCATACATTACATTTCACAAGTAGTTCCGAAATAAGTTTACACACACGGAATCGCAATTATTACAAACCAAGTTTAGAAAGTAGCGGAAGCATAACACACACCAGTTGTTTAACTACTGCCAGTCTTGTTGATCAACAACCCGCAAAAGCATCAGGAAAGTACATAAAAGATGATCACGCCCTAGTGATCTAGTCTTCGTCACCCGCAGGGTGGAGACAAGTTTTGCAGAAGCCTTGATAGAGCATATCATCTGCAACAGGAGGGAATAAACCCTGAGTACTGGAATGTACTCAGCTAGACTTACCCGTCATAAACCAGAAATAAGATGACACCAAGGATTATGCAAGGCTTACACAAGAGGCTAGCTGACACCACATTTTGCGTAAAGGCATAAGTAGTTGAAACTCTTATAGCCTGTACTAGCAGTTATTTTTAGCATTTACCTGTCATCTATCTTAGCACCTGTACTACACATACACTTGATTATCATCAAACAATTATTAACATTTTATCCATAGCAGGTATAAATTGTGGCAACAATGTATCATTCACTTAACCATCTGTTCAATTAATGAGATCTACGTTGCCGCTGCTCAAGTCAAGTGCTCACTAACCGGGAGCGACGGCGATTCGAATCAAATTCCTATCCAGCTGGAGGGGTACTTCTAACACTCACCGAGTCACGCCTAGCGAGGGCTGCTCAGGTCATCTTTCGTACAGTTCAGGAATCGCGGGTCCGAATGATGTCGCGTCCCCAAGGGCGACACTCTGCCAGGTGATAGGGACTCTAACCCCCCTTGGTCTCACGCCAATGTCCCCAAGCACATCCTTTCTCTCCTCCAAGATGCAACCTACCATTCGATTTCCGGCCTGAACCATACTACTCGACTTCACGGTCGGAACGACTTATCTGGCCAACTAAGTGTTAGACTACGTTCAACATGACTCAAGGACGTACAGCGAATCGGTCCTTAAATGACTCAGACGGGCATAGCTCCACACCCAAGACGTGAAGTGTCTTGCGGCTGTACTATCGAACTCCCGCCCGGTCTCAATTTCATTTTAAAGCATGGTTCCATCCACGATAGCCATAAGCCACTCGTGACCCAATCCTATATCTCCCGGATGATCGGAAATCACCCGACTTCTACCGGACTAAGCAGGGCTAAGCATTGACACGTGCCTAAACCTAATTTAGGATTTAAGTACGATATCTGGACAAGGACAGGTATAATGCAACAAACGTTTTCATACAACTCCTACAACTTAATGCAATAAACAATTAAAAGTACTCAAGATAGATTTATAAAACGATAGGTTCAGCATGCACCGGGGCTTGCCTTTTAGAAAGGTCGAAGGTCGGTGGTCAGGGCACTCGGGCAAGTCTTCAGCGGCGTCTCCTCCGCCGACTGGTTCCGCTGGCTCCTCTAGGTTGTCCTGGACTTCCTCCGGTATCACTTGCTCGAACTCGAGGAGTGTTACCCCCTCTGGAACACCTATTGCATGAGTGCATAATAAATCTCATGGATGCATAATGAAAGATGCAGCATGCTCGGGATGAAATGCATTACAACACTCTTAAAGCTCTATTCAAATCACTTCAAATATTAGGTGCAAATTTCCTCTCCGGTAGAGAAGTACTCACCTAATCTACTCAACCTAAGATATAGCTGTTCTTCTTCGGTTAAGGCCCTAACACCTAACAATCACAAGAGTAACATTACTTAGGTCACCACATCCAACGCCAAAATATCACAGCAAAATATTCTGGACAGCAGCTAATTGTTTCTAACATAGCTGAAGATTCCCAACTCCAAAAGATATGATCTAAGACAATCTGGAAAGCTTAAGAAACGCGCTACAAATTATTTTTAGACCTCAACCCTAAATTCCTAAGTTTTCCATGTCGAATTTCCCAAGTTCCAGAATATGTCCTCTCTAAACAGAGAGTAGCCAATTCTGGACTGTCACTTTAAACAGCAATAATTCCCAAACTACTAAGCCAAATGCTCCCAAATTTTGACACAAGCTAGTTTATCAAGTTTACTACAACTTTGGTATTTACAAGTTTTCCAGCAAACACATTTCTCAAAGGTCAAACCCAAAATTACTACCAGCTGTCCAGAAAACCTAGAATTGCAAAGATTAAATATTTATTGGTGTGGCAAATTTCCCTTAGGACCAAACTAATGTTACCACAAGTTCACATGGGTCACAAAAACACCAGAAAGTAAGGTGTGCCTACCTAAAATATTTATTTATACTCATTTCTTAATTTACTTAAGTAATTAAGTGGAATTTTAAACATATATGTAAACTATTCCTAAAATTCTACAAAAATTACAGGAGACTCTCTGACCCAAAAAGAGACTACTGTAAAAATTTGAACTAAATTTATTCACAGAAACTCCCTATACAAAATTCACAAGCCCCAAAAGGCTGATTTTTGTATAATTAACAAATCATATTGAAAAGTATCAAAAAACAGATTTCATATTTTTCTTAGACACTTTATGGTACCAAGACATTCTCCAAAAATTTATAAGAACATTGCACTTGTAGAAAAATTACTAAAATTCATTCAAGTATTTCCTAAAATAACAAGATAGCATTATAACTTGAAAAGTACTTAAGCACTAATGCCCAAATTTTTACCAGAGCTAGAGCAAATATAAATTAGCCTACCCACCAAATTTCACAATTTTTGGAATAGTACAAGTCAAGTTATTCATTTAACAAAGTTACCTCCCTTTTTCAACATATTTCAAAGACCTATTTAATTTTCCCACAAACTAAATATTACATATCAGCTTTATATTTTTCTAAAATACTACACATCATGTAGATCCTAACAAAATTTATCTTATAATTTTTGGGCAAGTAAAACCCTAGATCTACATTTTCCAAACATCAACTAAAATCTGTGACAAATATGAAAAGAAAAACAAAACCGAACCCTAACTCGCTACAGTTGCTGGGCCGGCCCGGCTTGCCAGCGTGGCCCAGCCAGCGCGCAGCCAGCCCTGGACTCCCGCCCGCGCGCGTGGCGCTGACAGCGCGGGCCCGCAGGCCAGAGGGAGAAAGGACAGGGGAAAGGAACGGTGGCCGGAGCTCGCCGCCGGTAGCGGTTTCGGTGAGGCCAAGTGCACCGTCATGTTCCCCACCTCGATACAAATCTAAGGGTACCATCTAAGAGGGCTACGGCGGTAGCTAAGGTAGTCGGCGACGGCAATGGCGGCCCACGGCCGCGGCATGCCGGCTCCGATGAGCTAGACGGCTGCTCAGCCCTAATGGCCGGTCCGGTGAGCATCAGTGGCTCAAGGCGGACGCGACACACCAAGGACGGAAGATAGGGAGACGCTAGGGAAGCACGGCCACGCCACAGGGGTGCTCCGGCGAGAAATGCCCGAGGCGGACAGTGGCGGAGATGGCAATGCGGCCTTACCTCCGCACAATTGACCCAACTGTGAGGTGGAGGATGGAGGGGGTTTCAAGGCGGAGCAGTGGACGAGGCTGCGGTGCGGTGGTGAGCGCGCGAGCTCGCCGGAGTGGAGGCGGCAATGGCGGCTCAGTTTCTCTGTGTCGAAGCCGAATGAGGGAGGGAGAGAATGGGGGCAGCTCCGTTGCGTCGTGGCGGCCTTGAAGGCTCCGTGGACTAACCGATGGGGCCATGGCCGGCGTACGGTTGCCACCACGCGTCCACGCGTCGGCGTGGGCCTGTGGCCAGTCGGCCACTCCTCACTGATGAACTGAATCGAAGTTGCAATCGTGGCATCGGTGACCGACTGACAGAGCAAGTTTGGCGCTAATTAACGTCCAAAACAGCTCGATTCGGTCCAAGGTGACAACATCAAACTGGTTCGGCCTAGATTTAAAACTACATAGCCCCAAAGTGGTGCCCTGTGAAACTGAAACGTGGTTTCAGTCAATAAACCGACTGAAACCCTATTTTCTTGACACTATATCTTCTAAACCATTTAGAACCAGGTGATGGTGATGTTGGCAATGTTGTAGAGCTACATGAGTACTACAAAAGTGTCAACATGAGTGGGAGCTGGTTTGGTCTAGTTTGCAAACTACAAGCTTCTAAAGTAGGCCACAGTAAAACTGGAGGGACACTTTGGGGACTTAGGAAAATTCTAAGTGTTGAGGCAGCCCCTCTAGCTGACTTGTGGGCCATTTTTGAGCATGTTCTGTTCAGTTTCATGAGATGGTCATATTGAGACTATTGTTCCCCATAAAATTCCCTACAACTTTGCTTAAGGGTGCTCCCCCATGAAAGGTCTCTAAGCTAGACTTTTTAATTGGTCAAACTAGAGCATCCTAGGGCTAAATGCTGGTCAACTACACCTTGGAGGGCATTTTGGTGATTTTGGTCAACATGAACCTTGCTCCATGAGTGACCCTAAGTATAACTAAGGTGTTGTGAGATATAATTAGCTACTCTACCCTTTAGTTACACCAACTCCCTAGTGTCACATGATGTGAGCCAAACAAAATTCTAAAACATCCACATTAGTTGCAAACAACATAAAATAACATGAGATGATGCATGCTTATGCTTATGCAAATGCAATGTAATTATGGAGCTAACACCTGAGGTGTTACAGCCCTCCCCCCTTATAAAAATCTCGTCCTGAGATTTGGAAAGCGTACCAGTTTTCATAGAATTCCTTATAACCATCCCGCAAATAATCCTCCCGTTCCCACGTAGCGTCACTTTCACTACCCTGATTACTCCACATCACTTTATACCACTTAACCACTTTGCTTCTAGTTACTTGTTCCTGAGTATCGATCACTCGGACTGGCTTTTCTTCGTAAGTTAGATTGGATTCAAGCCTGATATCTCCTAAAGGAACTCTTTCCTCAGGAACTCGAAGACACTTTTTGAGCTGAGATACATGGAAAACGTTGAATATGGCACTCATTTTAGGAGGTAACTGGATCTTGTATGCAACAGCTCCACTCTTGCCTATGATCTGGAAAGGACCCATGTATCTTGGCGCAAGTTTCCACTTAACACCAAAACGTTGGACACTCTTCATTGGAGAAACTTTCAAATAAACGAAGTCTCCAACTTCAAACTCGAGTGGCTTTCTCCGACGATCAGCATAGCTTTTCTGTCTAGCTTGGGCTGCAGCCATATGTTTTTGGATGGTACAGACTTGTTCCTCAGCTTCCTGAACAAAATCAATACCATAATACCTTCTTTCACCAGCTTCTACCCAGTTTAGTGGAGTTCTACACTTACGACCGTACAATGCCTCGAACGGGGCCATCTTAATACTCTCTTGGTAACTATTATTGTACGAAAACTTGGCTAGAGGTAACCACTTTTCCCAAGAACCCTTGGATGATATTACACATGCCCGCAATAGATCTTCCAAGATTTGGTTAACTCATTCTGTCTGACCAGACGTCTGGGGGTGATAAGCAGAGCTTCTCACTAACTTGGTTCCTAGAAGGTGATGCAAGTGCTCCCAAAAACGAGCAGTGAACTGGGGACCACGGTCCGAAATGATAGTATGAGGTACCCCATGGAGCCGGACTATCTGATTGAAGTACAACTTAGCATAGTCAGTGGGACGATAGTCCACTCTAACCGGAATGAAGTGAGCTAATTTGGTCAAATGATCCACAATTACCCAGATGGAGTTATGATTTTTGACAGTAGGTGGAAGTCCGACAATGAAATCCATACTTATCTCTTCCCATTTCCAACCTAGGATAGAAAGTGGTTGAAGTAACCTAGCTTTCATGTGCACAGCTTTAACTCTACAGCAGGTGTCGCATCTAGCAACATACGCAGCTATCTCTTTCCGCATCTTGGTCCACCAATAAAGTGGCTTCAAATCATAATACATCTTATTACTACCAGAATGGATGGATAACTTGGAAGAATGTGCTTCGGACAGGATCTGATCTCTAAGCTCTCGGTCCTTAGGTACCACTAATCTATCCTTAAACCACAGCACACCTTCGTCATCTACCTTGAAATGCTTAGTTTCTTCCTCTTTCATCTTACGTTTTATGTGGAATATACCAGGATTAGTCTTTTGGAGTTCAATAATTCTGCTTCTGAGAGTACAACTGACAGTGATGTTGTACAAGACTGCTGGATGTAGAAGGCGAGATCGATGAAAATCAGTTTCAACTAGGGTATGGCAATGAGACTTACGGCTTAAAGCATCCGCAACCACATTTGCCTTGCCAGGATGATAGTGTACTTGAAGATTATAATCCTTAATCAACTCGAGCCATCTTCTCTGACGCATATTTAACTCGGGTTGGGTGAAGATGTATTTGAGGCTTTTGTGGTCTGTGTAAATATTGCAGACATTGCCCAGCAGATAATGTCGCCATACTTTCAAAGCATGAACAACTGCGGCCAGTTCTAAGTCATGCGTTGGATAATTCACCTCATGTTTCCAAAGTTGTCGAGAGGTATATGCAATCACTCGGCCTTCCTGCATCAACACACCTCCCAAACCTATGCCTGAGGCATCACAATAAACATCAAACGGTTTCTCGATATCCGGTTGTGCCAGAACCAGAGCCGAGGTAAGGAGGGTTCGCAGTTCGTGAAAAGCCGCATCGCACTCAGGAGTCCAGACAAACCTGGTGTCTTTTTGCAGCAACCGAGTCATGGGTTTGGCTATTTTTGAGAAATTCGGGATGAAGCGACGATAATAGCCAGCCAACCCAAGAAAACTCTGGACCTCATGAACCAAAGTGGGAGCCTTCCAATTCAATACTTCTTGTACCTTGGCGGGATCAACCATAATTCCCCCATCGGACAACACATGCCCAAGGAAAGGTACTTCACGAAGCCAGAATTCACATTTACTAAACTTCACATACAGTTGATGTTCTCGCAGTCGGGTGAGGACAATACGCAGGTGTTCGGCGTGTTCTTCCTCATTTTCAGAATATATCAAGATGTCATCGATAAACACCACCACAAACTTGTCCAATTCGGGCATAAACACCGAATTCATCAAGCACATGAAGTGTGCGGGGGCATTTGTCAGGCCGAAAGACATAACAAGATACTCATAAAGGCCGTATCTTGTCGAGAAAGCTGTTTTTGGAATATCTTCAGGACGGATTTTAATCTGATGGTAACCAGATCTCAGATCAATCTTGGAAAAGACTTTAGCTTTGGACAACTGATCGAACAAGATATCGATACGTGGCAGAGGATACTTATTTTTGACAGTGACTGCATTCAGAGGTCTATAATCTACACACATCCGCAAGGACTGGTCCTTCTTCTTCACAAAGATAGCAGGGCATCCCCACGGAGACGAACTAGGACGAATCAACCCCTTCTTCAAAAGTTCATTCAACTGCACCTTAAGTTCAGCTAGTTCATTCGGAGGCATCCTATAAGGTCTCCTAGAGATGGGTGCCGTGCCAGGCAACAACTCAATTTTAAATTCCACATCCCGATCCGGAGGGAGTCCCGGCAAATCATCGGGAAACACGTCCGGAAACTCATTTACTATGGGAATTTCAGTCAACGCCTTTGCTTGCACAGCATGAACTTCCCCAGACAAATCAACTTTTCTGGGAAGTTGTACTAGAAAACCCTTTTGATCTGTAGGATCTCTGAGCATAACTACCCGAGTGGATGTATCAATGAGTACCCCATTCTGACTCATCCAATTCATGCCCAAAATAACATCTATGCCTAATCCCAGCAAAACCACTAAGGCAAGCGAATACTTTCGCCCGTCTATCTCAAACTCAAGGTTCCCCACTACTTTATGTGTGGAAATATTCCCACTTGCCGCACTAATGCAATAACCCCCACCTTCAACAGTATGTAACTTGTGCGCAAACTTTGATGCAAACTTAGGACTGATAAAGGAATGCGAAGCACCTGAATCAAAAAGTACCACTGCAGGATGTTGGTCAACTAGGAACTTACCAGCAGTGACAACCTCACCAGATGGGATTTCCTCAATACTGTTATAATGAGCATGCCCCTGACGGCCACCTTGGTTGACATTCTTCTTAGGATAAGGGCAATTTCTGGACCAATGGCCTGGCTTGTTGCAGTTCCAGCAAGGCATGTTGCTGGGAGGAACATTGGAGCTGCTCTGACCAGAGTTTCCCTTTGGCAGAGCGACTGTATAAGCCTTGCGGAACCCAGTTTTGGCAGCAGGCTTCTTCTGTGGTGGACGGAACTTGGTATTCTGAGCAGGCGGGCGAGGGGAAGCCCTAGGTGCAGTTGGAGTCCGAGACTGCGAAGCACTTGCCTCAATGGCCCTTTTGTGGCTCTTAGAGGCAGAATAAATAGCATTATTGTTTTCCTGAGTCAAAGCATCACTGATAAAATCGTTGAAGGTAGTACACTTGCTCGTGCCCATGGTCTTCATCAGTTTTGGGCCGAGGCCTCTTTTGAAGCTAGCAATTTTCTTGGCATCGGTATCCACAAACTCTGTGGCATACCTTGCTAGGTTGTTGAAAGATTACAGATATTCAGTCAAGCTTTTATTTCCCTGCGATAGCCTCATGAATTCTGTGTGCTTGATAGCCATAAGACCTAGAGGAATATAGTTCCCATGGAATGCTGCCTTGAACTGGTCCCAAGCAATCGGGACATTTGCAGGCAGTGTGGAACGATAGTGGCTCCACCAAATACCCGCTGGACCATGCAGCTGATGAGAAGCATATTCAGTTTTTAGCTCATCGGTCAAGCGAAGCAGACAAAACTTTTGTTCAATAGTGTTCAACCACTCGTCGGCTTGCAGTGGTTCCTCCGCCTCCTTAAAGAGCGGGGGCTTAGTATCAAGAAAGTCCTTGAAATCACTGTACTGATTGGGTTCTGGGCCCTAGCGGCCATGACGAGCCTCCCGGTTGGCAAGCTGGCGCATAGCATCAGCCAGCATGCGCTGCCCTTCTACCACGGACTGCATGAGCTCAGCCGGGGTAGGTGGTGGCAGAGGGGGTGGCTGTTCCTCATCCTCATTGCCACGACCCCGACAGAGGTTGTACGACATCTGCAAAATGCATAGCCAATGAGCACTGACGATGTGGGAAATTTGTAGATGAATTATTGTAAATAGGTCAAACTGACTTCATGAAAAATGACTTTGCAAAGAATCAAAGCACAATAATTCATCACAACCGCACAATCCATTCAAGCGCATCAATTGACGCAATCGTGTGTGGGTATCCAACCAGATGTATTTTTGGTATAAGGCCCACTCCCAGGGAGTACAGCAGTGACTGAACGGTTTACTTTCATATTTACGTGATTTTTCGACCCTTCGTACGGGTACTCGGATTCAATTCCAAAAATTTCTAATCGACTGAGAAAGGCTACTTCAAACTGACCACAAAGAGACTTCTCAACGGTAGAGTTCCATGGTGGATCATGACTAGCCACCTCGATACCAGCGCGTGCCAAGCAGCACAGCCTTATGTCGCGCGCCACAGGAGGCCCTCGGTTTCGTCGCGGCACCGAAGGGTGCTAATCGTGACACCATCATCGAACGCACACAATAAGACATCCAATTGTGATCGAAATTGACAGGTTCAAACTAAACATTCAGGAAACATAGGGTTCGACCTTACATCCCAAAAGCCATGTTATTACAAAGCCTCTCTCCAACACAGGGAGGACACAAAAGACGATCCTAACATCATAACTACGTGATGACTACTCTAAGCATCGTCCTCAGAGTCGGTGTCAAGGATCTCCCCGCCGTCCTCATCACTAATAGGCTCTAACTCCTCATCTTCTTCTTCTTCTTCTTCTGGTTCTTCTTCTGGTGGGGCATCCCGTGGTCCATTGACCTCCACTTCATCATCATCTTCAGCCATGAAGATTCCCAAACCCATGTCCTCGTCTGCGTTGTTGTTTCGAGGCAGCAGAGGATTGAGCTGGTTGTTCAAGCGGTGCACTTCTTCATGAAGATTGTCATTGTATTCTTCAGCGTTCTCCAACTGTTTCTCAAGCTCAAACTGACGAGCTCTCAGAACGTTCTCCTTGTGCCAGGCTTCACCCCTCTGGTTCATGACGCGGACCAGCATGCGTTGACAGTTGCGATTTGCTACTGTCAACCTCTGGACTGTAAGTGTTTCCTGATCACGGTCACGGATCACTTGCTCCAGTTGCTGACGCGCTGCATTCCTGGTAGCAGTCACTTCAGCCAACTCAGCCCGCAGCCTTTCCACCTCAGTGGGCTCGGGGCGGGGCTCACATGGAGCTAGCTGGTGGCGAGGGGCCCTTCCTCTGGTCGACTTACGGGCGGTCCTCTTAGTACGTGCCATCTGTATCAACAAGGTACAACTTAAGGTGAGGATAATTTAGGGGATACGAAATTTAATTTAGTCGGGACTATTGATATTTTAAGGAGGGAGTAAAATGACATGTATGATGTAATTAAACATGATGCATGCACGTTTCGTACGCCCTCTCACCTTAGTAGAAACCTAAATTTCTAACGCTAGGCGGTGGCATACATACGTTCTCTCATATAAGCGAAACTAGCGGTCTACTCGTTATGCTGTTAGTGTACCTGCAGAAATTCTCATTTCAGCCCAACAGTTTCCCCATATAACACACAAGAAAGCAGTAACTAAATACTTTCCATATACACATCCCCTAATGTATATACTTCAGTATCAAAGCTACCCGATTGAAAGATTCCCACAATTAAGTGCTTACATAATTACACGGTTTAAACATGTAAGTATCCAAGTCACCAAAGCTACTCTCCCCTAGATCGCCGGTTGGACGATCATGCTCTCACATCTCACACTTACCAGAGCGTCGAGGTAATTGATCCATACATTACCACCCAAGTGGATGGCATCCATACAATATCACGCCGTATGGACGACGAAACAGAAACAACCAAGACCCCCAAGTTAGTACTTATAATAAGCCACCTAAGAGTCCTTATTTGGGCTAAGGGATGTGATCACTGGCATACCTATAAAAATAATTTTTATAGTTTTAACCTTTTTCATAAACAAATACTTTTGTTTTTAATTACTCGTATGATGTGTTTAATGTTGAATTATGCTCCGGTACCAGCTGTAACAGAACCGACCAAATTATAAGAGCACAAGTACAAAAACAAGCACCGAAGCGCTCAAATTTTTGAACTTGAGCCCATATAATCCCGGTAGTCAATCGAAACCACGAAGGATTTCAAACCAACTTGCTTACAACCAAGATCGCATCATTCAACATACAACATCATACGTTACATTTCACAAGTAGTTCCGAAATAAGTTTACACACACGGAGTCGCAATTATTACAAACCAAGTTTAGAAAGTAGCGGAAGCATAACACACACCAGTTGTTTAACTACTGCCAGTCTTGTTGATCAACAACCCGCAAAAGCATCAGGAAAGTACATAAAAGATGATCACGCCCTAGTGATCTAGTCTTCGTCACCCGCAGGGTGGAGACAAGTTTTGCAGAAGCCTTGATAGAGCATATCATCTGCAACAGGAGGGAATAAACCCTGAGTACTGGAATGTACTCAGCTAGACTTACCCGTCATAAACCAGAAATAAGATGACACCAAGGATTATGCAAGGCTTACACAAGAGGCTAGCTGACACCACATTTTGCGTAAAGGCATAAGTAGTTGAAACTCTTATAGCCTGTACTAGCAGTTATTTTTAGCATTTACCTGTCATCTATCTTAGCACCTGTACTACACATACACTTGATTATCATCAAACAATTATTAACATTTTATCCATAGCAGGTATAAATTGTGGCAACAATGTATCATTCACTTAACCATCTGTTCAATTAATGAGATCTACGTTGCCGCTGCTCAAGTCAAGTGCTCACTAACCGGGAGCGACGGCGATTCGAATCGAATTCCTATCCAGCTAGAGGGGTACTTCTAACACTCACCGAGTCACGCCTGGCGAGGGCTGCTCAGGTCATCTTTTGTACAGTTCAGGAATCGCGGGTCAGAATGATGTCGCGTCCCCAAGGGCGACACTCTGCCAGGTGATAGGGACTCTAACCCCCCTTGGTCTCACGCCAATGTCCCCAAGTACATCCTTTCTCTCCTCCAAGATGCAACCTACCATTCGATTCCTGGCCTGAACCATACTACTCGACTTCGCGGTCAGAACGACTTATCCGGCCAACTAAGTGTTAGACTGCGTTCAACATGACTCAAGGACGTACATCGAATCGGTCCTTAAACGACTCAGACGGGCATAGCTCCACACCCAAGACGTGAAGTGTCTTGCGGCTGTACTATCGAACTCCCGCCCGGTCTCAATTTCATTTTAAAGCATGGTTCCATCCACGATAGCCATAAGCCACTCGTGACCCAATCCTATATCTCGCGGATGACCGGAAATCACCCGACTTCTACCGGACTAAGCAGGGCTAAGCATTGACACGTGCCTAAACCTAATTTAGGATTTAAGTACGATATCTGGATAAGGATAGGTATAATGCAACAAACGTTTTCATACAACTCCTACAACTTAATGCAATAAATAATTAAAAGTACTCAAGATAGATTTATAAAACGATAGGTTTAGCATGCACCGGGGCTTGCCTTTTAGAAAGGTCGAAGGTCGGTGGTCAGGGCACTCGGGCAAGTCTTCAGCGGCGTCTCCTCCGCCGACTGGTTCCGCTGGCTCCTCTGGCTGGTCCTGGACTTCCTCCGGTATCACTTGCTCGAACTCGAGGAGTGTTACCCCCTCCAGAACACCTATTGCATGAGTGCATAATAAATCTCATGGATGCATAATAAAAGATGCAGCTTGCTCGGGATGAAATGCATTACAACACTCTTAAAGCTCTATTCAAATCACTTCAAATATTAGGTGCAAATTTCCTCTCCAGTAGAGAAGTACTCACCTAATCTACTCAACTTAAGATATAGCTGTTCTTCTTCGGTTAAGGCCCTAACACCTAACAATCTCAAGAGTAACATTACTTAGATCACCATATCCAACGCCAAAATATCACAGCAAAACATTCTGGACAGCAGCTAATTGTTTCTAACATAGCTGAAGATTCCCAACTCCAAAAGATATGATCTAAGACAATCTGGAAAGCTTAAGAAACGCCCTACAAATTATTTTCAGACCTCAACCCTAAATTCCTAAGTTTTCCATGTCGAATTTCCCAAGTTCCAGAATCTGTCCTCTCTAAACAGAGAGTAGCCAATTCTGGACTGTCACTTTAAACAGCAATAATTCCCAAACTACTAAGCCAAATGCTCCCAAATTTTGACACAAGCTAGTTTATCAATTTTACTACAACTTTGGTATTTACAAGTTTTCCAGCAAACACCTTTCTCAAAGGTCAAACCCAAAATTACTACCAGCTGTCCAGAAAACCTAGAATTGCAAAGATTAAATATTTATTGGTGTGGCAAATTTCCCTTAGGACCAAACTAATGTTACCACAAGTTCACATGGGTCACAAAAACACCAGAAAGTAAGGTGTGCCTACCTAAAATATTTATTTATACTCATTTCTTAATTTACTTAAGTAATTAAGTGGAATTTTAAACATATATGTAAACTGTTCCTAAAATTCTACAAAAATTACAGGAGACTCTCTGACCCAAAAATAGACTACTGTTAAAATTTCAACTAAATTTATTCACAGAAACTCCCTATACAAAATTCACAAGCCCCAAAAGGCTGATTTTTGTATAATTAACAAATCATATTGAAAAGTATCAAACAACAGATTTCATATTTTTCTTAGACACTTTAGGGTACCAAGACATTCTCCAAAAATTTATAAGAACATTGCACATGTAGAAAAATTACTAAAATTCATTCAAGTATTTCCTAAAACAACAAGATAGCATTATAACTTGAAAAGTACTTAAGCACTAATGCCCAAATTTTTACCAGAGCTAGAGCAAGTATAAATTAGCCTACCCACCAAATTTCACAATTTTTGGAACAGTACAAGTCAAGTTATTCATTTAACAAATTTACCTCCCTTTTTCAACATATTTCAAAGACCTATTTAATTTTCCCACAAACTAAACATTACATATCAGCTTTATATTTTTCTAAAATACTACACATCATGTAGATCCTAACAAAATTTATCTCATAATTTTTGGGCAAGTAAAACCCTAGATCTACATTTTCCAAACATCAACTAAAATCTATGACAAATATGAAAAGAAAAACAAAACCGAACCCTAACTCGCTACAGTTGCTGGGCCGGACCGGCTTGCCAGCGTGGCCCAGCCAGCGCGCAGCCCGCCCTGGACTCTCGCCCGCGCGCGTGGCGCTAACAGCGCGGGCCCGCAGGCCAGAGGGAGAAAGGACAGGGGAAAGGAACGGTGGCCGGAGCTCGCCGCCGGTAGCGGTTTCGGCGAGGCCAAGTGCACCGTCATGTTCCCCACCTCGATACGAATCTAAGGGTACCATCTAAGAGGGCTACGGCGGCAGCTAAGGTAGTCGGCGACGGCAATGGCGGCCCGCGGCCGCGGCATGCCAGCTCCGACGAGCTAGACGGCTGCTCAGCCCTAATGGCCGGTCCGGTGAGCATCAGTGGCTCAAGGCGGACGCGACACACCAAGGACGGAAGATAGGGAGATGCTAGGGAAGCACGGCCATGCCACAGGGGTGCTCCGGTGAGAAATGCCCGAGGCGGACGGTGGCGGAGATGGCAATGCGGCCTTACCTCCGCACAATTGACCCAACTGCGAGGTGGAGGATGGAGGGGGTTTCAAGGCGGAGCAGTGGACGAGTTTTGGTGGGCTGCGGTGCGGTGGTGAGCCCGCGCGAGCTCGCCAGAGTGGAGGCGGCAATGGCGGCTCAGTTTCTTCGTGTCAAAGCCGAATGAGGGAGGGAGAGGGAATGGGGCCAGCTCCGGTGCGTCGTGGCGGCCTTGAAGGCTCCATGGACTGATCGGTGGGGCCACGGTCGGCGTACGGTTGCCACCGCGCGTCCACGCATCGGCGAGGGCCTGTGGCCGGTCGGCCACTCCTCACTGACGAACTGAATCAAAGTTGCAATCGTGGCATCGGTGACCGACTGACAGAGCAAGTTTGGCGCTAATTAACTTCCAAAACAGCTCGATTCGGTCCAAGGTGACAACATCAAATTTGTAGAGCTATGTGAGGGCAACAAGTTTGTCAATTGGAGTTTGGACTGGTTCGGCCTAGATTTGAAACTACATAGCCCCAAAGTGGTGCCCTGTGAAACTGAAACGTGGTTTCAGTCAATAAACCGACTGAAACCCTATTTTCTTGACACTATATCTCCTAAACCATTTAGAACCAGGTGATGGTGATGTTGGCAATGTTGTAGAGCTACATGAGTACTACAAAAGTGTCAACATGAGTGGGAGCTGGTTTGGTCTGGTTTGCAAACTACAAGCTTCTAAAGTAGGCCACAGTAAAACTGGAGGGACACTTTGGGGACTTAGGAAAATTCTAAGTGTTGAGGCAGCCCCTCTAGCTGGCTTGTGGGCCATTTTTGAGCATGTTCTGGTCAGTTTCATGAGATGGTCATATTGAGACTATTGTTCCCCATAAAATTCCCTACAACTTTGCTTAAGGGTGCTCCCCCATGCAAGGTCTCTAAGCTAGACTTTTTAATTGGTCAAACTAGAGCATCCTAGGGCTAAATGCTGGTCAACTACACCTTGGAGGGCATTTTGGTGATTTTGGTCAACATGAACCTTGCTCCATGAGTGACCCTAAGTATAACTAAGGTGTTGTGAGATATAATTAGCTACTCTACCCTTTAGTTACACCAACTCCCTAGTGTCACATGATGTGAGCCAAACAAAATTCTAAAACATCCACATTAGTTGCAAACAACATAAAATAACATGAGATGATGCGTGCTTATGCTTATGCAAATGCAATGTAATTATGGAGCTAACACCTGAGGTGTTACACTCAGGCTCCTAAGATAGAGAACCTAATGGAAGACAACAATCATACAATTACGTACGTGAACGTTGTTCTAGGATAAAGCTATGTGACCCTCGTATGCTCACCGAGGACAAACGAGGTGACAACTAGGGCACTACCAAGATAACAAGCATACATACAACATCACAATCAAGCAGTCATTTGAGAAAATTCAAATGAATGGGCTTAAGCAACCAATACAAGGCACAAGGCTCACCCAAAATAAGTATTTATCTCAAGCATGAACTAACTATAAGTTTAGCTCAAAACAACGCTAGCTAAGGAGGCCAACTTAGCATGTGCCCAGAATCTGGACAACAACGCAGTAGTTACTTGTTTCAACCATAACTAAGGTTATAGACATCCCACAAAGGTGATCCTAGAATTTCTAGAAAGCTTAGGAAGATGACTAAACTTTAGTTGTTCATACCAAAAGCAAATTCATGGATTAACATGACCAAAATTGATAATGTTTCAGATCTGTACCAATACGGACAAAAAACTGACAAGAACTTCAAAAATGCACAACTGGAGTTCTAGGGACACAACAAGGCTGAGCCTTCACTTTATGTAAAGCTTATTAAGTTTTCTATAACTTTCTTATTATCATATTAAGATGATTCTATATCTAACAAGGCCAAACAAGACAAGGAAAACATCTCTGCCCAGATTTGGACAGATTCTGTCATCCCACTTTACAAGCTCATAAGTAGAGATTTAGACCACCAAAATTAGTGATCTTTAGCATTTTGGAAAGCTTAGAAAAATTACTACACTTCCTCTAATATTTCCAAGACATGATTCCATAAGCACATAGGTCAAATAAAGCAAACATTCAGATCTGTTCTGAACATGAGCAGATTCTGACAACAAACTTCTAAAATTTATAACTCTCAAACCATAAGACCTAGGGTCATAAAATTTTAGGACAAGCTAGATAAGTAAGTTAGCTACAACTTTGGTATTCTCCATAACTACAGAAAACACCATTATGACCACGAAAGCATCACTACAACAGAAATCGTTCTAGCAGCCAACATTCGACAAGCAAAACAAAGCTTGCTTTTATTCTACTTAACAAGAGAGCGTACAAACATGTTATTCTAGTAGATCTAAATTTTGTTACCTTCGACCAACACGAATTTAATTCATTCATGAGAATCATAATTACTTAGGTGAGGTCTAAAGCATTGGCAAACGCTTGTAAAAACAACATAGAGTAAGACATTCTTGTTTAGCTTCACACAAGGAAGATAGTGTAACACATTGATCACAAGTACTCACTATAGAACAAGGGTGAGAGGAGCATGGCTATGCATAAGGCAACAATCATGAAGATGCATGCTTCGTCCTATTCGTCCTCACAAGATTACCAACCTAATGTGGCGATCACGTTCTATGTCGGTGGCATAACACGCACTCTCTCGATATATAGCTAGTCGTTAGCTACATTCGTCTTACGCATTCGTGGTTAGCGTACCTGCAGAAAAGTTTCATTGCAGCCCAACAATTCCCTAATAAAGCACACAATGAAAGCAGGAAAGTAAAATTCTAAGTACTTCCATATACATATACCCCCGTATATATACATGTAGCACCAAAACTACCCGAATCATTCGATCACCCACAATTAAGTACCTTCATATATACATGTGTGTAACATGTAAATAATCCAGTAACCAAAACTAGCTCTCCCCTAGACCGCAGGTTGTACGGTCATGCTCTCACAACTCACACTTACCTGAGCGTAGGTGCGATGTTGCATAAAAGTAAATTAGCGACATATATGGCTATTTCATATATGAAGGCTACCTCTAATCTGACACACCAGGTAGCATAGTGTGGGAGAGTTATCACACATACATACCTTGGCCTAGGCATAGATGCATACATGAAAAACCCCCAAGTTATTACTTATATAAGCCACCTAATAATCCTTATATGGGCATAAGGAAATTGACCACTGGCATACTTAGGTTTAAAAATTTAGATTTCACAAACCTATATATAACTATAAGATGATAAAAATGGTTTTAGAAACAAAACCTTTGTTTTAAATACACATATGACATGTTTAATGTTGAATCTTGCTCCGATGCCAGCTGTAACGAAACCGTCCAAATTATAAGAGCACAAGTACAAAAACAATCACCGAAGTGATCAAATTCTCGCACTTAAGCCCATATAACTCCGGTAGTCCAATGAAATCACGAGGGATTTCAAACCAACCAACATACAAGCCAAGATCGTAGTGATTCAACATAACAAGTCACATGTTACATCCATTTCACAAGTAGTTCAATATACATCGGAGTTCAACATAGTTATTACAACTTAAGTTCAAAAGTAGCGGAAGCAAAGTAATTTGAAACTAACAACACCCTTATTTCAAATACATGCCAGTACCAAGGTCGACTTCCAACAAAAGCATTAGAGAGAAGATAACTCAGAAGGATCATGCTCGTGATCACACTCCACCTCTACGGCAGGAGCCAACCGACTTTTGTAGTCGCCAAGATACAGCACAACCTACAACAAGTGGGGATAAAACCCTGAGTACGACAATGTACTCAGCTAGACTTACCCATCATAAACCAGAAATAAGGTGACACCAAGGATCATGCAAGGCTGATATAAAGTGGGCTAGCTTGACAACATTTTGCATAAAAGCTTATTATGAATAAGTAATCATTAATGCTTAAGCATCAAGTTAATTATCATTAACCTGTCATCTATATTAGAACCTGTACTAGAGCACTCACTTTATTAGGAGCAAACAATACTAACCATAGCAGGTATAAATTGAGGCAACCTTTCCATCGTTATCCAATTAACC
Source organism: Saccharum hybrid cultivar R570 (assembly GCA_038087645.1). Lineage (NCBI taxonomy): Eukaryota > Viridiplantae > Streptophyta > Magnoliopsida > Poales > Poaceae > Saccharum > Saccharum hybrid cultivar. Next base: position 40,274,976 of record JAQSUU010000307.1, on the reverse strand, counting down.
ATCCGTTCAATTTAATGGAATCTACATTGCCGCTGCTCAAGTCAAGTGCTCACTAACCGGGAGCGACGGCGATTCGAATCGAATTCCTATCCAGCTGGAGGGGTATTTCTAACACTCACCGCGCAGGCCCCTGCCAGGGTCGCACAAGCCACCTTTCGTACGATTCAGGAATCGCGGGTCCGAATGATGTCGCAACCCCAAGGGCGACACTCTGCCAGGTGATAGGGACTCTAACCCCCCCTTGGTCTCACGCCAATGTCCCCAAGCACATCCTTTCTCTCCTCCAAGAAGCAACCTACCATTCGATTCCCGGCCTGAACCATATTACTCGGCGTCGCGGTCGGAACGACTTATCCGGCCAACTAAGTGTTAGACTGCGTTCAACATGACTCAAGGACGTACAGCGAATCAGTCCTTAAACGACTCAGATGGGAATAGATCCACACCCAAGACCTCCATGCCTTGTTGCTTCACTATCGTCATCCCGCCCGGTCTCATTTCATTTTATTAACACATGGTTCCATTCCACGATAGCAAATATAGCCAACCGTGCCTTATATGAATATCCCTACATCTCGCAGGTGACAAGAAATCACCTGACTTCTACCGCTTAAAGCAGGGCTAAGCATCTATTCGATCCTAGTCTATATAGGATTCAAGGATTCATATAACTGGACAAGGAATTATATAATGCAGCAAGGGTTTCCAACCAACTCCTATCACTTAATGCAACAATACTTATAACATATATAGAATTAATTGCTTTGAAGATAGGAGGCTTATAATGCTCCGGGGCTTGCCTAGGGTCTGACTCAAGTTAGAGTATGTCAGATGAAGTCACTTGGCGAGCAACCTCCAATCTACCACTTGTCCGGTCCTTCTATCTTCGGGTTTGGATCCACCAAACACCGTCTTCGGGTTTGGCTCCAACGCCACATCCCTCATACGTTTCTGCTAGCGTACCTTTATGAGATGCAACCATGCACATGTGTGAATGCATAGAAGTGCAATAAACAGAGTAATCAAACAAGCATACCAAAGTTCTCATCAACACCTAGAGCTAATTAACTTAATCCACATTAGGGCATAACATAGAAGATGGCAAGCACATCAAGCAAGACACAAGCCTCAAGATCACAGGGTACTAACCCAAGTACTTTTAAAGGTATGAGTCACACTTCAACACAATAGCATGGCAAGGTTAATCAAAGCACTACAACTAAAATCTGTCACTTTCTGGACATACATACAGTAGCTCAGTAAATCAATCACAACTGGAGATCCCTAAATCCAAATGACTTGCAAGAAGATATTCTGGAAAGCTTATGAAGTTATCTACATTTCATATTTAATCATCTCAACATGATTCCCAAGTTATCATGACCAAACATGCCAATCTTTAAAGTCTGCACAGAAGGTAATTAAAATCTGACAGTAGACTTATTAAGCATGCAACTCATAAACTATCAGACCTGGGATCATGAAAATTTAACACAAGCAAGATAAGATAATTATCTACAACTTTTGTATTTACCAAAACCACAGTAAACATCATTTACACCATGAAACTAGTTGCACGAGTAACACCACACATGCAGCCCAACAGCAGTGGTACAATTATAGACAGAAAACCGATAGAAACTTCAGAGAAGCATAAATAGAGTTCTATACCTCCAACAAACATGATTCTCAACTTTATGGAAAGCTTATAAAGTTAACTACAACTTTCTTGTAATCATCTTAAGATGATTCTACAGTTAACATGGTCAATTAATTAAATAATTGCATCTCTGTCTAAAATATGGACAGAATCTGATATGCCACTTTAAATCGTTATAGCTTGAGTTTCACAAATCCAATAATTATGGTTCTGGACTTTTTAGAAAGCTTAACAAATTGTGAACAACTTTTCTATAAACATCTAGAACTAATTCTGCCACTAACAAGGTCACACATGGCACACAAAGCAATGCCGTCTGGGTTTGGGCAGAAACTGCCACAGTACTTTAAACAACTATAACTAAACATATACTTAACCAAAAATTGTGATCTTTAGCTTTTTGAAAATATTATGAAAAGTACTACAACTCATCTATTATCAACAAGGCATGATTCATAACTTAACTGAGCCAAACAATGCATACATGCAGCACTGTCCAGAATAGAAGCAAAGCAGCATATGGCATTTGTTATTTTTATAGCTCCTAAACTATCAGACCTAAAATCCTGAAATTTTTACCAGACATCACACATCACAATAGTAGCATGCCACAAAAATTTCACTTCATTTAGATCCCTATATCTGCAGTTATGGAAAATAACAGATTCTACTATAATTCAAAACATAGTTGCATATATTGATTTTTACAGATAAAACTTTAAACTAAAACATGCTATATTATAGATCTACTGCATAGACAATTTCACAAGGATTCCAAAAAGTCCTCATGTGCTATTTTACGATTTTTCTACCATTTACTATGTATTTTCGAATTTCAGCCATTTAATTGCAATACAAATTCCGAAAAAAAGAAAAGGGAAAACATTATGCAGGGTGAACACAAAACTTCTCTGAAATTAACCAAGCCCACATTTGTAAATCTATGTGTCTAGTATTTATGCAAAGTGAACACACCAAAGAGCTTCTATTTCTATTTTACTCCCTCTTCTTCTTTCTCGACGGCAGAGGACGGAGGAGACCGGCCAAAACCCGGCCAGCTGGTATCTGGCGGCAGCGGGGAAAGCCAGCAAGGCCTGGCCGTGGCCTTGGCTCGGCCGGCTGTGGCCTACGGCTTCCCGGTCGCGGCGGCCTGCGGCAGGTCGCGTGCCCGCGCCTGTGCACGTGGCTGTGGCCACCGGCCTGGCCAGCCAGCGACGGCAGCGGAGGAGGTGCAGCGTGGCCGTCACGGGATGGATAGAGGAAGAGGATGGGGATGGGGATGGGGAGGCTGGAGGGAGAACGCTGTAGAGGAGGAGCAGCGACGTCATGGCTCTGCTTGTACTCGACCTTCAAGACGACGAGAGCGAGATAGAGCGAGAGATGAGGGAGACCGAGGGGGAGAAGAGAGAGGGCACCGGCTTCTTCAACTCGGTACGAGGACGCGTGGGTGCGAAGGTGTCGAGCAGCGGGTGTCCCCGAGGCCACGCAGCATTGCTAGACTGTGACCGGTCGGCCACGATGGGTCCAGCCCGATCAACATTTCCAAATTTCAGAAATTAGAAACCAACAATACTACTGCAAACATATGACTGAAACTCAATCTTCCTCATCCTCTGTCTTCCAATCCGTTTGTCCATTGGTTTTGGCGCAAGAGACAAAGTTATAGAGCTTTATGAGGTGAACAATATTGCTTTAACCAACAAGGGCTAAATCGGCCTGGATTAGAAGATATCGAGCTCCGAAGGAGGATACATCAAAACTGAATTCTGCAGCTTAGTTTCAATCGACTGAAACTTCCGTCTTCTCCACCTTATAACTCATAAACTGTTTGATGATTTGATCAACCGATTTCACCAAAACGTAGAGCTATAAGAGCACTCCAACTTTGACTAAAGGATTTTGGCCAGATTCCAAATGGTTTGCAAACTACAATTCTCTAAAGATAGGTACATGGAAACGGAATCCAGAAATTCAGTCATCCCAGACTTAGCTGATTTTCGAATCCTGAAAACAGCACTGGATTCGATTTTGTGAGCTCGATTTGACCAATCTAGAAACTGAACTAGCTCTGTCCCATATAATAAAGTTTGTTCCTCATAATATGTACTACAACTTTTATTAAAGAACCTTTGGCTAGATCAGCTTTATTAGGAAGACACCAGGCTCCAAAGATGGGTACCCAAAACTGAATTCAGACTTGAAAATATTTTCTGCTCTTCAAGAACAGCAGCTACTTCTTGGCTCTGTAACTCAGAATCCAACCTGAATCTCGAGGTGAGCCAATTGACAAAGTTGGAGCTTAATAAATTCTCTACAACTTTGTTAATATGAGCTAAGACCAGATCAGCATAGTTTGGGAGATAATGAGCAAGAACAGAATCTGTTTTGAGGAAACATTGGAATTCCAGCAGAACAGAAAATTGGACTTTTGAGGGACTTAGAAGCTGAACCATGAGATGAGCCAATTGACAAAGTTGGAGCTTATAAAATTTTCAACAACTTTGTTATAGTTAACTTGCACAGATTCAAACCCTAATTTGGAGATTCAGAAGGATCAGTTTGGATCACTCCACTAAGCACTTGGAAAACAGCACTTGGGTGCTTAATTAGCATAACCACCCAACAAGAGAAATGTTCCAAAAGACTAATTAAGTACTCCTAAGGTGTTTACAAACACTCATGGCCATCACTTGCATTAGTACACATGATCCTATCATTACAAGGCAATGAAACATACAACAACAATCACATTCCACTAATGAAACAAAGGTTTTGCACTAGTTCAAAGCAATGTTTCATTAGCTTAACTTAACAAACAAGATAAGAGGCTCATGATAGTGCTATGCTCATGTAAAGCAAGTGTATTAGGAGGCAAGATAACACCCCGGGTGTTACAGAAGTGCTTCTCAGTTGTCCAAAAAAGCCTCCTCCAAAAAAGAAGGGCTCCAAAAATAGCTCCCCCCTAATGGGGCGCCTGGCCTTCCCTTTTATCGGCCAAGGGAAGGACCCATGGTACAAGAGAGAGAGAAGAACTGAGGAAAGAGAAAAACAGAGGAGGAGACAGCCCCAGGGCTGTGCCACACCCTCCTCTTGTAGCCGCATCCTGCTATTCTCGTAGATAGTGATAGAGATGTCTTCACGTCACGATGCTGATGGTGATGGAGACGGCTTCACATCGTGGCCCTATTTGCTGCTAGCACCATGCACGGTGCCGTCAGCCGATCCTGGTGCACCGTCCCATCGTGCCTGGTGCTGTGGGTGGTGTGGGTCACCCAAACGTGGTCTTCCATGGCCTCATGTCATGTCGAGGTGTGCCCGCTCCCATCTAGTGTCAAAAGTTTGACCACGGGCTCGAGTTTTTGCTTCTTGTGATGGTCAGAGGCAGCGCGGGACCCCTGCTGGGCTTGCACCCCCGTTCAAGGGTGATCGCATGCCCTCAGGGTTGGGTGAGGCGAAGTTCCCCTTCTTGGGGTCGGGCGAGGCACGGCCCGCTCCTAGGGGTCGGACGAACGAAACTCGTCCCCTAGGGGTCAGGTGGACCAAAATCTGCCCCCTAAGGGTCAGATGAAGCCGCGATCACGCCCTTTAATCATTCATTCAATTCTGACCGTTGGGGACCATCAGTTCCCCTTCTTCAGGTACCCTAAAATTGGTACCTAATAGCAGGGCTGAAGCACCCATCCATTAGCAAAGGCAAAATCAGAACGTTCACGTGGTAGAAGAAGAAGAAGAAATCATCCTAGCCAAAAACAAGATACTCACCATCTACGGTGGCATTGCCACCCTGGCTTCCAAGACCAAGCTGAAACAGGTCCAGCAGCAGTTAAGCAGTACCCAGCCATCAGAAAAGGAGGCTCAAGTGGTCAGGAGTCCCATATCTTATTTGACATCAGGGATCATCCCCTAAATCTATACGATGGTCCATTGCTCCCGTTGGTGATCAAGCCATATATCAAGAATTACAAGGTCGGGTGAACCTTAATCAGCAGTGGCAGTGCACTCAATTTGCTATTCGCAAACACCTATGACAACCTCACATTGCCCAGGATGGCTCTAATTCCAGTTAAGGAACCCTTCTATGGAATAATGCCATGCATGTCAGCTTACCTCCTCGGAAGAATTGACCTCCAGGTTACCCTTCAAGAAGGCGAGAACCTAAGGTCCAAATTCCTCAATTTCAAGGTAGCGTATTTTGAGTCTGCACACAATTGCATTTTGGGACGACCTTTCCTAAAGAAATTCATGGCCATTGCCCACTTTGCTTACTCGGTGCTCAAAATACCCGGTCCTCATGGCCCTATCACTATATACGGTGACCGAAAGGGCGATGTTGCCTATGACATGAAGACTCTTGACTTAATCAAGCAGTTTAAGCTAGTTCCAGCAGACCCGGCCGAGCCACCATCAAAGCAACAGAATGCAGCGAATCTGGCTATCATGACAACGCCAGTAGCAACTCTACCTGTGCCTATCGTGACAATGTCGCTTTTTGAGTCCATGATGAAACAACCAGTTCTCGAGAGTTCTAAAGCAACCGAAGCCAAACTCAAGGCTTTGACCCTGCTAGAGACCCAGGTTCTGACGCTTTCATAGCCTCAGGCTCCAAGACCGCCCTAAACTTAGGCTTTGGCACTTCCACAGCCTCAGACTCTAGGGGTCAACACGGAAATCTTGAATCAAGTGGTAGTCGTGGACAAACCCGATGATGTTCCTCAACCCAAGGAAGTCACAACTGGGGACCAGACTATCAAGCCCATCACTGTTGTCCAACAAAGCCCGATAAGGTCACCCATATCGGGACCAACCATCCTCCTCAATAGGAACTCGAGCTCATTACTTTCCACCAAGCAAATAAGGATTGTAACACCCAAAGTGTTAGCCTTTAGTTCCTTATCTCAGGAGTGGTGATGGGATGCAAAAGTCAAACCTATGAAAATGAGCCCCAACTTAAACTTGGACCAAGCACCTTGCTTACATGTTACCCCTTTTAAGAAGTATGGTTGAGTAATTGTTGATGCAAAAGTGGATCTACAAACACAAAGGGCTAATACCAGAAATCGATAACCAAAGCGTGCCAGTCGATTTGACCTGTTAATCGACAAGGATGAAGATACGAGCACTTTGGTCTTAACAATAGCGATACGCCCGGAAGTCACGGCCAAGAGGTACTCACGCGGAACTCGAGGATCGTCGAAGGTCGCACTGAAGCGATGCAGCTCGCCGAATCGATGAGAACTCGTGAAAAAGGAAAAATATGCAAATTGACGAAGTCGCCGAAAAAGTAAATAGATGCAAATAGGAGTAAAAGTTGGTTTTGATATTAATTGATATATTACATTGCCCTTCAACCTATATTTATACCCTGATCTACTGAAACATAACCAAATACAACTAGGACACTAAGTACACATCTAAGGAAACACATGACTCTTATACAAATCAGACTCTAACAAACATAGAAAAGGAAATCAACTCCTATCTATTTCCTTGTCCGCCTTAATTACGATGGAATTCTCACCGACCTTCTTTCCATCGGCATACTTCCTGTCTCATCGGCAGCAGCCTTCAAACCTCCCTTCATCGGCATCGGCAATAACATCTTCAACCTTAGCAACGCCTGAGTCTAAATTAACCTTTCCATCGGTCACCACCATTCATCGGCAACCTTCTTCACAAGCTGATTTTCATCGGCCGTCAGTATATACAGTAACTCTTCTCCTGCCGATTAGCCCACTCTAACCATCTTGACACGTGCCAAAAAACGGTGTCAACACATGCCCCCCAATTTCAGAGTATAAAACATTGATGCTCCGAAATTTACTCTAGATAATGCTTGCGGTCGCCCATTTATCCTAACCCATTCTCCAAGCATAACATAATTTGTTACTGAATCTAATCAAATCTAGTTCTGATTCACGCACTTCAGTAAATATCGCATAATTTCCAACCATTATTGCCTTGATTATGGTTAAGATACCAAAACAATAACCCATCGGCAAGATCTTAACATAATAACGCTGCTATTTTTAGAACTAAAATATCTTGTACCAAGATCCCTTCCAAGTCATGATTACTTGCCATCAAATCTTCTGTACAATCCCTTGATTATCGTGCGAACAGTTACCATATCCATCTGAACCACCTCGACCCATACGCGCACAGCATAGAAATAAGTCCAGAATACCCCTACTCCAAGCGACCTATAAAAAGATTTCTCTGGAACGCTCGTCTTCTACCCTCAAACTCCAACCTTTGGCATTCTCTCTTTCCGGAGGCGACTCTGACGAACAAACACGTGACCTCAATCCAACAAGAACTCCTTCCAGTGTTAACCTCAAGTCTCCAGTCTGTGCCCTCATCCTCCTCAGAGCAATGGCGATCAACTTCGACGTCCCTGCGGTTCGTTCCACTTCCGTTACTTTTACCTTGATTCCTTTGGTCTTTGCGAGTTCATACAGTTGGTAATTTTTCCTCTTTTTTCTATTCTTTTGATCCTCCAAACTTAGGAACTATGCAACAAATTGGTTATTCCAACCGATCAACCGCACTTCCAATGCCTAGGTCTAATGGGCAACCCAGATCCAACTGACCTAATCAACGCAGAGGTTAACAGAATCCCCTTTAGAGCCTAGAACTTTTCTCTGAATCTATGGAAAGACACATTCCGATCCTGGCCCAAAACCACCAAAGGGTGGAAAGATTGGTATTTGAGGGTAAATGGATCGATGCAGGTGTACTGGGCAGAACGGAAGATAGACCAATGCATTAGGCTATCTATTGCCGATATGCAGAAAAATGAGTCAATGATGATTGCTGCTGCTTATTTCTGGTCAGACACAACAAACACCTTCATGTTTGGACATGGCCCAGCCACCCCCACTCTTGCCGATGTATACATGCTTACCGGCTTGGATATCTCAACTGCCGATGAGGGCTCCATCTATGGCAGAAAAGCTGAACATAGAGTGAATACCCGCAACATCGGCGGCTGGACAGGATACATTCAAGAATACTGAAGGACCAGGACAGTTAACCAGAGGGAACACGCCACATTCTTGAATATGTGGTTAGAAAAATTTATCTTCTGTGGTCGATCGGTAGGACCAACCAACACCTTCCTCCCCGCGGCTGAACTCTTGGCCAATGGTGTAAGGTTCCCTCTTGGCCGATACCTTCTGAGCTCCACCTATCATCTCCTTCACCAAGTGTCTCAGAAACTTTTGCTTGGCGAACACATCGGTAATTTAGGAGACCCATGGTGGTTTATCAACATGTGGCTAAATGCCCATATGCACAAATGCCTGCAATGGGACTTCTTCGCCCAAGAGTTCCCACGAGAAATTGCCGAAGACTACGTCCTTAGAGATGAGGAATCGGCAACACGCCCACCTCTCAATTTTGGTGAAGCCATAATTGTCCTCCCTGGAACAGAAGCCAATGAAGATCAGATTGGCAGATTCTTCCAAAACTTCTATAATGGTCTTCCTCGTGACCATAGGGCTTGGGTACCCTATATTGATGAAGAAAACAAGTTCCCCCTTCTCTTCAACTTTGCCGATGACGAGCTGAACCAGGATAATGAGCTCAGGATGGCCATCATTACTCCCAGGGCAATCCCAGTGAACACATTTGGTAGTGGGAAAAATACCAATACCACTTATGAGTTTTACAATCCATCGGCAGTATCCCGTCAATTGGCTTTTGGGCAACTGCCAATCAAACTCTGCTTTGCTGATGTGATCAAACCTAGAGAAACAATCACCAGTGGAACAGAATGGAGCAGGGTAGTGAGACTTTCCCCCGATGCCGATATTACAGACGTCGATCTTTCCATCTAGTCACCAGCATCTTTCATCACTGAATCAGATAAGCAATGGTGGCGAGAATGGAGGGAACAGCTATTTGCAACATCCGCCCACACATATCGGCACATGATCGACCCTGAATACACCATTCCCGATGATGCAGTAAGTTTCTTTTAACTCCCTTCTGTTTTTTTCTTTCATATATCGGTAGCTAACTTTCTCGTGACAGGTCGACGACCCAGTACCATCTATGAGCAAGAGTGGGAAACCCTTCGACCTTCGACCTATTTTCTCAATATCACCGATCGGCTACAACGCCCCACCCTAGCTGCTTTAACTCACCAGAGGACCCGTGCCAAGACTATCACCTCCAGATCAAAACTAGCTACAACTAGGGCTACTCCATTGGCTGCTGCTACAAGCCTAATTAAGGCATTTAAGGTAATAACCTTGTTTATTTCTACTCATGCCGATCACAAACTATACTAACATTAACCATCAGGGTGTAAGAGCCGCTACTGGATCGTCATCGGCAATTCCTCCAACATCGAGCACCACTACCTCCAGCCAGCCTTTAGAGGTATTCCTTTAACTTTACATTTTATCTGTTAAACATCAAATCTTACACTTGTTTTGCAGCAACAAATGGGTACATCGGCAAGCATACCAGGCGCTCAAGTTCCGCAATCAACAAGTGCCGATGCCCCCCAGCCAACCGTTGCTGAGACCCAAGCAAAGTGCAAAGCTTTAACAGATATCAAGGCTCAGCAAAAACGACAGAAGTCCATGCTAGTCCCCACATCTGCCCCATCATCTGCAAGCCAGCCAGTCGACGCAGCTGAGCAAGTTAACCCTCCTGTACAGAATATACCATCGGCCATCATACCCCAAGGGCCAACCACTGATGAAGTCACAAAAGATATCCCATCGGCAAGCTCTGCCGATCCTCCACACGGCACCCTCCAAGCCGCTCCTTCTAGCCAAGCACAGGAAATCACCTTGAAGCAGGTAAGCCGATTGACCTAGTCGATTTATAATATTCATATCTATCCTTAACTGACTTCCTTTCTTCTTCCCAAGAACAAGACTCTCCCAACAGCTTATTTTCCTTCGCTATCGATGTTTCCGATGATGATGGAGAAGAAGCAAGCTCTTCCCTGGCACTAGGAACAATATCGGCAGAAATCTACGCCAAGTTAGAAGCTCTCCTGGATTTGTTACAATAGGATACTGCTCAATTGGTGAATGATTCAGATCCTACAAAGGCCATTTTCAAAACAATCCGTGGCCAAGTTCCTGCCGATATTGAAGAAACCCTCTTCCCAGCAGTCCATCTAGAGAGCCGACATTTGCAATATCAACGGGCTGCTCACCGTATTGACGATAGAGCAGCTCAAGCCCAGCTCAAGGAAGAGATGCTGCAGCTAAAACAGATTGCCGATGAGAAGTACAAGAGTATCAGCAACTTGCAGACCTCGGGTGCCGATCTTAAGTAGAAAATTTTGGATCTATCGGCAAAGAGGACAGCTCTACTAGCTGAATTGGAGGAAGTTGAAACAGCCCTAACTCACGCCAAACAAGAAGAGAGCCAGCTTCCCGATGTCATCAAGGCCCTTCAGCAAGAAAGAGACGTCCAAGCTCGCAAAGCCTTGGCCATGAAGAAGAAACTTAAGCCTGTGGAGGGTGTTGCCGATGAAGACATCAAAGAAATGAAGGAAGCCGACCAGATTTGCCTGCGCGCGATATCGGCTATCCAATCCTTGTTAAACTTGTAAATCTTGTTTACTACATCGGCAATTTATGAGACATCGACATCCCTGTATAATTCTAGCCGATAGGACTGTTATCGGCACTTATACTTTTATGCATCCATCCAGATACTAGGGTAATATTTCTTTAAATATTTTCCATTTAATGCTCTGGGAAACACAACCCCTTCGAGGGTTTCGAGAATATATGCGTTACTAGGAACAGATTGATTTATCTGATATGGACCCTCCCAATTAGGAGACCACTTTCCAAACTTTGAACTTTTAGTCCCAATCAGTAAAATTAACTTCCAGACCAGATCTCCATCGGCAAACTCCTTTATCTTCACCTTCTTGTCATACCATCTGGCTACTCTTTTCTTATTCTCTTCGATGCTAACTAAAGCCCTTAATCGATGACCTGCCACATCTTCCAACTCATCCTTCATAAGAGTATCATAGTCATCGGCTGTCAGTTGATCTTGAGAATGTATTCGCCTAGAGCCAATTTTAATCTCCCAAGGCAACACTGCGTCATGTCCATATACTAACTGATAAGGCGTTACCTTGGTTGCACCATGACACGACATCCGATATGACCACAAGGCTTCATTTAATACTGTATGCCACCTTTTAGGATTTTCTTTAATTTTGCGCTTAATGAGCTTGATAATCCCTTTGTTAGAAGCCTCAGCTTGACCATTAGCTTGAGCATAATATGGAGAAGAATTTAAAACTTTAATTCCCATACTTACAGCAAACTCATCAAATTCTCCCGATGTAAACATAGTACCCTGATCGGTAGTGATAGTTTGAGAAATACCAAATCGGTAAACAATATGCTCTTGCACAAAATCGATCATATTAGTCAATGTCACCTTTTTCAAAGGAATTGCCTCAACCCATTTTGTGAAATAATCGGTAGCAACCAGAATAAATTTATGTCCTTTACTCGATGGCGGATAAATCTGACCGATGAGATCGATAGCCCATCCCCGGAACGGCCAAGGTTTAATTATAGGGTTCATAGCCGATGCAGGCGCTCTTTGAATATTACCAAACTTTTGACACCCCTGACATCCTTTAAAATATTTAAAATAATCTTCAAGAATAGTCAGCCAATAGTATCCATTCCTTCTGATCATCCACTTCATCTTGAAAGCCGATTGATGTGCTCCACACACTCCTTCATGAATTTCACCCATCAAGCTTTTTGATTCATCACTGCTAACACATCTGAGTAAAACTCTATCTATGGTTCGATAATATAATTCATCATCAAGGAGCACATACTTGGTAGCTTGGAATCTTATACGTCTTTCAACCTTTTTAGATGGATCCTTTAAATAATCGACAATCTCCCTTCTCCAGTCATCGGTGTCGACTGCCGATGTTAGCACTTCTTGAATAGGCTGATACCCTGAAGCATGCTGAGTTAGTCGATTAGCCTCTTCATTATGCAATCGAGAAACATGTTCAAGATGAAAATCTCTAAACCCTTTTAACAATTGCAGACATCTCTCATAATATGAAATTAAAACCTCACTTCGGCATTTATAAATCCTAGTCAATTGATTTATAACTAGCATAGAATCACCAAAGATTTCAACAGCATCGGCACGTATCTCCTTAAGCAATTCTAACCCTTTTATCAAAGCTTGGTATTCAGCCTGATTGTTTGTCGATGTAGCAACAATCGGCAATGAAAACTCATACTTCCTTCCTTGAGGGGAAATCAACACAATGCCGATACCTGCTCCTTCACCACATGTGGACCCATCGAAGAAAAGTATCCAAGGAGCAACTTCCAAAGAGTCCACGGGATTACGATGCTGAGTGACAAAATCAGCCATAACCTGTCCCTTAACTGCTTTAGTCGATTCGTAACGTAGGTCAAATTCTGATAATGCTAACATCCACTTGCCGATTCTACCACTTAATATCGGCATTGACAACATATACTTGACCACGTCGTCTTTGCATATGACCGTACATTCGGCAGATAACAAATAATGTCTTAATTTGACATAAGAAAAGTATAAACACAGACATAATTTTTCAATGGCCGAGTACCTTGTCTCAGCATCCACTAATCTTCTGCTCAAATAATAAATAACACGTTCTTTCCCTTCAAATTCTTAAACAAGAGCTGAACCGATAATAGTATCATCAGTTGACAAATACAATCTAAAAGGTTTCCCGTGTTGAGGTAGAACTAGCACTGGAGGATTTGTTAAATATTTCTTAATTTCATCTAGAGCTAACTGCTGCTCATCTCCCCATCTAAATTCCTGATCGGTTTTCAATTTAAGTAATAGACTGAAAGCCTTGATCTTACCCGACAGATTAGATATGAATCTTCTAATTGAAGGGATATGGGGATGCTATGCTAGCCGGAAAACAAAATTTTTTGACCCCATAAACCAGGAACTACTGCTAGTTACATGTTATGGGATTACCACTAGACGCGCAGGTGCAGTGGAAGTGACTCGATGTAGTCGAATGCGTCGTAGCAGTGCCGTGCAGTTGCGTGGTCGTCCGTCACGTCCACCCTCCGCTCGTGGATCATCCCTCTCATGCGATTCATCCTTGTGCTCCAGATGCAGCACCTCTAAGGTATCCCACACGTACGGGGAGGAAGCGTTGCGCCTCCGGACTGCTAGGTCCGCGAGGAACAGTGAGCGTGGGGAGGGTGACGGCGGCGGCTGCTCAATCGCGTGAGTCATCTGTCCGCGCCCCCTCCCTCTCTTATATAGGCGTCTCTAATCAGCCCCAAGTTGGAGGCCCAATTAAAAAACCCTAAGCCTAGTCAAATTCAGGTCCAACCCGAATTGGGCTTCCAACCCCTTAAGCGTGCGACCCTATGGGTTCATGTACAAATAGACGTGGCCCGAGGACTCCTACTCGGCCATTAGTTGATAGCGGTCTCTAGCAAGATGTGTCAACTCCTATGTGTACACAAAGATCATATCAAACGAACCACCACAAACCATACACATGTCATTCCTTTTGCCACACGATATTTGGTCCAACTCATAGGTTAACACTTAACCTAAGCACGGCCATGCATTTATTGATCCAATCATTAGAGTGTTCCATTGATATCTCTCTCACATAGAGAGGGGCAAATTCCATCTTGATTGTCTATGTCTCACAGCATGTTTCTTGACAAACCCGAAGACCACCTTTATAACTACCCAGTTACGGAGTAGCTTTTGATAATCTCTAAGTAGGTCATTTCACATCTTGAGTACATACAACAATCTTAGGTCTGAGGACATAACGTACATGATGTGAATCGAGACAATAACAACATCTCGTGTTGGGTCAGTCCAGCCTACATGTCACACATGTGCCCACATTATTAGTTTGATATCTCTATGTCTATGACTTGTGAAACATAGTCATCAACTAATAATGTGCTGATCTAATATTCATGTGCGTCCTAACATGAACTCCGATCAGGGACCATTCTAGAATAACCATACAAGTAAAAGAGTTTCATAAACAATTCACATAATTGCTAATCGATACAAGTTGTCTTTAATGGATATTCAATGGACTCATTATATGTCATGGATACAAGGCAATATAATCATCTCTATGATAACCTCTAGGGCATACTCCCAACAATCTCGCACTTGCACTAGAGTTAATCTCGAAGATATCTAATACCCATAGCTCTCATGTGCGCCTCATGCTTAGGCTGTGGAAGAGCCTTTGTCAAAGGATCTGCAACATTTGAATCCGTGTGTATCTTGCACATCTTGATCTCATCTCGTCTAATAAACTCTCGAATGAGATGAAATTTCCGTGGTACATGTTTGTTCTTCTGGTGATTCCTTGGCTCCTTAGCCTGCGCTATCGCCCCATTATTATCACAATGTAGATTCAATGGGCTAGACGCATCAGGAAACACACCAAGCTCAATGAGGAACCTCCTCATCCAAACACCTTCCTTTGCAGCTCCAGAGGCTGCAATGTACTCGGCTTCTGCTGTAGAATCGGTCACTGTCTCCTGCTTGGAACTTTTCCAACTTACAGCACCACCATTTATTGTGAACACAAAACCTGATTGAGATTGTGAATCATCCGTGTTAGTTTGGAAGCTAGCATCGGTGTAACCATTTACAACGAGCTCCTCCTCACCTCCATAGACTAGGAACACATCTTTAGTCCTTCTCAAGTACTTAAGGATGTTTTTAACAAGTGTCTAGTGACTCTCACCTGGATCAGCTTGGTACCTGCTCACAACACTTAGAGCATATGAGACATCTGGGCGAGTACATATCATGGCATACATTATAGAACCAATAGCCGAGGCATATGGAACCTTACTCATGCGCTCCCGCTCTTCAGCTGTCGAAGGACACTATTTTTCGCTGAAGCGCATACCATGTGACATAGGCAAGAACCCTTTCTTGGACTGCTCCATGTTGAACCGTTTCAACACCTTGTCAATGTACGTATCTTGGCTTAAACCTATAAGCCTCTTTGATCTATCTCTATAGATTTTTATGCCCAAAATGTATGTTGCTTCTCCTAAATCCTTCATAGAAAAAGTATTATTCAGTGAAGTCTTTACAGATTGCAACATAGGAATGTCATTTCCAATCAATAGTATGTCATCCACATACAAGATTAAAAATACTACAGCGCTCCCACTTTCCTTCTTGTAAACACAAGGTTCTTCATCATTCTGACGGAAGCCAAACCCTTTGACTGCCTCATCAAAACAAATATTCCAACTCCGAGATGCTTGCTTTAACCCATAAATAGATTTCTTAAGCTTGCATATTTTTCCAGCATTGTTAGAATCAACAAAACCTTTAGGCTGTATCATATACATGTCCTCTTCCAAATTTCCATTTAGAAAGGCTGTTTTAACATCCATCTGCCAAATCTCATAATTGAAATAAGCAGCTATTGCTAGAATGATCCGGATAGATTTAAGCATCGCTACCGGCGAGAAAGTCTCGTCGTAGTCAATTCCGTGAACTTGCCGAAAACCCTTTGCAACAAGTCGAGCTTTATAGACGTGAACGTTTCCATCCATATCCATTTTCTTTTTATAGATCCATTTGCTCTCTATGGGTCTAACCCCATCAGGCGGATCAACCAAGTTCCAAACTTGATTTTCACTCATGGAATCTATCTCGGATCTCATGGCACTTTGCCATTTCTCGGAATCTGGTCCATCATTGCTTTCGCGTATGTCGCAGGTTCATCATCGTCTAACAATAACAAATCACCACGTAATGCACGGATTCTAGCTGACCTTCGTGGTTGTGGCGGTGTCTCTATTGCCATAGGTATGTCAACATGTTCTGCTACATTAGCATCACTCGTGGAATCATTCCCTATTGGCTCATCCTGAACTTCTTCAAGATACACCTTCTGTCCACTTTTCTCTCTTTTGAGAAACTCTTTCTCTAAGAAAACACCGTTTCGAGCAACAAACACTTTGCCCTCTGATCGGTTGTAGAAATAATACCCTAAAGTTTCCTTCGGATATCCCACGAAAAAGCACTTGTCCGACTTGGGTGTTAGTTTATCTGATATAAGTCGTTTGACATAAACTTCACAGCCCCAAATTTTTAGAAAAGACAAACTGGGACTCTTACCAGTCCACATCTCATATGGTGTCTTAACTACGAACTTAGACGGTACCCTATTCAGTGTGAAAGCGGCTGTTTCTAGAGCGTATCCCCAAAACGATAAAGGAAGGTCCGACTGACTCATCATAGACCGAACCATGTCCAACAAAGTCCGATTACGTCGCTCGGACACGCCGTTTCTCTGAGGTGTTCCAGGTGGCGTAAGCTGTGGAACAATTCCGCAACTCTTTAGATGATTGCTAAACTCATGGCTCAAATATTCGCCTCCACGATCGGATCGCAAGGCCTTAATTTTCTTGCCACATTGATTCTCTACTTCATTCTGAAATTCTTTGAACTTTTCAAAAGTCTTAGACTTATGTTTCATTAAGTAGACATAGCCATATCTACTAAAATCATCAGTGAAGGTAATGAAGTATTGAAATCCACCTCTAGCTGTCGTGCTCATTGGTCCACATACATCAGTATGTACAAGTTCCAACAAGTATTCCACCCTCTCAGGAAAACCTGTGAAAGGCGCCTTGGTCATCTTTCCCATTAAGCAAGCCTCACACGTCTCGTATGATTCAAAATCAAACGAAGTTAGAAGCCCATCAGAATGAAGCCTCTTCATGCGATTCTCACTTATATGACCTAAACGACAATGCCACATATAAGTAGGACTTAACTCATTAAGCCGAGGCCTTTTAGCATTAACATTATAGATAGGTGCATCATCAAGATTTAAAATAAATATCTAATTCACAATGGATGCAAAAGCCACAAACATGCCATTCTTAGAGATCACACAACCATTGTCTTTACTCACAAATGAATAACCATCCTTCATCAAACATGAAGGTGACACAATGTTTCGACTTATACTAGGAACATAATAACAATTATTCAATTCCAAAATAAATCCTGACGACAGGTGGAGTTGCATCATCCTGACGTTCAACGCAGCAACTCTTGCATTATTGCCCACGCGGAGATCAACTTCTCCTTTTCCCACGCTTCTACTTCTTATCATTCCCTGCATCGTATTGCAAATATGAGCAACCGATCCGGTATCAAATACCCAAGAATTAATATAAGAGCTAGCGAGGAAAATGTCCGTAATGTAAACAACAAGTGTATGAGCAACGGTAGTACCTTTACCACCATCCTTCTTTAAGGACTCCAAATACAGCTTGCAGTTCCTCTTCCAGTGACCTTTACCCTTACAATGAAAGCACTCTTCATCAGCAGATGGTCCAGTCTTGGGCGCAGGTGGGTTTGGCTTAGAGGTCTCACCTTTGGCCTTGCCCTTGCCCTTGCCCTTTTGCTTCTTCCAAGCCTTGCCCTTCTTCTTAAAGTTAGGCTTGTTTTGGACCGCCATCACATGGCTAGTGCCAGCACCTTTCTTGATGTCAGCCTCTGTTGTTTTGAGCATGCCACACAATTCATTCAAGCCCTTCTCCGCCCCATGCATATGGTAGTTCGAAATGAAGTTTCCATAGCTGGGCGGAAGAGACGCGAGAATGAAATCAGTAGCCAACTCTTGGCCAATTGGGAAGCCTAGCTTCTCCAACCTCTGAGTGTAACCAACCATTTTGATCACATGTGGCCCAACTGCTGCACCCTCTGCTAGCTTTGTTTCAGCAAAAGCCTTTGAGACATTGAACCTTTCAGTCCTGGCTTGAGTCTAGAACATATCATTGAGCGCCATGATCATATCGTACGCTGCATGGTTGTTGTCGAACTGCATCTGCAGATCTGGTTCCATACAAGCAAGCATAAGGCAACTCACTTCAAGATCAGCATCAGATGCTCTCTTATAAGCATTTTTCTCAGCAGCAGGTGCATTGTCAGCAGGCTCTTCAGGTAATGGGGTGTCTAGAATTTCTTCCTTTTTCTCAGCCCTGAGAACAATTCTCAGGTTGCGGATCCAATCCGCATAGTTTGTTCCATTCAACTTATCTTTCTCAAGAATTGAACGCAAAGTAAATGGTTGATTGCTAGGCGCCATTTATCTACAACAAAAGTAATGCAAAATACTAAGACAAAGTATCCAAGACAGAGTAAATCATATTAAAATCTTAATAGAATCTACTCCCACTAAAATCAATATCCCTCAATTGAAACTTAGTGATTCAAGACCCACAACTAACAAGTCTACTAGTGAGCTTTAGCATCACCGCTAGAAGACATGGTAGATCGGTAAGCAACTCTTTGCTAATCATATCACATATGACTCTTGTTGTTGGGTAGCATTTATATGCTGTGGTGCCCAACTCCTTATGCTCCAAGGTCCCTAACCATTAGGATGACCTTGTTCAAGTAACCAACCCTTATGCAGTAAGTATCCGATACGAACCTGCCTAGTCAAGGAAAACCAGTGGCACCCTAATTTCATAGACCCACCACCGATTGTACAAGACACATGACAGTGCAAGGTTTGGGGAAGCATATAACTTAAACATTACTGAGGGATTGTTCTACTTCACTATCGCATATGTAGACAAAAACATTATCACGTGAAAGTAGAACATAATAATAAGAACGGCATTATCACATATATGACTTGGTATAGCCCATTGTCACTTTGGGGATCTCCATCTCCATCAATTTGTACATCATGATGATCTCCATCTCCATGACCCATGTACGCCATCCATCAATGATGAATCCACCAAGACTATCTATCACTAACGCAAGGCAACGAAGTAATATTACACAGTCGCGGATAGGATCATCACAGTTTGGCACGCAGGCCATTACATCAAGTTGACAATATCTATGTGGCTCCAGCCATATTGTCATTCTCATGACATGCAAGCCATGAATTAATTACATACATGCATCACATACACATAAGGGCTATACCAGTCATGAATTCCTGCAAAACAAAGTTAACCGATTCCGACGTCTAAACTTAAAATGTCCAGAACACCATCTTCCTGGCCTTTTTTCGCAAATCTAATTTCGGCGAACCCAGCAAAGCTGGGGACCATCGGATGTAAAATTTTCTGTAGATCAATTTTGATATAAAATTTGTCTCAATCCGAGGTCGTATGCAAAAGTTATGGTCGTTTTACCGAACAACACTTTTCCTGCACCCCGGCCCTGGCAGTAGATCCAATCTACAGCCGCCGCGCATCATATGCGCTCGGCACTTGACCTAGGTTCGATTCGATCAATCTGATTGATCTCCATCTCACCATAACTGGGTTTACATGTATCACTTAACTCGGATGGCGGAATTCCGACCGGTACGAGTAGATCGTTACAAGACCAACACAGCAAGATCACGAACCATGATCAGAGACTCATCTACAACCATGCATATCTCCATATGCATACAACCGAACCTATAACGAAGCAGCTACAGCTCCGATACCACTGAAGGGATATGGGGATGCTACGCTAGCCAGAAAACAAAATTTTTTGACCCCATAAACCAGGAACTACTGCTAGTTACAGGTTACGGGATTACCACTAGACGCGCAGGTGCGGCGGAAGCGACTCGATGTAGTCGAACGCGTCGTAGTAGTGCCGTGCAGTTGCGTGGTCATCCGTCACATCCACCCTCCGCTCGTGGATCGTTCCTCTCGTGCGGTTCATCCTTGTGCTCTAGATGCAGCACCTCCAAGGTATCCCACACGTACGGGGAGGAAGCGTTGCGCCTCCGGACTGCTAGGTCCGTGAGGAACAGTGAGCGTGGGGAGGGTGACGGCGACAGCTGCTCAATCGCGTGAGTCATTTGGCCGCGCCCCCTCCCTCTCTTATATTGGCGTCTCTAATCAGCCCCAAGTTGGAGGCCCAATTAGAAAACCCTAAGCCTAGTCAAATTTGGGTCCAACCCGAATTGGGCTTCCAACCCCTTAAGCGTGCGACCCTATGGGTTCATGTACAAATAGACGTGGCCCGAGGACTCCTACTCGGCCATTAGTTGATAGCGGTCTCTAGCAAGACGTGTCAACTCCTTTGTGTACACAAAGATCATATCAGACGAACCACCACAAACCATATACATGTCATTCCTTTTGCCACATGATATATGGTCCAACTCATAGGTTAACACTTAACCTAAGCACGGCCATGCATTTATTAATCCAATCATTAGAGTGTTCCATTGATATCTCTCTCACATAGAGAGGGGCAAATTCCATCTTGATTGTCTATGTCTCACAGCATGTTTCTTGACAAACCCGAAGACCACCTTTATAACTACCCAGTTACGGAGTAGCGTTTGATAATCTCTAAGTAGGTCATTTCACATCTTGAGTACATACAACAATCTCAGGTCTGAGGACATAACGTACATGATGTGAATCGAGACAATAACAACATCTCGTGTTGGGTCAGTCCAGCCTACATGTCACACATGTGCCCACATTATTAGTTTGACATCTCTATGTCTATGACTTGTGAAACATAGTCATCAACTAATAATGTGCTGATCTAATATTCATGTGTGTCCTAACATGAACTCTGATCAGGGACCATTCTAGAATAACCATACAAGTAAAAGAGTTTCACAAACAATTCACATAATTGCTAATCGATACAAGTTGTCTTTAATGGATATTCAATGGACTCATTATATGTCATG
Organism: Saccharum hybrid cultivar R570; assembly: GCA_038087645.1. NCBI lineage: Eukaryota > Viridiplantae > Streptophyta > Magnoliopsida > Poales > Poaceae > Saccharum > Saccharum hybrid cultivar. The sequence goes on along the minus strand of JAQSUU010000307.1, from coordinate 40,253,569 downwards.
GATACAAGGCAATATAATCATCTCTATGATAACCTCTAGGGCATACTCCCAACACTAATGAAATTAATCTTACCGATCAAAGATTGCAATTCAGTTTTATTGACAGGAGCAACCACCTTGTTGATTACATCAATAGACTTCCTACTGATTTCAATGCCCCGCTGATGCACCATAAAACCCAAGAATTGACCTGCCGATACACCAAATGCACATTTATTAGGATTCATCTTCAATCCATGCTTCCTTGTGCACTCTAGTATCTTTTGTAGATCGGCTAGATGTTTTGTGATATCTTCAGACTTAATCACTATGTCATCGATGTAGATCTCTACTAATGTGCCGATGTATTCATGAAAAATAAAGTTCATAGCTCTTTGATAAGTAGCGCCGACATTTTTCAAACCAAATGTCATGACTATCCACTCAAACAATCCCACATGACCTGGACATCTGAAAGCAGTCTTGGGAATATCTTCTTTAGCCATGAATATTTGATTGTAACCTGCATTACCATCCATGAAGCTGATAATTTGATGTCCGGCTGCAGCATCAATCAACAAACCAACAATCGGCATTGGATAACCATCCATCGGTGTGGCTTTGTTGAGATTCCTGAAATCAATACAAACACGAAGTTTCCCAGTTTTCTTATAAACAGGAACCACATTAGAAATCCACTCCGCATATCGACACTGCCGAATAAATTTTGCCTCAATTAATTTAGTTATTTCAGCCTTAATGTCAGGAAGTATATTAGGATTGCATCGGCGTGCTGGCTGCTGATGTGGCCGAAATCCAGACTTAATAGGTAACCGATGTTCAACTATCGATCGGTCTAATCCAGGCATTTCAGTATAATCCCAAGCAAAACAATCTTTATATTCTTTTAATAAATTGACTATTTGCTGTTTACACTTGAAATCTAACTTAGCACTAATAAAAGTAGGTCTTGGCCTATCACCATCACCAATATCGAACCCTTGACCTAATTTTCCATCATCGGCAAACCTATCCATTAAAACTCTTCTTCAGAACCAACTGCTTGGATCAGTGGAATTTCATAATCGGCAACTTTGAGGAACTCTTTTTCCCAAACTTCTCCTGATATGCATTTGGTTCGTTCATAAGTATCTGATTCTGCCGATGCGATGATATAAGAAGAATCACCAGGAACAACCTCAATTTTATCCCCAATCCATTGTATGAGGCATTGATGCATTGTAGAAGGAACACAACAATTATTATGAATCCAGTCCCTACCTAGAAGCAGATTATATGCACCCTTGCCATTAATAACAAAGAATGTTGTCGGTAAGGTTTTGCTGCCGATGGTCAACTCAACGCATACTGCCCCTTTAGCCGGTGACACATTGCCTTCAAAATCCTTCAGCATCATATCGGTTTTGGTTAAGTCTTGATCTCCCTTACCAAGTTTCCGATACATCACATAAGGCATAATATTAATTGCAGCCCCTCCATCGATAAGTATCTTGGATACAGGCTGCCCATCGACTCTGCCTTTCACAAACAAAGCCTTAAGATGCTGTCTCTCGTCATCGGTAGGTTTCTCAAAAACAGCTATCATTGGATCTAGCGTCAACTGAGCTACTTGATCAGAGAAAACAACTTCTTCCTCATTATCAGATAGTGCCAAAAACTCCATCGGCAACATAAATACCATATTAACATCTGCCGATGGGCCCTTATTTTTGTGTTTCACTTGCCACTGTTGATTGCCAGATCTCTCATTGGAGGAATTTTCCTCTCGGTATAGGTCCTCCTGACGCTCACGCTGCATCCTCCTTTTCTGTGTCCTTGTCAAACCCTCTGGGCACTATTGAGGGAGCTTAGTTTTCCAAACCGGCTGATAACAGGTCCCAATTGATTCTACACGACGTATATTAGGATCCCTGTAAAATATTTCTTCATCGGGAACTCTTGCGTTTGCCATCTCTTCAAGCTCCTCTTGATACCTTGGAAAGTATCCAGTGCGTTTACCAAGCCTCTCATGTACACTAAGTCTGCCCCCAGCCGATCATGCACTAATGCTCTAACTCTGATTGGCTCATTGATAGATAAACCCTGATTGCCAGGTTGAAACCTCCTTTCTGACCGATTAACTCTATAATAACCATTGCACTCCGGGCAATTTTCAACAGTAGGTAATTTAATACCTTCTTCCCAACAATGGATGAAAAACAGACACCTCCAATGATCCTTATGCCGATACCACTCTTCTCGGCGTTTCTCTTCTTGCTGCTGTCGATATCGGTCCCTTCGCTGACGCCAACCCTCCTGCTGCTTTCGATGGGTAATCACAATGCTAGATCGAGGGGGTTTTCCGGAACTACTACTTTCTCCCAGTAGCCCCTTACTTTTTGCATCATTGGTAGTTATTCGATGTTGGGGATCCACTGATGCGTTTTTCTCAGCAGCTTCTGATGTCAACACCTTGGTCTTACCTTTGGCATCCAACATATTCGCTGGAAAAGGGTGTTGATCAATTTTCATCGGCTTCTGGATCTTGGAATTACCAAACTTAATTCTCCCAGATTCAATAGCTAATTGTAACTGTTGCCTGAACACTTTGCACTCATTTGTACTGTGTGAAGTTGCATTGTGCCATTTGTAGTACAGAATTTTCTTCAACTCTTCTGCCGATGGGATCACATGATTAGGTGACAGCTTAATCTGGCCCTCTTGAAGCAGAAGATAAAATATCTTGTCAGCCTTGGTGATATCAAAAGTAAACTTCTCTGGCTCTTTCTGACCAAAGGGACAATATATTGGCTTTTTATTCTTAACCCACTCAGCTAAACCGATAACTGGTTCTTCATCTGAGTCAGAATCTTCTACCTCTCCGACAAATGAAACCTTCTTGCTCCAATTCTTTTTAGGTTCAAAAACCCTAGTATCTTGATCAGAGATCCTTTGCACGAGATGACTCAGGCTTTCAAACTCCTGAGAAGCATATCTGTCCTTAAGGTGTGGCAATAATCCTTGGAAAGCCAGATCGGCAAGCTACCGATCATCCAGCACCAGGCTATAGCACTTATTTTTTTACATCTCGTAGCCTTTGCACAAAACTTTCTACCGATTCATCATTACGCTGTCTCAATTTTACCAAATCGGTAAGCTTCTTTTCATGGATTCCAGTAAAGAAATATTTATGAAATTGCTTTTCTAGATCAGCCCAAGTAATAATAGAATTTGGCGGTAATGAAATAAACCATGTGAATGCTGATCCAGACAAAGATGATGAAAATAATCAAACTCTTAATTCATCTCTGCTAGCTGCCTCTCCACATTGAATAATGAAGCGATTAACATGTTCCATGGTTGATGTATCGTCTTGCCCAGAGAACTTAGTGAAATCTGGTACCTTGTACCGATTTGGGAGAGGAATTAAATCATATGCCGGAGGGTATGGAGTCTGATAAGAATAAGTATTGACCTTGGGCTTTATCCCAAACTGATCCTTCATAATTTCTACTATCTTATCGACCCAAAAAGCATCAGCCTCTTGTTGATGAGCTGGCTAAATTTCTATAGGAGGTACCTGCTGATATCCCTCCGCGTATCTTTGTGGCCCACGATCTCCAGCAATCGGCATATTTGCCGTTACTTGTGGTCCATTAACCTGCTGGAAAGGATTCATCGGCTGAGCTGCCGATGCTTGATTCTGAAAACCAGCTTGCATATGACCTTGATGAATCCCCACAACCTGCTGATTTTGCTGAACTGTATGTTGAACAGGCAACTGTCCTGACCAACCATTATTAGAATTCATCGGTACAAAATTTACCGATGGATGGTAATTTGCTGATATTGTTGGATAATTATAACCAGCTTGAGGCATGAACTGGACTCCAGGTTGACTCATAGCAGGAGCCTTCTGCTGCATCGGCAGTAAGCTTGCCGATGGACTTGAATTAGATGTTTGAACCAAAGGCATCTGGAAACCTCCTGGAGTTGGTTGCACAGTAGTTGATGTGGCATATTGAGGCACTTGAGCCATCGGTGAAACAGCCGATGGTATAGGAGCATTTCCTGCTGCATCAAACACTTGAGGTAACCCAGGGTTGAAGGCAGATGACTCTGGAGGCATACCATATCCCCACCAATTAGTAGGAATCTGGCTATTTTGTGACACGGGGCCTGACAAAGCTGATGCCAATAGATCTGTATTAAGCTGAACTCGTCCTCCTGATAGTACCGAGTCTGATCGTATCGGTATAGATTGCATATTAGGTAAGCCTACTGATACTAGAGGGGAAGTAACCTCTGTACCCACAACGGCCGAGGGAGCCAATGGAGTATTGACAGATGCCGGCTCTGGTTGGTGATAGGCAGGTCCAACGTAATGCGGTGACGCTTGCCCTTCTTTGAGAGTTCGAACCATATCATTATGAACAGTATTGGATAGCACATTGGAGTGATTAATTAAAGCATAATTTACTGCAGAATTAACCATCTCTTAAAGTTTACGTGGATTGGAGTCAAAGGTAACTTGCCGAGGCAATGGCAAATCTTGCTTCTGGATGACTTGTTCACTCTTGTTCAAGCTGAATGATTTCAAGCAAAGCTGTCTGTATTCTTCTATAGCCTTTTCCATAGCCTGCTTCTGCTCTTCCTTAAGATCTTCTTCTGATACCACGATGATGTTCCCCGCATCGATCTCAGGATTGAACATATTGATCAGATTTGTCCCACTAGGCGTGCCAAAAGATGTGTTGATGCAAAAGTGGATCTGCAAACACAAAGGGCTAATACTCAAAATCGATATCCAAAGCGTGCCAGTTGATTTGACCTGTTAATCGACAAGAATGAAGATACGAGCACTTTGGTCCTGACAACAGTGATACGCCCGGAAGTCACGGCCAAGATGTACTCACGCGAAACTCAAGGATCGTCGAAGGTCGCACTGAAGCGATGCAGCTCGCCGAATCGATGAGAACTCGTGAAAAAGGAAAAATATGCAAATTGACAAAGTCGCCGAAAAAGTAAATAGATGCAAATAGGAGTAAAAGTTGGTTTTGATTGATATATTACATTGCCCTTCAATCTATATTTATACCCTGATCTACTGAAACATAACCAAATACGACTAGGACACCAAGTCCACATCTAAGGAAACACATGACTCTTATACAAATCAGACTCTAACAAACATACAAAAGGAAATCAACTCCTATCTATTTCCTTGTCCGCCTTAATTACGATGGAATTCTCACCGACCTCCTTTCCATCGGCATACTTCCTGTCTCATCGGCAGCAGCCTTCAAACCTCACTTCATCGGCATCGGCAATAACATCTTCAACCTTAGCAACGCCTGAGTCTAAATCAACCTTTCCATCGGTCACCACCATTCATCGGCAACCTTCTTCACAAGCTGATTTTCATCGGCCGTCAGTATATACAGTAACTCTTCTCCTGTCGATTAGCCCACTCTAACCATCTTGACACGTGCCAAAAAACGGTGTCAATAGTAATGTTGGAGGTGCTTCTTTCATGTGTCTCACCTCACTCTCTATCTATATATTGATCACTGAAAAAGTTTCATGAGGTTTGGAATCAAAAAGTTGCATGAAATGATAAGTTATATCCTTTCTTAAATTTCACTATTAAGTGAAGGGAAATATAGGTCATCAACCAAACCATGCCACCATGCCCAAAGTACTCTAATTAAACTCTACAACAAAAGTCATGAAAGGTTCAGGTTGAGCAAGTGGCCAGAAAATGTTTCAATAGATCAAAAAGGATAATTTAAGTTTTATCATGATGCTACTGTGACCAAAGTAGAACTATAGGTTCTATATCTGTTTTGATGTTGGTCCCTAAATAAAAGTTGTAGTCTATGATATTTAGAACAAAGTTTTTTTAAGGGCCAAGAGCTAATTTGGTCCCTAACGTAGTCAAATAGAGCTCACAAGATTCAATGCAGTGCTATTTTGGAGCCCAAGAATTTGGCTGTCCTAAATGATGTTTTAGTTCGGGTACCCTAGTTTGGAGCTTTGTATCTTCCTAACCAGGCTGAACCAATCAAAGATTCTTTAATAAAAGTGGTAGTTTAGTTTGAGCACAACAAATTTTGTTTTTGGAGCAGACCATGAATCAGCTTGGAAACAAGTCAAACAGTGGACCAAAGTTTGAATCAGTTGCTATTTTCAGACAGAAAAATTCCAAGTCCGGGATTAGTACCAACTTGATTGACATGCCATGCTCTCATGTTTTTGTTAAGCAACATGATTTGAGCCAAATATAAGAGTTGGAGATAATTCAGTGGAGAAGAGCATGTAAAAAGTTGGACTTAGTTTGACCAAGTTTGACCCCTCAAAGCTAACCAAAACCGAGCAGAGCTTAAACCTTGCTAAGCCACTGACATTGTCATTTTGGGGACTAATTAGACACTAATGGATAGCCCTAATGACCATGATCCCTTAAGCAAAATGGTAGAGCATCAGTTGTAGAAGAGAAACTTCATTTCAAGGCCCTTGGCCCAAATCTGACTGGAGCCAGCCCAAAAACGGCCTCCAAGACGCACTGAACCGCGCTCGCCACCTGTTCGGGGTTATGACAACATGCCAGCCATGCACAATGCCACATGCCCGAGCTCCCTGTGACCTTGCCACATGCCCCCCTGCCTCCATCGCACATGGAGTGGAGACACCGAGCTCCCCACTCCTCCCCGCCCTCACTCTCTGCTCTCGCTCGCCCCTCCCTCGCTCCGCTTTGCCCAGAGCACGCACCCACCATGGCCAAGGAAAGTTGTTGCCAACGCTCTACCACCTCGTGTGCTTGCAGGCTGCGCCTAGCTTACCTCTGGCACCGTGGCCACTCCTTCAGCCCGGCAAAGCTCTAGCACCATCACGTTGGCCTTCACTCTGCCATCACTTAAAAGCCCAAGTTTGGTTTTGGTAATGAATGACACCAAGTTGCTAATGTTATTGTATCAAGTGAAATGAGTTAGGCATAAGCAACACACATGATGAAGGAGCATGTGGCATGGAGTGATGGCCACAAGATCACAAAAGAAGGAGATGCACATGAAATGATGATCAAGGTGATCAAGCATGAGAAGGTAGACATGGAACAAAGTAATCAAGGCAAAGGTATAACCATAGGGTTTCGCTTTTATCAGCCTAAGATGAGTAGAGAAGTGATTGACCGGGTTTAGGATTGATAGCCGACTATCAAGAGGGGCAATCACGGTTAGCTCCCGAATCAAGTGCTACTAGGTCTTCATCTTGAGCATATGCATTTAGGATCTAGTAAAGAGAGCTAACATAACTCCTTTGAGAAAATGATTGTGAAAATGCTAACACACATGCACATGGTGATATACACATGATGGTGTCAGCACATTAATGAAGGCGGTGGAGTTTGAGCGGTAGAGAGGGGTTTGGGGTCCTCTCTCCCTCCTGCCGAGCTTGCGAGGCAGGATTTGAGCGTTTTCAAGGAGATGAAATGCTTATTTTCTATTGCGCCGAAGGTCGGAAGAAGTGGCGAAGTCGCGGAACAAGTCTACATTGAGAAACACGCGACAGACGCGCACGACGCATGCGACAGATGCGGCTATGCAGCGTCTGTCGCCTAACCCTAGCGCGCTGTGTAGCCCTACGCAGAGGAGGAAGCAACGGATGAGCTGGCATTCGTGTGACAGACGCTGACGTCAGCGTCTGTCGACTTTGCGCTGAGGGAGGCGATCGGCTTGCGTAGCGTCAGATGCGAGATAGCGTCTGTTGATGGCGCGTCTGACGCGTCCGTCGGCCGAGCGCGAAAACATCTTCTTTGGACCACGTCCGACGGGTTGGTTGACGCGTCTGGTGCTCTGGATTTCGACCATTGGAACTTCACTACATAGGGACACGTGGTGGCTAGCGGTGCGACAGACGCTGGGGTGCCGCGTCTGTCGGTAGGCGTCCCCGCGTTTGTCGCCCCCGAAAAGCTCCTAACGGCTAGTGGCTTCTCCATTCGCTATAAATAAGAGATGGCCAACCCTTGGGGGTTCTCTCTTGCATATTTTGAGATATTGAGGCACATTTTGAGCTAGAGAACTTCCCCTCCACTCATCTCCTTGCTTGGTTGCATACTCTAGAGAGATTGAGTGAGATTCAAGTGCGTTACATTGAGAGTTGCATCTAGTGTCACTTGATCTTCGAGTTTGCTGCGCATTGCTTGTTACTCTTGGGTGTTTCCTGACACCCTACACGGCTTGGAGCAGTGGTGGTGATTGAGCTCGTGATTGGAGACTTGTTTGAGCCTTCACCAAGTGATTGTGAGGGGTTCTTGAGCCTTCCCCGCGGGAGTTCGTGAATTGGCTACTCTAGTGGAGCTCGTGGCTTGGAGGATCCCCATCTTGTGAGTGGATGTGCGGCACCCGCTGAGGGTTCAATTCTTGATAGTTGATTAGCTCGTGATCCATCAAGTGGGTGTATCGCCACAACGAGGAGTAGCTTGCCGGGAAGTAAGTGAACCTCGATAAAAAATCTTGTGTTATCTTATTGCCGAGGATTTCATTTGTGTATGTGATCACATTGATTGATTGGTATACTGGACATATCTCTTCTCATCAACGTTGGTATATCTATTCAAGCTCACACCTTTACTTATTGTTCTTTACCTTGTTTAGCTTGAGTAGAATAGCTTATCTCATAGGAGTAATTAGCCTAGTAACTTAGGTTGTTGGTGTGAGCTAAAGATCATAGCCTTGTTGTTTACTAGAATTGTGTAGGCGGCTTGCATAGATTAGTTGTGCTAGAGCTTGAAGAGCTTCACCATCTTATTAACTAACTTGTTGTTTCGTAAAGCTTGTAGAAAATTAAAATAGGCTATTCACCCTCCCTCTAGCCATTTGGACCTTACATCACTGCACGTCGTTGTGAAGCCATTCCACCGTCGGTACCTGTGCGCGTGGCCAGCTCGCCTCGGGCCACCATGGAGCGAGCCAAGGACACCAGCGGGTCCACGCGGATGCCTAGATGCTCCGCCACCCCTCCACTGCTGCCAGCGTGGCCTTCCTTTGCCGAAATTGTCGCTGTCCCTGTTGTCCTCTATTTTGAGAAGAGAGGAAGGGCTTCACGCTCAAATAAGGGAAAGGAAGGGGCCTAACTGCAGGAATTGTGACTCAGTTGAATAGCAGTAGACTATAGGTTGATTCAGGAAAACCTCAGGGACCTTGGTGCAAAGTGTTTGTCCTTTGCGGTTCTCTTTTTCTTTTTGTGTAAATAGGCTGAAACTTTAAACAATCATATTAAATCATAGGAAAATTCAAAAATAGCAAATGAGGACTTTTTGGAATCCTTGAGAGTAGATCTACACAGTAGAGTCATAATATGATATGTTTTAATAGAAAAGTTTTACTACTTTTATTTATCTATGATAATTAGGGATAAATTCATATCTAAAGTTATGGTACTCCAATTGCTGTAAAATTTTTATGGTAGCCTACTAATGCTATGTGTGTACTATGGTAAAAATTGCATATTTATTGGATGTAGTATGATGGAGTTATTGATTTAACTTGTTTGGTGCTTGATAAATGGTTTTAAATCAGTTATAATTATTATAAAGGTGTAAAAATGGAAAATGTTGTTCTTCTATCCTGGTATAATGTTGTGCTACCATAATAATATATAATATGGCCATGTGTTTATAGAAAATGATGATCTTTAGATTTATCTCGCTCTCACATGATTTCTTGCAATAGAAATTTGTCTTTTTCATAGAGGTTGCTATGTTTATTCAAATGGTATGAAAATTATATAATAGACTATTGAGAGCATGTATGAGATGTTGTAATTTTCTTAGAACTAGCAAATATGCACGTGCGACACGCACATGTTTTTAAAAACTATTTTAAATGCAATAAAAATGTTATTTGAATTATCGGTGTACGATAAAGGTACATGGCAAGTGCTTGATCGATTTGATCGGTCGTGTAGAACAAGGTTCAAATCGCTTGTTTGTTAGGCTGCCTCAGTTATATATATCACCGCACTTTGACTTAGTTCATGTTGCCTTTATCTCATCCTATTTCCATAGTTCTGTCAATCCGTCCTTGTATGGGTAGAGTACTTTTGTAGTCTCCGGAGGCTGTAGAGAGATCAGAGAAGAGAGCACTTATCTTGGAGTGAGCTTACTACTTATATGTTTTTAGCAGTTATCCTTTCCATACTTGGCTACCTAACGTCTATTGTAGGCACGTTCAAACAATGTGAAGGATTATGACTTTATTCATAATGTAATAAGATTGTGCCTAAATGAATAGTATGAATAAACTAGCATTTTTATTTGCAAAATAATAACTTCAATAATGTAGCATTAATTTATTTAGCATGTCCATATAAACGTAACTTAATGTTTTTTTCTTTTTTTGTCCCCATAAACAACATAACTTTATAGTTTTTTCCTTTTTTGGCCACAAAGTAAAGTATAAAGTACATGTACATGATATTTTTCCTATTATTTCTTACAAACCTTTTCTGTATTCATTATTTGGATTTAGGAAATTTTCTATCCTTCACGTGTGAATTGTGTTGTTTTGCGTACCTTAGTTTTATTTCCACCTCTACATTACAGCTGTTGTTCATTCACAATATGGTACTATAAGTAATACAGGGTGTTGAAGGACCAGTGCTTTATTAGGCTGCCTGCGTATATATTAATATGTGCTATCAAGAAATATTACGTATTTTACGTACTCGTTGAGAAGATAAATAAACAACAAGCAATTTATGTGCATGTATGTTCCCGTGTGCTAATTATGTATGAGAACAAAATATATAAGCTAGCAAATTGTCGGCTTGTAAAGATGCGCTTGCATATGCACATGAGCTTGCATGTATGTCCATGCATAGTGTCTGTATATACCAGGGAGTTTAATCTAGATCTTGTACGTATTATATATTACTGCTTATAGGTGAAGCGGTGTACAAAGTACGTTCTTGTCCATCGACCGATCCGGCCCGGTGAATGATTGGGCCTACACATGAAGTCCATCGGGTTAGGATTATTACCACGTGAAGATAACCACTCCAGATGAAAAATTCATGTTTTGCACTAATATTTTGGTACATATGGGCGTCGGAGTCCTTTTTGGCACGTTTTGGAGTCATAAAACGTTACGTGTTATTTTCCTTTTTCTAGAGAAATCTTGATTGAGGATGAGTCTTACATGTAAGATGTAAGATCACATATGACGACAGGCTCATATAGCACGAAGTCCAGATCGAACGGTTATTACGCAGGGAGATCCTCTAAAAAAACTCACTCTTTTATTGTAGGATTTACTGTGCACTTTTGGTATATGTTCCTTAATTCACCCTATTATCCAAATAAATTAATAAAAGGCATATAAATAATTTATTTGACTTGATCATTATGTTGTTTAGTGTTCTCTTGATGAGTATAAATGGTTGGTAACATTGATTGTGCTCAGATTTGATTGGTTATATGGAGTCACATATTTATTGCTCTATATTTTCAGAGAATGGTTGTTTTAGATAGTTTCTGTTGACATGCTAATTGCATAATGAAAATGGTGTTTTCTATGAAACTTGTTTATAACAAAGTTGTAGATAACTTGCTTGTCTTGCTTGTGTTAAATTTTCATGGCAATAGGCCAAATTGTTTAAGAGTTATAGTTGTTTAAAGTTGGGCTTCAGAAATGCTTGCTCTCTAGAATTTCTGGATAGATTTGAGAAACTGAATTTTTTGTCCTTGATAGATGTTGAATCATGTTGAGATGATTATAAGAAAGTTTTAGACAATTTCATAAGCTTTCTATAAAGTCTAGTTTTAAGTTTGTTAGATGTATATAACTTCAATTATGACCAAAACATGTAGCTGCTGTTTGCAGTCCAAAAAATGATAGATTCTAATTAATAGTTGTTTGCTTTATGTATTGCTAAGTGTGGTTCTGTTAACACTAAAATTTGGCAACGGATTTTCACTTATGGATCCATAGAAGAAAGACAAGGAAACAACTGAGTTTCTCCGAATCGGTTGTTTGAAAGAATTGACTATGATGTCAGTAGCTCGTGACCATGATGGCGATAAAAGAGAAGAATGTGTCAGACTCTACAGAAAGGGAATGCTTATGGTCCAAGTTATCATTCAAATTAGGTAGTTTTCAGTTTAGGTTTTGGCAATTGTAACAAGTTGTGTTAGATTTGGAGTCGTATTGAGCCTTGGGTATAAATATAAACCTCGGTAATTGTAAAACACACATCAATCAAACACAATCTTTTGGCTCAACACCAAACCCTAGGAGTAGGAGTAGAGTAGATTTCAGTGAGTTTCTTCAAATGAGCAGGGATGCATTGGTTATGTCCGACCTCCAGTTTGCTTGTAAGTACTGCTACAGTTTATACCTCATTCATATGGCTGCATTGGTTAGGTCCAACCTCTTGTGAGCTTGGTATAAGCTAGTTATCGGTTTACATCTTGTTTGTAAGGCTGCATTGGTTAGGTCCAAACTCGTACAAGCTTCATCCAAACTATCGATTTTATCTATTCTAGGCTAAGGCTGCAACGGTGAGGTCCGATCTCTTCGCTAAAACTTAGTTATCAGCTCTGTTAGGCATGGCAACCTAATAGATTCATTAAGTTATCGATATTGTTTGTTTTCATTGATTTATTTAATTATAGCAATATCACTTTGCCCGATTAAGATGGATAGATTTGGCCTTAAATCTTATTGAGATCCATCATCTTATGAGATTAATGTCTAATTTAGCTAAGATGATTGATTTTCCCGATCATATCGGCTAACTCCTTTCAATCTTGATCGTGTCATATTGTGCGTTCAAAGCTTGTGTAATCTCGATAGATCTTTGGTTGGATTAAGCTTGATCTTGTGAACATGTTGGGTGCGACTTGGTCCAGTCACTATTATGGTTTTATGGAAACACCCCACTGTTAGTGATTGGATTTCAAATTTGACATGTTTAATAGATCGAGTCTTCTTTGATTAATGAGCCTATTCGTGGTCATACAAGTCTTTGCTCATGCTTTATGACCCTATCGGCTAAATAGATGATGAGGTAGTGCTTCACCCGTGACGTAGTATGCATGCATCTGTTTAAATATTGATTGGCATATTGAGCAGGTTGGGCGTGACTTGGTCCAGTTATTATTATGGCTACATGGAAACACCCCACTGTTAGTAATTAGATTTCAAATTTGACATGTTTAATAAATCTATTAGTTTTAATCTAGATTATTGCTTGCACGTCGGATCTATGTTCTCGTATTGACTAAACTAGATTGGCTAAAGGATTTCATACTTATAATGCGTATCAAAATAGCTGTTTTAGCTTATTCTTTACTTTTCTTATCATTATCAAACATAGGCGTTGACTTTTTAGTTAAAGGCCTTCATCATTGGCTATTGAGCCGTATATTTGGAACTGTCTGGCAACAAAGCCGGCATGTTCTTCTGTAACACCCAGTTTTATAAATAAAACTGCGAAGTGAATATATGTGGGCCCAGGAAGTCCCAAACCACATATACATACAAATTGAGATGATATCATAGCACAAACCACGTTTAACACTTTATTACATCACATGAACATGTCTTACACATCATTGCCAACGGCATTATTACAGTGGATACATAGCAAAACCCAAAAACTCCCCTCTCCACAGGGACACCAACCGGTGGTACGCTCTCCTCAGTAATCCTGGACGTCCTCGGGGAACTCTTCACAGCCTTCACCATCTGGTACCCATCTAGGATTTTTATTGGTGACAACGACAAGCGTCAGCTCACCATGCTCAGCAAGTATAACTATGGGGGATGCAAGGCTCAAAGGCTTGACACAGGTTAAGCGGTCAGCATTTTAGTTGGTCATATTTTATTAACACCTAAGTAGCTAACTTAGTGGAGAAAACCCATTCCCAAGTGAGAAGTTATTATAATCATCAATATTTTAAGATATCACCCATCCACCCACATATCTGGCTATACATAAAGGGTCCAGGCTGCTCATGTCCGTGAACACGGCTGATATATCAGTTTGATCAAACTCTGCAGAGTGTGTACACTTTCACCTTGAGTCGTGATACCCATTTGCCCAGGGCCCGTCGACCCCCTAACACTCCCAAGGTGAGTGGGCAGGGATCACTACGAAGCCTTTCACTAGCCACCCTAACAAGTTAGGAGCCGCGAGGTTTGAGCGTCTAGGCGAATGGAGCCCCCCTTTAAGAGTGGCACACCATGACTGCAACCCAGTACTCACCTTGACAGGCAAGAAGTCATTCTGCAACCTAGTCCCCCCTCTTGCGCCTTTCGGTAACTACTAACAAGCTAGAACAAACTAGCTATACGGCTAAGACCGTTCCCACTTTGATTCTCAAGGTTGTACGGACGTCCTGGGTTGTCACTTTAAGTGATAGTCCTTATGGAGAGTAACTAGAGCATCAAGTACCCATACTCTAGCCCCCTTTAGATTGCTAAAAAGCATCTTTTATCCATTGTTTCATATAACCATCAGTCAAGATTACAATTGAGCATTGTTGAGCGTAGCAACTTATCCTTCTATTATGCAAAAACCTCCCATAGGTAACAAGGAATATAGATCAGGTATATCTAGGTATATCCTTAGGGTATATCAAATTAGACACATGCATATGTATAACAGTGATTAAACTTGCTAGGTAACAAGGAAACCATAGGCTATACTTGCCTTCCTCAAAAGCTTGGTCCTGAAACTGCTCCTCAAAGACCTACTCCTCGAAAACCCCGCCCTCTAAACGCATAACCATCACCAAGCAAGTCCAGACAGTCATCACATGCAAGAAATATATACATTTCTATTAGAAAATCACATCATATAGTGGGAACATAAAGAGAAGTAAATATACAACTATTCTACTCATTACTATGAACACATGAGAGTGAAAATCACTCTAATCGGACCTAAAATGAGAAAGTTATGATCAAAACCATTTTCAGGGACGTTTCTGAAATTAAAAACATTTTTCTAAGGGCCTATACACTAATACCGAGGCCTACAGCGAAAATAAACCTAAAACCAAGGGGCTAACTCATAAAAACTCTAGCTTGGGATGGCGGGCACAAAAACCAGGGTCTGCAGGGGCTAAAACGCTAGAAAACGGGACCTAAAACTAATTATTTAGAACTGCAGTTGACCGCGGGTTGATTTGCTAAAACTACAAGGGCCTTCTTGCAAAAACAGCGGCGGCTGACGGGCGGGCGCCGACACGGCATGACGTGGCACGATGCGGTTGGCGGGGCTGCTGCGGATTGCGCGCACGGGTCCGACCCGCGGTCCCCCGCGGACCAGCGGCGGGGACGCGCCACGCGGTGGGCGCGGATAGGGCATGGCTGTGGACCGAAGCCGTGGACTGCATGCACAGACCCGGCCCCGCGGTCCACCGTGGACCAGCGGCGGGAGGCCGCGGCAGCGCACCACGGAAACGGCTCCGAGCTCGCCGTCGAGCAGCCGATACGGCGCTCCCGAGCTCAGTTCGCGACATGGAGTCCACCCGAGGCTTGCGGGGATGACGGCGAACCCGTCCAAGGGCCCGGTAGCGGCGGAGGGGCTCACCACAGTGAGGGCGATGGCGGCGGACCTGCGGGGAGAGAGAAGATCACCGGTGAGGTCAGGTTTACGTGAAACAAAGGAAGAAAAGGCACGGGGTGGCCCCCAGTGGATGCGGCTCCACCTGGCGAAGCTCGTCGATGCTGCTACGACATCAACAGCCGCCAGGGACGGCAACCGAGGGGGGGGGAAAGAATGCGGTGGTGCGGCGAAATGGAAAAGGGGAAAGGAGTGGGGCTTTATAGGATGGAGAGGGCGGTGGAAGGGCGCGGGATGGCGGCTACGTCCACTGAGGTGAGTGGAGGGTCTTCAAGGCCACCACGCCGGCGGTTACCGGTGGGGTGAGCGGGCGGTGGCCGCTTCGGCTGGAGGTAGGGGAAAGGGCGGGGGTCACTACCAGGTGGGCCGGGATGGCAGCGAACGCACGCGCGGGGGGGGGGGGGGGGGACCGGCCGAACGGGCGGGCGCGCCGTGCGGCTGGTTGGGCCGTGGCCCAGACGGATGCGGCACGCGGGGGGGAAAGAGGTGAAGGTCGGGCAGGCCTTGGCGGGCCGCTCGGTGGGCTGCTGGGGCCGCGAGTAGGAAGGGAGGTGGGGTGGGCCTCTTCTGTGGCTGGGCTGAAAGCATGGGGCGGGAGAAAAAAGAAAAAAAAGAAGGTTTTTCTAATTTCTGTTTTCTTTAAACAACTTCAAATTCAAACCAAGTTTGATTTTAAACCACTCAACTCTAGCCCTGCAGTCAAACAAAGAATTGTGATCCAGCATGAATGCAACAAAAATGTTTCTAAACCTTATATTTCATTTTAATAATCATGAAAATTATTATTTGACCTAGATAAATCATGGGAAAGTAAATAAAGGAAAATCAATTTAGTACTAATTCTTAAAAATGATTTTTAGGGTGTTACAAACCTACCCCCCTTAAGATGAATCTCGCCCTCGAGATTCAGGAGACTGAAAAAGATGGGGATGCTCTGGTTTTAGATCTTCCTCTCTTTCCCATGTGGCCTCATCTTCGGAGTGCCTGTTCCACTGAACCTTACACATTCTGATGATCTTACTCCGAGTGATTCTTTCTGCTACTTCCAAGATTTTAATAGGATACTCAGTATATGTGAGATCTTCCTTAATATCCAGTTCCTCCAAGGGCAACTGTTCTTCAGGCACACGTAAACACTTTTTGAGTTGTGACACATGAAATACATTATGCACCCCTGACAAACTCTCTGGTAACTCCAGCTGATAAGCTACCTCTCCTCGTCTATCCAAAATCTTGAAAGGTCCCACATACCTTGGTGACAACTTTCCCTTTACATTGAACCTCTTAATTCCCCTCGTGGGTGACACCTTGAGATATACAAAATCACCAACTTTAAACTCCAATTCTCTTCTCCTGGTATCTGCATAGCTTTTCTGTCTAGACTGAGCTATTTTCAAATTCTCTCTAATTGTTTGCACCTGTTTTTCTGCTTCCCTCAAGATATCTGGGCCAAACACCTGTCGCTCCCCTGCTTGGTTCTAGAATAGCGGTGTCCTGCACTTCCTGCCATACAATGCCTCAAAAGGTGACATTTTCAAACTCTTCTGATGGCTGTTATTATAGGAAAATTCTGCATACGACAAACTTTTGTCCCAACTAGTACCATATTGTAAAGCACATGCTCTTAACATATCTTCTAAGATTTGATTTGTCCTTTCTATCTATCCATCTGTTTGAGGATGATACGCTGAACTAAAATTTAGCTTTGTATCCATGGATTCATGGAGCTTCTGCCAAAACTGTGAGGTGAACTGTGTCCCTCTGTCGGATACTATCTTCTTTGGAACACCGTGTAAACATACTATTCTCTCCATATATAACTCTGCTAGCTTGGCCCCTGTGTATGTGGTCTTGACAGGAATAAAATGCGCCACTTTGGTTAGTCGATCCACGACTACCCATATTGAGTCATATCCTCTTTGTGTACGAGGTAAACCCACTATGAAATCCATACCTACTTCTTCCCACTTCCACTCTGGAATCATCATGGGTTGAAGCAGTCCTGCGGGTCTTTGATGTTCAGCCTTGACCCGCTGACACATATCACATATAGCCACATATTCTGCTATGTCCTGTTTCATTTCATACCACCAATACCTCTCCCTAAGGTCAAGGTACATTTTGGTGCTTCCCGGGTGTATAGAGTAAGCTGAATTATGAGCCTCTCTCAGTATCACATCCTTGATCAACTTGGAATCAGGTACACAAATCCTTTTTCCACACCACACGGTTCCATGTTCATCCAGATGAAACTTTGGGGCTTTCCCAATAACAATGTTCTCAGCAATTTCCTTAATCTTCTCATCCTCTAACTGCCCCTTGCGGATTTCTTGCTCCAGAGTGGGTTCCACCTCTAATTCCATGGTGTTGGCCACTATTGTCAAGTTCAGTAATGCAACCTCTTCACATAACTCTTTTGGAAATTGGGACGCACAAGCCACATTAGTATAACTTCTTCGACTTAGTGCATCTGCCACCACATTCGCTTTACCTGGGTGGTAATGGACTTCAAGATCATAATCTTTAATTAACTCTAGCCACATGCGCTGTCTCAAGTTCAAATCAGACTGAGTAAAGATGTATTTTAAACTTTTATGGTCAGTATAAATTTCACACTTATGACCAATCAAGTAGTGTCTCCATATTTTCAATGCATGTACCACTGCCGCCAATTCCAGGTCATGTGTTGGATAGTTCAACTCGTGCTTCCTTAACTGCCTTGAGGCATGCGCAACTACTCTCCCTTCCTGCATAAGTACACAACCCAACCCTTGTCTAGATGCATCATAGTATATTGAAAAACTCTTAGAGATGTCTGGCAGAACTAGTACTGGGGCTGTGGTTAATCTTTTTTTCAACTCCTCAAAACTGGCCTGACATTTCTCAGACCATACAAATTTGGCATTCTTTTCAAGTAGAGCTATCATTGGTTTCGCAAGCTTAGAGAACCCTTCTATAAACCTTCGGTAGTATCCTTCCATACCTAGGAAACTTCGTATCTCACTCACATCTTTAGGTGGGTTCCAACTCAACACATCTTTGACTTTCTTTGGATCAACTGCCACTCCTCCATTTGAAATAATATGCCCAAGAAAAGACACTTCTTTCAGCCAGTTGTCGAGGTATTCCATAAACACATGGTTCATCAAATACATGAAGTACGCGGGTGCATTTGTCAGTCCAAAAGACATCACCGTGAATTCATAAAGACCATATCGAGTTGTGAAAGCAGTCTTTGGAATGTCAGACGTGCGGATCCTCAGCTGATGATATCCCGATCGGAGATCAATCTTGGAAAACACACAAGCACCCCTCAACTGATCAAACAGATCATCAATTCTTGGCAACGGATACTTGTTCTTTATAGTCACCTCATTAAGCGATCTGTAGTCTATGCACATTCTTTGCGACCCATCCTTTTTCTCAACAAATAAGACAGGTGCACCCCAAGGTGAAGAACTAGGACGTATATAACCCTTATCCTGCAACTCTCTTATCTGTTTCTTAAGTTCTTCTAGTTCATCTACCCCCATTCTATAAGGTCTCTTTGCTATTGGTGCAGTGTCAGGCAAAAGTTCTATTATAAATTCAACTTCTCGTTCAGGTGGCATACCTGGTAAATCGGCGGGAAATACGTCTAGAAATTCATTCGCTATTGGAATATCAGTTACGGCTGCACCCTGCATCTGATTAACGTGACCAACCCCCATAATAGGTGCCTCTGCCTTAAACACAATTCTTTCCCCTGTCTCAGTTTTTAGAAGTATGGTCCTAGTTGCACACTGAATCACAGCCTCATGTAGTATCAACCAATTCATCCCCAAAATGACATCGATTCCAGATGAGTTTAAGACTATAAGATCAGCTATGAATTCTACCCCCCTTATATTAAGCTTGACTCTAGGACATAGTAAAGTTGCTCTCATTTCCCCTCCAGGTGAGCTAACTAACATTGTTTTCTTTAAAGTTTGCATGAGCATAGTATTTTTCTTCGCAAAATATGCGGATATAAAGGAATGTGATGCGCCTGAATCGAACAAAACTAAAGCGGAATGAGAGTTGATGGGGAACGTACCGATCACTACATCAGGTGCCTCGTTAGCTGACTCTGAAGTCACATGGTTTACTTTACCCCGGACATAATTTTGCTGTCCTTGCTTGCTTGGAGTGTGAGTACTCATCTTTTGGTTGCTATTCTACCCCTGAGAGCCCTGAGCCACCCTCTTAGGACAACTGTAAGAAAGGTGTCCTGGCTCACCACAGACAAAGCACTTGTTGTTTGCTACATTGGCGGTGTTAGGGGTGCTGCTCTTCACCGGGGTATGTCCCACCTGATTCTGGCGCGGTGTTTGAGCATGATACTGGCCCTGTTGCTGCGGTGTCCTCTACTGGAAATGAGTGCGGTTGGCCATATTGAACTGCCCCTGGTACCTCTATTGATTGTTCAAGCCTTGAGAGAAACGAGGTCGACTGCTGCTACCAAGCTGTTGATTCTGAAACTTCCTCTTCTTGGCTTCCATATCACGCCTCTTGCTCTCAATTACAAGAGCTTTGTCAACAAGCTGTTGGTAGTTAGCAAAGCTGTGGGAGAGCAACTAGTACTGCAACCCATCATTCAAGCCCTCCATAAAAAGTTCCTGCTTGTCTTGATCTTATTCTATGTCATGTGGTGCATAGCGAGAGAGTTGTGTGAACTTGTCCCTGTATTCACTCACTGACATGCCACCTTGCTTTAATGCAAGAAATTCCTTCCTCTTGAGCCTCATGAGCCCTGCTGGCACATGGTGTGAGCGAAAATTCTCCCTGAACACTTGCCAAGTAATCTGATTGGCATTCGGAATAACCATTTCGAAAAGATTCCCACCAATCAAGAGCTACCCCTTGGAGTTGTCCCGAGGCATATAACACCCTCTCACGATCATCACACTGTGCTATCTCAAGCTGTCGCTCCACAGCACGAAGCCAATCATTGGTCTGAAGCGGGTCGGGAGCGCTATTGAAGGTAGGTGGGCGACCTTTCAAAAATTCCCCCCGCTTGTCCCGAACTTGATGAAGCTGTTGTGGAGGATTGTTCTGATTGTTCTGCATAGTCTGTGCCATCTGCTGCATCAGCTGCGTCTGCATCATAAGAAGTTGCTCCATCGATACAGGCGGTGGTGGAGGTGGGTTTGCTCCACCTGAGGGGGTCCTCCTGGTGTCAACCATCTGTAACATATATACCCATGAGCCTTACATATCCATGATCCATAAGACGCTTGAGAATGATCGACAAATGAATAAATGATACATGACAAGAACAAAAGTAACATAGACAAACTGAAAATTTTCTGGCGATGTGCATAAACAGCAGGACAGTAATTTGGTCATATCTCCCTGTCTGATTATCATCTGACTACATTCCATACCTTTCTGGAAAGCTAGCGAAATTCTCTACAACTTTTATATAGAACACTTTCCCAGATTCGGCAATCAAAAGGGACAAAAACTGATTACAAACGGAACTGTTTCAAAACCCTGACAGCACAGTTACATCTACTTGACACAGCCATATCTCTCAAATGGTAACAGCTATTGACCCTGTTCCAGTTGCATTCAACAGACAAGGAAGTCTAATTTATTCCATAAAATTTTCATGACACTTGGATAACCAGGTTTAGAGATATGATCAGAGAAGGATATATTACTCAGACGAGAAAAAGACAACTGAGAAACATGATATAGAACCCCAACTATTTATTCATTAACATTATGCCTTACATAAAGGGTGCTAGATGGATGTGGACAAGCCCCACAACTCATCTCAATCATGCAAAGATCCAAATCATACATTAAGCATCATGATAAGCACGCAGGCACATTATCTAGACTCAAGTTCACATAGACTCGATACTGACTCGACTCGACTGACTCAAGACCCGCTTTATTACTCGCTCCTCATAACATAGGGATGGGACTCCTATGGGTCAATGACAGTGTGGGTGCAGGTGCAGCCAGGGTGGTGCCTCTTGCGCGAAGTGACGATAGCATTGTCCACAGCAAGAGTGGGTGGAAGTGGGTCTAGCAGTGGTCCTCCCTGCTCCTGCTGACGCTTGTACGCGTCCACCTTGGCGCGCAGCCGCTCGATCTCAAGCCATAAGTCCCTCTGGTCAAGCTGGGACTTGTCCAAGGCACTATTGAGAGCCACCACCAGGGGCACTGTCTCAACAAGTCTAGCACTCTCACCCTCCTCGATCTTGGCAATCCTGCAACCTGACGCCTCAGCACGACGACGTGGGAAATAGCAGTCGTTGTCAGTCTCAATCGTCGAAAACATCATGTCTCTGTGGGAATAGTATGCCTGCCTCCCGGCGTCCTCAACACCTGACTCCCTGGTGAAGGTGGGGGTCATGGCAGCGTGGCAGGTGCGAACCTTCCAAGCATGGTTGTCAGCACACCAAGTCTTCACAAACACCTTGGTCATCCAGTGCGTGATATGCACTGGGTGAGTGTACTTTCTGCTGCGGTACTCCACCATAGCTGGAGTAGGGCCATACTGCACCTGAACCAACGAAAACAGCCTCGAGTGGTAGAAGTTGTCAGAGTCTACTGTGGTAAGGGTCTCCCGGGTCCACCCAGGAGGTGTCTGCTCGTCCTGCTCCTCATCCCCCACGTGGTACTCTGGTTGCTCGTCTCCACCTCCACACGGTTCCTAGGGGTTCTGTGCCTGGCCCTCGCCCTGGCCCTCGTCGGCATTGGAGCTCCTGGTGCGACTGCCGGAGGGGCTATCAGAGCGACTGTTGGAGCTATCGGAGCTGGAGCTGTCAGAAGAGTCGCTAGGGTCTCCAGCGGTGGCCGGCTGCTGCACAGGCTCAGGCCCTTCCTCCTGCATGACCCTCCGTGGTGCACGTCCTCTGGTGCTCTTGTGGGCGGTCTTCTTTGTGCGGGCCATCTACAAAAATTTTTAAATATGGATTAGACCTGAGAAATTTTCATAAAGAGCAAAGGTAGAGTACCAGAAAAAAATTTTATATAAAGTACCAAAAGCAGTAAAATTTTCAGAATTAATCCTTAGAGGGGTGTCCAGTCTATCTAGGGTGAGCGTCCTACAGTCGGTTCGGCTCTGATACCAATTTGTAACACCCAGTTTTATAAATAAAACTGCGAAGTGAATATATGTGGGCCCAGGAAGTCCCAAACCACATATACATACAAATTGAGATGATATCATAGCACGAACCACGTTTAACACTTTATTACATCACATGAACATGTCTTACACATCATTGCCAATGACATTATTACAGCGGATATGTAGCAAAACCCAAAAACTCCCCTCTCCACAGGGACACCAACCGGTGGTACGCTCTCCTCAGTAATCCTGGACGTCCTCGGGGAACTCTTCATAGCCTTCACCATCTGGTACCCATCCGGGATTTTTATTGGTGACAACGACAAGTGTAACGGAACCGCCCAAATTATAAGAGCACAAGTACAAAAACAATCACCGAAGTGATCAAATTCTCGCACTTGAGCCCATATAACTCCGGTAGTCCAATGAAATCACGAGGGATTTCAAACCAACCAACATACCAGCCAAGATCGTAGTGATTCAACATAACAAGTCACATGTTATAACCATTTCACAAGTAATTGAATATACATCGGAGTTCAACATAGTTATTACAACTTAAGTTCAAAAGTAGCGGAAGCAAAGTAATTTGAAACTAACATTAATCTTATTTCAAATACATGCCAGTACCACGGTCGACTTCCAACAAAAGCATTAGAGAGAAAATAACTCAGAAGGATTATGCCCGTGATCACACTCCGCCACTAAGGCAGGAGCCAACCAACTCTTGCAGTCGTCAAGATACATCACAACCTGCAACAAGTGGGGATAAAACCCTGAGTACGAGAAGGTACTCAGCTAGACTTACCCGTCATAAACCAGAAATAAAGTGACACCAAGGATCATGCAAGGCTGATATAAAGTGGGCTAGCTTGACAACATTTTGTATAAAAGCTTAATATGGATAAGTAGTCATTAATGCTTACGCATCAAGTTAATTATCATTAACCTATCATCTATATTAGAACCTGTACTAGAGCACTCACTTTATTAGGAGCAAACAATATTAACCATAGCAGGTATAATTGAGGCAACATTTCCATCGTTATCCAATTAACCATCTGTTCAATTTAATGGAATCTACGTTGCCGCTGCTCAAGTCAAGTGCTCACTAACCGGGAGCGACGGCGATTCGAATCGAATTCCTATCCAGCTGGAGGGGTATTTCTAACACTCACCGTGCAGACCCCTATCAGGGTCGCACAGGCCACCTTTTCATATGATTCAGGAATCGCGGGTCCGAATGATGTCGCGACCCCAAGGGCGACACTCTGCCATGTGATAGGGACTCTAACCCCCCCTTGGTCTCACGCCAATGTCCCCAAGCACATCCTTTCTCTCCTCCAAGAAGCAACCTACCATTCGATTCCCGGCCTGAACCATATTACTCGGCTTCGCGGTCGGAGCGACTTATCCGGCCAACTAAGTGTTAGACTGCGTTCAACATGACTCAAGGACGTACAGCGAATCGGTCCTTAAACAACTCAGACGGGGATAGATCCACACCCAAGACCTCCATGCCTTGTTGCTTCACTATCGTCATCCCGCCCGGTCTCATTTCATTTTATTCACACATGGTTCCATTCCACGATAGCAATATAGCCAATCGTGCCATATATGAATATCCCTACATCTCGCAGGTGACAGGAAATCACCTGACTTCTACCGCTTAAAGCAGGGCTAAGCATCTACTCAATCCTAGTCTATGTAGGATTCAGGGATTTCATATATCTGGACAAGGAATGATATAATGCAGCAAGGGTTTCCAACCAACTCCTACCACTTAATGCAACAATACTTATAACATATATATATAATTAATTGCTTTGAAGATAGGAGGCTTTTAATGCTCCGGGGCTTGCCTGGGATCTGACTCAAGTCAGAGTTTGTCAGATGAAACTCGCTTGGCGAGCATTCCCTCATTCTAGCACTTGTCCGATCCTTCCATCTCTGAGATAGGTCCACCAACACCATCTTCTGGTTAGCTCCACATCACGTCCTTCACGTGGTGCATCTAGCGTACCTAAATGAGATGCAAGATGCAAGTGTATGAATATATGGGAATGCAATAGATGATGCATCACACACTAATCTAGGCACGTACAAGGTTACGCTAAATACACATAAGCACTTCACATCGCTCAAATAAACATCACACCACCTATTATGTTAAGATAGCAAGGGAAGCAATACCAAACAAAACTTAAGATTTACAAAGCCTCAGGTGTACTAACTTCATCACCAAGGGCATGAATCACACTTATCAACATGCAAAGCAAGTCAAGATGAAGCAACAACGATAACTGGAATATGTCAATTTCTGGACTTGCAAACAGTAGCTTCATAAATCAATCATATCTGGAGTTTTATAAATCCAAATGACTTGAAAGAAGACATTATGGAAAGCTTATAAAATTATCTACATTTCATATAATATCATCACAGCATGATTCATAAGTTAAACAAGTCAAAATTACAAAGTTTCAGAATCTGTTCCTGACAAACAGAGAGCAAGCAATTCTGTACCCTAACTTTAAACAGCTATAACTCAAAAAATACTTGACCAAATGATACCAAATTTTAACAGCAGCTAGATACATAAATTATCTACAACTTTTGTATAAACAAGTTTTACAACAAAGCACATTATCATGAAGAACTTTGCTAAGTTCCCAGATCTGTCCAGAAACCTCATTTGCAAGAAATAATTATTAACTTATGTTGCCAACATATAATTGGACAAAATCAACTCTACCAACAAGTCACACATTACTAATAAACACCAGAAAACATAGTGTCCATTCCTAAATAAATTCTTTTAATGCATTTTCTTAATTTATTTAGATAATTAGGTGGAATTATGAACACATAGCAAAAGTGCACCATAAATTCTACCAAAATTACAGTGACCTAAATATTCTCCCAATAGCCTACTGTCCAAATTTCAAGCCATTTGGACATATATATCAACCTCTATGAAAAAGACAAATGGCTATTACAAGAATTCATGTGAGAGCAAGATACACTAATAACTCACTCATACAGCACCCAAAATTCATGAAATTATTACCACACATCAAAGATCACATGAGTAGCATGACACAAAAATTTCACTTCATTTCGAGCTCTAAATTTGCAGTTATGAAAATAACAAATACCACTAGCAATGAAAACCTAGATGCAAAGATCTATTTTTAGAACTAAAACTTTAAACTAAAACATTATATATTATAGATCCACTACATAGATAATTTCACAAGGATTCCAAAAAGTCCTAATTTGCTATTTTATTTTTTTTCTACTAATTACTACACACTTTCAAAGTTTGGCATAATTTTC
Source organism: Saccharum hybrid cultivar R570 (assembly GCA_038087645.1). Lineage (NCBI taxonomy): Eukaryota > Viridiplantae > Streptophyta > Magnoliopsida > Poales > Poaceae > Saccharum > Saccharum hybrid cultivar. Next base: position 40,227,510 of record JAQSUU010000307.1, on the reverse strand, counting down.
TGGAAAAGAAAACCAGAAAAACGAAAAAGGAAAAACAACTTTGCAACGGAGTCCCTGCAGTTCTTCCAAATCAACCCGCAGTACAAAGTCACTATTCATATGAGTCAGTAGTGTGTAGATAGGCCCCTCCCTTTAGTCGAATTGTCGCGCGACGTCCTTCACGCGAACTGAACAGAGGAGGTTCGCCGGAGCTCGCGGATTCCGGCGAAGGGGGGCCATGCCATCGTCGGGGAAGTAGTGGGGAAGCAAGAGGAGGCCGGTGCGCACTCGTGGGTGGTCGCGGCTCAGCCGGAGATGGTCGGAGGAAGCGGGGCCACGAGCGCCGGCGGCTTGGGACGACGGCGGCATGCGGTGGCGGTGCTCCGGTGACGAGCGGCTCAAGGCGAGGAGTACGGGAGGTGCAGCGCGAGGCGAGGAAGGTGGTGTGGTGGTTCGTTTGGGCGAAGGGAAGCCAGAGGTAGGAGAACGATGGTGGCCATGGAGCTCGGCCGGCTCGGCAATGGCGGACGCGTGCTCCGCGCGGCAGCGAGGCGAGAGAGGAGGGCCAGGAGAATGAAGTGGAGCGCGAGTGAGGGTGCTCTGGTGCTGCTCCACCATGGCAGCAGGACGCCGGGCGTGTGGAGGCGAGGTGGGGTGCGCTGCAAGGCATGGCGGCCACGTCCCGAGAGCACGTGTCGGCCTTTGAGTCATTTCCTCGAATACGTGTCACGCGTCGTTGTGCCCGACTTTGAGACCATTTTTGGGCCTGCTCGGGTCCGAACTGGGTCTTGGGCCTAAAATGAAGTTTGCTCAGCTCGGTTTGCTCTACCTTTTCTATTAAGGAAGCTTGGTCATTAATGAAATGGATTAGTGAGTAATGAAGCTTCAAATTGGCTATGTCAGTGTGTTGACAGAGATCAAACAAACCCAAGTTTTGACAATCAAAACGGAATCAAACTTAGTCCAACTTTTTGTATGCTCTTCTCCATCAATTTATCTTCAACTTCTATTCTTGGCTCAACTTGAGTTGTTTAACACAAATAGGAGAACGCGGCATGTCAACATGTCACGGTCAAAAGTGATAAAACAGCTTTTTTTGTTGTTTTAGAAATTATTTTCGAAGATCCAAATGAACTCCAAACTTGATGAGACTTGATTCATTGGCTCCACCATGAAAAGTACTTCAAATCATAGTAAGGAATTAAATTGAGCTACCACATAGATTTAGAAGATACAATGGCATGAACATGTCAATTCACAGCTGCCAAACAGGGACTTAGAAATATTTTCTGCTTCCAAAAACAGCAGCTGATTCAAATTTGTGAGCTCTATTTGACTAGGTTAGAGGCCAAACTAGCTCTTGACCATTAAACAAAGTTTGTTGTACCCAAGATGAACTACAACTTTTGTTTAAGGTCAAACCTCATAACTGGTACAGAAGTCCAACTTTTACTTTGGTCAAAGTATCAACTCGATAAAGCCGAAACTAGGGTTTTAGGCCAATCGGGGCAATTTCTTGACATTTGCTCAACATGAACCCTTCATGACTTTTGTTGTAGAGTTCATCTAGAGTCATTTGGGCAAAGTTGCAAAGCTTGGTTGATTATCTATAGTTCCATTAACTTAATGGGGCAAATTCTAACAGGAATGGAACTTATCATTTCATGTGACTTTTTGATTCCAAACTTCATGAAACTTTTCCAGGGATCAATATAGATAGGTACCAAGGTGAGACACATGAAGGTATTGCAATAAAACTACTCAAGCATATATCTTGAAAAGGGGCCTATATGTAAAGCAATGGTACAACAACCCACTTTAGGTTAGACTCACCTCCATAGGTTAACCTTGACATCGTCATCTCCACTCATGTTTGATCTTAAACCCACCACTTAATTGGTGATAAACACCTGGGGTGTTACAACAAGCGTCAGCTCACCATGCTCAGCAAGTATAACTATGGGGGATGCAAGGCTCAAAGGCTTGACACAAGTTAAGCGGTCAGCATTTTAGTTGGTCATATTTTATTAACACCTAAGTAGCTAACTTAGTGGAGAAAACCCATTCCCAAGTGAGAAGTTATTATAATCATCAATATTTTAAGATATCACCCATCCACCCACATATTTGGCTATACATAAAGGGTCCAGGCTGCTCGTGTCCGTGAGCACGACTGATATATCAGTTTGATCAAACTCTGCAGAGTGTGTACACTTTCACCTTGAGTCGTGATACCCATTTGCCCGGGGCCCGTCGACCCCCTAACACTCCCAAGGTGAGTGGGCAGGGATCACTACGAAGCCTTTCACTAGCCACCCTAACAAGTTAGTAGCCATGAGGTTTCAGCGTCTAGGCGAATGGAGCCCCCCTTCAAGAGTGGCACACCATGACCGCAGCCCAGTACTCACCTTGATAGGCAAGAAGCCATTCTGCAACCTAGTCCCCCCTCTTGCGCCTTTCGGTAACTACTAACAAGCTAGAACAAACTAGCTATACAGCTAAGACCGTTCCCACTTTGATTCTCAAAGTTGTACGGACGTCCTGGGTTGTCACTTTAAGTGATAGTCCTTATGGAGAGTAACTGGAGCATCAAGTACCCATACTCCAGCCCCCTTTAGATTGCTAAAAAGCATCTTTTATCCATTGTTTCATATAACCATCAGTCAAGATTACAATTGAGCATTGTTGAGCGTAGCAACTTATCCTTCTATTATGCAAAAACCTCCCATAGGTAACAAGGAATATAGATCAGGTATATCTAGGTATATCCTTAGGGTATATCAAATTAGACACATGCATATGTATAACAGTGATTAAACTTGCTAGGTAACAAGGAAACCATAGGCTATACTTGCCTTCCTCAAAAGCTTGGTCCTGAAACTACTCCTCAAAGACCTGCTCCTCGAAAACCCCGCCCTCTAAACGCATAACCATCACCAAGCAAGTCCAGACAGTCATCACATGCAAGAAATATATACATTTCTATTAGAACATCACATCATATAGTGGGAACATAAAGAGAAGTAAATATACAACTATTCTACTCGTTACTATGAACACATGAGCGTGAAAATCACTCTTATCGGACCTAAAATGAGAAAGTTATGATCAAAACCATTTTCAGGGACGTTTCTAAAATTAAAAACATTTTTCTAAGGGCCTATACACTAATACTGAGGCCTACAGCGAAAATAAACCTAAAACCAAGGGGCTAACTCATAAAAACTCTAGCTTGGGACGGTGGGCACAAAAACCAGGGTCTGCAGGGGCTAAAACGCTAGAAAACGGGACCTAAAACTAATTATTTAGAACTGCAGTTGACCGCGGGTTGATTTGCTAAAACTACAAGGGCCTTCTTGCAAAAACAGCGGCGGCTGACGGGCGGGCGCCGACACGGCATGACGTGGCACGACGCGGTTGGTGGGGCTGCTGCGGATTGCGCGCACGCGTCCGACCCGCGGTCCCCCGCGGACCAGCGGCGGGGACGCGCCACGCGGCGGGCGCGGATAGGGCGTGGCTGTGGACCGAAGTCGTGGACCGCGTGCACAGACCCGGCCCCGCGGTCCACCGTGGACCAGCGACGGGAGGCCGCGGCGGCGCACCATGGAAACGGCTCCGAGCTCACCGTGGAGCAGCTGATACGGCGCTCCCGGGCTCGGTTCGCGACGTGGTGTCCACCCGGGGCTTGCGGGGATGACGGCGAACCCGTCCAAGGGCCCGGTAGCGGCGGAGGGGCTCACCACAGTGAGGGCGACGGTGGCAGACCTGCGGGGAGAGAGAAGATCACCGGTGAGGTCAGGTTTACGTGAAACAAAGGAAGAAAAGGCACGGGGTGGCCCCCAGTGGATGCGGCTCCACCTGGCGAAGCTCGTTGATGCTGCTACGACGTCGATGGCCGCCGGGGACGACAACCGAGGGGGGGGGGGGGAAAGAGTGCGGTGGTGCGGCGAAATGGAAAAGGGGAAGGAGAGGGGCTAGCCCACGGCTTTATAGGACGGAGAGGACGGTGGAGGGGCGTGGGATGGCGGCTGCGTCCACTGAGGTGAGTGGAGGGTCTTCAAGGCCACCACGCCGGCGGTTACCGGTGGGGTGAGCGGGCGGTGGCTACTTTGGCTGGAGGTAGCGGAAAGGGCGGGGGTCGCTGCCAGGTGGGCCGGGGGTGGCAGCGAACGCACACGCGGGGGGGGGGGGGGGGGAACCGGCCGAACGGGCGGGCGCGCCGTGCGGCTGGTTGGGCCGTGGCCCAGACGGATGCGGCGCGCGGGGGGGGGGGGAAAGAGGTGAAGGCCGGGCAAGCCTTGGCGGTCCGCTCGGTGGGCTGCTGGGGCCGCGAGTAGGAAGGGAGGTGGGGTGGGCCTCTTCTGTGGCTGGGCTGAAAGCATGGGGCGGGAGAAAAAAGAAAAAAGAAGGTTTTTCTAATTTCTGTTTTCTTTAAACAACTTCAAATTCAAACCAAGTTTGATTTTAAACCACTCAACTCTAGCCCTGCAGTCAAACAAAGAATTGTGATCCAGCATGAATGCAACAAAAATGTTTCTAAACCTTATATTTCATTTTAATAATCATGAAAATTATTATTTGACCTAGATAAATCATGGGAAAGTAAATAAAGGAAAATCAATTTATTACTAATTCTTAAAAATGATTTTTAGGGTGTTACATCTTCCTTGTGTTATTGTTCTATCGTTTTCTAATCAATTGCAGGGTCAAATTGACGAGCACGCCAAGGTTTCAAGACCCGATTCGATCGGCGTTTGAGGCTTAGGGAATCTCTAGCTCTCTAGTTCAACAAATCCTCCAAGGCCTCCAAGTGTGTTGTGCATGAAGTACACTTTTTTGTGTCAACACACTTTTTGGCACGCCCAATGGGACCATAATCGTCAACATGGATTATGACAATGAACAAGTCCTTAATATCTCTATAGATGATTTGCCTGAAGAGGCAAAGGCACTCATAGAGAAGGTAGTCCAGCAGTATCGAGACGAATGCTTGTTGTCGTTCACCAAGATGCGTGACAAGGTGATCCAGAAGACTATGCTTCCAAGAACATTTTTCCATGGACAGAGGGATCCTATTGTTGTTGCTGAACAAAATGCTATGGCTAAGACAATTAGAAAGACCATGGCAGCTACTCTTACCAATCACAATGAGGTATTCATAAGATCATTAACAAATGTGATGAAAGAGGTCATGTACGGAGCTCTAATTCATCAGACAGGGCCAGCTTACTTCAACCAAATGACAAGCAAAAAAGCAAGTTGATACTCAAGCAATGGTTGGAGAGCAAGCTGGAAACTCTGGTCAAGGGGGAAGTACTAGTCAATTCAGAGATACTACCCAGAATATGCAGCCTCCGGTGCAACAACCGATAATGAGTAATCAAGGGGGATATAATATGCCTCCATCGACTTCAAAAAATGCAACGCCATATGAGGGAAGGGTACCAAGTGGAGTTCCTCAAAGTTATCATTATGAATACAACACTTGGAATAGTGCACCCAATCCAGGATATCAGGATGGTCAGAATCTTGTTATTCAGGGTGTCCGAATCAACAAAATGGCCAACATGATGCTCAGATAGATCAACTGATGAATCAAGTGTTTGACATGATGCCGTGTTAGTTTGGCTTAAAACCGAAGAACACTGGGGCATCCTACAGGAAACCTTACCCAGAGTGGTATGATCAGGTGATGCTTCCAAACCGCTATAAAATTCTAGATTTCACCAAATTCACTAGGACAGATTCAATTTCAACCATGGAATATGTTAGTCGATATCTTGCTCAGTTGGGAGAGGCTTCTATGACTCTTGCATTTAGAGTGCGATTGTTTCCTTTGTCTCTATCTGGGTCTGCATTTTCTTGGTTTTCATCCTTTCCATATGGTTCTCTTTCAAGCTGGGAAGATTTGGAGAGCAAGTTTCATCAGTATTTCTATTCTGGCCTAGTTGAGAAGAACATTGGTGACTTGATAGAAGTATGACAAGGAAGAAATGAGTCAGGGGGCACTATCTTTAAAGGCTTAGAGAAGTCAGAAACCAATGCTATTCTTTAACTTTATCTGATGAAGAATTGATTTGTATTGCAATCCGTGGCTTACAACCAGCACTCAGGGAAAAAGTATCTGGAACAGAATATCAGAGTCTTGGAATGTTGGCTAATTGGATAGCCAGTATTAAGGCTCAGATTAGACTCTCAACTCCATGCAACAGTAGGCCTTAGAAGACTAGGAATGTTGAAACCAATAACTATTATGTCTCATCTGATGAATATGAAGAAGTTGCTGCTGTAGAATGGACATGGAGGCATTCAGAGCTTTTTCCATGGGCAACGACTAATAGTAATGATGCTGACAAATATGATTTTGACGTCACTAAGGCTAATAAGATTTTTGATATGTTTCTTGAAAAAGGTCATTGAAAGCATCTAGGCCCCGAGAGTTGGTTTCGGCAATTGATGACAACGCATTATTGCCATGACTAACGTGTGTTTTGCAGAAACTTTGGTAAGTTAGGTCATGGGGTTGATAACTGCTTTGGGCACTATGGTATTCAAGCCCCTTAATGGAAATCATTTTGGTTTTCAAAGGATTGACGACAAGATTAAGGATGGTTAGTTCCGGATGTCAAGGTATTGTGTTACATTTAGAATAGTCATTAAGATCTTCGCTTTTTTCCTTTGGCCGTACTATAAAGGGGGCATGAGCGAGTAGCTTGACCTAGGTGAGTCTTTTGTTTAGGTGTGGTGCACACTTGTTAAACTTAGCACTAGGTAGCTCAAGAATAGCTCAAAGCTCAGTTGGAAGCAACTTGGTTCAAGTTGCGTCGCGTTTCGTAGTCATTAGAGACGTTTTTCCTTGACCGGACGCGGTGTCTGTCACGACCGGACGCGTCCGGTCAGTGCTAAATAGTTACTGCGTTTCAGCGCTATTGACCGGACGTGGTCCTTGCGAGGACCGGACGCGGTGTTCAGGCTGACACGTGTCACAGAAGGGAGATCACCTAATCGGACGCGACTAGGAAGTGATCGGCGCGTCCGGTCACGTTCCAATAAGGTACTCTGACGATCGAACGCATCCGGTCATCACTGATCGGACGCGGTCGTGCGTCAGGTCAAAGTACAGTAAGCTCCCTACACGATCGGACGTGTCCGGTCACCCCTGATCGGTGCGTCCGGTCACTCAGCGAAGTGTTTCAGTTTTTCGACCGTTATGTTCGACCGGCGCGTCCGGTCAATGTGTATTTTGCTGAGTTGGCAGGTAACGGTTGGATTTTTCTGTGGGGTGTATAAATACATCCCCTCCACCTCTTTTAGAGGTCTCTTGCTCATTTGTTCAGCTGAGAAACACCTTTGAAGTGCAAGAGAGTGCAAGAGCTCTAGTGAGGGTAGTGATTTGAGAATCAAAGTTTGAGAGTCCCTCACTAGTGACTAGGGAGTAGCAAGTGTGCATCCATCTTCTCATTAGGCTCATTGTGGTCAAGTGAGAGTTCTAGCTTGTTACTCTTGGTGATCGCCATCACCTAGATGGCTTGGTGGTTATTGGGAGTTTGGTGATCATCCGGCGGAGCTTGTGGATGACCCAACTCATCTTGTGAGCGGTTTTGGGCGATTCACCGTGACGGACTGTCGAAGAATCAGCCCGTAGAGAGCACTTGATCCTTGTGTGGATCAAGGGAGAGCTACACCCTTGCGCGGGTGCTCCAACGAGGACTAGTGGGGAGTGGCGACTCTCCGATACCTCGGGAAAACATCGCCGTGTTCCTTGCCCTTACTTTCAAGCATTTACTTTCTCGTATTACTTTCATTGCTTGGTTTACTTTCCTAGAATTGCCATGCTAGACTAGGATTGGAACTTAGGGTGCAAAACTTTTACCGGTAGAATCACAGGGAACACAAGTAGGCACTAGGGGTGAATTTTGGCTTGTAGGATTTAATTCTTGCAATTAATTTTTAGAAAAGCCCAATTCATCCCCCTCTTGGGCATCTTGATCCTTTCAATTGGTATCGGAGCTGAGTTGCTCCTAAATTAGGCTTCACCACCTAGAGCAAGATGTCTAATGGGGAAGGACCACCTCCCACCTTTGAGGGGGATGATTTTCCATATTGGAAAATCCGCATGGAGGCGTACCTCGAAGCCATAGATGTGGGGTGTCTTAGAGCCACCACCCAAGGGCTTCCCACTATCAAGGATCCCGCCAATCCAAGTGGTGACGAGGAGAAGTACGACCGGTGGAATGCAAAGGCCAAAAATGCACTCTACTAGAGATTAGGCAAGATATCTTCAATCGTGTGCGTAATACAAAAAACGCTCATGAATTGTGGGAAAACCTTTGTGCTCTCCATGAGGGAACCAAGAGTGAGCGTGAGGAACACTATCATATTGCTTTAAAGAAAATTAATTCTTTTGAGATGCTTCCTAAAGAAAGCGATAATGACATGTACACTCGATTGAATGTTCTTGTAGAAGATCTCAATTCTCTTGGGCTCACCCAAATGAGTCAATCGGATGTTGCAAGGAGGATCTTGAGCGTTCTTCCCGTTGAGAAGTATGGTCACATTGTCACTGTGCTTCATCAAAGTGATCTCTCCACCACAACACCGACTCAAGTATTGGGAAAGATCAATGCACATGAGATGTACATGCACATCACTCCGAAAGAAGGCTCATCATCTTCCAAGAAGAAGGACTTGGCCTTCAAAGCTAGCCATGACAAGAAGAAGAAGAAGGGTCAAGCCATGATGGTGCAACAAAGCTCAAGTGAAAGTGATATTGATGATGCATCACTTGCACTCATGGTGAGGAAGACCACCAAGATGCTAAAGAAGCTCAACAAGAGTGGCATCAAGTTCGACGGCAAGAAGAAGAAGTTCTTCACTAGTAGCAAAAGAAAGCCCATATCCGAGATGGATTGCTATAATTGTGGTGAACTTGGCCACTTAGCTCATCAATGCCCTAGGCCTCCAAAAGACAAGTACAAGAACAAGAACAAGGGCAAGAAAAATGACTCAAGTGATGAAGAAGATGAGAAGAAGAAGAACAAGCCATACAAGAAGAAGGATGGCAAGAGGAAAGAGTTCCACAAGAAGAAGAAGGGAGGCAAAGCCTACATTGTTGGTGATTGGCTCACCGACATTGAATCATCATGTGAGTCCTCCGGTGATGAGAGTGATGATGAGAAAGAAAAGGTTGCCGCATTTGTGATTGGGCCATCATCATCTTCACCGACGTCTTCATCACCACCTTCACCGCCACCTTTACCATCATCATCCACAACTCACCTATGCCTTATGGCCAAGGGTGAACGAAAGGTACAAAACAATGATAGCGATGATGATGATAGTGATAGTGATGATGAATATGATGCACCTTCTTATGATGAACTTGTAAAATTATTGAACAAATACTCTAAAGTCATAAGAAGAACTAGAAATGAAAATGATGAGCTCCAAAATGAAAATGAATCACTCTCATCTAAGCTTGAAAATGCACAAAAGGCTAGTGATGAGCTCAAAGATCAAAATGAAATTATGTCTTCTACTCTCAAGGAGCTCAAAACTTCTAACAAAGAGCTTAGAGATCAACATGATAAACTTGAGAAGAAGCATGATGAGCTCAACACTAGGCACAATTCGCTAAAAGACAAATATACTACATTAAAAATCAACTATGATAGTCTTGTTGTTGCTAATGAGCTTTCTCTTGAGACACATGATGCTACTAACCAAGTTGTTAAGATTGATATAGCTACGTCATGTGATGACTTGATCATTGAAAGCATTGAGCAAGGCTCTAGTGGCAAAGGCAAGAGTGTGGTTGAGTCCAACAACTATAATGATTATGACAAGATCAAGAGTGAGAATGAGATGCTTACAAATGAGAAAGAGAAGCTAAAAGGGTTGATGGCTCTTGAGAAGCAAACTTCAAATGAGTCACTTATTGAAGAGAACAAAAAGCTCAAGCAAGAGAAAGAACATCTCAAGACCGGCCTAAGCAAGTTCACAAGAGGCCAATATTTGCAAAGTGAGCTACTCATAAACACCGTCATGAAGATGGATAGAAGTGGCATTGGTTACTTGGCAAATCAAGAGAAGAAGGCTAAAGCTCAACAACAACAAAGCAAGTCAAAGCCCAAGCCAAAGAGATGTGTTGAGTGTGGACAAGAAGGCCATTTTGCTCATGAGTGCAAAACTCCACCACCACAACCCCTTGCCCAAGCATGCTAGATCCTTTGCCTTTAATGCTCATTACATGCTTAGAAAAGATTCAAGTGGAAAGATAAAAGTTATGTTCTTGGGTCCCCCAAACAAGAATAGGCCTAAGAAAATATGGGTTGCCAAGTCACTAGTAGAGAAAGTCAAGGGTCCCTAAACAAAAAGCTTGATCTCTTGTGTGTAGGTGAACTATAAGACCGGTGGATCTCATTAGGTTATTGATAGTGGTTGCACTCAACATATGACCAGTGATCCTCGTATGTTCACCTCACTTGAAGAGAATGGGGTATGTCAAGAGAAGATCGCATTTGGTGATAATTCAAAAAGCAAAGTCAAGGGTATAGGCAAGATTGCAATATCAAATGATCACTCTCTCTCAAATGTGCTCTATGTTGCTTCATTGAGTTTTAACTTGCTATCCGTTGGGCAACTTTGTGACCTTGGCTACCATCGCTTGTTCACACCAAATGAAGTGGTAGTTTCAAAGATAGATGACAAGAAAATGATATTCAAAGGCTTTAGATACAACAATCTTTATCTTGTTGACTTCACCTCCGAAGATGCAAACTTAATGACATGCTTGTTCACCAAGACCTCACTTGGGTGGCTTTAGCATAGGAGGCTTGCTCATGTTGGAATGAACACTCTCAACAAGCTATTGAAGAAAGAATTAGTGAGAGGCTTGAAGGATGTAAAGTTTGAAAAGGGCAAACCTTGTAGTGCATGTCAAGCCGGCAAACAAGTTGCAAACACTCATCCAACCAAATCTTACATGTCAACTTCAAGAGTGCTAGAACTTCTACACATGGATTTGTTTGGTACTACAACTTACAAGAGCTTGGGTGGAAATATCTATTGTCTTGTGATAGTGGATGACTACTCAAGATACACTTGGACTTTCTTCCTTCATGACAAATCCGAAGTGGCAAATTGCTTCAAGAAGTTTGCAAAGAGAGCTCAAAATGAATTCAAAGTCAAGATAAAGAAGATTAGAAGTGACAATGGAAAAGAGTTTGACAACACAAATATTAAAGCTTATTGTGATGAGATTGGAATCAAGCATGAAGTTTCATCAACCTACACCCCTCAACAAAATGGTGTAGTTGAGAGAAAGAACCGGACTTTGATCACCTTTGCAAGAACAATGTTAGATGAGTACAACACTCCGGAGAAATTGTGGGCCGAGGCAATCAACACCGCATGCTATGCTTCAAATCGCCTCTTCCTACAAAAGTTTCTTGGCAAGACCCCTTATGAGTTGCTAAATGGGAAGAAGCCGGACGTCTCATTCTTCCGGGTGTTTGGTTGCAAATGCTACATCTACAAGAAGCGTCAACACCTAGGGAAGTTTCAAAAACGTTGTGATATTGGTTTTCTTGTTGGTTACTCATCAAAGTCCAAAGCATATAGAGTATTTAACCATGCCACCGGTTTGGTTGAAGAAACATATGATGTGGAATTTGATGAATCTAACGGCTCCCAAGGAGCAATTGAGAATTGTGATGATGTAGGTGATGAACCATTGAGGGAGGCAATGAAGAACGTGCCGGTGGGAGACATCAAGCCAAAAGATGATGAAGATGATGTACAAATTGTCGATCCACCATCTTCATCACATGTGCCTCAAGATGATGACAAGAATGAGAGAGTTGAAAATGAAGATACTCATGTCTCTCATGAACAAGCCAAGGCACAAGCTCAAGATGTTGATGCTCCCCAACCCTCTCCTCAAGTGGTTGATAGAAGAAACTCGCCTCTACTTCAAGCACATCCACAAGATCTCATCATAGGGAGTCCTACAAAGGGTGTAATGACTCGATCTCAAAAGCTTGCTTCTTTTGTTGAACATCACTCTTTTGTCTCTTGTGTTGAACCTAAGAATGTAGAAGAAGCTCTTCAAGATCCGTATTGGGTGAATGCTATGCATGAAGAATTGAACAACTTCACCCGCAATCAAGTTTGGACACTTGAAGAGCATCCAAAAGGTGCAAGAGTCATTGGAACCAAGTGGGTGTTCCGCAACAAGCAAAATGACCAAGGCATAGTAGTGAGGAACAAGGCAAGACTAGTTGCAAAGGGGTTCTCTCAAGTTGAAGGTCTTGATTTTGGAGAGACCTTTGCACCCGTTGCAAGACTTGAAGCCATTCGTATCCTTCTTGCATATGCATCACATCATGATATGAAACTATATCAAATGGATGTGAAAAGTGCATTCTTAAATAGCTTCATAAATGAACTAGTCTATGTTGATCAACCTCCCGGGTTTGAAGACCCTAGATATCCTAATCATGTTTATAGGTTGTCCAAGGCGCTATATGGGCTCAAGCAAGCCCCTAGAGCGTGGTATGAGCGCCTCTGGGACTTCCTCATTGAGAAGGGCTTCACCATTGGGAAGGTCGACACTACACTATTCACCAAGAAGCTTAATGGGGAGATCTTCATTTGTCAAGTCTATGTTGATGATATCATCTTCGGATCAACAAATGAAGATTATTGCAAGGAATTTGGTGAATTGATGTCAAAGGAGTTCGAGATGTCTATGATTGGTGAGCTCACATTCTTCCTTGGTTTTCAAGTCAAGCAAATGAGAGAAGGGATTTTCATCTCTCAAGAAAAGTATACCAAGGATCTTCTCAAGAGATTCAAGATGGAAGAGTGTAAGCCAATCAAGACCCCAATGCCATCTAATGGACATCTCGACCTAGATGAGGGAGGTAAATCGGTTGATCAAACTCTCTACCGTTCTATGATTGATAGCTTGTTGTACCTTACCGCATCTAGGCCCGATATCATGTTTAGTGTGTGCATGTGTGCTCGCTTTCAAGCGTGCCCTAAAGAACCTCACTTAAGTGTCGTAAAAAGAATTTTAAGATATCTTAAGCACACCCCAAGCATTGGTCTTTGGTATCCCAAAGGAGCTAGATTCCAACTAGTTGGCTATTCTGATTCGGACTATGCCGGTTGCAAAATTGATAGAAAAAGCACATCTGGAGGGTGCCATTTGCTTGGGAGGTCTTTAGTATCTTGGTCATCTAAGAAGCAAAATAGTGTGGCTTTGTCCACCGCCGAGGCGGAATACATTGCCGCGGGGGCTTGTTGTGCACAAATCTTATACATGAAACAAACCCTCCTAGACTATGGAGTTGTTCTTGAAAATGTGCCACTTTTGTGTGACAATGAAAGTGCCATTAAAATTGCTAATAATCCGGTACAACACTCACGCACCAAGCACATTGATATCCGCCACCACTTTCTAAGAGATCATGTTGCTAAAAATGATATATCACTAGAAGGTGTAAGAAGTGAAAATCAATTAGCGGATATCTTCACTAAACCTTTGGACGAGGCTACCTTTTGTAGGTTGAGAAGTGAACTTAATGTGCTTGACTCTAGTAACTTTAAAAAATGAGCTTGTGTTGTCCCTTGCATTGCATTGTATTATATGTCATGTTTAACTCTCCGCAATGCATCTAGGACTTGTCTAACACGGTTACGATAACCCTCCTTTGGAGGAGTGAAGAAGCCTAACTGTGGATCAAACTTGACAAGCAACCTAGTCTTTCCTTCTTGTTTTGCATTGCATATGCATGGTTGTTGCTTTGTCGTTTCTTTTCGGTTTGGCTTTGAGCAACCTCTGTGTTCGTCCATGAATAGAGAGAGCATTTGACGCTCCCAAGGGTTCATAAACTCTATTGCATGGCCATACGTTGCTCCTTGGGTGTTTATTGCTTATTTTCCTAAAAATAATATTAGCCCAAGGCAAATTATTTTGAAAAACTTGAGGGTTTGAGTGAGGTCACTCATATCAGGTTCCAATTGGTGTTTATTTGAGTCTCTTTGAATTAGAACTTGATTGGGAGAAGTCGCGTCGAAGATCGGATTGAAGAAAGGCGTTAAACTATGACCGGACGCTGGACCGGACGCTGAACCGGACGCGGTGCTGCTTCACCACTGCGTCCGGTCCTGGCGACCAACAGCGCGTCCGGTCATCCCGAAGACTTTCTCTTGGACCTGTGACCGGACACTCGACCGGACGCATCGTTGTTGACCACCGCGTCCGGTCCTAGACCCCACCACCGCGTCTGGTCATGCACGATGAGTTTCCCGGATGACCTCCGACCGGACTCTGTTCGCGTCCGGTCAGCCCTAACCGGACGCGTCCGGTCGTTCCAGGAGCTTACTGGACTGTGACCGGACGCTGCCCCACCGCGTTTGGTCAAGCGACCACCGCGTCCGGTCAGTGCTTCAAAAGCGGATCTGAGCCTCTTTTAACTTTTCCGTTCTCAATCTGTTTTTTTCAATCCTATCTGCCATACGCCGCCGCTCCGTGCCCTAGCCCGCTCTCGCCGACTCGCCGAGCGCCGCCACACCTGCTCCTCCTCCGCTGCACCTTCTCCACCACCGCGCCACGCCCCGCTCGCGCCATCAGTGCCGCACCTCGCCAGCGCCACCACCGCGCGCGCCGCCCTAGCCCGCGCCACCGAGCCGCGCGCTGCCCCGCATCGCCATGCGCCACCGCCATTGCAGCTCCACGCCGTGGCCCACTCCCCACCATTGCAGCTCCGCGCTGTGCGGCCGTGTCTCCTCTCTGCTGGTTTTGCGCCACTGGAGACCTTCTCATGAGGTTTCCTCGTTTGCCCTAACCCTAATCACCTTCGGCCGTCCTCCGTCCGTGAAGGTGAAATCGGATTCTTGTTTTCAATCCTTTGATTCTTTCGATTAGGGTTTGTCGTGACGCTTCGTTCAATTTCTTATCACCGTTACTTGTCTCGGCAATTTCAGCGCTCATCCGGCGCTTCCGGGGAACTCTCGTGAATCAAGGTCTTCTCATCTCTTCACCGGATTCTCACCGATCGGAGGTAGCTATCGCTATTCTATTCATATCTTACCTCATATGCTTGCTACTTTTTGGATCTCTTATCTATTAGATAATATATGTTGCTTATAGTAGATCCATCTATTCTATCTTTTCAGTGAGTCTCGTCGGTGTGTTGGGTAGCAGTTGATCAGATTTGAATCCGAGGCCAAGCCTGTGGATACAGATTGAGGCCAAGCCTCTTGAGTGTCAGTTCACCATCTTTCAGGGTTTCTCAGCAGTTGGTCAGTATGGTTCAGTGCAAGAATGCTGGGGGTGGACCTAGTGACGGGGACGAGAGTCCTCCCAGACTGACAGAGGTTGCGCGTGGCAAGCGCAAGAAGACCTCCGCCAAAAAGAGGAAGAGAACACTTATAAAGGCAGAGATTGCTCAGGCAGTTGCTGATGCAGCCGAGATGGCAGAGAGGGGTGGCAGGAGTAGTGGGATCCATATTGGTGAGAGTCGCTTTCATCTTGAAGGTTGACAGCTTGATACTGAGGCCACCGAGGGGACAGAGGATATGCCTGTTGATCCGCCCACAGAGGATCCATAGGTGACAGAGGAGCAGACAGTTCAGACTCCACCGCATCGTCACTCAGGACGTACGTGAGCTTAGGTGACTCCTAGGCCAGAGGGCCAGCGTCGTGGAGGACGTCCACCTCCTAGGGCTCGAGGTCACCCCCCAGTCGAGCACTTTGACTTAAGGAGAGCTACAGCACGCCAGGTGCAGGCCCTGAGGTTTGTTGAGGTTGGTCGGTGGTTCCCACCTCAGTGGGACCCCCGAGCGTCAGAGGGCTTCTACACACCTCTGCACGAGGACTTCTATAGAGCTTACGTTGACAGCGGGAATGCTTTCTGACCTCAGAGAGTCTGTCGACTTGAGGCTCTAGTTCAGGTGGTTGGTGAGCAGCTCCGTCCGCACTTGTCGTTTCTTCTAGGCTTGTCAGATTTTCTAGGACAGACGGGAGCCTACTGCGGCACGTGGGTTAGGGAGTTCTACTCTTCTCTTTGGATTGACCCGGCTCATGAGTTCATCCACTTTGCATTCTGAGGCCATGACCGCAGACTCTACAGCACTAGGGTACGAGAGATTCTCATACTCCCTCCTTCAGATACGAAGATTCACCAGCTGTGCTTTGGTCAGACTGCTCCACCGAGACGCTCTCACAGTGTACAGTGCTCGAATCTCGTGAGCCTTTTGGCGAGGGGTCCAGACGTACACCTGCTAGCTTGACACCCCTCGCTAGAGTCTTGGATGCTATTGTCAGACGCACACTTCTTCCGAGGCTGGGGTACAGAGAGGGATTGACCCGTATGCAGCTATGGGTGGTGCATCACCTCATCTCACAGGCACCGTTCGACATCTGGGATCTTATGCCGTGTGAGATGGAGGATACCTTGGCAGAGGGTTTCAAGGGTCACCGTCAGCTGCCCTATGCACATTGGATATGCTTTATTATCAGATCTGCATGTGAGCTGCCTCCAGAGATTCGAGCTGAGATATCAGATACCACTACTGCTTTTCTAGAGTATGACATTCGTCAGTTGTGGGCTTCTGTTACCAGAGAGCAGGCACCCATGCTAGGACAGTGGGAGAGACCAGAGGTTCCCGAGACAGCAGCTGAGCAGGACGAGACCGTTCAAGGTCTCGCTGAGGCAGAGCTTGCAGATTTAGATGCTCAGCCTGCTGATCCAATTGAGGATGATGCTACTGACAGCACTGACGAGGACTACCAGCCCATCCCCCGGTACCGCTCTCCTCGGTCTCATGACCATGAGGCCAGTGGTTTAGGATCAGCCTCCCGCTCAGACCCAGCTATGGTGGCTATACTTGAGAGGCTGACCCAGGCCTAGGAGAGGCAGGAGATACAGATGCAGCATCAGGCTCAGGACACAGCAGCTGCATTTGCTCAGATTCAGGCTCGTCAGGACGAGTTCCAGAGGCAGCAGCTTGAGCTCCAGCGACAGCAGTTTGAGATGCAGCGACAGCAGGCAGCAAACCAGCAGCAGTACCTTGAGCTCCTGCGTCACTTGGTCACTGTTTGGGGTTCCTCCTCCTACGTCTGTCCTGACTCCAGCACTACAGTCAATGGACCTCAGAGTCAGGGACAGCCGAGCTTCTAGTTCACCTCTCCCCAGCAGTAGGTTCCCCAGACCTTCCAGTCCCCGAGCTACACTCCTATTCAGACGGGGTTCACTCCTTCAGATCAGCCTCGCCCTCACCTTTTGACAGGCACTCCTTTCGCTGACTTGAGTGCCTCCTACAGTGAGTTGACTGGTCAGCTGACGCCCTCGCACACCACTCTTATGACTTCTTCAGGGTTGTCAGCTTCAGCGACAGTGGCTCCTCTAGTGACAGGGACTGGCATCACAGAGACTGTACCATCGTCCGTTGCCTCGACAGATCCTCCAGGTGTTGGCTCGCTTCAGGCTTAGGTGACAGAGACTGCTCTGCTGGTTGCTACATCTTCGTCAGTATCTACTCCTGTTCTTCAGACCCAGACCGCTTCACAGCCACGTGCTTCTACAGAGGGTTAGCCTGACAGCTCAGAGTCTGAGGAGGATACTTCATAGTTCATGATCACTCCGCGCTCCTCGGCACCCGACACGACTGCTTTTGTTCCCCCGTCAGATCCTTAGTTTAGTTTTTGGCGGTTGATGCCAAAGGGGGGGAGAGAGTAGATTCAGGGGGAGTTTTGATAGAGGGGTTTTGTTTTTCTTTGTGTGCTACATTCATGCATAATGTTTACTTTTCCGCACTTGCATTTTGTGACATGTGTGCTTGTGAGATACTTGAGTCTTATGTGGTCTATCTTGTCTCTATGTTATATCATGCCACTTATTTGGTTCTAGCTCATAAGGTTGTGCTTCCGTGCCTTACTCTGATTTCATATGAGCTATGTTTTATGTGTACTAACGCTTCATGTCTTATCTTATGAGTACACCATGTTGGCTTGGAGCACATAAGCAATTTCTAATCCCCTGTGCTTATTGCTTATTGCTTATGTGAACCAAGCATGTTCGAAAACCTCAACTCTTATATCTTCTGAATCTATGTGTTATCATCAATCACCAAAAAGGGGGAGATTGAAAGCATCTAGGCCCCGAGAGTTGGTTTCGGCAATTGATGACAACGCATTATTGCCATGACTAACATGCGTTTTGCAGAAACTTTGGTAAGTTAGGTCATGGGGTTGATAACTGCTTTGGGCACTATGGTATTCATGCCCCTTAATGGAAATCATTTCGGTTTTCAAAGGAATGACGACAAGATTAAGGACTGTTAGTTCCGTATGTCAAGGTGTTGAGTTACATTCGGAATAGTCGTTAGGATCTTCACTTTTTCCTTTGGTCGTACTATAAAGGGGGGCATGAGCGAGTAGCTTGACCTAGGTGAGTCTTTTGTTTAGGTGTGGTGCACACTTGTCAAACTTAGTAGCTCAAGAATAGCTCAAAGTTCAGTTGGAAGCAACTTGGTTCAAGTTGCGTCGTGTTTCGTAGTCGTTAGAGACGTTTTTCCTTGACCGAACGCGGTGTCTGTCATGACCGGACGCGTCTGGTCAGTGCTAAACAGTTACTGTGTTTCAGCGCTGTTGACCGGACGCAGTCCTTGCGAGGACCGGACGCGGTGTTCAGGCTAACATGTGTCACAGAAGGGAGATCACCTAATCGGACGTGACTGGGAAGTGATCGGCGTGTCCGGTCACGTTCCAATAAGGTACTCTGACGATCGAACGCGTCCGGTCATCACTGATCGGATGCGGTCGCACGTCAGGTCAAAGTACAGTAAGCTCCCTGCACGATCGGACGCGTCCGGTCACCCCTGATTGGTGCGTCTGGTCACTCAGTGAAGTGTTTCAGTTTTTCGACCGTTACGTTCGACCGGCGTGTTCGGTCACGTCGACCGGCGCGTCCGGTCAACGCGTATTTTGCTAAGTTGGCAGGTAACGGTTGGATTTGTCTATGGGGTGTATAAATACATCCCCTCCACCTCTTTTAGAGGTCTCTTGCTCATTTGTTCAGCTGAGAAACACCTTTGAAGTGCAAGAGAGTGCAAGAGCTCTAGTGAGGGTAGTAATTTGAGAATCAAAGTTTGAGAGTCCCTCACTAGTGACTAGGGAGTAGCAAGTGTGCATCCATCTTCTCATTAGGCTTGTTGTGGTCAAGTGAGAGTTCTATCTTGTTACTCTTGGTGATCGCCATCACCTAGACGGCTTGGTGGTGATTGGGAGTTTGGTGATCATCCGGTGGAGCTTGTGGATGACCCATCTCATCTTGTGAGCGGTTTTGGGTGATTCACCGCGACGGAGTGTCGAAGAATCAGCCCGTAGAGAGCACTTGATCCTTGCACGGATCAAGGGGGAGCTACACCCTTGCATGGGTGCTCCAACGAGGACTAGTGGGGAGTGGCGACTCTCTGATACCTCGGGAAAACATCACCGTGTTCCTTGCCCTTACTTTCAAGCATTTACTTTCTCGTATTACTTTCATTGCTTGGTTTACTTTCCTAGAATTGCCATGCTAGACTAGGATTGGAACTTAGGGTGCAAAACTTTTACCGGTAGAATCATAGGGAACACAAGTAGGCACTAGGGGTGAATTTTGGCTTGTAGGATTTAATTCTTGCAATTAATTTTTAGAAAAGCCCAATTCATGCCCCCTCTTGGGCATCTGGATCCTTTCAGTCATATTAAATTAACAACAAATCATAAGATGCCTTCGACCGAAGAGCTTAAGAAGTGAAGATATTGTAAGTATCATGGCACCAACACTCATCACACCAATGATTGTAGAGCTTTTCATGAGTGTATTCAGAAAGCCATTGAGCAGGGGAGGATTGGTCTTGAGAAGAACAAGAAGACTATGGATATTGAAGGGCATCCTTTCTCTCAAAATATGGTTGCAGCCATGTTACCAAAAGGGAAAACTAAAGTGCTTACATTAGATAAAGCTAGGGAAGCTAGGACAGTCGATCCCGAATCACAAATGACAGCTAAGGAGTATCGTGAGGTCAAGAGAAGACAAGATCGGCAAAAGAGCCGATTGGAACAGGCTACATCTTCAAAGGCTGGTGCTATGCGTCGACGACCAACTTCTCAGATTTTATTGAAAAAATGGAGATGTCAACAAGAAAAAGATTACCAAAGATGGCTGGAGGAAGAAGATTATAGGCGTCGTCATGAAAAAGAAAGGCATGAGAAAGAACAAAATGAATCGCATTGGAATTGTCCTTTCTTTAGGCATTGCTGGAATGAAGGTTTTAGATTGCCTACTCAAAACAATTGTCCTAAATGTAGTGATTAGTATTGGGAATATAGGCAATCTAAGACCTACCGCCGGTCTATGTATCAACGTCTTGATTATTCATAAGACATGGATCGACGTGTAAAAAAGGAAACTATTCATGATCGACTAGGAAAAAGAATGGTTGATCAAGATTTAGCCGATTATGAAGGTGAAGAGTATGTTTGGCAAGATGGTTAGTGGTGTCCAGGTGGACTAACTAGAAGATAGAAAATAAGGGTTCAACACTTGAGGAACCAAGAATTAAGGAAAGAGAAACATTAAGTTTGGCGTGCTAAGCAAACAGTCGATAAAGGTGCGCCATCGGCTAATATTGATGCAATTTTCATACTACCGACAGAGTTCAGGGCTACTGGGAATCAAGATGATGAATGTACCGATGATGAGGAAAAACCTGTTGCTCAGTTACTTTTCCAAGCAGAGAGTGTAATTTCTAATAAACTAGAAAAACATTTGCACTTGAAAGCTTTGTACCTCAAAGGTTTCATCGATAGAAAGCCAATGATTAAGATGTTGGTTGATGGAGGAGCAGCTGTTAATTTGATGCCTTACACTACATTCTGAAAGCTTGGAAAAGGAGTTGATGACTTGTTGAAGACAGATGTCAGGCTTTAAGATTTTAGTGGAAATCTAATACCAAGGGAGCTGTGAATGTTGAATTGACAATTGGAAGCAAGACAATGCTGACCACTTTCTTTGTTATTGATGGGAAAGGTGCATATAGTTTGCTCCTTGGCTGAGATTGAATTCATGCCAATTGTTGTATACCATCCACTATGCATCAGTGTATTATTTAGTGGATAGGAGATGCCATTGAGGTGGTTCAGGATGATACATCTGTTACTATTGCAGCAGCCAATCTGACTGGATGAAATTTTGAAGGAATTAAATGCTTCTCTGGTAAGACTTGGGAAGAAGAAGTCATCAATATCATCGATGACAGTCAACAGCCGATACAAGCAATCGGCTCTGAAAGTTTATTTTAATGGATTCTCCAATCGATGATACTGAAGCCAAGTTGGGGCAAGGATTTACATCGACAGATGAATTAGAAGCAGTTGACATTGGACCTGGTGACAAACCTAGGCCGATGTATATTAATGCTAAATTAGATCCTGAGTACAAGCAAGAGTTGATAGTTCTGTTGAAAGAATTTAGAGATTGTTTTGTTTGGAAATATTATGAGATGTCTGGACTTGATCGATCAATTGTAGAACATCGATTGTCAATTAAACCTAGATATCAACCATTCAAGCAAGCTCTAAGAAGAATTAAGTCCAAAATTATGAAAGATGTGAAGATAGGAATTACTAGATTAAATGAGGCTAAATTCATACGATAGTGCCGATATGTAGAGTGGATATCAAGTGTAGTCCCTGTTTATAAGAAGAATGGAAAGATGAGAGTATGCATTGATTTCAGGGACTTGAATAAAGCTACCCCCATGGATGGTTATCCCATGCCAGTTGCCGATATGTTGGTGGATGCTACGGCTGGTCATAGAGTAATCAGTTTTATGGATGTTAATGCATGTTATAATCAAATCTTTATGGCAGAAGATATTCATAAAACTACTTTTAGATGCCCTGGTGCCTTGGGATTATTTGAGTGGGTGGTAATGACATTTGGTTTGAAAAATGTTGGTACAATTTATAAAAGAGCTATGAATTTTATCTTTCATAAGCTGATTGGCAAAATAGTTGAGATTTATATTGATGATGTGGTTGTGAAATCCAAAGGCTACAAAGAACATCTTCAAGATCTTAGAGCAACTCTTGAATGCACAAGGAAATATGGTTTGAAAATGAATCCAAATAAATGTGCATTTGGTGTTTCAGCTGGTCAATTTCTGGGTTTCATGGTTCATGAAAGAGGAATTAAAGTTGGTCAGAAAAGCATGGAAGCTATTGACAAGGCTGTACCACCAATGAATAAGACTGAACTTCAATCCTTGATCGGCAAAATCAATTTTATCAAAAGATTCATATCAAACTTGTCAGAAAGGATTTTGCTGTTCTCAGTATTATTGAAGTTGAAACATGATCAAGAGTTCAAATGGGATGATGTACAACAGAAGACATTTGAGGAAATTAAAGAGTATATGAAGTCTCCACCTGTTCTAGTCCCTCCACAGCAAGGAAAGCCTTTCAAGTTGTATGCGTTGGCCGATGTCCATACAATTGGTTTGGCCTTAATTCAGGAATTTGAAGGAAAAGAGTGGTTAGTTTTCTATTTAAGCAAAAGGCTTTTAGATCCTGAAACCAGATATTCTCCCATTGAAAAGTCATGTTCGTGCTTATATTTTTCTTGCACTAAATTACGGTATTATTTATTATCTGCTGAGTGCACAGTGGTATCCGAATTTGATGTGATCAAACACATGTTATCTATGCCTATTTTGAATGGGAGGATTGGGAAGTGGATTCTTGCATTATCAGAATTTGATTTGAGGTATGAATCGGCTAAAGCAGTTAAAGGATAGGTAATGGCCGATTTTGTTACCCACCATCACAAGAAAGAGGTTGAAATAGTAAGTTTAGCTCCTTGGACTCTTTTCTTTGATGGATCATCATGCAAACAAGGTGGTGGAATTGGCATTGTGATTATCTCGCCTCGGGGGGCAAGTTTTGAATTTGCTTTTCCAATAAAGCCAGTGTCCACTAATATTCAAGCCAAATATGAAGCTATACTCAAAGGACTTCAACTTCTTAATGAAGTAAAGGCTAATGCAGTTGAGATATTTGGAGACTCTCAATTAGTGATCAATCAACTGATCAGCCTATATGAGTGTAAGGATGACACTTTAAAATTTTATTATGATCATTGTCAGGAAATACTTGATGGCTTTTCTTCTGTTTCAATCAAGCATTTTTCTAGATGTCAAAACTAGGAAGCAAATCAGCTAGCTCAAAGTGCTTCTAGGTATCAGCAAATTTATGAAGTTTTTAACAATGGTTTTGCCGATGATGCTGATTGGAGAAAGGAAATAATTGAATATCTTAAAGAGCCATCACAGAAGGTCTCAAGAAGGTTGAGGTATAAGGCTATTAAATTTGTTCTTCTTAATGATCAGTTATATTATAGAACAGTTGGTGGTGTACTGCTTAAATGCCTTAATTAAGAGGATGCAAAGGTATTGATGGGAGAAGTTCATGAAGGTGTTTGTGGTGCACATCAATCAGCTCATAAGATGAAGTGGGTAATACGAAGAGTTGGTTATTTTTGGTCGACAATGCTAGAAAATCATTTCAAATATTACAAGGGCTGTAAGGATTGTCAAAAGTTTGAAAATATTCAAAAGTCTCCAGCATTGGCTATGAACCCCATTATCAAGCCATGGCCGTTTAGAGGTTGGAGAATTGATTTAATCGGCCAAATTTATCTACCGTCTAGCAAGGGGCATAAATTTGTATTGGTGGCAACAGATTATTTCACTAAATGTGTTGAAGCAATTCCATTGAAGGTTGTGACGTCTGCTAATATGATTGAGTTCATCAAAGAGCATATCATTTATAGATTTGGCATTCCTCAAACCATAATGATAGATCAAGGGAAGATGTTTACATCCAAAGTGTTTGAAGATTTTGCTGCCAATACTAGTTTTAAATTGATAAATTCATCTCTATATTATGCCCAAGCAAATAGACAAGCAAAGGCGTCTAATCAGATTTTGATAAAAAATGATTAAAAAGAAGATCAGTGAAAATCTAAGGAAATGACATTTAATTCTTAATGAAACTCTATGGTCGTATTGGATGGCTTGTTATGGATCTACCAAATATTCACCATATGAGTTAGTCTATGGACATAGTGCTGTTTTGCCTTGGGAAACTAAAATTGGATCAAGACGTGTTCTGTTACAAGATAATTTGAAAGCCGATGATTATAAATGCCTTGAATGGACAATTTTGAAGATTTACATTGTCATCAGCTAAAAGCTTTGGAAAATATTGAGGCCAATAAGTTGAGGATTGCCAAGTATTATGATAAGAAGGTCAAGGACAAGCAATTCCATAAAGAAGATTTGGTTTGGAAAGTTATCTTGTTGATTGAAACCAAGGACAACAAATATGGAAAATGGTCGCCGAATTGGGAAGGTCCTTATAGAATTACTCGTCATGTGCCTGGTACTGCTTACATCTATGAAACATTAGAAGGAGAGGAATTTTCTAGAGCGATTAATGGCAAGTTTTTCAAGAAATATTCTTCAAGCATTTGGGTGGATTCGTTATAGTCGATTGTCATGAAAATCAGGCTCTAATAGCCGATACCGTGTGTAACGCCTTCAGCAGAAAAAATAAAGATCAGATCAAGTCTTGATTCAAGACAAGAGCCGATGCGATATGCATCGCCTTTAGCGCAAAAAAACACAAAACATCACAAAGGATTAAGACTCAAACGCAAGTGCATTGACAAGATAAAATTTTATTAATGTAACCCTTAGTTACAAACTAAGGGCTGAGGAAGACCTTGTTAATGATCTCCTCGGCCGAGGTTACATCCGCCACCGCATCACCCAGGCCGATGAGGCTCTCCCTTAGCTCGACGAAGCCCTCGTGGTTGTGCTCCTCAACGAAGTTGGGGGAGAGGTTGTTGAGGAGGTCCACTCCGCTCTGGAACTAAGCGGAGGCCAGCGCATCAACGACGCCATGATGGACACCATGGAGAGCCACCTCCTAGACGCGCACCAGGATGTCCTAAAGGCGCTCAATCTCAGTGTTACCGTGGGCGTTCACGGCGGTGGTGGCGGCGGTGATGGCTTCCTTCAAGGTCTCGAACAAATGCATCAACTCTTCAAAGAGAGACACAAGAACCGCTAGTTAGTCGATACGTCAAGAAGATTAAAAAGTCTAAACAATTTGAAGGAAGAACTTACCAATGACCTTAGCGTCGGACGCCGCCAATTGCGCTCTGGCCACCCGGGTTACGTCATCGGGGGCGTCCAGAGCAGCCTGCACCATCCTGAGGGCTTCCTCCAGCTGGCTTGACTTCTTTCACTCCTCAGAGTACAAGTCCTCCATCGCCCTCATGCGGAGGAGAAAGTTCCAGGTGTCATCACCGGTAAACCTAGCGTCGAGGCCAGGAGCCGGTTCTGAGTCGGAGGAGGAGGAGGAGGAGGAGGAGTCTGAGCCACCAGGACCTGCTGGTCCCGCTCCGCCGGCTACGGTTGCTGCGGCGGTGATGAACCCTCGACCAGTGGTGGAGATCACCCTGCAATGGGAGGATGAAATTAGGAATGTAGATCAAGAAGAGTAGGGTTTTCTTCACAAAGGTTTTCATCTTACCCAGGGATGCGGCGATGATGGCGAGCAGGCCGGTTCACCTCCTCTAAGACGGCCTTCACCACACGCTTCCCACGGTCCGCCATGTTGGTCGCTAAGAAGAAGTGAAAGGAAGATAGATTTGAAGCGAGAAGTAACTAGCTGCAGCGATGGCAATGGTGAGTGTGTTCTCTATTAGCCCTGGCCTAGGTTTATAGCCAAAAGGTGACGCCTCGGCTTTGTGGGCAACGTGGGTGTAGTTAATTCAAGGAAAAGGAATCTTTCTGGAATCAAGGCGAAGGTGAACAGTTGCAGCGGTGGACAGCAGAAATTATTAATTGTAGTTTTGAATTTTTACTCAAGCCCGGACGGTTTCTTGAAAATCTAGATCGGCTAAAATACAGAACTTTGCTGATTTGAATGGAGCAATGTTTTGCCGATTGGCCAAGACAATCGGCTGACTATGAAATATTGGTTAAAATACAGAAGATTCAGTTTGAAACATTGAGATCTGCAAGCGTTGCGTCAAGAATTGCAAAGATTGGAAAAAGGCGTAAAAATGTGCTCGGTAGAGAAGTAATCTTTGTAGGGGTACACATAATGGACTTCTTGAAAGGCACAGTAGGAGTCAAGAAAATCAATCATAGCCAAGAAAAGGGGACATGATTTTATTGCTAATGAAATTCTTAGTTACAAACTAAAATCAAAGACCTTATTGATGACCTCTCCTAGGTTAGCATAAAGAGCTACTACGTTGGCCTCATCGACAAAATCATCAAGCAAAATAGAGATGCCGATGTGGTGAGAAGGATCCCTAGGAGGAAGGTAACAGAGTTCGTAGCCAGATCAGACTTGTGCAGAGGCAAAGGCGATGGCAACTCCATGACGAATGTCATGAAGGGCGATTTGTTGAATCCATTCCCAAACATCCCGGAGACGATCTAGGAGCGTGACACCTCGGGCATTGACCCCGTTTGTGGCATAAGCACCGGTGGCACGGAGACTATTGTGCTGCTGTTTCAAGGTTGAAAAGATGAAAGAGCAGATTGTCAGGTTATTTGCAAGATAAAATTTTGATGAAAAGAATTTTTACCCTCGAAGCAAATAGTAGCAGCTTGAAGCTCGGTCTGAAGATTTTGGATCTTGAGGTCTTAGGCATTGAGCTGGTGTGAGATCTGGTTGATGACCTAATAAGCACGATTGAGATCCTGATTGGAATCTATGTATAGGGAACGATATTTGTCCCTCTCAAGACGGAGATGCTCGATGTCACTAACACCAAAAATTGGCATCACCTAGGCTTGTGCGACCATCTAGTGATCAGGAGGCAACAACGGTGGAGGATTTGGATTCGGGTTTTCCTAATGATGCTGAAGGAGAGCTTGCAGCTCAACAGGAAGCTCATTACTAGGGCGCTTGCGGTTTTCCATTGGCATATGGAGGTTTCTTGGATTGAGTTTGAGACAAAGGAAAGCCTATGTGATATGTCAAAGGATGCTCTTTCCACAAAGCCTAAGGTTCATACTTATAGTCCAAAGGAAGTAAAATATCTTGGAAATGGATTGGGATTGTTTCAAAGATTATGGAGTAACAGACATGCAGAAGTTGGAGATGGTTTTTTGGAATATTTTGTTGAGTCAATTGAATTCCAAATTTTGAGCATAAAATTTTGGAAAAAATCAATTTTATCCCGAAATTAGGGGGTATGTGTTAACACCAAAATTTGGCAACGAATTTTCACTTATGGATCCATAGAAGAAAGATATGGAAACAACTAATTTTCTTCAAATCGGCTATTTGAAAGAATTGACTATGGTTGATGATGTCAGCAGCTCGTGACCATGATGGCGATAAAAAAGAAGAATGTGTCAGACTCTACAGAAAGGGAATGCTTGGGGTCCAAGTTATCATTCAAATTAGGTAATTTTTGGTTTAGGTTTTGGCAATTGTAACGAGTCGTCTTAGATTTGGAGTCGTATTGAACCTTGGGTATAAATATAAACCCCGACAATTGTAAAACACACATCAATCAAACACAATCTTTTCGCTCAACGCCAAACCCTAAGAGTAGGAGTAGAGTAGATTTCGGCGAGTTTCTTCAAATGAGCAGGGCTGCATCGGTTAAGTCCGACCTCCGGTTTGCTTGTAAGTACTGCCGTGATTTATACCTCGTTCATACGACAGCATTGGTTAGGTCCAAACTCGTACAAGCTTGATCTAAACTATCAGTTTTATCTAGTCTAAGCTAAGGCTACAATGGTTAGGTCCGATCTCTTCGCTAAAACTTGGTTATCGGCTCTGTTAGGCGTGGCAACCTAATAGATTCATTAAGTTATCGGTATTGTTTGTTTTCATTGATTTATTTAATTATAGCAATATCGCTTTGCCTGACTAAGATTGATAGATTTGGCCTTAAATCTTATTGCGATCCATCTTTTGAGATTAATGTCTAATTTGGCCAAGATGATTGATTTTCCTGATCGTATCGGCTAACTCTTTTCAATCTTGATCGTGTTATATTGTGCATTCAAAGCCTATGCAATCTTGATAGAACTTTGGTTAGATTAAGCTTGATCTTGCGAACATGTTGGACGCGACTTGGTCCAGTCATTATTATGGTTGTATGGAAACACCCCACTGTTAGTGATTGGATTTCAAATTCGACATGTTTAATAGATCAAGTCTTCTTTGATTAATGAGCTTATTCGTGGTCATACAAGTCTTTGTTCGTGCTTTGTGACCCTATCAGCTAAATAGCCGATGAGGTAGTGCTTCACCCGTGACGTAGTATGCATGCATCTATTTAAATATTGATTGGTATATTGAGCATGTTGGGCGCGACTTGGTCCAGTTATTATTATGGTTGCATGGAAACACCCCACTGTTAGTAATTGGATTTCAAATTCAACATGTTTAATAAATCTATTAGTTTTAATCTAGATTATTGCTTGCACGTCGGATCTATGTTCTCGTATCAACTAAACTCGATCGGCTAAAGGATTTCATGCTTACCATGCATATCAAAATAGTTGTTTTATCTTATTCTTTACTTTTCTTGTTATTATCAAACATAGATATTGACTTTTTAGTTAAAGGCCTTCATCATTGGCTATTGAGCCGTATATTTGGAACTGTCTGGCAACAAAGCCGGCATGTTCCGCCTTGTGTTATTGATTTATCGTTTCCTTATCAATTGTAGGGTCAAATTGACTGGCACGCCATGGTTTCAAGACCCGATTCGATCGGTGTTTGAGGCTGAGGGAATCTCTAGCTCTCTGCTTCAACAGATCCTGCAAGATCTCCAAGTGTGTTGTGCATGAAGTACACTTTTTTGTGTCAACAGGTTCATGTCTTTGATGGTGATTAAGTAATACACCTAAGACCTTGTGAAACTTATGTCATGCTTGATGTGCTTGCTCTCTCTCTATGTTTGGTTGTGTAATATTTAGTTAAATAACTATAGGTGCCTATGTCTTGCATTATCTTATGCTTGTCTTGAATGCTCTTATGTGATGCATCTCATGTTACTATTCTTCATATTCATACACTTGCATCTTGTATCTCATTTAGGTACGCTAAACTACGTGAGGAGCTGAAGGACGTGATGTTGGAGCTAAACCCGAAGACGGTGTTTGGTGGACTTATCCCGAAGGTGGAAGGACTGAGCAAGTGCTAGGATGAGAGATGCTCGCCAAGCGAGTGCCATCTAACAAACACTAACCTAGTGTTGGATCCTAGGCAAGCCCGAAGTATTCTAAACCTCCTATGTTTTTATAAATATCAAATTAAGTTATTTATGTTTGATGCATTAAGTTATAGGAGTTACTTGGAAACATTTGCTGCATATATATATTCTCCTTGTCCAGATAATGTACCTTGAATCCTATTTAGGTTTAGGATCGAATAAATGCTTAGCCTTGCTAAGTCGGTAGAAGTCGGGTGATTATATTTGCTATAGGGAGATGTCTGGTCACGGTTGGTTATATTTGCTATCGTGAAAATAACCATGTGTTAATAAATAAAAGGAGATCGGGCGGGATTGAGATAGAGAAGCGACAGGGCATGGAGGTCCTAGGCGCCTATCTATCCCTGTCCGTGTCGATTAAGGACCGATTCGCTATACGTCCTCATGTCATATTGAATGCATGTCTAACTCTTAGTTGGCTGGATAAGTCGTTCTGAGTGCGAAACCGAGTAGCTCGACTCAGGCCGGAAGCCATTAAGTGAAAGTGCGCACCCTGGTTAGTAGTAAGGATGTGCGGGGAGCCAATGGCATGAGCCCAAGGGCAGGGTAGTCCTGAATATCCTGACAGATTGGTTGAATCTCTGAGGGTGCGACGCTGATCGGACCCGCGAATTGGTTCTTGAGTTGTACCAAAGGTGACCTAAGGCTGCATTCGCGAGATATGTCTAGGTTTATGTTAGGAATAATTTCCTAGTTGGATAGGAATCGATTCGAGTCGCCATCTCTTCCGGATAGTGAGAACTTGACTGAGCAGCGGCAACATAGAAACACCTAATTGAACTTAATGGTTATGATGATGATTCATAATGCTACACCGGATATGGTTACTGATACTTGTTTAGCTTAGTTAAGTGATTGCTCTAGTACATATGTTAATCTAGAGATGCTTAATTAAGTAGGTATAATTTGATGCTAAAGATATTATATATTCAAGTTATGTATTTAAGTTTTTTATGTAAAATATTGTTAAGCTAGCTCCACCGATAAAGCCTTGCATACTCCTTAGTGTCATATTATTTTTGGTTTATGACGGGTAAGTCTAGCTGAGTACCCCTCGTACTCAGGGTTTATCCCACCATATTGCAAGTGCAGTTCTCAGCCTGTTGAAGATGGTGGCTAACCGCCGGTGGGCTCGGTGACTCTATAATTATTTCTCATCTTATGCTTTTGTCCGAGGATGCTAGCATTGTATTTGAAACTTATGTTATTGTAATCATTTGAAAGTTATGTTGCTTTTCACCAATCGGTTATGAAACCTAAACTTGTATTACTATTTGAGAACTCTTTGTAATACTATTTCTGCTGCAACTCCATGTATATAATTTGTATTTGCTTAATCATGCAATCTTGGTTGTGAAGTTGATTTACCGAGGTCCTTCATGACACTCGGCAGACTACCGGGTTTATACGAGTAAAAGTATGTGTGCATCAATGTGTTAAACGGTGACAGTCATACTTGAACTTGTATAAATTGGGTGGTTCTGTCACAAGGATATGTTCGCTTGGAAAATATCAGATATGCCCGGGATCCCTAGGGAGGTAATCGAGCACAAATTGGGTCTACCAGCTGGCACCCGACTAGTCAGACAAAAACAAAGACGCTATACACCCGAGAAGTGGTCTGCCATAAGAGATGAAATCAACCAACTACTGAAGGCCGGTTTCATACGAGAGGTCTCTTTCCCAGAGTGGCTACCCAATCCTGTCATGGTCAAGAAGCCTAATGGCACCTGGCGGATGTACGTGTGTTGACACCAATTTTGGCTCTATCCAAAATGTGTGAAAATATATATACCATATCAAATAAAATAATATAGATGGTCACATTCCGTCTAGATGTTAAATACAAATAATAGCATGCCGAAAAAATAAAACTAATGTATGTATATATATGGGGTTGGCTATGAAATATAGTGCATAAAAATATGCACGATGAGCGAAGGTATATGCCTGAATACTAAAGTGAGTTGACAGCATAATCTATCATATAAGTGGCGTGGTGATTATTCAAAAGGAGAAAGAAAAAGATAATGACTTATGCAAATGTATATGCACGTACGGAACAAGTCGGGCCACGGATACTCTCATACGGCGCTGCGGGAGTAAATAAGTATTATCGCATTTCCTTAATTACTGCAAGTAAAAATAGAAAAGCAACAATAAATAAATAAATAGTAGACCGTCCAAACGCCAGGCAAGGAAGAAACTCCTGTGAGCGCTTGGCATATTCAAACATAGTCAAAGGATGGCCACGTCTCCAAATCACTGCCGCGAGACCGAGTCATGCAACCTCGCTCTCTATTGATTTAAAAAATGGCGCCGCGCTGGCACCGCTTGATCAAGGGACTAGCAAATTCGAAATTGAACTCAAGAGCGCCAAGCAGTCCTGGCAACCACTCCCGCCGCTTTAGACCTGGACGTGACTTCTAAAGCAGAGAAACCGCCTTGCCACTGCAAGCGTTCGGAACACCCCACCACCACCCCCCTCCCTGATCCAAAGTGCCATCAGGCTGCCCTCACGCAAAACACCGACAGGCTGCCGTTCAGCTGCACTGATCGCCGGCCAGAAAAGCAAACCACCACCTCCAAAGCTGCCGCCGTGACAAGCGACGCCACTGCCGGAGATCCAGAAGGTGCTCCTGCAACAAGCTGCTGCGCGTTGTCCAACAGGCTCCGAAGGAAGGTGAGCGGCGCTTCACACACAGCGCTCCTCTGTAACCTTCTGTTCTTCGGCTCCAAGTCATCCATCGCCGGCACCATGATCAAGGCCTCATGCGTCGCTTCACTCTCTTGAGTTAGTTGTCATGAGATGTTTCAAGACCCCATGCCAGATTTATCATACAAACCGGATAGGGAAGAACATTATTCTTGAGAACAAGAGTTAGTTCATCATCTTCTCCTTGATCAAGACCTCATATGTGACTTCGCTCCCTCGAGCAAGTTCCCATGAGACGTCTCAAGGCCCCATACCGGATTTGTCATACAAACCAGACATGAAAGAGCATTGTTTCCAAGAACAAGAGCTAAGTCCACCGATAGGCCTCCTCGCTGCACTCCACACTTGGGTTTGAATCAACAAGAACACTTGCTGCAAGTTGCGCGGGAGTCATTAAAATTCCATCTCCATACCAAGTGCTAGCCTCGCCCACGCTACATGTACGGGTTCGAACCAATAGGAACCCGGCATGCTAGTTGTAGAGCAGGTCTAAGCACTCACAAAATCAAAGAAGTAGCCATCTGCATGACATTAAAAAGAAATATTTTTGCCCCGTAGCCACTGCAAGTTTCAATCGGATAGCTAACTCCTCTGTTCATGCATATGTAACTTGCCAGGGAAGAAAGCCGATCATGCACAAGTACACAAAATCTTGCATTCTGCACTTTGTGCATCACGTCATGTCTCCTGGTTAGGCGTATGTGCTCAGTACTAATCAAGTTGAATGCTCAAAGTTTAAAACCCTTAATTAAATCAATGAACCGAGTAAAAGATGTTGCATATGTGCAAACCATAAGCTAGCTAGCATCCTCCTTGCCGAAACGCAAACCGGCCTGCATACGACGTCTTACATGAAGGGCGGCATCAAACCGCGCGCCTATACCATACAGACAAAGTCAATTAGTGTTGCATCAAAATCAACACGGCCCATTTACATATACTAGACAAATTATGCAGCGATAAAATTAAATAGCCACTCCCATGGTCTTGTCCTAATTATAATTAGGAAGGAGATAACAAAACCTGCACACCATGTCGTGGTCATGCCGTGGAACCAAATATGCTTAATCATACATTAGATAAAATTATGTCGTTTTAAATAACGGCTAGACCATACAAATAAACTAAACTAAATTGATTTCATCATATCAAATTCTATACCATGATCGCCTATGCTAATTAACTTGCGGCGCCAGGGCTAGAATAACCAAAATGTCATGAACATCGATATAGACTTAGCTAAGTCAAATAAGATGTCATAGGTATCATAATTTCCGAACACGTCATCCATGACCAGCATAGGCCTTCCAAGTGCCATGCATAATGGGTAAATTAAATATTGCATCTTAACTAGGTTGCATCCATGAATGTCATGCCTAGCAAAGTTATTAAAAAGGGGCAAACCAAATTAAATAACATCAGTGCATGCAAATCCCTGGCTAAACACCGTGCCTTAAGTATGCATGCTAACCTAGATAAAATAAATTAATTGCACGCGCCGCGGTCGAGTCGATGATGCAACATATCTTTCTAGGTCATGGCAAAATAAATACTTTGGCTTAGCCCAAATAAAATACCGCACCATATGTTGAATACATCCATGATCGGGCATCTCAAAACATGCTAAATCATGATCTTAAATGATCCAAAAAGACATGTCAAATTTAGTCTTCAAAGTAAATTACGTGCATACATCGATGATAAAATGCACCAAATAAATGATCCGGCATGCATACGTACCGCACCACATATAACGTATGAATTAAATACATGCATATCATGGGTTGCCAAACAGCTAAACAAGCTAGCGATCAATCATATAAGGAGTATATGTTAGCTCCTCAACAAATGAAAATGTTGTGCTTAAAAGAAATGACAAGTATCAAGTCCAGTTTATGCCAAGCCTACATATGCATCCATCCGCGACTACAAGGCTGAAGACTTTGTTTTCTTTTGTAGTTTGTAACAGGAAGCCATATGATGTAATCTTCTTTTTCATGTATTCATGTTGGAACTCTTAATCAGGGGTGTTCTCTTCGAAAATGTAATTAACATATTTTTTATGCAAATATAAGAATTATGGAAGTATGGACTCGCATACCTGTTCTTTTACTTTTGTCCCAACTAAATCTAACTAAAACTAAATTTGTCTGTGCTGATGCGGAGGCGGGTCATAGCCGCTCGTTTCCCCGCCATCACCGTGGACTACACCGATCTGAATAAAGCATGCCCTAACGATGAATATCCCCTTCCGAGGATAGATCAAATTGTAGATTCAACCTCCGGATGCGAATTGCTATATTTTCAGATGCCTATTCGGGGTATCACCAAATTAGCATGTGCATAGATGATGAGGAAAAAACTACATTTGTAACTCCTTTTGGCGTGTAATGTTATATTAAGATGCCTTTTGGCCTCAATAATGCCGGTTCTACGCATAAAAAACGTGTTCATATTGTTCTTGAAGGCCAGATCGGCCGCAATGTGGAAGCATATATTGATGATATTATTGTTAAAAGCAAATTCAAAGGCGATTTGATCGCCGATCTAGAAGAAACTTTTAATAACTTATGTAAGAACAAAATGATGCTGAACCTTGACAAATGTTCTTTTGGCATTTCCTCGGGTAAGCTACTCAGGTACTTGGTGTCTCATCGGGGCATCGAAGCTAACCCAAAAAAGGTCAAGGCTATCGATGACATGCAGTCTCTGTGCAACAAGAAAGAAGTCTAGAAGCTAGCTAGCTAGCATGATGGCAGCCCTAAGTCGAATCGTATCCAAGTCAGGCCAACGAGATATGCCATTTTATAAATTATTAAAGAAGCATGATGGTTTTCTTTGGAGTGAGCAAGCTGAAGAAGCGTTTCAGGCGTTCAAGTAATACTTGAAACAATTACCTATACTTGTTCCTCCCAAAGTTCAAGTAATACTTGAAACAATTACCTATACTTGTTCCTCCCAAAGATGACGAAACCATGCTCCTTTATGTAGCAGCAACTCCAACAGTTGTTAGCGCGGTCCTGGTGGTCGAGCGTCAAGCCGAGAAGTCAGCAAAGCAACACCCCATGTATTTTGTGAGCGAAGTACTACATAATGCCCGATCTAGGTACCCAAATATCCAAAAATTACTCTATGTCGTATTGATGTCTTCTCGCAAGCTTAAGCATTATTTCTTAAATCACAAGATCAAAGTAGTTTCTTCATACCCACTCGGTACCATTGTTCATAACCGAGACACTGTTGGTAGAATCGCTCAATGGTCAGTCGAGTTAGGCCAATACGATAGAGTTTGTGCCTAGGACTATGAACAAATCGCAGGCTCTAGCAGATTTTGTTGCAGAATGGACAAATCCCGAACTGAGGAGGCGGCCCAAAACCCCGAGCATTGGCCGATGTTCTACGATGGAGGAAAATGTAAGAATGGCGTAGGGGCTAGAGTCGTCCTAATATCTCTGGAAGGGGATGCCATGAGGTACGCAATTCAAATTGATTTCAATGATCCTACTCCAACTAACAACATCGCCGAATATGAGGGCCTCTTAACTAGTTTATGAATTGCCATATCCTTGGGTATTAAACGACTACTTGTGAAAGGGGATTCAGAAGTAGTCGCTAAACAGACCAGCAAGGACTATCCATCAACAAATGAGAACATGGCCGCATATTTATAGGCATATAGACAATTGGAATCTAAATTTGATGGACTCGAGGTCCAATATATCCCGAGAAAACTAAACTCGGATGCTGACACACTCGCTAGCCGGGTAGCTGAACGACAGCACCTACTGAGAGACGTCCTGGTCGAAGTGCGAACAAAACCCTCTATCTCGATGTCAAATTCGGGTCCAAACGCCATGCTTGATCCATCAAGCGACTATTGACAGTCACTAACGTCAAATATAAACCGTCAACATAACCTGCATATGTACTTAATTTCATCATCAAACATAGGTATAGGGGTTCAAACTAATAAATTCCACGAGCTTTGGTAAATCTGTGTTTTCAGCAGGGTTTATCCAGAAAACCGCCAAGGAGGACCTACATGTCAGACTTAATTACATAAGTCCGCCGCGAAACCAACTCTAGAAGACTCCAGGAGGCAACCCCCGAGGCAGACACCGAGAGGCTGCTAGGTAGGGCCCGCCGGCCTCACCATGGTGTCGCTCGCCCCCCTATGGGCCCCGCTGTCAGCCCGCTTCCAGAAGGTTCCTCCACCGTCTCCTAGAATGTATATTGACTATAATAAGTGAGTTGTCAATTGAACTTGTACAGTGAGCGCAATAACATAGTTAATCTGTAGACGATAAAAATATAAGAAAAATAAAAAAATATCATGGTTAATGTGTATGGATAAAATATATATAAAAATATAGTCAATATAACAAGGGCATAGGGAATCGTAATGGTGTCATCACAGTTAAGTGCCAAGGATGCAAACCACTGAATAGTTGTTTTTGTATACAAGTGTAAATACTATAATAAGTGAGTTTCAATTGAATGCTATACCCCATAGGGTATGCCGTGGCTCACCTGGCATACCCTGTGGCACCACATGGGAGGAGCGGGCGCCACCGCCGAGGTCGCCGCGCTGCTAGCCCCATCCCACCGGGCCACCACTGCGCCGGCCACCCTCCGCGGCTCTGCACAACTGCACAAGCACGCGCGTGAGGCTTGGAGAGGTCGACGGCGAGCAGCAATGAAGCCCCCTCGGCCCCTCCAAGTCTGAGCAACCGAGCTCCAAGGCTCCGACGGGCAACGGCGACTCCAGGCTCCGTCCGTCCATCCCAGCTGTCCGGCCCTCCCTGACTCCCTCGTTCCGATTCTGCTGTTCTGGTATGAATACCAGCAGAATTTGGTCTGCCTTGAGGTCAACTTCGATCAAGGCTATGATTGAGAATGTTGTCACAAAAATTCATAATTTTACAAATACAAAAAAAATAGGTATGAATACCAGCAGAATTTGTCTGCCTTGAGGTCAACTTCGATCAAGGCTAAGACTGATAATTTTTTTTGTCAGAAAATTTCAGAATTTTACAAAAAAATAGACTAATAAAGAAAAACCAAGGAGTCGACCTATGGACCTCACAAATAGCATAGGGGCACGCTTGCCATCACAACAAATCTATGGCAGCGTCGAATAGGTGAATGAAACATTTAACTTCATTGACAACTAAATAGATGGAACACATGCTTACTATCCGTTTAAGGACATGCTTACTATTTTTCGGATTATTACAATGTTGATGGTACTTCCATATATTCATTAACATCCGCACAAAAGATATTTCAAAAACATAAAACCAGTAAAAAGATCTGATCCTTAGAAATAAAATGTGAATTGTGCGTTCATGGATATTCATTTACATACGTACCAGAAAATTCAAATCAGATTTTCTGATCAATATGTTTTTTATCCACCTACTGCAAACGGAATAGTAAAAACTTGCCGCCCAATGATAGTGATTTACATTTTAATTTCACGCCTAAACTGCTCCCACCTAAACTTGCCGCCTAATCTGCAGATCACGAAAAAAGTGAATCTATTACCCTCTATCTCCCTCCCCCATCTCCACATACTCACCCCGAGCAGCACGCGGCACGCCCGCCCCCTGATTTCATTAAGACTATCCGCACTCGTCATCCTCTATATCCATCCTCTAAAAGGAATATTCCGTCCTAGTCATCAAGATTCTCTACTCTATATCACTTTCTCCCGCACTCATCCATCATCTGTATCTCATACTCTATACCAACTCCCAACAGCGGCCCCGCTTGTCATCCTCTATAAATTTTATCTAAATATATCCATGTGAGATCTTGTTTTGAAGGATTTATTAAAACAAATTTAATGGTGCAATCGAAATTTGATTTGAGTTTTTGGTTTGTGAGTTATCGTATTTTTTTAGCTAGTAGTAGCAGTGGGGCCCGCTGTTGCATGCTCTCTCTCCTCCTTCTCCCATATGCTGTCTGCTTTGGGATACGTGCAGCAGCTGTACCGTACGAGCTAGTCCCTCGTATTTTCCGGATACTGTACTTTTGGAGTACGTGTTACAGGACACGCTGCAGCAGTTTTATCGGCTGTATCAACCTGCAGCAGGAAGTGGTTGCGGACAGCGCTGCGATCAGTCTAACTGCCCAATTCTTGGCCGCTCCTCCGACGGCACAGGCTATCCACTGGTCGTCATTGCTGTTGAACGCAGACGGTGGACATCTTCCCTTCCCATCGGTGAGCACACTTCACCTTCCCTCTGCATCTACCTGTGAGAGAAGTACTGGGGATCTGTCTTACGCTTACAGGCTCCGGCCGTTCCCGTCACTGCGTGCGGCGCGAGGAGCGAGCGATCTAGCGGTAGCTGAGGGGCTCCGGTTGATTTGGGGTTGGGGCGGCGGCCAGTGGCCTGGCGTAGGCCAGGAGCGAAGGGTCCGTGCGGCACTCGGCGGGCAGCTGCAGCCAGCTGGGGGCGGGGGTCTGGCGGTGCTGCGGCGGCGGACCGTAGTGCAGCAGGCGAGAGCAGCTAGGCAGCCAAGCGCCCAGCGCCCAGCGCCCAGCGCCCGGCAGTAAACCCCGTGAACTCCTTTCCTCCCTGTTCTCTCAATTTCTCTGCCAGGTTCAGTACTATCAAAGACAAAGTACTGAAGTACGTATTAGGAATCTTGGTTAAGTCAAAACTAGAATTGGTCCCTCTACATTTTGTTCTGCTTTTCATTGCTCATATCATGTATTTTTAAACCTGCAATTTTATTCTTTATTTTGTTTTAAAAAAAGATAGCACAACAGGATGTAACCAATAGAATGCAATATATCTCTTTGTCACATCTTTATGTCAATTTGAATATCCCCGCATTTTGTACGCATTTCTCTGTAACCAATAGAAGGCCAAAAATTAGATTTGATCAAAGCTGGAGGTTTGTGACTGATACATACTTATTTGGGTTTGACAAGTTCGATCTTAGAAAATTTTGGTTAGGACTATTGGCTATTTGGAATTTTGAAAAATAGCAAAATAGCATACAGGTAATCTATCATTCCTTTTAGGCTTCTACTGTTTTGTTTTATAATTTTATTAATATGCATCATTATTTGTTTTTAAAATTGTAAAAAATTTACCCTTATCCTGCACTCGACCTAGTGGCTTCCCAGAATTTCAGAATAATTGAGTAGATCAATTCAAGCTCCTAGCACTTTCTGTCCCTTGTGTGTAGTGTTATCAGGGCATCTTTTTATACACTACATTTTCTTTGGGTCGAAATACCGGGGGCTGTTGACTGAACAGAAGTGCTCTCCAATAGATTGGAGATTAGTAACTATGGTTGGCCAGTTTTAAATATCGTGTTGGGTTACAATTGCGAACAAGTCTGATGCCACAAGTTGCTTTCCAGAAAATAATCTCATATCTTGATAGTGCTTTGGTGACCTCTTAGTTGTTGTTGGAGTATGTCATGCTGTTGTTTTCTGACCTATCAACTATGTCTTATTTCCTCATTATGAGAAGCAGATTGCAATGCATTTTCTGAAATCCAACACATTAATTACTCCATAGTCTGCTGCTGATCCTGACAGCATACTCTTTAATTTATACCGAACTGTTAATTTCCCTTTGCAGTTTAAATCATGGCAAGGTAGACCAAGAACAGAGATCTCTAGATCAAATACACAAGGTAGACCATGAACTATTAATTAACATCGGTGGAGATCTCTTGTTAGCTTTTGGTGTCAAGAAAACACATAAGGTGATATCTTTTTTATCTAACATTTACAGGAAATTTGAAAGAAAGTTATGTAACATTTGTGCTTTCTCACTTTGCTATATTTACAGAAATTGTGTGCAACAAATTCTCGGTATGCAAAAGAATAGAAGAATACACACAACAGGGAGGAAAAGCCATGCTAGACTAAAGAAAGAGATGGTGATATATATTCTAACTATGTTATTATCTGCCAAATTCAATGATCATGTCAGAGAGGTGTTGGGATCCTCGAATTTAATATCTTGTGCAGGAAGATCAAAGGAAAGGAGAGGTTCATAGGATAGAATTATGGGATGCTACTCCCTGCTCTCTAGCAAATGTTTTCAAGTTTCAAAAGAGAGATATGTTTTCATGGTGCATAGTAGAATTAGGTTAGTCACCATATATATCCACCATATATCCACACACATGCACATCTTGATTTGATTGTATGACTTAACTCTCTTTGAATCCATTATTTGACTTTACAATACATGCATTGCAAGTATGCTCCAGCTTTCTCCCTACCTATGAACTCCACGTAAGCCTTAGTGGTAGGAAGAGAAAAGGCATAACATCTTTATTGCCTTGGTGAGAATCTACAAATACCACATATATTGAGAGACTTGATAGTGTCATACAATGGAATCTCTGAGTTTTATTTTGAAAACTTATAAAAACTCTGAAATAATGGTGGAGCAAAGAACTTGAGATATAGTGCTTGACTTGATTGTTCTGTCTTTCAATTGCTCAAGACCCAAGTGAAGGCTAAGAAGCTCCATGGTTGAAGGTAATATGGGTAAGTTTAAAAGTCAGATCAATTTATTCTAATCCGGAGGAGAATTTTTGATTGAACGTATGTGTACTTTTGAGGTGTAACACCCTAGGTGTTTGCCACCAGTTAAGCGGTGGGTTTGAGTTCAAACATGATAGATTAAGTGGAGATGACGATGTCAAGGTCAACCTATGGAGATGAGCCTAACCTAAACTTGGATGTTGCACCATTGCTTTACATATAGGCCATTTTCAAGATATATGCTTGGGTGGTGTTATTGCAATATCTTCATGTGTCTCACCATAGTACCTATCTATATTGGTCACTCAAAAAGTTTCATGAAGTTTGAAGTCAAAAAGTCACATGAAATGATAAGTTATATCCTTGTTGGAATGGTTTTACTAAGTGCTTGAATTGCACTAATAAGTGAATGGAAATATAGGTCATCAACCAAACCTTGCAACCTTTCCCAAAAGACTCTAGATGGACTCTACAACAAAAGTCGTGAAAGGTTCGTGTTGAGCAAATGCTCAGAAAATGCTCCAATGGACCAAAACGGACAATTCAAGCTTTATCGCGATACTACTTTGGTCAGAGTAGAAATATAGTTTCTATACCAGTTATGATGTTGGACCTTATATGAAAGTTGTAGTTCAGGTTGTGTAGGAGAAACTTTGCTTTTGGACCAAGAACTAGATCAGCTTGGAAGTAGGTCAAGCAGAGGCCTAAAGTTTGAATCAGCTGCTGTTTTTCAGCCCTAGAAATAAGTCCTGGATTGACAGTAGTGAGTTGCTATGTTTGTGACATTTTATCTTCCAAATTCATATGGCAGCTCAATTGGATTCCTTAATATGAGTTGGAGTACGCCTTGTGAAGGAAACAATAGATCAAGTCTCACAAGATTTGGAACTTGTTTGGACCCTCAAAATCAATTCCCAAAACTGCTAGTTTCATCATATTCATGGAGTTGGACCGGCAATGACAAGACGGTTGGCACGTCGCGTTCTCGTGTTTTTGCTAGACAACTCAAGTTGAGCCAAATGTAGAAGTTGGAGCTTACACCTTGGAGAAGAGCATACAAAAAGTTGGCTTGAGTTTGACCACGTTTTGATCGTCAATTTTGAGTTCCCTTGTTGGTCGTCAATGTGTTGACATTGTCATCTTGGCATGCAATTGTCTCTTAATCCATAGCTCTAATGACAGAGTGGTCTTAAAAAAATGATAGAGTGTCGCGTGGGCTGCAACTTTGCTTTTGAGCCCATAGTCCAAATCGGCCTAGATCTAGCCCAATCGCTGCCCACCTTGCTCCATTCAGCGCCCACCACGTGCTCGACGATTCGCCCACGCGGCCGCCATGCCCCGCGCCCATGATCCACGCGCCGTGGGCGCCCTGCTGTGGCCGCGCCTTTTCCCCATGTTGTGCGGACGCCCGAGCCCTCCACTCCTCACTCGTCTTCGTGTTCACTCACTCCTTGCCTCTCCTTGCCTCTGCAGTGCGCAGATGTCGTCACCATTGTCGTCGTGACGAGCTCCGCCGAGCAGAGCCGCTGCTGCCTACCACTCCATCCCTCCTCCTCCTCGCGTGTGCGCACCGCTGTGGCACAGCCACCCGTGACCCTCAGTGCCGTTGTCACGCCCTATGCGTCGCCAGTGCTGCCCAGCGTCGGGCAGCCGTGGGCTCTCGTGGCCAGCTAGCCACGGGCCACCACGGGGCCAACCGAGGCCACCAGCAGGTGCGCGGGCGCCCCCTGATGCTCCCCCGCCATTCCCCCTTCGCCGTCGTGCCTCCTCCTGCCGCCACCGGCCGTTTTACCGGTGAGCTCCTCTGTTCAAACCGCGTCAGGGACCTCGCGGGAGAATTCAACTAAATCCAGGGGGCTAACTACACAGTCAATGACTCATATGAATAGTACTCTCGGGACTGATTTGTAATTATTTTGCAGGAACTTTGGAAATTCATAGTAAATTGTAGAAAAATCGTAAAATAGCAAATGAGTACTTTTTGGAATCCTTGTGAAATTCTCTATGCATTAGATCTATAATATCGCATGTTTTAGTTTAAAGCTTTCTCTATAAAAATAGGTTTGTGCAGCTAGGTTTTTAATGCTAGTTGTATTTGTCATTTTCATAACCGCAGATCTAGGGCTCCAAATGAAGTGAAACTTTTGTGGCATGCTACTCATATGATGTTTAATGTGTGGTAAAAATTTCATGAATTTTGATTGCCATATGAGTGAGTTATTAGTGTATCTTGCTCTCACATGAATTCTTGCAATAGCAATTTGTCTTTTTCATAGAGGTTGATATACATGTCCAAATGGCTTGAAATTTGTACAGTAGACTATTGGGTGTATGTAAGAGCTACTGTAATTTTTATAGATTTTATTATGGACTTTAGGTATATGTTTATTATTTCACCTTGCTATCTAAATGAATTAAGAAATGCATTAAAAGAATTTATTTAGTGATGAGCACTATGCTTCTTGGTGATCATTTAACATGCACTTTATGATGGTTACATTGGTTGTGGCCAAATGTATGTTTGGAATATAAGTTAATATTTATTCTTGCAATTGATGCTTTCCTGGACAGTTTCTGGGACTTTGGTAATTGCACCATGAAAATGATGTTTGATGAGAAACATGCTTATATCAAAGTTGCAGATAACTCATTAGTCTAGCTTGTGTTAAATTTTGGTGGCATTTGGCCTTATAGTTTGTGAGTAATGACTGTTTCAAGTTGGGTTCCAGAAATAGTTGTTCTCTGGAATCTCTGGACCAGATTCTATAATTATGCATGTTTGACTTGGTTAACTTGAGAATCATGCTAAGATGATTAAAGATGAATTATGGAAAATTTCATAAGCTTTCTAGAATGTCTTGTTGCATGGCTATTGGATTTGTATAACTCCAGTTATGATCCAAACATGCAGCTG
The DNA here is from genome assembly GCA_038087645.1 of Saccharum hybrid cultivar R570. Taxonomy (NCBI): domain Eukaryota; kingdom Viridiplantae; phylum Streptophyta; class Magnoliopsida; order Poales; family Poaceae; genus Saccharum; species Saccharum hybrid cultivar. The sequence goes on along the minus strand of JAQSUU010000307.1, from coordinate 40,183,999 downwards.
TTGTTTGCAGTCTAGAAATAGATAGATGATAGTTGTGGTTGTTTACTCCATGTGTTGCTAAGCGTGGCTTATACCCTTGATGATGGTCAAGTTAAGATACTTGTGATCTTGTCAAACTTGTGTTATGCTTGATGTGCTTGTCCTCTTTAATTGGTTGTGTGATGTTAGTTAAATAGCTTTTAGTGTCTATGTATTAATCGTGTGTTTACTTGAATGATTATGTGATGCATCTTATGTTACCATTCATCATATTCATACACATGCATCTTGCATCTCATTTAGGTTCGCTAGATGCACCACGTGAAGGATGAGATGTGGGAGCCAAACCTGAAGACGGTGTTTGGTGGACCTATCCCGAAGATGAAAGGATTAAGCAAGTGCCGGGATGGGAGATGCTCGCCAAGCGAGTGTCATCTGTCAAACACTAACCTAAGTGTTTGATCCCAGGCAAGCCCCGGAGCATCATAAGTCTCCTACTTTATAAAAGCAATTAAATTTATATGTTATATATATTGTTGCATTAAGTTGTAGGAGTTGAGTGAAACCGTTGATGCATTTATTACTATCCTTGCCTACCTGATCACCTTCTTACCCTGTTAGGTTTAGGATCGAATAACTGCTTAGCCCTGCTTAGACTGGTAGCGATCGGTGATTTCCTGTCACCTGAAATTATAGGTGGTTACGGGAATACTTTAGCTATGGAATGGATGATATCCTGGAAATAACTAAGTGTTGATGGATAATTGGAGACCGGGCGGAATAAGTATTGGGCAACTAGGCAGGGTTCTAGGGTGCTTGTAGTTTTCGTCTGTGTCGATTAAGGACTGACCGTTGTTGGGCCTCGGGTCATGTTGAACGCATGCCTCACATTTAGCTGGCCGAATAATGTACCTTTCGACCGTGAAACTGGGAGATTATTCAGGCCGAGTGGATTACCCGCAGCGCACTGTACCGGAGCAGGTGTGGTAGGACACGGGGGCACGATGATAAGGCCAAAGAGCAGTTGGGCGGCCCCTGGGTACATGTGGTTCCTGGCAAACTCGAGACTTTACCTAGATAGTTGACTCGGTGACCAATATCTCACTTTAGCGGGTGAGTGAGGTTTGTGTGAGGAATAAATTACCAGCTGGTTAATAATCGATTCGAATCGCCATTGCTCCTGGATAGTGAGCACTTGACTCGAGTTATGGCATCATAGTAATGATGATGGAACACAGATGGTTATGTGGATGATGTTGGAAATGCTAAACCTGAAATGGTAACCTTTGATGTTAATGGTTAATCAAGTGATTGCTTTAGCATAGGTGCTTACCTAGATTAATAGGTTATAACAAAGATGATGTAAAAGTGCTTAAAATGGTGTATTCATGATCACTTATGCTTTTCGCAAATGAGTCAAGCTAGCCCACTGAAAGAAAGCCTTGCATACTCCTTGGTGTCATATTATTTCTGGTTTATGACGGGTAAGTCTAGCTGAGTACCTTCTCGTACTCAGGGTTTATTCCCACTTGTTGCAAGTTGTGATGTATCATGGCTACTGCAAGAATTGGATGGCTCCTGCTGTAATGGCGGAGTGTGATCATAGGCATGATCCTTCTGAGCTATCTTGTCTCTCATGCTTTTGTTGGAAATTGACCTTGGTACTGGCATGTATTTGAATTAAGTGATATTAGTTTCAAACTACTTTGCTTCCGCTACTTTTGAACTTGAGTTGTAATAACTCTACTAAACTCCGATATATGTTGAATTACTTATGAAATGGATGTAACATATAACCTGTTATGTTGGATCACTATGATCTTGGCTTGTATGTTGGTTGGTTTGAAATCCCTCGTGATTTTATTGGACTATCGGAGTTATAGGAGCTTAAGTACGGGAATTTAATTGCTTTGGTGATTGTTTTTGTACTTTTGTTCTTATAATTTGGGCGGTTCCGTTACATGAGGCGTGAAAACATTGTAGCAACTCCTGATCTATTTTTGCGGAGTTTAGCTTTGCTCAGGGATCGGCAAAGGTTAAGCTTGGAGGAGCTTGTTGACGGCCACTAACGTCAAATATAAACCATCAACATAACCTGCATATGTACTTAATTCCATCCTCAAACATAGGTATAGGGGTTTAAACAAATAAATTCCATAAGTTTTGATGAATCCATGTTTTCAGCAGGGTTTATCTAGAAAACCGCCAAGGTGGACCTACATGTCAGACTTAATTACGCAAGTCCGCCACGAAACCAACTCTAAAAGACTCCAGAAGACTCCAAGAGACAACCCCCCGAGGCAGACCCCGAGAGGCTGCCAGGTGGGGCCGCACCGGGCCCTTGTGGGCCCTGCTATCAGCCCGCTTCCATAAGGTTCCTCCACCGCCTCCTAGAATTGCATCTACGTCGTTCCTTAACTCGGTTTGATCCAAGGGCTCACGTTGCAAGCTCTGACCTATATAAGAAGCCATGTACCCCCCTCCCTTAGGCATCCCTGAAACCCTAATTCATATCTATCATTCAGAGATTAGGGTACACCAGGAGGATAGGTATAGACTCTCCAATGTTGTAGATTAGAAGCTCGAGAGCGAGAGTCAAGTTCTGGATCTAGTCTTGGAGGCTTGGCAAAGCCATGTATCTTCACTTCTTCATCTTGTAAGACATGTTCTCAATTTATCATACTCTTATCTATATGGCTATGCTTACTTTTAATATATATCTTGTTTAGTTATGGTTATCATTACTTTTGTGTGTGGGTTCACAGAGCGCTTAGCCTACTAGTTTATCGGTTGGGCTAAGTAGCGGGGTCTCGTGTAAGCGTGGTGCTTATACGATGCTCTGCCTGTGGGTACATCCTGTTCTTTGGTTGGGTGGTAGCAACAGGTGGTGATAGCCCCGTCTATCCTTTGTAGTCCACTCCGAATTGAGCAGGTTCTTAAATTGTAGGACCGTAGTCACGTTAGTAGAGTTATCTATATTTGATGCTCTACTGTCTAAGAGGCGTCCCAAAGTGCATAAGAGTAGAGTTAGTCTTAGTTATAGCTAGTTGTATACATATACTTTGACCATGTAATAAGAATATTATATGAATCTACCTCACCCGTTGTTCTCCCGATTTAAATAGTTTACGTTATCTTAGCGATCCATCCTCTGAGTGTCATTATCCTTAATTTCTATCATTACCTTTACCCCTTACTCTAACTATGCTGCTATGTTGAATGATAGTTATTTCTTTACTATTCAATAAGTCTTTACTTCATTGTTTCTCTATGGTAAAATATAAATAATGATACCTGGAATCCTCCCAGTAAAATGCTACAATGGTATTCTGTGCGCTTGCAGAATCCTTCATATTCTGTTTGCGTTAATAAATACCAAAAGTGACAAGGCAATACTCAGCGAATTTCTTGGGAAGTCTATGCTGGGCGATATAGCTCATATGGTCAAGTAGAATGTGTTAACGACATAATTCTTAAGGGATCAAGACCCATATTTTTTATAGGCTTAGTGCCTATGATAAAAAATTGGTTGAAGAACTCCCGACAGTTTTTATGGGCAGTGTGTACTACAGCTAACTGGGCCACGGGTGAAACGTCATTTTTCCTTGTGTACTGGGCTGAAGCTGTCCTTCCCTCCGAAGTCCGACTAAACTCGCCCGAGTAGCGATGTTTTCTGAAGAAGAGCAAGCTGATCGTCGTTATACCGACCTAGAACTCCTCGAAGAGAAGTGTGATATAGCCGCATTCCGAGTAGAGAAATATTAGCAAGGCCTTCAGAAATATCATAGCCAACGTGTACGTGGCCGAGCGCTTACCATCGGTGATTTGGTACTCAAACGAGACCAACGCACAAAGGATAAAACTAAGTTGACACCCCTTTGCCAGGGTCCATACATTATAGTTGATATAGCCCGACCAGGCCCATACCAACACGCAGAGATAGATGGGATATGCTCCTGAATACGTGGAACATGGATCAGCTACAACGCTTTTATGCATAATATATTGTGTTCCTGGTATTTTGTTTCTCAGCATACTACCTAGATAAGTATATCATTTCTTATTTAATTCTATTTCTCTGTTAGTAGTAATTTTGTCGAGCATATACGCTCGGGGCTGGGGCTGGGCTGTTCAATTCCAATATTTTTCTTGACTAGTCTTCTACTCTTTAGTTAAATAAGTTACTCATATCCAAATCAAGAGTTGGGGGCTATCATACAAAAATTCTCAACCATGCTAAGCCTAAATCAAGCAAACAACATTGACTTACAGTACACAAACCACTCGAGTTTAGTTACTATAAGTCTAACTGTTTGCATAATGAAGGATTCAAATAGCAAAAGTAAGAAGAATTGTGTGAGACTAACATAGTAGTTTAACATAATACATTTTACAATGTTGCAGGGACAGATAGATGTTTTCATTCTTCCTCTTCCTCATCACAAACTGACAGGCTTAGCTTCACCAGTCTTCTCAAGTGTTAAATATCGCTCGATAGCCATAATGTAAGTTATTCACAAAGAAAACTATCATTTTTTATTCCCAGAATAAAATTAGCGATTTAGTGCCCTGTGAATAATTTATAAGCGCTTTGTGCCCGAGTTATGAGTAAAGCTCCAACCCGACTATAGCCTCCCGATTAGCCTTTTAGCTCGGGGCTGTGAGTAACCTCAGTAACCAGGATGATATTGCTAAAGTTATCCCGACGTTGGACTGTGCCCACGTGCAAAGTGCGTTGGACTCTGCTCGCGGCGACTCGAACAAGGAACAGTTTTAAAAAATGTGAATGAAATCAAAATAAGCATCTATATCAGGAACTAGTCATTTCATTGATAATTCATTGATATGGATTTACACATGATAAGCTGGAACCCTAATCTAAGGTGAACGGAGAAGGCGCCACCTCCGATTGTCACCAAGCTTCTCAGCGGGCTTGCTGACGAGATGGGAGCAGCCTAGCTCCTCGGTGGTGACCCGCTGCCCGTGGGTTCGTCCTTTGCCTCCTCCTCCTCCTCATCATCCTCCTCCTCCTCAATGACCTCTTCCTCATCATCGCTGCTGAGGATCACTGGGTTGCCATCCCCCAGGATGCCAATGGCCTCACAATTTAGCTCGATGAAGAGCTTCCTCACAATCTCCTCAACATGACTCGTGTCCAGCTAGCCGACAGCGCAAGAAGTGGAGGGCCCGGGAATGTTAGAGATGACAGAGGCAGGAGCGGCGGTGGAGACCGGGGCAGCGGGAACATGAACCACTGGTGGGGCCGAGTCTTTCAGCTTGTCCTTGTCAAAGAGTTCGATCACCACCTCTAGTGCTGATGGCACCGACTAGGTCGAGGGCCTAGCCGGATATCCCGGCGGAGCGACTTCATCGATCCTAGCTTCCCGTCCTAGGACCATTGGGCTAGAGGCACGGGGAGCACGGCTGTAAGGTCCAAATGGCTAGAGGGGGGTGAACAGCCTATTTAAAAATCTACAAGCTTCACTAATCAACAATTGTTAGTATAAAAGATGGCGACGCTAATTCTAGCACTAGCTCAACTATACTAAGCAAGCCACCTATACAAATCTAGTGAACAAGACTATGATCTCTAATTCACACCAACAAAGTTAAGTCACTAAGCTACTTACTCCTATGTGATACAAACTACGCTAAGCACACTAGACAAGATAAAGTGCAAGAATGAAAAAGGGGAGTGAATTGATTCCTATACCGATGGTGTAGAGATAAGATGTATCCAAAGAATTAATCACATACAATCATAAAGAGAATCCTCGGCAAGAGATGACATAAGATTTTTTACCGAGGTTCACTTGCTTTCCGGTAAGCTACTCCTCGTTGTGGCGATGCACCCACTTGATGGATCACGAGCTAATTGACTATCAAGAGTCAAACCCTCAGCAGGTGCCGCACATCCACTCATAAGATGGGGATCCTCCAAGCCACGAGCTCCACTAGAGTAGCCAATTTGTGAACTCCTGCGGGAAAGGCTCAAGAACCCCTCATAATCACTTGGTGAGGCTCAAAACAATCTCCAATCACGAGCTCAACACCACCGCTGCTCCAAGCCGTCTAGGATGTCGGGAAACACCCAAGAGTAATGAGAAATCCACAGCCAACTCAAGGATCAAGTGCCACTGGATGCAAATAACTAAGCAATGCACTTGAATCTCACTCAATCTTACTAAAGTATGCAACCAAGCAAGAAGATGAGTGGAGAAGAAGTTCTCTAGCTCAAAGTATGTCTCAAGTGTCCAAAAAGTCAAGAGAGTTGTCCCAAAACTAGGAGGTTGCTCAACATAGACCAACTCATTTATGTACCCATTGAGGAATACACTTTTCACATCCATTTGATATAACTTGATGTTGTGGGCACAAGCATAGGCTAAAAGAATTCTAATTGCCTCCAATCTTGCAACCGATGCATATGTCTCTCCAAAGTCAAGACCCTCAACTTGAGTGTAACCTTATGCAATCAATCTTGCCTTGTTCCTTACAACCATGCCATCTTGATCTTTTTTATTTCTAAAGACCCACTTGGTGCCAATTACATTGTAGTTCTTTAGTCTTTCCACAAGTTCCCAAACTTGATTTCTAGCAAAGTTGTTTAGTTCTTCATGCATGGCATTTACCCAAACGGAATCCTTCAAAGCGACACGAATGAGTAGTGCTCACTAAAGTTAGATCTTCTATTTTCTTAGGTTCTTCAAGTGACACAAATGAGTAGTGCTCACAAAAGGATGCTAATCTTGATCTAGTTTGAACACCACTTTGAATTCCACCAATTATTTGATCTAATAGATGATCTCTTACAATGTTGGTAGGTTGGAGTATTGAGAGTTGATTGCTTCCACTTGCTTGACCTTGATCTTGAGCTTCATTATGAGTACCACTTGAGCTTGCTTGATTTGTATTAATTTGCACATCTTGATTAATCATATGTATGTCATCATCATCATCAACTTGCCTCGGCCTTATATCACCAATGTCTATATTCTTCATTGCATTAGACAATTGATCTCCGCTCACATCATCAAGGTTTAGAGCTTCATTTTGAGATCCTTGGGTTTCATCAAATTCAACATCATGAACTTCTTCCAAGGTGCCATTTGTGAGATTTCAAACTCTATTTGCTTTGCTTGTGGTAGACTAACCAAGTAAGAACCCTTCATCACATTTCTTGTCAAACTTACTCAATCGAGTGCCTTTCTTAAGAATATAGCATTTGCAACCAAACACTCTAAAGTATGCAGTATTGAGCTTTCTTCCATTTAATAGCTCATATGGTGTCTTCCCAAGCTTCCCATGATAATAGAGACGGTTGCTATAATAGCATGCCGTGTTGATAGCTTCACTCCAAAATGAATGACTCACATTGTATTCACTAAGCATTGATCTAGCCATATCAATCAAGGTTCTATTTTTCCTTTCAACTACACCATTGGATTGAGGAGTGTATGTTGGAGAGAATTGATGTCCAATGCCAAGATCATCACACAAATCCTCAATTCTTATGTTTTTGAACTCACTACCATTGTCACTTCTAATCTTCTTGATGGTAGTTTTAAACTCATTTTGCACTCTCTTGACAAAAGACTTGAATAGATCATAAACATCATTCTTGTCATAGAGAAAGAACACCCAAGTATATCTAGTGTAGTCATCAACAATCATAAAACCATACTTGTTGCCACCAATGCTAGTGTATGTTGTTGGCCCAAACAATTCCATGTGCAATAACTCAAATGCCTTAGAAGTACTCATTTCACTCTTGCTATGATGTGCATTTCCAACTTGTTTGCCGGCTTGACAAGCACTACAAGGTTTATCCTTCTCAAAGGTGACATCCTTCAAGCCTCTAACTAAGTCATGCCTCAAAAGTTTGTTCAATTGTTTTATTCCAACATGACCAAGCCTTCTATGCTACAACCAACCCATACTAGATTTGCTAAGCAAGCATGATGTCAATTGTGTCTCACTATCATTGAAGTCAACCAAGTATAAGCTACCATGTCTAAAACCTTTGAATATCAAATTTGATCCATCAACACTAATGACTTCAACATCATCACTACTAAATATACACTTGAAGTCAAGATCACAAAGTTGTACTACCGACAAAAGATTAAAATCCAAGCTCTCAACTAGCAATACATTAGATATGCTCATGTCATTTGAGATAACAATTTTACCAAGCCCTTGACCTTGCCTTTCTTGTTGTTGCCGAAAGTGATGGCATCAAAACCACCATTTTGACTTGAATCAATTGATTTGAACATACAAGAATCCCCGGTCATATGTTGAGTGCACCCACTATCAAGCACCCAATGCCTTCCTCTGGCTTTGTAATTGACCTACAAGATAAGATTAATTCTTTTTAGGTACCCAAACTTGTTTGGGTCCTCCAAGGTTAGTGACCAAGCTCTTTGGTACCCAAATGGCTTTCTTCTTTGAGCCCATACATGGTGTACCAATGAACTTAACATGAACACCATTAGTACCCTTGGTAAGCATATAGAAAGAATCAAGCTTAATTGAGGATACATTAGCATTGGATTTCTTGTTCATGCAATGTTGAAGGGTCGAGATGGCAGACTAGAGGGGGTGAATAGTCCTTTCTAAAACTTACTCGCGCTGGCTAACCAAAACAAATGCAGAATTAAATTTATCGGTCTAACCAAGACTACACCCCTCTATCTATAACTTTAGCACCTTACAAAAGATCCTAATTAAGCAACTAAGGTGCTAAGCAAAGCAAGAGCTCACTTAATCAATTCTAGAGCAAGGTCACACAAACCTATGCACTAGTACTTTGCCAACCAAGGGAGCTCCTACACAACTAATGAAGCAAAAGCACAAAGCTCCTAAGCTCACTATCAATGCTCAATAACAAGGCAACCAATGCCAAATTAGAGAGCGCAAAATACTTAGCTACACAAACTAAGCAATGTGACTAATAAGGTTACACAAACCAAATTAGCCACGCAAGGGGAAGCTTCTAGCTACACAAGCAAGAAGATAACTAGCAAGCTACACAAGCAAACTAGTCATGAGAGCAACTACACAAGCACAAGTATATATGAAAGTAAATACAAGCTTGTGTTCCACGAAGGCAAACCACTGAGAAGATGAAGAACAAAGTTGACACAGTGATTTTTCTCCCGAGGTTCACTTGGTTGCCACCAAGCTATGTCCCCGTTGTGTCGACCAACACTTCGTAGTTCGGCGGCTAATTGGTATCACACACCGAGCCTCTCAAAAGGCGCCGCAAGAACCCACCATCTAGTGTGGTAGCTCAATGACACGCTCAACTAGAGTTGCTCTTCGTGGTCCTCGTGGGGTGAGCACAATCCCCTCACAAAGCTTCTCAGAAGCTTCGCACAATCTTCTTGCAAGCTTCGATGGAGCCACAAGCCACCAAGCCGTCTAGGAGGTGGCAACCTTCAAGAGTAACAAGCACCACCGGCTTGTAACACGATCACCTAGTGCCACTCGATGCAACCTTACGATGCAATCGCACTAGAATCACTCTCTCACTCGATCCGATGAACACTATCAAGCATGAGTGAGTTAGTGGGCCCCCAAGCACTACCACATAAGCCACCAAGACTATAGTGTGCTTAGCAACCGGCCAAGGCCGGCCACCACAAGTATTTATAGCCCCAAGGGCTATACTAGCTGTTGCAACAAACTTAGGGGCACCGGACGCTCTGGTGCCTAGGCATCGGACACAGCCTCCAGCGTCCGGTGCTCCCTGGCCACCCGTGTCACTCTTTGTTCAACTGCAGCCGCCAGATCTCAACGGTCGACCCAGCACACGCTCAGCTAAGTTCACACCAGACGCTCCTGTGCTCTTCACCGGACGCACCACACGCGGCGTCCGATGTGGTCTAGTAAGCTCCCCGAGCTCAGAAACGCACATCGAACGCGTCCAACATATCACCATCGGACGCGCCACCGTGTCCGGTGCACTTCCAACACGATTGCCATGCACCACGTCACCAGCACAGGACGATCAACAGTGATCACTCAGCATCCGGTGCGACACCGTCGGACGCACCGGTGTAGCCTCCCAACTGCGCAGCGCTAAGGTTAGCCAGCAGACGTGTCTGGTGACTCCAGAGCCAGCGTCCGGTGCAGCGTCCGACGAGTGTTTAAGCATCTCATTTCCACAAAAGCGCCGAATCCATCTCTACCGCTCAAACTCCACCTCCTTTGCAAATGTGCCAACACCAACAAGTGATCACCACCTTGTGCACGTGTGAAAGCCCAAGTTTGGTTTTGGTAATTAATGACACCAAGTTGCTAATGCCATGTGTTAAGTGTTTTGAGTTAGGCATCAGCAACACATGTGATGAAGGTGTATGTGGCAAGGAGTGTGGCCACAAGATCACGAAGAGATGGTGCATGGACATGTAATGATGATCATGGTGGAGAAGCACATAAAATGATGGACATGATGATCAAGTGGAGAAGAAGGATCTAAGAGCGCAAGGCAAAGGTATAACCATAGGGTTTTCCTTTTGCCGGTCTAAGATGAGTAGAGAAGTGATTGACCGGGTTTAGGATACATAGCCGACTATAAAGAGGGGCAATCACGGTTAGCTCGGGAATCAAGTGCCATTAGATCAAAGTCTTGAGCATATGCATTAGGATCTAGTAGAGAGCTAACATAACGCCTTGAAAATGTTTGTGAAATGCTAACACACATGCACATGGTGGTGTACACTTGGTGGTGTTAGCACTTTTACGAAGGCGGTGGAGTTTAAGCGGTAGAGAGGGGTTTGGGTTCCTCTTTCCCTCCCGCCGAGCTTGCGAGGCGGGATTCGGCGCTTTTTGGGGAAGTGAAATGCCTATTTTTCTACTGCGTCGGAAGTTGGAAAAGAAACGGAGGCGAACGGAGGCCACCAGGGAGATCGGACGCTGCACCGGACGCGGTCTCGGTTTGACCGGATGCGTCTGGTCAGTTCTTCAGCTGTCTGGCACGCGGGAATTAGGGTTTGTGACCGGACGCTGGTCTGGCCTGACCAGCGCGTCCGGTCAGTTTACCTGGGCACAGAGGAAAGGCGCGCAACCGGCGCGTCCGGTCCCTCACGGAACCGGAGCGTCCGGTCAGGCATCCAGAAGAGCAGAGTGCAGCGGAGTGCTGATCGGACGCTCGGCGCGTCCGGTCACGTGCGATCGGACGCGTCCGGTCGCAGTGGGAGCTTACTGGACTCCGACCGAACGCCAGGAGCAGCGCGTCCGGTCAAACGCTGGAGCACGTCCAGTCACGGCAACGGTAACTTCTGACGCACACTGTTTTCTCTTGTCCTGAAGTAACCGGACGCGTCCGGTCACCCTGACCGGAGCGTCCGGTCAGCGCGATCTCGACTGTGTCGTCCGGTAACGGCTAGCTGCATACCCCTTCGCTATAAATAGAAGATGTCCGGGGTTTGAGGGCAACTCTTGCACATTTTGAGACCTAGAGACATCCTTTGAGCTAGAGAACAACCCCTCCACTCATCTTCTTGCTTGGTTGCACATCTTGAGTGAGATTGAGTGAGATTCAAGTGCAGTGCTTGAGAGTTGCATTCTAGAGGCACTTGATCTTCAAGTTGCTGCGGATTTCTTGTAACTCTTCCGTGTTTCCCGACACGGTAGACGGCTTGGAGTAGCAGAGGTGATTGAGCTCGCAATTGGAGATTGTTGGAGCCCTCACCAAGTGTTGTATGGGGTTCTTGATCCTTCTCCGCGGGAGTTCACAAATTGGATACTCTAGTGGAGCTCGTGGCTTAGAGGATCCCCATCTTGTGTGCGGTTGTGCGGCGCCCACCGAGGGCTCGACTCTTGATAGTCGATTAGCTCGCGAACCGACAAAGTGGGTGCATCGCCACAACGAGGAGTAGCTTGCCAGGAAGCAAGTGAACCTCGATAAAAATCTTGTGTCATCTCTTTGCCGAGGATTTCTCTTGTGGTTGATCATTGTGATTGATTTTTCGAGTGCATTACTTCTCTACATCGTTGGTATAAGAATCAAGTCACTTGCTCTTTACTTTCTTGTACTAATCCTTGTGTAGTTTGCTTAGTGTAGCTTTTATCACATAAGAGTAAGTAGCTTAGTGACTTAGTCTTGTTGGTGTGTATTAGAGATCATAGCCTTGCTTTACTAGAATTGTATAGGTGGCTTGCATAGTGTAGTTGAGCTAGTGCTAGAATTAGCTTAGTCATCTTTTATACTAACGTGGTTGTTTAGTGAAGCTTGTAGATTTTTAAATAGGCTATTCACCCCCCCTCTAGCCATTTGGACCTTACAACGTGTGTTAGCATTTTCACAATCATTTTCTTCAAAGGAGTTAGCCACTCAACTTGTCACACCACTCGATCCTAGCAACGATGCAAAGTTAGATCACTCGAGTGGCACTAGATAATCGATATGCAAACAAGTTTGCCTCTCTTAATAGTACGGCCATCTATCCTAAACTCAGTCATGCACTTCTCTACACAACCTTTGACCGGTGAAATGAAATGCCCTAGGATTATACCTTTGCCTTGCGCATTCCATTCCAACTCCTCCGACGTTGATGCAACACATGCACCAACCAATCACCAAATGATATGATCCACTTCATATCATCATGTGACCGTATTGGTTCATCGATCTTGACCTCACTTGCTCTTCACCATTGCGTCGGTCTATCGGTGACAAGTCTTGCTCAAGCTTCACCGTCACACACGGTCCCTCACTTCAAAGCCGCCGACTTGCCTTCTGTTGACACCAATTTTGGCTCTATCCAAAATATGTGAAAATATTTATAGATGGGCAAATTCCATCTAAATATGGTATGGAGTACATGGATAATAAAATAATATGGCCGAAAAGAATGAAATTGATATTGATATATAATAGTGGCTATGACATTCAGTGCATCTACGTGTGCAAGTATATATACTCTTCATATATTGTACACCATGTACTCATGTGAATACGTGGAAGAGAAGATACTTGGTTGTCAGTTACTTTGATGCATTAATGAGCTGCCAAGTCCATAATGTGGTGGTTAACATAATGGAAAAAGTAGAAAGGATATAATAAAATAAAATAGAAACACATACACCTATATGCATATATGCTGGCTAGCTACGGCTACACGTACACCGCGTATAGGCGTGTGTACATGACATACGGTTGTGCCTAGGCAGGAAATAAATCATTTTCTATTTCATAGATTAATCCCTGCAATTAAAATATTATAAACAAAATGGACTAAGCTAGACAAGAGGATTCCTGTGCGCGCTTGGTATATTCAAACATGGTCAAAGGCTCCAAATCGCTGCCGCAAGACCAAGTCATACAACTCCCATGCACGAATGCACGTTCAACGAGCGCGCGCGCTCTCGTTCAAAGATCAAACGCGCCAGCCTCATTAGCTCCTGAAACTCAAATAAAGGCCTTGTTTAGATCCCAAATTTCATCCCCAAATTTCACTATGCAAAAAGAAGATTCCCATCACATCAAAATGCCGGCACATGCATGAAGTACTAAATGTAGATGAAATTAAAAACTAATTGCACAGTTTTATTGTACTTTGCGAGACGAACATTTTGAGCCTAATTAGTCAAAGTTTGAACAATTTTTACCAAATACAAACGAATTGCTACCGTGCGCATTTAATGCGCACTGTGCAGATTCGCCCCCAAATTGGGGATCTAAACACGGCCAAAAAGAGCGCCATTTAGCCTAGCAACTGTTGTTGGCTTCTGCTCTATAAATAGAGAACCACCGCAGATGCTCGAAGCCCCCGGCTCTCCGATCCACAGTGCCATCAGGCTGCCTTCACCAATACGCAACGCAAACCACCGCCAGGCTGCTGCGCTGCTCATCTCGCACCACCAGGCTGCCGGTTCGCCGCTCTGCCGTGCTGAAGGTCATCAGGAGCTTGCCGCAAGAAGCAACGCCCAGTCCAGAGTCCCTGAGAAGGTGAGAAGCCTCAGGGCACATCTCTGATCCTGCTTCTCATCTCCGGCTGTTTCATCCACAAGCGTCGTCATCGGCAACTTCGTCGGCGGGCCTTGCGTCCTCTGTTCTGGTACGAACAGGGCCAGTGAGGATGGTGCTCCATACACGGACGTCATGTCCTGGTGAAAGGTAAAGGAGCTGGTGACGGTCGGCTGCGCTGCGCGCATGGGCTACACGCCCCGGTTAAAAGATGAATGCATTGTGTATATGGGTCTCGTGCCCTGATAAAGAATCGGCCAGCAGCGCCATGGTCGCGCGATGCGCGTGGGTCTCGTGCCCCGCAAAAGATGTAAGAGGTCAGCAAATGTGCCTCGCTGAAATCCAGGTTTGGACGCATGTTGGCTCCATCCTGGGGTTGAAATTTGGGAACGGATGTGTTTTGGCTCCGCCCGGTCATCCATCGTGAAATTAGTATGGACGCGATTTGGCTCCATACCCAAACAAATATGCACATGTTTTGGCCACGTCCCCACCGGCCTATTGTCATACCGTGCATCAAAGAGAATAAATAAATTGCATGCTACGGCCATTAAAGATCATGTATCCATAGTTTATACCAAATCAAAGAAATTATTATCATTCATATAAATCAAATTGCGTCAAATAAAAATAGTCAAAATATTGCATCAGTCCTATCCCGCGGTCTGCTGCCCATGCATCCGCGACATACCACGCATGAATATCAGCTAGTCAGCTTCTACATGCATGCTTACGCTAGCCCCATGCATAAAAGACGATACAAATCTTGTGGCTCAATTAAACCGCGCCCTTGAAAGATCACGTCCATGCATTAAAACTTGCATCAGGATTTATCTATTCTAAATTATGATAAAACAAACAGTTGTTCAGCTTGTCATGTAATTAGAAACTTGAGTAAGCCACTAAATGGCTTGCAAATACGTCCTGATGCACAGATAACATGCACGTCCCTAGTGGCAATAGGAGAGATTATTGAATAATCCTACCACAAAACAGACTGCATCTATGAAAGATCATGCAGCCAGTGTCATGCTTAAAATAATTAAAATCCACATTGTGGGCCATTTTAGGTTCTTGCATATCACAAGTAACTTAAATCTTGCACTTAGTTAGACTGCATCCATAAAAGGTCATTCTAGCTAAGACGTTAATTAAATCAAATTGAATAGCATCATATATGCTAACCCATGGCTAAAATATAATGTCATGAGCACTTGCTCCTTTCCTTGATAAAATAATAAATCAAATACGTCAGTCACGGCCAAATCCGGGCTGCCTTAACCCAAATAAAATATTGCACCACATGAGGAGTGCATCATATACGTCAGAACATGCCAATCCATGATTTGTCATGGTATAACGAGACTAGCTATGTCAAATTTAGTCTTTAGTCTGTGAGATAAATTACATGCATGCATACACAATACAATGCACCAAATAGATGTCTGTCACACATTAATTTCCTTCCGTCAGTATGCATACATGCAGCTAAATACATACATGTTCAAATAATTAAACAGAGGCCAAATGCCGAGATATTAAAAGACTTAGCCCCATGTCATGGTCTAACCAAATAATAAGATATTCACAAAAGCTTTGCATGAACTAAATACATGCACATCGTGGTCTTCCAAAAGACCCAAATAAGCTATCAGTCACCCATATTTACAAAGAGTGTGCGTTAGCTTACCAAGAAATGAACTCATGTCATGTTGAAAAGAAATGACAATTATCAAATCCAAGTTTATGCCAAGCATGCATATTCATCTATCCACGACTACAAGACTGAAGACATTTTGTTCTCTTTTGTAGTTTGTAATAGGAAGCCATATGATGTAACCTTATTTTTCATGTACTAATGTTGAAACTCTTAATCAGGGGTGTTCTCTACGGAGATGTAATTAACATAATTTTTATGCAAATATAAGAATTATGAAAGTATGGACTCGCAATACTTGTTCTTTTATATTGTCCCATTTAACTTTATATTTGTCTCTGCTGACGCGGAGGCGGGTCTTAGCCGCCCGTTTCCCCGCCATCACCTTCACACTTGCAACCGGTCTGTCGAGCCAAGTCATGTCTTGATCTTCTCCATCTTGATCACATGACTCCATATCATGTCTCATATGCAATGAGCTCCTCCATCATCACATGTGCAAGCTTTTCAACATCTTCAAGCCATGTCCACCTTCATGGCATATGTTGCTCACACACATGTACCTGTGGACTAATCACCTGTGTATCTCACATAAAACACAATTAGTCCACCTAAGTTGTCACTCAATTACCAAAACCAAACAAGGACCTTTTAGCGGCCAGCGGTAATGACGTCACCGGTGTCGGGGCTTCGAAGGACGTCGGTGGCGAAGATGTGGGCAACAGCGAACTGCTTGATGACACTGCCGTGGCTGACTGGCCAGGCGAGTTGGTGAGCAGCAGACACGGCACCTTGTGGGGATGTTTGCGGCCGGCGGTCTTCTTCCTCATCTTTGCTATGATATTTGAGAATGGAGATTGCAGATTCGTTACGAGCAGGCCCGATTAAATAGGACAAAGCCGCCCTCCTAGGAATCTCAACCACTGTCCCAATTAAAAAGGAATTAAATCTCCACCACACGCACTCATGAGGAATCGAGCAGATGCAACGTTTCGACTGATAGACAACTGTGCGTCCCCTGGCTTGCGTGCGAAATGGGATTGACAAGACAGGGCGACCTAGGGATGGCACTAGAACAAGCTCATCTCCCAAACAGCGCACCTTTATCAGCTTGCACGGGATTAGGAGTTAAGTCACTATTGGTAACCCAGACTACCTCTTGGTACCAGAACTACAAACCACCCAACTAAGGCAATCCCGACTACTCGCAAACGATCAAGTTGCATTTGACAGACAAGCTTGGGGGCTTATGTTGATACCATACCCCTAGGTACCCAGACTTCCAGATTGCCGACTACCGACACCGGATTAGATATGACCCGAAGGCCCACAACAACCCTATTCAAGGAAGGATATCTCCAGATTGCGCCAAGACTCCAACTATGGCACGACTCCTTAGCTTATAGGGCAAGTTGATCCCAGATATAAATAGCTAACAATATCTTCTGTTGTAATCATTGACTCTATCATAGGCATAGCTACAATGTAACCGCAATCTCGCCGAAAACAAGCAATACAAGAGTAGCAACTGGATGTACGACTTTTACTGGCTTCCCGGGGGTCTGAACCAGTATAAATCTTGTCTTTATATGTGATTGTTCTTCACATCCAGCGAGGTTCTCCAAGAACCAAATATCTGCCGGTAAAAAGCACTGACGGCTATATTAGAACAAGCCTGCTCCAATATTGATAATTTATGAATATGCATGAGAGAATGAACTAATATCATATACTCTACTCAAAATAGGGATAAGTCACAAGATAATAAATAAAGATATATAAATGATAAGTACTTGATCAATCATCATGATAAATAAATAGTAACTCAGAGCACTCTAGTTAAGCAATAGGTTAAGTCCAATTAGAATATTAGAAAGATAATTCCTAGGTAGTCTTACTAAGATATCAAATGCTTAGTCTAATTAATTATATCTAGTGATTATAGCCAAATTATGCCACATAAGGAAGATCAACTTGGGAAAGTTAGAAACAGAGTCCTCCTCTCCTTTGAGACTGGGTCCTACCAACATCAATATATGCGGGGGATGGACTGCAAAGGACTCAACACAGCTGTCACCTACGCGATCTACCACACATCTCGGCATATAAGGGCATCCACAGATAAACAAATATCTAAGCATCACGCTCACATAATGTCTATCACTCACCCATGGTCCTGTAGGGTGAGCGCTATATGAACTTATGCATGGTTTCCATAATCTAGCTACACCGAATATAAAACTAGAGCAAACAATGAATATTGCTTTTAATGACATAAATGATATAAAGCTTAATGTTGACATAAACATAGTAGCAATGATACAATCTTAATGAAATAAAGAACTAGAGTAAAGTACAAAAGATATACTGAACCACGCTCTTGCCAACGTCAGGAATCCAAGCGTTGCTTGATCTCTCTCTAGACCTAATCTAACTAGCCTAAGCTCTAATCTAGATGAACTCTGAGAAACTAGGGTTGGCTCTGGATGAATTGATCTTCAACTGAATAGCTTGATGACTTGATGCTTTAGGGGTGTGTAGGGGTCGTTATATAGCCCAAGGGGTTGAACGCAAGCCCTTGGATCAAACCGACTTTAACATAGGAAAGGAGTTGGGGAGGAGCGGCGCGAACTTGGGAAGGCGAAGATACTGCCGACCTAAGCAGAGGAGGGCTAGAGGCAAGGGAACATCAGCGGTGGTGGCTGCTCTGCTCACCGGCCATGGTGAGCGGCGGCGCGGCAAGGAGAGCGCGGGAGGGCGTGAGTGAGGGAGTGGAGGGGATGCCTACGAGCGGCTAGGGCGAGTGGGGATGCCTGCGAGCAGCTCGGGCACCCCATATCATGGCAGCGACGCTGAGACATGGGCAGCAAGGCGGGGAGCTCCGCTCGTGCATGAACGCCACGTAGACAATTCATCGGACACCTAGTGGGCAGCAAAGCAACCGGTTTGGAGGCCGTTTTTGGGCTGGTTCCAATTGGATTTGGGCCGTGGGCCTTGAAGCAAAGTTTTTGCTCTCTTGATGGCCTACAAGACTGAGATTGCTTAAGGGGTCATGGTCATTCAGGCTCTGGATTAAATGCTAATTAAGCTCCAAAGTGATTGTGTCAACAACTTAATTTGGATTAAGCTTTGCTCGGTTTGAACTCCCATTAGTTGGTCAAAACATGTCAAACCAAAACCAACTTTTACTCAGACCTTGTCCATGCAATTAGCTCCAACTTTTATTTTTGGATCAAGTCAAGTTGCTTAACGAAAATAGGAGAACGCGGGATGTCAACCATCATTGACATTGCAATCTCAGACTTAGCCAAATCTTCGAGATCCAAAACAGCATTGGGTTCAGTTTTGAGGCCTCAGTTTGACTAAGTTAGGGACCAAACTAGCTCTTGACCCTTAAACAAAGTTTGTTGTACACAACTCAAGCTACAACTTTTATTTAAGGTTCAACATCAAAATAGGTGCCAAACCTATAGTTCTACTTTGGTCAAAGTAGCATCATGGGAAAGATGGAACTAGGGTTTTGGCTCCTTTTTAACCATTTTCTTGGCATGTGCTCAACACAAGCCTTTCATAACTATTGTTGTAGAGTTCAATTAGAATCCTTTGGGCAAGGTTGCAAGGTTTGGTTGATGACCTATGTTTCCATTCACTTGATAGAGCAATTCAAGAAAAAAACGACTTAACTTATCATTTCATGTGACTTTTTGATTTCAAACTTCATGAAACTTTTCTAGTGATTGATATAGATAGAAAGTGATGTGAGACGCATGAAAGAAGCACCTTCAACATTACACAAGCATACATTTGAAAAGGGTTAACATGTAGGCGAGGTGTGTTGTCAAAATTCAAGTTGGGCTTATTTTTATAGGTTTGACCTTGACATCTTCATCACTACTTCGGAGATAAGGAACTAAAGCTCCTGATTACCACTTAACATGTCATGTTTGGGCTCAAACCTACTGCTTACCTGGTGATAAACACCTGGGGTGTTACAGCCCTCCCACTTAAGAGAATCTCATCATGAGATTCAGGGCGAAAGACTTTCAATGGAAGAGAAACATGGCATCCATATTCTAACATCCACGAGAGCATCAGGCTACTTAGCATCGAGCATCAGAGAGACTAATCTAGTTAAGACCACTTTATGATACTTGTTCTTTGTAGTAGTTTTTGTCTAAAGAATTTCCTTCATTGACTTTCATGAAGCATTGCTACTTCGGGAGGAATCCACGACAACACAATACTTTGTTCTTGGGATGCGGAGAGTGTTACAGAGCATAGACTAATTACTTGCAACTTCTACTTCTATGGTGGGCATAACATGTACAACCTTCCATAAGGGATGAGATCATAGATGGGGTAAACATCCACTGAGGCTTGTGAGAAACCGACTAACCAACAGGCAAGGTCTATGCTAGTCGTAACCGTCCAATCACTCAGATGCCAATTGATGGAAAACTACAAAATGCTCCATGTGTGTAGTTCTTTTTTTATAACAATATTGTATTATCTTAGTCTGTTGAGTGGGCGGTGAATGTGATGGCTGACTCTGTCAACTTAGCATTCCCGACAATCATCATTTAAGGAAATCCTCATATCCAAGCGGCAATAGTTATCTGGGTTGAACCTGATGCAACCTCTTGGGTAAAAACATGTGGAAGGTACCAAAGGACAAGTCAGCATTGGCAATCATTGCTGAAGAAGAATGATAGCGAGGCCAGGAGAATAACAAAGGTTGCAAGTATTCACCGAACTGGGGAAATAGTACACTACCAAGCGAGTTGAGTACAATTTTCCCTTCATGGTGCAGTTGCATAGTAAGTTGAGTTGGCTTGCACTGTAGCAAAAATAGCTTTATTAGACTACTTTTGACATTGAGCTTCTCTTTCTAATGTCAATCAACCACTCAAAATCATAATCTAAAATCTATTGTTTGACACCATTTCTAACTGTTTTCGATTCGCAACGGCACAAATTGACTTGTAGCACGCCTTGACTGCTCAAACATTGTTGATATGAGAGGATAAAAGCAAGGCACATAGGGGTGCAAGGAGTCTTCTCTAGGGCATCTAAAGGATTATCTAACGGCAAATATTGACCATGTTTCTAATCTTGGCATCAATTGCAAACACAACTTTCTAGTAGTCAATAGAGAAATCACATATTCTGTACACCTTGGTTTTCAGGTCATATCTCACTAACTACTACTCCATCATGCATGAATTTTGGTAGGCACCTAAGGGTCCTCTAACTATTGACCGAAATTCAGCTCAAACGGACACCGTTCGACTATCCAAACAAACCATCTACCAAAACTGCTCTATTTTGAAATTTTTAGTGATCCGATTGACAAGACCTCTCTCAAATCTGATGTTTTACTCAACCAATCCTCAAACCAATTTAAGACATCAAAGTGTCATAAGCGAGGAATGAGATCACCAAGTTTGGTGCCAATCCAACCACGTTTGAGTCACTAATCATCGGCTTAAAGATAACTGGTTTAGTGCCATGAAATCCAGACAAATTTCCCGCTTCTTCTTTTTCTTTGCCTCACACGTTGGAGAGTGTGTTCTGCACTCTCTAACTCTTCTTATAGCAGCAGTAGCTTTGTCGCTGAGGATAGAGGCTAGGGTTTTGCTCACCTGTTTCTCAGGGGAGAACTTCAACCGTTGATTTAGACACCAACTCAATGTGCACAAGCATTGGGCTTGTGGGCTATTTTTGTGGGGCCCAATTGCATACTCCACATGGAGGGTTAGTCCTACAAAGATAAGGGACCAGTTTCTGACTATCCTTCGGCACTCATCTAATAGAGTCCTGAACAAATTCTTTTGCAGCACATAGGTGCATAATGATGCTGACCGAAATTAGGAGCGTGCTCTCTCTAGCTCTTTGCCTAGCTGATACAGCATTTGCACTACCTATGTGATTGTTCAAGATGGAATTGGCTTGATAGCACAGGGTTTGGAGAAGAAAGTAGCACTTGCATTGCTGATCGGCTTTGTTGTTTCTTCGCTTAACATTGTTCTGTGAGACAGCCTTCGTAGCTACCAAAGAGTTGTTACCTAGTCAGAGATTAACCTTTCCTACTAGTAACTAATTAGTTGTCTCTCAACACTTAAAAAGCTCCAAACTTCCTTTTTGACGGCATCAATTGTAGTTGATGCGCAAATAGACAGTCACCACAGAAGTCAACAGACAAGGGGTTACACCAGAGATGGTTGATTTTGACTATATGATCATCATGCACATAAAGATTAAGACTGACATAGCTAGGTCGTAAGCATAATGTGATGATTAATTCTTATCTGACTCATAACTTATCCAACATTAAGTGTTACATGCCCTTTTTGATCCAACAGTGGTGACATAAGTTGCTTACTAGATGACCGATGTCATTACAAGGACCGTTAAGTAGAGTCGCTTGTTTACCACCTCTTGCAGTCTGCTAATGTTTATGTTGGTGACCTATTCTTCAAAGGTTATCCTTTTCACAACTTCAGAAGGATGTCCTACTGCATCTGGTCCAATCAAGGGATCTTTAGATAGGATATGGAGAGGTAACCAAAGAAAAGCTCACAATGAGATGACACATCGGCGTAGTTCCATAATGGATCATGATTAGAAATCTCGATACCAGTGCGCACCCAGCAGCACAACCATGTGTCGGCCGGCCACATGGAGGCCCTAGGTTCCGTCGCGGCACCGTTAGTCATTAACCAAGACACCATTACTAAACATACAACCTACAACAATCTCACGTGGCACAAATTGGGTTGCAAAGGAGCAAGCACTATGCCAAGGAGGGATAACAAGCAAAGGTAGTCACAAGGTTAGGAGTCAACAAGGAGGCAATCCGAAGATCAAAACACAGCACAAGAGGACATAGCTTAATTTTCGAAGATAACTGAGCAGGGGATTCTTGCTTTATTTTCACACACATCCAGCTTCCACCAAGGTGATTACTAGATAAAAGCTTAACATGAGAATTGGTCTTATTGGGCAACACATGAGATTAAGGCTGATAAACAGTTAGATACTTGGGAAGTTGAAGATGAATTTAACAAACTCCAAGGGCAAAACCAATATACCGATCAGAGATTGAATTGATAAGGTAGCTATATGATTTGCAAACAAAAGGTTCCGAGGCCACGACAAAGAGAGATTGCATTACACTAGCTCATCCTTGGGGGAGATAACCGGGAGGGCCAACATGGATTTCGTACGGTCTCCACAACTGGCAAAGAACAAACCATAGTCAAAGGCTGGCGCTAGCGAAAACTTAACTTGGTAGGTCAATTAAACAAGGGGATTCACAAAAGGGTGCAGAATGTAACACCCTAGGTGTTTGTCACTCATTAAGTAGTGGGTTTGAGCTCAAACATGATAGATTAAGTGGAGATGACGATGTCAAGGCCAACCTACAGAGATGAGCCTAATCTAAACTTAGATGTTACTCCTTTGCTTTGCATATAGGACATTTTCAAGATATATGCTTGGGTGGTGTTATAGCAATATCTTCATGTGTCTCACCTTAGTACCTATCTATATTGACCCCTGGAAAAGTTTCATGAAGTTTGGAATCAAAGTCACATGAAATGATAAGTCATATCCTTCTTGGAATGGCGTGATTAAGTGAATGGAATTATAGATCATCAACCAAACTTTTCAACTTTTCCCAAATGACTCTAGATGAACTCTACAACAAAAGTCATGAAGGGTTCATGTTGAGCAAATGTCAAGAAAATGCCCCGATTGGCCTAAAACCCTAGTTTAGGCTTTATCGAGTTACTACTTTGACCAAAGTGCAAGTTTAACTTCTGTACCAGTTATGAGGTTTGACCTTAAACAAAATTTGTAGTTCATCTTGTGTAGAACAAACTTTGTTTAATGGTCAAGAGCTAGTTTGGCCTCTAACCTAGTCAAATAGAGCTCCCAAGATTCAATAAAGTGCTGTTTTGGATCTCAGAAAATTGGCTACGTCATAATGGAGTTTAGTCTCAAGTGTTCCACTTTGGAGCTTTGTGTCTTGCAACACAAGCTGATCCAGACCTTGGTCATTTAAGAGAAGTTGTAGTTCAGGTTGGGTACTACAACCTTTGTTGAAGCCTCAAGGCCTAGTCCAGCTCCTAACTTAGTCAAATAAGGAACCCAAGTTTGAATCTACAACTGTTTTTAGACTTAGAAAAGAATTAAGGCCGAGTTTAGTCAACTTAATTGACAAGCCACGTTCTCGAGATATTGTTAAGCAACTTGGTTTGACCCCTTAATGAAAGTTGGAGTAGACATTCTGGAGAAGAGCATGTAAAAGTATGGCATCAAATTGACTTAGTCCCGACCATCAATTTAGATAGTTGCTCATTTCTGTTAGAATTGCTGACAGTGCCTATTTGGAGCTTAATTATTCACTAATCCATGGCTCTAATGACTTTACACCTTATATAGAAATTGTAGACCTTTGTATGGGCTTTGACTTTTATTTTGGGCCCATAGTCCAAATCGGCCCGGATGTAGCCCAAAAACGCATTCCAATTGGCCCACTCTGGCACCTGCCAGCTGCTCGGTGGAAGTCCTCAATGGGAGCCACGCGTCCCGAACGTGTCCTCTATGCGCGAGCGAAGCGCTCACCTCACCTCCACGCGCCCTGCGTCCTGCGGCCGTGATGGAGAAGCCTCAGCGAGCCCTCCTCGTCCTCCTCCACTCCCTGCACCTCGCTCTCCTTGCTCATGAGCGCGGAGCCACCATGGATGGCGCCAACTGAGCTTTGCCACCTACGTTTCCTCGCCTCTGCACCTCCTCGTCACCAATCGAGCGCGACATCACCTTCTCCAGCCCGTGATGCGCCTTCCGAGCCGTTTCCCCGGTCCGAACAGGCACCGGAGCTCGTCAACGCCATGGCCGTCCATGGAGCTTCGAGCTGCCGCCGTCATCCCTCTACCTCCGAGCCTCCTTCATCCCAACCAGCCCCACCTTCATGTTTGGTGGGCCATCTCACGTGCGTCGCGCCTCTTCCCCAGCCACCTCCACCGCCGTGTATGGTTGCCACCGGCGCCCGCTCGGCCATTGCCGCCAGCACACGTGGCCAGGCCATCACAGGCCACCGCGGGGCAAGCTACGACTGCCAGCGGGTGCGCATGGGCCCCCTAGTGCTGCACGGCCAGCCCTCGCCGCCGGTGACCGCCTTCCCGCCGAGATGGTCGGGCCGGTGCTCACCTCCCCTGTTTCCGGCGATGGAAGAAGAAGCCAACATCCCCTCTCTCTCTGTCTCTCTATGGGTGTTTGACAGGCAGGCCTGGCTGAACAGTGGGTTCCACATGTCAGTTTAAGGAGTGGCAGATCTAGGTGCGCGACCGGGTGGGTGTAGCAAATTAGGTTAGGGTCAAATTATTCTAGATTTGAATTACAATTTGGTATTAATCTTTGAAAATCCATATTTCCTATTAGGAAAGTCCAAAAATAGCAAATGTGGACTTTTTGGAAACCTTGAGAAAATCCCTATGCAGTAGAGTCATAAAATATTAGGTGTTTGTAGATGTTTTCTGATGTCTTTATTTAAGCTTTAAAAGTGCTCCTAAAAATGTTTATAACTTGACCAGAGCCATATTTAGAGTTTTAGGTATCCAAAAATAGTGATTCTTGTTCTGTTAATCTTGTGATAACATGTAATAACTAATAAAAATATTAAATCTATTAGTTGTCACTGTTTTCTTAGGATTTTGATTTAATCTTGATAAATGAGCAAATCTATATTGTATTTCTTGTCATTTTTATATCTTGAGTTGTGGTGCTCCAATTTAGGTGAAATGTTTAGGGTAGTCATATTATGCTATGTATGTACTGTGATATAAATTTCATGGTCATTGCTTACTGTATGATGAAGTTATTGATTTAACTTGTTTACGGCTTGATAAATAGCTTATAAATAATATATAAATGATAAAATGGAAAATGTTATTCCATTACCTTAGTATGATGTTGATCTATCATGTTGCTTCATACTATGGCCATGTGTTCATAGAAAATATTGATTTTTAGGTTAACTTACTCTCACATGATTTATTACAATAGCTATTTGTCTTTTTCATAGAGGTTGATATACTTATCCAAATGGCTTGAAAATTGGATAGTAGACTATTGGGAGCATATTTAGGCCACTTTAATTTTAGAAGAATTTATTGTGCACTTTTGATAGGTGTTCATAATTCCACCTAATTATCTAAATAAATTAAGAAAATGTATTAAAAGAAATTATTTAGTATTGGAAACTATGTTTTCTGGTGTTCATTAGTCATGTGTGACATGTTAGTAAAGTTGGTTTTGTCCAATTATATGTTTGCAACATAAGTTAATAATTATTTCTTGCAAATGTGGTTTCTGGACAGTTCTGGGGGCAATGTAAATTACCCCATGTTAATGATATTTTCTGAGAATCTTGCCTATAGAAAATTTGTACATAATTCATGTATATAGCTTGTGTTCAAATTTGGTGGTATTTGGCCAAGTAGTTTTTGAGTTATAGATGTTTAAAGTTAGGTCCCAGATTTGGTTGCTCTCTGTTTGGAGCAGACCAGATTCTGTAGTTTTATCTTTTTAACCTATTAAACTTGGGAATAAGGCTTAGTTGGTATTACATGAAATATAGAGAATTTCATAAGCTTTCCATAATGTCTTCTTGCAAGTCATTTGGAGTTGTAGATCTCCAGTTATGATTAAATTACTTAGCTGCTGTTCTGATGCCCAGAATGTGGCAAATTCTAGTCTAGTGCTTTGATTAACTTTGCCATGCTAGTGTGTTAAAGTGTGACTCATATCTTTGATGGTACTTGGGTTAGTACCCTGTGATCTTATGAGGCTTGTGTCTTGACTGATGTGCTTGCAATCTTCTATGTTATGCCTTAATGAGGATTAAGTTAATTAGCTCTAGGTGTTTATGAGAACTTTGGTATGCTTGTTTGATTACTCTGTTTATTGCACTTCTATGTATTCATACATATGCATTATTGCACCTCATTTAGGTACGCTAGCTGAAGCACGTGAAGGACCTGATGTGGAGCCAAACCCGAAGATGGAGTTGGTGGATCCATCCCGAAGATAGAAGGACCGGACAAGTGATAGATTGGAGGATGCTTGCCAAGCGAATTCATCTGACATACTCTAACTTGAGTCGGATCCCAGGCAAGCCTCGGAGCATTATAAGCCTCCTACCTTTAAAGAAATTAATTCTATATATGTTATAAGTATTGTTGCATTAAGTGGTAGGAGTTGGTTGGAAACTCTTGCTACATTATATCATTCCTTGTCCAGATATATGAATCCTTGAATCCTACAAAGACTAGGATCGAGTAGATGCTTAACCCTGCTTTAAGTGGTAGAAGTCAGGTGATTTCCTGTCACCTGCGAGATGTAGGGATATTCATATATGACACGGTTGGCTATATTTGCTATCGTGGAAAAGAACCATGTGTTAATAAAATGAAATGAGACCGGGCGGGATGACGATAGTGAAGCAACAAGGCATGGAGGTCTTGGGTGTGGATCTATCCCCGTCTGAGTCATTTAAGGATCGATTCGCTGTACGTCCTTAAGTCATGTTGAACGCAGTCTAACACTTAGTTGGCCGGATAAGTCGTTCCGACCGCGAATCCGAGTAATACAGTTCAGGCCGGGAATCGAAGGGTAGGTCGCATCTTGGTGGTAGTAAGGATGTGCTTGGGGACATTGGTATAAGACCAAGGGGGGTTAGAGTCCCTATCACCTGATAGAGTGTCGCCCTTGGGGATGCGACATCAGTCAAACCCGTGACTCCTGAACTGTACCAAAGGTGACCTGAGCAGCCCTCGCCAGGTGTGTCTCGGTGAGTGTTAGAAATACCCCTCCAGCTGGATAGGAATTCGATTCGAATCGCCGTCGCTCTCGGTTAGTGAGCACTTGACTTGAGCAGCAACAACGTAGATTCCATTAAATTGAATGGATGGTTAATTGGATGATGATGTAAATGTTGCCTCAATTTATACCTACTATGGTTAATATTGTTTGCTCATAATAAAGTGAGTGCTCTAGTACAGGTTCTAATATAGATGACAGGTTAATGATAATTAACTTGATGCTTAAGCATTAATGATTACTTATCTATATTAAGCTTTTATGTAAAATGTTGTCAAGCTAGCCCACTTTATATCAGCCTTGCATGATCCTTGGTGTCACTTTATTTCTGGTTTTTGACGGGTAAGTCTAGCTGAGTACATTGTCGTACTCAGGGTTTTATTCCCACTTGTTGCAGGTTGTGATGGATCATGGCGACTGCAAGAGTTGGTTGGCTCCTGCCTTAGTGGTGGAGTGTGATCATGGGCATGATCCATCTTATTTATCTTGTCTCTAATGCTTTTGTTGGAAGTCGACCTTGGTACTGGCATGTATTTGAAATAAGATTAATGTTAGTTTCAAATTACTTTGCTTCCGCTACTTTTGAACTTAAGTTGTAATAACTCTGTTGAACTCCGATGTATATTGAATTACTTGTTAAATGGATGTAACATGTGACTTGTTATGTTGAACCACTACGATCTTGGCTTGTATATTGGTTGGTTTGAAATCTCTCGTGATTTCATTGGACTACCGGAGTTATATGGGCTCAAGTGCGAGAATTTGATCACTCCGGTGATTGTTTTTGTACTTGTGCTCTTATAATTTGGATGGTTCCGTGACACAGAACATCCATGGCATAAGCAAACGTTCAAGGGAACTAAGCTTGGGCTTACGGGTTAGGCAAAGGTATGGATATAGGTTCTTGCAACACAAACATTCAAGGGCTAGCAACCATGTGTACGGGCTCAGGCTTCTAAGAGAGAGAACTTAATTGGAGACGACAACCATGAGATTGACATATCTTGCGTACTGTTCGAGGATAAGGCTCTTCAACACTTGTATGCTCACCGAGGACAAAAAGGGGTGACAACTATGGCACTACCTAGATAACAACATATCCTGGTCCTAAGCAGGCATTTGAGAAACTTACAAAATAGCTTAAGCAACTATTACTAAGCATAAAGCTCACACATCACAAGCATTCATCTGTAGCAACACAACACATTGGTTCTAAGTATAAGGATCATGATGTGGGAGGTGCTACTAAGCATGTGGATATGGTCAAGTCTTTAGGGACAAGATGATTTTTTTAATATAGGTAGCAAAGGGGTCCAAAGGGTTTTGGGCATGGTTCACCAACATGCACATGGACATACCATGGGCAGAGTTAGCATTCAAGAGAACTCAGCGGTGTTAGGTTAGCAAATGCACTTGTAGGCTCATGTCTTTTAAGTAAGGAGGTCTACTTAAAGGCAACTACGAGATGAGCACAACGATAAGGCTTGATCACAACTCATGCACTCACCGAGGGTAAAAGGTTACACAAATAATGGTAATACCTAGAAAGCAAGCAACCACACATCTAAAGAACAAATGTGAAGATAACTTGAACTGAAGGACCTCACATTATATTTAAAAGAAGCATGTGCAGGCTTCTAACAAGGTATCACTACAAGTTTTAGTTTTCAAAAGTTTGAAGTTTCTGCTGACTACTAACTTGTCATCTAACTCCTTTGTAAGCAAACATACAAACACTATCTTCAAACACAACTATTCAGGCAGCATGGAACAAGGCATTTGCCTAGCTTCACATAGGGAAGACAATTGTTGGTATTTATTAACTTGTCACTTGTTTTAGTAGCCACCTGTTAATTATCTACACCTCTAGCATTACTTAAACTAGATTGTCATCCCCAGTGATGGTGCTAGAAATGTTTGTTGGTACCACCTAGCATTGCTATTAGAATAATACTAAGTAGTTGTTTATCATTTTGTGCGACTAGAAAGAATATAGAATATGAATGAAAAGGATTTTGCAAGCGGACAGATAATTATACCATTGTAGCATTTTACCTAAGAGTATTCCAGGTATCTTATTTATATTTTACCATAGGGAAGGTGTAGCTTTGGACATGTATTGATAACTTATAACATTGATGGAGAAATAAACCATAACAATCTCTCTACCCATAACAAGGGTAAGTCACAAGATAAAAGATATATATGATAAGCATTGATTAAGTTCATAATAATGATAAATAAATCTCTCAGAGCATTTCTATCTATAGCATTAGTATGGTCAGGTCAAAACATTAGAGGAATAATTCCTAAGTCATTCTTAATTACAAGTCAAAGCATACGTTGATTAGTGCAATTACACTTAGTAGTCACTACTAAGATCACCATTGTTACTACACATAAGGGGCATTACTTCAAGAAGTTCAAGAACAGAGCTTTCCCTTCCTTTGCAACCGGGCCCTACTTCTATGACCTATATTCGGGGAGTGGACTACGAAGGACTCAACAGTAGTGTCACACCCATGATTTACCACATGACCCGGAATATAGAGTGTATTCGCAGGTAAATAACATCTAAGCACCTTGCTTACATGATCTCTGTCACCCACCCTGTGATCATTGGGGTGAGCGCTATACAAACTTATGCATAAACACAATGATAGACTAACTATACTAAGCATATAATCAAAGTAGACGATGAGCATTGCATCCTTGAACATGAATAAGATGAATACTATATTATCTTGACAATTGTACCAAAGCATATAAAAATAATGGAGATATAACGAGAGTAGGGTACAAGAATTATACCAAACCAAGCTCTAAACGATGTCAGGAATCCAAGCGAAGATATGCTTGCCTCCCTCTAGACCTAGCCCAACTAGCTAATGCCCTATAAACTAGAGGAGCTCTGAGGAGATTAGGGTTTCTGGCTCTAGATGACTTGATCTCAAATGACTTGATGCATCTAGGGGGGCTGGGGTCTGTTTATATAGCCTAGGGGGTGCAACGTGAGCCCTTGGATCAAACCGACTTGAAGGACGGCATAGATGCAATCCTAGGAGGTGGTAGAGGAATATTTCAGAAGATGCTGATGAGAGGGGCCCATAGGGCACCAGGTAGCATCATGGTGGGGCTGGTGGGACGGCCTCACCTGGCAGCCTATCGGGGTCTGCTTTGGGGGGTTGCCTTTTAGAGCCCTCTGCAGTCTTCTAGAGTAGTTTTCGTCGCGATTAAGTTTAGTTCATTTCACGTTTTGATCCCTCTTGCTGGTTTTCTTGAATAACCCTGCTGAAAATACAGATTCACCAAAACTTACGAAAATTATCAGTTTAAATCCCTAAGTTTCTATTGGTGATCTATTTTAAGCATTTATTCAAGTTATGTTGACAATTTATGATGAACAATAACTACTGTCAACAAGCTCCCCCAAGCTTAACCTTTGCTAGTCCCTTAGCAAAGCTAAACTCAGCAAATTTAGATCAGGAGTTGCTTCTATGCTTTCACGCCTCAAAAGTACACATGCGTTCAAACAAAAATTCTCTTCCAGATTAGAATAAACCTATCTGACTTTTAAACTTACCCATATTATCTTTAACCATGGAGCTTCTTAGCCTTCACTTGGGTCTTGAGCAGTTGAAAGACAAAGCAATCAAGTCAAGTACTTGTTGACGGTCCTTAAGTACCAAATATAGTTATTAAATAAATAAAGAAAAGGATCCAAATGCAACCAACACCTAGACTTAGGGTTTTATCTGACAGAATTCCACGAGTTTTGGTGTTTGTCTGTTTCTGCAGGGGGTTATTAGAAAATACGAAGGAAAGGCCCACACGTTGGGTTTACATAGAGATAATAACGTGTTCACCGATTTTCTATCATCTAGAAGACTCCAGAAGCCACGAGATCGAACGGGAGGCCGAACGGGCCCGGAGGCAGGGCGCCCGCCCTGCTCCCTAGGGCGCCCGCCCTGGCCTGAGAGCCAATCAGGCTCCGTCTCGCGGATTATGCTCCACCGACCTAAGGGATCAAGGAAAACCGTGCGATTAATGTCGGTTTGATCCGACGGCCCACGTTCACTTGAGGGGCTATATAAGCAGGACCCCTGGCCCCTGGATGAGGCACTCCCTCATTCTCAATTCTTCAAACCCTAATCTCAGGAGGAGAGTCTCTGATCAAGCCCTAGAGCCACCACATCAACTAGATCTCTAGTATAGCATAGCTACATAGGATTAGAACTAGAAGGAGTCAATCTTCGATTGGTTTCCGGATCTGTCAAGAGGATTCTTGGTAATTCCTTTACTATTCTTCATTGTTCATCTTTGTTCTTCAATATTATGAATACAACTTTGTTCTATTTCAATATATTGATTATGACTATGCTCTACTTGTTTATGTTTGCGATTATATTGTTCTTAGTTTATCGTAGTTATACGCTTGGTTTAGTTAGATTGGAATTATATACATGTTTAGGATCGTATAGCGTTTATCCATCGGATCCATGGGTAAATGATAAATATTGTGTAGGCGTGGTGCTTAGACCATATTTATCTGCGATTGCACCTTATATGCCGGATCGTGGGGTGGTCCGCGATGGTGACAGCTTCGTTGGTTCTTATATAGTCCCCCTCCCGTGTGTAAGGCAGGCAGAGCAACATTATTACGGGGGAGTGATTGCTATGTTTCTCATCTTCCTTGATAATATCACTATGCATGGGCGTAGTCCTTTCTCGCAATGATTGCCAAGTGTACTTGCACTAACTATGATATGCTAGACTTTATAGTTAAGAATAACTTAGGAAATATCCTTGTAGTTCGTCCTAATACCATGCTAATGACTTGCTAGAATATCTGTTGAGGTGCTTATCATTATTATATGTGGCTAGCTGATCAGATTAATTATCTTTGTCACCATTCATACTTTATCTATATTTTATGTGACACTTACCCCTGTATGCAAGAGATAGATGAATGCTCTCACTTATACATGCAATGATTGATACTCATTCCTATATTCCATTCCATAATCAACATTGATGTTAGTAATCCCTTCCCAGTGGTAAAAATATAAATAACGATACCTGGAATACTTCCCGGTTAAAATGCTACATCGGTATTAATCTGTGCGCTTGCAGATCTTATTTATTATTTATTTAGAAGAGCAGTTGCATATTTCAATACCGCGTCTCTCATGTCATGCTGGGGATGACAACTTGGCTTAAGTGGCATGAGGGATAGGTTTGGCATTTTTGGCGCTGTTATCAGAATTAGAAAACTAAGTCTACTTTTGGTAATAACGTTAAGAATGCCCAACAAGCATTTTTGGCGCCATTGCCGGGGAAGGTTGATTTACTAACAAGGAATGAATATGGAATTTGAGTCATCATTCGCATCATTAAGTGATTGAGATCATCAATTCTCCCATACAGATTTACCCCTGTATTTTTCCATTCTTATTGTTTTGCAGGGTGATGTATGAATAGAGGACATCTTCCAGAAAATTTTGTTGACAACCCCGAAGCATTAATCAGAGGGGCAAGAGCCAAGCTCAAGAAGTCAACACTTCGACGCAACACTTCATCCAATTCAGAAGACCGCCGAAGTTTCATCCGGAATTTGTCAACAGAGTTCGCAGCCATGGCGAACAAGACGATCCGCGAGTTCTCAGCTCCCACTACGGACAACATCCGCACTGGACCTGCCGCGGCCATCGACAAGAACTTTGAGCTCAAGCCAGGGCTCATCAACATGGTACAAGCCAACCAGTTTTGTGGGAAGCCGCACGAAGATGCAAGTGCTCATCTCCAACACTTCCTGGAGATTTGCAGCACATTCACTTTATTAGATGTTCCCAAAGACGCCATACTACTTCGCCTTTTCCCATTCTCACTATTGGGGAGAGCGAAGCAGTGGTTCTACGCGACGAAGGATAAGAACACTACGTGGGCACTCTGCTCTACGAACTTTCTGGCTAAGTTCTTTCCCATGGGCAAGACCAATGCTCTCCGTGGGAAGATTACAAGTTTTCAGCAACAACATGATGAATCCGTTCCAGAAGCATGGGAGCACTTTCAAGATTACATCCTAGAATGTCCCCATCATGGAATGGAGAGCTGGCTACTTATGCAGACTTTCTATCATGGGCTCATCACTAGTGCTCGTGAGACCATGGATGCTGCAGCTGGAGGCGCATTTCTATCACTCACCATACCACAAGCTACAGCCCTTGTGGAGAAGATGGCGTCCAACCAAGGTTGGAATGAAGAGAGGATCCAAACACTCAAGAAGGGTGGAGGTATGCACTAGCTCAAGGAGGTGGACATGCTGTCTGCAAAGTTAGACCTACTCATGAAAAAGCTCGATGACAAAGCTAGAGACAAAAGAGAAGTCATGAACGTCTACGACTCTCACATGACTTGTGAGGAATGTGGAGACACTGGACATTCAGGCAATCACTGCCATGAGATGCTTGAGGATGCAAGGTACATCAACAACAACAACAACAACTACAACCGTCCTCAACAAAATCAAGGTTGGAATCAACAGAGGCCTAACTACTCAGGTAACTACTCAGGTAATTATCAAGGTAATAACTCTTACAACAACAATAATAATTTTCCACCCCTGAGAGAGTTAGTGTCTAATCAAGGAAAGCTAATGGATAACTTGTTTAAGAAATTGGCATCCAATGATAAAATACTAGAAAACATAAATAATAGAATGGATAATTTCTCTACTGCCATCAAAAACCAAATTAGCTTTAATTGAATCTCAGTTAAATCAAATAGCTGCTGCTGTTCCTGCTACTAACCCCGGTATACCATCACAACCGGAAGGATTAGAATCTGCAAATCTTGTAGACATGTTTGATGCAGGTAACTATTGGAGTAATCCCGCTGTCGGAGTACATAATGACCTTCTGCCAGTCAAGAGAGGCGATCCAGGACGCCCCGTCATCCCGATCTCCATCGGCATGGTGGACTTCCCAGAAACACTCTGTGACTTTGGCTCCAGCGTCAACATTATGCCCAGGGTACTCTATGAAAAATTCTTTACATATCCTTTATCAGAAACAACTATGTGTTTGCAGCTTGCAGATCGGACACTAAGCTTTCCTAAAGGAATATTAAAGAACATGTGTGTCCGAGTTGGTACCTTGTATGCTCCAGCTGATTTCGTGGTGATAGAGACCGGGTCCGATGAGAGGTCACCAGTTATTCTGGGAAGGCCATTCCTGAACACCTCGGGAGCTGTCATCTACGCCAGTGCTGCGAAGATCAACTTCAACATCAAGGGGAGGAAGGAGACGTTTTCCTTCAAGAACAAGATTACACAAATCCTAGAGCAACCCCAACATGAACCAAGGAAGAGGACCAACAGGAGGAACAAGCAGAATAAGAACAACCAAGGATGAACCGAATCAGCTAAGATGGTCACTGCAGTTCAAGGAGGTCAATACCGACGACCCAAGTCGCTGTTCCTAATCAAAAAGGACGACCCAGGTATGCCAAGCATTGAGTGCTCAATCAATGGATACTCCTTTCAGAAGGCGCTCTGCGACACTGGATCAGGCGTCAACATAATGGCCACAGTCACCTATCAGCTCTTGTACAGGACCATACCCTTAAAACCAACATACACTCAGCTCCAGATGGCAGATCAGACATCCCGAAAGGTCGAAGGTATAGTAACCGATGTCCCTGTTAAAATTAACGATCATTTTGTCCATATAGACTTTCAGGTCATTGACATGGGAGACGACGAGTACGATCCACCCATCATCCTAGGAAGACCGTTTCTAGGCACCGTCAAAGCAATCATCCACATTAGAACCGAAGAAGTCCATATGCATTTCCCCTCTGAGAAGGTACGCCGCTACTTTAATGACCCTAACTATATAGTTGAAGATTCTAAGCAGGTCAGGATAAGAAGAAGGCGACGTAACCGTAACCAAAGGAGGCAAACCATCAAGGACGTATGGGCAGACTATGAAGGAGAGGTCATAAGGCCCGAGGATACACAACAGGAGACCGAAGCACCAAGTCGAGTATGGAAAGCGAAGACAGTTACACAAGAAGAGGAGGCGCTGCCAGAACCATCGTCTACGCCACCCAAATCCCAAGACAACTAAGAAGAAAAGAAGTCCTGTTCGGAGGACTTAAAAACACCGAACGCCGTGCCAAGAGGTAAACTTGGTAGTTATCATTTTCCCTTTAATTATTGCTCAGTTAATCATGTTCATTCTGTCTAAAAAAATGTTGAAAATAGTAAGCCCCATGTGAGTATGCAAGTGGCATAAAACCCATAAGTACATTCACTGTGGTGGCATAAAAAAATAATAATATATATATTTTTTCTGTTCTATAAAAATGAAAATAAAAATAGAGAGTGACATTTATTAAGGAAGCTCAAACATGATAAAGGCTAGATATTTATGCTAACACTTAATCAAGTTCCACGAAGCTTTGTTGTCTATTTGAGCTCCACAGAATTCAGGAAGACTAGCAGATGGAGGACATCCTAATCGCTGTCAGGGTGCTGCCGACATTCAAATACACCTCTGCACCTGCTAGCTACATCAGAAGAAATTATGTCAAGATCCAGCTTGGGGGAGAGCACCTCCATTTATCCCGATAAGTATTTTTATCTACATTTATACCTATGCTTTATTAAAATAAAAAGATGCATAATCATGAAAACCCAAATAAATATTTTGTGTTTTTATATATTTGCTTAGTTTAATAAATAAATAAAGTAGCTATGCTAAACTGAATCTTGAAAATAAAGCTTTAGCATGGATATGATGAATAGTTGCTCTGCCTAATTTTCAAATTTGTTCTCTCTCTAGTTTAGACATAACTGTTATAATTTAAAACTGGCTCTAAACCTGAACTAGTGGGAAGAGAACTTGATCTGAAGTCTAAGTTGTTAACGGATATGATATGGGAAGGTTGAGCTGCTGTTTATCTGTTCCTAGAGATGCTAGAATTCTAGAGAATTTTATCTTTGAAAATCTTTAAAATGTTGCATGATGAGTTCCTGTATGATGAGAGTTTAAATTCCTACCACAGCCATATATACATGCTTGTTAGAATAAGAGCCGCACTTTTACTACTTACTGCTTATGGGCATTGAGTGTGGTCAAGCTGTGTAGACCCTTAGGAACTTGTCATGTGGTTAAAATCAAGATTCACTTGCACGTTCACTCATACATGCTGCTTCTACTCCGGAAGTACGCATCCACATATATCCACTCATTTCCATCTCCAGATTCACCCAAAATTATTCTACTCCTGACCCGGGAGAGAATAGCCAAAAACATTATCTCATTCCTGTTATTCCCTGTGAAGTTAATGCTCAAGTCATTTCTACTACCACTTGCTATATTTTCAAAAGAGGGAGATTGCTCTAAAAAAATATATAAAAAGCGAGGAAATAAAAAGGAGCAAGTGCTCGGAACCTCGAAGAAAGAAAAAGTGAGACGAGAGGTAAAAATGGACAAGTGTCCGACAGTAGAATTAGGGGGTACAAGATACCCACCTGAGAGAAAAAAAAAGAGAGAAGAGAAAATACAGAGCATCTCATTCCCCTTAAAAGTTTTAAAAAGCAAGAAAGTTATGTATTCCCTCAAAAAGAGCATTAGACTTTTGTTATCACCATCATCACCATACACCACTCATTCACCACACATGCACATCTTGATTTGACTTATTGACTTATTTCTCTGGATCCATGGTTTGACTATGCAATAAATGTTCTATGAGTATGTATACTGTATCTCCCACCTATGAGCTCCAGATATCAAAGCCTTGTTAGAGTAGGGTGAGAGAGAAGGCAATGTCACTACGCCTTATACCATAAATACCACATACTTTGAGAGAGAAGGCATATACCATTACTGCCTTGGTAAGGATCCAGAAATACCACAAAAGAGAGATCTGAGAGAGTCATACAAGGAATCTCTGAGTTTTATTTGAAAAATTTGCAAAAACTCCAGAGCTATAGCTGATCAAGAATAAGAGACATGGCGTTTGACTAGACCGTTCTATCTTTTAACCACTCAAGATGCAGGTGACGGTTGCAAGCCCCATGGTGAAAGGAAAAATGAGTAAGTTTTAAGTCTTGATAGTTTACTCTAACTCAGGGATAAGACCTTATTTGAAAGCATATGTACCGTCAACGTTCAAAGGCGTTGCAGCAACTTCTAATCCATAATGAGTCTATCCTTGCTCAGGGACGAGCAAGAGGTAAGCTTGGGGGAGTTTGTTGACGGTCCTTAAGTACCAAATATAGTTATTAAATAAATAAAGAAAAGGATCCAAATGCAACCAACACCTAGACTTAGGGTTTTATCTGACAGAATTCCACGAGTTTTGGTGTTTGTCTGTTTCTGCAGGGGGTTATCAGAAAATACAGAGGAAAGGCCCACACATCGGGTTTACATAGAGATAATAACGTGTTCACCGATTTTCTATCATCTAGAAGACTTCAGAAGCCACGAGATCGAACGGGAGGCCGAACGGGCCCGGAGGCAGGGCGCCCGCCCTGCTCCCTAGGGCGCCCGCCCTGGCCTGAGAGCCAATCAGGCTCCGTCTCGCAGATTATGCTCCACCGACCTAAGGGATCAAGGAAAACCGTGCGATTAATGTCGGTTTGATCCGACGGCCCACGTTCACTTGAGGGGGCTATATAAGCAGGACCCTTGGCCCCTGGATGAGGCACTCCCTCATTCTCAATTCTTCAAACCCTAATCTCAGGAGGAGAGTCTCTGATCAAGCCCTAGAGCCACCACATCAACTAGATCTCTAGTATAGCATAGCTACATAGGATTAGAACTAGAAGGAGTCAATCTTCGATTGGTTTCTGGATCTGTCAAGAGGATTCTTGGTAATTCCTTTACTATTCTTCATTGTTCATCTTTGTTCTTCAATATTATGAATACAACTTTGTTCTATTTCAATATATTGATTATGACTATGCTCTACTTGTTTATGTTTGCGATTATATTGTTCTTAGTTTATCGTAGTTATACGCTTGGTTTAGTTAGATTGGAATTATATACATGTTTAGGATCGTATAGCATTTATCCATCGGATCCATGGGTAAATGATAAATATTGTGTAGGCGTGGTGCTTAGACCATATTTATCTGCGATTGCACCTTATATGCCGGATCGTGGGGTGGTCCGCGATGGTGACAGCTTCGTTGGTTCTTATATAGTCCCCCTCCCGTGTGTAAGGCAGGCAGAGCAACATTATTATGGGGGAGTGATTGCTATGTTTCTCATCTTCCTTGATAATATCACTATGCATGGGCGTAGTCCTTTCTCGCAATGATTGCCAAGTGTACTTGCACTAACTATGATATGCTAGACTTTATAGTTAAGAATAACTTAGGAAATATCCTTGTAGTTCGTCCTAATACCATGCTAATGACTTGCTAGAATATCTGTTGAGGTGCTTATCATTATTATATGTGGCTAGCTGATCAGATTAATTATCTTTGTCACCATTCATACTTTATCTATATTTTATGTGACACTTACCCCTGTATGCAAGAGATAGATGAATGCTCTCACTTATACATGCAATGATTGATACTCATTCCTATATTCCATTCCATAATCAACATTGATGTTAGTAATCCCTTCCCAGTGGTAAAAATATAAATAACGATACCTGGAATACTTCCCGGTTAAAATGCTACATCGGTATTAATCTGTGCGCTTGCAGATCTTATTTATTATTTATTTAGAAGAGCAGTTGCATATTTCAATACCGCGTCTCTCATGTCATGCTGGGGATGACAACTTGGCTTAAGTGGCATGAGGGATAGGTTCGGCATTTTTGGCGCTGTTATCAGAATTAGAAAACTAAGTCTACT
The DNA here is from genome assembly GCA_038087645.1 of Saccharum hybrid cultivar R570. Taxonomy (NCBI): domain Eukaryota; kingdom Viridiplantae; phylum Streptophyta; class Magnoliopsida; order Poales; family Poaceae; genus Saccharum; species Saccharum hybrid cultivar. The sequence continues at coordinate 40,144,621 of JAQSUU010000307.1, read as the reverse complement.
TTTGGTAATAACGTTAAGAATGCCCAACAGTACTGTGTCTCAAGTTCTTTGCTCAAGCATTATTCTGGAGTTTAAATAAAACTCAGAGCTTCTATTGTATGACACTCTCAGTTCTCTCAATATATATGGTATTTGTGGAACCTCACTAAGGCAATAGTGTTGCTATGCCTTTCTCTTCCTACAACTAAGGCTTATAGTGGAGTTCATAGGTAGGGAGAAAACATGAAAGAGCATACTTGCAGCACATATGTTGTAAAGTCAAACAATGGATCCAAAGAGAGAGTTAAGTCATACAATCAAATCAAGATGTGCATGTGTATGGATGTATGGGGGATATATATGGTGGCTAATCTAATTCTACTCTGTTCCTTGAAAACATACCTCTCTCTTTTTGGAATTTGGAAACAACTTTCAAGAGAACATTGGTTATCTTATTCATTTTTCGCTCTCTTCTCTTTTTTTAGGTGGGCATCTGAGTACCCATTGTTTTGGATATCTCAGACACTTGTCCATTTTTCCTAATTTTTTTCTTTTTTTCTTTTTTTATTAATAACTTTTGCATAGCCACATGCCTCTTCTCTGCATCAAAACTTTTGAGAGATAACAACAAGAACTTGGAGCATTTATTTGGTGGATATCCTATAAGGTATATTTTTTGGTGTTCGCTCCCAGTGTAGGAGTAAAATATTTTTTTGAGTGAATCTAGATGAAATGGCATATTGTTGCGCCTACTTCCAGTGTAGGAGTAGTGCATATGTGGGTGGTGTGTACATGATCTTGATTTTAAGAGCATGACAAACCTCTCATAAGGCATAAGCAAAACTTGACTAAACCCAATGCAAAGCAAGCAGAATATATGAGTGAAAGGTTTTCTGTAACACCCTAGGTGTTTATCACCAATTAAGTAGTAGGTTTAAGCTCAAACATGAGTGGAGATGACGATGTCAAGGTCAACCTACAAAGATGAGCCTAACCTAAAGTTGGTTGTTGCACCATTGCTTTACATATAGGCTCCTTTTCAAGATATATGCTTGGATGGTGTTATTGCAATATCTTCATGTGTCTCACCTTGGTACCTATCTATATTGATCCCTGGAAAAGTTTCATGAAGTTTGGAATCAAAAAGTCACATGAAATGATAAGTTATATGCTTGTTTGGATTATAACTAAAACCTGCCTCACATCCCATGGGAACTAGTGTTTGTGCAACATACAAATGCAATATGTGCAACACATCTTGGACACATGTGGAAGTGGAATATGTGTAGCATGTATCTTGAAACAACCACATGAAACAACTATAGCATTTCGCTTGAATTCTACGTTTCAAGGCATGTGAGGCCTACATTTTTGTGCAACCTATGCATGGTGGGTATGTTTGGCCTCTACAACACCTTAGCTACACTTAGGACACATAATGTAACAATGTTCATGTTGATCATTTTGCCTAATTGTGCTTCTAAGTGATGGTTGACCATGTATGGACCCTGGAACACTTTTGTTTGACCATTTCAAAAGTGTGACTTAACAACTTTGTATGGCTGTGCACCCTTTGACAAAGTTGAGAATTTTATAAGGAACAAACTTTGTTTAAAGGTCAAGTCATGAAAATATGTGGAACATGCTCAAACAGGGCCCACAAGTCAGTTTTAGGACTGATTTCAGCACTTGGCCATTTTTAAGCCCTAATTCCGATAACATCGACGTTGGCATTCTGCGTTCTCGTGATTTTGCTAACCAACATGAATTGACCCCTTAACAAAAGTTGGAGTTTATGTTATGGAGAAGAACATTCCAGAATGTGACACTTGTTGGATTTTAAATTGCCCGTCAATTTTGGATAGTTGGCTGATCTTGTCGATGCGTTGACAGTGCTATATTGGCATTCGATTATCTGCTAATCTATTGACCTAATGACCATGACCATTAAATAGGAAATGTAGAACATGGTACGGGCTACAACTTTGCTTTTAGGTCCAAGACCTAGATCGGCCCAGATCAGGCCCAAATTGGAGCTCCAAATGGTCCACTTCGCTGCCCGCCACCTGTTCGCGTTTTTGCTCCAAAGGACGACGCGTGGCCAAGCGCGTGGCGACCATGCCAGCGTCGCGCCCCCACCAAGCCGCCGCGCGTCCATGCCCTCTGCCCCGCCTTGCTGCTCCCTCTTGCATTGGCGAAACCCGAGCAACACCAGGGCGCCTCTCCACTTCTCTCTCTCTCGCCTCTTCTCCGCTCTGGAATCGCGAGCGCAAGCGCTGCAGCCATGGCCGCCACGAGCAGAGCTCCAACCGCCGCCGTGTTCCCGCTGTTCCGCGCCTCCTCACTCTCCATGAGCACCACCAGCAGCTCCGCCCTACGACGCCGAACTCGTAGCACTTCTTCTCGGCCTCTCCTCGCCGCCGTACCACGTGGTCAACGGAGCCGGGACCTGCCATGAATGTCGTGCACGCGGCCGGGAGGTCACGGTGCATCTCCGGCCATGATTCGGCCCTCCTCGGGTGTGGTGAGGCACGCTGGTGCTCGTGCCGCCTTAGCCGCCGCCGGTGACTCCCCCCCCCCCCCCCTCGTCGGAGCTGCGAAGTCCGGCCTCTCCTCTGCCGGCGGCGGGAGGTAGAAGAAAGCATCCGGCTCCCTCTCTCTGTATCTCTCTCTGTGTTGATGACAGGCAGGCCCCGCCCGACCGTGGGCCCCTCGCGTCAGTTTTAGTAGTGGTTGGTTTTGGGTGTGTTTCCGGGTACACCTAGCGAATTCAGTAGGGTATGGAGAATTTCGTTTTTTAATTTCAGATTCATGTTAAACCTTCAAAAATTCATATCTCATGCTAGGAAACTCCAAAAATAGTAAATGGGGATTTTTTGGAAACCTTGAGAAGAGATCTATGCAGTAGAGTCATAAAATATTACATGTTTGGAGATGTTTTCTGATGTCTTTATTGAAGCTTTTAAAATGCTCTAAAAATGCTTATAAAATTGACCAAAGCCATATCTTGAGTTTTAGGACTCCAAAAATAGTGATTCTTATTTTGTTAATTTTGTGATGACATGTACTTGCTAGGAAAAATATTAAACACACTAGTTGTTCACTGTTTTCTTAGGGTTTTGATTGGACCTTGATAAATAAGGAAATCTACATTATATTGCTTGTCATTTTTATATCTTGAGTTGTGTTGCTCCAATTGATGTGAAATTTTTATGGTAGGCTTGTCATGCTATGGATGTACTGTGGTATAAATTTCATGGTCATTGCTTACTGTATGCTCAAGTTATTGAGTTAACTTGTTTATGGCTTGATAAATAGCTTATAAATAATATATAAATGATAAAATAGAAAATGTTGTCCCATCACCTTATTATGATGTTTCTCTATGATGTTGGTTCATTCTATGGCCATGTGTTCACAGAAAATATTGAGTTTTAGGTTTAACTTGCTCTCACATGATTTATTTCAATAGCTATTTGTCTTTTTCATAGAGGTTGATATACTTGTCCAAATGGATTGAAATTTGGATAGTATACTTTTGGGAGCATTTGTAGACCCCTGTAATTTTGATAGAATTTATTGAGCATCTTTATGATGTGGTCATAATTCCACCTAATTATCTAAATAAATCAAGAAAATGTATTAAAAGAATTTATTTAGTAATTGACACTATGTTTTCTGGTGTTCATTAGTCATGTATGAAATGTTAGTAAAGTTGGTTTTGTCCAATTATATGTGTGCAACATAAGTTAATAATTATTCCTTGCAAACGAGGTTTCTGGATAGATCTGGGAACTTAGCAAAGTTCTTCATGGCAATGTGCTTTGTTGTAAAACTTGTTTATACAAAAGTTGTAGACAATTTATGTATCTAGCTTTTGTTAAAATTTGGTGGCATTTGGCCAAGTAGTTTATGAGTTATAGATATTTAAAGTCAGGTCCCAGATTTGGTTGCTCTCTGTTTGGAGCAGACCAGATTCTGTAGTTTTATCTTTTAGACCTATTAAACTTAGAAATCAGGCTTAGGTGATATTAAATGAATTGTAGAAAATTTCATAAGCTTTCTATAATGTCTTCTTGCAAGTCATTTGGATTTGTAGAACTCCAGATATGATTGATTTCATCAGCTACTACATGTATGTCCAGAATTGTTGGAAATATATGGATGCTTGGTTACTCTGCTTGCTTGTTGCTAAGTGTGATTCATGTCCTTGGTGATGAAGTTAGTATACCTAAGACTTTGTAAATCTTGTGTCATGTTTGGTATTGCTTTCCTTGCTATCTTAGCATGATAGGTCGTGTAGTGTTTAATTAAGCAATGTGAAGTGCTTATGTGTATTTAGTATAACCTTGTACTTGCCTTGTTTAGTGTGTGATGCATCATCCATTGTATTTCCATGTATTCATACACTTGCATCTTGCATCTCATCTAGGTACGCTAGATGCACCACATGAAGGATGAGATGTGGAGCCAAACCGAAGATGGAGTTGATGGATCCATCCCGAAGATAGAAGGACCGAACAAGTGTTAGACGAAGGGAATGCTCGCCAAGTGAGTTTCTTCTGACATACTCTAACTTGAGTCGGATCCCAGGCAAGCCCCGGAGCATTATAAGTCTCCTACCTTCAAAGCAATTAATTCTATATATGTTATAAGTATTGTTGCATTAAGTGGTAGGAGTTGGTTGGAAACCCTTGCTGCATTATATCATTCCTTGTCCAGATATATGAATCCTTGAATCCTACATAGACTAGGATCGAGTAGATGCTTAGCCCTGCTTTAAGCAGTAGAAGTCAGGTGATTTCCTGTCACCTGCGAGATATAGGGATATTCATATATGGCACGGTTGCCTATATTTGCTATCATGGAATGGAACCATGTGTTAATAAAATGAAATGAGACCGGGCGGGATGAAGATAGTGAAGCAACAAGGCATGGAGGTCTTGGGTGTGGATCGATCCCCATCTGAGTCGTTTAAGGACCGATTCGCTGTACATCCTTGAGTCATGTTGAACGCAGTCTAACACTTAGTTGGCCGAATAAGTCGTTCCGACCGCGAAGCCGAGTAATATGGTTCAGGCCGGGAATCGAATGGTAGGTTGCATCTTGGAGGAGAGAAAGGATGTGCTTGGGGACATTGGCGTGAGACTAAGGGGGGTTAGAGTCCCTATCACTTGGTAGAGTGTCGCCCTTAGGGATGCGACATCATTCGAACCCGCGACTCCTGAATTGTACGAAAGGTGGCTTATGTGACCCTGGCAGGGGCCTACGCGGTGAGTGTTAGAAATACCCCTCCAGCTGGATAGGAATTCGATTCGAATCGCCGTCGCTCCCGGTTAGTGAGCACTTGACTTGAGCAGCGGCAACGTAGATTCCATTAAATTGAACAGATGGTTAAATGGTTAACGATGGAAAGGTTGCCTCAATTTATACCTGCTATGGTTAATATTGTTTGCTCCTAATAAAGTGAGTGCTCTAGTACAGTTCTAATATAGAGGATAGGTTAATGATAATTAACTTGATGCTTAAGCATTAATGATTACTTATCCATATTAAGCTTTTATGCAAAATGTTGTCAAGCTAGCCCACTTTATATGAGCCTTGCATGATCCTTGGTGTCACTTTATTTCTGGTTTCTGACGGGTAAGTCTAGCTGGGTACCTTCTCGTACTCAGGGTTTTATTCCCCACTTGTTGCAGGTTGTGAAGTACCATGGCTACTGCAAGAGTTGGTTGGCTCGTGCCTTAGTGGCGGAGTGTGATCACGGGCATGATCCTTCTGAGTTATCTTCTCTCTAATGCTTTTGTGGGAAGTCGACCTTCGTACTGGCATGTATTTTAAATAATAGTGTTGTTAGTTTCAAATTATTTTGCTTTTGCTACTTTTGAACTTAAGTTGTAATAACTATGTTGAACTCCGATGTATATTGAATTACTTGTGAAATGGTTGTAACATGTGACTTGTTATGTTGAATCACTACGATCTTGGCTGGTATGTTGGTTGGTTTGAAATCCCTCGTGATTTCATTGGACTACCGGAGTTATATGGGCTCAAGTGCGAGAATTTGATCACTTCGGTGATTATTTTTGTACTTGTGCTCCTATAATTTGGGCGGTTCTGTTACAGCTGGTATCGGAGCAAGATTCAACATTAAACTTGTCGTATGTGTATTTAAAACAAAGGATTTATTTTATAAAATCAGTTTTATCAACTTATAGCTATATATAGGTTTGCGAAAACTGAATTCTAAATCTAAGTATGCCAGTGGTCAATTTCCTTATGCCCATATAAGGATTATTAGGTGGCTTATATAAGTACTAACTTGGGGGTTTTTCATTTATGTATCTACGCCCAGGCCAAGGTATGTATGTGTGGTGACTCTCCCACACTATGCTACCCGGTGTGTCAGATTGGAGGTAGCCTTCATATATGAAATAGCCATATATGTTGCTAGTTTACTTTTATGCAACGTTGTACCTACGCTCAGGTAAGTGTGAGTTGTGAGAGCATGACCGTCCAATCCTCGGTCTAGGAGAGAGCTAGTTTTGGTTACTGGATTATTTATATGTTACCCACATGTATATATGAAGGTACTTAATTGTGGGTCATTAATGATTTGGGTAGTTTTGGTGCTACATGTATATATACGGGGGTATATGTACATGGGAGTACTTAGAATTTTACTTCTCTGCTTTAATTGTGTGCTATATTGGAAAAATGTTGGGCTGCAATGAAACCTTTCTGCAGGTACGCTAACCACGAATGCGTAAGTCGAATGTGCTATCGACTAGCTATATATCGAGAGAGTGCGTGTTATGCCACCGACATAGAACGTGATCGCCACCTTAGGTTGGCAGTCTTGTGAGGACGAATAGGACGAAGCATGCATCTTCATGATTGTTGCCTTATGCATAGCTATGCTCCTCTCATCCTTGTTCTATAGTGTGTAACTTGTGATCAATGTGTTACACTATCTTTCTTGAGTGAAGCTAAATAAGAATGCCTTACTCCATGTTGTTTGAGAAAAGTGTGTGCTTAGCTTTGCTATAAATAAGTGTGGTTACATGCCAGAACCTATAGATGTCCTCTAGTTGAGCCAAGTGGTGGATGTGTTGTTCATACAAGCATTTGTAAATGGTTTAGACCTCATTTAAGTAATTGTGGATTCTCATGAATAAATTAAATTCATGTTGGTCTAAGGTAACAAAATTTAGAGCTACTAGAATAACATGTTTGTGTGCTCTCTTGTTAAGTAGAACAAAGGCAAGCTTTGTTTTGCTTGTCGAATGTTGGCTGCTAGAACGTTTTCTGTTGTAGTGATGCTTTCGTGGTCATAATGGTGTTTTCTATAGTTATGGAGAATACCAAAGTTGTAGCTAACTTACTTATTTGGCTTGTCCTAAAATTTCATGACTCTAGGTCTTATGGTTTGGGAGTTATGACTTTTAGAAGTTTGCTGTCAGGTTTTGCTTGTGCTTTGAATAGATCTAAATGTTTGGTTTGTTTGACCTATGTGCATAAGAAATCATGTCTTGGAGATAATAGAATAAGTGTAGTAATTTTTCTAAGCTTTCCAAAATGTCCTATAGCACTAATTTTGGTGGTCTAAATCTCTAGTTATGAGCTTACAAAGGGGAATGACAGAATCTGTCCAAATCTGGGCAGAGATGTCTTCTTTATCTTGTTTGGCCTTGTTAGCTGTAGAATCATCTTAATATGATAATAAGAAAGTTATAGACAACTTAATAAGCTTTACATAAAGTGAAGCCTCAGCCTTGTTGTGTCCCTAGAACTCTAGTTGTGCATTTTTGAAGTTCTTGTAAGTTTTCTGTCTGTATTGGTACAGATCTGAAATATTAGCAATTTTGGTCATGTTAATCTATGATTTTGCTTTTGGTATGAACAACTAAAGTTTAGTCATCTTCCTAAGCTTTCTAGAAATTCTAGGATCACCTTTGTGGGATGTCTATAACCTCAGTTATGGTTGGGACAAGTAACTACTTTGCTGCTGTCCAGATTCTGTGCTCACGCTAAGTTAGTCACCTTAGCTAGCGTTTGTTTTGAGCTAAACTTGTAGTTAGTTCGTGCTTGAGATGAATGCTTATTTTGGGTGAGCCTTGTGCTTTGGATTGGTTGCTTAAGCTCAATCGTTTGAATTTTCTCAAATGTCTGCTTGACTGTGATGTTGTATGTATACTTGTTGTCTAGGTAGTGCCCTAGTTGTCACCTCGTTTATCCTCGGTGGGCATACGAGGGTCGCATAGCTTGATCCTAGAACAACGTGCATGTTACGTAATTGTATGGTTATTGTCTTCAATTAGGTTTTCTCTCTTAGGAGCCTGAGCCTGTAGACGTGATGGTTATCCCTTGAATGTTTGTATCCATGCCTTTGCTTGACCGAAAGCCCAAAGTTTAGTTCTCCTATATGTTTGTATAAGCCGTGGATGTGTTGCAGCCCTCTTTGTGAAGACCCTTGTCAACTGACCCACCAAGTTAACTTCCATCAACGCTAGCCTTTGACCATGGTTCGTATGTTGCTAGTTGTGGAGACAGTACCCAAATCCATGTTGGGCCTTCCGGTTACCTCTCCCAAAGGTTAGCTAGTGTGACGTAACGTCTCTCTGCTATGGTCTCAAAATCATTTGCTTGCAAATTCGTGTATCTATCTTATCGACTCAATCTTTGATTACATACCGGTTTTCGCCCTTGAAGTTGGTTTAATCCATTCCCAACCTTCCCAAGTCTCGGGATGGTTACTAGTCTTAATCTCATGTTGTTGTCTAACATGACCAAATCTCATGGTAATCTTTTATCTTGTCATCACCTTGGTAGGACGCAAGGCATGCATGGAATTAAGCAAAAATCTCATACTTAGTCGCATTCGGCAATTGAGTTATGATCTCTTGTGAGGTGTTTTGATCTGCGAATAGCTTCCCTGTTGATTTTAAACCTTGTGACTACCTTTGCTTGCCATCCCTCCTTGTATGGCGCTTGTTCTTACAGCCCATTGGTGCCACTTGAAATTTCACTTTCGTTGTGCGTTTAGTAATGGTGTTATGAGTAGCCTTTAATGGTGCCGCGACGAAACCAAGGGCCTCATGTGGCTACAGACACATGGCTGGCTGCTTGGCACGCGCTGGTATCATGGTTTCTAGTTATGATCCATTATGAAACGACAGTCGATGTGTTATTTTCTCGTGTTCTTTTCTTGGTTATCTCTCCATATCGTATCATAAGATCCATATCTTAGACCGAAAGTAGTGGAGTTTTCTTCTGAAGTTGCTAAGAGGATAACCTTTGAAGAACAGGTCACCGACATAAACATTAACGGACCGCAAGAAGTGGTAGACAAGTGACTCTAATTAGTTGCCCCAATATTGACGACCACCATCTAGTGAGAAGAATATCTCTCCCTATGGGATAAAAGGACACACAACACTTAATATTGGACAAGTCACCTGTTGGACAAGAAATGATTGACACCTTATACAAATCTTAACCTTTGTATGCATAATGATCATACAATCGAAATCAATCATCTCTGGTGAGACCCCTTATCTGCTGACTTCGATGGCAACCATCTGCTTTGTATCAACCACAATTATTGTGATCAAGAATGAAGATTTGGAACTTTTTAGTGTTGAGAGACAACTAATTAGTTACCAATAGGAAGGTTAATCTCTAGCTAGGTAACGCCCCCTTGGTAGCTACGAAGGTTATGACTTACAAAGCAATAACCAACAAGAAGTTAATCAACTAGCCAGCAACTTGAGTGCTACTCTATCTTCCACAGCCATTGTGACCAAGTCAATTCCATCTTGGACAATCACACAGATAGTGCAAGGTGTTCTATCAGCTAAAGCGAAGAATTAGAGAAAGCATGACCTAGTTTCAATTAGCATCCATGTGCCCTTAGGTGCCCCAAATGGTTTGTTCATAACTCTATTGGACGATCTCTTAAGTGGTCTTAAGGATCCTGTTGTACACCCTTTCGCTTTGCTTTTATGTTCTCTCATCAACAATTATTGGGACAATCAAGGGTTCTACGAGTAAATTTGCAAATCAAAAGCAATTTGAAAAGTGTCAAACAACAGATTTCCCATCTTAGAGTTGCTGTTGATCCTAAAAAGGAAGCCTCAAGGTGAAAGTTGGCCTGACAAAGTTGTTATGCTGCAAGTCAACTCAACTTACAGTACAACTAAGTCACCAAGGAAGATTTAACTCAATCGCTTGGTGGTAGACTACTCCCCGCGGTTAAGTGAATATTTACAACTTTTGTTGTCCTTAAGGCCTTGTTACATCTTTCTTCGGGAATTATTTTCCAATGATGACATACTTTGGTACCTTATAAATGTTTTTACCCAAGAGGTTGCATCTGATTCAACCCAGATAACTGTTGTCTTTGGATAAAAGAATCTTCTTAGGTAACATTTGGCAGAAATACGAAGCCAACAGAGTTAGCTATCACATTCACTAATCCTTCGACAGACTCAGATAATACAGTGTTGTCATCAAAGAAAGAGAACTGCATACATGAAACCTTAAGTAGTGTTCCATTAGTTGATATCTGAAGGATCGAACCATTACGACCAGAATAGACCTTGTCTATTGGTTAGTTAGTACCATATAACCTCAGAGGATGTTTGTCGTCTATGGTCTCACCCTTTTGGAAGGTTGTGCTCAAGCCATTTTGGTAGAGGACTGCTTTTCAAACTTTGTGAACATAGAGTCATTTCAACGAGTATACTTCTGATAATTTTGGTCTAGTGTCAAGTTCATATGGCCTATGTTATGCTCATTAAAGAGTCAGATACTTGTGAGTGGTTAGCTCATCGACCAAATGATCTTCTTACACTGAGAATGCAGTACGTGCTATCTTGGATTCCTCCCAAAGTAACAATGCTTCATGAAAGTCAATGAAGGAAATTATTTAGACAAATTTTACCATAAAGAGTAGGTATCAGAAAGTGTCTTTGACCAAATTGTTCACCGATGTTGAAGCTTTGTAGTAGAATGCTATAGCAGATGTTGAGAACTAGATAATGTGCCTCTCTTCCTTAAAAGGTCTTTCATTCCGAATCTCGGGACGTGATTCTTTTAAGGGGGGAGGGCTTTAACACCCCAGGTGTTTATCACCAATTAAGTAGTAGGTTTAAGCTCAAACATGAGTGGAGATGACGATGTCAAGGTCAACCTACAGAGATGAGCCTAACCAAAAGTTGGTTGTTGCACCATTGCTTTACATATAGGCCCCTTTTCAAGATATATGCTTGGATGGTGTTATTGTAATATCTTCATGTGTCTCACCTTGGTACCTATCTATATTGATCCCTGGAAAAGTTTCATGAAGTTTGGAATCAAAAAGTCACATGAAATGATAAGTTATATGCTTGTTTGGATTATAACGAAAACCTGCCTCACATCCCATGGGAACTAGTGTTTGTGCAATATACAAATGCAATATGTGCAACACATCTTGGACACATGTGGAACACCCTAGTGGAATATGTGTAGCATGTATCTTGAAACAACCACATGAAACAACTATAGCATTTCGCTTGAATTCTACGTTTCAAGGAATGTGAGGCCTACATTTTTGTGCAACCTATGCATGGTGGGTATGTTTGGCCTCTACAACACCTTAACTACACTTAGGACACATAATGGAACAATGTTCATGTTGATCATTTTGCCTAATTGTGCTTCTAAGTGATGGTTGACCATGTATGGACCCTGGAACACTTTTGTTTGACCATTTCAAAAGTGTGACTTAACAACTTTGTATGGCTGTGCACCCTTTGACAAAGTTGAGGAGAATTTTATAAGGAACAAACTTTGTTTAAAGGTCAAGTCATGAAAATATGTGGAACATGCTCAAACAGGGCCCACAAGTCAGTTTTAGGGCTGATTTCAGCACTTGGCCATTTTTAAGACCTAATTCCGGTAACATCGACGTTGGCATTCCGCGTTCTCGTGATTTTGCTAACCAACATGAATTGACACCTTAACAAAAGTTGGAGTTTATGTTATGGAGAAGAACATTCTAGAATGTGACACTTGTTGGATTTCAAATTGCCCGTCAATTTTGGATAGTTGGCTGATCTTGTCGATGCGTTGACAGTGCTATATTGGCATTCGATTATCTGCTAATCTATTGCCCTAATGACCATGACCATTAAATAGGAAATGTAGAGCATGGTACGGGCTAGAACTTTGCTTTTAGGTCCAAGACCTAGATCGGCCCAGATCAGGCCCAAATTGGAGCTCCAAATGGTCCACTTCGCTGCCCGCCACCTGTTCGCGTTTTTGCTCCAAAGGACGACGCGTGGCCAAGCGCGTGGCGACCATGCCAGCGTCGCGCCCCCACCAAGCCACCGCGCGTTCGTGCCCTCTGCCCTGCCTTGCTGCTCCCTCTAGCGTTGGCAAAACCCGAGCAACACTAGGGCGCCTCTCCACTTCTCTCTCTCACCTCTTCTCCGCTCTAGAATCGCGAGCGCAAGCGCTGCAGCCATGGCCGCCATGAGCAGAGCTCCAACCGCCACCGCATTCCCACTGTTCCGCGCCTCCTCACTCTCCACGAGCACCACCAGTAGCTCCGCCCTGCGACGCCGAACTCGTAGCACTTCTTCTCGGCCTCTCCTCGCCGCCGTACCGCGTGGTCACCGGAGCCGGGACCTGCCATGGATGCCGTTCACGCGGCCGGGAGGTCACGGTGCATCTCCGGTCGTGATTCGGCCCTCCTCGGGTGCGGTGAGGCGCGCTGGTGCTCGTGCCGCCTTAGCCGCGCCGGTGACTCCCCCCCCCCTCGTCGGAGCTGCGAAGTCCGGCCTCTCCTCTGCCGGCGGTGGGAGGTAGAAGAAAGCATCCGGCTCCCTCTCTCTGTATCTCTCTCTGTGTTGATGACAGGCGGGCCCAGCCTGACCGTGCGCCCCTCGCGTCAGTTTTAGTTGTGGTTGGTTTTGGGTGTGTTTCCGGGTACACCTAGCGAATTCAGTAGGGTAAGGAGAATTTCGTTTTTGAATTTCAGATTCATGTTAAACCTTCAAAAATTCATATCTCATGCTAGGAAACTCCAAAAATAGTAAATGGGGACTTTTTGGAAACCTTGAGAAGAGATATATGCAGTAGAGTCATAAAATATTACATGTTTGGAGATGTTTTCTGATGTCTTTACTGAAGCTTTAAAAATGCTCTAAAAATGCTTATAAAATTGACCAGAGCCATATCTTGAGTTTTAGGACTCCAAAAATAGTGATTCTTGTTTTGTTAATTTTGTGATGACATGTTCTTGCTAGGAAAAATATTAAACACACTAGTTGTTCACTGTTTTCTTAGGGTTTTGATTGGACCTTGATAAATAAGGAAATCTACATTATATTGCTTGTCATTTTTATATCTTGAGTTGTGTTGCTCCAATTGATGTGAAATTTTTATTGTAGGCTTGTCGTGCTATGGATGTACTGTGGTATAAATTTCATGGCCATTGCTTACTGTATGCTCAAGTTATTGAGTTAACTTGTTTATGGCTTGATAAATAGCTTATAAATAATATATAAATGATAAAATAGAAAATGTTGTCCCATCAACTTATTATGATGTTGCTCTATGATGTTGGTTCATTCTATGGCCATGTGTTCACAGAAAATATTGAGTTTTAGGTTTAACTTGCTCTCACATGATTTATTTCAATAGCTATTTGTCTTTTTCATAGAGGTTGATATACTTGTCCAGATGGATTGAAATTTGGACAGTATACTTTTGGTAGCATTTTTAGACCCCTGTAATTTTGATAGAATTTATTGAGCATCTTTATGATGTGGTCATAATTCCACCTAATTATCTAAATAAATTAAGAAAATGTATTAAACGAATTTATTTAGTAATTGACACTATGTTTTTCTTCATGGTGATGTGCTTTGTTGTAAAACTTGTTTATACAAAAGTTGTAGACAATTTATGTATCTAGCTTTTATTAAAATTTGGTGGCATTTGGCCAAGTAGTTTATGAGTTATAGATGTTTAAAGTCAGGTCCCAGATTTGGTTGCTCTCTGTTTGGAGCAGACCAGATTCTGTAGTTTTATCTTTTAGACCTATTAAACTTGTAAATCAGGCTTAGGTGATATAAAATGAATTGTAGACAATTTCATAAGCTTTCTATAATGTCTTCTTGCAAGTCATTTGGATTTGTAGAACTCCAGATATGATTGATTTACTCAGCTACTACATGTATGTCCAGAATTGTTGGAAATATATGGATGCTTGGTTACTCTGCTTGCTTGTTGCTAAGTGTGATTCATGTCCTTGGTGGTGAAGTTAGTATACCTAAGACTTTGTAAATCTTTTGTCATGTTTGGTATTGCTTTCCTTGCTATCTTAGCATGATAGGTCGTGTAGTGTTTAATTAAGCAATGTGAAGTGCTTATGTGTATTTAGTATAACCTTGTACTTGCCTTGTTTAGTGTGTGATGCATCATCCATTGTATTTCCATGTATTCATACACTTGCATCTTGCATCTCATCTAGGTACGCTAGATGCACCACGTGAAGGACGAGATGTGGAGCCAAACCGAAGATGGAGTTGATGGATCCATCCCGAAGATAGAAGGACCGAACAAGTGTTAGACGGAGGGAATGCTCGCCAAGCGAGTTTCTTCTGACATACTCTAACTTGAGTCGGATCCCAGGCAAGCCCCGGAGCATTATAAGCCTCCTACCTTCAAGGCAATTAATTCTATATATGTTATAAGTATTGTTGCATTAAGTGGTAGGAGTTGGTTGGAAACCCTTGCTGCATTATATCATTCCTTGTCCAGATATATGAATCCTTGAATCCTACATAGACTAGGATCGAGTGGATGCTTAGCCCTGCTTTAAGCGGTAGAAGTCAGGTGATTTCTTGTCACCTGCGAGATATAGGGATATTCATATATGGCACGGTTGGCTATATTTGCTACCGTGGAATGGAACCATGTGTTAATAAAATGAAATGAGACCGGGCGGGATGAAGATAGTGAAGCAACAAGGCATGGAGGTCTTGGGTGTGGATCTATCCCCGTCTGAGTCATTTAAGGACCGATTCGATGTACGTCCTTGAGTCATGTTGAACGCAGTCTAACACTTAGTTGGCCGGATAAGTCGTTCCGACCGCGAAGCCGAGTAATATGGTTCAGGCCGGAAATCGAATGGTAGGTTGCATCTTGGAGGAGAGAAAGGATGAGCTTGGGGACATTAGCGTGAGACCAAGGGGGGTTAGAGTCCCTATCACTTGGCAGAGTGTCGCCCTTGGGGATGCGACATCATTCGAACCCACGACTCCTGAATTGTACGAAAGGTGGCTTGTGCGACCCTGGCAGGGGCCTGCATGGTGAGTGTTAGAAATACCCCTCCAGCTGGATAGGAATTCGATTCGAATCGCCGTCGCTCCCGGTTAGTGAGCACTTGACTTGAGCAGCGGCAATGTAGATTCCATTAAATTGAACGGATGGTTAAATGGTTAACGATGGAAAGGTTGCCTCAATTTATACCTGCTATGGTTAATATTGTTTGCTCCTAATAAAGTGAGTGCTCTAGTGTAGGTTCTAATATAGAGGACAGGTTAATGATAATTAACTTGATGCTTAAGCATTAATGATTACTTATCCATATTAAGCTTTTATGCAAAATGTTGTCAAGCTACCCCACTTTATATCAGCCTTGCATTATCTTTGGTGTCACTTTATTTCTGGTTTCTGACGGGTAAGTCTAGCTGAGTACCTTCTCGTACTCAGGGTTTTATTTCCCACTTGTTGCAGGTTGTGAAGTATCATGGCTACTACAAGAGTTGGTTGGCTCCTGCCTTAGTGGCGGAGTGTGATCACGGGCATGATCCTTCTGAGTTATCTTCTCTCTAATGCTTTTGTGGGAAGTCGACCTTCGTACTGGCATGTATTTTAAATAATAGTGTTGTTAGTTTCAAATTATTTTGCTTCCGCTACTTTTGAACTTAAGTTGTAATAACTATGTTGAACTCCGATGTATATTGAATTACTTGTGAAATGGTTGTAACATGTGACTTGTTATGTTGAATCACTACGATCTTGGCTGGTATGTTGGTTGGTTTGAAATCCCTCATGATTTCATTGGACTACCGGAGTTATATGGGCTCAAGTGCGAGAATTTGATCACTTCGGTGATTGTTTTTGTACTTGTGCTCCTATAATTTGGGCGGTTCCGTTACATTTTCCTAGTCTAAACATCATATATGACTCTGGTAAGAATTCAAGCTTTGTCATACAGGAGCTTATCATGAATTTTATATTTTTTCAAAAGATAAATCTTCAGAACTTTAGTATCGCTAGGAACAAGATAAACAATAGCTCAGACTTTCTTATATCATATCCATCAATTACCTAGATTTAGATCAAGCATATGCTACCCACGAGTTCTAAGTTCAGAGTAAATTCTTATATCAAATCAGTTGTATACAAAACTCGGGAGAATTCAAGGCTGAAAATTAGGTACTTGAAAGAAATTATGATAGAGCAACTATTCATCATTTCCATTGCAAGAGATTATTTCAGACTGCATTATTTATTCAGCTCTTAACAACAGAAAACTAGACACACTTACTTTTTTTTATTTTGCTTTTAAAGTTTTAAGATCACACCTTACTATATAGATATAACTAGCTAGGATAAATTTTTATTTTGTTTTCTTTGTTATTCATCTTTTTATTTCTTTAATAAAAATATAGCACACTCAAAAATAATAAAACTGAAAAGGAAAAGAAATACTTAGCTAGATACATGGGAGATGCTCCTCCCCCAAGCTAGATGTTGGTGTGGTCGGTTCTTGAAGTGATCCTCAGAGCGTGTTTGTCGGCAGATGTCCTTCTCACCTATGAGTAGAATGAGATGTCTATAGCCGAGTAAACTTACTCTTGATCATTTGTATCATCCTGCAAAATATTCCAACAAGAATACCAAAAACTCGAGGCTTGGATTAAGATAAAGGGTTAGCGGTCAACCATTCAAGGATTTGTTCTTCTTATGAGTTTATTGGCAAGGTTTTAGCAGGAGGTCTATTTACTATCTTTTTAGATTTTCTATTTTTATAATGCAGAAAGAAAAATATGTATACATGGAATATATATTTTTTAATGCCACCACGGTGAATACTCCCATGAGCTTTTACACACCGTTGATTTACTCACATGGGGCTTAAGGTTTTTATGATGCAATAATGGAAAGCAGTAGAAATTTTTAATTCCTTTTAATATGCAATATTGATGACATGTATTAAAGTATTTCTTATTTTTCTTTTCTCTAATACAGTGCAAATGCAGAAAAGTAAATATGCTAAAGGGAAACTAATTTATGCAATGATAGAAAATAAATATGGATAACTACCGATGTTAAGGCAAGGGTTCGGATTTTAAAGTCCTCTGGACAGGACTAGGCAGGAGAGAATGCTTACTTTTCAGGTGCATCATCTGGTCTTGGTGATGGAGACTCAGACGACTGTGCCTCTTGTGATGGTGATGATGTTACCTTCTCTTTCCATACCTGTTTAGTCTGTGAGCTTGACTTTGGCGGTATAGATTCTTCTTTTGTAGGTGCTTTAGGTTCTTCATCGTCCCATTCGTTCCATCAGGGTTGATGTTGGTCCTTCACCACTTCTACTTCATAGTCCCCCATCCATTCTTAGGGAGTTGATTCTCTTGCCAGTAGGATGATCGACGTCTCCTCCTGGAGCGAGACTTCTTTGGCTGCTCATAAGAAGTATAACTATTAAAGCAACATCGTACCTTTTCTCCAGGGAATTGGAAGTGGATTTGTCTAGATCCAACGTAGATGACTGCATTGGTAGTGTTGAGGAACAGTCTTCCTAGGATGATGGGTGAATCATCTTCTTCTTCCATGTCTAGGATCATAAAGTTAGCGGGAGCGTAGTGATCTTGAATCTTGACCATTATGTCCTTTGCTATGCCCTTCGGGAATTGAATTGATTGGTCTACCATTTGTAGCTGCATATATGTTGGGTACAGAGGTTCATTACCAAATAAATATTCATACATTAACTTGGTCATTATGTTGACACCTGATCCAATGTCGCAAGACCTTCTGACTGATGGTACACTTGATCGTCGGTATGCTAGGATCATCCTTCTTCTCAAGGAATGGTGGAGCAAGGAGGTAGTCATACTCCGATCGGATGGTGTTGATTATGTTGATAATCTCTTTAGGTGACTGGCTAGTCTTGTTCTTCCTCCTTCTCCTGTTCTTCTTGTTGGTTGCTGTTGTTGTCTCTTTGGATAGGTATGCCTTCTATAGATGAGCAGGAGAGTATAGTATGCGATCTTTGAATGAGAACTTCTCCTTCTTGTCTTTGATGGTGAAATAGATCTTGGCAGTGTCCGCATAGATGATGGTCTTCACGGTGCTCAGGAATGGTCAGCCTAAAATGATGGGTGCCCTCACATCTCCACCTGTTTCTAGAGCCACAAAGTCTATGGGCACATATGATTGTCCCACTCGAATGATGGCATCTTCTAGAATTCCTTTGGGGTAGCAAAGTGACAGATCTGCAAGCTGCAAACACATATTTGTGTACAACAAAGGATCTCCTAGAATCTTATCATAAATTACCTTAGGCATGATGTTGACACCTGCTCCGAAGTCAAAGACAGCTTCTTGGAAGATGTGACGTCTAATGGAGATAGGAATGATAGGTCTCCCTAGATCACCTTTCTTGTCGGGAAAGGTGTAGTCAATCCACCTTCCTTCTGACGGTTGAGTGTAGTAGAAAGCTGCATTATGAATATTGATAAGATTTGTAGTTTCTAAATCTTCTGGCTACCCTGGAATCTTACCTTTGTTAGATGGAGGAACAGCAGCTGCCGGCTGAGCTATTGTGATTCTATTATTTTATTAAAGCTATGCTAGTTCTTAATGGCAGAAGAAACATTATCTATTCTAGTACTTATATTCTCTAGGATTTTATCATTTGAAGCTATCTTATCTTATTAGACAATTGATCCATAAGTCTAGATTGACCAGCAACTAATTCTCTCAAAGGTGGTTGATTGAAATTATTATAATTATTGCCTTGAAAGTTACCTTGGTAGTTCGGCCTCTGTTGGTTCCATCCTTGATTCTATTGAGGATGATAGTTGTTGTTATTGATTTAGTTCATATCCTGTTGGGTTTCAGGACAATTGTTCCCTAAATGCCCAGTGTCACCACACACTTCACAAGTCATGCGGGAATCATTGATGTACATGACTTCTTTCTTCTCACTAACTAGGTCTTCAAGCTTCTTCATCAGCAGGTCCATCTTAGAAGATAGCATGTCTACCTCCTTGAGTTGAGGCATACCTCCATCTCTCTTACGAGTCTGAGTACGTTCTTCATTCTAGCTTTGGTTAGAGGCCATCTCCTCAACAAGCGCTATTGCATCTCTAATGTGAGTAATAGGAAAGCACCTCCAGCAGTAGCATCTATTGTCTCACGGGTGCTAGTGGTCAGCCCGTGGTAGAAGGTTGTTGGCATTTCTTAGCACCACTACTAAAAATAGAATTACTCCTACTAATAGCAATGGCACCAGAAATGATATGGTAATTATTAACTTATCACTGTTACAGTAGCCACCTATCAATTAACCTTCATTTCTAATATTAAACTAGGTTGTCATCCCTAATGAGGAACTTAAAAATGTTTTTTGGTTCTATCTAGCATTACTACAAGAATAACACTAAATAGGAATCTATTATTTCATGTGACTAAAAAGAATATAAAGATAAGAATGAAAAGAATTCTGTAAGTGGATAGATAATTATACCATTGTAGCATTTTACCTAGAGTATTACTAGGTTGTCGATTTATAATTCTACCACTGGGAAGGTATGACTATGAATACAATAGTATTGATAATTTATGAATATGCATGAGAGAATGAACCAATATCATATACTCTACTCAAAACAGGGATAAGTCACAAGATAATAAATAAAGATATATAAATGATAAAGTACTTGATCAATCATCATGATAAATAAATAGTAACTTAGAGCACTCTAGTTAAGCAATAGGTTAAGTCCAATTAGAATACTAGAAAGATAATTCCTAAGTAGTCTTACTAACATGTCAAATGTTTAGTCTAATTAATTATATCTAGTGATCATAGCCAAATTATGCCGCATAAGGAACATCAACTTAGGAAAGTTGGAAACAGAGTCCTCTTCTCCTTTGATACCGGGTTCTACTAACATCAATATATATGGGGATGGACTGCAAATGACTCAACGCAGCTGTCACCTACGAGATCTACCACATGTCCCGGTATATAAGGGCATCCGCAGATAAACAAATATCTAAGCACCACGCTCACATAATGTCTATCACTCACCCATGGTCCTGTAGGGTGAGCGCTATACGATCTTATGCATGGTTTCCATAATCTAGCTACACCGAATATAAAACTAGAGCAAACAATGAACACTGCTTTCAATGACATAAATGATATAAAGCTTAATGTTGACATAAACATAGTAGCAACGATACAATCTCAATGAAATAAAGAAATAGAGTAAAGTACAAGAGATATACCGAACCACGTTCTTGCCAACGTCGGGAATCCAAGCGTTGCTTGATCTCCCTCTAGACCTAATCTAACTAGCCTAAGCTCTAATCTAGAGGAACTCTGAGGAACTAGGGTTGGCTCTGGATGAATTGATCTTTAACTGAATAGCTTGATGACTTGATGCTTCAGGGGGGTGCAGGGGTCCTTATATAGCACTGGGGGTTGAACGTAAGCCCTTGGATCAAACCGACTTCGATGTAGGGTGGAGATGCATCTTAGGAGGCGGTGGAGAAATACTTAAGAAGCTCATGGAGGAATCCCCTCACATGGGGCCTGGCGGCACAAGGGTGGGACCGGCCAGCCCCACCTGGCGGCGTCTCGTCCTCCCGTTCATTCCTATGCCTTCTGGTGTCTTTTATAGTCTTCTAGTGTATCCTTCGTCGCGATCAAGTTTCGTCCTTTTTTCTCAATTAGGTCCTCCTTCCTACATTTTCTAGAATAATCCTGTGAAAAACAGAGATTCACCAAAACTCGTGGAATTTGTCAATTTAAACCCTAGACCTATGTATATTCTTGTACTTGAACCATTTCTCTTGTTTATTCGCATATAAAATGTTGACGTTATCCACAGTCAACAAGCTCCCCCAAGCTTACCCTTTGCTAGTCCCTTCGCAACGTCAAACTTAGCAAACTTGGAAAAGAACTTGAACATGTTGAGATTTTTAGAAAAACGTTGAGATAACTCCTAGAAAGTATACATGCATTCAAACAAAAACTCTACTCTAGATTCTGATTTAACTTTCAAACTTACTCATATTACCTTTAACTATGGAGCTTCTTAGCCTTTACTTGGGTCTTGAGTAATTGAAAGACAGAACAATCAAGTCAAGCACTATGTCTCTAGCTCTTCACTCAACCATTATTCTAGAGTTTTGCAGGTTTTCAAAATAAAACTCAGAGCTTCAATTGCATGACACTCTCGAATCTCTCAATATATGTGGTATTTGTGAATCCTCACCAAGGCATTAATGATATTATGCCTTTCTCTTCTACAACTAAAACTTATGTGAACCTCATAGGAGTGGAAAAAACATAAACAGAGCATACTTGCAATTCATATATTGTAAAGTCAAACAATGAATCCAAAGAGAGTTAAGTCATACAATCAAATCAAGATGTGCATGTGTATGGAATATGATGGATATATGATAGGTGTATATGGTGGCTAATCCTAATTCTACTACTACTCCTTGAAAACATACCTCTCTTGATAATTGAAGAATACTTTGCAAAGAAAATATGGACTATCTTATTCATCTCTTTCTTTTTAGGCGGACATCAGAGTACCTATTGTTTTATTCTCTTGGACACTTGTTTATTTTTTTCATACTTTTTTCTTCTCTTTTTTTCAATACTTTTGCATAGCCACATGCATCTTTCTGCAACAAAACTTTGGAGAGATAATAACAAGAACTTTAAGCATTTATTTAGGGGCTATCCTATAGGGTATTTTTTGTGTTTAGTCTCAGTGCAAGAGCAAAACATTTTCATGTGGATCTAGATGAAAAAATGAGTATGTCTACTCTTAGTGTAGGAATAGTACATATGTGGATGGTATGTACGTGATCTTGATTTTAAGAGCATGACAAACCTCTCATAAGGCATTAACAAAGCTTGACCAAACTCAATGCAAAACAAGCAGCATATAAGTAGAAGGTTTCCTATTCTAATCATATTTGGCTTTGATAGGAATTCAAGCTTTGTCATACAAGAACTCATCATATAAGTTTTAAAGTTTTTAAAAGATAAATCTCTAGAACTCTAGTATCATTAGGAACAAGATAAATAGCAGCTCAAACTTTCTTATATCATATCCCTCAATTCCCTAGACTTAGCTCAAGCATATACTCACAAATTTCAGGTTCAGAGCAAATTCTTTTATCAAATCAAAACTCGGAAAAATTCAAATCTGAATGCTAGGTAATAAAAAGGAATTATAGTTAAGCTCTATTCATTATTTCTATTATCAACATTTTATGACTCTTAAAACAGGAAAAATCTAAATACACTCTTTATTTTGTTTTCAAAGTTTAAGATCACACCTTAATATGTATAACTAGCTAGAACAATTTTTATTTGGTTTTAAATTGTTATTTATCTTTTTATTTCTTTTAACTAGATAGAAAACAAACTCAAACAATAACTAAATAGAAAAGAAATACTTAGCTAGATACATAGGGGAATGCTCCTCCCCAAGCTGAAT
Source organism: Saccharum hybrid cultivar R570 (assembly GCA_038087645.1). Classification (NCBI taxonomy): domain Eukaryota; kingdom Viridiplantae; phylum Streptophyta; class Magnoliopsida; order Poales; family Poaceae; genus Saccharum; species Saccharum hybrid cultivar. The sequence continues at coordinate 40,121,819 of JAQSUU010000307.1, read as the reverse complement.
GTTGTCGTGGTTGAAAATTAAAAAATCTTTAGAGCGAGCTCGTTAGTGACAGTCCTTCTTATTCTGGCAGAGTGTAGCGTCTACCACCGAATAAACTTACTCAAAGTGACATTCTGCAAAATATACTCCAACAAGAACATCAAAAACTCGAAGCTTTGTTATGACAAGGGGTTAGTGGTCAGCTGTTGAGCAATTGATTGATCTTATTACTTAAGACAGATTCATAAATTGACAGAACTTTGACATGATGTTGAATTTCATCTTTTTTATCATTTTCTGTTTATAATGCAAAAAGAAATACATATGCACTAGATTTTTATTTTTATACCACCACGGTGAATAACCCTATAGGATCACCATAAGTTACTCATATGGGGCTTCACACTTTTATGGTGCAATGATGAAATAAATATTTTTATTTTCTTTTTATATGCAAATACAGATGAAAACATTATAAAATATTTTATTTTCTTTTCTGACATAAAATGCTAAAGTGAAAATAATCTAAATGTAATGTTAAAGCAGAAAAGTAAATATGCTAACAGAAAAAATAATTCATGCAATGTAAATATGGATAATTATCATTATTACCTCATGGCAAGGGTACGAAATTTAATAGTCCTTCGGACAGGACTAGGTAGGAGTAAGTACTTACTGTTCAGGTGTATCATCTGATCCTGAAGAAGAATCAGATGCTTGCACTTCTTGTGGCGTTAATGTTAATGTTGTCTTCTTTCTCCATACCTAAGTGGTCTGTGTATCATAATCTGGCTATGTAGCTTCTTCATTAATAGGCTCCTCAATCTTCTTGTATTGAGTGTCCTATTCATTCCAGCGGTCTTCATACCTTGATACTTCTCCTGTGTAATCTGCCCATCCATCCTTCAAGGGCGGGTTGCTTGACGGCGAGATCGAGTCTCCTCCTATTGTGGTTCTTCTTGGGCTGTTCATAATTAGTATAACTAAAGTAACAGTGTACCTTTCCATCTGGGAATTAGAAGTGGACTTGTCTAGATCTAATGTAGATAACAGCATTGGTGGTGTTGAGGAACGGTCTTCCCAAGATAATGGGGGTCTCTTCATCTTCTACTCCCATGTCCAGGACCATAAAATTAGTAGGAATGTAACGATCTTGGATTTGTACAATGACATCCTTCGCTATTCCCTCCAGGAACCGAATTGATTGGCCTGCCATCTACAACTACATATATATAGGATACAAGGGTTCGTTACTAAATAAATATTTATATGTTACCTTTGACATTATGTTGACACCCGATCCAATATCGCAGAAGGTCTTATGGAAAACTTTCTGATTGATTAAGCATTCAATTGTCGGTACTCCAAGATCATCCTTCTTGGTTAGGAATGGTGGAGCAAGCAAACCTTCATACTCTGATTGGATTGTGTTGATCATCTTGACAGTCTCTTCTTGTGCCTAGCTAGCCTTGTTCTTCCTCCAGTTTCTAGAATTCTTCTTCTGTTTGATCATCACTAGTTCATCTCTCTTTTATGGCACATGAGGTTGTGCAGGTGTGTGCAGCATCTGGCTCCTGAATGAGAACTTCTCTTTCTTGTCCTTAATTGTGAAAAACAATCTTGGCATGCTCTGCATAAATGATGGCCTTCGTAGTGCATATGAATGGTTGGCCTAAAATGATTGGTGATTTCTCATCTCCTCCTATGTCCACAACCACAAAGTCTACAGGAACATATGATTGTCCCACTCTGATGATAGCATCTTCAAGAACTCTCTCAGGGTAGCACAATGTCTGATCTACAAGTTGTAAATGCATATTTGTGTACAACAAAGGATCTCATAAAATCTTATCATAAATTACCTTGGGCATGATGTTGACACTTGCGCCGAAATCGCAAATACCTTCCTAGAAAATGTGACATCCTATGGAGATAGGAATGACTGGTCTCCCTGGATCGCCTTTCTTGTTGGGAAGTGTGTAATCAATCCACTTCACTTCTAGTGGTTTGATGTAATAATTGGCTGCATTGTAAATATCGACAAGATTTGTAGTTTCTAAATCTTCCGGCTGACCCGGAATCTTACCTTTTTCTAATGGAGGAATAGCAGCTGCTAGCAGAGCTAATTGTGATTCTATCATTTTATTAAAGTTGTGCTAATTCTTAATGGCAGAAGCAAAGACATCCATTCTAGTGCTTATAGTTTCTAAAGTTTTATCAGTAGAAGCTACCTTTCTAGTCATTTGATTTAACAATCTAGATTGACCAGCAATTACATCTCTCAAAGGTGGTTGATTTGAAGCATTGTAATTATTACCTTGAAGTTGTCTTGATAGTTACCTTAGTAGTTTGACCTCTGTTGCTGATTTCATCCTTGATTTTGCTGAGGACGATAGTTATTATTTTTGTTGTTGATGTAGTTCACATCCTCTTGAAGTTTAGGGCAGTTGCTCCCTAAATGCCTAGTGTCTCCACACTCTTCACGAGTCATGCAGGAATCATGAATGTATATGACTTCTTTTTTCTCACCCATTTGATCTTTGAGCCTCTTGATCAGCAGATCTACCTTGGTAGTCAGCATATCTGCCTCTTTGAGTTGATGCATACCTCCTCCTCTCTTATGAGGTTGAACACGTTCTTCATTCCAGCTCTGATTGGAAGCTATCTTCTAACAAGTGATGTTGCATCTACGAGGTTAAGTGACAAGAATGCATCTACAACAGCAGCATCAATGGTCTCACGGGTGCTAGTGTTTAGCCCGTGATAGAAAGTATGCAGTAATAGCCAATTCTCCATTCTATGATGAGGATATTCTGCAATGTAATCTTGAAAGTGTTCCCAAGCTTCGGAGATTGATTCATCATGTTATTGTTGAAAGCTTGAAATTTTTCCACGCAGAGCATTGGTCTTGCCTGTGGGAAAGAACTTAGTTAGGAAAGCAGTTGAGTAGATATTTCATATAGTGTGTTTCTCTCTATTTGCATACAACCACTGCTTAGCTTTCCTCAATAGTGAAAATGGGAAAAGGTGGAGTAAAATAGCATCTCTAGTTACTCCCTTGATAGTGAAGGTGCTGTATAGAAAGTGTTGTAAATGTGCACTTGCATCTTCATGAGCCTTTCCACAAAACTGATTAGCTTGCATCATAGTGATGAGTGCAGGCTTGAGCTCGAAGCCATTGTCTCCAACATTGACTTCTTGTCCAATACGAATATTTGCTGTTGTCGGAGCAGAGAATTCATGGAGACTCTTTTGTGCTATAGCCTCAAACTCTGGTGTCAAACTTCTTCTGATTCGGTGATCTTCCAACTCAAAAGCAAGAACCTTCTTGAGTTTAGCTCTAGTCTTCTTGAGTAATGCTTCTAGATCGTCAATAAAGTTCTCTAGAAGATTACATATACATTACCATGCATAAGATACATAAGTAGACAAAATAAGGGTAAACCTGTTATGAGTAGAGATCAATGGTCATTTTTCTTCTCAGCAGTTACATAAAATTATCAATACTTCTTAAGTTAAATACCTTCCCCGGCAATGGCGCTAAAAATGCTTGTTGGCATTTCTTAGCACCACTACTAAAAATAGAATTACTACTACTAATAGCAATAGCGCTAGAAACGATATGGTAATTATTAACTTGTCACTGTTACAGTAGCCACCTATCAATTAACCTTCATCTCTAATATTAAACTAGGTTGTCATCCCTAATGAGGAACTTAGAAATGTTTGTTGGTTCTATCTAGCATTACTACAGGAATAACACTAAACAGGAATCTATTATTTCATGTGACTAAAAAGAATATAAAGATAAGAATGAAAAGAATTCTATAAGCGGACAGATAATTATACTATTGTAGTATTTTACCTAGAGTATTACCATGTTGTCAATTTACAATTCTATCACTAGGAAGGTATGACTATGAATACAATAGTATTGATAATTTATGAATTTGCATGAGAGAATGAACCAATATCATATACTCTATTCAAAACAGGGATAAGTCACAAGATAATAAATAAAGATATATAAATGATAAGTACTTGATCAATCATCATGATAAATAAATAGTAACTCAGAGCACTCTAGGTAAGCAATAGGTTAAGTCCAATTAGAATATTAGAAAGATAATTCCTAGGTAGTCTTACTAACATGTCAAATGCTTAGTCTAATTAATTATATCTAGTGATCATAGCCAAATTATGCCACATAAGGAACATTAACTTGGGAAAGTTGCAAACAGAGTCCTCTCCTTCGAGATCGGGTTCTACCAACATCAATATATACGGGGGATGGACTACAAAGGACTCAACGCAGCTGTCACCTATGTAACGGAACCGTCCAAATTATAAGAGCACAAGTACAAAAACAATCACCGAAGTGATCAAATTCTCGCACTTGAGCCCATATAACTCCGGTAGTCCAATGAAATCACGAGGGATTTCAAACCAACCAACATACAAGCCAAGATCGTAGTGATTCAACATAACAAGTCACATGTTACAACCATTTCACAAGTAGTTCAATATACATCGGAGTTCAACATAGTTATTACAACTTAAGTTCAAAAGTAGCGGAAGCAAAGTAATTTGAAACTAACAACACCATTATTTAAAATGCATGCCAGTATGAAGGTCGACTTCCCACAAAAGCATTAGAGAGAAGATAACTCAGAAGGATCATGCCCGTGATCACACTCTGCCTCTACGGCAGGAGCCAACCAAATCTTGCAGTCGCCATGATACATCACAACCTGCAACAAGTGGGGATAAAACCCTAAGTACGACAATGTACTCAGCTAGACTTATCCGTCATAAACCAGAAATAAAGTGACACCAAGGATCATGCAAGGCTGATGTAAAGTGGGCTAGCTTGACAACATTTTGCATAAAAGCTTATTATGGATAAGTAATCATTAATGCTTAAGCATCAAGTTAATTATCATTAACATGTCATCTATATTAAAACCTGTACTAGAGCACTCACTTTATTGGGAGCAAATAGTATTAACCATAGCAGGTATAAATTGAGGCAACCTTTCCATCGTTATCTAATTAACCATCCGTTCAATTTAAAGGAATCTACATTGCCGCTGCTCAAGTCAAGTGCTCACTAACCGGGAGCGACGGCGATTCGAATCGAGTTCCTATCCAGCTGGAGGGGTATTTCTAACACTCACCGAGTCACGCCTGGCGAGGGCTGCTCAGGTCACCTTTGGTACAGTTCAGGAGCCGCGGGTCCGACTGATGCCGCGTCCCCAAAGGCGATACTCTGCTAGGTGAAAGGGACTCTAACCCCCCCCCTTGGTCTCACGCCAATGTCCCCAAGCACATCCTTACTCTCCTCCAAGATGCGACCTACCATTCGATTTCGGGCTTGAACTGTATTACTCGGCTTCGCGGTCAGAATGACTTATCCGGCCAACTAAGTGTTAAACTGCGTTCAACATGACTCAAGGACGTACAGCGAATCGGTCCTTAAACGACTCAGATGGGGATAGATCGACACCCAAGACCTCCATGCCTTGTTGCTTCACTATCGTCATCCCGCCCGGTCTCATTTCATTTTATTAACACATGGTTCCTTTCCACGATAGCAAATATAGCCAACCGTGCCATATATAAATATCCCTACATCTCGCAGGTGACAGGAAATCACATGACTTCTACCGCTTAAAGCAGGGTTAAGCATCTACTCGATCCTAGTCTAGGTAGGATTCAAGGATTCATATATCTAGACAAGGAATGATATAATGCAGCAAGGGTTTCCAACCAACTCCTACCACTTAATGCAACAATACTTATAACATATATAGAATTAATTGCTTTGAAGGTAGGAGGCTTATAATGCTCCGGAGCTTGCCTGGGATCCGACTCAAGTTAGAGTACGTCAGAAAAAACTCGCTTGGCGAGCATTCCCCACTCTAGCACTTGTCCAGTCCTTCCATCTTCTAGACTTGTCCACCATACATCGTCTTTTGGTTTGGCCCGACATCACGTGCTTCACCTTCTCATGTCCGTCATCTAGTGCACCTACACGATATGCAATAATGCAATGCCTGAATGTATAGAAAGAGCAACAAATGGTGCATTACAAAAGAAAGGAAAACAAGACGGCATACGCTTGCAGCAACATGATTTAGCAACATAGGTGAAACAAGGTTTAACTACGTTAAGCTATTAACAACAAGTTGGAGGTCATGCAGCAAGTTATCCGAGCACAAGTTTAACATTAATTAAATCATCACAAGGCATCCCTTTTCACTGAAACAGGCTGCACTTAACATTATAGGAAAAACAACGATGTTGGTCAAGCTCAACTTAGTTTGTAGTGCCCAACAGGTCACACCTAGCACAGCTGCAAGCTACTAGTTTAGTTATTTTGATTATCATGACTGGAGAAGCATACAGGAACAACATATGAAAAGGTGATTATCACAGTTTGTATAGAACATACACCACTTCATCATACCAAACAAATCAAAGGTGATTTACTACTTAACTATAATCAGGCAATTCAATTGCGCTTAAGCTACTAAACAGGAGAATTACAGGCTGCACCAAGAGCCAAAGGCACACCGTTGAAATTAAGTAAATTTGAAGTGCTTTATCAACTTGATGTGAATATGCAGTAGAGCACGCTATGGTAGTTACACCAAGTACAGTCCCAGCAAGCAACAAGGCAATACTATAAGCAAGCATGTTCCAACTTCACAAGAACATAGTTGGCCTCAGCAAGATCAACAAATCATAAAGAAAAGCCTTGACAAGATTAAATTTGCATGTGACCACTTAATAGTTTTATAAGCTGAACCTCTACACAACATGTTAAGTGTATTGAGTTAGCTCTATGCTAACCATTAAAATATTTGGATGGACCTAACACAGCAAGGATCCACAGAAGTAGAAACGAGCAAAGTTAACTTGGTCTAGCATTAGCAACAATTTGAAAATAGACGTGTAAAAGGACAATTGCTCCACCCTACAGTTTAATTAAGTCAACTTCTTAAACAGCAAAGCAGAGTCTGTCTAAACCCAAAAAGAGCAATATTAGCTGGAGTTTGAAAACTATAAATCATCTACAGCCCTACAGTAACCATGCTCTATTGAAGCTATACAAATAGGCAAATCATGCAATTACAAGATCTGAAATTCAGGACAGCAGCAGTACAGTCAAAAGAATAAATCATAGCCAGAGTTCTAGATCACGGAAAACTATGTTCTTTAATAATTTGGAAAGCTTATGAAAAACACTACAACTTCTTAGTTATCAATAGGAGCTAGTTTTTAAAGCTAACATGGTCGAATTACACAAAAGCTCAGAACTGTACATCACACAGCAAAATCCTGACAGCAGATTTCAAAATTTCATAGCTCCCAAACCAGATACAATAAAATCATGAAATTTTAGGACAGCAATGATAATTAAATTATCTACAACTTTTATATTGTCAAGTTCCACAGAAAATGTCATTCAAGTACATGAATTATTATCACAAGCAGAACTATTCAAACTAAATTTTTTTAGCACACACTGCAAAAGTGATTTATGCATCCCTTTACTTGTCCCCAAACCAAGCAGCGCCTATTCAACTTATTTGCACAGCCAAAACCACTCCTATCCACAAGTTAGTCATGGCCTCTAGCAAGCATGAAGAATTAGTTTTGTTCATCAGCAAATAGGTTCAGAAAGGTATACATCGTAGCAACAAGGCAACCGACGTGCTAGGTGATATTAACAAAGAGCTGCTAAAGTTCATCTTTCTTCACGGAATTTATATGGATTAGCCATGGATCAATATTGCACACATAAATAAATATTTCTGCACTTAAGGATTAACATGTATATTCCCCAAATTACAGTAATAACAAGACATGCACAAATACATCTGGGTAGGCAGCAGCTCATTATGGACATGTATGTCTGATTGTAGACCACAATCAGAGGAGGAGCAGCTAGGAATATCGGAGGGGCGACATGCTGCAGGTGCAGGGGCACCGATTTGAAGAAGGAACAGAGAGGCAAAGGTGTCCCTTGGGGTGCTGCTACCGAGGATGCCATAGGGGACACCAGCACCTGCTGCTTGTGGAAAAAGGCAGGGAAAAGGGGTGGCTCCTTGAGTCCTTGATGCTGCTATTGGAAGAGAAGGGGGAGGAGAAGAGGCGTCACACCAGCAGGAACAAGAGGGGCGGCGCACTGCTTGGGAAGGAGCAAGAGAGGTCTGCTGCGTTTGCTACTTACTGCTACAAGTGAGGAGATGGCGCCGGCAACAGGAAGGAGAGGGAGCAGGGCAGCGCTATGCTACTATACATGAGAAGAAGAGCAGGGCATCTGCTGCCAAATCTTTCAACCATCTTGATCTCCCTCAGAAGCTATGCATGAGTGGATGATTTGGATGGATTAGAAGCTCGGATCTCGAGCAAGGCCATGGCGTAACATGCATGGCTTGATTCAGGAGTTTCTGGCTGGGATTTTGGAGAAGAAGAGGAGCTGGAGTTGGGGCAGAGGGAGGAAGGAGCTGGCTGCTGGTTCCTATGGGAGAGAAAATGAAGTGAGAGTAGAGAGAGTGGTGTGCGTGTGTTTTATGTTCTCCATTTTCTTTTATTTTGTTTCTTCTCTTTTTTTTAGCAAAAGCACAAATAAATAAATCATCTATTTATAAGCATATATGTTATTAACTCTTTTTGTCTAAAAGCTACAACAAGCACAAAAACATTGCACAGGCATAGTTCCATATGTTTCACTAGTGCATCACATATGTTCCATGCTCATATATGAACAAATGACGCTTAGGCTCATGCAATGCAAGTGCCAAAATGCAAGCCTAACACCTGGGGTGTTACAACCTACGCGATCTACCACACGTCACGGCATATAAGGGCATCCGCAGCTAAACAAATATCTAAGCACCACGCTCACATAATATCTATCACTCACCCATGGTCCTGTAGGGTGAGCGCTATACGAACTTATGCATGGTTTCCATAATCTAGCTACACCAAATATAAAACTAGAGCAAACAATGAACATTGCTTTCAATGACATAAATGATATAAAACTTAATGTTGATATAAACATAGTAGCAACGATACAATCTCAATAAAATAAAGAAATAGAGTAAAGTACAAGAGATATACCGAACTACGCTCTTGCCAACGTCGGGAATTCAAGCGTTGCTTGATCTCCCTCTAGATCTAATCTAACTAGCCTAAGCTCTAATCTAGAGGAACTCTAAGGAACTAGGGTTGACTCTAGATGAATTGATATTTAACTGAATAGCTTGATTACTTGATGCTTCAGGGGTGTGCAGGGTTCCTTATATAGCCCTGGGGGTTGAACGCAAGCCCTTGGATCAAACCGACTTCGACGTAGGGTGGAGATGCATCTTAAGAGGTGGTGGAGAAATACTCCAGAAGCTCATGGAGAAATCCCCTCACAGGGGGGCCGGGCAGCACAAGGGTGGGGCCAGGCGGCCCCAGCTGGCGGTGTCTCATCCTCTCGTTCGTTCCCGTGCCTTCTAGTGTCTTCTATAGTTTTCTAGTGTATCCTTCATCGCGATCAAGTTTCGTCCTTTTTCTCAATTAGGTCCCCCTTTGTACGTTTTCTGGAATAATCCTGCAAAAAACCGAGATTCACCAAAACTCATAGAATTTGTCAGTTTAAACCCTAAACCTATGTATATTCTTGTACTTAAACCATTTCTCTTGTTTATTCACATATAAAATGTTGACGTTATCCACCATCAACACTTTACAAGCATGTCATCTTGTTCCTATTCATACTAGACTCTTTACATCATGCCTTCCTTTGGGAAAATATAAATAACGATACCCTAAATATTTCCAGGTGAAATGCTACAACGATAGGTCCATATGCTTGCAGATATTTTCTGTAATCATTAAGAACTATCGTAATGGTGTTTCTTGGTGGCATTGCTAAGGTTTAATAAATCTTAGTGATGGCGCTAAGAAATATCAACAAGGCATTTCTGGCGCCATTTCCAGGGATGGATTCTATCTCCAAACTTGGTAATTGCGCTAAGAAATGCCAATAGCAGGCGTACTCGGTGGAGCTTGACCTCTCCCTATTCCTTCTAGGAGTCAGGACGGAGGAGAGGTCATGCGGCGTTGTGTTGCGCGTAGTGAGAGGAGAAGGGAGAGGTCGTGGTTGACCACTCGCCTTAGTGCTTGGCCCAATATGTGCGGTTGATGGGCTTGCGTTAGCTTGGCCATCGTGGGCCATCTAAGTGGCTAATCATTCGGTGTCCTGAGATACCCGGGGTATCATAACCCCAACATATAGACTATGGTAGCTAGCAGGTGGTGATAGCATTGTCTAGTCTTTGTATTCCACCACATGTTCTTAGGCAAGTTCTTAAAAGGTAAGGTCTCAGTAACTATGTTGAGGCTTCGGGTAGGAGCTAAATCTCCTATTGTTGTGTCTTCCACCTAGCGTACTTGTTGTAAGGACTCAATCTCTATATTTGCAGCTGTGTGATTAAGATAAATCATAGGAGTAAAGTAACAAACATAGGAACCTTGTACTCTATCATTGTTCTCCCACCTAACTATACATCTTAAGTTATCCTTTTAGCTCTTTGCACCTATTTCATCACCCTTCCTATCCATTATTCGACTACCCCATGTTGACACCAGAAGTGACAAATGGATATACCGCAAGCATATGGTAGTCAATGTAACCTTCACCAGGAGTATTCTAGGTATCGTATTTCCACGGGGAACGCGAAGTGAACTAACTAAGACTCAAGATCATCCTATGATGATACAAAAGAGCCTATGGAACTTGGGTAGAGAGGATCTAGATAGCAATGATACCATTAAAGATAGTAGTTATAAAGGGTTAGTCACCCACCCGCTTACAAGAGGCGATAGGCGAGACAATAGAGAATGAAACTCTATCCAAAGTGGCTACCATGTTGTATTGAGGTCCTACCTTTTAAAAACTTGTCTTACACACGTGGTGGACTACAAAGGCTAGACAGGGCTATCACTACTTGCTAGCTACCACTAACTATCCGTGCGACAAGTGGTCTACATAGGCAAGATATAGTCTAAACACCACGTCTACACTACACTCACTACTCTAACCTTCTTGAGAGGTTAGAGCACTCTACTAACATAAAGCGGCATACAGGTAAGAAGGCTATATAACTACTAGTAGAGACAAAATATCAAATACTATAAAGAACTCAGATGTATCACTTACAAGAAGATTGCATCCGCCAAGGTATAGCTTGGAGAAGGCACCAGACAGGCCCGACTCTTCTCCACACTCCCCTCACTCTCTCCTTAAGTGCATAACACTACAGCAGAGCTTCACTAAAAGCTACTAGAGAGTGGTTTACTCTAATGTGTCATGAATGAGAGTGAAGTCTAGGAGGGTATTTATAGCTAGTGAGGGGTAGTGCCACGTCAGCGATCCAGGTGACTTCTCCTAGTCTTTGGATCAAACTGACCTTTGATCAATGGTCCAGATCAAGGAGGATGCATGGAGGCATGCATAGAGGCAATGCACCAAACTTGAATTGGTTTAGCCACCTAAGGAGGTCGGCCGACCTCCCTATGGCATTTGGGCCATGCCACCATCTTCTAGAAGGTGTCCCTATGTGTCATAGTGAAGGTTGGATACTTTTCTCACGTTGTATGCTTCGTTGTGGGCCCATGAATCCGTGTGCTCTCCTTTTTGGCCAATAAGAGAAGAGAACCTTGGGATTCAAAGGTAGAGATTGACTCTGGAAGTGTTGGGAGGATCATGCGAGGCTTGAGAGAGGGCAATGAGCCCATATAGAGGTTAGGCGACCTGCATATGGAGCCTCTAGCCACCCAAAGGTCATGCTTTGTGTACCTATAAGCAAATAATGACATGTACATATGGAACCAAGTTATTTGTACCTAAGTCACTATGTCTTGCTTATTAGCTCATAGAAAGAGTATTTTGTTGACGGTTTTGGTGATGTAAAAACATGGTAAAATTACCGTCAACACCCCACTACACTATTTTATACTAGTTTATGGTAAATACTAGGATCTCCTGTTTATTATCATTCCTAGCAACCGCTTTCCCTTGGGATAAAATAAATAACGATACCCTGAAATACTCTCAGGTGAAGTGTTGCAACGGTATATTCTGTGCGCTTGCGGAATACTCTACTTAAGCATAAGAAATACCAACACACATCCAGTTTAACACATAAGAATATCATCAATTTAGACATTCATTAATCATACATTCCAAGCACAAAGACGTCTATGATCAAAATTCATACATCACATTCACATACTTGACATGAGCGTATCAACATATGATAATAATAAACAACAAGAACAAGTAGATAATAAAAGTAACATTTGAGTAGGATGACTAGTTGTCTAATGCATCTACTAGCTAGGCGGATATGGGTAGTATACACCCACACCCGCACCCGTGTACCCGACATGTAGAGGATTCCGTCCAATAACGTACCCGTGGGTGTGTAAAATTGTTCATACTGTCTCTTTGTCGGGTAAAACCTATCAGATATTCAGGTATTGGGTACACATTGCCATCTCTAGGAGTCTAGGTATGATGGCTCAGATTTGTTGTCTCACAGTCATTTGACTAGGAGTGCAAATGGTATGGATATTTACCAACCGTATTTGACGTTTAGAGGAGTTCAATTCCATCCTTATCGAGTTTGAATATAACATCAGATGCAGTATCCATATCCAAATACTCAAATCATATATTAATGATGTCAATATTCATTCGTACCTTATCCAACATAGCTAATACTATTTGTATTTAAATTTGAATCCAAATCCAAATAAAAATGCAAAAAATAAAATATTAACTATATCGTTGTCCATTTGCACACATATAGAGATGGCAGCGGATCAGGTTCGGGTCGGATACCCGCGGGTTTCGGGTTGTGCGGTTTCGGGTTTGGGATGGTTTCTCACCCACGGTTTTCGGTTTCGGTTTCGGATTTGGTATCGGGTTCGGTTTCGGGTTTGGTTTTTCACCCGTAGATATCCAATGGATATCCGAAATAAATAATTTGGAATTAAAACTTATGTTTTATAATATGCTAACAATAACTTGTTTACTTATATTATTAAATCTATTCAAAATTGACTCATGAAAATATTTATTATTTATTGCCTCTTATTTATATATGTGAATATGTGCATATTTATCCGCGGGTTTCGGGTATCCGTTCGGGTTTCGGGTATCCGCGGGTTTGGTTTTGGTGATGGATTTCCACCCGAATCGGTTTTCAGTTCGGGTTTGGGTTTCGATTTTGGGTTTCGGTTTTCGGTTTTGGGTGTACGGAGACTCCACCCGATCCGAACCCGACCCGTTGCCATCCTTACACACATACTCTCTTCGTCTCTAAATATCTGTCGTTTTTGTTTCCCGATAAACAACTTTGACTAAATATATATAAAAATATTAATATTTATGGTACATAATTAATATCATTAGCTAGATATTTAAATCTAGTTTTTAATAAATTTATTTAGAGTATTACACGTACTTTCTATAAATCGAGTCTAGCTTTTTAGTAGGAAAATCAACTGATACGTTTTTTTTTAGCTACCAAGCCAGCAAGCAACCAGCCCCCCCCCCCCCCCCCCCCACCCACCCACCCACCCAAAAAAAAAAAAAGACACTGGACGCGTAGGTCTCAGGCGTCAGAGCCCCGCAGCCGCCTCGCCCTCGCCGAAGGATTGGACATTGGAGTCCAACCGCAACACGGCGACGACGCGACGACACACAGACAAGGAAATCGCATCCTCCTCTTTCCCTCGCTCTGCAATCTCCCCCCAAATTCCCCTCTTCCCCTCGCTTGCGTCGCGAGAGCAAGCAGCGCGCAGGTACGAATTCCTCCCGGGCACTCGCGATTTCCTTGGATTCACCCTCTCGTTGACCCGATCGCGAGCTTTCCCGGTGCGGATCCGTGGATTTTGAGCCCAGATTTCGTGGCCATTCGCCTCTGGTTTACCGGGGTTTGAAGTGATCCGCGATTCGTTGCTGGTGGCCGGGGGTTAGTCGGGCGCGTAGATTCATCGTCCTAGCTTGGTCTAGAAGGGGGATTAGGGTTTGTTTTGCTCAGGTTAGGGGCTTAGGGCCCGGATACTCTTGTTGCCTACCTGCTTGCGAGATTGGATCGGTACTTTCTGGCATGTTTGCTTTCCGTTGGTGACTCGTGGGCTTGTAATTTGGTTGCAGGTGCTGAAACCGGTGGGCGGTTGATGGATGATGACTGTTCCCATGGATAGTGCTAGCGTAGCCCCATCCTCCGTGCGGGACCTTGCCGAGCGTCTCCTTACTAGGGTAAAGCCTCTTAGTTCCTTTTTTGTTCCTTTGCATGGTACAGGTAATACTACTGGTCTACACTCTGGGTTTTTGATCCAGTGGTTTCCGCTGTGCCCCTGGGTTTTCCACGGTTTTTTGGATGGCTTGTGCTGCTTGTTAGGTTATTTGTTGGGTAGTTGGTACTGTGGATCCTCGAGCAGTTCTTGGGATAGTTTTTTTTTTCTTTACATAGGTTATAATTAGTTTGTATGATAAATTGCTTAAGGAGAATACCTGAGCTAATTGTTTCCTTGGATGTAAGTCAAGCTTTGCTTGTATATGGGTTTCTCCCATAATAGCAAGGAGATGCAATTGATACTCATGTTTATGTGAAGCACAATGATAAAGTTGTGACATTGCAATGTTATTATGCAGAATAATGAACTCGAAGATCAGCTCCGCAAGTCCGCACAATCCAAAGTCCCATCGGATCCCAACATATGGCTTCAGATGCGTGACAACTTTGAGAAGATAATTCTCTTAGATCATGACCTCTCTGAACAGAAAGAGGTAGAATATCTCCTGTGGCAGTTGCACTACAAAAGAATTGAGGACTTCAGGAGGAACATTAGTGCTGCAAGCTCAGTCGCATCTAGTGGGAAGAGCAACGCTAACCCAGATCGAGTCAAGAGAATTAAATCAGCCTTCAAAAGCTTCCTTTCAGAAGCAACTGGCTTCTATCACGACTTGATGTTAAAGATCAAATCAAATTGGGGCCTTCCACTCAGTTACTTTCCAGAGGGCCTTGACAATGCAAACAACTCTGTGCGAGATGACAAGAAAACAGTTCAGTTGAAGAAAGGCTTGATTTCATGCCATCGCTGTCTGATATATTTGGGAGATCTTGCTCGTTACAAGAGCTTGCATGGTGATGGTGATTCTGCTAGTCGTGAATATGCAGCTGCTTCTAGTTACTACAAAGAGGCAGCTTCTATCTACCCTTCCAGTGGCAACCCTCATCATCAGGTATTACCACATTACTATACTTGCTTAGTTGACTATTTATTCTCTACTCAGTCTTTTAATTATTGCTGCTGTCATTTTTTCAGCTTGCTATACTAGCTTCTTACTCAGGCAACGAGGTGGTAGCTGTTTATAGGTACTTCCGAAGCTTAGCTGCAGATACTCCTTTTACCACTGCACGGGACAACTTGATTATTCTTTTTGAAAAGGTATTGTTGCTGTCTTCATTAATTCATGTCCAAAGTATTGTTCTTATCATGCTTTCTTATTTTGGTTTGATACCTTCAGTAGAAGATTGTATTGTTTGATATGACATGAAAATTTTGCTTGATTTCCTGACTTATCCGGCAAACTTTGTATTGTTCGTCTGATGATATCTGAAGACCAGATGGTTGAAAATTTGGTTGGATTTCTTTTTAGCATTTTAATTGTTTCTGCACATCTAATATATCTGTTTACCCTTGGCACTTAGTCACTTACTTTGTACAACCATATATAATATAGGTGCCCTGTAATGGCACTTAATTTGCAGGTTCATACATAGCAAATGTTTATTTTCTCCTTTGTTCTTCAGCTTTTACTTTGTATACAGCTGTCATGTCCAGAATACTTATGTAAATTTATGTTTATATAATGTTAATTTATCTTGAGATGTTTCATTGTTTAGTACCTCCAGTCATACAGTAGTGTCACTGATTCGATAAGTTAGTAGAATTAAGTGCAAATAGTTTTTGAGGCATCTATATTTGTGTGTTCTCATTTGCAAATGTTAGCATTCAGGTTGATACCGATAGCCCAAGATATCACTTCTTTGTGGCTTATATGGGACTGTAATTGTTCATGATACCCTTACTCGATGAACATATTAAATCAATAGCTAATGGTAGGATGATTTCCAATTTGTATTCCATATGGTTCTCAATATTTGTTAGTTTCGCTGTCATGTTTGCATCATAGTCTTGAGTAATACACAACACTAACAGAGAACATAGTTTTTGTATTAAAAAAAGAACTGAAATGATTTCATCATCAAATGAACAATTGTTTCCAGATTTGTGCTATTAAGCTTCTCTTAATGATGGTACAACTTCCTATGCAGAATCGCCAAATCTATGGACAGCTGCCAGACAACAACAAAGTTCCCAGTGCTAAGACATTACCCCCACGGTCATCTGGGAGGGGCCGAGGACGGGGAGAAGTAAGGTTTCAGCCAAAAGATGTTACTGCTGAAACAGCTGAAAAGGAACGGGAGTGCAATATTCATGATACATTGAAGGCCTTCTATATACGATTTGTCAGGCTCAATGGAATTCTTTTCACGAGGACCAGGTACAGCCCAGTCTCTTACATGATCAGAATCAATTCTTCAACCCTACTGGTCTCAATCTGCCTAATAAATTCTTTCTTCTCCTCTCCCTTTTTAACAGTTTGGAAACATTTGGGGAGCTGTTTTCTTCAGTTAGCAATGATTTGCAGATTCTCCTTTCTTCTGGTCTTGAGGACGAGCTTAATTTCGGTTGTGATGCTGCAGAAAATGCATTAGCTGCTGTTAGGCTTACTGTCATCCTTATATTCACAGTACACAATGTAAAGAAGGAACCTGATAGCCAGTCGTATGCTGAAATTGTGCAACGCAGAGTACTGCTCCAAAGTGCGTTTACGGCCGCTTTTGATTTTGTTGGACGAATTCTCAGAAGGTGTTCAGAGCTCCGTGATATCGCATCAAGCTTCTATCTGCCAGCCATTCTGGTGTACATTGAATGGCTGGCGTCCCATCCAGAGTTGGCTGCTGATTCAGAGATGGAGGAAAAGCATGCAAATGCCAGATCTTTCTTCTGGAACCAATTTATCTCATTTATGAATAAGCTGATCCTTACCAACCTTGCATCTATGGATGATGATGATGATGATGAGGCTTGCTTCTCTAATATGAGCATTTATGAGGAAGGTGAAACTGGCAACAGGCTTGCCCTTTGGGAAGATCTTGAATTGAGAGGTTTTTTGCCCTTAGTTCCTGCACATACCATTTTGGATTTTTCAAGCAAACACACATTTGGAAGTGTTGGAAACACCAAGGAGAAGAAAGCACGGGTTCAACGAATTTTTGCCGCAGGGAAGTCACTGCTGAACTTTGTTCAGATCGATCAGTTGAGGATATATTTTGATCCATCTTCCAAGAAATTTGTCATGGCCAAGAACCCTCCTGTTTCTAAAGCTAACAACCCTCTTCATGAATCTCCTGATGCACTTAAAACAAATGGCGCTGACATGGATCATGAGGCTGCTAGAAGATTTGACTCAGTTTCCTCTAATATGGGCACACTGCAGTCTAATGTGCACTTTGGTCCTGATGGTGACGATGATGAAGAAATTGTTTTCAAGCCTACAGCTTCTGAAAAGTTTCCGAAAGCTCCTTCAGACCTGTCGGTTAATGGATACACCTATCCTTTACCAATGTCTGCTGCTGGCTGGCCAACCAATGCTAGTTTAGTGTCTGTTCAGAGCACTGCATCAATGTCTGCGACTGGTTGGCCACCCAATGGTGGGTCACATTCTTTTCAAGCTGCTGGTAATTATAACATTAACCAGTCGCTTCCCAGGTCTTCTGTTGGTTGGGCTGTCGATGGTGAGCAAAATGTTATTCCTAGCATTGCTCCAAGATTTGAACTCATGCAGCCTGTTGAGGAGCCTGCTTCCAGCTGGACAAGCAGTGGTGCACAGCATGTTGGTCCTCAGCACACAGGTTTAACTTTCCAAGATGTTGTCTCTGAACCACGTGTATCTGCATCAATGGTTCAACGTTTTAGTAGCCCTGACTATTCGAAATTTCTCAGTGAACAAGAAATGCTGTTAATGAATGGACTGAAGACTGTCAACATAACTGGAAATGCCTATCTAGAGCAGAGATTGCAGGCTGGATTGAGTGGTGTACAGTCTATTGGGTATTCGTCTACTGAACCTGCTGGTACCACTAAAAACTCGATGCATAATCATGTGAACATTACTGGAGAGACTGTCCCCTCTACACTTGATTTAGTTGTACCTTCAATAGCACCATTAGGTGGCATGCCAATGAAATTCACAGAAGCACCACTAACTGCTTCAAAGAAGAATCCTGTTAGTCGTCCATCAAAGCCTGTTGGGCCACCTCCAGGATTTAATCATGTAACCCCAAAGCGTCAAGATGATTCTATTCTGGTTGAAAAACTGCAGAGCCCACAGGTCGATGATTACAGCTGGCTAGATGGCTATCAGCCATCGATTGATCATGTTAACAATTTAAGAGCTGTTTATCCTGGTGTCAGTGATACTAGCACAGCATTTTCCACTCCATTCCCCTTCCCTGGGAAACAACAGGTCTCTGGGATACATGCACAAGGGGCCAATGAGAAGACATGGCAAGATTTCCACCTTTTTGAGCCTTCAAAACAGAATATGTTCCAAAATTACCACCAAAAAAATCAGCAAAGTGGTCAAATAGCTGAACAAGAGCCAGCAAATTCTATCTGGTCTAGCAGTTACCATGTGTGATTCAGTAACTTGTACCAGGATGATTGCTGGTAAAGACACTCCTTCCAGTTGTCAACATTACAAATAATTCTTCTTAGCAAGTGTAAACTATCATTTCATTTTGTGTTCTATTTTCTTGCAGCGAAATTTGGTTCACGTGTATGAAGATGTTACAGTTCTCATTTATATTTTGTTTTATTATTTCATTTATGTAGGAGTTGCTGGGGACTATTGGATTAAGTGGCACAGCCTGACCTATTGAGCTTGGCCCATACCTGCAGCACTCTCATAGTGTTAAATTTCTTTTGAGAATGGTGATCTTTGAAGCATGACAACGGCTGATGTTATGTTTGGTACGTGGCACAGCCTCCGGTTAGACTTGCACCCTTTCAATTTGTTCTCTTTCTTTTTGTTCTTTTGATTTTTGATGTATTCAATGGGAGATGACTTAATAATATCATAAAATCGCTTGAAGTACTTCTGGAGTTTATTTGGTTGATTTCTTCTAGATGCAGCTGTAAAATGGACTAAGATCTTTTTAGTCCACTTTCCTTTAGTGCCAAAAGGAGTAAGCCATCCCATTATATTGCTATTGTCAACAGTTTTTGTGGTATCTTACACCTAGGATTGTTTTAGTTCAGTGTCATTTATGGGTTTGTTAGGGAGCATGGTAATTAGTTATAATTAATAAGTTTATCAATGATATTAATTTATCTTCTACTCCCTCCATTCCAAATTATAGACGTTTTGGCTTTTCTAGATACATAGTTATTGCTCTGCACTTAGATATACATTATGTCTAAGATACATAGGAAAATCAATGTATCTAGAAAAGCCGAAACATTTTATAATTTGGAAGGGAGGGAGTAATATTTATCATCTATACAAAGTAGAACCGATGTCCTTTGATTTTATATGTACTTGGGTGCAAGAGTAGTCATAGAGTGATTAAATTAGAGTTGGTTTTCTTTTGTTCCTGAACATAATCTGCTTCTCTCTTATTGAGAGGGATTAGAAAGCGACTGCATTTATTTATGGGAGTTGGAACACCATTCAAAAAAGTATACTAGGAAGAAATGAGATGAACATAATTCTAAAATGATTTGTATTCTTATATTTAGATAAGAGTTAAATGCACCAGCAGCCCTTAAACTTATAAGGGTGTGTCACTTCGGTGCACGAACTTTAAAAATGCATTTCTGGGTCCCGTAACTTGTTGAGTGGTGCACCGTAGTTCCATGCCAGCCACATGTATGTTCCATACTAAAGTGGTGGTGGTCGGAGAAACCTAGTTGGAAACAGATTGATTTTCACATGGTGAAATCAGTTCGACCTTTGAGCAGGGAGATTAGATCGATCTTGGCGTGGGAGAAACGACCCTGGCTTTATGGGGAAGAATAGATCGTGAAGAGGAACAAAAGAGTTAGTGGGGACGGGACCGGTAAAATAGATCGAGCGAGTTAGCGACCACGAGAGAGCGCTATATAACTACTGACAAAAAATTAGTCATCTAGTATCCTTGTACGATGCATGGTTAGATGCATGATAGAACCTGACAACCACAAATTACACATGGTCGTTAGAGAATGGTCGTTGATGCTCAATCCTGTAGTAGTGAATGATCCATTTGTGGAAGAAGAGGTAAGGGGAGGGGTTAAATGTAAAAAAACATGCCACACTGGCATGCCACATCAACATGGAACGCTTATGCTTAGCAACCATGTTCCTGTTCCCGTTCCCGTTCCTGGAACAGGAATGGGAACTTGGGGTATCATTTTATAACGTGGGAACGGGAACGTGGGTCATGTTCCTGTTCCCAGGCTGCTAAGCGGCTTATGTTGCTGGCATGGACTAGTGCATCATTTAATAAGTTTAGGGACCCAAAAATGCATTTTTAAAGTTCAAGGACCTAAGGACACACCCTTGCATGTTTAAGGGGCGCTAGTGCATTTAACTCTTTAGATATTATAGACTTATATTTAGACTTCTCCCAATTGGATGGAATACTTTGCAGAGTGCAGGGGAATGGTGCTTCCACTTTTCTAGAATAGTCATTTTTCGGACTACAGGGCTTGCCTAGATAGGCCTTTTGCTTTTAATTTTGCTATATATTTGCAAAAGTGTGTTCTCTTTTGTTGGTTAATGTCTCTCTTGTGGAATCTTCTATATGCTTATACACTTAGTTGGTTGGTTTGCAATTTACAGGGAGTGCCACCATCTTCTGGGCCAAAGAGTGAGTGGAGGATGATTGATCTGTCGGCAGTCTGATGGGGATGAATTATATGAGGTCTTTAATGCTGACACAAAGGGTTAATGAAACAAACTCGAATCCAGTGATTATAGGCGCTCTGCACGGACCATATGATTCATCTCTCATTGGACATGTAGCTACCACAAGAATGGTGTGAGTGGACGGTAGCTGCCACAACTAAAAGGCCATTCAGTGTGGATGTCAGTTGTCAGTTGGGCTATGCCATCTAAGAATAGAAGTTTGAGGAACAACGAGCATGTTGCCAAGTCGTTTCTCAAGTATTAATTAATGTATCTAGTTATCTTGATACTTCCCTTCTGGAAACAGTGTCAGTTGCTGTTGCGCTGTTGCAAGTCGCGAATAAATGCTTGCAACAGTTTGTCATGGTATTTGTGTGGCTCCTATATGTTAATCTGGAACTGTATGGACCAACCCTCGTGTTACATACAACGTCTGTGATTTGACTGAATATCTTGTATGTTTCTGTTAAGCTTGTTGATTTTGTTCTGTAGTCGATTTCGATTGGCACTAGAAAAACCGGCGTGGCTTTGCCGTGCCCTGTTTGGAGCCTACCACTGTATCAGTGAGTGACCACATTGTGATAGGTAGTTGTACATTTGTATTTGTATCCAAGCAATGCTACTCAGATTAGCTGGTCGTGTTAGTGTCTAATTGTGGTAGAAAATATGACATGATGCCCCCTAAGTGTCATTGGCTAGAGTAGTGTTTTTTATAGTATCACTGGAGTACTATTTTGGGAAGCTAATATTTACATCGTATAAGGTTATCTGTACAACTGTTAGGTAGCTCAGCTCTTCTAAGGTCCTTTGTAGAGTCATGAGATATCCTGTGGTTCTTGTGGCATCTACACATTTGATATTAAAGCCTGCTTTTTATCAACAGTCTCAGATGATGGCAAATAATGTTAACGCACGCTAGGATGGTGTGCGGGCAGTCGATGGTGACTTGCTGTAAACAATAGGAATTCGAATCATCAGCCTAGCTGCAAATGGAGACTAAGGGGCAAAATTCGAAGCTTTGGTTATTCATCGAGGACTGACATGAATGAAGGTTTTGCTTCTCTGTCTTTTGGTTGAGATGCTAGTGCAACACATTTTACGTCAGTATAAACTTAACATACATTAATATTAATTGAAGTTAGCCTAATTGAAGTTAACACATTTCTCTTTGGCCTTGTTCGTTCTCTCTAAAGTTGGGCACGGCACTGTGCATTGACTGCTCTCCAGCTGCAATAGTGAAATGGATTTTAAATACTCCATTCGTTTCAAATTATAAGTCGCTTTGACTTTTTTGGTTCACCCATTTTACTATGTATCTTGACATGTTATTATATCTAGATGCATAGCAAAATGGATGTACTAATAAGGTCAAAGCGACTTATAATTTGGAACGGAGGGAGTATCTTACAAGAGTCTATTCTAAATGACTTCTGCATTCAGAATGTCCTGACAAGTGAAAATAGAGATACAAGCAAAAACAATAGGATACCTATATTTATTTAGCTAGCAAGATATTATGTCTTGTGATACTTAGGGGCAATGATCACCAAGGATTGCTGGGAACTGCTTTCTCTGTCCATTTAGGCTTGCTAACTTGACTTCTCTGATGTGCCTCGGTTCCTGCTGCTATACCATGCCCCTTCACATTCATCAGCTATCTGCGGTTCTCGCGGGCAATGTAGGGACCGGAACATTTCACGGGTTCGTCTCATCCGTCTCTGTCTTCCCTAGTGTGCGCATGTGAATCGCCTTGATCCATAGTACATCCTTGGGAGATGTAGCCCCGTATCTCCCCGTCGTTTGGCCAGAACACCGACCTCGCCGGAGTGGCCAGTGCGCCGCTGCTGCTCGGTGCATGTGGTCCGGTCACTCCGTCGCATCCCTGCCTCTCTTGAGCACCTCATTTTCTCTGCCTTGCTTCATTGGTCCGTTTCCCCCACCTTCTTGACTCGCTCGTCACCGGGGATGGCCAGTACGGTGGCTATCGCCGTCGAGCCGCCATTGCCAGCGACGTGCCACCTCCACCTTTCCCTAACCCTGCCACCCTACCTCAATCGACTCGGGGGAGGTCGGAGGTCACGCTGGCGCTTTTGATTTCCCTGGAGCACTCCCCTGTTTTCTCTCTCTGACCCATGGGGTCGCCTGGCCAGCGGAGCCCGCTCGTCAATGACTCACTCTTTAGATTAAAATGATTTAAGTCACAGTTTGAAAGCCTGTTTTGTGAATTCCATATCTTGGGTTTGGCTTATCCAAAAATTGTGGTTCAAATTTTGTTAGGCTCTGTGTAAAGTGTAGTATTTAGGAAAAATATAAAATGTATATGTGTTATTTAAATTCTGGAAGAATTAAATAGAAACTTGAAATGTGTTTTAAAATGGATTCAAACTTGTTAATTTTATAACTTGAGTTCCATTTCTCCAAAAATTATGAAATATGGTGAGTGTGCTGTTCTGGTTATATGCTAACTCTGGTAAAAATTTGAATGTCATTTCTTAAGTAGTTTTCAAGTTATGCATTTATTATTTTATAATTGGTGATACTTGAATGAATTTTCATAATTTTTCTATATGTCCAATAATCATGAAATTTTGTGGAGAGTGTCCTGGTACTTTAGGATTGATAAGGAAAATATTGTTTCTGTCATTTGATACCTTTCAATGGGGTTTCTCAATTATGTTAAAATCAGCCCTGCTGGCTTGTGAATTTTGTTTAGGGAGTTTCTATTGGTAACTTTGGCTCATATTTTTACAGCGGTCTCTTGGTAGCATGTAGGATCTACTGTAATTTTTGTAGAATATCTTGTGCAGTTTAGATCTATGTTTAATTTCCCACCTTAATAACTAATTAAATTAAGAAATGGGTTTAAATAAATGAATTGGGGTTGTGCACTTTACTTTCTGGTGATCTTGTGATGTGTGTGAACTAGTGATGCACGTGGTTTGGTCAAAATGTTGGTTTGGCACATAAGTAAATAATTAATTTTAGCAATTATAGGCATTCTGGACAGCTGGTAGCATTTCTGGGATTAGGCTTTGATAAAAGTGTTTTATGAGAATCTTGTGAATACCAAAGTTGTAGTAAACTTCTTAAACTAGCTTGTGTCAAAATTTGGTGTCATTTAGCCAAATAGTTTAGGAGATATGGCTGCTGGAAGTTGGAGTCCAGAGATGGCTGCTCTCTGTTTGGAGATGACAGATTTCTGGAACTTTAAGAAGTCAACTGAGTAAACTTAGGAATCAGGTCTTGAGGTCTGAAAATGAATTGTAGATAATTTCATGAGCTTTCTAGATTGTCTTGTGTTATGTAATTTGGATTTGTAGATCTCCAGATATGGTTAAAAGACTGAGCTGCTATCCAGATTCTAGTTTTGCTGAAATGTGTATGTGTTTGTGAGAGCTTAAGTAATGTTGCTCTTGTTGGTTGTTTAGGTGTTAGGCCCTTAACTAAGGAAGAGCAATTATACATTAGATTGTGTAGACTGGGTAAGTACTATAACACCCCATGTGTTAGGCTTGCATTTGGCACTTGCATTGCATGAGCCTAAGCATCATTTGTTCACATATGAGCGTGGAACATATGCAACACACTTGTGAAACATATGTGATGCACTAGTGCAACATGTGAAACATGGATATATGGAATGTGCTTGCAACATCTCCTGGAAACATATGCAACATACCTTGTCATGTTGTGTTTCAATGTATGTATGTTTGATGCTCATGCTTGGTAATGCAAGTGAGTGTTGATGTCACTTATTTCATGTGTCTCACATCACTTTCTATCTATAGTGACCCCTGAAAAAGTTTCATGAAGTTTGGAATAAAAAAAGTCACATGAAATGATAAGTCATATCCTTCTTGGAATGACGTGATTAAGTGAATGGAATTATAGATCATCAACCAAACCTTGCAACTTTGCCCAAATGACTCTAGATGAACTATACAACAAAAGTCATGAAGGGTTCATGTTGAGCATAAGAAAATGCCCAATTGGCCTAAAACCCTAGTTTAGGCTTTATCGAGTTGCTACTTTGACCAAAGTGAAAGTTTGACTTCTGTACCAGTTATGAGGTTTGACCTTAAATAAAAGTTGTAGTTAATCTTGTGTAGAACAAACTTTGTTTAATAGTCAAGAGCTAGTTTGGCCTCTAACCTAGTCAAATAGAGCTCACAAGATTGAATCAGCTGTTGTTTTTCAAAGCCCAAAAAATATTATAAGTCCTGAATTGACAGCAGAAAGTTGACATGTTCATGCATTTGTACCTTCTAAAATTGTGTGGTGGCTCAATTTAATTCCTTACTATGAGTTGAAGTACTTTTCATGGTGGAAACAATAAATCAAGTGTCACTCAATTTGGAGCTCAGTTGGACCTTCAGTAACAGTTTCCGAAACAGCAAAAAGTTGTTTTATCACTAATTGACCTTGACATGTTGACATGCCGCGTTCACCCATTTTTGTTGAACAGCTCAAGTCGAGGAAAATATATAAGTTGGAGCAGACATTATGGAGAAGACCATGTAAAAAGGTGGCATTAGTTGGACTTCAATTGGACTATCAATTTTGAAGTTTGTTAATTGCCATCAATGCTTTGACAATGCCATTTTGGAAGTTAATTAACTACTAATCCAGATCCCTAATGGCCGAGCACCCTTAATCAAAGTTGGAGAGTACTATGTGGTGAACAAACTTCCTTTTAGGCCCAATGTACAAATCAGCCCGGAAGCGGCCCAAAATCAGCTCCCACGCCGGCCACATGGTCGCCTGCCATGTGCTCGATGGAATGCCTCAAAGGATGCCGTGTGTTCTAGGCGTGGCAAGCATGCAGCAGTGCGCCCCCACCATTGTTGCTCCTCCCTGCCGTGTGTGCTGCACCCTGGATCACTGGGAGAGGCCGAGGCTGAGCTCCCCATCTCCCACTCGCCTCACACGCTCTCACTCCCTTCCTCCTCGCTCTCTGCTCCCGAGCGCGGAGCCGCCATGGACAGCACCAACCGAGCTCCGCTGCCCACATTTCTCACCTTCGCACCTCCTTGTCATCAGCCGTGCGTGGCATCCCTTCTCCGCACCGCGCTGCACCTCACACGCACCTTCGCCGGTTGCCTCGGTAGCCGGAGCGCCCCGCCGCCGGCGATGCTGCGGGCATGGTCGCCGGCGTACGTGGCTAGGACACCTCGAGCCACCATGGCCACAACCGTGAGCTCCACCACCCTCGCCTCATCGCACTCCACCCTGTTCGCGTGACCGCTGCGAGCCAGCGCCGCCGGAAGGCCGGTGCCGGCAGCACGGCTGCCATCGAGCTACCCGCTCACGTGGCCAGGTGGCCATGAGCCACCTCTGGCCGAGCCGCGGCTACCTGGGGATGCGCGCGGGCCTCCGGCCACTCCACCACCGCCACTCGCTGCCGGAGCACCGCCCCCACCAATCGGCCGAGCCGGTCCGCCGCTCCTCTGTTTTCCGGTGGCCTGAGAAGGAGACCGCCTCCTCTCTCTGTCTCTCTCTGTGTGCATGATAGGTGGGCCCATCTGGGAAGCGGGTCCTACATGCCAGCGCAACAAGTGGCAGAGATTGGGTACACGTCCGGGTGCGCCTAGCAGATCAAGGGTTAAGTTGGTTTCCTGTTTTTATTTTCAGAATTTGTGCTAAATCTTGTAAAATCCATATCTCATGCTAGGAAATTCCAAAAATAGCAAATGTGGACTTTTTGAAAACCTTGAGAAAATATATATGCAGTGGAGTCATAATATGTTATATGTTTGTAGAAGTTTTCTGATGTTTTTATTTAACCTTGAAAAGTACTCTAAAAATGCTTACAAACTTGACCAGAGCCATATCTTGAGTTTTAGGACTCCAAAAATAGTGATTCTTATTTTATTCATTTTAGCACATAACAAGAATCAAAAGGAATGTAATCCATTTTACCATAAAACTTGTTGTTGTTCTTGTTTATTTTATTATAATTAATCTCTAGATGCCCAACTTGCTTGCATCTATTGCAATAACGACCATTGCTCTTCACAAAGCGAGACTTTGGAGTAGCAAAGGCCGCCTTGTCCTTCTTGAGAGTATAGCCCAAACCCTCTTTGTTAAGAGAGAACCTTTGGCTACCCAAGTATTTTAGCAAGCGGGCATCCCCACCATAGGCATTGCCTAATGCGCGGGTGAGATCATCCACTTCTCTCTTGAGAGTCTTATTCTCAACCACAAGTGATGAATCACTAGTAGTAGAGATAGAGTTGGTTGTGGTGGATGATGATGAGCTACATGAAGCATTAGTAGGACCAACAAATAAAGAATCATCAATAATATCACATGTTAGTCCAATATCATAAGTGACAATCACTTGCTCTTCCTTAGCTTCCTTCATGAACTTCTCCAACTTGAGGTCCTTTTCCTTGATGAGCTCAAGTAGAGTGGAGTGGGCTTCCTTAAGCCTAGTGTGAGCAACTTCAAGGTCCTCGTGGTCTTCCTTTAGACACTCACGAGAGGCCTCTAGCTCATCAAAGGATTTCTTAAGAGCTTTGAGCTCTTGTTCAATTCCTTTGCACTCCTTACTCTTTTTTAGAGCAACAAGCTCCTCCATCAAGGCATCATTTTCATTGCTCTTGGCAATGAGCTCTTGTTCCAAGATTTTGTATTTCTTGGTTGTCCTCTTGTAGCCCTTGCTCATTTGATCTATTATGCCCAATAGATCATCCTTGGAGTAGTCCTCATCCTCCTCATCATCACTCCTACAACCATCACTAGCACAAGAATCATCATCACTATCATCATATTTTACCTTGGTAGGCTTGGCCATAAGGCATGTCGATGTAGTGTCGAAGATGGATGACTTGTTGGAGAGGGCGATGCTTGCAATGGCTCGCTGAGTGGTCCTCTCATCATCACTAGAGCTTTCATCATCATCACTATCGGAGTTGTCACTATCCCAAGTGACCACATAACCACCACCCTTCTTCTTCTTGTTGATAGTGAAGCTCTTCTTCTCTTTCTTCTCCTTGTCTTTCTTGTTCTTCTTCAACTTCAACTCCCCATCATGATATCTTTTGTCTTCATAGGGGCACTTTGCCACTACATGATCGGGGTTATTGCAATTGTAGCAAAGCACCTCCTTTGCCTTCATGAAGTCCCTTCTCTTCCTTGCCCCATATCCTTTCTTCTTCATGAACCTCCCCGTCTTGTGCACTAGGAGGGCCAAGGTCTCATCATCGAATGGATCATCATCATCACTCTCCACCTTGCTCTTGCCCTTAGAAGATGAAGCCTTGAATGCAATGGGCTTCTCTTGCTTGACCTTGGTCTCCTTCTTCTCTTCTACCTCATCTTCATCATCATTGTATTGGGCATCGGTCATTATATCTCTAAGCACATCGGTTGGTTTGACCTTGTCCAATCCCTCTCTAAAGATTATTCTTCTCAAGGTGGCAAACTTCTTGGGTAAACACATCAAGAACTTGTGTGAGAAGTCCTTGTCCTCAACCTTCTCTCCAAGCCCCTTGAGATCATTAACAATGACTTGGAGCCTATAGAACATCTCCGGGATGGATTCATCATCCTTCATCTTGAAAGTGGAGAACTTGTCCTTGAGCATATATAGCTTGGCACTTTTTACCGTTGAAGTGCCTTCATATGTTTCTTCAAGCCTTATCCAAAGCTCATTTGCCTTTTCAAGGTCTTTGATTTGCTCAAATACTTTATCATCAATGGCACGGTAGATTGTGTCAAGTGCCGCCGTGTTGCATTGTTTGTTGATGCGGTCATTTGGAGTGAGATTTTCTTCATTAAGAATGATGCATCCTTCTTTGGTCACATCCCAAACATTCTCATGTATATTGCCTAGATATTGCTTCATCTTCCTTTTCCAATGATCAAAGGAAGAGACGCCATCAAAGAATGGAGGCTTGCCATTAACATGATTGAACATAACTTGAGCCATCTTGCACCGAGGTTGTTAAGCCTTGCAAACGGTGACCACGACTCTGATACCACTTGAAAGGTCTTGATGGCTAGAGGGGGGTGAATAGCCTTTTAAAATTTTCTACAAAGACAAGCTAAACAAGTTTATCAATACAACAAATAGCGAGATGCGAGTTTTGCTTAGCCTACGGGGTGTTTGCAAGCCACCTATCCAATTCACAATTCTAGTATAATGGCACTCAACCGTACAAGTCAAACCGAGAAGGTAACTACAACTACAACTAGCAAGCTACACAAAAGAGCTACTCTAGCAAAGCTAACTAGCTAGCAAAGATAACTAAGAAAGTAATGCGGAGTTGAGTTAGGAGAGTTTCACCGAGGGGCGAAGTATTGAGCCAACCAATATGATCAACAATGAATACCAAGACAACCGAACACCGGGATCAATCAATCACAATATGAAAGTGATGACACAAAGATTTATCCCGAGGTTCACGTGCTTGCCGGCACGCTAGTCCCCGTTGTGTCCCTCTTCACCACGTGGTTCGGTGGCTAATCGGTCTCACACCGAGCCTCTCAAAAGGCGCCACAAGAACCTACCAAATGGTAAAAGGTTGCAATGACACGAGCAATTTACTAATGTTGCCTTTGGCGCTTCGCCGAGGTAGGCACAAACCCCTTACAAACACCGGAGGTGGCCAAGAATAATCACCAACTCTTACCAGTGCCTCCAAGCTGCTCCAAGCCATCTAGGTGGCGGCAACCACCAAGAGAAACAAGAATCCCGCAGCAAATCAACCATCAAGTGCCAATCTAGATGCTATCTCACAATACAAATGCACTTAGATCACTCAATCTCACTTCGAATATGCAAAGAAGCAAGAGAGATGAGTGGGAGGGGAGTTGCTTAGCTCAAAGTGCTCACAAGTATGTCAAATGTCCAAGAGAGAGAGCTTTGAGCCGGCCAACGAGTATTTATAGACGTACCCCTTCGAATATAGCCGTTACGCACTTGAAACAGCCGAAGTCGCGCTGACCGGACGCGCTGGTCAAACTGACCGGACGCGCCGATCGCACAACGGCTACTTCCGCGAACCACCGACCGAACGCACTGCACACAATGACCGGACGCGCGAAGTTCGACCGGACGCGCTGGTCCCGTGACGGACCGGACGCGCTGGTCAAGCCTGAGCAGCGCACAACGAAACAGCGACCGGACGCGCTGTAGAACTGACCGGACGCCACAGTGCCAGCGTCCGGTTAGAGTCCAGTAAGCTCCCTGATCGACCGGACGCGTCCGATCGACTGTGACCAGACGCGCCATCGTGTCCGATCAACAAACCGAAACACGCGCAGACGCTGAACACTGACCGGACGCGTCCTGTCAAACAGAGACCGCGTCCGGTCCAGCGTCCGGTCACCTTTGTGACCTCCGTTCGCCTCCGTTTGATTTCTGACTTCCGGCGTAGTGGAAAATAGGCGTTTCAATTCCTCAAAAACGCCTGAATCCCGCCGAGCAAGCTCGGCGGGAGGGAGAGAGGACCCCAAACCCTCTCTACTGCTCAAACTCCATCGCCGTCGCAAATGTGCTACCACCACCAAGTGATCACGTCATGTGCGAGTTTGTTAGCATTTTCACAATCATTTTTCGAGGCGTTATTAGTTCTATCCAAATGCATATGATTATGAAATACACACCTAGAGGCACTTAGGAGTTTAATAGCCGCGTCATTCCCCTCTTTATAGTACGGCTATCTATCCTATAATGTAACCACACCCACTAGGTGTCTTGGTTACTAAAACACAACCCTTAAGCATATACCTTTGTCTTGATCACGTAGGGTTGCGTCCAAATCCAAGTGTGGCCATCATGATCACCATGTCCAACTTGCCACCAACCTTGGAATGTACTAATCCTCATATGCTACATACAACTTAGGCATAGGATTAGTATTTAGGCATTGTCACTAATTACCAACACCAAACATAGGACTTTCAACTGGTGGCTCAGCTCGGTGGTTAGATGTGGTGGTAGCTGACTCCTCCAGCGGCGGCATCGCGCAGTCAACCGTCGCCCGTCTCCTCTCCACGTCACGGTGCCATGATCCAGTAGGCGCAATCTGGCTACTCTGGATCATTTGCGAATCCGTGGAGTGAAGATCTTGTGTCGTGGAGGTGCGTCGACGGTTGAGGTGAGTTCAACTCATAGAATTTGAGTTTGATTTTGTAATTGGATGAAAGTTGACCATGTAATGGATCTGTAGGGCAGAATTACTATGGCAGATGATGAGGTATTGACTGTTAGATTTCATTTCAATGGGGATTTTGCTGTTGATGGATCACAGATACAGTATTGTAATAGGGGTTCTGGAGTATCACACATAGAGAAGGACAAATTATCAATCCCGGAGCTCAATGGCCATCTTATGGATCACACAACCTTTCGTAGATCTGTTAGGATGTACTGGTTGCCAATTGGTGCAAAGCTAAATAGTGGAATGAGGCTTCTTGTAGATGACAAGTCCTGCATGGACATGCTTGATGAGATAGGATCTGGTGGGGCTATGGACATATACACTGAAACAATTGAGTTGGACATGAGTGCCAATGAAGGTATAGAGATATAGTATGGAGATTATGATGTATTTGACCTGTTTCGAGATGAAAACATAATGGATTTGGATGCTCCAGTAGCTCCTATGGATGGCTCGAATGCTACAGCCACTATTGGTGATGGTCAGAATGGACAAAATGGTGACCAACATGTAGAGAATGAGGGAGAGGAGGAGGAGGAGGACAGTGATTTTGATGCCACAAGATTTACAAGTGATGAAGATGATGAAGCAAGAGAGTTTAGAACCAAATACAAAGAATTTATGGCAGATGCAAGGAAGAGACGAGATATTCCATTGGACAATCTAGTTACTTTGGACATTCCTGGAGGGAGTGATGTAAACAATACTGTTCGAGTCAATGAATTTGGAGATGGCATTGCATATTTTGATTCAAATCATGAGGCATCATATGATGAGGATAGTGATGGTGTTTCTAGGAGAAGGAACTGCAGGTTCCCAATATTTGACAGTCATGATGAGACTCCACACTTTGCTGTGGACATGTGCTTTTAGAGGAAGGGATGAATTGAAAGATGCAATAGAGAGGTATGCATTGAAAATGAAGGTAAATATCAGATTTCCCAAGAATGACAAGCAGAGGCTTAGGGGTGTTTGCATGTGGAAAGGATGTCCCTGGGTTCTGCATGCTTCATACAACTCAAGGTCGGATTGGTTTCAGATTGTAACATATAATGACAATCATGCCTGCTATCCAGAATTAAAAAATAAAAGGTTATCTACAAAAAGAATATGTGACAAGTATGAAAGTACTATAAAGGCAAATCCAGCTTGGAAGGCTAGAGCATTGAAGGAGACAGTACAAGAAGACATGGGTGTAGATGTGTCGATCACAATGATAAAGAGGGCAAAGGCAAGGGTTGTTAAGAAGATAATGGATTGTCAGGTCGGTGAGTACTCAAAGTTGTTTGACTATGCATTGGAGCTAAAGCGAAGTAACCCTGGAAGTAGTGTACATGTTGCTCTAGATCCTGAAGAAAAGGACCATGTCTTTCAAAGAATCTACATCTGTTTGGATGCATGTCGAAGGGGATTTTTAGATGGATGTAGGAGAGTTATTGGGCTTGATGGTTGCTTTCTTAAAGGGCCTATGAAAGGTGAGTTACTGTCAGCTATTGGAAGGGATGCAAATAATCAGATTTACCCAATTGCATGGGCTGTTGTGGAATATGAGAATAAAGATTCATGGGATTGGTTTCTTGGAGATTTTCAAAAAGATATCCATATCCCAATTGGTGCTGAAGGCTGGGTATTCATAACAGACAAACAAAAGGTAATTTTTACTCAAAATTGTGTTGTAACAGTTCACTGCAATACAAAATTGAGTAATAATATTATTTTATCTATTTATGCAGGGTCTTCTAAGTGTTGTTAATAATCTATTTCCATTAGCCGAGCATAGAATGTGTGCACGACACATTTACGCCAACTGGAGGAAAAAACATAGGCTACAGGAATATCAAAAGAGATTCTGGAAGATTGCCAAGGCATCAAACCTGATTCAGTTTAATCACTACAAGAACAAGCTTGCTAGCAAAACTCCTGATGGATGGAAGGATTTGCAGAATACAGAACTAGTACATTGGTCTCGAGCTTGGTTCAAGGTTGCGTCCAATTGTGAATCTGTTGACAACAACATGAGTGAATCATTTAACAGTTGGATTATAGAAGCAAGGTTCAAGCCTATCTTATCTATATTAGAGGAAATAAGGGTCCTAGTGACCAGAAGAATCCAAGAGAATAGAAGCAACAGTGAGAGGTGGTTAATGGATATATGCCCCAACATTATCAGGAAGTTTTGTAAGATTAGGCATAGAACCCAATACTGTCATATACTATGGAACGGTGAAGCTAGATTTGAAGTCAGAGATAAAAAAATGGAGGTTCACAGTAGATCTCAAGACCAATACGTGCTCCTGCAGATATTGGCAAGTTTCTGGAATTCCCTGTGCACATGCATGTGCTGCCCTGTTCAAGATGACTGAAGAGCCAAACAATTATGTGCATATGTGTTTTTCTATTGAGGCATACAAGAGGACATTCAACATGTTCTCCAACCAGTAGAACATGAGTCAGCATGGCCTGTGTCCGAAAATCCTAAACCATTGCCTCCTAGAGTGAAAAAGATGCCAGGTCGACCACCAAAAAGTAGAAGGAAAGATGCTTCAGAGTCAGTGAAATCAAGCACCAAAGCAAGCAGAGTTGGCACTAAAATCAAATGTAGCCGTTGCAAAGGGTCTGGTCACAATATTAAGAGATGCAGTGTGGCAATGGTGTTTATCTTGTTGAGTTATTATCCTATATATAATTTGTTATTTGACTTGAGATAGCACTAACTTTGAGTGTCTTAACTGCAGGGAGCTTCAGGGTCACAAAATCCTTCACAACAGCAGGCCGCCAATGCAATAAGTCAGGCAAGTACCACACCTTTGGCAATAGAACCTGCACAATCAAAGCAATCTAAGAGAAAGCATGCAGCCTCATCTTCAAGTCAGAGCAAATTGCTGGCAAGTGAAAGGACTGATTCATCCTATCTTTAGGTTAGTAAATTTAGTTAAGTGGTATAAAAAGAAGTCAAGTTTCAAATAAGTAATTTCAAATCATTTTTGTGCAGTCTAACCGTAAGAAAAAAAATGGTCTCCTTTGCAAACTCGAAGTCTATTGCTCAAGCATCAGCAAAGGCACGTGCTGGTGGGAGTGCATCTGTTATAATTGAGACAAGTGCCGGTATAGCTACTGCCTCATCTGCAAAGGCAACCATCAATGTGTCAGGTGGGACTGGATCTGCAACCATCCATCTTCTTCAGTTGGACGTGGAGGACAAGGCAGCTCCTCGAGGAAAAGATTAGGAAAGCATGTAGTGTCATCAGAGAAGAGCATCATGTAATAATTTGAGTATCCAGTGCATGTCACAAGTATCATTTGTATTAAAGACTCTCACGATCTGCCACTTTGAACTTCCAACTAGAAGCTTTAAATGAACTACTACTTTTATTATATCAATTGGAGACATGCTTACATTTCACAACATTACAATATCAACTATAGGCCTCCAGCGATTACAATATCGGCCATAAGAGATGGCCAAGGGGCAAGGGCAAAAACATCAATTCATAACCCTAGTTGACTGGGCGATGACGACGTGAGCCAGCGTGGCGCTCCACGGACGAAATTGAGCCGGCTGCGAAAGTTTGAGGACGAGAACGGCCGTTTTCGTAGTTCAGGGAAGAAACTGAGCTTTCGGCGATAGCTCAAGGACGAATTTGGCTATTCCGCCAATAATCAAGTGACTGTTTAGTACAGGTGCTAAGATAGCTGACAGGTTAATGCTAAAAATAACTGCTAGTACAGGTTAAAAGAGTTACTACTACTTATGCTTTTCCGCATGAAAGGATCAAGATGCCCAAGAGGGGGGGTGAATTGGGCTTTTCTAAAAATTAATTGCAAGAATTAAATCCTACAAGCCGGAATTCACCCCTAGTGCCTACTTGTGTTCCTAGAGAGTCTACCGATAAAAAGTTTTGCACCCTAGTTTCCAATCCTAGTCTAGCATGGCAATTCTAGGAATGTAAATCAAGCAATGAAAGTAAATACGAGAAAGTAAATGCTTGAATGTAAAAAGGGCAAGGAACACGGCGATGTTTTTCCGAGGTATCGGAGAGTCGCCACTCCCCACTAGTCCTCGTTGGAGCATCCGCGCAAGGGTGTCGCTCCCCCTTGATCCGCGCAAGGATCAAGTGCTCTCTACGGGTTGATTCTTCGACACTCCGTCGCGGTGAATCACCCAAAACCGCTCACAAGATGAGTTGGGTCATCCACAAGCTCCGCCGGATGATCACCAAACTCCCAATCACCACCAAGCCGTCTAGGTGATGGCGATCACCAAGAGTAACAAGCTAGAACTCTCACTTGACCACTACGAGCCCAAATGAGAAGGTGGATGCACACTTGCTACTCTCTAATCGCTAGTGAGGAACTCTCAAGCTTTGATTCTCAAATCTCTATCCTCACTAGTGCTCTTGCACTCCCTTGCACTCTAAAGGATTTTCTCAGATGTTCAAATGAGCAAGAGACCTCTAAAAGAGGTGGAGGGGATGTATTTATACACCCCAGAGACAAAACGAACCGTTACGATCTGACACGGGCTAACCGGACGCGCCGGTCGAACTAACCGGACGCGCCGGTCGCCTGTAACGGTCGAAAACCGATTTTCGAACTGAGTGACCGGACGCGCCGGTCAGGGGTGACCGGACGCGTCCGATCGTGCAAGGAGCTTACTGTGATCGCACCGGACGCGAGGCCGCGTCCGATCGGTGATGACCGGACGCGTCCGGTCGTCTCTGGACCTTACTGGACTGTGACTGGACGCGCCGATCACACCCAGATCGCGTCCGATCGGGTGTTTCCTCAAGTGACACGTGTCAGCCTCTGACCACCGCGTCCGGTCGTCAGAGGCAAACCCTGGTCGCGGTTACGTACTGACCGGACGCGTCCGGTCATGCCAAAGACCGCGTCCGGTCAGTGGGAAACAGCCCGAAACTGTCCGAAAAGCGTCACAACTTGAACCAAGTTGCTCCCAACTGAACTTTGAGCTATTCTAGGGTTGCCTAGCGCCAAGTTTAACAAGTGTGCACCACACCTAAACATAGGACTCGCCTAGGTCAAGCTAACCGCTCATGCCCCCCTTTATAGTACGGCCAAAAGAGAAAAACGAAGATCCTAACGACTATTCCGAATGAATCTCAACACCTCGTCATCCGGAACTAACCGTCCTTAATCTTGACGTCACTCTTTTGAAAACCGAAACGATTTCCATCAAGAGGCATGAATACCATGGTGCCCAAAGCAGTTATCATCTCCATGACCTAACTTACCAAAGTTTCTGCAAAACACACGTTAGTCATGGTAATAAAGCGTTGTCATCAATTGCCGAAACCAAACCTTGGGGCCTAGATGCTTTCACCGCAAAATATGATATCAGTCAGCTCCACTTTAAGAAAGCCTTGCATGATCCTTGGTGTCTTTTATTTTCTGTTTCGACGAGTAAGTCTAGCTGAGTATATTCTCGTACTCAGGGTTTATTCCCTCCTGTTGCAGATGACATGCTGTATCAGGGCTTCTGCGAGAATTGTCTCCACCCGACGGGTGATGAGGATTAGATCACTGGGGCGTGACCGTCTTTTAGTTCACTTTTCTTAATGCTTTTCTGGAATCATGATCTGTAAGACTGGCAATCGTACTTTAACTAAGTGTGTGCGTATTTATGCTTCCGCTATTTTATAAACTTGGTTTGTAATAATTGCGACTCCGTGGTGTTGTAAACTTTTATTTAAGCACTTATGAAATGTAGCGTGTGATGTGTTATGTTGAATGATGCGATCGTGGTTGTAAGTGAGTTGGTTTGAAATCCATTGTGGTTTCGATTGACTACCGAGATTATATGGGCTCAAGTTCGAAAATTTGAGTGTTTCGGACGCTTGTTTTTGTACTTGTGCTCTTATAATTTGGTCGGTTCTGTTACAACAACACACTACCTCGTTTCTGTAAAAGTGGAACACTTTTTTCCTTGACTTAAATGGTTTGATTGTTTATTAATATAAAATTTCACAACTTAAACAGGACAGTTACATGGTGTAGTGGTAAAGAATGACTTTCTCAATCTACGGGTCTTGTTTTCAACCTTTCATGCATACTACTTTTGCTTTTTCTATTTTATAATAAATATTATTTCTTCTTTTCATTTTTATGCACACAAGCAGACGGATCGGAAGTAGCAGAGTTCCGTGTGTGCGCTGCAAATATACAGTACTCCCTCCGTCCAAGAAAACATGCAATTCTAGCATAGTATCACGTTTTAGTATCTTAAGTTTAACCAATTATAAATAAAAAATTATCAATATTTATGATATCAAATAAATATCATTAGGTTAATTATGAAATGTACTTTCATAATAAATTGATTTGGAGCCATATATATGAATATTATTCACTAGAAATTTGGTCAAACATGAACTGTTTTTTCTGGCACGCAATCCATAGTTACGTGTTTTTCTGGACGGAGGGAGTATGTAAAATGAAACACGAGTGCGTGTGCTGCGTGTGAGAATATATAGAAGGAAAAATGAAAAATGAAATATGAGCGCGTTTGCTGCGTGTGCCGCGTTCCACTCTCGAGCATGTGCATTTGTTTCACGAAAGTAGCAGAGTTCCGAACAAATCACGAGTGCGCGCAAACCGCGGAGCGGGTCGGCCCATGCACGAGAGTGGATCGCAGGGCAAACTGCTAGTCCATGTGTAGGAGGAAACTTGTTGGTCTAAAGTGCCACCCGGTCGGACCTTAAGCGTCCCCGAGGAAGACCAGAAGGCACGGATCGGAAGTAGCAGAATTCCGTGCGTGTGCTGCAAATATATAGAAGGAAAAATGAAAAATGAAACACTGAGTGCGTGTGCGAATATATAAAAGAAGGGAAAATGAAAAATAAAACACGAGTGCGTGTGCTGCGTGTACCGCATTCCACTCTAGCGCATGAGCATTTGTTTCACGGAAGTAGGAGAGTTCTGAACAAATCTCGGCACATGCACGAGAGTGGAACAGGGGCAGATTGCCAGCCCATGTGCAGGAGAAAATTTGGTGGTCGGCGAGGTACGAGGTGCCACCCAATCGGACCTTAAGCGTCGCCTAGGAAGACCAGAAGAGGGATTGGTGGTCCGCGAGGTACAAGGTGCCACCCGATCGGACCTTAAGCGTCCCCTAGGAAGACCAGAAGAGGGACCATGTACGCAGCTTAGCTTAATGGGTAGTAGACCCGCAATGCTCGGGATCAAACGGTCCACGCAATGCGATTGCTTGATCCTACAGCTAATAGGTTAACAGATGATGGCACAATCCACTGGCCCGTTTTCTGGTGCAGGATTCGTATAGTAAGAGATACCCCGGAAATGGACAGCCCTATGGGTCAAATGTTACCGCGTGCTCCCAGAAATGGACAGCAAGTCAATAGCATGGTTCCTCGTAACTTGTATCAGCAGCACACAGAGCGAGGCAAAACAACCAGAGCGTCAAATGTAATGCCCACACATCGCGCCGAACATCACAAATCATGCCACAATCATAAGGAAAACACAAGTGATGACATCTAGCAACTCCTGCGTACGGACACCAGCATGGTGAATCGGCAACACGGAATACATGGCCTACGTTGCAACAATGTACACATACAGGATCTACCATCTACGTATCAGTCTAATCTAAATCCGGAGTTACACTGATCGGCATGGGCGACAGGCTGTGGAGGCACTAGACAAAAGCTGCTCCTACAATTGGACGGCACAAGGGCTTTGTTCACTTCCTGAGTCTTGACTAGTGCTTTATTATTGCGACCTGGAAAATGGAGGGAAAAGTCCAAGCAAAGTATGAGCCGAAAACACAACACATTCATTGATCAGCATCCTATCGAGATCAGAAAAGGAAAACATTAGGAATATTTTCTTTTTCTTTCTTTTTTTAGTAACATGTTATGATCATTTTTTTAGTACATCATTGTTTGTGGCTGTTGCACCAATTGGTTAAGCAAAACAAAGTTTCAAATAACAGATAATGAGAACGTTGGGTATGGCAAAATCATGTTTCAGATCAAGGGAACATCCCCAGATGTCTGAAGGAAGAACAATGATTCTGATTACCTGCAGCTTTAACTTTTCCAAGCACGTTCTTGCCCAGCTTGAATGCCCTACATTATGTCACCAGAATAAGCGGCATGACTAGGAATATGAATAAAGTAGTCACAGCACTAAAACATTTAGATAACGGAATAAACTAGAGTACCTGTTGAATCCTGTTGGGATCAATGGAACCAGCTGCCTGAAATTGGGAATAATTTAATTCCTGCATAAAAGTTTGAGATCCATAAATTTAGAATATCACAAATTTTATTATATAATGTGTTGAAAGTGATACTCTCTTGATTAGGGCTAACCCTAGAAGGGTAGCTATATAGGTTCCATACATGGGCCACATGGGCCTTAGCCTCATGGGCCTAAACACACATTCCAACACCCCCCCGCAGTCTGAACTACCGGCGCAGCGGAGTTCAAGGCTGAACAAGAAAGAACACACACAACCCCCCACAGACGCAACTAGCCACCGGTGATGTTGAGGCTGGAGCGAAACTCGGTGAAGGTCGAGGACGGGAGGCCTTTGGTGAAGATGTCCGCGAACTGCGAGGTCGTCGGAACATGAAGAACCCGCACTTCGCCCATGGCCACCCGATCACGGACAAAGTGAAGGTTGATCTCCACATGCTTCGTCCGCTGGTGCTGGATGGGGTTGGTGGAGAGGTAGAACGCACTGACGTTGTCGCAGTAGATCAGTGTGCTCCGGGAGGGTGGAGTGTGCAGCTCCGCAAGCAGCTGCCTGAGCCAGGCGGCCTCCGCCACGCCGTTAGCAACGGCGCGGTACTCCGCCTCGGCGCTGGACCGGGAGACCACCGGCTGGCGCTTGGACGACCAAGACACCAGGTTGCCGCCCAGGAAGACGGCGTAGCCGGAGGTGGAGCGGCGAGTATCCGGGCACCCGGCCCAGTCGGCGTCGGTGTAAACGGTGAGGTTGGCGGAGGAGGCCCGGTGGAGGAGGAGGTCGTAGTCGAGCGTGCCCCGGAGGTAGCGGAGGAGGCGCTTGAGAGCCGTGAGGTGAGGCTCCCGGGGGTCATGCATATGGAGGCAGACCTGCTGAACTGCATAGGTGATGTCCGGCCGGGTGAAGGTGAGGTACTGAAGGGCCCCGGCGAGACTCTTGTACGCAGTGGGATCGGCCACCGGTGGTCCCTCAGTCTCCGACAGTTTGCCCTGAGTGTCGACCGGAGTGGAGCAGGGGTTGCAGTCAGTCATCCCAGCCCGCTCCAGGATGTCCCGAGTGTACTGTCGCTGGTGAAGTAGGAGCCCGGTGGGACGGTGCTCAACAGTGACACCGAGGAAGTGGTGGAGCTCACCCAGATCCTTCATCGCGAACTCCTGCTGAAGAGCGGTGATGAGCCGGCGGAGGAGTGGCTCACTGGAGGCGGTGAGGACAATGTCATCAACATAGAGCAGCAAGTAAGCAGTGTCGGCTCCATGGTGGTAGACAAACAGAGACGTATCGGACTTGGCCTCCATGAACCCCAGGGTCAGCAAGAAAGCGGCGAACCGGTGGTTCCACGCCCGAGGTGCCTGCTTGAGGCCGTAGAGGGACCTGTTGAGCCGGCAAACCATGTCAGGACGGGTGGTGTCGACGAACCCCGCCGGCTGACTGCAGTACACCGTCTCGGTGAGAAGGCCGTGGAGGAAGGCGTTCTTGACGTCCAGCTGATGGACGGGCCAAGACCGAGCAAGCGCCAGTGATAGCACGGTACGGACGGTGGCCAGCTTGACCACCGGGCTGAAGGTCTCATCGTAGTCGACGCCAGGGCGCTGAGTGAACCCCCGGAGGACCCACCGAGCCTTGTAGCGCTCGAGAGAGCCGTCGGCCCGGCGCTTGAGGGTCCAAATCCACTTGCCGGTGACGACATTGGCGCCCGGCGGCCGGGGCACCAACTCCCACGTCTGGTTGGCGAGTAGCGCGGCGTACTCCTCCATCGCGCGGCGCCAGTGAGGGTCCAACAGGGCGTCGCGGACGGAAGAGGGTACTGGAGAGATCACCGCGGCGCCGGTCGAAGCCTCGAGGACGCGAGGCGGCAGGGTGCCAGCCGCATGCCTGGTCACCATCGGGTGAACATGCCGCGGGTGTCGGTGAAGCAGCGGCGGGTGGTAGACCGGCGAGGCACCACGAGTCGGCGGGGACTGCGGTGGAGTCGGTGTCCCCGGTGGAGGAGGCGCGAGCGGCGGCGGCCGCGGCCTGCGCTGGTACACCCGTACTGGCGCGGCGAACCTCGACGGAGGTGCCGGGGCAGGTGCCGGGACAGGATCCGGCGTCGGCGACCGGCACGACCCCCCGTGCCAGAAGCGGGGGACGGAGGCCCCGGGGCTGCACCAACCGGAGAAGACGGGGCCGCG
Source organism: Saccharum hybrid cultivar R570 (assembly GCA_038087645.1). Taxonomy (NCBI): domain Eukaryota; kingdom Viridiplantae; phylum Streptophyta; class Magnoliopsida; order Poales; family Poaceae; genus Saccharum; species Saccharum hybrid cultivar. Next base: position 40,080,167 of record JAQSUU010000307.1, on the reverse strand, counting down.
GCCGAGGACGACGGACCCGGACCCGCCGGGGATCCAGGATAGGGGGCCGGCCAGGCGCGCGGCGAAGCAGTACCTGCAGGAGACCACGAAAAAGGTGGCTGGACCACCGGGTCAGTGGGAAACAGGGAGGGTGGGTCAGGTACCGGAGGGGTAGTAGTGCTGGAAAAGGGAAAAACGGACTCATCGAACACCACATGGCGCGAAATGAGAACCCGTCGGGAGGTGAGGTCAAAGCACCGGTACCCCTTGTGATCCGGGGAGTACCCGAGGAAGACACAGAGCGTGGAGCGAGGGTCCAGCTTGTGGGAAGAAGTGGCAGCGGTGTTGGGGTAACACGCACACCCAAACACCCGGAGGTGATCGTACCGAGGCGGGGTACCGAAGAGGGCGTGGTGAGTGGGAGCGGGACAGGCCGCCGAAGGAAGGCGGTTAAGAAGGTAGGTGGAGGTGTGCAGGCCCTCAGCCCAGAAGCGAGCGGGAAGAGAGGCCTGAAACAGAAGGGTACGCACGGTGTCGTTGGTGGTGCGAATCATCCGCTCGGCCTTGCCATTCTGCGAAGAGGTGTATGGACAGGACATGCGGAGCTGAACACCGTGAGAGAGGAAGAAATCGCGGGAGGTGGAGTTATCAAACTCGCGACCATTGTCACACTGGACGGCCTTGATGGTGAGGCCGAACTGTGTGGACACCCACGTAAAGAAGTGGAGGAGCGTGGTAAACGTATTTGACTTCGCACGGAGAGGAAAAGTCCACGAATAATGCGAAAAATCATCAACAACCACAAGATAGTACTTATAACCAGAAATACTCAGAACAGGAGATGTCCAAAGGTCGCAATGTACAAGATCAAAAATGCGGGCCGCATGGGAAGTAGAGCTAGAAAAAGGAAGACGAACATGTCGGCCCAATTGGCACGCATGACACAGGTGCTCATCATGAGCTCGAGTACATGGAAGACCGGAGCTACGACTGAGCTGTATCAGGGCATCACGTCCAGGATGGCCGAGGCGCCGGTGCCAGGTAGCACAGGAAGCAGAAGCGACGAAGGCAGCTGACAAAACGGGCGGCGAAGAAGACGAAGGAGCCGCCGGGAAGCGAAGGGTGTAAAGGGGCCCGGTGCTGTCACATCGGAGCAGAGAACGCCGGGAAGCCAAATCCTTTACAGTAAGACCAGAAGAGTCAAATTCCACAGAACAAGAATTGTCAGCTATAAAACGTCGAATAGAAAGAAGATTATGAACCATAGAAGGAGCAACAAGAACATCAGGAAGACGAAAGGAGCCATGAGCACCGGCGGTACCCACAGATGAGACTGGAATACAAGACCCATTTGCGACCATAATGGACGAAGGAAGAGAGGAAGAGGGAGAGTGAATCGACGAAAGTATACCGGGGTCAGGAGTAGTGTGGTAGGTGGCACCCGAATCTACGATCCACTCGGGTCCAACCGGAGGCGTCAGGCCCATGGTGCTGAACGAGCGAGCCAGGGCTGCCGGATCCCATCCCGCGACCCCCGGTAGAGTCCTAGGAGGTGAAGTCCACGCCGTAGCCGGGAAGACGCCGGGTGGAGGACCAGCAGGGGGGAACGGAGGAGCTCCGGTGAGCATGGCCACCGATGGACGCGAGTCGGCCCCAGTGGCGTGGTAGGGCCACATAGAGATGCGCCCAGACCACGGGTGCTGGAAAGAGGGCCAAGGTGCCCCTCCCTGCTGAACACCTGGTGCCGGGGCCTGGGTATGTCCACCCCGGCCACCCCCGCGACCCCCTCCACGGCGACGACGACCGCCACGACCCCCCCCCCACCTCCGCTCGGCCCGGAGGGAGGACCCAGGAGAGACTGCGGCGGTGGAGCGGTCGACCGTGGTGGAGCAGACGGACGCGGCGAAGTAGCAGCCAGGGCCGTCGAGGACGACGAGGACCCCGTGGAAGTGGTGGAGCCCGGCTGGAGGCCCTGCGTGAGCTCCTCCATGACAAGATCGTCACGGACCTCCAGGAAGGTGGGGAAGGGCCGCTAGCGGGTGATCCACGTCCGGAGGTGGGCGTAGCGGTCACTGAGCCCCCGGAGGACGTTGAGGACCAAGATGCGATCCTCCACAGGCCACCCAAGGTCCCCCAGGGAGTCCGCCATGCCCTTCATCCGACAGCAGAACTCGCTGACGGAGAGGTCACCCTGGACGAACGTCCGGAAGCTCGCGTCGAGGCGCAGAGCCCGAGCCTCGGCGTTGCCCAGGAACTGACCCTCAATGGCGAGCCACGCCCGACGCGCGTCAGGAGAGGTGTGGACGAGGTCGTGGAGGTCCAGAGAGATCGTCCCCAGGATCCAGGAGAGGACGATGCTGTCCAGGCGAAACCACGACGGGGTCTGAACGGCGACCGAAGCGTCAACGAGGACGTGGTCGTCGAGGGCGTAGCGGCGAAGAGTGAGAAGCACGAGGTCCCGCCAGCGGGCGTAGGATGGTGACTCCGGCTCGAGGACGACCGGGACGAGGAGGCGAATGTTCTGGACCCCCCCCCCGGCCTGGTAGTGAAGCTGAGCCACGAGCGGGTCGGCCGGGTCGTGCCAGAGGACGGCGGTGTGGGAAGCGCGGCGTCCCGGCGAGGCGGAAGAAGTGACCCCAACATCGGCAGGAGAGGCAAGGAGGTGCTCCGCCTCGGCGATCTGGCGGGCCAAAGCATCGGTCGCATCGCGCTCCCGCTCCCACACGAGTGCAGCGGCGCGCACGCGGGCCTGCCCCTCCGCGGCAGCAGCCCGGGTAGCGGCGAGAGCGGCGGCGAGTCCGGAGTCGGGGAGGTGGCCGGGAGCAGGGTGCGAAGATGAAGCTGGAAAGAGGAAGGCCGTGCCTTGAGAAGTAATCCCCGCACCCCCATGCTGCAAACCAGCCGCCGCAGCGAGAGCAGCAGCAAGGGCGGCTCCATCCCCGGCGCCCAAGTGAGGAAGAGAGGTCACAGGAGTGATGGAGGGCGTGGTGACCGGGGCTGTAGTGGCAGCAGTGGTGGTAGAGACATCCAGAGTCCCGGAATCAGCCCCAGTGGCGGCACCAGAGGAGGCGCCCACCACCAGTTCCCCCCCGGTGTCCACCGCTGGGGGCTGCTGGCCTGCCGCCGCCAGAGCGCCAGCCAGGGTGGACCCGAGGAGGGCAGAGGGAGCGGTGGGAGGGAAGGATGGGGAGGCGCGGCTCCCAGCACCAGTCAGGAGAGGGGCGGCGCCACCTGGAACGGCAGGGAGTGCAGCGACATGCCCCTGGGCGGCGCCAGCAGGAAACCCGATGGGGAGGAGAGGGGCGGCGCCAGAAGAGGGAGAACGGAGCAGATCAGCCCAGGATGGGGAGGAGAGGGGAGGGAAAACAGAGAAGGAGGGAGGGGGAGGTGGCCGGCCGGCCATGGCCACCGGCGGCAAGGTAGGGCGGTGGCTATGGAGGGGACAGAGGCCGGCGACTGAGTCTGGGAAAGAAACAGTGGCTGGATACCATGTTGAAAGTGATACTCTCTTGATTAGGGCTAACCCTAGAAGGGTAGCTATATAGGTTCCATACATGGGCCACATGGGCCTTAGCCTCATGGGCCTAAACACACATTCCAACATAATGACACATAACACCATAAGAAAGAAAAACAAAGGCCAAGGGCAAAGTTTCCAGAACTGACAACTAAAAGATAGTAAAATAAGAGCTGACGGCTCAATACATATAAATGATATATCCTTATCCTCTTTTGTACTATGAGCACTGAAAAAGAAGACAGCAAAATAAAATTTTACATGAAATTCAAAAGCAACCAATTTGAATATATAGGATGTGAGCTATAGTGAGAAATGCTAAAAAGGAGAATGCATTTGAATAACTTCAGTTCATCCAAGAGATCTCTTTTAAGCATATCTGGACACAAGCAAAATACCAACATAAAACTATTCTGGAACAAAAATAATATCCCACAAACCAAAACTATGACGGAACAGAATGTGCACCTGCTGTTTCATATGCATTTGTGTTTGTCCTTGTGCCTGGGGAAGCTGTTGAATCGGTTGCATGGATGTAAGTGATTGACCCTGTGGTGGTGACTGCAGTTGCTGTACAGCAATCTTTTGTTGGTGCTGTTGAAGCAAAAGCAGTTTCTGCTGCTGCTCATACAGCACATACTCTTCAGGCTTCTCCCACTGCAGGGACACAGTAGCTCGTAGGAACAAACCACAAAATTGGTTAAAATTAACATGATGAGCATCATTCCTCACCTTACTCTCTCGAGTAATGCTATTGTAGTAGTACTTAAAACCTTCAGGGGAGGTATGCTCTGTCCAGTTACAGGTTAAAGAAACTGCAGGTGAACCAACCTGCTGCGGAGTTGCATTAATGTTTATCGGAACAATGGCACCCGGAGCACCAGGGTTACTGGATTGCACTGGCTGCCCAGACTGAAAACGAAGAATTACATAGAAACTTTGAATGCATTTTAACTGAATATGATGACAATGGAAGGTAGCAACAAGGGAAGCATAAATGCAGAGTGGTCTTGTATCATAAATTGCTGTCTAATGTTGTAGCTATGAGGAAATTACCTGCTGTTTAGGAACCTGTGCAGAGGGTTGCTGATTTAGGTTAGACTGCTGCTGCATTAGTTGTAGCTGTTGCTGAAGCTGATAAATCGCCTGCTGTGAAGATTGATAACTAGACTGCAAAGCTGCTTGCTGTTGAAGCAGCAACTGTGGTGCTTGTGAAGGCATCTGCTGCATCGACTGCTGGAGCATTTGGGAAGCAACACTGGTGGGAAGTTGCTGCTGGCCAGGAACAGCTTGCATTGAATTGGACTGTACAGATGGAGGGGCCTGTAAAGCACCTAGAGAAGCATTCTGTTGCATCAACGGCTGTGATGCAGGAGGTTGGCCAGGTAATTGCATAGATGAAATATTCTGGCCAAATGAAACAGGTCCCGTGGATTGTGGGACCTGAGGTTGCCCAATCTGCGGAATAGGCCCCTGCAGAGGCTGTCCTGGCTGAGCATTCTGCAGTTGTACAGGAAAATTCTGTGGTGGACCAGGTGGCTTTTGCAAGAGTGGGATCTGTTGGCCTCCTAGATGGTGCCCTTGTACCATGGGAGTGTTCATGCCCTAAAAAGCAGAGTCCCCATCACTATGGCATAACAATTTCCATTAAAGGAAAATCATTAGATAAACGGAAGTAATAATATTCCAAATTATACCATGTGTGACGAAGTCGGCACAGCTGTCTGATTTGACAAGGAACCATTTCCAGGGAACATCGGAGGCCGAAAAGCAGCCTATCATGTTTTCGAACCAAAGGTTGGGAAACAGACTAAACAAAAGTAAAACCGTAATGAAGGATCGACTTGAAACATACATTATCTGCTGATGTTACAGTGCCACCACTTAGTGCCAAGGGATTGTCAGATCCAAAATTATTATATTGGTTGGGTGCCATTGACCTTGGACTTGATGGACGCCAAGATTCAGGAGGCATATGCCGACCCCTTGATTCATCAAGATTGGCTGTTGGCCTGAATTATAAAATGAATAGCAATAAGAAACCTCCGATGAACTGCTAAACTTCTCCATGTACTCCGTCCATTTTTAAATATAAAACATTTAGTCATTTAGGCCTTTTGGACAAGCTAATTAGTTCGAGAATAAACTACTAGTTTGTCTTAAATGTCATATATAAAAAAAGGAGCAGAAGCTATTTATTAAGAAATTAGTTCAATTGATTATTAGACAGGTTATGTAAGGCAGAAAATACACAGAAGCTAGCACTTGTTTCACTTTCAGACATTTCATTGTTGTCTATATATATCATAATACCTTATCTATCCTACTTTAAACATCTTTTGCAGATTATTCTAGAGCTACTGTGTTATTCTTGTGTTATTCTAGAGTTAATATTTGGTTTTCACAAATGCACTTCAGTAGATGCCCTTAGCATCAACAACTCATGTGAGAAGAGAGACCATGCCTGTTTCATCTCGTTACCTAGTTAATTTAATTGTTCTTGAGAAAAAATTACTGAATAATGAACTCAAACCTGATAACAAGTGCTGCATCCGATCGAGGACTGAAACCAGGACCTCCAAATGCAGGGCCACCCCTAACCAGTAAGGTAAATCAGAAAGCAGAAATGGTAATGATTATACTTATCTTAAGTAAATAAAATAGCATATGCTATGTAACAAAGAAACATAGTCACAGTTGTTAATCACCTCGATTCTGCAGGTCTAGGCCTCTTAGGATCAGCAAATCTAATGACTAATGGTTGCTCGCACCCCTAATACAGAAATAAATACATCATAAATATCCAGAAAGCTATACACACAATATGTCAGTTGGCAGAGAAATTTACCCTCATTATGTAAGTCCCATTAAGGGCATTCATAGCTTCCACTGCTGGCTCTTTTGACGAGAATTTGACAAAGCCACAGCCTTTATATTACATATATTACAAGTTAAAACAAAAAGGTTGGAATGGAAGTGTATAACTAAAGCAAACAGGCATTCATAAACCTCGGCTCTGCCTCATGCCATCTCTCATAATGTAAACATCTTCCACATGACCATATGGGGCAAATATCTGAAAAATGTATGCTCTTATCATCAACAACAACAAACATAGCCTTTTGTCCCAAGCAAGTTGGGGTAGGCTAGAGATGAAACCCAAAAGAGACGAGAAACAGGGAGACACATAAAGGGACATAAAGGGCACAAGACAAAAAGAGGTCACGGTTCAGGCACGTTGATTGCCAATCTCCAAGCGCTCCTATCCATAACTAAATCCTTGGAGATATTCCACTCCTTAAGAGCTACTAAATTTGTCTTAATCATGTCCTCAAATTTGTCTTAATCATGCCGTTATCATCAATCCTTGGAAAAGCGAGCTACTAAATTTGTCTTAATCATGTCCTCAAATGCAGATAAGAATACAGTATCACAGGTTGATTATGGACACCGAGCAGTGGTTTTAAAATCATATACTCTCTCAGATGAGCAAATCATTAAATCATCAAGGAACAAAAAGGAAAATAAGAAGTTCAACCCATTTACCTCTTCAATCTCCTTTGGAGTTGCTTGCTTATTGAGGGACGCAACAAATAATTTGTGCTCGATGGCCCCTAGCAAATTTGTCACAAAAACTGATGAAATTGCTTTCTGAATATGATTATATAACTCAGATTACAAGAACAAAACAGTAAACAATCCTTAAATGAATAGTATTTTTCAGATAGAGAAAAAAATTCAGAATCAGAATAGAAGTCACTTGTAAATTGATCAAGAAACATGTACGTGTAACTGTAAAACGTAAAAACAAGATTGGGAAAGCACAATAAATTCGTCTCTACATGCTAGTATGCTACAACAAACAAAATGTTCTGTGATAAGTGACATGTAAAGGTATGGTGCTAAATTTTAGAGAAGCTGGCACTTCGTAGATGTATTTGTGTGTGGGACTATGGGTGTGGTGTGTGTGTGGTACTCTCCTTTCTTCTTATTATTAATGCAAGGGTATGCATCTCTCCTGCATATTCAAGGGGGAAAAACTAGTGTTGAATATGCACTTTTTGAGCATATAGAGCAGGTAGGACTGTTAAGGTTGCCTGAAAACCAGTATAACATTCAACACACACAGGTCATTAATAGGTAAACTACTGAAGATCACAGCATTACCATGCCGTTCCCTTTCACCATCAGCATATCTAACTTGAATAGGGCCCATCGCCTGAACATAAACAGATTTACAGTCAATAATCTGCAAACAAAGAACAGAGCTCAACAAATAGCTTACAAGATACATACTCCAGGTAAAGTGTACTGATTGTGCAGACCCCTGATGGCCCTCTCTGCCTCTTCAGAAGTAGCATATTTAACAAAACAACAACCTGGGAATGCACAAAATGTAAATTACTCATTCAGATACTATTTTCTGTATATCTCATTGTGATCTGATATATATATATATATATATATATATATATATATATATATATATATATATATATATATATATATATATATATATATATATATAAATAGTTAGTCAGTTAGTCAGTGAACAGCAGGGGCAAAGGAGATACATTTGTTTTATATGCTTGTTCTAAACAATCAAGAAAAACAACCAAGACCATTTCAAAGTTCAAGAGCAAGCCCCATTCAGGAGTGTTAAAGCATGAAAAGAGTACAAAAATATAAAGACTTTGCAGAACATGTCACAATTTCAATTTAAGCTATCCTCTGTATTTGCAACACCGACGGTCTCCTCAATTTAGAAGTTACAGCTAAAACATAGAACATCAGGTACAGCAATTTTACACACTACAGCTGGTTGCACTAAATTTTAGTGACACCCAAATATTACATGGAATGAAGAAAATAAGTGCACTCTTCACACATCAAAAATCTCAAGGATATCTGAACCCAGCTGTGGTATAGTTAGAATTGTGTTTGCGCTTAGGATGACATTTTGTGCAGAAAATGCAAATGGTGACAGGGCCTTAACATAGCACTGATGCACCAAAATTGCAAATACTATAAGTAGTCATACTCAAATAAATGTCACATAATGAGCAACAAATATCAGGTGTCGAAGTTATAAGAAACTGGCCATCAACATGTCCAAGAAAGTTGCTTGGGTTGAACCGCAGAAGGTTTAGAGGGGGTTCATGCTCCCAGTATATGCAATACAGTAAAAAGCATTAACAAAGATCCATCATCATCATCCTCATACAGCATATTTTGATAGCAGTAAGTAATAATCTAGCATAGCAATTGCCAAAAGGCAAGCTTCAATAAGCTGATAAAAGTGAAACACAGCAGCACTGGCAATTAAACTAGGCACCACAGCAAGCTGATATCTGGTGTATATATTGAATTAAATATATTAAATATATATATATATATAAATATAACAAGCCATCAAAATGGCATGACCTTTGAACAAGCAAAATCACTAAATTATATATGGTGTTCCACGGTGACGCTTTTATAGCTGCATCTGATGATGCATTCAATAGAAGATGAAAAAACTGTGAAGTGCATGGTAAATAATGCTCAAATAGTCTAGATAAAACACGGAAAATTACTCATGCAAAAGAATGATATAATAAGAGGCTGCGCCAATGACCCAAAAGGTTTTGGGAAAAAAAGGTTATATAATGCAGCCAATGCACATTAATTAATATAAGTACGCATGAAAAAAAACGATCAAATCAACTGCTATGCCAATTCAACCAGCATCTGATAGCATCCATGAGTAACCTTTAGGTAGAAGTATAAAGTTAGTCCAGTAAATGAGAGTAATCTGTCAGAAGACAGGATCCACTACTAGTTGCTTAGCACGAAAGTACAACAATAATGAGCAACAGTTTCCATCCATCTATCGCATCAACCTTATGATTTCAAACAGCAGATTGATTCACATTAAAGGCAATCAAATCATGTGTGATGAAGGCTGTGAAATCCAGATGTGCACTTGTGTCACAGTAATGCAGCCAGAATCAGTATTCAGCTTCAATTTTCCCTAAAATAACATAAGCAGCAGCAACATAGACCAATAGAAGAGTCTGGTGCATTCTCATCAGCTGCATGTCAAATGATCCAATCCAGAATAGGCTTAACACTGACCCTTCACAGACAGCGGTTACACGGATAATATTCTGCAAGCCAAGCACTTTGAGTGACAATCATCACACAGAGCAGATGAAGCGTCATTAGCTAAGTGACCATGCTTACATTAGATGCAAGACGCACAGCACTGGTACATCATCATGTGTCATCAACATTCAGCTCCAAGTTACAGAACTTTAAGTGCCATTGGGAACTAGCTGGAAGAATTATTACAAAGACTGCATTTGTGTAGATATTCCACACGAACAGTAAATATCACCATAACCGTTGTCGTGTGAAGCAACATCATCCAGTCAGGGAAACACTAAGCACATCCAAAATTTACACTCAAATATCCACAAATCGCATATAGCAAGAACATATCACAGTCAAAGCCACAACTCACAAGATTTATAATATTCAAGGAACATGTTTCCAGACCACCCATGACAATATTGGTACCCATCGAATCAGATGAATCTAGAATGATGGTGCACAACACACGATTTCCAAACAGTACAAGGTCATCAACACCACACACACCAGCCACCATCAATTGTGACAGCAATATGCAGCTATACCGCATCATCCAATAACTCGTGTATCGAGGGATTCAGTCGCTCACATTAAGGAATTCCACATCATATGCAATTCATGATTACATGGATAATAAATCTTAAACCATGAGAGGCAAGGATGGGAAGTTTTGTATTGATTCATTGTAAGGTTATATAAGTTCTTGCAACAAAATCAAGGCACAGATGCAAAGGTGAAACTACAACCTCATTGCTACTAGAACTACAGAGCATCCAGAAGATCAATATCATCTAAACACAGCTTTTGGTACCAAATTTGCTGCCTTGTGTAGCAGTAGAGTTGTGGCTAGTTAGGTTGCAGTAATCAGCGGACAGTTAGTCGTTTCCATTCTAGTCTTCTACTGAATCCACAGGAGACGAACAGAATGGAAGCACAGGAAATGAAAATCAACAACCGCCAATCTAACTGAGAGAAGATGCAACCTTGTTGCTCCTATAACCTCTCAGAAACCTGAAAACAAAAGAGATACTCGATTGTGATAATACAAGAAAAACAAAGCCTTAGCACACCTTGTTGTTCACCGGTCTTCCTATCCTTAATTAAAGCAACTTCAAGAACATCTCCATGTTCCTCAAATAAAGGCCGAACCTGAAGGCACAAGAATCTGTCACAAACTGAACAATACAATAAAAATCTAACTAACAGAAAAATAAGGCATCACAAGCACAGAAAAAATGCATATTTGATAGTTTTATTCAAGATTCAACTTGTTAGCCAAACAAGAAAATAACTAACACAATGATCATCATGGAGGCTGGAGCTGACAAGAAAAGGTGTAAGAAATGATTGTCTTGATGCAGCTTTGACTGGATCCTAAAAATCCAAGAATTCACACTAAATTTGTATATCTATGAGCTGATATATATGACAAAAAGAGCTTTTGCATCTTTTATCTTGTATAAGATACCTTAGAGAACTCAGGCCCTGTTTGGATCCCATGGTCTATAGGCTCTTGAGGCTCCAAACAGGAGGTCTAAAGTGTTATCCAAGTACAGCCAACCTCACAAAAACTTTAGACCACACAAGTGAGCTAAAATGGTCTAAAGTTTTAATCCTTAACTTTAGCCAACTTTAGACCATAGGATCTAAACAGGGCCTTAGTTAGAAGCTTCTAGTTTGTTTTGTGCACAGTGATACACAATGGTAACACAACATCATACATAAGTACAAATAAAATGATATCAGGTAAGGAGAAATAAGGTTTAAAAAATAAAGATGCTAGCAAAACATAAAAAAATACTATGCAAGCAGAGAAGATAGTAGCATGGAAGTAATGCTCACGTCTTCTTCAGTTGCTGTCCTTGGAACAGATCCGACAAAAAGTTTGACATAGTTACTTCTACTATCATGATCTGCAGGAACTTTCAAGAGCAATATCAATATTTGACAAAGACAGGGTAAGAGATTAGGATTAAGATTTATTTCCACTTAAGCTCAATCACATACAGCACTTTTCCATATGGTATTCCTACCATGGAATGACAAATTCAACAAATTTTTTACCAATATATTTGCTGTATAACATTGGATTCAAACAGAAGCTTGAAAGTTAAAAAGGAAAAACTAAATAAAAGCTAAGTAACCTGACTCTATTAAAGTTTTGAGATGTCTGACGGATGTTTGGAGACCAAAGGTAAACCTATTCACAATTGAAGTGAAGTTTTGAGATGTTTGTAATGTTGGATTGGATAGGAAGCTTGAAAGTTAAAAGGAAAAACTAAAATAAAAGTTAAGTAATCTAACTCTAACTTAAACTTTTGAGATGTCTGGGGGATGTTTGGGGATCAATGGTAAACCTGTTGTCAATTGACAGTGAAGTTTTGAGATGTTTGGGGACCATGGTAAAACTAGTCAATAATTGACACTTCAACATTCTAAGTAGTTGAATATCAAATGTTGGAATAAACATATCTGCCCAAACTATAAATTGCAAATTCTACAAATTTACAACATATTATTATATCAATAAAAACCTAAGAAAAAAATCTGAACACATGGTGTTACAAAAGTTAACCATGCATCAACGGAGAACTGTGGATGTCCCTCTCTTCACATGTAGAAAACCTGGACAAGGTGCACTGTCTACATCCAAAAACACTAAGGAGCTCGTCTATTCAAAAGGTTGGGTGGTTTTGTCATTACAGCACATGCAGGTATGACCATATTACGCATCTGAATCCTGCTTGGCTTTCTGAACTTCAGCTTACTTGTTAGGTCCACAAATTGACTAGTCAGTTCTATCAAGTAACTTCCGAGGAAGTTGATTGAATTTGCATCAATAATCGGAGGTCACAAACACGCCTTTCTATCAGCACCAAAACCCTAGCTACGCTTGAGCTCCCTAGCTACGCTTAACCAAGCTCAAGTTCCCCATCTTGGGTTGGCACAACCCTAATAATCGCATTGCATAACAAAGAACCATATAATTTTGGAACGAACCTTGGAAATCCCCACGGCCTCCGCCTCTGTTGCCGCCGCCATAGCGTTGCCTCTGCTCGCCGAAGTCGTTCCCGCCGCCACCACCGCCTCTGTACCCTCCACCGCCGCTAGAATAGTCAGAAGAACCACGGTAGGGGTGGAACCTCCCGCCACCGCCCCCTCCACCACCGCCATCTGCCGCACCGCGGGAGGAGTAGCGATGGGGCGGGCTACCCCCTAATCCGCCGCCGCCGCTGCCGGACCAGCGGGAGGGACCCCGCTGGAACCGGGCTCCAGAGCGGTCTCCGCCGCTGGAGGGGCCACCCGAGCGATCGCCGCCACGGTTCATGTCGCGGAGCTAGGGTTTTGCGGGGAAGCGGGTGGAGAGCACGAGAGCAATGGGAGGGGCGACTAATACTGGGGGGAGGCGGAGGGGTCGACACTAGGCGGGGAGCGAGCCCGTGGGTGGATTCGGAATTGGGATTGCGTTGGATCTCGGCACCCAAAGTGAGGGCGTGTTTGTTGCCCAGGCTAGGAATGGAGCTCCTGTTCGGATACCCAGGTCTCTCTTTTGTTCGTTGTTTTTCAACCTATCGGAGCGTTGCAACGGGTAAAAGAAGCGGATGAAAACGGAACAGAAATATTTCGAATAGATCGTTTTCGTTTTCTATATTATGAACTGTTTTTTAATATGAAAAATTGTCAGTTTCAATTGATTTCACAACCATTTTTAACCATTTTTTGTACTCTTTAATTGCTAAATGTAGAAATATCCCGAACCGACCGCTTTCGTTTTTCTATATCGTAAGTCCGTTTTCGACCGTTTCCGACCGTTTTCATCCTTAAACAGAAGTATATAAAGTATTTGTATAATGATTTATTTATTATATGTGCTTCCTTATATAAGCACCCTTTTCTGAAAAAAATTCCATTATGAGCTATTTATTTTCCGACAACTCTAGATGAGTGGTGATGGCAAAGGTAAAACTGCTATCGTGTGTAACCAAGCCTAATAGATGGTTTCCCAATTGAAAAAATCATTTTAAATATTCCATAAAACTATTCTCATGGTTGATCCACTGGAAATATCTAAACTCTATAAGTTACAAAAATCAAAGCTACCAACCCAAGTTCAGACTTTACACTGAAACTACTCCTTTAAGTACATTCAATACGACGAGACAACTCCACGTCAGGGGATTAGAAAAAAAACATTCTCATAAGATTCAGAATATGCTGCTTTGGCTTCTGTTTCTAGCTCTGCTTGAGCTGCTTCGTCCGTTTCTCTTGATGTGGATATCGGTGAGCCTGGGGAATAGGTAGCTTATATTAACAGCTGCAAGCCAATTGAGTTGTCCTGAAAAAAATTGGCATCAATAAGCGACACGGAAGCACATGAAAGTTTAATCAAAAACCAACATGCTCTGTCAGAAAGCTCTAGAATTGTTAGTTCAACCATTTTCAGGGTCACAACAGCAATGAGATCTACATTGGTAACACACGGGAAAAAAATAGTATGGTAATTCTAGCTCGATGGAAGAACCATTATATTTTTACATAATTTTATTTGTTGCAATATTCTATTTCTGAGGTCCATATTCATTGATATGGTGCAAAGACTGAACAAATTCGAAGTACAAAATTCTAAGCTGCAGCAAGACTAAACAGATTCTGACAACAGGTAGGTTTGCAATGCATTCCAATTCGAGTAGGTTCACAAAGTAATGCAATTGGAAAAGGCATACATATGCTACCAAGTTAACTACTACCTTGGTTCTGATTTCTATTCAAAGTACAAATATCATATCATTTGTAATTTTGCATGCACAGATGTTCACAAGCAAAAAAAAACAATGATGACTCATTCATTTACAACCGAGGGTGTGACAATCTTGCCTTTTTAATATTTGTTTTTACAATGCAGTAACTAAAAATTCAGTATAGTAAGAATACACTTTTCATAATAGCCATATTATTGCCTTGATTCATACTAATGATTCAGGACCCGAGAATGATAATTAATTGATAGTGATAAATTCTTTATCCCTAAAACTGTGGTACTATTGTGCAGGGCATAATTAATTGTTGCATGGTTGGATGGTCCCTGGCGGGGCCAATCTAATCACTCTCTGCCTAATGTATCTGAGCATCGATCACCAAACAAAAACAAATTCTCCAAAGGTGCAATAATGTGTATGTCTCTGATTCTCTGAACATTGAACCAAATCAAACTGCGCAAATCAAACAAGAGCAAATGACTGACGCTGACTATCTCTTCTTGCTCATTGAAGCTGAGAACTTGTTCAACGTCTATTGCCATGCACATATACATGTAATAATCTATGTTTCACACTGAACTGCTAATTTATCCAACACTAAGGAGTTCACGTCACCTTAAAGAATATGTCCTAGTCAGTCCTACTAATAGATGCTTTGATGACCTAGAGCTTGATAGTTGCATTCTGAACATCAATGAAATTAAGTCATAAGTGCCGATGGCTAACCTAGCTTGGAGGGGTCCACTGCTGCAGACAAAAAACGATTGTTGTCACTGCAGATCTTGAGTTCTGGCAGTTGTGTCGGTCGGCTATGCAGTACATGGCAACAACGGCTGTATTGGTGGGGATTCAAAGATGAACTGTTATTCCATGTCAGTATACTTAACCATTTTTTACAAAATACCATGAATTACCTATTTACAAAATAGGTTGCTTATGTAATCACTCAAAAATTATTCACAAATGCTATTCTGATGGCAATCGAACACAAAGCCACAAATGTTAATTTTGGGAGCAGTTGTGCAATCAGGAAAAAGATGGCTACATATAAATTAAAACAGATCCAGCAGAGAGAGAGGCACAAGCACTCACCCATCATCGTTGTAGAGAGCATGTAAATGCTCAATACGTCCATCATCGGTAGGCATCTCGGTGAGCAGAGGGCATGTACAGGCTCGACAGCGGAGCACAGAGCAGCTCCATGAGTTGTGCGGTTGCCACCCATCTGGAATCCTTGCACCTCCACTCACCATTTCCATCGGTCTCGCCATGGAACACCGGCCACTACATTGGCATCCCCGCATGGCTCAAGCGGCATCCTCTCACTGCACCACCAATTAAAATTCATTTCATCGGTATTCAATAAGAGAGGGCTCATTTAGTGTTCAACTTTCAGAGGATTCAATCGACCAACCAATCAACCAAATCACCAACCAAAGCAATCTATTCTAAAGCAGGTAATTCATTCATCAGTTATAAATTGACTCACATTGTTTCAAGTCGCACGCACTGCATCATAAAAAATAGGCTACTGAATGCTACTGTAAGCCTCATACTTGTAACACCCCGGGGTGTTATAGTGCTAATTAATCCGCCATGTCATCATAATGCATCGCAAAGCATCCATGATTAGGTCAACCTTGTTATGCATCAACTAAAATGAGTTTACTTATCTTGATTGGATGTGCTTCTCCATGGTGTGATCCGAAACAAAAACCCTAATTTCGAATGCCACCGCAAATACTTAGTCCATACCCTGTGTAATTTGAGGTGTGTGACTAAGTAATCACTAATCAAAGTAGCAACAAATTCCAATTGAAAATTCCTCCGAAAACCCTAAATTTCAAAACCCTGATTTACCTCTTTTGAAATAATTCAAAATATAAGCAAAATTTGGAAAAAAGTTTAAAACCAAGTTTGTAGAACTTTTCAAGGGCTACAACTTTGGTGTTTTGAGTTTTCAAAGTTTTGGTGTAAAATGTGGAGCAATTTTGAAAATAAACAAATTTCAGATTTGACTCATTTTTATCCCCAAACTAAGATTTCAAAATGAAGGCATAATTTGAAAATGTTTTGAACAGAAAAGTTGTAGGTCTTGTCTAGATGTACAACTTTGGTGTTTGGAGATTTTGAAGTTTCAATATGAAATCAAAAGTAATTTCTAAATTACCAAATCCCAAAAATGTGTCCCCTTTTGAATTTAAACTCAAATTTCAAAATCCAGCGAGAATTTGAAAAAGTGTTCAATACAAAACTTGTAGAGCTTGAAATTCTGAAGATTTCATATATTGGAAGTTTTTCAAGTTTCCACATGAATTTGAGAGTAATTTGAGAAAACAGTTTGAAAATCAAATTGGTATGGGCGCCGGCAAGCCGCCGTGGCCGCTGAAAGCATCTAGGCCCCGAGAGTTGGTTTCGGCAATTGATGATAACGCTTTATTACCATGACTAACGTGTGGTTTGCAGAAACTTTGGTAAGTTAGGTCATGGAGGTGATAACTGCTTTGGGCACCTTGGTATTCATGCCCCTTGATGGAAATCGTTTCGGTTTTCAAAGGAGTGACGTCAAGAATAAGGACGGTTAGTTCCGGATGTCAAGGTGTTGAGATACATTCGGAATAGTCGTTATGATCTTCGTTTTCTCTTTTGGCCGTACTATAAAGGGGAGCATGAACGGGTAGCTTGACCTAGGTGAGTCTTATGTTTAGGTGTGGTGCACACTTGTTAAACTTAGCACTAGGAAGCTCTAGATTAGCTCAAAGTTCAGTTGGAAGCAACTTGGTTCAAGTTGCGTCGCGTTTCGGAGAGGTTAGAGGGTTTTTCCCTTGACCGGACGCGGTTCTCGGCTTGACCGGACGCGTCCGGTCAGTTCAAAACCGCGACTGCGTTTCGGCGCTGACGACCGGACGCGGCCCTTGCGAGGACCGGACACGGTGGTCAGGCCGACACGTGTCACTTGAGGGAAACCTTCTAATCGGACGCGACCTGGGTGTGATCGGCGCGTCCGATCACGTTCCAGTTAGGTCCTGCGACGACCGGACGCGTCCGGTCATCACCGATCGGACGCGGTCGCGCGTCCGGTCTCGTTACAGTAAGCTCCCTGCACGATCGGACGCGTCTGGTCACCCCTGACCGGCGCGTCCGGTCACTCAGCCGAAATTTCAGAATTTCGACCGTTACGAGCGACCGGCGCGTCCGGTCACTTCGACCGGCGCGTCCGGTCACCCTGTTTTTTGCTGAGTTGGCAGGTAACGGTTCGTTTCGACTGTGGGGTGTATAAATACATCCCCACCACCTCTTTTAGAGGTCTCTTGCTCATTTGTTCAGCTGAGAAACACCTTTGAAGTGCAAGGGAGTGCAAGAGCTCTAGTGAGGATTGTGATTTGAGAATCAAAGCTTGAGTGTTCCTCACTAGTGATTAGAGAGTAGCAAGTGTGCATCCTCCTTCTCATTAGGCTCGTTGTGGTCAAGTGAGAGTTCTAGCTTGTTACTCTTGGTGATCGCCATCACCTAGACGGCTTGGTGGTGATTGGGAGTTTGGCGATCATCCGGCGGAGCTTGTGGATGACCCAACTCATCTTGTGAGCGGTTTTGGGCGATTCACCGCGACAGAGTGTCGAAGAATCAGCCCGTAGAGAGCACTTGATCCTTGCGCGGATCAAGGGGGAGCTACACCCTTGCGCGGGTGCTCCAACGAGGACTAGTGGGGAGTGGCGACTCTCCGATACCTCGGAAAAACATCGCCGTGTTCCTTGCCCTTACTTTCAAGCATTTACATTCTCGTATTTACATTCATTGCTTGATTTACTTTCCTAGAATTGCCTTGCTAGACTAGGATTGGAAACTAGAGTGCAAAACTTTTCACCGATAGAATCTCTAGGAACACAAGTAAGCACTAGGGGTGAATTCCGGCTTGTAGAATTTAATTCTTGCAATTATTTTTTAGAAAAGCCCAATTCATCCCCCTCTTGGGCATCTTGATCCTTTCAATTGGTATCGGAGCCGAGTTGCTCCTAATTTAGGCTTTACCGCCTAGAGCAAGATGTCTAACGGGGAAGGACCACCTCCCACCTTTGAGGGGGATGATTTTCCATATTGGAAAATCCGAATGGAGGCGTACCTCGAAGCCATAGATGTTGGGT
Organism: Saccharum hybrid cultivar R570; assembly: GCA_038087645.1. NCBI lineage: Eukaryota > Viridiplantae > Streptophyta > Magnoliopsida > Poales > Poaceae > Saccharum > Saccharum hybrid cultivar. Next base: position 40,061,634 of record JAQSUU010000307.1, on the reverse strand, counting down.
GTCTTAGAGCCACAACCCAAGGGCTTCCCGCCATTAGGGATCCCGCTAACCCAAGTGGTGACGAGGAGAAGTACGACCGGTGGAATGCAAAGGCCAAAAATGCACTCTACCGGGGCTTAGGCAAGGATATCTTCAATCGTGTGCGTAATGCAAAGAACGCTCATGAATTGTGGGAAAACCTTTGTGCTCTCCATGAGGGAACTAAAAGTGAGCGTGAGGAACGCTATCACATTGCTTTAAAGAAAATCAATTCTTTTGAGATGCTTCCCAAAGAAAGTGCTAATGATATGTACACTCCTTTGAATGTTCTTGTAGAGGACCTCAATGCTCTTGGGCTCACTCAAATGAGCCAATCGGATGTTGCAAGGAAGATCTTGAGTGTTCTTCCTGTTGAGAAGTATGGTCACATTGTCACTGTGCTTCACCAAAGTGATCTTTCCACCGCAACACCGACACAAGTATTGGGGAAGATCAATGCTCATGAGATGTACATGCACATCACTCCGGAAGAGGGCTCATCATCTTCCAAGAAGAAAGACTTGGCCTTCAAAGCTAGCCATGACAAGAAGAAGAAGAAGGGCCAAGTCATGATGGTGCAAGAAAGCTCAAGTGAAAGTGATGTTGATGATGAATCACTTGCACTCATGGTGAGAAAGACCACCAAAATGCTAAAGAAGCTCAACAAGAGTGGCATCAAGTTCGATGGCAAGAAAAAAGAAATTTTTCACAAGTAGCAAAAGGAAGCCGATCTCGGAGATGGATTGCTACAATTGTGGTGAACTTAGCCACTTAGCTCATCAATGCCCTAGACCACCAAAAGACAAGTACAAGAACAAGAACAAGGGCAAGAAAAATGATTCAAGTGATGAAGAAGAAGAGAGGAAGAAAAACAAGCCATACAAGAAGAAGGATGGCAAGAAGAAGGAGTTCCACAAGAAGAAAAAGGGAGGAAAGGCATACATTGTTGGTGATTGGCTCACCGATATTGAATCATCTTGTGAGTCCTCCGAAGATGAAAGCAATGATGAGAAAGAGAAGGTTGCCGCATTTGTGATGGGGCCATCATCTTCACCGACATCTTCATCACCACCTTCACCGCCTCCTTCACCATCATCGTCCACTACTCACCTATGCCTTATGGCCAAGGGTGAACGAAAGGTACAAAACCATGATAGTGATGATGATGATAGTGATAGTGATGATGAATATGATGCACCTTCTTATGATGAACTTGTAAAATTATTGAATAAATACACTAAAGTCATAAGAAGGACAAGAAATGAAAATGATGAACTTCAAAATGAAAATGAATCACTCTCATCTAAGCTTGAAAGTGCTCAAAAGGCTAGTGGTGAGCTTAAAGATCAAAATGAAGTTATGTCTTCCACTCTTAAGGAGCTCAAAACTTCAAATAAAGAGCTTAGAGACCAACATGATAAACTTGAGAAGAAGCATGATGAGCTCATCACTAGACATAACTCTCTAAAAGACAAATACACCACATTGAAAATTGACTATGATAGTCTTGTGGTTGCTAATGAACTTGCGCTTGAGACACATGATGCTACTAATAAAGTTGTTAAGTGTGATATAGCTACATCATGTGATGACTTGATCATTGAAAGCATTGAGCAAGGTTCTAGTATCAAAGGCAAGAGTGTGGTTGAGTCAAGCAACTATGATGATTATGCCAAGATCAAGAGTGAAAATGAGAAGCTTGCAAATGAGAACAAGAAGCTAAAAGGTTTGATGGCTCTTGAGAAGCAAACAACAAATGAGTCACTCATTGAAGAAAACAAAAAGCTCAAGCAAGAGAAAGAGCATCTCAAGACCGGCCTAAGCAAGTTCACAAGAGGTCAATATTTGCAAAGTGAGCTACTCATGAACACCGTTATGAAGATGGATAGAAGTGGTATTGGGTACTTGGCAAATCAAGAGAAGAAGGCAAAAGCTCAACAACAACAAAGCAAGTCAAAGCCCAAGCCAAAGAGATGTGTTGAGTGTGGACAAGAAGGTCATTTTGCTCATGAGTGTAAAACTCCACCACCACAACCCTTGCCCAAGCATGCTAGACCCTTTGCCTTCAATGCTCATTACATGCTAAGAAAAGATTCAAATGGAAAGATGAAAGTTATGTTCTTGGGTCCCTCAAACAAGAATAGGCCAAAGAAAATATGGGTTGCCAAGTCACTAGTTGAGAAAGTCAAGGGTCCCTCTCAAGTTTGGGTCCCTAAACAAAAAGCTTGATCTCTTGTGTGTAGGTGAACTACAAGATCGGTGGATCTCATTGGGTTATTGATAGTGGTTGCACTCAACATATGACCAGTGATCCTCGTATGTTCACCTTCATTGAAGAGAATAGGATATGTCAAGAGAAGATCACATTTGGGGATAATTCAAAGAGCAAAGTCAAGGGTATAGGCAAGATTGCAATATCAAATGATCACTCACTCTCAAATGTGCTCTATGTTGCTTCATTGAGTTTCAACTTATTATTCGTTGGGCAACTTTGTGACCTTGGCTTCCAATGCTTGTTCACATCTAATGAAGTGGTAGTTTCAAAGATAGATGACAAGCAAGTGATATTCAAAGGTTTTAGATACAACAATCTTTATCTTGTTGACTTCACCTCCGAAGATGCAAACTTGATGACATGTTTATTCACCAAGACCTCACTTGGTTGGCTTTGGCATAGAAGGCTTGCTCATGTTGGAATAAACACTCTTAACAAGCTATTGAAGAAAGAACTAGTGAGAGGATTAAAGGATGTAAAGTTTGAAAAGGACAAACCTTGTAGTGCATGTCAAGCGGGCAAACAAGTTGCAAACACTCATCCAACCAAAGCTTTCATGTCAACTTCAAGAGTGCTAGAACTTCTACACATGGATTTGTTTAGGCCTACAACCTACAAGAGCTTGGGTGGTAATCTCTATTGTCTTGTGATAGTGGATGACTACTCAAGGTACACATGGACCTTCTTCCTTCATGACAAATCCAAAGTGGCCAATTGTTTCAAGAAGTTTGCAAAGAGAGCTCAAAATGAATTTGAAGTCAAGATAAAGAAGATTAGAAGTGACAATGGCAAAGAGTTTGACAACACAAACATTGAAGCTTATTGTGATGAAATTAGAATCAAGCATGAAGTCTCTTCAACCTATACTCCTCAACAAAATGGTGTAGTTGAGAGAAAGAACCGGACTTTGATCACTCTTGCAAGAACAATGCTAGATGAGTACAATACTCCAGAGAAGTTGTGGGCCGAGGCAATCAACACCGCATGCTATGCTTCAAATCGCCTCTTCCTACAAAAGTTTCTTGGCAAGACCCCCTATGAGTTGCTTAATGGGAAGAAGCCGGACGTCTCATTCTTCCGGGTGTTTGGTTGCAAATGCTACATCTACAAGAAGCGTTAACACCTAGGGAAGTTTCAAAGACGTTGTGATATTGGTTTTCTTGTTGGTTACTCATCAAAGTCCAAAGTATATAGAGTATTTAACCATGCCACCGGTTTGGTTGAAGAAACATATGATGTGGAATTTGATGAATCTAACGGCTCTCAAGGAGCAATTGAGAATTGTGATGATGTAGGTGATGAACCCTTGAGGGAGGCAATGAAGAACATGCCGGTGGGAGACATCAAGCCAAAAGATGATGAAGACGATGTACAAATTGTTGATCCACCATCTTCATCACATGTGCCTCAAGATGATGACAAGAATGAGAGAGTTGAAAATGAAGACACTTATGTCTCTCATGAACAAGCCGAGGCACAAGCTCAAGATGTTGATGCTCCCCATCCACCTCCTCAAGTGGTTGATAGAAGAAACTCACCTCTACTTCAAGCACATCCACAAGATCTCATCATAGGGAGTCCTTCTAAGGGAGTAATGACTCGATCTCAAAACCTTGCTTCTTTTGTTGAACATCACTCTTTTGTCTCTTGTGTTGAACCTAAGAATGTAGAAGAAGCTCTTCAAGATCTGGATTGGGTGAATGCTATGCATGAAGAATTGAATAACTTCACCCGCAATCAAGTGTGGACACTTGAAGAGCATCCTCAAGGTGCAAGAGTCATTGGAACCAAGTGGGTGTTCCGCAACAAGCAAGATGACCAAGCCATAGTAGTGAGGAACAAGGCAAGACTAGTTGCAAAGGGGTTCTCTCAAGTTGAAGGTCTTGATTTTGGAGAGACCTTTGCACCCGTTGCAAGACTTGAAGCCATTCGTATCCTCCTTGCATATGCATCACATCATGATATGAAACTATATCAAATGGATGTGAAAAGTGCATTCTTAAATGGCTTCATAAATGAACTAGTTTATGTCAATCAACCTCCCGGGTTTGAAGACCCTAGATATCCTAATCACGTTTATAGGTTGTCCAAGGCGCTATATGGGCTCAAGCAAGCTCCTAGAGCGTGGTATGAGCGCCTCCGGGACTTCCTCATTGAGAAGGGCTTCACCATTGGGAAGGTCGACACCACACTATTCACCAAGAAGCTTAATGGGGAGATCTTCATTTGTCAAGTGTATGTTGATGATATCATCTTCGGATCAACAAATGAAGAATATTGCAAGGAATTTGGTGAATTGATGTCGAAGGAGTTCGAGATGTCTATGATTGGTGAGCTCACATTCTTCCTTGGTTTTCAAGTCAAGCAAATGAGAGAAAGGATTTTCATCTCTCAAGAAAAGTATACCAAGGATCTTCTCAAAAGGTTCAAGATGGAAGAATGCAAACCAATCAAGACCCCAATGCCATCTAATGGACATCTCGACCTAGATGAGGGAGGTAAACCGGTTGATCAAACTCTCTACCGTTCTATGATTGGTAGTTTGTTGTACCTTACCGCATCTAGGCCCGATATCATGTTTAGTGTGTGCATGTGTGCTCGCTTTCAAGCGTGCCCTAAAGAACCTCACTTAAGTGCCGTAAAAAGAATCTTAAGATATCTTAAGCACACTCCAAGCATTGGTCTTTGGTATCCCAAAGGAGCTAGATTCCAACTAGTTGACTATTCCGATTCAGATTATGCCGGTTGCAAAATTGATAGAAAAAGCACATCCGGAGGGTGCCATTTGCTTGGGAGGTCTTTAGTATCTTGGTCATCTAAAAAGCAAAATAGTGTGGCTTTGTCCACCGCCGAGGCGGAATACATTGCCGCGGGGGCTTGTTGTGCACAAATCTTATATATGAAACAAACCCTATGAAACAAACCCTCCTAGACTATGGAATTGTTCTTGAGAAGGTGCCACTTTTATGTGATAATGAAAGTGCCGTTAAAATTGCTAACAATCCGGTACAACACTCTCGCACCAAGCACATTGATATCCGCCACCACTTTCTAAGAGATCACGTTGCTAAAAATGATATATCACTAGAAGGTGTAAGAAGTGAAAATCAATTAGCGGATATCTTCACTAAACCTTTGGATGAGGCCACCTTTTGTAGGTTAAGAAGTGAACTCAATGTGCTTGACTCTAGTAACTTTAAAAAATGAGCTTGTGTTGTCCCTTGCATTGCATTGTATTATATGTCATGTTTATTTACCCGCAATGCATCTAGGGCTTGGCTAACACGGTTACGATAACCCTCCTTTGGAGGAGTGAAGAAGCCTAACCGTGGATCAAACTTGACAAGCAACCTAGCTTTACTTTCTTGTATTGCATTGTATATGCATGGTTGTTGCTTTGTCGTTTCTTTTCGGTTTGGCTTTGAGCAACCTCTGTGTTCATTTTGACGCTCCCAAGGGTTCAAAAACTCTATTGCATGGCCATACGTTGCTCCTCGGGTGTTTGTTGCCTATTTTCGTAAAAATAATACTAGCCTAAGGCAAACTATTTTGAAAAACTTGAGGGTTTGAGTGAGGTCACTCATATCAGGTTCCAATTGGTGTTTATTTGTGTCTCTTTGAATTTGAACTTGATTGGAAGAAGTCAAGTCGAAGTTTGGTTTGAAGAAAGGCGAAAAACAGTGACCGGACGCTGGACCGGACGCTGCACCGGACGCAGTGATGCTTCACCACCGCGTCCGGTCCCGGCGACCACCAGCGCGTCCGGTCATCCAGAAGACCAACTCCTGACCCAGTGACCGGACGCTGCACCGGACGCGCCGCTGTTGACCACCGCGTCCGGTCCCGGTAACCACCACCACGTCCGGTCATTCGCGATGACTTTCCCGGGTAACCCTCGACCGGACTCTGTCCGCGTCCGGTCAGTCCTAACCGGACGCGTCCGGTCGCTCCAGGTGCTTACTGGAGTGTGACCGGATGCTGCACCACCGCGTCTGGTCATATCGACCACCGCGTCCGGTCATCGTTTCCCGAGCGGATCTAACCCCTCATATATTCTTTCGTTCCCGACTCTGTCTTCTTCAATCTAACGCCGCCCGTGCCCTAGCTGATGAGATACAGGCCCGATCTTCCGAGAGGTAACTGGTAAGTTCGACTTGTGGAGATCTCGACGTTGGCGATCCGGCTTCAAATCAGACACGATTCGAACCCTGCAACCGTTACACCACTGCTCCGTTGGTTATCAACCAAGCACAACTTGATTGACCTCGCCAAGAAGGCTTTTCCTGCAAGCGAATCGAAGAACACAAGCAAGAAGGTAAAGACACGCAATCTGAAATTGCAAATATGAATGAAGCGAATATAAATAGAGGGTTCAAGAACTCGGTTCCAAAGGACTAATCGACACAGTGGAGGAGATCAAGAACAGAGGCCCTGGATTACTGTAAAAGGATTTGTCACCACAGTTACAATGAACGATTCAGTTTCTCGATGGAAAACTAAACTCTAAACAAAACCTAATTGTCTAGCAGCGGCGGCGGCTGTTTTTATAGTCTAAGACTCGACCTAGGGTTGAGAACGGCCAGGGGTTGGGGGCCCACAACTTGGGCTTAAGGTCCGACACGATACATGGCCAAGTTGGCCCAAATAGGTGACGCAACACCTTGCCGTGGTCACACAAAATGATCCACGGATCTTCTAGAGCTGGGACCAGATCCAAAACGACGGCGTCGTCGTTCCCTTTCCAACGCATCCAAGAACGCCCCGTTTCGATGTCGTATGAGAGAGTTATGACCGAAACAGTGATGACGTGTCTGCTGAATCCGAGGGTGACGTGGCAGCTGAGTTGGGGACGAATTGCAACTTGGAGAAGACCATAACGTCGGTGTGTCCAGCGTGGCGATGTCCTCATCATCCTCCCCTTCTTGAATTGGAGTCGTCCTCGACTCCATCTTGGCGATGTCCTCATCACTAGCCGCCACATTTTCTCGCCGTTCTTCGCCGCCTTGGCCTCCGGAGTCCGTGCCCGCACCGTCCTCCTCCTTCTCCGCCGTGCCTCGCCGCGCTGCTCGCCGCACCTCACTCGTCCACCAGCGCAGCGCTGCCAATCCCGCGCCCGCGCCACCTGCTGCTCTTGCCGCGCCGCCGCCATCCCACCGCCACCGCGCCTGCACCTCCACTGTCGTGTGCTGCTGCCTCCGGTGAACCGAACACCATCACCTGCGCCACCTCCGGCCGATCCTTGTCACCCTCGCGATCATCTTCATTCTCGGCCTTCACACGTTGCCCTTACCCTAACCCTAGGGTTCGCGCTGCGGCGTCTCCTTCGTTCGACGTCGAAATTTCTTCGCGCGACGTCATCTTTGCGAGGTTGTTACGCATCTCCTTGATCTTCTTGTTAGGGTTTGCCGAAATTTTATTATTGTTATCCTAATTATCTCTTGTTTCGGCAAATCAGAGCTCGTCCGGCGTATTCGGGAAGTCTCGCGAACTAGGTCATCTTACCTTTTCACCGTCTACTCGTCGATCCGAGGTAGCTATCGCGTTTTGATTCATATCTTATCTTTTATGCTTGCTATCTCTAGGGTTTCGTACCTATTAGTTTATATATGTTTCTTATAGTAGATCCATCTATTCCGTCTTTTCAGCGAGTTTGTCGGTGTGTCGGGGTGATCACAGTTCAGTTGCTGAATCCGAGGCCAAGCCTGCGGATACGGATTGAGGCCAAGCCTCTCGAGTGTCAGTACACCATCTTTCAGAGGTTTCCCGACAGTTTGACAGCATGGTTCGTTGTAAGAACGCCGGTGGTGCTCCTAGTGACGGGGACGACAGTCCTCCTCGTCTGTCTGAGGTTGCGCGTGGAAAGCGCATCAAGATCATGGCCAGAAAGAAGAAGAAGACCCTTACTGATGCAGAGATCGCTCAGGCAGTTGCAGATGCAGCAGAGCAGGCAGAGAGGGGAGGCAGGAGCAGTGGTATTCGTATTGGCGAGCGTCGCTTTCATCTTGAAGGTCGACAGCTTGGTACAGAGGCTACTGAGGCCACAGAGGGCACAGAGGTGACAGAGGGTGCAGATGCTATGTCAGTTGATCCACCTGCAAAGGCTCCAGAGGGGACAGAGGAGCAGCCAGCTCAGACTCCACCGCGTCGCCGCTCCACACGCACACGAGCTCAGGTGACTCCTAGGCCAAAGGGCCAGCGTCGTGGAGGACGTCCACCTCCCAGGGCTAGAGGTTCACCCCCAGTCGAGCACTTTGACTTGAGGGGTGCTACAGCACGTCAGGTGCAAGGTTTGAGGTTTGTTGAGGTCAGTCGGTGGTTCCCACCTTAGAGGGACTCCAGAGCTTCAGAGGGTTTCTATACTCCTCTACAGGAGGATTTTTACAGAGCTTATGTTGACAGTGGCATTGCCTTTCGACCACAGAGGGTCTGTCGCATTGAGTCACTTGTTGAGGTTGTGGGTGAGCAGCTTCGTCCGCACCTGTCCTTTCTACCGGGCTTGTCAGATTTTCTTGGACGGACAGGTGCATACTGCGGTACTTGGGTTAGGGAGTTCTATGCTTCATTATGGATTGATCCGGCCCTTGAGTTCATACACTTTGCTTTCCGAGGCCGCGACCGCAGACTGTACAGCACCAGAGTGCGGGAGATTCTCATACTCCTAGCTTCAGACACGAAGATTCATCAGCTCTGCTTTGGTCAGACTCCTCCACCCAGACGTCCTCACGGCGGGACAGTGCCCCCTACAGATCTGATTCGACCCTGCTTCCGTGAGCCTTTTGGCGAAGGGTCTCATCGCACTCCTGCCAGTTTGACACCACTTGCCCGAGTCCTGGATGCTATTGTCAGGCGCACTCTTCTTCCCAGGCTTGGCTACAGAGAGGGATTGACCAGGATGCAGCTATGGGTTGTTCACCACCTTCTCTCACAGACACCGTTTGACATTTGGGATCTTATGCTTAGTGAGATGGAGGACACCCTGGCAGAGGGCTTCAAGGGACATCGTCAGCTGCCCTATGCTCATTGGATTTGCTTCATCATCAGATCTGCACTTGAGCTTCCTGCAGAGATTAGAGCTGAGATATCTGATACTACCACTGCTTTTCCTGAGTATGATATCCGTCAGCTATGGGCTTCAGTTACAAGGGAGCAGGCCCCAGTGCCAGGACAGCGCGAGAGACCTGAGGTACCAGAGACAGCGGCTAAGCAGGACGCGACCGTACATGGTCTTGCTGAGGCAGAGCTTGCAGATCTAGATGCTCAGCCCGCTGATATAGCTGAGGATGAGGCCTCTGACAGCACTGACGAGGATTATCAGCCCATCCCCAGGTATCGGTCTCCTCGGCCTCACGACCACGAGGCAGGTGGTTCTGGTTCAGCCTCCCGCTCAGACCCAGCCATGGTGGCTATTCTTGAGAGGCTGACCCAGGCACAGGAGCGACAGGAGCTTCAGCTACAGAGACAGGCTCAGGACACAGCTGCCGCGTTTGCACAGATACAGGCTCGATAGGACGAGTTCTAGAGACAGCAGCTAGAGATACAGCATCAGCAAGTCGAGATGCAGCGTCAGCAGTATGAGATGCAGCGACAGAGTGCAGCTAGCCAGCAGCAGTACTTGGATCTTCTGCGTCACCTAAGTTACAGTTGGGGTTCCTCCACCTGCTTCTGTCCTGACTCCAGCTTTACAGAGTGGACCTTCGAGTCAGGGACAACCGAGCTTTCAGTTTACTTCTCCACAGCAGCAGGTCCCCCAGTCGTTCCAGTCCCCGAGCTACACGCCAATTCAGACGGGATTTACTCCTTCAGACCAGCCTCGCCCTCACCTACTGACAGGCACACTATTTGGTGATTTCAGTGCCACATATAGCGAGTTGACTGGTCAGCCGACGCCCTCGCACACCACTTTTGCTACTTCGTCAGGGTTGTCCGCTTCAGAGGCAGCTGTTCCTCCTGTGACAGGGACGGGCACTACTGAGACTGTTCCTTCATCAGTTGCCTCGACAGATCCCCCAGCTATTGGCTCACTTCAGGCACAGGTCACAGAGACTACTCCACTTGTCGCTACTACATCAGCACCTGTTCCTGTTGTTCAGACCCAGACCGCTTCACAGCCACGTGCTTCTTCAGAGGGTCAGCCTGACAGCTCCGAGTCCGAGGAAGACACTCTGCAGTTCGTGATTACTCCGCGCACCTCGGCACCCGACTCGACTCCGTCTGTTCCCCCGTCAGATCCCTAGATTAGTTTTTGGCGGTTGATGCCAAAGGGGGAGAGAGTAGATTCAGGGGGAGTTTTGGTAGAGGGTTTTCGCCTTTTTGTGTGCTAAGTTTTGGTAGAGGGTTTTTGCCTTTTTGTGTGCTACATTCATGCATCATGTTTACTTTACAGTACTTGCATTCTTGTGACATGTGGTCGTGTGAGATACTTTGAGTCTATGGTTTATTTAGTCATAGTTTTAAATCATGTCACTTGTTTGGTTATAGCTCATAAGGTTGTGCTTTCGTGCCTTACTCCGATTTCTTTTGAGCTATATCTTTATGTGTACTAACGCTTTATGTCTTATCTTATGAGTACACTCTTTTGGCTTGGGACACATAAGCAATTCCTAACCCCTTGTGCTTATTGCTTTTTGCTTATGTGAACCAAGCATGTTTGAAAACCTCAACTCCTATCTTTTGAATCTTAGTGTTGTCATCAATCACCAAAAAGGGGGAGATTGAAAGCATCTAGGCCCCGAGAGTTGGTTTCGGCAATTGATGACAACGCTTTATTACCATGACTAACGTGTGTTTTGCAGAAACTTTGGTAAGTTAGGTCATGGAGGTGATAACTGCTTTGGGCACCTTGGTATTCATGCCCCTTCATGGAAATCATTTCGGTTTTCAAAGGAGTGACGTCAAGATTAAGGACGGTTAGTTCCGGATGTCAAGGTGTTGAGATACATTCGGAATAGTCGTTAGGATCTTCGTTTTCTCTTTTGGCCGTACTATAAAGGGGAGCATGAACGGGTAGCTTGACCTAGGTGAGTCTTATGTTTAGGTGTGGTGCACACTTGTTAAACTTAGCACTAGGAAGCTCTAGATTAGCTCAAAGTTCAGTTGGAAGCAACTTGGTTCAAGTTGTGTCGCGTTTCGGAGAGGTTAGAGGGTTTTTCCCTTGACCGGACACGGTTCTCGGCTTGACCGGACGCGTCCGGTCAGTTCAAAACCGCGACTGCGTTTCAGCGCTGACGACCGGACGCGGCCCTTGCGAGGACCGGACGCGGTGGTCAGGCCGACACATGTCACTTGAGGGAAACCTTCTAATCGGACGCGACCTGGGTGTGATCGGCGCGTCCGGTCACGTTCTAGTTAGGTCCTGCGATGACCACCGATCGGACGTGGTCGCACGTCCGGTCTCGTTACAGTAAGCTCCCTGCACGATCGGAAGCGTCCGGTCACCCCTGACCTGCGCGTCCGGTCACTCAGCCGAAATTTCAGAATTTCGACCGTTACGAGCGACCGGCGCGTCCGGTCACTTCGACCGGCGCGTCCGGTCACCCCGCTTTTTGCTGAGTTGGCAGGTAACGGTTCGTTTCGACTGTGGGGTGTATAAATACATCCCCACCACCTCTTTTAGAGGTCTCTTGCTCATTTGTTCAGCTGAGAAACACCTTTAAAGTGCAAGGGAGTGCAAGAGCTCTAGTGAGGATTGTGATTTGAGAATCAAAGCTTGAGTGTTCCTCACTAGTGATTAGAGAGTAGCAAGTGTGCATCCTCCTTCTCATTAGGCTCGTTGTGGTCAAGTGAGAGTTCTAGCTTGTTACTCTTGGTGATCGCCATCACCTAGACGGCTTGGTGGTGATTGGGAGTTTGGCGATCATCCGGCGGAGCTTGTGGATGACCCAACTCATCTTGTGAGCGGTTTTGGGCGATTCACCGCGACGGAGTGTCGAAGAATCAGCCCGTAGAGAGCACTTGATCCTTGCGCGGATCAAGGGGGAGCTACACCCTTGCGCGGGTGCTCCAACGAGGACTAGTGGGGAGTGGTGACTCTCCGATACCTCGGAAAAACATCGCCGTGTTCCTTGCCCTTACTTTCAAGCATTTACATTCTCGTATTTACATTCATTGCTTGATTTACTTTCCTAGAATTGCCTTGCTAGACTAGGATTGGAAACTAGGGTGCAAAACTTTTCACCGATAGAATCTCTAGGAACACAAGTAGGCACTGGGGGTGAATTCTGGCTTGTAGGATTTAATTCTTGCAATTATTTTTTTAGAAAAGCCCAATTCACTCCCCCTCTTGGGCATCTTGATCCTTTCAGCCGCCCAGACCCTTCGTGCGCGACCGGATGCGCCAGCGCGACGAAGTGAGCATTCCAGCTCTGTAGCCGCGACTGTCGTCTATAAATACGTCGAGGTCACAGTGGCGTTTTTTGTTTTCCCTGTTTTCGCCACTACCGCCACCGCAGCTCCGCCGCTCGCCGCTACCGCCGTCAAGCCGCCACTGGCCACGCAACTCGCACAAGCAAACTCGCCTCACCCTCGTGCATTTGTTGGTCCAATTGTTCAAGCCTTCTTCTCGCCCGAGCCTCTGCACCGCCCGCTCCCGTGTCCAACTCCGGTCGAAGCACCGCCACCGTCGCCTCCCGTGGCCAGGCCACTCCGGCTCCTCTCCGTCATCCCCGAGACCGCCATCATCACCGCTGTGAGCTCCTGATCCTTTTCCTCACACTAATTTAGCCGCTACCGCGCTATACCGTCGGGTCGTCGGGCACCGCGGCCGTCGAGCCGCCACCGTCGTCGGTGAGGTGTCACCGGAGCTCGAACCATGTGGCTATCTAGCAAAATGGAGTCGTGGGAAGGTGTAGATGGTGATGGTAGGGTCAGTGTGTTGACCGAAGCTCCGGTCACTGGCCGGCCACCGCGCGGAGGTGAGTGAGCGCGCGGGAGTGAGCGAGGGGCGGGAGGTAGGTGATGATAGGCGGGGCCAGGTTGTCAGCGAGAGAGAGGGAGAAACGGCCGCGCGCGAGGGCGCGGGCGTTGCTGGGCCGTGCCACTGGGCCGCGCGGGCGAGCGCGGGCGCGGGCGCGCGCGAGCGGGCCGCTCCGCTGGGCCGGACCGCGGGAGAGAAGGAGTCAGCCCAGTTCAGTTTTCGGTTTTGTTTTTCTTTTTCAAAATTTTGAATAGTAAAGCTATTTGTTTATTTCATTAAAAATTGTGTGGAGCTCCAAAATTCATGAAAATTTTTGTGTGAGTCTCTCAATATGTAAACTATCTAGGAAAAATGTTAAATTATGAAATTGAGTACTTTGTGCAGTAGAATTAATTGGTTCCAATAAAGATTAAATGCAACTTTCAGGAATTTTAATAATTAATTTATTAATCCAAAAATTATGAAATTTATTGTGACACTGTTTTAAATCATTCCTAATCCATAGAAAAAGTTTGAGCTTGTTTAGATAAAATTTGATCAACTATTAATTATGCCCTAATTAATTAAATAGTAAATAAATGTTAATTTGAGAACTTTAAGTGTTGTGTGCCCTTTTGATTGAGTGATGTCCTTAGGTCACTACTCTTTGGTGATCTTTGGCACCTTAATTCCATGTTTGAGCTCGTTAGTAACTTACTTAGTGATAAAAAGCTGGTATCGCTGGAGTTGTCGCTACTAGTTAGTAGGTTTTCTGTTTGCGACTGTACCGCGAAGGAAAGTTGTACTCAAGTCGTAACTCGTGGCATGTTATCATCAAGCATCATGTTTATCATCGAGCATCATGTTAAAGCATGTTATGTACTCATGTAGTTTCCGCTTTCGACGAAGTCGAAGTCGCCGAGCAAGCTTCTGGAGAAGAGCTATCGTCGGTGGGTTCCGGACCAGACGTTGGAGTCCTCGAGTCTGAGTCGGTCGTCGTGTCAGAGCAAGGCAAGCCCCGGTGCATTTAAACCCTACCTTGAGTTTTTATAAAAGTTTTATTATTTATACTATGGTTTACTGCATTAAGTAATTAGGAGTTGAGTGATAACCTAATTGCTGCATTGTCATCCTTGATTATTGCGATATCAACCTTGATACCAGTTTTACTGAAAATGCGTAGTATGCTTCGCTATGCTTAGAAGTTAAGCTTTTAAATGAAATGTTTACATGGCCATGACGGCATACTGAAGGAATATTGAAAGATAAGAATGAACTTGAAAGATCGGACGGGTGGTTTGGCCACTGCTAACATGCATTGGGAAAGGAGTCTCAATGTAGTGTTTCTGTCTTGTCGGTTAAGGACCATTCGTTGTAAGCCTGCTTGTGTTTCGAGACTTTGCAACTAGCCTCATGCCTTGGGTAAGCCCAAAATGTTAGTGATTCCATTACGAGAACGTCTAACCTTGCACTGGGAGTGGAGAGATGGTGGGAGTAGCGTGTACCCTCGGGGTTAGAATCAGGCCGGGTTCGAGGAGTACTGTACTCTCGGGTGACGATGGACACGTTCTGATTTTGGGAGATCTAAATGAGGGTTGATATATGCAAGATTCGGTTCTACATATGTCGTGATGTTAGAGATCCCCAGCTGGGTATAATCGGTTCGAATCGTCGTTGCTCCTCGGTTATGGAGACTTGATCACCTGACTTGCATCGTAGTTAAGAACTGGAATGGAAATAAAGAATAAGAAGTGTTTTGGGGATAATTACTTTGATCTAGATTAGGATCACCTAGATTTGGTTAATGAACCATTAATGGTAAAAGTAAAATGTTGAAGATAAGGACTTACCTTAGTAAGCTTTTCTGCAAAAGAAAATTTGATTCTGGAATACCCGTACCTTGATTCCCTAAAGCTAGCATGCCCTTGGAGTCTTTTTCTTAGTCGGGTAAGTCTTGTTGAGTACTCTCGTACTCAGGGTTTGCTGAACCCCTTGTTGTAGGTGCGGTTCATGAACAAGTCTGCTTTGAGCCTTGTTGCATGACCGTCGTGGTTGAAGAAAGTGACGACGAGTAGACTGTGTGGCCTTTGGGCAAGGCATTTCGCTTGTGTGTTGTAATAAAGTTACTACCGATACTTCTCTACTACTGGTTTGTAATAATGCTACATAAGGTTTGAGGTTTGAAAACTGGTTTGTAACCCTAAGTTATTGTAAGACTTCCGCTACTTTACTCTGTTGAATATTTTGAATAAACTGTTGTAATATTGCAATACTCCTGTGATTGGATCCTGTTCGGAGGAAAGCAGGCCTTTAAGTTATGAGGAACATAAGTACGGCTGTCAGAGGTCATTATGACGATGACGGGTACATGTGGGCCATCATAATTAGGAGGTTCTGTGACAATACTGAAACAAAAAAACATGCTTCTTCTAAAATAAAAGACAGAAAAAACATGCTAGTGCAAGCAGGATCTTTTTTCTCCAAACATCAATAGGCTAGTGCAATCAGGGACTCACCAGGCATGCTGCCATCTCTCCCAACTAAACAGGAGGGAGACCCTTTGGAAAAACGTGCACCGGCCATTGCTATCAAATAACGTTGCAACAGTTTAAGAGACATTTCAACAAACACCATGAGAGCGTCCCTCGAGTTGTTGCAGTGCGCAAGGAAACTACAACAGGCAGGAGTTAGGGAGAGAAGAAAGATCATCTTCGAGATGGTTCAAAGCTTGATGTTGAGTTGCTTGATGTCCGTTGGCCATCACCGTGGACATTGGGAAAATCAAAAGCACGGTACCTATGTCGAGATTAATGAGCTCCTCAATGGCGGCATAACGAGGCCAGCTGAATCAAATCAACGAGAACCAAAAGGACAAAAAGAAAACGAATTAATCGAGTCAGAGATGAGGGGCCGACCATTGACCCAATAACTCGACGACCACGAACGACTCTGGTGAGGCCTGGAGGAAGGCGGGAAGTTTGATGTGTCGAAGTCCACGACCGTGTCCCTGTCGGCCGCCTTGGCGCCCCTTACGCCGAGCAAGCGGAGCACATCCGCCCCGCGCGATGCCGCGTGCCAAGGTAGGCGCCTCAGCAAGGGCGCAAGGACGCCGCTCTGCCTCCGCTGCTTGGATGCCACTCCGCCTCCGCCGATGGGATGTCGCGCCGCCTCCGCCGGGACACCGAAGGCTGCGGGGCGAGATCTGAGCAGCGGTTGCACGGGGGCTAGGCGGAAGGGGAGGAGGGTGATAGAAGGCCACGGGCTCCAGGCTGGGCATCGTGCACAACGGTGGTTCCGCCGCGGAGACGCGATAGAGGGAGTGGGGGCGGGGGCATTTAGCATGGGGCAATTACGAGAAGGGCGGGGCGATTAGTCTAATCTAATGATAACACGCGGTTCTTTTTAGTGGTAGAGATTAGTGAATTTATACACATGTCGTGCTATTTTAGGAAGACGACGATAGCTCTCAAAGACACGAGGAATTATATTGGTTCAGGCCGGAGCCCTATATCCAGTCTGAGAGATGGCTCGAGTTCGTATTCCTTGGTTAAGTGCTCTGAAGTTCTTACGATGGGTTATGTAAGCTAAGGAAAAGAGATAGGAGGGGTGAGGTGAACGAATGTCCGAACGAGAGTTCGTCCCATTGGAAGGGGGGCCTGGCCGCCTTTATATAAAGTTCGGGGCCAGTTACACATAGAGAGGGGTTCTCCCGACCGAGTGTCGTGAGCTTGAGGGAGGGAAAATGGAGTAAGCTTCGCCTGCAAACAAGCTTGTCTTGTCCTAGCGTCACCGCACGTTCTGGTATGGTCATCGTCGTGGTCTAGCTCCCACGTCATGGCGTGGCGTGGCATGATGCTACAGTGCCGGTCGTGACGGCACTATTGGCATGGTGGTGGTTCACCAACTGTCCTACGCGACGTGGTCTTGCCGTGGCTTTCATTATCACCACCTGTTCTCCTAGTGGCGTCATGGCGACAGTGTGGGAGTAGGTAGCCACTCCCGGGTTGTTGGTCACCTTTGTTGGTCATGATGTTGATGGCCTCAACCCTGGACTGTCAAGGTCTCTGGTGGCTTGGCCAGTCTTTAAAGTCAAGGCCGGGGTCACACGTCCCATCCCGTATCGGGTGGGGCTGTACGCTCGTCTTGTCATGCTGGATTTGGATGGTGTTGTGTCATACCGATTGTCACCATCTAGCAGTGTTGTCTTGTCCACGTAGGGGCATGCAAGGATGGTGTCTGCCCTCGAGATGGATGCCCTTTCAGTCCTTATGGAGTGAGTGGAGGGTGTATGTCTCTGTCAGAGCAGGCATACTTGACCGTGTTCGTCCTCTCCCTGTCCCTCCCCAGGGGTTGAGACGAGAAAGAGGTCGAGGGCGGCTATGTGTAGTGGAAGGAGAAGGGAGAGGTCATGGTGGACCATTTGTCTTGGCATTTGACCCGGGGCCTTCGTGGCTTCGGTGAACCGCGACTGCTGGGCCTCTTCCAGTTGGGCTGCTCAAGAGGCTAACTAATCGGTGCCCTTAGATACCCGAGGTATCTTAATCCGAACAGTAGCCCCCGAGTGTCTTCACAATCTTAGAATGATCGTGGAGACGTTGATTCTTGATAGTGTCATATGCAAGGCCGAGGTCGTGGCTGGTCCGAGCTCGGAGCACCGACCCTTATCGATTAAACGTTCAATGCGGTAGGTGGGCGCTACATCCCGTCCCATCAAGCTGCCTTGATGGTGAGGTGAATGTCGCCCTGCTGAACCCTGATGTGTCAGGATACCGCGTGCGAGGGTACAAGTTCCAAATAGAGCCGTGTGGTCTCGTCAACGCTATACCGGCTCTGCCTTTTGGAGGATCTTGATTTGCCCATCCTCACGTAGGCTTCTGACACTAGGTAAGGCCTCTCATTGTTTGCCACACGGCTTGGGAGTCATGGGCTGAACAGTCCACCTTTGGGCCTATAAATAGGGGTTCTCTTCCCATTTGAACTTCGACCACGCCTTTGAACTACTCTTAGATTTTTGAAAAGTTGAGTCTGAGAGAGGGAGCATTTTTTGATAGATAGCAGAGGTTTTGAGGATGTGACCCACTAGGGGTCAGTTGCGTTGGCGGAGGTCGGTGATGCTTCATCTAGCAACTGGTGCTAGAAGGAGGCTTGCAAGCAGGAGAGGATGAGATTGTGCAGCCGATGAACCTGCAACCATGTGATTTTGTCGTTCCCCTAACCCTACAGGCTCAGGAGCACGAAGTGGTCGCTGGTTGTGGACGGATTCACCGCGCTATCTTCATCGCAGAGGATATGATGGTGGTGCAGTCGCGCTCTGGAGGTCAGGCAACCCCATCATAGATATGATGGCTCTTTCCTGCCTTCACGACCTTATGCAACTATGAGTGAAAGTTGAATTGAAAGAGACAAATTTTAGCGGAGGACTTGCTATGCCCATGAATACCGTACCGGTCTAGTAGGCACACCGGACCAGTCCAGTTTGCACCCTATGTTGAAATATGTTAGTTGTCGTTTCTAATTAATTGTGTTGCAGATGTTTGGCTTCTAGACTTGTTTGATAACCTTTGTATTCTTACTAAATTATATTTAAGGGGTTGTTTTACTCTGATTTGGGATGTCCAAGTAATTGGAAATCCACTCCTAACGGCTTCCACATTTTAACTTGTAAAATTTTAGAAACGCCTATTCACCCCCTCTAGTCGACATCCTCGAGTCCTTTTACCTTCCCTGTTCGCTTAAGCGTGTGGATGTGCCGCCCTTCCCCATCGAGCTTGCGTGGACGAACGTGGCGCCCTTCCCAGGTGAGCCACTATGTCCATGTCCACCCTTCTGTTGAGCCGTGGGAGGTCGAACCCCGTGAACGCATCTCTCCCTTCCCTAGCGAGCTCCCTTACCGTGAAAGGGCGATCCTCGCTGGTGTGACCTCGTGCTTACAACTGTCGAGACATGGTCAAGTTAGTCAATGAGAAAGAAGATGAAGAAAGAGAATGACAAATGGGTCTCGCATGTCATTCTCTACTATAATAAATTTGAGGGCTTTTGCTAGAGTAGACGTAAAAGAGGAGACTAACTTTAAATCAAAAGTGGGGGCCTATTTGAGGGCTTGTTCTTAGAGGATTTATAAGAGTCTTTGTGAAATCCACTCTCTAAATCATCGTTTAGAGAGTCATTTGCATAAAAATCATTTTTATATCTTTTCACTCTCCAAGCCATTTTTGTTTTCTTTATTTGGCAAACGAGAAATTCGAGATAGAAGATGACTATATTTGGATAACCAATTAGATAATCTGTTGGAGGATTTTTTTATCAAAATTTTTATTTCTAACAATTGGGAAGGATACAGAGAGTCTTAAAGTTTATATATTTTTTTGATAGGGTCTTAAAGTTTTTTTGACAAGAAACCAATGTATTATTAGCAGCAACCAGTTGCGATCAAGGATACACCAGATAAGACCACATGATGTAGAGCTTGAAGCATGTTACAAGAGGAGCCATGGCTCTATGTAGTACAAATGTAACTAGAATTAGCCCTCAGAGGAGGCTGGAGAACTCTGGCCTGTCTAGCTAGTGAGTCTGACACCGTGTTGAGCCATCTGTGGATCTTGAAGATGGAGGCAGATCTGTTGGCAGTGTGGTTGACGAAGGTCTGCGTGAAGAATTTGATTGTCCACTCCGGTGGGCTAGCAAGGTCGTCGTGGTGGAGGAAGCGAACCAGTTGTTCACAATCTAACAAGTAGTTGACACCTGTAAGGTTGAGAGAGGAGCAAATAGCTGATGCAAGCACCAGAGCCGCTGCCTCAGCCATTAAGACAGAGCTGCAGCTGTGAAGCCTGGCTTTGATGTGAATGGTTTGGCTCATCATGTCCTGTAAGTTGAAAATAAAGATTCCTAGACCAGCCGGAGCATTGCCTACATTAGTATTATCTGGTTCTGTGGAGGCGTCGACATAGCACCTGGGACCTTGAGGCATGCTGGAGTATCTATGGTGCAGTTACCGGTCAGGTTGAGCTGCTGGGTTAGAGAAGGCATACCTTGGCCTGATGGTTGTGGTCTCAGTGGATCAGTGTCAGGTGGATGTAGATTGTTGGGCTCCATGGTAGAGGTTATGCTTGGTGTCATAGTTCTTGCAAGAGAATTTGCCATACCTATTGTTGTTGTTGCTGGTGCAGGGGTGTGAGCTGTAGTTTCATGTTTTTGCATGGGTTGAGTGGGTGTCTGAGGAAAGAGCGCCGCTAAGTGTGAGTTGATGTGTGCCTGTGCTGCATGGTGTACCTGAGCCGGAGTCCATTGCTTCCTGTTAAAATGGAAATCATTTAGATGTACCACAGGGTGAATAGAGTTCTAGTAAAAGTAGCTTCAGTAGTGTTATGAGAGATGAAGTATTACAGGGTATTCTGGATGCCGTCCTGTTCAGGCGAGAAATCTTCAGTTCTGATGGATGGAGTGAAGGAAAGCCAGACCTAGGTTGGCAGATGGCAGTGGAAGAACAGGTGATAGTCAGTTTCAAGTGCTCCATAGGTACTGCAGTGATGAGCCAAACCATTCACATCAAAGCCAAACCATTCACATTAAAGCCAGGCTTCACAGCTGCAGCTCTGTATTAATGGCTTCACATCAAAACCTATCAGCTGTTTGCTCCTCTCTCAACCTTACAGGTGTCAACTACTTGTTAGATTGTGAACAACTGGTTCGCTTCCTCCACCACGACGACCTTGCTAGCCCACCAGAGTGGACAATCAAATTCTTCATGCACCCCTTCGTCAACCACACTGCCAACAGATCTGTCTCCATCTTCAAGATTCACAGACGGCTCGACACGGTGTCAGACCCACTAGCTTGACAGGCCGGAGTTCTTCAGCCTCCTTTGAGGGTTGATTCTAATTACATTTGTACTGCACAGAGCCATAGCTCCTCTTGTAACGTGCCTCAAGCTCTACATTACGTGGGTTTATCTGCTGTATCCTTGATCGTAGCTGGTTGCTGCTAATAATACATTAGTTTCTTGTAAAAAAAGTTTATATTAGTCGAGAAGATAAGAGAAAATGACAAATTGAAAACCGTAAAGAGAGGAAGCAATGGCAAATTCGTAAAACAACGTGAAATCAGGAAAGGCAAGCAGCAACCCCTCTCTCCATCCATCGCCTTCCCCATCTCCCTCCGGTCCCTCGTCGTCGCTTCCTACAAACCCTAGCCTGCCTCCTATCCTGCCGACCGACCTGTCTCTTCCAGTCCTATTCCCCGCGGCAACGCGGTATCCCGACGCTCCCGTTGCGCCCTGCACCTGCGCTTCAACCGCTCCATCCAGGCGAGATCCAGCGGATGGAACCCCCGGCGGCGAAGGAGGCGCCGCCGCCGCCGTTCCCGCCCGCGGCGGAGGAGGACGCGATGCTCTCTGCGACGGCGGCCATGGCGAAGGAAGCCGCTTTAGCGTTCCAGGGCCGCCGCTACGCCGACTGTGCCGTGTTGCTCACGAAGTTGCTGGACAAGAAAGAGGGCGATCCCAAGGTGCTATTGTAGTTACTCTTTGTGTTATTGTAACTACTCTTTGTATCTAGCTCTTCTCGTAAGTAAGAGTTACGAGCTCGTGCGGTGCGGTTTGGGAATCTAGCTCGGAATATAGCAAATCTATGTTGTTTCTTCGGGAATAGCAAATCTTTGTGTTGGGCACGTTTCAATTGCTATTTCTTCGGGAATAGAAAATCTATGTGTTTGGCATGTTTCAATTACTCTCTGACTGATGGTTGTTCTGTGTGGGAAAGGGTATAGCAAATCTATGTGCACGTTTCAATTGCTCTCTGACTGATGGTTGGTCCTCATGGGATTGTGTGGGAAATGATTCAATTGCTCTCTGACTGATGGTTGGTCCTCATGGGATTGTGCGGGAAATGAGATGATCGGTCCTCGTGGAATTGTGTGGGAAATGGCTGGAAATGGGTCTCATGTGCTGTTTGAGTTCCAACTGAGAGGTTGTGAGCTTGGTGGTACTTGCTGGTGTTTGTTAGGTGAAGGGGTTAAAGTTTGCTTATGTATGTGGTTGTATGGATTCACCTTCACCATGTGTCTGGTTCTCGTGCAGCTGTTTCTAGAGCTGTTCTGTAGAATGCCACCACCCACTTTTACCACCGGTTTGACTCAACACCCATGTTAGTCTGTACAGTTCTATTTTCTCATCAAATTGTGCCTCGGTGCATGCCAATGCCAGTTTTTGTGCCATTGGGCCCATATTTTCCTCCATGTATGTCATGACACTGGTGAGGTCACTTATTCGTTGAAACTGTTTAATCTGTGTGCCTTATGCTATAAATTCAAAACATAACCCATCTGAAAACAGCAAGGTAAACAGTTGCTTTAGAATGGTGGATGGTATGGTTTTCCATTGTCTTTGTATAGGACAATTGTTAGATTAAATCAATATGGTTTCTTCTTTTGCTTTGGGATGAAATGGTTCTTCTATCAGAATTGTTTTCCTTGCATCTGATGTCACAATTTTGAAATTCAGGTCCACCATAACATGGCCATCACGGAATCCTTCTTGGATAGTTGTCCTGATTCGAACAGGCTGCTTAAAATTCTTGGTGATGTTAAGGTTAGTGAATCTGCAATGCTCATTGTGCTATAATTTTATTGTCATGTTGATTTGCAGTAAAGTAACAGAAATGGCTTGCTTTTATAAGTAAATGCCTGGATTCTCTATTTGTGTTTGGCTAGTTACAAAATTCTTTCATGTATAGATAGTGGATTCTGTTGTTTATTCTTGTATCATGTATAGATAGGATTAGTCGCAAAAAAATGTATAGATAGGATTGCACAAAATAGAATTTTTTTTTTGCGATACTCAAAAGTTCGTGATGTGCATGTGTAGACAGAACAGGTGTGCTCATAGGACCAAAGGATACACCCACATGTCGACATTACCTTTCCTGCCGATTTGTGTGAAACTGAGGACATTATGTAAAGGCGCTTAAAAGTTCAAATTGTGAAAATATTTAGATATTAAGACATATAAGCAATTTGTTCAAAAGTTATATGCCTAAGCATTAAGATCATATGCGAAAGGGTCTTTAGCCTAGTGGTTAGAGCACGTGAGTAGCATCCAGCAGGCCTGGGTTTGACTCCCCGTGGGAGCAAATTTAAAAGGTCTGGAATAAAAAAAATTATAAAAAATAGGTTGGGGTTTCCCCTGCTGACTTCGGTCAAAAAAAGCATTAAGATCATATTTTGGCTTCATTGTGCATATTGTTAGAACTGCATGTGAAGCAATGTGATCGTATGGACATCTTCAATGTTGTTTTGGTGTAATAAGTGAGTTATATTCAAGGATATTCTGCTTTTGCTGCACCAAACAGGCGTATTCTTATTCTTAGCAGTTTGTCCTTTATGCTTTTAATGTTTTGCTTTAGCAACACTGAAGGTGCTTCTATTTGTCAAATGGACACTTGATTTTTTTAGCATGTCGTATTGTCACGATTCTGAGTTTCAAGCTACAGTTGGCTTAGTTTCTTTATGGTGTCTAGCGTAACCTAATGCTCTATTGTAGCTGCTATGACCTTGACAGCAGCTGGCTGCAGTCAAATTACGGTGTGTTGCAGTAAGATATGTACAAATAGCAGTTAATATGGGACTTCTTTCAAACACCGAACTGACTGACCTAGTAGCTCCCAAATATTTCAATGATTTTTTAGCTGTCTTCAGTTTTTTTGGAAGTTTCAAATTCGTAGTAGCCTAGTAGGCGAACTTATTTCATCATGTCCTAAACTGGTTGCAGTATAGAGCAATGTTATCAGATCGTATGATCGAGGCTAGACGTATGACCACTGATCAGACGACTAATCGCGGTTAGTCGTCGATCAGGGTCGATTAGTCGGTCCTAGTCGGTCTAGTTGGCTAGTCGAACATTTAGTCGTCCATGTGCCCAGATGATCTGATTGACCATGTATGTGCACCATATATATGATGTAAAAATATGTAAACATGGCCATAAATTGGTAAATGGAAGAGGCAAGCAGCCAGCAGCAGCAGCCTATGCCTTTGTCCCAGAACTTGGTTCAGCAGCAGCAGCAGCACCTTCAGCTTCACCATGAACTGCTTTACATCACCCCTATCCCCTCCTTGTTCACCATGAAATGCTGCAGCTTCAAGGGGACAGTCGTTGGCTTGCTGTTGCACTGCTGCTTGACTCCAGGTCCAGGCTACAGGCGCTGGTGGGGATGGGCGAAGGCGGGAGGCGCTGGTTGGAAGAGGCGGGAAGCACTGGCAAGGGAGAGAAGGACCCGCCAGTGGAGGAGAGGTGGGTGCGTGCGGAGGGTGGTGGCTCTCAGAGCGTGCGGAGGGTGGAGGCTGGAGGAGCGTGCGAGTGGCTGTGGGAGCAGCAAGCGGAGGCGGGAGAAGGGAACGAGCATGCTGTCATTAAAGCACTGGCGACTGCTCGTCCCCCCTCCTTTCTACAACATATATGGTATATGTACCAAAACCTAAAGGCCAGCTAAAGTGGGCCAATTCCTTACAAAACATTTCCTTGGGCTGGCCCAACTAGTCGTCCAGACTACTTATTGGATGACTAATCATGAATAGTCGTCGATTAGTCGGACGACTAGTTTTTTAGTCAGTCTGATCGAATCGAGAGCCTTATTGAGTCACAGTTTACGATAAGGATGACTAAACGCGATCATGATTAGCTGTCCGATCTGATAACACTGGTATAGAGTTTGAAACATTGTATAATGTATATCAAAACATATCAATATTAATAACGAGTCATGTCATTGTGCCATCTATTTTTTATCTAAATTTTGTACTGTACTATGTGCAATACTCTCGCTTTTAACCATTTTATCATTTATCATTTGCAATTATTTTTCAATGCCCCATTGTCTCAGTGAACTTTTCCATCAAATGATCCTGCCAAGTCTACCAATACTCCTGCCACCTGTACCCATGATTATTTGCCATACTTACTTTATGTGGTCTTCGTATGTTGGGTAATCTGCTGCGCTCTCATTTTTCTTTTGTCATAGGACCATAGGAATAGTGACAGCTCCATCCCCCTGTCTGTGGGACAGCAGCAGTTGGGGATTATGGCTCTAGTGACATGCAGTATCATGGCCATAGTAGCAAGTAGTGGGCAGTATGGCCCTTTGTTTGACTTTGCTTCTATATGAAGGTGGTGGCTAGCTGCAGCCAGTTCAGTTCAGCAGCACCATTCTCGTGTGTTCATAGTGTGTGCGTGCTCTGATATCCTCCTCTTCAACCTCCAGCATGTGTGTGTGAGGGGTGTGGTGATACACACCTGAGTGACAAAGCTGGCCAACATAGTAGAGGGGGCCCTGCTTATTTGAAATATTTTGTTTTGTTTTGTGTGCTTTGGTCAAAGGTGACAAATTTAGCAATTGTATTATATTACCGTGTTCAGTGTACACTAATTTTCTTGGTAGTTTTATTCTAATGTTCTTCCTTTACATTTTTATTCAGAGAAGAAGTGAAGAGCTTGCATGTGCATCTAGAGAACTAGCTGATTCTGCCAATGGGGTAGGAAACAATGCTCCTTCAGGATCAAGAGGGAGTGGTATTGTACTACCTTTTTCTGCTACACATAACGCATCAACTTATGGGGATGAGTTTGACACGACCATAATTACATTCAACACGGTATGTCTTGCTATGTAGCTGTAACTACTTGATTATTTTTTCTGTTCTATAGTATCTATATCAAATAGATTGCTTTTTTATCCATATAAGCACTAAGTATGTTGTATTTCGCTGATTTGCTCATGGCCTCTATGATTTTGCAGGCTGTCATTCTATATCATCTTCATGACTATGAATCTGCACTATCTGTTTTGGACCCGTTGTACCGAAACATTGAACCAATGGATGAGGTATTATTAGCAATTCCGTAGCTTTGTCATAAGAGAACATTGTGTCAACACTGTTTTTTTTTTACTCTTACAGACAACTGCTCTTCATGTATGCTTTCTATTATTGGACATTACATTAGCTTTGCAAGATGCAACAAAGGCTGTGGTAAGTTCCTCTCCTTGTCTGCAGTTGCCATCTAAAATTGCTCCCTTGGATATAGTAAACATTTTTGTACTTATATTGTTTCTATGCGTCTCTGATTATTATTGTCATTGTTGGCTCCTGAAAATGCGCCATGAGTGGCATTCACCGTTTGGCATAAAAATGGCATTTTAACATTTATGTTGGTTTTATTATTGATTGTTTATATTCTACTCTATTCCAATGATAAGACATTTTGGCTTTTTTAGATTCATAGTTTTTGCTATGCACTTATATATACACTATGTCTAGATGCATAGTAAAAGCAATGTATCTAGAAAAGCCAAAACGTCTTATAAGGAACGGAGGGATTATTTGTATTTGGCATGTTGGATCATTTTGCTGACATATGCTTCCTGGTGCCATATTCTGCTACTTCATTTTTGTGGTGTTGCTGTCAGTCTCTTGCTATAGTGATTTTTAATATGAGAGTGATCGATTATGTACGTGTATTGATTGTGCTATTATCTATATATTG
This sequence comes from Saccharum hybrid cultivar R570, assembly GCA_038087645.1. NCBI lineage: Eukaryota > Viridiplantae > Streptophyta > Magnoliopsida > Poales > Poaceae > Saccharum > Saccharum hybrid cultivar. The sequence goes on along the minus strand of JAQSUU010000307.1, from coordinate 40,034,919 downwards.
TCTGTTAGATTTAGTTTGTTAGGGTGATTATTAGGATCCTACAGTTTAGCCTGTGCTAGAACTTTGCACTAAAAAAACTCACCTGGGGGGGGGGGGGGGTGTAAGACAGCCCCTGGGCATTTTGCTAAGATCTAACGCAGGTCAAGGAAACCCCTGCCCACCCATACACAGCGGCACCGTAGCTCATCTGAGAACGACCGCGACCTAGGCCGGACCTTATGCCTATGCTTTGTCATGGGACAGACAGGATTTTTTTTATTCCAGCCTGAAATTCGCTCCCACTGGGAGTCGAACCCGAGGAGTGCTACTAGAGCCACCTGACCAACTCAGCCAGAGGTCCGTTCGCCGAACTTTGAACTCTTGAGGTTAACAGTCAGATTTAACTGGGATCTTGGCCCTTGTTTGCTCTTTTTTCCTTTTTAGATTGGATTTACTTCATTGACTTTTTCCTTCGTTTGTGTTTGCTATTTTATTTGACACTCCCTCCTGTCACAAATGAATGATGTTTTGGACATTGACATGGTCTTTGAGACAACTTTGGCTACTAATTTTTGTTATGATGTCTATAGATATATAGCAAAAGTATAGTCCTATGAAACTTTTCAGGACAAATCTACTTCCACAATTTTCAAGCATCCAAATTCAACTGGGAAAGTATTTCTAGTCAAAGATTGAAATGGTGAACTGCACGCAACCTAAAACATCATTTATCTGACTGGAGGGAGTATTTCGGATCTTATGCACTTAGTTTCCATATGTTTCCTGGTTTCATATCCTTTTATGACATTTTTATGCTATCACTGCAATTCCTTGCCATGTGATGATTCTTAACGAGAGATCTGGGGTGTGTTGATCTTGCTGTTCCTACATATTGTTCCAACCTTTAACTCTTTGTGTTAGTACAGTCATTTTTTTTGTGTTCATTTGGTCTCGTTTCTTTTTTGGACCTAGAGTATTGACTTCACGTAGAGGAAGCTTTGTTAGTCTTATTAAACTTTATGATTATTTATTGGTTTACAGGACATAATACAATACTTGGAAAGGTCATTTGGAGTAGCTAACACAATGAACCCGAATGAAAATGTAAGCATACCTCAGCAGCAATTAGCTCAACCGAAGCCTCCTGCCAGAATTAACACGCCTCCAGATTCTGATTCAAATGCTTATGCTGGTGGATACGAGAACCTTTCAGCAGGAATTTTCCCAGATGATCAAATAGAATTTGAATCTCTGTACTCTACTTTTGATGGACATCAGAATTTGGGCAGGCGTATCTTGAATGATTTCTCAAGGGCATCTGCTGATCTCGCTGCTACTGCTGCTGATTTGAAAGTTAGACTTCAGATTTACAAGGTCCGGCTTCTACTGCTCACTAGGAACCTTAAGGTTGCGAAGCGAGAACTCAAAGTACTAATGAACATGGCACGTGGTAGGGATTCATCTACAGAGCTTCTCTTGAAATCTCAGCTGGAGTATGCCCGGGGGAATTATAGGAAGGCTGTGAAGCTATTGAGCACACCGAATAATCGGACTGAACCAGCAATGCTAGCCATTTTCTACAACAACCTGGGATGTATACTCCACCAACAGAGATCGTATCACACCTCTATATGGTGCTTTAGCAAAGCACTAAAATACAGCTTATCACTTCGTTCAGAGAAACCAATGAAGCTGTCTGCATTATCACAAGACAAGTCTTGCCTTATTTCATACAACTGTGGTATCCAACATTTGATGTGTGGGAAGCCTTTGTTAGCAGCTTCTTGTTTTCGTGAGGCCATGCCGCTCTTCTACAAGCGACCCCTTTTCTGGCTCCGTTTTTCCGAGTGTAGTCTGCTAGCTCTAGAAAAGGGTCTCTTGTGTGCAAATGGTGCTTCTTCATGCAACGATGAGATTGAAATCAATGTTGTGGGGTCAGGACAATGGCGGCAGTTGATTGTCAACCCTGTGAACTTGAGAAATAATTTTGATTCTGCAGGTGTGATTTCAGGTGAACATAAAAATTTGGTTTCACTTGGATTTGCTAGACAGTGTCTACTCAATGCGCTGCTATTATTGGATGCTACTGAGCAGGAAAATTCGGTAATCGCATCTAACACAGAGAATTGCAACCAAGGAGCAGTACAAGGATATAAAAGCTCAGGTCAGAAGAGCACTGCAAGTACAGATTCTAAATCACCTTCTGGCCCAACTCTAGCTAATGTAAATGGAGAACAAAAGGGAACAAGCTTGAATGCTACCTTGCAGAGTTCTCTTGCTTTGTATGATGAGATATGTAGAAAAGAGAACCTCAAAATCAAACAGGCCATCCTGGGGAACTTGGCGTTTGTTGAATTGTGTCTTGAGAATCCATTGAAAGCTTTGTCTTATGCAAAGTCAGTACTGCAGCTGACAGACTGTTCCAGGATGTATGTATTCCTCAGCCATGTGTACGCAGCTGAAGCTCTGTGTACTTTGAACAGACCAAAGGATGCTGCTGAGAAGCTATCAGTTTATATAAGAGATGGCAATGATATCGAGTTGCCGTATAATGTGGAGAACTCTGAAAAGGCCTTAGTTGAGAGAGACAGTGATGGTGAAGACTCGGTTGCTCCTTCAGTGACAAAACTAGCCACAGAAGAATCTGAGCACTCAGAGAGCCTCAGGCCCGAGGAGGCCCGTGGTGTTCTGTATATTGACCTTGGCATGACTGCTGCAATGCAGGGAGAAGTTGAGCAGGCCAACTACATGGTGAGCCGTGGCCTGGCGATGTTGCCCAACAACCCCCGGGCAGTGCTAGCATCAGTTTACATAGACCTTTTGCAAGGGAAGTCCCAGGAGGCTGTTGGGAAGTTGAGACAGTGTAGGAATGTGAGATTTAGACCCAGTAGCATAGCTGCCAGCAGCTGAGCTTAGAAAAGGCTCCCTTTTCATGATTTCTGTAGTTTACAATTACCATTATAATCTTTTTGGACCCTGACCCCAATGTGGATGATCAAAGATGGTAATGCTCCTGTGTACCACACATAAGAAATGAACTGTAGCTCTCCTTTTAGCGCTCCCCCCCCCCCCCAATTCAGGGTTGGAATGTGTTGGAACTGTATCGTTTTAATTTGCCTCTCTTTGGACTGAACACTGAAGAGAGGCCAAGTGATCAAAATAGTTTCCTATGGGGTATGATCTTCGGACATTTATGTGGTGCTTGCATCGTGTTAAGATGAATGGTCGCTTGCCCCGTTGCCCGGAGGCTGCAGTTGTTCTCGTCTGAACACTGCTGTATCTGTGTATGTTTACGTTCCTCTATGGAAAGTTGTCCGTTTCTTTTTCACGGCAGGGTTGTTACCTTTTTCATGGAATTTTACAAAGTGTTATTATATCGACTAAAAGGGGCGGATATTGTCTTTTACCACGGGCGTCGCATTCAACATAAGTTATTTGACTAATAGCAAATATGATTTTTTTTGTTTGGTAACGAAAAAGAATCGAAATGGTCACTGTTACGGCGTCCGCCGTTCGTGCCACTATCCTGAGTCCAGGATCGTTTTGGCTTACTCCCTCCGTCCAAAAAAGAATGTAATTCTAGCATAGTATCATGGTTTTATATCTTAAGTTCGATTAATTATAGATAAAAAAGTATCAAAATTTATGATATCAAATAAATATCATTAGATTAATTACGAAATGTATTTTTATAATAAATTATTTTGGAGCCGTAAATGTGAATAGTATTTGCTAGAAATTTAGTCAAACGTGAACTACTTTTGCTGACACGTAATACGTAGTTGCATTCTTTTCTGGACGGAGGTAGTACCATTTTGCCCGCGACGTCATCTCTTGGCTCGGAAAAGAAAAACAGACGGACCGCTATGGGAACTGAGCCGGTTTTCCTAGAAAATCAGCAAAATGCAAAAGGTATGGCTCCCAGAGGTGCTCCTGCTCCAGCTCCGACTGCTGAAGGAGTCAATACCAAACATCACGGATAGAAACAGATTCACCGCAGGAACTGATGGAGGAGCTGGAGCCCTTTTGCATTAGGAAGGAGGAGCACAGCAAATGCCACGGATAGAAACAGATTCACCGCAGGAGCTGATGGAGGAACCGTAGCCCTTTTGCACTGGGAAGGAGGAGCTAGGAACTGTGATTTCTCCGGCTCCGCCGCGCAATGAAAGACTAACGACCTGTTTTTTTTAACAAACAAATAACTAACCATAGTTAAGCGAGCAATCATTTTGTCCTTAATCACATGAAGCTAGGTAATTTGATACACCATGTGTTGACGTTGGATTGAGATCCAAATCATACAACAGCAAGGAATGGCATGTCCTAGGTTGCAATAAACCTATCACGCGCAGCAAGTAACTCCAAGAACGACTAAACAGATCTAGAGAACGGTTAGTCCGATCTAGAGCTCGTCCTTCGCCATAAAAGCCTGGGCATGCCTCTCAGGAGGATCCTTCGGGGAGGAGCATGCCAAGGTTTGTTCTAGGATCAGCAAGGCTATCTAGAACACCGACGAATATCGCGGAGAGATGCAACGAACAACAAGAGGGTTGAAAAGGGGGAAAATAGGGTAATAGGTGTAGAAAGACGATTTAGTGTTGGATCATTCAATCGGCCATGATCTTCTAATATATAGAGGAGGTGGTCTTATCTCAATGGTAAACAAGTTCAAATCGTAATCTCCAAGTTTTCTATGCAAAAATAGGCCCAAACATCGGTTTGGAAAGAGTTCGGGTCAGACTGAGCTGGCGAACTATTGGTATTTATGAGTGCAAACTAAAATATAAGATTTCCACAAGCGCATAGAATACCATTGTAGGACTTTATCGGGGGTATTCTAGGTATCGTTATTTATATTTTACCACAGGGAAACAATGGAGTAAAGACTTATTAAAATATCTTTCAGTCAACATACCAGCACGGCTAGAGCAGGGGTGAATGTAATGATAAGAATAAAGCATAATAACACTCAGAGGATAGATTACTAAGATAATATAAACTAGTTAACTCAGGAGAACAACGAGTGAGGTAGATTTCTATGATATTCTTAGTACAAGATCAAAGTATATATATACCCGACTATAGCTAAGACTCACTCTGCTCTTGTGCACTTCGGGACGCGGCTAGACAATAGAGCACTGTAAAAGATAACTCTACTGACGCGACTACGGTCCTACAATTTAAGAACCTGCTCAACATAGGGTGTACTACAGAGAATAGATGGGGCTGTCACCTCCTGCTGCTACCACGTGACCAGAGAACAGGGTGCACTCACAGGCAGAGCATCGTATAAGCACCATGCTTACATGAAACCCGGCTACTTAGCCCAATCGATAAACTAGCAGGCTAAGCGCTCTATGAACCCGCACACAAAAGTAAAGATAAACTTAACTAAGCAAGATATGCATTCAAAGTAAGTATAGCCATATAGATAAGAATGATATAATGATAACAATGTCTCATAAGATAAATAAGTGAAGATACAATGGCTTTACCGAGCCTCTGAGGCTGGATCCGGAACCTGAGCATGAGCCCAACTCGACCCTCACTCCTGAGCTACTAATCTACTACATTAGAGAGCTCTAGATCTATTCCTTTGATGGATTTCTCTGGAGATTGGAGAGATGCCTTAGGAGGGGGTATGAGGGGCCTTATATAAGGGGCGCTTGGCACCCTTCCCCTCTTAGTAGCCGATGTGATACTAAACTTTACACCATATCTCATATGGCATGGCTCCATCTCATCCCTCTATTTGAACCGACGTTGAGTAACGGCGGAGATGGACTCTCAAAGACGGTGGGGAATCGACGTACGAAGGAGAGACCGACATGTGGGACCCACAGGCCGGCCGCCCTGCAGGTGGGGCTGGCTGGCCCCACTGGCCGGCCCTCGGGCTCTATCGCGGTGGTTTGTCTTCTAGAGTGTTCTGGAGTCTTCCTAAGTCGGTTTCGTCGTGGATAAACATGATTTAATCCGACGATTAGGTACACCTTGCTCATTTTCTAGATAGATCCCCCTACAAACATAGATTCACCAAAACTTATGGAATTCATTAGTTTAAACCCCTATACCTATGTTTGGTGATGGAATTAGGTATATATGTATGATATGTTAACGGTTTGTGATTGATGTTAACGACCGTCAACAAGCTCTCCCACACTTAGACATTTGCTCGTCCTTGAGCAATGCTAAACTTAGCAATGGATCAGGAGTTGCTACAATATTTTCACTCCTCAAAAGTACGCATGCGTTCAATCAAAAATTCTCTTCCAGATTAAAATAAACTAATCTGAGGCACTGTTCAACTGAGTCATAGACTTCATAGATCGACCCATCCCTTTACTCGAATTTGAGGATGAGGCCCCTGTCATGTTTTTGGAGTAGAGGATGCATTGGAGCTCGTCGGTACCAACCGGGGAAGGCTCATCGGCGGTGGTGGAGTGGCGGGGGAGGTGCCACGGGCCCACGCGCATCCATTGGTGGCCACGGCTTGTCCCGCAATGGCCCAAGGAGGTGAGGCCACGGGGATAGGCGGCACTGGCGGCAGCGGCTTCTGCGGTGAGGCCACAACGGCGAGGGAGGCGCCTGGGAAAGGAGTTGGGGAGGAGTGGCGCGAACTTGGGAAGGCGAAGATATTACCGGCCTAAGCAGAGGAGGGCCAGAGGCAAGGGAACATCAGCGGCGGCGGCTGCTCTGCTCGCCGGCCATGGTGAGCGGCGGCGCGGCAAGGAGAGCGTGGGAGGGCGTGAGTGAGGGAGTGGAGGGGATGCCTACGAGCGGCTGGGGCGAGTGGGGATGCCTGCGAGCGGCTTGGGCGCCCCATATCGTGCCAACGACGCTGAGACACGGGCAGTAAGGCGGGGAGCCCGGCTCGTGCATGAACGCCACGTAGACAATTCGTCAGACACCTAGTGGGCAGCGAAGCAACCAGTTTAGAGGCCGTTTTTGGGCTAGTTCCAATTGGATTTGGGCCGTGGGCCTTGAAGCAAAGTTTCTGCTCTCTTGATGGCCTACAAGATTGAGATTGCTTAAGGGGTCACGATCATTCAGGCTCTGGATTAACGGTTAATTTAGCTCCAAAGTGATTGTGTCAACAACTTAATTTGGATTAAGCTTTGTTCGGTTTGGACTCCCATTAGTTGGTCAAAACATGTCAAACCAAAACCAACTTTTACTCAGACCTTGTCCATGCAATTAGCTCCAACTTTTATTTTTGGATCAAGTCAAGTTGCTTAACGAAAATAGGAGAACGCGGGATGTCGACCATCATTGACATTGCAATCTCAGACTTAGCCAAATCTTCGAGATCCAAAACAGCACTGGGTTCAGTTTTGAGGCCTCAATTTGACTAAGTTAGGGACCAAACTAGCTCTTGACCCTTAAACAAAGTTTGTTGTACACAACTCAAGCTACAACTTTTATTTAAGGTTCAACATCAAAATAGGTGCCAAACCTACAGTTCTACTTTGGTCAAAGTAGCATCATGGGAAAGATGGAACTAGGGTTTTGGCTCCTTTTTAACCATTTTCTTGGCATGTGCTCAACATAAGCCTTTCATAACTGTTGTTGTAGAGTTCAATTAGAGTCCTTTGGGCAAGGTTGCAAGGTTTGGTTGATGACCTATGTTTCCATTCACTTGATAGAGCAATTCAAGAAAAAAATGACTTAACTTATCATTTCATGTGACTTTTTGAGTTTAAACTTCATGAAACTTTTCCAGTGATCGATATAAATAGAAAGTGATGTGAGACACATGAAAGAAGCACCTTCAACATTACACAAGCATACATTTGAAAAGGGTTAACATGTAGGCGAGGTGTGTTGTCGAAATTCAAGTTGGGCTCATTTTTATAGGTTTGACCTTGACATCTTCATCACTACTTCGGAGATAAGGAACTAAAGCTCCTGATTACCACTTAACATGTCATTTTTGGGCTCAAACCTAATGCTTACCTGGTGATAAACACATGGGGTGTTACATCCCTCCCACTTAAGAGAATCTCGTCCCGAGATTCAGGGCGAAAGACTTTCATTGGAAGAGAAACGTGGCATCCATGTTCTAACATCCACGAGAGCTGAAAGCATCATGCTACTTAGCATCGAGCATCAGAGAGACTAATCTGGTTAAGACCACTTTATGATACTTGTTCTTTGTAGTAGTTTTTGTCTGAAGAATTTCCTTCATTGACTTTCATGAAGCATTGCTACTTCGGGAGGAATCCACGACAACACAATACTTCGTTCTTGGGATGTGGAGAGTGTTACAGAGCATAGACTAATTACTTGCAACTTCTACTTCTCTGGTGGGCATAACATGTACAACCTTCCATAAGGGATGAGATCATAGACGGGGTAAACATCCACTGAGGCTTGTGAGAAACCGACTAACCAACAGGCAAGGTCTATGCCAGTCGTAACCGTCCAATCACTCAGATGCCAATTGATGGAAAACTACAAAATGCTCCATGTGTGCAGTTCTCTTTTTCTGATAACAATACTGTATTATCTTAGTCTATTGAGTGGGCGGTGAATGTGATGGCTGACTCTGTGGACTTAGCATTCCCGACAATCATCATTTAAGGAAATCCTTATATCCAAGCGGCAATAGTTATCTGGGTTGAACCTGATGCAACCTCTTGGGTAAAAACATGTGGAAGGTACCAAAGGACAAGTCAGCATTGGCAATCATTGCTGAAGAAGAATGATAGCGAGGCCTGGAGAACAACAAAGGTTGCAAGTATTCACCGAACTGGGGAAATAGTACACTACCAAGCGAGTTGAGTACAATTTTCCCTTCATGGTGTAGTTGCATAGTAAGTTGAGTTGGCTTGCACTGTAGCAAAAATAGCTTTGTTAGACTACTTTTGACATTGAGCTTCTCTTTCTAATGTCAATCAACCACTCAAAATCATAATCTAAAATCTATTGTTTGACACCATTTCTAACTATTTTCGATTCGCAACGGCACAAATTGACTTGTAGCACACCTTGACTGCTCAAACATTGTTGATATGAGAGGCTAAAAGCAAGGCACATAGGGGTGCAAGGAGTCTTCTCTAGGGCATCTAAAGGATTATCTAATGGCAAATATTGACCATGATGCTAATCTTGGCATCAATTGCAAACACAACTTTCTAGCAGTCAATAGAGAAATCACAGATTCTGTACACCTTGGTTTTAAGGTCATATCTCACTAACTACTACTCCATCATGCATGAATTTTGGTAGGCACCTAAGGGTCCACTAACTACTGACCGAAATTCAGCTCAAACGGACACCGTTCGACTATCCAAACAAACCATCTACCAAAACTGCTCTATTTTGAAATTTTTAGTGATCCGATTGACAAGACCTCTCTCAAATCTAATGTTTTACTCAACCAATCCTCAAACCAACTTAAGACATCGAAGTGTCATAAGCGAGGAATGAGATCACCAAGTTTGGTGCCAATCCAACCACGTTTGAGTCACTAATCATTGACTTAAGGATAACTGGTTTAGTGCCATGAAATCCGGACAAATTTCCCGCTTCTTCTTTTTCTTTGCCTCACACGTTGGAGAGTGTGTTTTGCACTCTCTGACTCTTCTTATAGCAGCGGTAGCTTTCTCGCTGAGGATAGAGGCTAGGGTTTTGCTCACCTGTTTCTCAGGGGAGAACTTCAACCGTTGATTTAGACACCAACTCAATGTGCACAAGCATTGGGCTTGTGGGCTGTTTTTGTGGGGCCCAATTGCATACTCCACATGGAGGGACAGTCCTACAAAGATAAGGGACTGATTTCTGACTATCCTTCGGCACTCATCTAATAGAGTCATGAACAAATTCTTTTGCAGCACATAGGTGCATAATGATGCTGACCGAAATTAGGAGCATGCTCTCTCTAGCTCTTTGCCTAGCTGATACAGCATTTGCACTAGCTATGTGATTGTTCAAGATGGAATTGGCTTGATAGCACAGGATTTGGAGAAGAAAGTAGCACTTGCATTGCTGACCGGCTTTGCTGCTTCTTCGCTTAACATTGTTCTGTGAGACATAGCCTTCGTAGCTACCAAAGAGTTGTTACCTAGTCAGAGATTAACCTTTCCTACTAGTAACTAATTAGTTGTCTCTCAACACTTAAAAAGCTCCAAACTTCCTTTTTGACAGCATCAATTGTAGTTGATGCGCAAATAGATAGTCACCACAGAAGTCAACAGACAAGGGGTTACACCAGAGATGGTTGATTTTGACTATATGATCATCATGCACATAAAGATTAAGACTGGCATAACTAGGTCATAAGCATAATGTGATGATTAATTCTTATCCGACTCATAACTTATCCAACATTAAGTGTTACATGCCCTTTTTGATCCAACAGTGGTGACATAAGTTGCTTACTAGATGACCGATGTCATTACAAGGACCGTTAAGTAGAGTCGCTTGTTTACCACCTCTTGCAGTCTGCTAATGTTTATGTCGGTGACCTGTTCTTCAAAGGTTATCCTTTTCGCAACTTCAGAAGGATGTCCTACTGCATATGGTCCAATCAAGGGATCTTTAGATAGGATATGGAGAGGTAACCAAAGAAAAGCTCACGATGAGATGACACATCGGCGTAGTTCCATAATGGATCATGATTAGAAACCTCGATACCAGTGCGCACCCAGCAGCACAACCATGTGTCGACCGGCCACATGGAGGCCCTAGGTTCTGTCACGGCACCATTAGTCATTAACCAAGACACCATTACTAAACATACAACCTACAACAATCTCACGTGGTACAAATTGGGTTGCAAAGGAGCAAGCACTATGCCAAGGAGGGATAACAAGCAAAGGAGTCAACAAGGAGGCGATCCGAAGATCAAAACATAGCACAAGAGGACATAGCTTAATTTTCGAAGATAACTGAGCAGGGGATTCTTGCTTTATTTTCACACACATCCAGCTTCCACCAAGGTGATTACTAGATAAAAGCTTAACATGAGAATTGGTCTTATTGGGCAGCACATGAGATTAAGGCTGATAAACAGTTAGAGACTTGGGAAGTTGAAGATGAATTTAACAAACTCCAAGGGCAAAACCAATATACCGATCAGAGATTGAATTGATAAGGTAGCTATATGATTTGCAAACAAAAGGTTCCGAGGCCACGACAAAGAGAGATTGCATTACACTAGCTCATCCTTGGGGGGAGATAACCGGGAGGGCCAACATGGATTTCGTACGGTCTCCACAACTAGCAAAGAACAAACCATAGTCAAAGGCTGGCGCTAGCGAAAACTTAACTTGGTAGGTCAATTAAACAAGGGGATTCACAAAAGGGTGCAGAACATCCATGTCATAAGCAAACGTTCAAGGGAACTAAGCTTGGGCTTATGGGTTAGGCAAAGGTATGGATATAGGTTCTTGCAACACAAACATTCAAGGGCTAGCAACCATGCGTACGGGCTCAGGCTTCTAAGAGAGAGAACTTAATTGGAGACGACAACCATGAGATTGACATATCTTGCGTACTGTTCGAGGATAAGGCTCTTCAACACTCGTATGCTCACCGAGGACAAAAAGGGGTGACAACTATGGCACTACCTAGATAACAACATATCCTGGTCCTAAGCAGGCATTTGAGAAACTTACAAAATAGCTTAAGCAACTATTACTAAGCACAAAGCTCACACATCACAAGCATTCATCTGTAGAAACACAACACATTGGTTCTAAGTATAAGGATCATGATGTGGGAGGTGCTACTAAGCATGTGGATATGGTCAAGTCTTTAGGGACAAGATGATTTTTTAATATAGGTAGCAAAGGGGTCCAAAGGGTTTTGGGCATGGTTCACCAATGTGCACATGGACATACCATGGGCAGAGTTAGCATTCAAGAGAACTCAGCGGTGTTAGGTTAGCAAATGCACTTGTAGGCTCATGTCTTTTAAGTAAGGAGGTCTACTTAAAGGCAACTACGAGATGAGCACAATGATAAGGCTTGATCCCAACTCATGCACTCACCGAGGGTAAAAGGTTACACAAATAATGGTAATACCTAGAAAGCAAGCAACCACACATCTAAAGAACAAATGTGAAGATAACTTGAACTAAAGGACCTCACATTATATTTAAAAGAAGCACGTGCAGGCTTCTAACAAGGTATCACTACAAGTTTTAGTTTTCAAAAGTTTGAAGTTTCTGCTGACTACTAACTTGTCATCTAATTCCTTTGTAAGCAAACATACAAACACTATATTCAAACACAACTATTCAGGCAGCATGGAACAAGGCATTTGCCTAGCTTCACATAGGGAAGACAATTGTTGGTATTTATTAACTTGTCACTTGTTTTAGTAGCCACCTGTTAATTATCTACACCTCTAGCATTACTTAAACTAGGTTGTCATCCCCAGTGATGGTTGTCACACCCGGTTTTCTAAAGAACAAAACCAGGCTAATCATATGTGTGCCCAGGAAGTCCACACATATGTCAGAATGAAAAAGTATCAGAAACAATGTTATTATATAACATATACATAGCTATATTCACACTTACATCAGAGTATCGCGGAACGGTGACTAAACTTCAGGCTCCATTCTTCTTAGGGATGGCTGACTGGTGGCTCCATATGCCAAGCACTTCAGATATACTTCTGGATACTCCATTACACCTTTATCCTTCTTTTAAGTAGCACCTCACACACTGGAGTGTGGTGGAAATAGCAAGGGTGAGTCCATGTCGAACTCAACAAGTACAACACAGGGTTTATGTGGCACAAAAGGCTAGACACTGTTTGACTGCATTTAGCTTTTAATCTTCATATAATTAGCAATTGAGTAGCATCAAGGTATTCCAATTCCCATTAATGAACCAATGATCAATTGTAATAAGGATAATGAATAACATTAACATGAGCATAATAATAATCAATAGTAATTAAGCATGATATAACAATATTGATCATCTATCTGTAGATGTTCCAAGGCCGCCCGTATCCATGGGCACAGCTAGTATACTAGTTTTTAACTCTACGCAGAGGTGTACACTTTCACCGTGAGTCATGACTTCCAAATGCGTGGGTTTGCAAGGCCCAAAACATCAGAAACCATATAAAGCCATTCAAAAGTTCATCTAACAAGTTAGGGCCATTAGATTCACTCGGCAGGCAGATGTAGAACCCCCCTTCCCAGTGGCACACAACTCACAGCCTATACACACAAAGGACAGGGGCTCGCCCTACACCCAACGTGGCAAGCCATTCTTACGCTATTTAAGGTAACCACTAACAAGCTAGAAAAGGTCTCTTGAACAACTAGAGCCAGAGCCATATAGCCCTCACAGCTGTACTGTATGTCCCGGATGATCACGTACAGATAAGTCCTTACGGAGAGAAACCAGAGCAACAATATAACCCCTTGCTCTAGCCCCCTTTTCAATAGTAATAAAATCATCTTAAGGGTTGGTTGCTTAATCCATTAGTCATATTACAAGATCATTGTTCATGATTAAGCACTAGCAATAGCTACCCAAATGCATCCCCAAGGTTGACAAGGAAACGAGATATCAATAGCTAAGTTATAATCTCTATGGTTGTCAAGGAGGACACATGCATATGTATGATAATTTTAGTGAATAGGTAACAAGGATGGTCCCATGTTATACTTGCCTTAGAACTTGCTTTATACCCAAAGCAACTTGCTCAGAGAATCCTCAAACTTCATCTTCCGTTCTGTAGCTTTTGTTCTCCAACGCTCATAAACGGTTCTTGTTCTACTCGTAGCAAGCACCATAGGTAGGCAAACATACAAGCAATAAAATAAAACAACTAAGAACAATACACCACGCATGATAAAACAACATACTAGAGTAGAGCTAGCTGCTACGGCCATGAGAACGCAAGAGACGTCGATAACGGAACTATTGTCAAAAAGGAAACAACTACCAAGTTTATACATTATAAAAGAAAAGAATGGATTACATACTTGGTCTACTTTTAACTAAACAAAACCAAGTGAAATGCATTAATTCATATTAGCCGCTATGCATTTTAATTTCATTACCAAGCTCGCTCTAGTCATGTCTTAATTAATTATAAATATTTCAATATTCTTTATATGTCGATTATATAATTTAATTTGTATAACAAAATAACAAGTTAGAGCATCTAATGGCGTATAGCCTGTGTTTACACTAAGTACAATTAAAAACATATTTGAGTTAACCATTAATCAAATTAACATGTCATGCATAATCATCGAAATATAAATTTATATTGCTTTTAATTACGAAACAAGTTTCATGCAAATTAACCAAATTAATATTAATATTTTAATCATAGACACATGTCATGAAATAGCTATATTAAACATCACTGCTAGCATATCGACAAGAATCCAACACAATAAGCTAAGTATGTGTGGTGTATTTTCTGAATTTGTTTTTAAAAGAAAACGGCCACAATACAAATCTGCGTCATCGTGATGTCCTGGTGATGCCATCAAGCAAGATAAATACTGGCACGCACGGTGTATTGAGATGACAGTGTAGTCCAAAGCAAACTCACCTAGCTATAGGGTTTTCACGTTCAAAGATATGAGACGTAGACGGTAGACGGGAGGCTTGACTGGGCGGTCGGCTACGTTCCTGCACTGCAACGTTCGACCGGTTGAACAACGGAAAGCAAAGAGATAAAGGAAAAAGGAATCGGTAGCTTCTTCACCTCTACGTATAATTCGGCAAAGAGTCATGGATGGCGGAGAGGCTCCCAACGACGGTCGCAGCGGCGGCAGATTATGTACAACGGCTGCAGGCGGACTGCAGCTTCCTCGACAAAGAGCTAGACAGTGATTCGTGAACGGTGGAGAGGCTTCTGACGACATGCATGGCTGCGGCGGCGTCGGCTCGTGTAGGTTCATCCTCTCCAACTAAGCTCTGCCCAACAGGTAGCTAAACTTCATGATGAAAAAGGAGACCATCAAGCAAACTCCACCTGAGCTGCTTCCAAAATTATCATCTGAAATCCATAAACAAGCACAGCACCACATCTGCCTTGAGAATCCGCTTTTATGATAGGACCCCTGGCAAACGATTCCCTAACCCTTTTCAGATGGAACCATTCAGGGCCTTCAAAGCAATGCATTGAGCTTGTACGCAGGCCATTGGTGCTGTCATCAAACTCCATACATGCTATTTTTGCATCTTTAAACGTCACCGCAATGGAGTCTCGCCTATTCTCCGAGCTATCCGACAACACAGCCATGACTCTTGTTCTTTGGCGTCATTAAAGAATCTTGGGATGGGACGAGCACTTGTGGATTCATCCAACCAATCGTAATGGCAAGGGCTCTGCTGCAGACGCGGAAGATGAACCACCTCGCTGGAGAAGGAGTTCACCAAGAAGCACTGGTCACCGGTTTGCTTCACCATTAGCCGGTCATCACAAGAGCCCACGATCCGGACATCATCGCCGGCCGCCTCGACGGCAATCAGGGCACGCCGGGCCGCAGTCAGCGCCCCATCAGAGGTCAAGCAAGAGAACCTGATGAATCTGGGGAGCACCAGCACGGGCAGTGGTGCGGGCAGGGCCTGGACGCGCGCGACGGCGCCTCGCTTCCTTCGTAGACACTTTCGTCCAACATGTTGCGAGCGGACTCGACCACCAGCGGCAGCGATGCTCCGCAGCAACCACCACCGGTGGCCATGTGAGATAAGGAACAGGAGAGACGGGATTCACCAGCAGCTTGAGTGCTGGAATCCATCGCCATTGGCTTTGGGCACCTTCGTTGCGGCGGCACGTTGACGAGAGCTAGGGCATGGGATGCCTTGATTTGTTGTAAAGAAAACGGCCAAAGACAGCGGCAGCTTGATATAAATAGGGAGGCTCCGATTGATCCACCGATTTGGATTCCAACTAATCGGCCTTTGTTGGAGCGACGGGAAACGACCAGACACTCACGTATTGCACTTGCATGCACATATACATATATATATGTATATCTAAGATACGGCGAGAGATAGAGGGAGCTACGAGCGACGACTCGCGATAAGAGTTGTACTTCTGAAACCAGGGCGTCGAGGGCTACGCCGGCATATATATAGTTGTAGGGTTTGGAAACTTTTCGAATTTTCTTAATTTCGGGATTATTTTAATTCCGCGAATAAAATAATTCTAGAAAATCTAAAATTACCTTTTTGGCCGCGAAAAATAGCCCGGAGCTCAGAAAAATCACGGGAAAAATCCTAGAGACTCTTGGGGAGATAAGGAACTCAACCAAATGAGTTTGGACTCATGAAAAGATTGATGAAGAGATCAAGGAAAAAGATTAAGCTCACGAAAATTAAAATTTTAAATCCAGAAAATACCAAAAAGTTTTCCGATGAGAAATAAACGTCGTCCTATGGTATTTTGAAAATAATAGCACTCACCAACACCAAAGACAAGCATCATACAAACACCACATTATCAAATTAATATGAAAAAAAAAAGTTTAAAACCACAATTTTCTATATTTAAATTAGCAGCAACTTAACTTATCTAATAAATTTATTTAGATATTGAAATCATTTATTTTATGTAGTGTTTTTCATGCACAACCCAAAATAAGAAATTTTGGATGTGACAATGGTGCTAGAAATGTTTGTTGGGACCACCTAGCATTGCTATTAGAATAATACTAAGTAGATGTTTATCATTTTATGCGACTAGAAAGAATATAGAATATGAATGAAAATGATTTTGCAAGCGGACAAATAATTATACCATTGTTGCATTTTACCTAAGAGTATTCCAAGTATCTTATTTATATTTTACCACAGGGAAGGTGTAGCTTTGGACATGTATTGATAACTTATAACATTGATGGAGAAATAAACCATAACAATCTCTCTACCCATAATAGGGGTAACTCACAAGATAAAAGATATATATGATAAGCATTGATTAAGTTCATAATAATGATAAATAAATCTCTCAGAGCATTTCTATCTATAGCATTAGTATGGTCAGGTCAAAATATTAGAGGAATAATTCCTAAGTCATTCTTAATTACAAGTCAAAGCATACGTTGATTAGTGCAATTACACTTAGTAGTCACTACTAAGATCACCATTGTTACTACACATAAGGGACATTACTTCAAGAAGTTCAAGAACAGAGCTTTCCCTTCCTTTGCAACTGGGCCCTACTTCTGTGACCTATATTCGGGGAGTGGACTATAAAGGACTCAACAGTAGTGTCACACCCACGATCTACCACATGACCCAGAATATAGAGTGTATTCGTAGGTAAATAACATCTAAGCACCTTGCTTACATGATCTCTGCCACCCACCCTGTGATCATTGGGGTGAGTGCTATACGAACTTATGCATAAACACAATGATAGACTAACTATACTAGGCATATAATCAAAGTAGACGATGAGCATTGCATCCTTGAACATGAATAAGATGAATACTATATTATCTTGACAATTGACAATTGTACCAAAGCATGTAAAAATAATAGAGATATAATGAGAGTGGGGTACAAGAATTATACCAAACCAAGCTCTAGACGATGTCAGGAATCCAAGCGAAGATCTGCTTGCCTCCCTCTAGACCTAGCCCAAATAGCTAATGCCCTAGAAACTAGAGGAGCTCTGAGGAAATTAGGGTTTCTGGCTCTAGATGACTTGATCTCAAATGACTTGATGCCTCTAGGGGGGCTGAGGTCTGTTTATATAGCCCAGGGGGTGCAACGTGAGCCCTTAGATCAAACCGACTTGAAGGACGGCGTTGATGCAATCCTAGGAGGTGGTGGAGGAATATTTCAGAAGATGCTGACGAGAGGGGCCCACAGGGGGCCAGGCAGCATCATGGTGGGGCTGGTGGGCCGGCCCCACCTAGCAGCCTATCAGGGTCTGCTTTGGGGGGGGGGTCACCTTTTAGAGCCCTCTGTAGTCTTCTAGAGTAGTTTTCGTCACGGTTAAGTTTAGTTCTTTTCACGTTTTGATCCCTCTTGCTGGTTTTCTGGAATAACCCTGCTGAAAATATAGATTCACCAAAACTTGCAAAAATTATCAGTTTAAATCCCTAAGTTTCTATTGGTGATCTATTTTAAGCATTTATTCAAGTTATGTTGACAGTTTATGATGAACAATAACTACTGTCAACAAGCTCCCCAAGCTTAACCTTTGCTAGTCCCTTAGCAAAGCTAAACTCAACAAATTTAGATTAGGAGTTGCTTCTATGCTTTCACGCCTCAAAAGTACATATGCGTTCAAACAAAAATTCTCTTCCGGATTAGAATAAACCTATCTGACTTTTAAACTTACACATATTATCTTTAACCATGGAGCTTCTTAGCCTTCACTTGGGTCTTGAGCAGTTGAAAGACAAAGCAATCAAGTCAAGCACTGTGTCTCAAGTTCTTTGCTCAACCATTATTCTGGAGTTTAAATAAAACTCAGAGCTTCTATTGTATGACACTCTCAGTTCTCTCAATATATATGGTATTTGTGGAACCTCACTAAGGCAATAGTGTTGCTATGCCTTTCTCTTCCTACAACTAAGGCTTATAGTGGAGTTCATAGGTAGGGAGAAAACATGAAAGAGCATACTTGCAGCACATATGTTGTAAAGTCAAACAATGGATCCAAAGAGAGAGTTAAGTCATACAATCAAATTAAGATGTGCATGTGTATGGATGTATGGGGGATATATATGGTGGCTAACCTAATTCTACTTTGTTCCTTGAAAACATACCTCTCTCTTTTTGGAATTTGGAAACAACTTTCAAGAGAACATTGGTTATCTTATTCATTTTTTTCTCTCTTCTCTTTTTTTAGGTGGGCATCTGAGTACCCATTGTTTTGGATATCTCGGACACTTGTCCATTTTTCCTAATTTTTTTTTCTTTTTTATGAATAACTTTTGCATAGCCACATGCCTCTTCTCTGCATCAAAACTTTTGAGAGATAACAACAAGAACTTGGAGCATTTATTTGGTGGATATCTTGTAAGGTATATTTTTTGGTGTTCGCTCCCAGTGTAGGAGTAAAATATTTTTTTGAGTGAATCTAGATGGAATGGCATATTGTTGCACCTACTTCCAGTGTAGGAGTAGTGCATATGTGGGTGGTGTGTACGTGATCTTGATTTTAAGAGCATGACAAACCTCTCATAAGGCATAAGCAAAACTTCACTAAACCCAATGCAAAGCAAGCAACATATATGAGTGAAAGGTTTTCCTAGTCTAAACATTATATATGGCTCTGGTAGGAATTCAAGCTTTGTCATACAGGAGCTCATCATGAATTTTATATTTTTTCAAAAGATAAATCTTTGGAACTTCAGTATCGCTAGGAACAAGATAAACAATAGCTTAGACTTTCTTATATTATATCCATCAATTACCTAGATTTAGATCAAGCATATGCTACCCATGAGTTCTAAGTTCAGAGTAAATTCTTATATCAAATCAGTTGTATCCAAAACTCGGGAGAATTCAAGGCTGAAAATTAGGTACTTGAAAGAGATTATTTCAGACTTCCATATTTATTCAGCTCTTAACAATAGAAAACTAGACACACTTACTTTTTTATTTTGCTTTTAAAGTTTTAAGATCACACCTTACTATATAGATATAACTAGCTAGGATAAATTTTTATTTTGTTTTCTTTGTTATTCATCTTTTTATTTCTTTAACAAAAATATAGCACACTCAAAAATAATAAAACTGAAAAGGGAAAGAAATACTTAGCTAGATACATGGGAGATGCTCCTCCCCCAAGCTAGATGTTGGTGTGGTCGGTTCTTGAAGTGATCCTCAGAGCAGGTTTGTCGGCGGATGTCCTTCTCACCTATGAGTAAAATGAGATGTCTATAGCCGAGTAAACTTACTCTTGATAAAGATAAAGATGTTGGTCCTTCACCACTTCTACTTCATAGTCCCCCATCCATTCTTAGGGAGTTGATTCTCTTGTCAGCAGGATGATCGACGTCTCCTCCTAGAGCGAGACTTCTTTGGCTGCTCATAAGTAGTATAACTATTAAAGCAACATCGTACCTTTTCTCTAGGGAATTGGAAGTGGATTTGTCCAGATCCAACGTAGATGACTGCATTGGTAGTGTTGAGGAACAATCTTCCTAGGATGATGGGTAAATTATCTTCTTCTTCCATGTCTAGGATCATAAAGTTAGCGGGGGCGTAGTGATCTTGAATCTTGACCATTATGTCCTTTGCTATGCCCTCTGGGAATTGAATTGATTGGTCTACCATCTGTAGCTGCATATATGTTGGGTACAGAGGTTCGTTACCAAATAAATATTCATATATTAACTTGGACATTATGTTGACACCTGATCCAATGTCGCAAGACCTTCTGACCAATGGTACACTTGATCGTCGGTATGCTAGGATCATCCTTCTTCTCAAGGAATGGTGGAGCAAGGAGGTAGTCATACTCCAATCGGATGGTGTTGATTATGTTGACAATATCTTTAGGTGACTGGCTAGTCTTGTTCTTCCTCCTTCTCCTATTCTTCTTGTTGGTTACTGTTGTTGTCTCTTTGGGTAGGTATGCCTTCTATAGATGAGCAGAAGAGTATAGTATGCGATCTTTGAATGAGAACTTCTCCTTCTTGTCTTTGATGGTGAAACAGATCTTGGTAGTGTCCGCGTAGATGATGGTCTTCGCGGTGCTCAGGAATGGTCAGCCTAAAATGATGGGTGCCCTCACATCTCCACCTGTTTCTAGAACCACAAAGTCTACGGGCACATATGATTGTCCCACTCGAATGATGGCATCTTCTAGAATTCCTTTGGGGTAGCAAAGTGACTGATCTACAAGCTGTAAACACATATTTGTGTACAACAAAGGATCTCCTAGAATCTTATCATAAATGACCTTAGGCATGATGTTGACACCTGCTCTGAAGTCACAGATAGCTTCTTAGAAGATGTGACGTCCAATGGAGATAGGAATGATAGGTCTCCCTAGATCACCTTTCTTATCGGGAAGGGTGTAGTCAATCCACCTTCCTTGTGACGGTTGAGTGTAGTAGAAAGTTGCATTGTGAATATAGACAAGATTTGCAGTTTCTAAATCTTCCGGCTGCCCTGGAATCTTACCTTTATCAGATGGAGGAACAGCAGCTGCTAGCTGAGCTATTGTGATTCTATTATTTTATTAAAGCTATGCTAGTTCTTAATGGCAGAAGAAACATTATCTATTCTAGTACTTATATTCTCTAGGATTTTATCATTTGAAGCTATCTTATTAGACAATTGATCCATAAGTCTAGATTGACCAGCAACTAATTCTCTCAAGGGTGGTTGATTGAAATTATTAGAATTATTGCCTTGAAAGTTACCTTGGTAGTTCGGCCTCTGTTGGTTCCATCCTTGATCCTGTTGAGGATGATAGTTGTTGTTATTGATGTAGTTCATATCCTATTGGGTTTCAGGACAATTGTTCCCTGAATGCCCAGTGTCGCCACACACTTCACAAGTCATGCGGGAATCATTGATGTGCATGACTTCTTTCTTCTCACTAACTGGGTCTTCAAGCTTCTTCATCAGCAGGTCCATCTTAGCAGATAGCATGTCTACCTCCTTGAGTTGATGCATACCTCCATCTCTCTTACGAGTCTGAGTACGTTCTTCATTCTAGCTTTGGTTAGAGGCCATCTTCTCAACAAGCGCTGTTGCATCTCTAATGTGAGTAATAGGAAAGCACCTCCAACAGTAGCATCCATTGTTTCATGGGTGCTAGTGGCCAGCCCGTGGTAGAAGGTTGTTCGAATTTCTTAGCACCACTACTAAAAATAGAATTACTCCTACTAATAGCAATGGCACCAGAAATGATATGGTAATTATTAACTTGTCACTGTTACAGTAGCCACCTATCAATTAACCTTCATTTCTAATATTAAACTAGGTTGTCATCCCTAATGAGGAACTTAAAAATGTTTGTTGGTTCTATCTAGCATTACTACAAGAATAACACTAAACAGGAATCTATTATTTCATGTGACTAAAAAGAATATAAAGATAAGAATGAAAAGAATTCTGTAAGCGGATAGATAATTATACCATTGTAGCATTTTACCTAGAGTATTACTAGGCTATCGATTTATAATTCTACCACTGGGAAGGTATGACTATGAATACAATAGTATTGATAATTTATGAATATGCATGAGAGAATGAACCAATATCATATACTCTGCTCAAAATAGGGATAAGTCATAAGATAATAAATAAAGGTATATAAATGATAAAGTACTTGATCAATCATCATGATAAATAAATATTAACTCAGAGCACTCTAGTTAAGCAATAGGTTAAGTCCAATTAGAATACTAGAAAGATAATTCCTAAGTAGTTTACTAACATGTCAAATGTTTAGTCTAATTAATTATATCTAGTGATCATAGCCAAATTATGCCGCATAAGGAACATCAACTTAGGAAAGTTGGAAATAGAGTCCTCTTCTCCTTTGATACTGGGTTCTTCTAACATCAATATATATGGGGATGGACTGCAAAAGACTCAACGCAGCTGTCACCTACGAGATCTACCACACGTCCTGGTATATAAGGGCATCCGTAGATAAACAAATATCTAAGCACCACGCTCACATAATGTCTATCACTCACCCATGGTCCTGTAGGGTGAGCGCTATATAATCTTATGCATGGTTTCCATAATCTAGCTACACCGAATATAAAACTAGAGCAAACAATGAACACTGCTTTCAATGACAAATGATATAAAGCTTAATGTTGATATAAACATAGTAGCAATGATACAATCTCAATGAAATAAAGAAATAGAGTAAAGTGCAAGAGATATACTGAACCATGCTCTTGCCAACATCGGGAATCCAAGCGTTGCTTGATCTCCCTCTAGACCTAATCTAACTAGCCTAAGCTCTAATCTAGAGGAACTCTGAGGAACTAGGGTTGGCTCTGGATGAATTGATCTTTAACTGAATAGCTTGATGACTTGATGCTTCAGGGGGGGTGCAGGGGTCCTTATATAGCACTGGGGGTTGAACGTAAGCCCTTGGATCAAACCGACTTCGATGTAGGGTGGAGATGCATCCTAGGAGGCGGTGGAGGAATACTTAAGAAGCTCATGGAGGAATCCCCTCACATGGGGCCTGGCGGCACAAGGGTGGGACCAGCCAGCCCCACCTGGCAGCGTCTCATCCTCCCATTCATTCCTGTGCCTTCTGGTGTCTTTTATAGTCTTCTAGTGTATCCTTCGTCGCGATCAAGTTTCGTCCTTTTTCTCAATTAGGTCCCCCTTCCTACATTTTCTAGAATAATCCTGCAGAAAATAGAGATTCACCAAAACTCATGGAATTTGTCAATTTATACCCTAGACCTATGTATATTCTTGTACTTGAACCATTTCTCTTGTTTATTCGCATATAAAATGTTGACGTTATCCACCGTCAACAAGCTCCCCCAAGCTTACCCTTTGCTAGTCCCTTGGTAACGCCAAACTTAGCAAACTTGGAAAAGAACTTGAACATGTTGAGATTTTTAGAAAAACATTGAGATAACTCCCAGAAAGTATACATGCATTCAAACAAAAATTCTACTCTAGATTCTGATTTAACTTTCAAACTTACTCATATTACCTTTAACTATGGAGCTTCTTAGCCTTTACTTGGGTCTTGAGTAATTGAAAGACAGAACAATCAAGTCAAGCACTATGTCTCTAGCTCTTCACTCAACCATTATTCCAGAGTTTTGTAGGTTTTCAAAATAAAACTTAGAGCTTCAATTGTATGACACTCTCAAATCTCTCAATATATGTGGTATTTGTGGATCCTCACCAAGGCATTAATGATATTATGCCTTTCTCTTCTACAACTAAAGCTTATGTGGTGCTCATAGGAGTGGAGAAAATATAAACAGAGCATACTTGCAATTCATATGTTGTAAAGTCAAACAATGAATCCAAAGAGAGTTAAGTCATACAATTGAATCAAGATGTGCATGTGTATGGAATATGGTGGATATATGATAGGTGTATATGGTGGCTAATCCTAATTCTAATATTGCTCCTTGAAAACATACCTCTCTTGATAATTGAAGAATACTTTGCAAAGAAAACATGAGCTATCTTATTCATCTCTTTTTTTCAAGCGGGCATCAGAGTACCCATTGTTTTATTCTCTTGGACACTTGTCCATTTTTTTCATACTTTTTTCTTCTCTTCTTTTTTTCAATACTTTTGTATAGCCACATGTATCTTTTTGCAACAAAACTTTGGAGAGATAATAAGAACTTTGAGCATTTATTTGGGGGCTGTCCTATAGGGTATATTTTTGGATGTTTACTCTTAGTGTAAGAGCAAAATATTTTTAGGTGGATCTAGATGAAAAAATGAGTGCGCCTACTCCCAGTGTAGGAATAGTGCATATGTGGATGAAAAAATGAGTGCGCCTACTCCCAGTGTAGGAAAAGAGCATGACTAACCTCTCATAAGGCATCAATAAAGCTTGACCAAAATCAATGCAAAGCAAGCAGCATATAAGTGGAAGGTTTCCTATTCTAATCATATTTGGCTTTGGTAGGAATTCAAGCTTTGTCATACAAGAGCTCATCATATAAGTTTTAAAGTTTTCAAAAGATAAATCTCTAGAACTCTAGTATCATTAGGAACAAGATAAATAGCAGCTCAGACTTTCTTATATCATACCCCTCAATTCCCTAGACTTAGCTCAAGCATATACTCCCACAAATTTCAGGTTCAGAGCAAATTCTTTTATCAAATCAAAACTTGAGAGAATTCAAATTTGAATGCTAGGTACTAAAAATGAATTATAGTTGAGCTCTATTCATTATTTCTATTGCCAATATTTTATGACTCTTAAAACAGGAAAAATCTAAACACACTCTTTGTTTTGTTTTCAAAGATTAAGATCACACCTTAATATGTATAACTGGCTAGAACAATTTTTATTTGGCTTTGAATTGTTATTCATCTTTTTATTTCTTTTAACTCAAACATAATAACTAAACAAGAAAGAAATACTTAGCTACATACTATCGATAAAACCTGATCGACAGTCTACCGAGGGGTATGCCCAAGGTAGTAGATTATCGGTAGACAGGTGTGCAAGCCACGAACGAGATGGTGATGCAGAACAACACGCGGGTTTACCCAGGTTCAGGCCGCCGTGTGGGCGTAATAGCTTACGTCCTGCTCTGCTTTGTTATTGCTGTCTCGAACAATGTATTATAAGCTAGATTGCCCTAGAGTATGTTTCGATGTTTTTGAGGGGGGTTCCCTGCCCTCCTTATATAGTCCGAGAGGCAGGGTTACAGATCTAGAAACTAATCTTAGCCGGTTACAATTGCCATACAGAGCCTGATAAGGATTCCTAATCTAACCGACCAAGACCTTGCTTGATTCCTAAGTCTGGTTTGATGCCTTGCGCGAGACTCTATCCCGATGATCTGGATCGCGCGTCATCATGTAATGGGCCGAACCGTCTGGTCTGGGCCTGCCCATGTCTAGCCGTAAGGGTATAGGTGTTTATACCCCAATAGCTAGTCCCCGAGCACTATGTATTCTGTATCGACACACTGTCTTAGTCTTCTTCAACTTGTGAGGTTCATCTTCACATCACCTTAAAATGTTAGCCGAGCATGCGCTAGTGTTCCATCTGGATCAGGAATCAGTAAACCATGATTGTTGATGAAGATTGCAGTTGTCGGTGAAGATTGCATAGTGGTCCAACAAGAAAAATTTTCTTTCCTGGTGAAGTGTACCCACTTGTATTTCTGAGAAGAAATATAAGTGTGCGTACTTGATGGAAGTAACTTATGAAAAATTCCAGATCGTAGGGGCAAAAAATAGAAACAATTCACTGTCAGGTGAAGTGTACCCACTTAGTCCCCGAGCCTGGCAATAGGTGATGTAGGCATGATACTAGGGTCTAAAAAAGAATCATCAAGAACCAATGATCATTATGCACCATCAGGTGCATCATATATGATGTAGTCCCCGAGCTTGCTGGAAGGTGAAAAATGAGCCTTGTAGCAAGGTCTAAGAATATCAAGCGTCCATCGACTGTATGCAAGCATAGTACATGTAGTCGAGCAAGATGAATCCTAGAGCAGGAAGTGGTATAACAAGTCCCCGAGCTCGAAGGTCTAATGAATAGTCCCCGAGCTCGGAGGTCTGGCAAAGAGTCCCCGAGTTCGGAGGTCTAGCGTCGTGTCCCCGAGCTCGAAGGTCTGGCGACGAGTCCCCGAGCTCAGAGGTCTGGTGATGAGTCCCCGAGCTCGGAGGTCTGGAGACGAGTCCCCGAGCTCGGAGGTCTGGCTGCAGGTCCCAGAGCACACTGGTCTAGCGAGTCCCCAAGCTTGGAGGTTGGGCTGCAAGTTCCAGAGCACACTGGTCTAGTGAGTCCCCGAGCTTGGAGGCCTTGCTGCAGGTTCCAGAGCTTGGGGCCCAAGCTTGGAGCAGCTTGCTAGAAGGCAGGAGCCGACACCGCCATTGCAAACAACTGAGCCACCACCTCGTCCACTGCAATGACAAGCGCAAGCCTCAGGAATCCCAAGGCCTGCTGCCGCTGTTAGAAGCGACGTGGCGAAGCCAGTCCCGACCACCGGAGCAGTGGAAGGGAAGGGTGCCGAGCCCGAGAAGATGAAGAAATCTCGGTTTGCCACCATTTTCCGCACTACAGACCTGTAAGTCATCGAAAACTTGTTTGAGTATAACATAATTAGTCAAAATCATCACCTTTGTAACTTGCTATTGATTTGTATAGCTCTGCATCGACCCAAAGGCCAGAAGAACTGTCTGGCGGTGCAACACCACCACCACCCAATACTGCCACCTCCGAGCAGCAGGTCTTGGAGCAGACCAGAGCAGAGAGAGTAGTCCCTGAGTCGCAAGCTCCTTCAACATCTGCTCCCGATCTACAAATTGAAATTTTGGGGCAGGCAGGAGATGGTGGGGCCCCAGAGCTGCCAGAACAACCACTGAAGGCCCGAGAACTAGCAGTACAGCACCAGCCAGCCCCAGAAAACCCAGAACAGCCCCAGCCGGCCTCAGAGCTACAAGTCCCAAAATCTGCAGAAGTTGGTGGGACCACCAAGGAGCCAACTGGAAGTGCTAGACCAGGAGACAAAGCCGAGTCTTCAGCCCCAGCCACGGAAGAAATACTTGGGCATTATGAAGAAGAAAACAGATTTTGCGGTACCCGCTCCTACAATGTGGAGATCCCAGTAGGAGACGAGGTCAGGGCCGTAGAAGCAGTTGATAAAATATTCCTGGAGGAAGTTAAGGTAAGCCTCACATAACTGTATAAGCCATTGTTGTATAATCCATAAGAACTACCTTATGACCCTATATACTACAGACTGTGGCCAAGAAGAACGAACCGCTGAACACAGAACAGAAGAAACTGCAGCAGCAGTTGGAGAGTTATGCGAGGCAAAGTATTGATCATGAAGAAAAGATGCGCACGGTACTCCAATGGCTGGAAGTGGTCGAGAAACAGAGATCGGGTGAGGGTCCCTTCTGTTGTTAGGTACTCGAGCTCTGTAGGGTGCTGTATTACTGTACTGTTCATAATCAGAGTATTGATACAGGTCTGGACATCGAAGTCAGCCGGCATCGTGAAGAAAATGCTCAGGTAACTGCTGAGCATGACCGGCTCACCGAAGAGAAGACCAAATGGCTGCAAACACAGCGGGCCATGAAGGAGGAGAATGCAAAATTAGCCAAGGATCTGGAGAGTAAGTATTCCTCAGCATTGTCGTAGCGTGTATTGAAGTTTGCGGCGTTAAATTCTTATCAACGTGACACCTTGCAGTTGTAAAGAAAAATGCCAAAATGCACCTTGAGAAGATGAAGAAAGATTGCGATGACCTGGAGCTTCAAAACCAGGCTGGTGCAAAAAAGATCGAGGCGTGGTCCCAGAAGTGCAGCAAGCTTATGACAGAGCAAGAAGCCCTTAATGGCAAATGCAAGATACTCGTCAAGGAGTGAGAGACTTGGAAGCACGCCTACGCTGAGATGGCAAAAGTGATCGCACCAGTACTCGATGTCATTGGCACCGACTCCACCGAATCTGAAGTGGAGGCACCAAAGACAGGCCTGGTCGAGAAATCCCAAAAAGCATGGGGATGGCTCCAACAGTGGACGAAGGACATCAAGGAGTATGTGGGTGCACATGTACTTAGCTTGGTACGTGCCCACTACCCTTTGTTGGATATTGCTTGCCTGGAAGCTAGTTATCCCAGAGAGGTCGGGGTGGAGTGAGCTGACGAGCTGCGGTCAGAGGAGATGAAGCATGCTGCCGCGATTATGAAGGACATCATCTTGTGCCCAGCTACAGCCCCATCAACCGGAGGGACAATTCAGTTGTACGTGGGTCAAATACCTGTGCCGCCATCTCTAGCTTCCAGCGAAGCACGCTCTGCTCCATCATCGACCATGCCGAAAGTCTCAGAACTACCAAAGGGCCCACAGTAGGAGGAACCTATGAATAGTTCATAGGAGTAGTTAATTTTCATAAGCTTATTGTAAACTCGTGCCTGCAAAGAGGCGAGCTTGTAATAAGGTAATAAGTAGTACAATGTAAAGCTGTTTATGTTTTTGTATGAAAAAACGTTGAAGCTTTGTATTGCGTGTGAATTTAACTAAGTTATAACAACATAATGTTCTATTTTAGTTGTTCCGGCGTAATCGATGAGAACTAAGTTAGAACAGCGGAATGTTCTGTTTTTAGTTGTTCCAGCGTAATCGATGAGAACTAAGTTAGAACAGCGGAATGTTCTATTTTTAGTTGTTCCAGCGTAATCGATGAGAACTAAGTTAGAATAGCGGAATGTTCTGTTTTTAGTTGTTCCAGTGTAATCGATGTCATCCTATAGGTCTGTACGGCTTTGAAGAGGCCAGTGAACCAAGTGTAAGGCTGTCAGAGCCTGTATACACATAAGAGTACGACTGGTCTAGCCAAAGGGCATTTGTCGACCACCCAAAATGCAGAGGGCGGATCTCGTGCACGCTATGAGTGAGGTCGAGGATAGAGCTGCTCCGAAAACCCGAAGGGATTGGTGATCGATGTACTGTTTTTTCAAAAAGTTGATGTAGTTGTAGGATCAACAATGTAAACGAGTGTAGTCAACTGTAGTCGAGTATATATATATATATATATATATATATATATATATATATATATATATATATATATATATATATATATATATATATATATATATATATATATATATATATATATATATATATATATATATATATATATATATATATATATATATATATCATAATTCAAAGTACAAAAGTAGTACAGAAAAAGGTACATATCTGTATTTGAGAATTAGGGGTAAAAACGCCTAAGCTTGTCGATATGGACGGAGTTGGGCATGTCAGTGCCGTCAAGTCTCGCAAGCCTGTACGAAGTAGGTCATGTAACAGCCTTGACGATGTATGGCCCTACCCATGGAGTTGCCAACTTGTGGACACCATCTTGGCTAGTCTTCCATTTCAATACCATGTTGCCGACCACAAAGAAATGTTCCTGAACATTTTTTATTGTAGTACCTTCGTAACATAGCGAGGTACTTGGCTGTGCGTATACATGAGTCAAGGCATCGTTCCTCTGCACTATTCACCTCGAGCTCTCGTTGTTCAATAACTTGATCTTCGTTGTAGTTCTCAACCCGAGGTGATCGGAATTCAATGTCTCCGGGAGTACAGCCTCAGCACCGTAAACCATGAAATATGGCGAGACACCATTATTGCGACTAGGCTGCGTCCGAAGTCCCCAGACCATGGCTGGTAACTCATTAATCCATTGTTCGAGGGCTTTGTCGTTCGCTCTATACATCTGTTTCTTCAATGCATCCAGAATCATTCCATTAGCCCGCTCGACCTATCCGTTAGCTCTGGGATGTGCCACCGAGACGTATTTCACTACAATGCTCTGTTCATCACAGAAGTCCCAAAATGTGTTCCCGGTAAACTGAGTCCCCAGGTCTGTAATGATGTTGTTGGGTATACCGAAGCGATGGATGACCTGGTCGAGGAACTCGACTGCTTTTTCGGAAGATGCCTTGACCAAGGGCATGTACTCTATCCGTTTGGAAAATTTATCAATCAGTACGAATACGAACTTGAAGTTACCTGGTGCTGGTTTGAAGGGGCCAATCATATCCAGGCCCTAGCACGCAAATGGCCAGGTGTCACACCCGACCCAATTTGGAATTTGGCCCATAGTGGGCCATGTGAATGTTATGAGATATTGTGGAGAGTTTAGTCCCACCTTGGTTATTTAGAGTGGGATAGACCAACATATAAGGCTTCTAGAGTCCATCTCACCATCCCCAGGTTAATCCTTTTACGCGAAGCGAGGACGAAAGCATAAGTGGGATGGTGGTAGGTGTGGTTCATTCAGCGTGCAAAGTGGATCTGAGCCATTTGGACTCTGGGGTGTTACACCAGGAGGCTGGTATGGTCTGGATCTCATGGGCTGGCATGTGAACTCTTTTGGAGAAAAACTAACAATTGGCGCAGTGTCTAACAAGCTTCTCTGCATCAGCTACTGTGGATGGCCAGTAAAAACCTGCACGGAACGCTTTACCGACCAGTGTCCGAGATGCGGCATGATTACCACAGGTGCCAGAATGTATTTCTTCCAAGAGTTTAATACCATCTTCTTGCTCAATGCACTTCATCAATACTTCTGCTCTCGCATTTTTGCGCCATAGCTTACCCTCGACCACCAGGTATTGTTTGCTGCGGCGTATAAGGCGTTCATTCTCAGTTCAATCAGAGTACCCGGTGCCATCTGTTAGATAATGAATGGAACACGCCAGTCCGCTATCGTAGTTGAGGTTTGAGATGGTCCTGCGGATGTGGGAGATAGTGCCATAGTGGTCGGTGATGGAGCCATAGCTACCAGAGGCTCGTTCGGGGGCTTCTCGACCATAGGGTCGCCTTCTTGCTTAATTGATGGTTTTAAAAGGTCTTGAACAAAAACTCCATGCGGTACTTGAGCTCTAGATGATCCTAACTGATGAGGACATCACTCCTTCACATACACACAATGATCCACTGCTGGACATTCAAGGTCCAATCACTAGAGCTCGCGCGCGTCAATTAAATTTAGAGGTGAGCTCGTTCCTAAGTAACTATTTATATGATTTTGAGAATAGATTGCTACCTAATGATTATATTGTGCTTAGGAATGAAGAAGAGCTCTAGGAGACACATGGAGGAGGGCTTGGAGGCATGGAGGACCAGCGAGGGCGCCCGGATAAAGATGGAGGACCAAACCAAGTTGAGTTCGAGTCTGCCTCACATTTCAGGACCAGTCTGCCTTGAACTGGTCACCCAGGATGCGTCCGGACTCCGTTTTCGATGATCCATATATGGATGGAAAGATTATTTGATAAGAAAGTTAACTCAAGTGGTCCCACATCAAAACCTGTTCGGAATCAACGGGAATTGTCAAAACAATTCACCATCCAGAATCTATCAGGGCGCTGTGTCGCCGTCTTTTGGGCCGTTTGGGCCTTGTAACATGTCGGCACTCCCCAGGGACATGAATAGGGGGTCCTTGGACGTTCCTTAGGCTATATAATCAGTAGTCGCCGCCTACATTAGGGTTGGGTTTTGTTTAGATTATTCTGTTGACAACAGTTTCGCCGTCGCCGTCGGTTTGTGAGACCCCAACTTTGTGAGATTAATCATTCATCTGCAATTTGGTTACATTCCTTTGTGTTCTTGCGTGTGTTCTCGATTCACATGCAAGGACTTAGCCTTCTTGGTGAGGTCGACCGTGCAACGCCGGTCGATAACCAGAGGGGTCGTGGTGCTACGATTGCGGGGTTCAGAGCCGAGTTGTTCGGAAGCCAGATCGAATTGTGTCATGACTCCACCAAATCGAAAGTTATCAGAACCTTTCGGAAGATCGGGAACCCTAGTTCACATCACTAACTTTGACAGTGCATCGGCTGCTTGGTTTTTGTCTCAGACCACATGGGAATATTCGATGCCGTAAAATTTACCTTCAAGCTTCCTAATTTCTTTGCAATATGCGTCCATCTTCTCGCTAGTTGTATCCCAGTCCTTGTTGAGCTGGTTAATAACTAGGGCCGAGTCGCCGTGGACGTAAAGGCGCTTGATACCGAGGTCGACTGCAATGCGCAAACCATGAAAACATGCCTCGTATTCTGCAGCATTGTTAGATACCGGGAAGTGAATCCTGAGGACGTAGCGTAATCGCTCATTGGTTGGTGATATGAATAATAGGCCCGCTCCCGCACCATCAATAGTCAGTGAGCCATCAAAATACATTTTCTAGTAGTCAATAGGTCCTTGAGAGGTCGGGATACTTAAGTCCGTCCACTCGACCATGAAGTCAGCCAATGTTTGGGATTTGATAGTGTCGCGGCACGCAAACTCCAGGTCAAAAGGACATAGCTCCATTGCCCATTTGGCAATGCGCCCATTTGCATCTTTATTGCGTATAATGGTACTAAGGGGAAACTCAGTTTTGATCACCATGTGGAACCCGTCAAAGTAATGTTTCAACTTTCGGGTTGTAATGAGTATGGCGTAGATCAAATTTTGAATCTGAGTGTACCTAGTTTTGGACTCGTTGAGCACCTCACTGATGAAATAGATTGGACACTGAACACCATAAGCGTGGCTGGGCTCCTCACGCTCGACCACCAGGACAGTGGAGACGACTCGATCAGTCGCGGCAATGTAAAGTTGAAGGACTTCTCCTGACTTGGGGGCAGTAAGGACCGGAGGTGATGCACAGTACTGCTTCAGTTGTGTAAAGGCAATATCTGCTTCCTCTAACCACTCAAACTTCTCACCTGCCTTGAGTAACTTGAAAAAAGGTAAGCCCTTGTCACCAAATCAAGATAGAAATCGGCTTAGGGCGGCCATACACCCTGTAAGCTTCTAGACATCCTTGACATTTGCTGGTCGCTTCATATTAAGGACAACTTGCACCTTCTCTAGGTTAGGACGTATGCCGTCATGACTGATGACATTGCCTAGTAATATACCAGAGGGAACGCCAAAGATGCACTTTTTAGGGTTCAACTTCCATTGATATTGATTGAGCGCTGTAAAGGTACATGTCAGATCATCAATCAAGGAGTGGGATTCCTTGGTTTTGACAACTATGTCATCTACATAAGCTTCGACTAGTTCATCTTGTATCTCCTTTTCGAGGCACTCTTGTATTGCGCGTTGATAAGTAGCTCTGGTGTTTTTGAGCCCAAACGACATGGTCGTGTAGCAATAAGCGCCAAAGGGTGTAATAAAGGACGTCTTGATCTGATCGTCCTTGTTTAGAGCGATCTAGTGATAACCAGAGTAATAGTCGAGAAAAGATAGTACCTCGCAACCGGGCGTGGAGTCCATGACTTCGTCAATGCGAGGTAAGCCGAAGGGGTCCTTAGGGCAGTGTTTGTTGAGATCGGTGTAGTCAATGCACATTCTCCATTCATTATTCTTTTTGTGTACAAGAACCAGATTGGCTAACAAGTCCGGATGATACACCTCTTTGATAAAACTGGCTGCAAGAAGCCGTGTAACTTCTACCCTAATAGCCTCCTTTTTGTCCTTCCCGAACCGCCGCAGCTTCTGCTTGACGGGTTTTGCCTTGGGGTCGACGTTCAAGGAGTGCTCGATCCGGTCTTGAGATACACCGGGCATGTCCGATGGTTTCTAAGTGAACACGCTTATGTTCTCTCTCAAGAACCGGACGAGCGCGTCTTCCTATTTGGGGTCAAGGTTTGACCCTATCAGTGCCGTCTTGCTGGGGTCACCCTCGACCAGCTGGATCTCTTTGTACTCCTTGGACTTGATAGACTTTCGTGGTGCTTCGAGCTCTGGAATCTCCAGCTGGTTTGGAAGAGTCTTCTTTGCCTCCATCGTCGTTGTCGCCATGCGTAGGGAGATGTCGTGGGCTTCGGCTACGCGAAAGCTTCCTCTTCACAAGTATAGGCAACGAATACATTGCCTCTGAGAGTGAGGACTACCTTTTCCGTTGGCATCTTAAGCACCAAGTACCTGTAATGAGGTACGACCATGAATTTGGTGATCACGGGGCGACCAAGGATAGCATGGTAGGTGCCATCGAAGTCAGCGACCACAAAGTTGACATAGTCGGTACGGAAGTGGTCTACCGTGCCAAACTGCACAGGTAGGGTAGTATGCCCGAGAGGCGTAGAGCTCTGTCCAGGTAGGACCCCCAGAACTATGCGTTGTATGGCTTCAAGTCAGCTTCAGATATGTTCAATGCTGAGAGGCTATTCTTGAACAGGATGTCGATGGAACTACCGCCATCAATGAGCACCCTGTCAAATTGCACTTTAATGATATAGGGGCTGAGGACGAGAGCGAAATGACCTGGTTCGGGGATGGTGGCCCATTGATCGCCCTGCTGAAGTTGATTTCTCGGTGTGACCAGGGGGGTAGTCTTGGATCCGCAATGAGGTTGTCTGCCTTGGCCATGTTCAGGCAAGCGCGGGCGAGCAGCTTCCGCTCGCGTTTGCTTTCAACAGACACCTTACCCTCGACGATGGTTGCAACATGCCTCACTGGTTCCTGATACTAGTGCTTGGGGTTATTGTCAAGATCGTCGACGTCATCGTCCCTGCGGTTACGCTGGTCTGTTGTGTCATTAGGCTTGTTGGCATTTTCTAAAGCCTGTTTGCGGTGGTAGATCTCCTTGAGGACTTTGTAGTTTTCTAATGTATGGTTGGACTTAGGGTGAGCTGGGCAGGGCCCCTTTAAGGCTTTAGTGTAGTCTTCTTCATAATTGCGACGCCCACCAAATTTCTTCACGGTGTTGACCTCGCCGTCGTCATCGCGAGCACGCTTGCCCTTGAAGTTGTCACGACGATCGCCGTGCTAATTTCTGTTGTCGCGC
This sequence comes from Saccharum hybrid cultivar R570, assembly GCA_038087645.1. Lineage (NCBI taxonomy): Eukaryota > Viridiplantae > Streptophyta > Magnoliopsida > Poales > Poaceae > Saccharum > Saccharum hybrid cultivar. Next base: position 40,000,029 of record JAQSUU010000307.1, on the reverse strand, counting down.
CGGTCATGATTATCGTTACGGCGGTCCCT